>OX297854.1:159825318-161075318 GCA_946477585.1 Cheilosia urbana
GCGTTGGGTGTACGATATTTTTAAGCCTACACCACGACTATGGATTTTCCTTGGGAATTATGATTTATGTCCTCTCTTTCCCAGGCGAAGTACAGAACGATGATTAGGCATAAAAAGTCGCCGTCATCTTCGATAGAGTTGGAAATTATTATACCAACCCCAGATAACAGCTTGATCCTTAAACATATAAACCTATACTATAGCCAGAGCTGGGAATTATGATTAATGAATTCCATAACAACAAGCATTTGTTACAACCTTTTGCTATTCTTTGCAATTAATTAGAATACTTCGTAATTAATACGAAATGAGATTCAAACTTGAGACCTATAATAGGATGTACATATAGAAGCAGACAAGGAACACTCATCCACTGAATGGGGTGTAGGGATTCCTGAAAAATCAACTTTCGCCAAGAACTTTGGAATAAAAATAAAAGTTTTCGAAAGGATTTTGATATGCATATGACCCTCTTAAAGGATACAAAGTAAACTTTTGTCGTGGGAACCGAAGGATATGGTTTTTGGTTTATGTTTCGTGGGATGGAAGTTTTAGTTTATGGAAATATTTTTGTTTTCAAATGTTGGTGTGTTTTAAGAAATTTATCCCTTCGATAAGAGTTTACACATTTTTTGGCAGGTAAATTGAAAAGAAAGAAAACTTTCTAATACACATCCGGCAGAGGGTATAAGAGTTTGATCTAAAAGGGCTATACGTCCTACGAAGTTTCAGTGGGTAGTTATGGGGTATATTGGGGTTTTTTTTTTCTTTCTTTTTTTTTTGCATACGGGTATAGTCCAGTTAATATCGACATTTGTATAGATGTGCCTTGGATATCCGAATGTAAATAGTTCGCCATGAAGCCTAGGAGTGGTATCAGTTTAAATTCGGACTAGAAATGCGTCCAGAAGCGTTTTTTTGCTTGTTATTTTTTTTTTTTTTTACCTGAGCGATACAACCTAGTCCTTGCAGCTAAAAAAAAAGTACCTATGTTCAAAGTAAGTGGCTGACACAATTGCTTTCGTCTTTTTTAATCAGGGATGAGAAACGAAAACCACTATCGCATTTGAAAAAACGAAAGAAATTATGCGAAAGCGAAAATTTACTTCATGTTAGTACTTCCTTTCTTCATATTCGAGAATGTTTGTCAGGATGTGTTTTAGGATTATTTTCAAAAAGATCTTTGGCATCATAGCCTTTTTGAAGGCAGAACAACTCGAAAACTATGATTGCACGAGGAATGTTTTTTTCTACTGTTACCTTCCTTGTTTCAAATTTAAACATTAGAAATAGAAATAAAGTGCACGATTGGGTCGAACGAAACTTTCACGATCATTAAAAGTTTGGTTGAATGTTTTTCTTATTTTATTAGGTAGGTAGGCAGGTAGGCAGGTATAGATCTAAGAAGCAATCCTTGATAAATGAAACGGTCCAATGGTAAAATTCCATTTTGGGTTATTCATCTGTTATGGCAGTACATGTAACAATGTGAGTTTTTAAAAGTTTAAGCTCTCAGTAAGAGGCAATAGTCGCCAGTACTGGTTAAAGAGTTGTAAGCATCTACTGCACTATTTTATAGTTCTTACCTTACAAGTTTTTGAGTTCGAGGACAAGCGTAATAGGAATTTCTGTTTTTTGATCTGTTAGGGAATAATTTTCCTGGAATAGATTAATGACGCTGGTTTAAGTTGTCAATGATGGCAAGTAACGTTCGTGATAGATCGATATCTTTACATATCTATATGTATATTTAAGAATCCAGAGTTTTTTTTTTTAATTCCATTAGCAGTTATAAACTCAATATTCCGATAGACGTGTGTGGGGGTGCAAATGAAGTGGGATTTTCTGATTGTGTAAACTCCAAGAGGTTGGAATTATCTTATGGTGTAAATTCAAAATGGCTGGAAAAAGTAGAGGTGGGTAATATTCGCTAAAAATATTTTTTGCTAAAAAATGCTGTTATTGACTTTTTTAATGGCTTTTGCAATTTGAATTCTAAAGTACGGTCTTGTACGGTACGACTTTTGGATAGTGATTTTTGAGAAATAATTAAAAAACGGATTTCTTCGAATTTTTTGAGAAAAACTAAGTAGGGGACCTTATTGAAGTGATAACTTTTGAAGTGATAACTTCTTTAGGCGCGTTGGGCACTATTTGGATGGGCAAAAACTAGCAAACTCGCGACACCGACACCGACACCGACACCAACACCGACACCGACACCGACACCGACACCGACTCCGACACCGACACCGACACCGACACCGACACCGACACCGACACCGACACCGACACCGACACCGACACCGACACCGACACCGACACCGACACCGACTCCGACACCGACACCGACACCGACACCGACACCGACACCGACACCGACACCGACACCGACACCGACACCGACACCGACACCGACACCGACACCGACACCGACACCGACACCGACACCGACACCGACACCGACACCGACACCGACACCGACACCGACACCGACACCGACACCAACACCGACACCGACACCGACACCGACACCGACACCGACACCGACACCGACACCGACACCGACACCGACACCGACACCGACACCGACACCGACACCGACACCGACACCGACACCGACACCGACACCAACACCAACACCGACACCGACACCGATTGCATACTAGGTATACTATATAAATAATTGTAATATTCATGTCGCCTTAGTGTATAGGTACTGTAAAATATGATTAGTAATTTTTGTGTAAAATAATGAATATAAAACTACAATTGATGCCGTACCACGAGATCTAGAGCATTATCAATGGCGATGCGGCAAGACAGAAAAATATTGTTGTCTTTTCTCGTTCTTTTTCTTTTAAAAGTAAAATTTTTATTTTTCGGAAAGAAATTCATATTCAATTAAGCTTCAGTATAATTATTATTAATTTATTCGTTCTGTGCTAGTTTCGGTAGAATACAAGTAGATACAATCGGATTGTGGTAGCTGAAGTAAGATATGTACATTCGAGACTGTAATCTATCTAGATTACACTGGAAGACAGCATCGATGAAAATTACTTATATATGCTAAAGATAATTCTGCATTACTTCAAGATAAATTTGGGAAGAGATTTGATGATATTCCAATCATTTTGAGTGGGGATTTCAACATCAACTTTGCAGATGATAAAAACTACCATTAATTGAATTTTTAAATAGCAAATTTGATTTAATGATGAGCAATGATCGCAATCTTAGCACGACTAGACATAAAACTACAATTGATGCCATCTTTACAAGATATTTAAATAGATTCGAATCAAAATTGTTTGTTTCCTACTTTAGTTACCTACCATAAACCTATAGTATCCGTTTTCAAATATAATGATAATAATGATGATGATGATGGAAGAGTTTGAAGTTGTTGATGAAATTTTTTATAATATTGTTGTTATCTTTAATATGCATTTTGATCAAAATCGTTAGAGCGGTTTTTGTAAAATTTGGCAGAAAAACAGTACCAAATATTCCAATGTTTGAAAAATACTATTTGTTAACTATGTATACCTATAGCTAAAAACCGATTATAGGTTATTATTCGCGATATAAGAATTATGTTCTTGGTTTTTAAAGTTTTATCGAAGTCAAAAATGGGGTTTTCGAGATATGAGCAGTTTTTAAAATTAGCGCTTTCGGTAATCCGAATTAAAAATTAAAGATGCATTGATTTTAAGAACATCAATTTTACAGTTTGCATTTTGGTCAAAATCGTTATAGCCATTTTCTGGTAAACTAAGGAAAACTATATTTAAAAAAAAATGTTTTTTTTTTTTAAAATCCAATGGACGATAATACCGAGAATAACTGAGCTTGCCATTAAGTTGGAAATGACCATATTACATTAGAAATTAATTTTTGCTACAATCGTATGGACCGTTTTCGAAATATGTCCAAATTTCAAAAGTATCGCTTCTCGAATTTTTAGCCAAAAACTAGGTATGTAGTCATGGTAACCTCACCCACTTAAGCTTAAATATCAATTTTCGTTGAAATCGTTAGAGAAAATCAAATTGGTACGAACATTTTGTATGGGAAGTACCATTAATATTGAGGTTATCTTGCAAAATAAAAAAAACGGCCCCGAGCTGTAAGCCCACAAACTGCAAATCCGAAGTTTGAACGAAATCCGGGCAGCCGTTTAGGCTGTAGGTCTGTGGAAGGACGGACAGACAGACAGAAGGACAGACGGACAGACCGGACAACTTTTTGAGACCCACTTTTTTGAGTTGGTCTATCATCGTAATGTCAGAATTGATTCACATCTCGAGTTCGAAATTTTGTACGAAAACAAGTTAAAAAGTTAAAAATCAATGGAAAAGCTGCCGCTGTCTTTCTTTTGTAGAACACGAAAATGTCTTTCGTTAAAATAATGCCTGTAAATCAGTTTCTGTTTTCATGGTCCCTCTTAAATGAAAATTCCTAACGTTATCGAAGATATTTTATTTTATAGTGCGACGTATCCGGGCATTAAAGAGACTGCAAATTGGGATGAATGCTTCCTGTTTTGGAAATCTCACACCAGGCCTTTCGGATTAAGAAAACTCAGATTAATACCAACATTTTTGTTTGCAATACCTCGCCACGAAAGTTCTAAAAATATTCGAGACTACCCTAAGTAAGCTTCCATAATCAGTTGCCCTAGGTACGACATAAACACTTCCTTTTGTCTCAGAAATATAACTCTCACCAACAAATCTTTATGAGGTGCCATGACCACCGCTGCTTAATCTCCAACTGAAATAAGGAGCTTAAGTCAAGTTACGAAAGCGGATTATTCGATTTTGAAACTCACACGCATACCGAAATGAATCCTAATAAGATCACATAAATGAACCTTAACTTTCCAAAGAAGTACGCAGTTGTCATGGAACATGCCCATAAAACATCCATTTAATTAAGAAGAAGCAAACTTAATTCGATGGCAGCACACATCATTTGTTGCCGAAAGAGCTATGCGCTCGTTGCTGCAAGAAGAGTATACCTACCTAACAAATATAAATTTCACCGTCCATTTAAGGGTCTAAGCCCTCTGGCAAACATCTGTCCATGTAGTTTAAAATTAATGCCTCATTTAGTCTCCGTAAGTTGCAGACACTCTAAAGGACGACAAAAAAAATATCAACTGGCAAATAAATGCAAGCATAATTTAATGTCCTTTTGCTTTAGTCCTCTTCTTCTAATTCTTTTTGTGCCTTCAGCGGTGCCTACAATTGTCTCTGACACTTGGGGATTTATCTCATTTGGAGAGTTTTAACCCCAACACACTCTACCGTCCAGCCCTTCGTTTGGTAGCGCCTTCGCTCCCTTTGGTCCTACACATACAGAACAGAGACGGTATGTTTTTCGCTTTGTTAAATTTAATTTTTTAAATCAATTAATTCTCCGGCAGGACTAGTCGAATTTATGTCACTGCCTCTGCCAGGCTGTTTGTTGGTTTTAAGTTTTTTGATGCTCGTCCAAGAGACGTTGTTCTCAGAGACAGAGACAAGGCCTTAATGTAAATTAGGAAGCTCATCGACAAAGATATTTCTTAGAGCAGAGCTATCATTGCCAAGAAGGAAATGAGTTCTCTTGGCAGTGCCTATGATTGAGGACATTCTTATTCGAAAAACTGAGCTTGAGGTTTGTGTTTAGAAGATTATGCAGTAAGTTGTCACTACGCCAAGTGTTTGCTTTGTGGCAGGTTTTACTAGTCTAAGCCTGATACTGCCGTGTAAAAGTGGTACATCGCAGCACATTACTGAATTGGATGTTGTATGTCATTGTCGCTGGGGATTTTCGATTCCTATATGACTTCACAGTACATTCGATGTTGACGCTAATTAAAACACTTGTTTCTTACTTTTAAAATTAAACAATATTTATTTGGAACTATGTCCTTTATTATTGAAATACTTTTTACTAATTCTAAAAGGAGCTTAAGGCTACTATGTAGTTACAATAAGACTATTGATAAATTCATCATACAGTCGTATTTATATACTTTTCTTATCTATCTACAAGGAGACCCAAGCGTACAATCGTCTTGCTTGATAATGAAGAAGAGATAATATTCCAACATTGTATACAAACGATATTATCTCTTTTACATATGTTATCATTGTAGCGTTGTGTGCAAGACTGTACTAGAGACTAAAGATATCATTGAATACAAATAATGTTATCTTTTTTCTCAATATGTTTTGCTATGGATACTTAACTCCCCCCCTTGTTAAACGAAATCGTCCCGATTTTTCGACGCTATTTTTAACATTTCTCTTTCATAAGTTTTGTTATATGCGTCAATCTTTTTTTGTTTTTGACGATCTGTTATACATTGTATAGTTTTTATCATTACGTACGTAAATGCTAGAATAACAATCAGTGTTACAATTGTGTATATAGTTGATAATATCGGTTTTTCTTCAAAAGGAATAATTAGTTTTTTTAAAGTATCTATGTTATCGAATTTGTACATTGTATCTTCTTTAATTATTTGGTCGATGTAAGACTCTGAATTATGATTTCTTAATATAACTTCTTTAATTTGCTTATGCATGTTTTTGTATATTTTATCGTCTAGATTTATAGTATTTTCATAAGTAACTAAGTTTATACCATTAATTGTTTGATTATTTAACTTATGCTTACCGCTTAATAACATAACACCGGATTCAATTTCTAAGTCGTAATCGTATTCTTGTTTAATGTTGCATTTTGAAGTTATATTCTTTAAAAGTGGAATAAGACAATTTTCTTCTTCAAAGTTAATTTCACAAATGTTTTTACTTAGATGATTTTGACAATTTCTTGTTCTTAAATAAGTTTGGTTACATAAGGCAATTGTTTTATCTGTAATGATTTTTCCATGTTTTGAATTTAAAGGTGTTACTTTATACAATTTACATGATTTAATTAGAACTGGATATTTATATATTGTGATGAAGAATTCATCAGTTCTAGCTAATAATATTTTAGAGTACTCAAGTATATTTATTATGGGTACTTGAATTATTTCATGTTGAATAATATTTTTAATGTCATCTAAGTCTAGGCTTTCTGATAAATATTCATTATTTTTTGCTGCATTAATTGTTCTGGTCAATAATAATAATTGTTCGTACACTTGTTCTATTACTAAATGTTCTTTAAGGCTCTGACCTTCGAATTGCTGCAAAATTTGTTCAAATCTAGAATTTATAGTTTTTTGTTTATTATTGTTTTCTATGAGATTATTTATACTCGTTTCTATGTTAACTAAGTCATAATGGTCAGGATTACCAAACACATATTTGAAAGCTGTTCCTAAAAAGTTAATTGATCTAGTATGCCTAGTATGTTCTTGTAATTGGTCTGCTAAATTCTTAATTTTACTTAACCAAATTTTTTCTTCTTGTGTAGGTTGATATTTACTAGTTACGATATTTACGTAAGGTTGAAATATCGAAGTCAGGTTGGTGGCATGTAACAAATAAGTTTGTTCTTTGAATAAATACACGTCATCTGTTTGCGTAAGTATAAACTTCTTGTTTAGTAACTCAGTTATTTGAACGTTTCCTTGCCCTTCTTGACTCTGTACAATTCCTAGTAATGTTAGGAATATTAATATTTTCGTCATCTGAAAAATGATAATTCTTTATGTTATCCTTGTGAATTTTTATTCCTTCTTTAGAGATTACAGTGTCTCCTTTATCTTCTTCTACTATTCTTGTTATGTATCTGGCGTTAGATTTCTTTCTAAGACCTGTGATTCTTACCATTATCTTATCTCCTTTTTTATACTCTCTGTGTCGAGTTCCTTTATTTAGACGTTCGATCACTTTTTTGGATGCTGAGTTTAGTTTATTTATTATAATTTCACTATTGCTATATTTATTTTGATTAAAGAAAATGTCTCTAGGTTTCAAACCGGTAACTGAGTGTATAGAATTATTTAATTCACGCACTGTTCTAAATATTTCTTCGATAAGTCTTGTTTTATTCTGAATTGTGAATATTCTAGACAGTTCAGTTATTGTACCGTTTACACGTTCTACCTGACCGTTCGCTGTCGATCTGTATACTGGAGTTTCTACTTTAGTTATGTTGTATTTCAAACACATTTGGTTCACCATTTCTGTTTTGAATCCCTTCTCGTTATCTGTCATGAGTCGTTCACATTTTGGGAAATAATTAGATAAGACCTCTTCCATAACGTCGTACAGTCTGTTTCGAGTTTCGATTTCCCGAAGGATTGTATATTTAGAATACTTATCTACTGTTACAAGGAAAGTATACTTGTCGTTGAAGTATATGTCCATATGAATGTGTGTTCCCACATGTGTTGGTATTTCTGAATTATTCAGAGGTTCTCTGATAGGTTTTCTTTCATATTTTCCAAATAGACATGCTATGCATTTTCTGTTGAAACTCTTTGCTTGTTTATTTAGATCGGGCCAGTAATATTTCTCTGAGATTTCTTGTATATTGTTACGTAACCCTCGGTGTGCTCTTTCGTGAGTTACCCTTACAAGTTTTAGTTGTTCCTCCAAATTTGTCACGTCTTGAAGTTTTCTTGGTGTGAATATAAATCTTACTAGTGGGAATTCTTTTTTTATGTTTTCACCATATTTGTATATGTTTTCAAATTTCGTATGCAAAGCTACAATCTTTTGGGGTTGTATAACTTCTTTCATCTGCCTTAGTAAAGAGTCTTTGTCCTTAAACTTTATTATGAGTCTTATTTTGTTACTAAAATAGATTTGTGTTTCGATATTATTTGTTATATCTTCAATAAGTTCGAACTGTGCAGTGTATGCATTAAAAGGCTGATTCACAGTTTTTATTATATCATTAGAAGAACTTTCAGCTGAATGTGCTGTTTCTATGGTAGAAGTATTTATGCGTTGACGTGATAATGCGTCAGCTACAAGATTTAGGTTTCCTGGTTTATAAACTAATTTTGCTCCAAAGTCTTCAATGATTCCCTTCCAACGTTTCAGCTTTGTGTTGGGATTTTTTTCTGATACAGAATATATAAGGCTCTGGTGATCGGTATATATGGTTAAGTCTGCTATACCATATATGTAGTTTCTGAGTTTTTGTAAGGACCATATGATCGCTAATAGCTCTTTCTCGTTTGTGCTATAGTTCTCTTCTGTCTTACTCAGTGTTCTTGACAAGAAGTGTATAGGTTGCTTATTCTGACTTAGTACGGCTCCAATAGCTATGTTGGATGCATCAGTAGTAAGCTCGAATGGTTTACTATAATCCGGTTGAAAAAGTTCGACTTGTTCTTTCAAATAATTTTTTAAAATTCTAATCGCTTCTAATGCTGAATCATTCAGATTTAACTTAATATTTTTACTTTGTTTTTTGTTTACTTTACCGTTATCTCCTCGTAAATATAATGTCAGGGGCTTGGCTATGCTTGCGTATCCTTTTATAAACTTACGATAGTAACCTGTAAGACCTAAAAATCCTCTCAAATCCTTTACCGTTTGTGGGACTGGAAAATTTTCTATAGCTGCTATTTTCTCAGGGTTCGTAGTGATTCTACCATGTCTGATTATGTGACCTAAGTATTCTACTTCTTCTTGAAAAAACTTACTTTTCTCATCAGATATTTTTAATGTGGCTTTATTGAGTACGTCGAATACTTGACTTATGTGCTGTATATGTTCTTCCTCAGATGAAGAATATATCAATACGTCATCAATGTAAACGTGTACGAATTTACCTACAAAGTCTCTCAAAATGTCGTCCACGCATCTCTGAAATATGCTTGGTGCATTTTTGAGCCCGAAAGGCATTCGTTTAAAATGATATTTTGCGCCATTTATAGCAAAAGCTGTTTTTTCTTTATCATCTGTTTTGATTTTAATTTGGTGGAAACCTGACTCCAAATCTAATGTTGTAAAGTACTTGGCTTTACCTAAATTTTGAATTGTCATGTTGACATCCGGAATGGGGTATCTGTCTGTTACAGTGTGAGCGTTAAGTTTTTGGAAATCAACAACCATGCGCCGTTTTGGTTTTCCTTTTTCGTCCAAACCTTTTTTAGGTACTGTCCATATGGGACTGTTATAAGGACTATGGCTTTTTTCTATTATATCGTCATGTAAGAGTTTCTGTATTTCTTTGTTTACGAATTCGTTATCTGCTATGGGATATGGATATTGTTTAACATAAACCGGATTATCATTGGTCGTCCTAATGCTTGCTTCTATAGTATCTGTAAAGGGTAACGGTCCTATGCTGTTATTAATCTTCATCAGTCTATCTATGTCTGCTTTATAAATATTATTTTCCCCAATTATGTAATTAATTTTCTGAATAGATTCGACACTGCTTATGGTAGTTAGAGTCATATTACTGAAATTTATTTCCGCGTTTAGAACTTTAAGTCCTTCATATCCTAATATCATATCAAAAGACTGAATATCCTCTAATTCAAAAAATGTTATATTTTTCTTTAATATCCTAACTACTTTCTTTGTATCTACCATAGAATAACCATGCATTGTTTTTATTTTTATAGGTTTAATTTTAATTTTTTTGCTAGAATCGCATTTTCTATTAATGTAATTATGGGTTGCACCAGTATCAATAAGAATTTTATAAATTTTCTTAGAAATAGTACTAGTTAAATTTAAGCAGGGCAACCCGTCTACTAGTTTAAATGATCTATTCTTATGTTATTATTTACCATACATTCCGTTTCATCTGCTTCTGCATATGTACTGCTGACATCGTCTCTGCGTTGTTGTCGGGAGTTATTTACTCTCTGCTGCTTGAAGTTCTGCTGATAAGATCGTTGCGGTCTGTTGTGTGTGTTGAAACTCCCGCTGTGTTCACGTTTCGCTGGTGGATTATATACATCGGGTTTGTATTGATTCCAATTTTGTCGCTGTGCATGTACAATTTGTCTCGAGTTTATCTCCATCGGCTGTGGTCCTTGATTGTGTTGCTGCATATTATCGTATTGCTTCTGGGGTTGATAATTCGTTGTTTGGCTCGAATAATTTGGTCTTCTTTCGTTTCTGCGTTCATGTGGCATATTTTTGTGGTGCTTATCCTGAGTGAGATGTAAATGCCTGTGCACATTATCATGTTCTATTCTGCGAGCAATTGCGAATGCGTGTTCTAGATCATTTATTGTAGCTGAATATAATGATCCTCTTGTAAAGTTGTCACTCATACCATCAATGAATATACGAACTGCGTCGTCGTTAGCATTTTTAATTAGTCTGTCGATTATATTCGGCGGATCACCTGACATAGTGATTTTTGATATTATTAAATTGAGATTTTTATTTATCTCGTCGTGGTATTCAGACAGTGTGCTTCTTTTTTGCGTGATGGCTTTCATCATGTCTTGTAGCACGTATAGAGGTTCTTGATTAGAGTACGTATAATCTAATCTGTTACGTATCGCCTCAAAATTAAAAATTGTGTTATAATTAGTTAACACATTCGCGGCTGCACCCTGTATTTTACTTTTCACTATAGTCAATGCTGCTGCGTACTTACTGTGTGTTTTGAAGTTTTTAATGCTGTCCATTAATCTGGATGCTTCTTCGCGCCACGACCGATAATTTGATTGATCGCCGTTGAAAATAGGTAGGCTTTTAAATGCGTCTAACTGTATTTCACTACCATCTGTATATGTGGTTCTTATTTCCTCTAGCACAGGTATGTTTGGTACTATGCCTAATCCAGATTTTACTTCATTTAGTTTTGTTTCTAAATTAGTGTTTATTTGATTTTGGTTAGTTATTATTGCTGCTAACCTTGCATTCTCTGTGCGTGTGTGCTCTAGGGTTTGTGTTACTGTGTTGCTCCTGGTTTCTAAAGCTTCTAATCTTGCCATTAATACTGCGAGTTGTTCCATTTTGAACTCGTGTCTGTTGTCGTCGAATTTGTGTGTTTTTTTTCTCCACATATACACTTTCACTGAATTGCTTTGCTGCTTCGTACGAAGAAGCTATATTTGTACCTGCTATGCTAGGTAATTCTTGTAACCGGTAACGCGAGTGTTCTGTTTATACTAGATTTCACTACTTGTTCCCGAGGTCCGCTCGATTGAAGTTAAAAAGTATATTTAACCTCCTGGCAGGATCGCCAATTAAAACACTTGTTTCTTACTTTTAAAATTAAACAATATTTATTTGGAACTATGTCCTTTATTATTGAAATACTTTTTACTAATTCTAAAAGGAGCTTAAGGCTACTATGTAGTTACAATAAGACTATTGATAAATTCATCATACAGTCGTATTTATATACTTTTCTTATCTATCTACAAGGAGACCCAAGCGTACAATCGTCTTGCTTGATAATGAAGAAGAGATAATATTCCAACATTGTATACAAACGATATTATCTCTTTTACATATGTTATCATTGTAGCGTTGTGTGCAAGACTGTACTAGAGACTAAAGATATCATTGAATACAAATAATGTTATCTTTTTTCTCAATATGTTTTGCTATGGATACTTAACTCGCTCTCTAGGTAACCTCTTTTTCTGAAGTACTACGCAGTTATTTTGCTACTCCATAATACCAGCGCAGGAGATGGTTTTATCTAATCTTTTATTTTGATTTATTTCTCTCGGAACACATCTTTTGATGACGTCAACAAAGGCGCAGGCGCACTAAACACATTGCACTGTGTGAACTCTATTCTATATAAAGGGTGGTTAAGTTTTAAGGGCCGATATTGATTTTGAATAAAGCACAAATTATTTAGGAAATTATTGTCATTCCTTTTTATTATGATAATATTGGTATGGTTCAAATATGTATGGAACAAAATATCGGCCAAATGGCCGCCGCGACCTCGGCGGCACACCTCCATCCGATGGTCCAAATTTTCGATGACGCTGAGGCATAATTGAGGTTCTATGCCGTTAATGTTCCGAATTATTTCATCCTTTAGCTCTTGAATTGTTGCTGGCTTATCGACGTACACCTTCTCCTTCAAATAACCCTAAAGAAAGAAGCCCAGCGGTGTCAAATCACATGATCTTGGGGGCCAATTGACATCGCCACCACGTGAGATAATACGGCCCTTGAATTTGTCGCGCAAAAGAGTCATTGTTTCGTTAGCTGTGTGGCAAGTGGCACCGTCCTGTTGAAACCACATATTGTCCAAATCCATATCTTCCAATTCGGGCCATAAAAAGTTCGTTATCATCTCACGATAGCGAACACTATTCACAGTAACTGCCTGGCACGACGACTAGTTGAGGTGGACGGCTCTCCAATCACACTATCGCCAACAGCAGCAATATTTTCTGCAGTACGAGCTGTACGAGCATGCACATGTGTTTTCACATCTCCTACAGACCCGGTTTGCTCAAATTTTTGCACGATTTTTCCGATTGTACGCACATTTGGACGATTAAATTGATCGAAAAATCACAAAGTGCACGATATGCATTTTGATTTGAACGCCCATTTCCATAATAAGCCTGAATGACTTTAACGCGTTGCTCGATTGTGAATCTTCCCATGGTTCAAATTGAGTTACTTGACGTTTAGGTGTGGTTCACATTCAACATCGGCCCATCCTTAACCACCCTTTATATAATTCTTTCGGGGTTAAACTCGATGATGTTATAACTCGATAGCCCCTGGGACGATTTTCATGATTCTTTTTTGGTTTTGTTCGTATTGCTATAGACCAGGTTTCCGGAAAATTGCCGTGCGTTCCAGATTTGGCATGCAATAATTCTTCCTATTAAATACTTATTTTGACTTTTCTATCTCAAAAATTAATTAGAAAATTACGTACTATGTGCGGTTTTTTATTTTGTTTTCAAGAAGCGGATTCATAAAATCGAGATAAAATTAATGTATTGCGTTGGTCAAAAGCGATGTTTTTTTTAAAGTGAAACTTTTATTACATCGTCTCAAACTTTTTCGTCTGTGTGTTGCATGTCGCGTAACGGTCGGCCGCGGATAAAGTGAAAGGCGCTCGTAAGAGCAGCCCAGGACAATATGCCGGCGCCTATAGTTCGCATCAGCTGACCGTGTAGTGTATAGACTATTACTCATTTGTGCCAGTGCTCCACGCTATTTTGTTTGTTTTTGTCAGTGTTAAATGTAAATGTTGTTATTTATTTGCTTTTGGTGAAAGAACGCCGACAGAGCACGTAATTTTGTTTTTCACTTTGTAAATTTTGAAAAAAAACACTTTTCAACTTTGGATAAAAGGATTTATTTATTCTTTTAAAAAGCTTCAGATCCCTTACCACTGGTGGGGGGAAATCTTTAGCTATACGAGGAACAATTAGAACTGACTCTCACTGATCAGTGGAGCAGTTTATATAGATGACTTTTGTTTACTCAAGAAATCTGTATTGGATCAATAGCTATCATACAAAGTGGATGATATGCTTAGTCGTGATTTTATTATGCTGAAGGCAAAAGACATTAAAAGCTATGCCGCATTAAATAACATTGTTGTGCTGTTTATGAAAGCAAAAGATATATCGTATTAAATAACATTGTTGCACTGAAGGCAAAAGGCATTAAAAGATATGCCGCAATTAAGAGATTTCGATTTCTTGTGTAAACATTACATTTCGATTCTTCTTACGTCTAACATTGTAATGTATTCTTCTTACGTCTAACATTGTAATGTTTAAGATTATGTTTTATAATTGTATGTTGGGTTCTGGGAACGTAACCCCTCCCCCCTTAAGTTCGATGCTCTCCTGAGTATCTCTAATTTTATTTTCTATATTTATTTGTTGCATATTCTTATATTTTAAGTATAATAATAAAATTGCAATTATAACAATTATAAATGTGATACTACTAAAAGATATTATATGTTTTACATTGTTTCTATATTTTATTTGTTTTAAGGTTTTTAGGTTCTCTATATGACTTAAATGTATATCGTCTAACGTCAAGTTAGCATTAGTAGTATTTAATGTATTATATAAAGGAATAAGAATATTTTGTTTAAATGTTTTCTTTTCGTTATTGTATATAGTTGCATTTATTTTTATGTTGCAGTCTTTAAAATATATAAGGTTATTTTCAGTAATTTTGTATTCGATATTATTACAATAGTTATTTAGACTTGTTTTGAATAAATTTTTTGTAAGAATAAGTCCGTCTTCTAATTCGATTAATTCTTGATATTTGTTAGGCTTTATTTTACAATTCTCATATTTTGTTTCATATAAACTTTGGATACACGCTATGCTCTTCTTAAGTTTTTTTTATATATTTAGTTTCATTATTTTCATATAATGTTTTGTTATGTATAATATAATTATATTTTGTGATTTCTACCTCGAAACCTTGATTATTTGGTACTGGCAAAATCAGGATGCTTTCATGATTTTGTGAGAACACTGGTATTTGTAAAATAAAAACTAATTGATTGCCTTTGGTTAATAAGCTACTCTTTATGTATTTTTTTCTGATTTGCATAATATTGGTTATCTTTCTTTTCTACTTTAGTTTTCTTATATTTTGCTGCAATTTTCTTTGCTGTTCTGACTACGTCGGCTTTAACATATATGTCTTTATTTAAATCTGGCTCGATAAATTCGGTTTTATTTCGATTAAGCCTATTAATATTGTCTTCTTTTATTTTTTGGATTCTTATTCCTACTTCTTCTACTTCCTCTGTCTTCACTTTATTTTGTATAAAATCTAAGGGTTTCTTTAATGTTGTTGTGTGAATTGTACAATTGTAAATACCAACTGCTTTTATAACTTTTTCTTTTAAGTTTAATATATTCTTTTTCTGTTCTTGTGCATTATATATTCTTATGTGTTCGTTGAGTGTACCATGCACTCTTTCTACATCTGAGTTTCCTGTCTTATGATTTGGAGTTATGAATTTAATTTTTATTCCTTCTTCGTTGCAATATTCTTTAAATGCTAGACTATTAAATTCGTTATCGCATATAATTTCTTGGGGTTTACCCATAATTGAATTTCTAAGTTTTAGTTGCTCGATGATTTTATATGTATTCCTACTTGCAATGGAAAAAGCTGTTAAATGCTTTGTAAATTTATCTAATATAGTCAAAAAATAAATATCTTTACTTGGAATATAAATGTCCATATGTACAAGTTCGTTTGGTTTAAGTGCAGTTTTGCTTATTTCAAATTTTATTTTTTCTGGACTTCTATCATGTTTCGCTGTTTGACACACTGTACAGTTGTTTATGTATCTTCTTATTAATTCCCTTAATTTTGGAAAATAGTATTCGTTCTTAATTTCAAGATATGTTTCATTTATCCCTCTGTGATTAAATTGTTGATGAATCCCTTGAATGAGATTCAACGCATCATTTGTGTTACTTAAATCTTTTAAAAGCCTAGTGCATCTTAGTAATTTTAGTTTACTTTGATTGCTGTAAAGCTCTACATATTTTTCCTGAATTTTGCAAAATAACTTATCGCTTGGACAATAAATTGCCACTTTGCCGTGATCGGGTAAAAAGGCCCTTAATGCTTCAGTAAAATTGTCGCTCATATTTTTTAATTTAATAGTAAGTCTTCTTACACCTTGATATATATATTTGATGTTTTTACCTTCATCCTCTGAACTTATAACTTCTATTTGGTGCTTAAATGTATTTGTAGGTAATTCTGAAATTCCTATGTGATCATTGATTTTTTCTATTCCACTATGATTTGTTCCTAATGATGAATTTTCGCCTTTATTAATAGCGTTTACTTCTAATCGACTAAGATAGTCTGCTACGTGATTTTCTTTTCCTTTAAGGTATTCAATGTCAAAGTCATATTCATTTAAATTGATTTTCCATCTTTGGAGTTTTGAATTTGGTTCTTTAAGGTTACTTAACCAAATTAAAGGTCGGTGATCGGTTCGTACTTTGAACTTGCGACCGTATAGATATGGTCGGAAATATTTTGTTGACTATACAATACTTAATAATTCTTTCTCTATAGTACTATATTTGCGCTCATGTTCATTGAGGGTGCGAGATGCATAGCATATTGGGTGATTTAATTGTGAAAGAACAGATCCGATTGCATAATTTGATGCATCTGTTGTTAACACGAATTCTTTTGTATAATCAGGATATTTTAAAACGGGGTCACTAGATATAAGTAATTTAAGTTCTTCAAAAGCTGTCACATATTCTGGGTCTTTAATGTTTATCTTTGCTCCTTTCTTAAGATATTTGGTCATAGGTACTGCTACTTTTGAATAATCTTGAATAAATTTTCTGTAGTAGCCTGTTAGTCCTAGAAAAGATTTTATTTGTTTTGTTGTACAGGGAATTGGTATTTTTTCAATTGCTTTTATTTTTTCTGGATTTGGTTTTATACCATTTGTAGTAATTACGTGCCCCAAATATTCTGTTTCTTTGCAAAAAAATCGGCATTTGTCGATTTGTATTTTTAAATTATGTTTGTTTAGTTTTTCAAACACTTTATTAATTGAACAAATATGTTCTTCTATTGATGTACTGAATATAAGAATGTCGTCTAAATATACGACACATATTTTTCCTACAAGACCTTCTAATACATGATTTATCATACGCTGAAAAGTAGCGGGAGCATTTTTTAGTCCAAATGGCATTCGATTAAATTCGTAATGACCATTGGCTGTAGAAAACGCTGTTTTATGTGTATCTTTGGGATTCACCAATATCTGATGAAAACCTTTTGCTAGGTCTAACGTGGTAAACTATTGGGATCTCCCCAATTTACTAAATATATCGTCAATATTTGGTATAGGAAACTTGTCTTCCACGGTTACTTCGTTAAGTTTTCTATAATCTATGACAATACGCCATTTCTTAAGTCCTGAGTTATCTATCTTTTTGGGTACGATCCAGATAGGAGCATTATATGGACTTTTACTTTCTTTTATGATGCCTTGGTTTAGCATGTCGATTATTTGTTTATCTACCTCTTCCTTATGTATTTCTGGATATCTATATAGGCGTGAATATATAGGTTTATCATCTTTTGTCTCAATTTTATGAGTTACTTCTTTTACGTTAGTTAATATATCTCCTTCTTTATAAAATAATTGTTCATTATATTTTAAAATCTGAGTAAGAGCCTTCTTTTCTTCGCTATTCATATATGGTTGAATTAACTTGTTAATTAGATCTTTGGGTTTTAAATTTATGTTACATATGTTTATTTGTGAATTTGATACATCTTGTATGTATCTATCTAAAGGATCAAAATTGGGTTTTGAAAGTAATGGGATCTTAATGCTATTAATATTCAAAGTATAGGTTTTATATGATAATTCGGCTTGTAAAGGTATGAGGATATTGTTTCCTAAAATTCCGTCAAATGAACTATTAGTTATTTGAGTCATTAAAAATTCCATTGTAGATTGGGGTTTTTTAAATTCGTTGGGTAATGGTAAAATAATTTTTTTATATATTATATTATCCTGATATAAGGTTTTAAGGGTTATGGGATTGTCTAAGTTTCTTTCAAATTTTTTTGGAAATATATTTGGTTTTAAGACAGAGGTTGCTGCTCCTGTGTCTATTAGTAATCTAAGTTTCTTATTAAAGATATGTACATCTATGCAGGGTAATGGTCTGTTGAGGCATCTATTCGAAAATTTTCGGTTCGAAATGTGTTTTGATCTAAATGATCTACTTCCATTGGTTCTGGCATGTTTCTCCTATCTTGTGTGGCAAATGGGTTACGATTTTGATTAGAAAAATTACCACTTCTGTTTGGTTGCCTGTGATATTGTTCATTTTGAATTCTATAAAAGTTTTGACCATTGTTGTTAAAATTTCTGTTATTATTTGAGTTTCTGATTTCATTTTTATTAATTCTATTGTTTCTATAGTTTGTGTTATAGTTATTATCTTTTTTGTAATTTCGATCATATCTAAAATTGTTATTGTAACTGTCATTTCTATAGTTTCGAATATACTTTTCATTCATATTGTTATTATCTTCTCTTGTCCAATGACAGGATTCTAATTTATAAAATGCTTCACTAAGAGTTTTTATATTATGATTTATTATAATTGAGCTTGCATTTGGTGGAATCTTTTCACAAAATTTTGCTAATAATGACGATTCATTATTACTAGCGTTATATTCTTCTGGTTTATCATCACATAAATAATATTTATTATTTAGTCTACAAAGAATGTCTGAAAATGTATTATACAGTTGAGAAATATTTCTGCAGTATACTTTATCTGCTTGTTCTTTTAATTTTAAAAAGGTTTCTCTTTCACCAAAATTATTTACTAAAATTTTCTTTATGTCTATCCAGTTATTTGGATCGCCACCTCTTAAAACTACATCTAAAGCGATTTCTGTTATTTTTGATTTAATTTCATTTAATATAAATTCTTTTGCACCTTCATTATATGTGCTTGTTGCGCTTATTATGAATTCTGCCTTTTTCACAAAAATTATTAAACTACAACTTGATTTTGTTCCATTAAAGTATGGCAACGTTTTTAATAATTTAAGAGGTTCTATATTTATAGTAGCCATTTTTACCTTGTTTTCTGTTGTTGTGTTTTTATCTGGAACAGTTGATTTTGCTAGTCCTTTTGGTACTTCTGGTGTTTCAATTTCTTCTGATGTTGATGACAGTGCTACTGGTATATGGTAAGGCTTGTATTTCCTCATGTGGGTCTATCTTGCCTTAATCGTTGTCGTCTTAAACGTTGTTGTTGAGCTCTTAAATATTCCTGGAAGTCAGCTGTAGCCTCGTCGTCTATCCAGCTTTTTGACTCGTTCACTGCTGTTTTTGGTTTTTCTTCTTGGGGTGCTTCTGCTCCTTCTTGAGGGTGTACTTCCTCAGGTAACATGGACACTTTTTACAATATTTTTATTTTTATTATTTTTAACATTTAACAGTTCAACATTCTCTCTACGAGACTTTGTGAAATTGTCCTTTACGGATCTTGATTCACTATGTTTTTCACTGTTTGTTTTTTTTTTTACTGTCCTATGCCGTTTATGTGATTTGAATTCACCGGCAAACTATTTTACTTAGTTTAAAGGACGATTTTTTTTTTTTAGTCCTCCCGAATTAAACTTTTAAGAAAGTAAGATACTATGGATCTTTCGAGAATCCTACCGACTGCGCCAATTTTGTTTTTCACTTTGTAAATTTTGAAAAAAAACACTTTTCAACTTTGGATAAAAGGATTTATTTATTCTTTTAAAAAGCTTCAGATCCCTTACCACTGGTGGGGGGAAATCTTTAGCTATACGAGGAACAATTAGAACTGACTCTCACTGATCAGTGGAGCAGTTTATATAGATGACTTTTGTTTACTCAAGAAATCTGTATTGGATCAATAGCTATCATACAAAGTGGATGATATGCTTAGTCGTGATTTTATTATGCTGAAGGCAAAAGACATTAAAAGCTATGCCGCATTAAATAACATTGTTGTGCTTAGGGCAAAAGACATAGGAAGCTATGTCGCATTAAATAACATTGTTGTGCTGTTTATGAAAGCAAAAGATATATCGTATTAAATAACATTGTTGCACTGAAGGCAAAAGGCATTAAAAGATATGCCGCAATTAAGAGATTTCGATTTCTTGTGTAAACATTACATTTCGATTCTTCTTACGTCTAACATTGTAATGTATTCTTCTTACGTCTAACATTGTAATGTTTAAGATTATGTTTTATAATTGTATGTTGGGTTCTGGGAACGTAACCACGTGCTTATAGAAAAAGGAAAAAAGATCTTGGTGAGTAATGCCCAAAACACATGTGCAGAATTTCTGGACGCAGTGAAGCATGCAGTACTGCAAGCAAAACACATGTGCAGAAAATTGTTTGACATGCTTGCATCAGCTACTGTCATTCGCCGACTAAGCAGCTGATTTGTTTTTGTTTATAACTAAATTCGTTGAAAATGAAAATTGAGAAATTTAATAAAATTCGCAAAATTGTATTGCTTTTATCGGCTTACCAGTCGTACAGGAAGTTTTTAAACCTTAGCCGATTAGCTGAAATAATGTTTTCGTTGAAAATTCTATTAGTTTTTCTTCCATTTTTGTGTCAGCAGCAAAATATTTGAAATAAACGGCAAACGCAATGATGCCAAATCCGTTCAAATTTAGTTTTTAATTTTTCTGTGTTGTGGTGGCATTGTCGTTTGCAGTGGATTTAGAAATAGCGACAACTTGCAGTTCTGCAACGCATGCTGAATTTACATGTGTTCACTCCCATTTAAATTTAAACGTGTGGGTTCTATTTCCACTGCATGCACATGTGTTTTGGGTTTAAACATAATTTTTATATCGAATTTATTAGAATTATTAGAACTTTTTGCTGGTGCATGTTGTTGTTTATGGATTGATTTTAATTTTGAATGCTTGAATTTATTATTTAACTTATTTCGTATGAATATTAAATTAAGTCTTTTTATTTACATTCGTTCCATTCAATATATTTAATTTTATTTAACAGATGCCATGCCGAGTACTAGTACCATTCAAAGTGGTGAGCCTGTATCTGAAAATATTGTTACAGTAAAGCTTTTACATCAAGAGTAACGAAATGTGGAACGATGCCGCAAGTATCGTCAAAAATGCAAGCGGCTAAAATCGGGTGCTAGTTTTAACCGAGGCATTAGTGACAGCAATACAAGTACAAGTCGAGAATTAATTTTTAATCCAGAGGAATTTCAAAACTCGTCAGATCACCCTCAACAATTTTTTAATCATGAATCTTCGCCGCAGGCTCCTGAAAATACAACTGGCAATGCAAACACCACTACTTCTGCGGGCGTACGCTGTCTTCGTTACCGACGAAGACTCAACGCACGAAGAACTCACGCAGAAGAAAATCCTTCATCGATCTATACATTATATATGAGATATAATGGAGCTCATAATAAGGATAAAATTAAGATTGATGATGCGATTTTTGTACCCTTAATGGAATACTATTCCGAAAATTTTTAGTTACATGTTTCACCGTGGTTTCATAAAATCACACTAATTTTTATTTTATTTTAAGGAATTTTTAAAGCGTTTTTTTTTTTTTTTTTGATATAAGAACAGTTGCAACAGTCTTTTTTCCTGTTGTTCCATACTGAACAACATATTCTAATCGCACTTAACAAACCTCGAAGGTTCCAACGACTTTTGCACATACATCATAGCAACAGCTATAATCACATCTGCTTTTTGAATATGAACAGTCTTCACATCAATTATCAAATTGTCACACCCTTCCTCTGTAGTGATAAATGGACACGCTAGAGTAATGTTACAATTCCGCCCACACCATGCCATTCCCCAACAGAGAGAACGTTGTTGTGTCCCTCACTTTATTACCACTTCTTCCCTTCTACTAATAAGATATTTCATTATTTGTCCATTAGTCAATGCCTTGCAGCTTGCAGGCGAGGAATAACCCTGAGGTGGAAAGCCCTTAAACACGAAGCTTAGGTGTATCCATTGTTTGAAACCCAGTGCACCGAGAAGTGCAATTGTGTAAAATATCTTAAATGACTAATGACTGTCATATAATTCTTTATGTTTCCACTAGCTAACAATACTTGCACCTTGTTTACAGGGAATTGATAAAAAAAAAAAACAAATTCAAATGTTGTCCCTTTGTCTGGCAGTGGGCAAAACAACATATTATGAATAGATACCGTAACGACGACGACTCATTTTGTACAATTGAACTCTTATGCAGAAGCTTTTAAAGGCGCATTATAATTGCTAGAGCTGTAGGCTATGCCTGTTTCGGAGAAGTACTTTTCTCGTTAATCATTCCATCAAGTCGTTATTTTTAGTATCGGGTTTTTCAATAAGAGCGCTACAAAAGTTTTTTTAAAAATAAAACAAAAACGGTTTTGGATATCAATGAAATTCTTTATTCCTGTGAAATAACGTTCGATGCCATTATGAATGGAACTCGATTTCTTTTGCATGGCCACCACGGGCACGCTTGCAGAAGTCCAGACACTGAACCCAATTTTCGACGGTTTTCAAGCATAAATCGGCCGATACTGCTGCAATTTCACGTTCGATATTCGTACGAAGTTCATCAATCGTCGCTGGCTTGTTGGCATAGTTCATAGACTTGACGTAGCCCCACAGGAAATAGTCTAACGGCGTCAAATCGCACGACCGAGGCGGCCAAGCGACTGGACCATTTCGTGAGATAGCACGTTCTCCAAACTTGGTTTCCAATAAATTGATTGTGACATTCCCTGTGTGGCTTGTGGCGCCGTCCTGTTGGCACCACATGTCCTCCAGGTTCATATCATCCAATTGGGGCCAAAAATATTCGGTTATCATTGAACGGTAGCGATTCCCATTCACAGTAACGTGCCGGTCTTGATCATCGCGGAAGGAGAACGGCTCAATGACGCCGCCGGCCCATAAACCACACCAAAACGTTATTTTGTCGGGATGCAATGATGACTCATGGAGTACGTGTGGATTACTGCCGGACCAATACCGCATTATGTTTATTGACGAAGCCATTCAGCCAGAAATGAGCCTCATCGCTGAAGATGATTTTTCGATGAAAATCCGAATCATTTTCAAGTTGTTGCTCAGCCCAATTAACGAACATACGACGCTTCTGGTGGTCAAGCGGCTTCAGTTCTTGCGTCAGTTTAATGTTGTAAGGATGTAGGCCAAGATATTTTCGCAAAATTCGCCACAACGAAGTCAAAGAGATGCCCAACGCTTGAAAACGACGTGTGAGAGACACATTTGGGCTTTCTTCAACTGAAGCCTCAGCGGCAGCAATATTCTCGACACTACGGGCACTTCTTTGTCTCACTGGCACGGGAACATTTTGTACTGTGCCTGTGGATTCAAATTTTTCCACTAGACGCTCAATTGTTGATCTGCTAGGACGATTATGACGACCATAAATTGGACGTAGCGCTCTTAACGTTGAGGCCACTGACTCCGAATTTCGGTAGTAAATTTTAATAATTTCGACTCGTTGTTGCCTCGTATATCTTTCCATCATTATCAAATGGCAAACTTAACTGAAGAGAAATGTCAAAAGAGCGGCAAGAAATTCGGCGTCGTTTGCTGTCCCTGTCCCTCTACTTTTGTAGCGTTCCTGTTGAAAAACCCTTTATATAAGTATTGCTTATTTGGTGTAGACCTTGGAACTACTATGGAGAAGGGAAAATTAATGAGCATATAAACTACTGCAGGTCCTTTTCCAGTTTTTTTTGACGCATGCGTTTTGAATGCGTTTTTTTTTGTTTTAACTCTCTTTTAATGAGTTTCTTCAATCGTTTTTTAACCGTTTTTGACGTTTTTTTATGACGCGTCTTTTCAATGCGTTTTTTTATTTTTTTTTAAATGTTTTTTTGACGGTTTTTATGTCCCATTTTTGACATTTTTTTGGAAAAGGGTTTGTGTATTTATTCAGTTTGAGTCTGCAGCATGCATCTTCCAGAGCTGAAAGGTAGCGATACAAATTTAGCACGCCCTTAACTCGACCAGTGCGATGCTTGACTCGTCGCAAGTTTGCATTTCCCCCCAAACCACAATCAGTATTACCAGATAAAAAAAATCTGAAAATCTTGTTTTTCCGAAATAAAAAATATTTTTTTAAAGATTTTTTCAAAATATAAAAAGAGTAGAATATAAAATACAATTTTGAAGCACTATAATTGAAACTTCTATTTATTTTTTTCGATAAAATTATAGAATATCGAAAAAAAAGACGTTGGTCATATGAAGCGTTGAGAATGAGAAGGTGTTAAGTGACAAATTTCTAGTAAAAGACGTTTAAAGTTGTTTGCCCCTAAATCTGCCTATAAAAGAAGTTGGAGTTCGGTAATACGAAATAAAATTAAATAAAGAAAATACTATTTTAGACAAAGTGACTTCATTTATTAAACGTTACAAACAAACAATAAGTGGTATTTTTTTTTTTTTTACAAATTATTGCCTTTAACGCCTTTATGCAAAAAAAGTTACAATCACTTTTCATTTAAGAAGTTGTGTATTTACCACCTTTTAACCATATTCTATATTAAGTACAGTAGAGTATCGGCGAATAGACCAAAATGTAAGTTGTCAAATAATACCTTTATCAGATAAAAAACATAAAAAAATTTTCAAAAATGTCACTTAACACCTTCTCATTCTCAACGCTTCAAATGTTATTGCGCTGTTTGAAATTTTGGAACATATTTCTATTTATACATATATTTGAATTCAACTAACGTAGAATTTCAAAAGATTAAACTTTCAACTGCTTCAGTTCTAAAACTATTACGAATTTTTAAAAATAAATATACAGAAAAAAATATTCTTTCAATATTTGCAAAGGAATGTGGAGGTGATAAAATATTGAAAATAAAATCAAAAAAAAGTGAAGTTTCTCTATTCGATGTTTTTACTCCTAACTAGGGATGCCAGACGTCCCCCTTTAGGGGGGACAGTCCCCTTTTTTTAATACAAAAATGCTGTTTGTCCCCCTTGTACAAACCACTGTCCCCCTTATTAAGTCAAAATTCAATAAAATAAAACATTCAATTCAAACTTTGAAAATACTTTCTTTTTATATTTTTAACAAGATTCTCTGTGAACACATCCATTTGAAGTGCAAGCAAACTTTCAAAGATGAATGCAACCACTCACGAATTACATTTCAGTGCACGTGCTAAAGTTGTTCTCGTGCACATTTTTGTTTTGTACCGTAATCTTTCTCTCTTTCAGTTTTTGTTTTGAAACCAAAGTTTACTTTGGTAAAATGACCGAATCCAAAGAAAAAACCAATAAAAAAAGAGTGTTCATATAACCAGTGTTGGGAAAAAAAAATTTATCTAATGAAACTTATTTTTATTTCACTTTTTTTTTTGACTCTGGTGTTCAAAAATAAAAAAGGAATGTTTGTCCCCCTTTTTGAACCCTTGTCCCCCTAGAAAACTCACGATGTCCCCCTTTTCGTATTTTTTAATCTGGCAACCCTACTCCTAACACATTTACAAAAAACGTATTACGTCAGTTATTTTATCAAACTCACTGAAATTCATGTTTCTCTGATGGAAACCATAGTTTGACTCACATTATACATAATAATGTAGTTAATAGAAAAGAATTTCCTTCAATAGAAAAGATTATTTAAATTGTTAGATCTAAAAAAATCTTGAAATTTGGTGAATTTAAGGTAAAAAGTCTTGTACACATTTTGGAGCCCAAAAATCTTGAAAAAAATAAAATATGTACATATCTTGAAATCTGGCATCACTGACCACAAGAACTGATAGCTTGCCCATTATTTCCAAAATAAACCCTTTCCTTTAAATAGCAAGTTCAATGACCGTATACATTTTATCGGCATTTTTCCAGTTCAAAAAAAGCATTGTCCCTTCTTCTGCCGAGACAATTCTTTTCACCAAAATAAACCATAAAACTTGAGACCAATTTTTTATAAATATCCTTTCGCCCTTTTGTTATTCCATCATCGACCAATAGTTTCGCGGGCTGATTATGAACCATTGGCCCAGACTGAATGATATCATAACAATAAGCAGGACTCAAGCAAACGAAAAAAAAAGAAGAGAAAACGAAGCAAAAAAGTCCTCAACCGCACCCTGAAAAAGGTACAACAGCGTTTGCATTTGAATCAAAATGAATTTACCCGAAAATTAATTCATTCCTTTTTTCCCTCCATGCCGTTTTCTTAAGCCGATTGGCATACTTTAAGGCCTAGAAAATATGGTGCCGTTAAAAAAGGAAAAGCGAACATTTTCCCCTTGACTAGTGGAGTGGAATAGTTAAGATAAAGGAAATACACAAAATCTCACGAGAACACAAGCATATTTCTAAGTGTGAACAAATTTACGGATTTTAGCCGCCCCGCCACCCCCAAAACCAGAACCATGTCATTGTGACAATAATTACCCGGTTATTCCAATATAGACTGTAAGATCTTGTTTCGGGATACAATAAAACTGAATCGTTTTTATTTGCTTTTGAATGGGACCAACGAAAAACCCTACTTACCAATCCAATTTAAGAATTACGTCTCCCAGGACATCTTGCGGCTGGCTGCCGATGCCGTCGTCATCATCTCTTTAACTCGGCTGATTTTGTTTTCTTTTTAGATACCACCCTTTCTCTATGTCGGAATAAATTGTTTGGCTTGTGGGCACACACATACACAAATAAAGCAGAAAATAGAAATAGAACAGAGAAAGGCAAAGCCAAAGGACCCCTCTCTTTTCACATCTTTCCAGGAACTTAATATGAGTAAGTATTTTCCTTTGCAGGTTGTTGCGGGTAACACAAGTTTACGATACGAAGAAAATGCTCGGAATCTAGGACATAATCATTGTGAATTGTTTATAAGGATGTTTTTATAGTGCGCGCACATGTACAGGGCGGGCGGATGAGAGCGGGTGGATATTATGCCTTCGGGTGGTGCTCATTCTTCTTTGCGAGTTTCCCCAGATTTCCTATAAGGATTCCGAATTGTTGTCTGCTGCTGTTATACTATAGTTTAACAACAGGATAACCACGTTGACATGTTATTAGGCAACAAAACGCATTGTCATCAGAATGTACTAAAAAAAAAAACAGGAAAAAGTCAAAACAAAAAATACGTTCCTCCCTTTAGTTTTCTCTTTTCCCGTATGCATTGCATACCGGTGTGCGGCTGTATTTTAGGTACTGCACTCATTATTTTTGAATATAATCATTTGGATATGAAAAAAAATATTTCTGCACCGCTGCCGGCAAAGTAAACTTCAAGTTCTCTGAAACTATGGTTTCTATGTTAATATGTCAATTGGGTTTCTGTTTCTGTGGAACAATAGGCAGAGCGAACAGAAAACTGAAACTGAACTTTTGGAGTTCATTCTGATTAGGGAAGCCCTTCGCTGGAAGGGAAAATCATCGAAAGACATTGCAGAGCAGGAAGGCGAGGGATGCTTCTGCATTAAGTGAGGGACTTTAACCCATCTGAAAAACCTCCCTGATTGACTTTCATACTACCGAATGTGATTGTTTGAATATTCAAAAAGGAAAATCTGCCCGGTTGTCGGATTTCTGATCTTTTTTGTTAGAAAATATAACCTTATTTCTATTCTCAGCTAATTTGTATAGATCAAGCGGTTTTATCCGCCTTAATCTCTTGATTACATTGACTGTATTTAATAATTCGGTTATTTCTAAGCTAACGTGGTTAAGAAGCCTACGTCTGTGTATATTTGAGGAACATATTAAACTAACGTCTTCAACCATTTCAATATTCAGGAAGACCTGATTTTTAACTTTTTCCATTACGTAGTAAGAGAAAGATATTGTTTTCGTACAAAATTTCGAACTCGAGATGTTAATCAATTCTGAAATTACGATGATAGACGAACTCAAAAAAGTGGGTCACAAAATTCTGTCCGGTCTGTCCGTCTGTCTGTCTGTCCCGCAGGCCTACAGCCTAAACGGCTGACCGGATTTCGTTCAAACTCCGGATTTGGAGTTTGTGGGCATAGGGCTCGGGACCGTTTTTTATTTTGCAAGGTAATCTCAATATTAATGGTACTTCCCATACAAACTGTTCGTACCAGTGTGATTTGTCGAAAACGGCTCTAAATTGATATTTAAGCTTAAGTGGGTGAGGTTACCATGACTACATACCCAGTTTTTGGCTAAAAATTCGAGTAGCGGTGCTTTTGAAATTTGGACATATCTCGAAAACGGTCCCTACGATTGTAACAAAAATTAATTTCCAAGGTTATATGGTCGTTTCCAACTTAATGGAAAACTCAACTTATCTCGGTATTATCGTAAAATCGATTTTTGAAAAAAAGTCTTTTTTTTTTTTAAATTTAGCTTTTCTAAACTTACCCGAAAACGGCAATAACGATTTTGACCATAATGCAAACTTAGAGTAATACTGATATTCTTAAAATTTCTGCGTCCTTTTCAATTCGAATCACCGAAACCGCTAATTTTAAAAACCGCTCATATCTCGAAAACCCCATTTTTGACTTCGATTAAACTTTAAAAATCAAGTAACTCTTATATCGCGAATAATAACCTATAATCGGTTCTTAGCTATATAGTTAACAAATAGTATTTCAAACTAAACATTGCAATTTTTGGTACTGTTCTGTCTGCCAAATTTTACAAAAACCGCTCCAACGATTTTGATCAAAATAACGATAGTATCAGTGTTTTAAATAAGATCCTGTACTCAGTTTTTCTCAAAAAATTCGAAGAAATCTGTTTTTTTAATTATTTCTTGAATATGGCTACCCAAAAAACCGATCTCTGCTCATATATATTTTTAAAACTGAATACCGAACTTTAAAATTCAAATTTGCAACAGCTATTACAAATGCAATAACACCTAATAAATTCCAACCACTTGGAGTTTTATCAATCAGAATATCCCATTTTATTTGCACCCCCACACACGGTCATCGTGATATTCAGTTAATATGTAACTGCTAATTCAAATTCAAAAACGAATCTCTGAAGCCAGCATATACATAATTTATATGTAAAGATATCGATCTATCGCGAACAATACTTCCAATCATTGACAACCTAAGCCAGCGTCATTAATCTATTCCAGTCAAAAAGGAAATCATTCCCAAAAAGATCAAAAATCAGAAATTCCTACAAAACTTGTTCTTGTTCTCAAAAACTTGTAAAGTGTAAAAGCTATAAAATAGTACAGCATTCGCTTATAAATCTCTAACAAGAACTTGCGACTATTGTCTGTTTCTAGAGCTTCAACTATTAAGAACTAAAAGTGAATTTTATTTAACGCTATGCATTCCTTTTTCTATATTTCTTGAACCTTTTCTTTTACCTAGCAAAGCTTTTCAGATTTCTACCTACCTATCTAAACAAAAAATAAGAAAACATCCAACCAAACTTTTGATGAACGAGAAAGTTTCGTTCGACCCAGTCGTGCACTTTATTTTGCAAATTTGTTTGGTATGTGCATGCCCACAACTGGAGCCCATAGGTCCATGAAAATTTGCTTGTATAGCAAAAACTTATTGTTGTTCAATAGGGAGAAATATCTCCCAATAAGCCAATACATTCTACTGTATCGTTTGTCGTATTGTCGCATTGTCGTTTTTTTGGGCTATCTTTTTTCTTAAAAAACGATAGAAATGAAAAAATGAGCGACCAACACAATTTTGGGCTACATATCGTTTTGAAAATTTTGTGTGTTAATTTTGTTCGTTTTATTCCTTTACAAAACTAAAAAAAAATAATTTTTGAACAAACAGCATTGGCAGCACTTTTGCAGTAGTGACATCGAACATTTGTTCAACTTGTACGCTCACCAATTTATTTTGCAGGCCTTTTGATTGACACAAGTTACAAAAGCCAATTGCAGAAAATAGAAGTCAAATAAAATCCACGGTTCGCATAAGTCAGATATGGGTATTTGGGAAAAATACTAGAATTTTCCAAGATTTTTTGGATGTTTCACTATGTTTTCCTCAGAGATCCATACGGATTTAGCGTGTAATCTTAACCTCATGTTTGTACAGGGTGTCCGCCGGGAAGGTATACTACTTCGTTTGTTTATAATTTTCGATTAAATGAAAGAGAATGGATGTTATATTTATAAATGTTTTATATGTATAATGTCGGCAATTATTGTGTATGGAATACAATATCAGGTAAATGTCCGCCTCTGTTAGTCTCACAAATGCGAGCCCTTTTGAGCACATTTTTCATAACATTCTCACACATTTCACGCGCTATTTCATTAATTTCATCACGAATATTTTGACTGAGTTGCTCAAGCGTTTCTGGTTTGTTTGCATAAGCCTTGCTTTTCAGATATCCCCACAAAAAGAAGTCCGGAGCAGTCAAATCAGGCGACCGTTTGGAGGCCAATCAACATCACCATTCCTTAAAATAACTTGTTGTGGAAAGAGGTCTCGCAGTAATTCCACTGTAATCCTGGCTGTATGTGATTTCGCACCGTCTTGTTGATACCACATGTTAATCAAGCCCAAAGCATGAAGTTGTGGCGTTAAAAAGTTTTCAATCATATCACGATATCGCTCCGCATTCACAGTTACCGTTACGCTGTTTTCATTTTCAAAGAAGTAAGGTCCAATGATTCCTCCTTACCAAATTGCACACCAGACTGTAACTTTTAATGGATGCAAAGGTGACTGATGAATAATTTGAGGGTTATCCATTCAAATGAAAATGTGCCTCGTCACTCATTATGATTTTTCATGAAAATCGGGGTTGTCATGGGCTAGCTGTAACATCCTGTTGGCATATGTACGGCGGCGTAAATGGTCTTGTGGAAGAAGCTCTTGTGTCAGCTGAATCTTAAATGAAAACAAATGTAAATCCTTGTGCAAAATTGTCGCCAAAGTTGTTCTTTGAAGACCAAGCTCCTGAGCACGGCGTCGAATTGAGGTTGATGGATTGTTTTGAACACTTCCTTTAGCAGCAGTAATGTTTTCAGCCGATCTTGCAGTACGTTGCGCTCCATGCTTGGGCATATCACCTACAGACCCTCTTTCTTCGAAATTATTCACTACACGATAAATAGTGCGTTTTGTTGGCACGTTGTTTCTGCCAAAAATTTCACGTAACTTTCTCATCGTCACAGTAATCGATGATTGATTTTGATAAAATGTTTTAATGATTAAAACACGTTGGTTTATCGAATATTTTTCCATAATAAATTTGCCAAGTGTCTACTTCACGACTGCCAAATATGAACTGTCAAGACCAATGTTTACCAAAATGGCGGCAAAACAAAATAGTATACCTTCCCGGCGGAAACTCTGTACGAATCCACATACAAGCAGACACGCGCATTTAAACAGATTCCAAAGTTTTGCACAATTTATGTATAACCCACTTTCCGCAATGCAATTGATCCAACTATTTCCATGCAAATAAAAATCAGATCTCACAATTGAATTTCATTCGGTACGAAACCCACAGCATAAGACCCGGATTGGCAACATAATCGACCTAATGGCACATAGTAGGTAAATCCTATTATCTTAGGTGTACTATTTGGCTTTGCTCACTTTGCCTTGGCATGTTCTGACGTTCGTCTATCAAATGGAGAACTTTTGGAAATATCTCTCTCGATTCGTCCTTTTCAAATGCAATCAAGGATATGATAAAATTTCATGTTACGATTCATTGCCTGCTTCCGCTTGAAGGAGAGTGAAGTATTTCAGCTTGCTTCTCGGCATATTGCAATTTTGAATGAAATATGGTTTGCCTACTTCCGCTTCCCCCCTTCTCTTGCACTCTCTCTCTCTCTCTCTTTCTGCCTCTGTGGGATTCAATTACTCAAACCATAAGTTTGGAATCTCTGTTCATTCCTAATTGTCCTAAGGCAAGCTGCATCACCTTCACATCACAGAGGCGGCGTCATAGAGGTACAACTAGCAACAGAAGGATATTTCTCATTTGTACTCAAATTGATTGAAATTTTGTCCGAAAGGTATAGGTGTAGGTTAAACAAAGCTCTCGATTATTGAAGGATTATTGTCGCACATTATTAGGTTATGGTCTAATTTTTGGATTTGCTTTGCTCTGCGTGTGTCTGGCCAAACAAAGGCGTTCGGAGGAGATGCCCTGGATAAGGACCTAAGATTTGTGTGTTTGTTTGTGTAATAGATGTGATTATCGGCCAGAGAAAGGATGCTAATTTCCTTATTTGTCTGGGTAGGTTGAATTATGTGGGTGCCAGACGGAATGATGATTGAATGCTCGAATTAAGTTATATAGTGTTCGAGGTAATTAACTGAATATCCACATGTGGTCCATATATGGGACATTCTTTGGTTTGTGCTTAATTGAAACTGATTGTGTAATTGAACCGTGTTATGATGGATTTATTCAATCGGCATAAAGGTTTAAGATGACATGTGATTTTTGGGGTTATGTTGAGTGGCTTTTAACATAAGGTAGTGGTTAAAATTGATTTTAAGTGTTGGGTATTCCATTCTAAAATTGTCAATGACAATTATTACAGAAGGGGAAGGAAAGCAATACGAAAGGATGTAAGTAAATGCCAGACTATGCAAATTGAAAGGAACTACAGTCACTTCAGTTTATAGGGGCTTATGTCTATCATTACCCCTGATCGATGACTTAGGCCCGACTCTGGAACCTACTCATAGCGAGTCAATATTGACGTATTCGACTGAACGAACAGTCCGTCGCATATGGTGACAGGCAGTGTTTAAAGCAGATATAATATTTTTTCCGTTACTTGGTCTACAAGCTATATTTTTACGGCCACCCTTAAGTGCGCTTGTATTGTTACATAGAAATTCATATTGACAAATGTCACGCAAGTTCATAAATTCCGGCTCTGCAATAAACTCGCAAAAAATATGTGCCACTTCCGCTGTGGGCAAAGTTGCTGCAAGCATTGCGCGACCTTAGAACAACAGGGTTCTAACTTACATTTTCTTCAAAAATGAGTTATACGTCGCACTGCAATAAAACGAATACGCTTTTTTAATTGCTGCTCTTACTTTTTGTCTTTCTTTTACAGTTTCCGAGATATTCACTGTAACTAGGTCCTATCTGCACGATTTCAGTTTAAGATTCAGTAATTAAGGTTCTAACAGGCTGATAGAACCATGGATCTCTAGATAGCGCATACTATTTTGCTGATAAAACTATGTGGACATTTTTTTTGAAAATAGAACCTTGTTGCTTAGATGCAAACATTCAAAACTACACAAAAAGAACCAATTTTAATATGAAATATGATGTGTTTTAAGTCAAATTGGCACAGTGTTGTATGGAAAGTAGTACAGAAAAGACGGATTTTTGAAATGAAACTTCTTAGGCATTTCGATATTGGGCAAGAAGGGAGAGTGAACTTTCAAGAACACATTTCGTTGTTCTACGAGGAAGAAGAAAGATGATAATGTAGAGAGAAGGAATGGATAATATATCCAGTACAGTAATAACGTTGTATAGAAACACTAAAGTAGGTATTATCTTTTCGCAGATATTCCCTTGGGCCACCATATACGTCCTGCTTCCTATTCGTATCTTTAACAATATGCATAAGAAAGCTATAGTCCAGTTTCCTTTAATAATCTAAGGATGAGAGCTGATTCAAGTGACAGTATTTCTTCAACAGATAATTGGTTAGCCCAAGTATTTCAGTCTTCAACGGATAGGTCAATGTCCCATATGATCCAGGACTCATCGCAGAATCTGCAGAGACCTTCTTCAGATATACCCAGTTTTCGGAGCTGTTTCTTGAGTCTGCAATCAAATCAAAATCCAACGTCTCTTGTAGTTCGGCAAATATAGACGCAATATTTTTCATGCATTTTTGCGCCTTAACAAATTTCCAGTGAAGGACATCAGGTGAGATATTGCGGTGTCTTTTTCACAATAAAAATATAGACCAGGCGTAGAAATAATTTTATCTACATCTTTCCCTTTTATGCCTATGCATTTTGCATGAACAGGTTCAGGACAAATTTCACACGAAACGTTCACATCGTTCGTGTTTTTCTTACAAATGTAACAATCTGGGCTACTCATGATCTGGCAACTCCGTAGATAGTACAACAACCAAAAAAGCACAGCAGATAATGTGGTTGATGAAGATGATGAGATGAGGTTCGTGGAGAAGATAAAAATATAAACAAAGGTAGTGAATATCAAACTTGCTATAGATGGCATAACATACACCAAAAGTTGTACTCACACGGTGGAACAAGTAGGAAGAATTCAGGTGTACTCCGAAATGGTAGAGAAGGATGGAACCACTCTCTTGCTCAAAGGCAGTCGTTGAACGTTGATGCAGTTAAAAATATAATATAATGAAAACCGTTTTGAGCTTTTAGTGTAGGCTATACTCTGTTCAATTTATATTTTCAGTACAGGCCTCATGGGAAGCTCTTTTTTCTACCAGTGGTGCCTGTAGCTACTCTCACGGCACTCAAATACAAGATTTGCCACTGAAATAATAACGAAACCACTGGCATTCCAAAGAATTTTGTTGTTGTAATTTTCCTGAAATTCGCATACATCCCACCACAACCAGTCTGCCCCACAGCCGCAGGGAGAATGAGCACGATCGTCTTGCGTTCGCTTGCTATTATCATCAACCAAAATAAGCAGTGTGAGATGTGAGCAGTGATGCCAACCCGAAACGAAGTTTTTATGCCTAAATTCGAAAATAATTATGCCTTTTTACAAAAAATTATGCCTTTTTGGTAAAAAGGATAAAAAATTCATATTTTTAAACGAACCTACAATGTGATGAAAATTTTTTAACAGAATGTATATCGATCGATAGGTAACTAAACGTTTTTTTATCTCTGTAATCCAAAGCTTGGGTTTCTTGAGTAAGTGAAGAGGGAATTGGAATACAAGCATGACGCACAGTTGTTAATAAAAATGACTTATGTCACTTTGATCAAAGACCGTACCAGATTTACCAAATTCAAATTGCATTTCTATGAATTGATGGTAAAAAACAATTAATAAAAAATTATGCCTTTTACCTAAAAATTATTCCTCAATGCCTCAAGCATTGGAATTATGCCTAAAAGGCATAATTATGCCTCAGTTGGCATCGCTGGATGTGAGTGACTGAAGCACATCAGAGAAATGTTACCATATGTCAATTTTAGCATATCATTAAGGGTTTTTCTTTGAATTTTGTCAAAGAACTTTCGGTTTTGGTGCTTTTAAAAGCTTTTGAGAGCGAATAAATGAATTTGATTATGTGGGATGTTGCCATACAGTTTTTAGGTACTCCTTTAATTATTTTGTATTTCTGAAGGATCTGTTAACATAACATGCAGTTAAACCATTTTTTCTTAATAAAGGGTTGGTATTTGGTAACCCTTCCGATATTTGTGAGAGAATTATGCCAATTTATAGTGCTCACTATGGCAACCATGTGAGAGCTTTAAAATGGAGACAGCTTATTAAAATCCATAATAGTAAGGGTGAAAGGCAAATAGCCTATCTTCCCTGTACTGAAAATATAAATTGAACAGAGTATAGCAAAATTTGCTTCAACGGCAGAACATAACTAAATGTAAGAGCTCACCGGGATAAAAATGACAGACAGCTTTTAAAATAATGTGATAAAAAGAGATAGGTAGGTTATTAAATATCACTCAAATATGCAACACAGTAAAAAAGTAAAGCAAAAAAAATGTTTACGAAATTGAATTGTTTATTAACACTTTATAATGAAAAATAAAGAGCAGCGCAACTCGCGAGGTTTATCAAACTATGATACAGCTTGACGAGATTTTAATGCAACACAAGTTGTACTATGGTAATTCAAATTTAAAAGATAAAATGAAAATAAAGCAAGAGGCAAAATGAAACGCAAGCTTGTTTGTCGAAACTTCGGTGCTACCGTGTCAAATACCGATGCCGAAGACACGCCGAAGCCGATGCAAGCTTGGAATATTTTCCGGATATGTACGGTTGTATTGCCCCAGAAGTTCCTTAGCCTGCCTCAGTTTTTCTTCTTTTCTATTCTTCTTTGAGGGTGTGATCCCCTATTCTGCAAAATGGTTCAGGACTTATGAACGTTTCTGATGCTCCCTTTCTCGCTAGGGAGTCGGTCATTTTAGTACACTCTATTCCGACATGACTAGGCATCCAGCAGAGGGTTATTTAGTTCCTCCTTATACCCAGTCCTTTAAGTTTTTGTAGGCATTCATTTATAAGGATCAAGCTAAGATTATTCGTGTTATTTTTTATATTACGCTGCGACAACCATCGTGACCAGACGCTGGACATGAGATCACACGTATTGACACATTTAGGATAAGTGTTTACGTCATAATAACTTCGGCATGTCAAAATTTGCCAAGAAAAATGGCACGTGTAATCTTAGCTTAACAATGTGGAAAAAGGAATACAAAGACTTAACAATTCTTTGTCCTTGATTTGCTTTAATCAACTTTGTGTGCAACACCGAACAATTATACACATTTTCATTGTCACTAGTTTTTTATTTTTTTTTTACCATTTTATGAACTAAGATAATGAACTTTTAGGTCAAGAAGATAAATCTTCAGAAGAACACAAGGTTCTATTAACAAAAGAATTTTAGTTAACCGTGACACAAGGTTCCATTGTGTACTTAGAGCCCTCATGTCCTACTTCTATGTGCATTATCGTTGGGCAACATAGTTCTATCAATACTTTAAAACGTAAATTTAAGAAAAACTAATATAGTAGTTTAAATATTTTTTTAAACATTATAATCTTAAAGTAATAAGTTCAAATGATTCCAAAACAGTTTTAGAATTAAATTGAAACGGATTTAGAAAAGCTATTTACAACATTTAACCTTTGTTTTCTCGAAAGTTATGTTGGTGCATTTAGAACCGTGTTATCTAGGGTCGCGATTGATAGAATTTAAAACGTTAAATTTGAAATTATTCGTTACGTGTTAATAGTATTATTTTTTAGGAATAAGTGTACATTTGCTAAAAATAGATATTTATGAAAACTGATTGCTGTAGAATGGTTGTAGGAAATTAAAAACATTTTGAACTATTTTTCTTCAGTAATTTAAGAAAAATTTACACATGAAGTCGATGGTAGTGATATTCAAAAGCGGAAAATACACATCAATATTCGCCCTAATATTTTTCTAGTACATAGAACCTTAAAATAGTTTTATTAATCAAACAAATTATATTATTCGCCTTTTAAAAATATATAATAACTAAGCAATAGTTATGCTGTGGCAATGTTATGTTAAAATGTGGCATTCCCGAACTCTATCACATGCCCCCATGATTGCCATGTGCACTTGCACAGATAAGGTGGAGTAGTATTTTCAAGCTTCCGGGAGAATATAAAAATTAGCAAAGTTCCATCACTGCCTTTGGGACACTGTCTAAGTGAAGCTGTAGCAACCGCCACAAAGCACACCCATTTACCTAACCCAACCTCCATCCCTGTTGCCAAGTTCATTTATCTTGCAGCAAGTGTTGGTCCATCTCACCGTTGACTTACTAAAGTGGGTCTTCAGAAGGCGCTGAAGGTTTAAGGCAATAGCTGATCGAATAATGTCGTGATGCACTAATGGCTTTCAAAGGCAAAACTGAAAGGAGCCCTTCACTCATCATGTTGGCGAGTTATTCAAACTTTGTTGATTCCAAATATTTGCACTCCTGTCGCGTTCTACCCTAATCACGCCAGTTGAACTGACTCTACAAGTAAGTACGGTAATTGAGCACTTTTGATGTCCTCACGAAAACCGAAAATAATTATTTCCGAACAATTCCACCACACCTAAGCGATTGTCCTCGTTAACTGAATTCGCGTCCTCTCTGTCTGGCTAATTTGAATTCAGTTATCCGCTACATTGACGCTGTTACTGCGGCCTTCACTTAATCGTGCTCCAATTTACCACATTCATCCTTGGCCATCTATCACGAGGGCCGTTCTGCCTGTCATTATGCTTCCAATTACATGCACAACTGCAACCAACTGCGGCAACATGATGCGATGGTGGCACGCCAAGGATTCAAATTGGCCAATTGATGAATATTGTTCCCGCACAACTCACTTCGGTTGTAATTGTACGCTCTTGTCGCGCATAAAGCACTTATTCCGGTTATAGTACCTACTTCTGGAGCGCGTTACAATTTACATTTCATTTACCTCTGTCACCAGGATCAATATAAATATGTGTATTGTGTGCTGCAGGCACTGGTCACAAAACAGACAAGGAACGAAAACGATCGGATAATCTGATTCGAGTTTTATCTCAGCAGGATATCTACAACCTGCGCGGCTATTCTTTCCTTTTTTTTTTTTCATTGTGCTCGATTTAATAAAAGTTGAACAGTCCATTAAGATTTCTCTTACCTGACTGAGCAGAAAATTGAACTTAACGATACAATTTGGCTCCGGCATCGTTCACTTTGTAGCGCATCCTTGGAAGATAACCGCGGCATGTACCTACAGCAAAACGTATTGGGTTCGTATCAGAGTGGGATGGGTGTGATTGCTGGAAGATGGGGTTAATAGTTTGCTGTTATCGGTATCAGGATCGATTGCAGTGATGTTACCCGCACTACACAAGGTATCATAAGGTACAGTGCAAGGACTCCAAGATAACGGTATGAAAGAACCGGGAAATTCGATTCGTTTATGAAACGGAAACGTGCACAGATTGACAATTTGTTTGTTGTTGCAATTGGGACTTCATTTCGCTTGAGTGCATCTATGAGGATGTTTTTTTTTTCTGTTCTTGCGATAGATAACATGGCGGCAGATAGCACGCAGTTTTGTGTTTGTAGACATTTAATCAATAAAAGCTGAATGAGATTCTTAATCGAAACGTTTTGTAGGAGGTGCAAGAAATAAATTAATTTACTGAAAGGACGAGTAATCGTTCTGTATTGTATAAAATCGATGGCTTGGATTAAGACTTGAAGAAAAGCTGATGTAGATTTATATTAAGGAGTACTTGTAAACACTGCTAGGAGGGAGTTGCAGTCATAGCCTGGATGTCGAAAGCATTGATAAAAATAAAAGGAACGTGCAGTTTATACTTTGGAATGCTTTTCTGGGATTTAAGCTTTTTGCGCTACAAAAAAATTCTAATTGACAAATGTTACGCCAGATGTAACGACCCTGTCTTTTACCAAACATTGACATACTGTGAATTTAACGTCTTAATATTTCTTATTTCATTTTAAAGTATAATACATATTGGTTATCGCTCCAAAAAGTGTTGTCACTTGTCAATTGAAAAAAAAAAAAAAAAAAAAAAATGTTTGAAAACAAAGCATCAATCAGAAATAAGTTAATAATGTAAGAGGAAGACAGAAGCCTCTGTCAAAACGTCGGATGAGGAAGCAAATCAACTAACTTGTTTCATTGGCCAAAAATTATTTGACCAAAAGGCCGAATAAGAGACAATTGTCCTTCAATCATATGAACCTCCGAGAACATTTCCATCTTCCACGTTCCGCGTTGCATCGAAAAATCAATTCGAAATATTATTATTTGTTATACCTATTGTTAATTGGCGCCCGGTAGAGTAAAAATAGAAATTTGAACATATTTCTAAACACAAACCCTTATTTATCTATTTGCAAACCGAAATCAAATATTTCCTTGCTTCTAACTCGAATCGCCTTCTTTTTATTCACCTACAAGGATTGGGTTAAAAGGATTTAGATAAAAAAGGCAGTCATTTAAAATTTATAACTACTTGCGCAAAAAGAGAATTTTACCATTATCACCATTGCTGGGTCCTTTCTTCTCTTCTATATTGTAATCTGTGGGCTAACACTTTTTTTTCGAGATAACACAAAAATACAGAAGAAAGGTCTAAAGACAATTGGCATGCCTGCTTGTCCATCCATTTTTATATGCGCACCCCGCAAGAAATGGGGTTTCCTTCACTAATATACTACTTAATTTTTAAGGACCAGATCTTTTTCACGCCTTTTCCTTCTAAAAAAAAAACCCAACTTCTTCTCACATTGGGTATACGGTATACGATACCTGAACAGCCCTATTCACGCGACGTATACACGAAAAGAAAGGATGTACAAATAATTACAATAATAGTAATAATAACACTTAAAAACATTCGCTGCTGTGTTCCTCTGCTTGTTCACCCAAGTTCTCCATGTATATCCTCGAAGGAAACTTACAAAATAAAAAAGAGGGATGGAAAAAAAATTTAAAAAAAAAACATACAACGGCAAGGAGAGGATGAGATGACTTTTCCTCTTAAGGATTACTACATCTTCCTTTTAGTCGGGATCCTTGCAAATTGTCCAAGTTTCGTATATATAGAGCCGTTAAAATGGCGGGACCCAGGAACAATGTGTATATGTACGCTTCTATTGCAGTATGCACTGGGAAATGAAACTTGTTAAAAAAAAAAAATCGTTCTCCAGGATATCCTGTAGGTGTGATACTTTTGCTTTACTTTTTTTTTCCTCTTGCTGATTCCTCTTGGGAATGTACTTTTCTACTTCAATCTTTCACTGCCTTTGTCTATATTTGTATTTCGTTTGGCAGTAGTCTGAAGACGATGATGGGGATGGCTGCTGTGAAAAATCCAGTGCAGTTTTGAGCGAGTTGGATGATGAGATTGAGCCAAACCAAGGTATGTATCCTCTGCAAGGAGTTGCTGGTTATTGCTAGTGAACGTGTGTTATTGGATATGAAATTTACCAATACGGAGTATATTTATGGCTGAGGAAATCGGCCACAATCATCTTTCATAACATTCATGTTTGTAACATTTTCTGACTAAATGAATGTGGAGTAAATGCTTACTTTTCCTGACCGTTGTCTTAGGCAGAAACATTTATATACAGTCGCGTAGTCTATCATATGGTCAGCAGATAAATAAATTGTTTTTTTATTTCCTTAGTAGCGAACAAGTTATTAATCAGTACCATAAGACAATAACACGTATTTGCCGAGCAACCTTCTTAACAAAAAAAAACTAAAGTCCTGCATAGTTCCATTTTTATTTTGCAATCTAACATCATTAAGCAACAAATCAACAATCACAATTTGCTTGGATCGACAAATAATAATATCCACAGCTTTGCAGATGACTGCACTCTTATATCCTCCATCTCGAACAGTGGGCCTGTGGATACGGCTACATCACACAATCAGAGATGTGAACAAATTAACTCTCTAAATGATGATCTGGACAAAATCTTGAAGTGGGGAAAGGACAACTTGGTTGTATTTAATGCAAACAAGACACAGTTCACAACATTTTCCAGAAAAAATGCATCAACAGTTCCTCAGATCCAAATGGATGACCATCCAATCCATCACAATGACTCAATGCACCTTCTAGGAGTCACAGTCAATTCAGGAATCACATGGCAGAACCACATATCCTTTATCGCAAGATCGGCGTCCGCAAAGTTGAGCTACCTATTTATAGTAAAGAGGTACTTTAGCCCCAAGCAACTTCTCCTTCTCTGCAAAGCACAGGTTAGACCAGGCTTGGAATATTGTTCCCATATATGGAGCTCGGCCCCAAAACATTCACTTAACCTGCTTGATAGCATACAGAGACGAGCAGTTCGACTCATTGGAGACCCTACACTCACATCGAATCTACAACCGTTGGTGCACAGAAGACAATACGCTGACCTATGCTTGTTCTATAGGTACTTCCATGGTAGATGTTCTGAGGAACTCAAAGACATTATCCCTCGATATGCAACTTTTGGGCGCCCAACAAGACAGGCTGCTAATGCTCATGACCATACAGTACACTTGACAACCGCGAGGACATCATTTCCAAAACTCCTTCTGTTACAGGACAAGCAAACTTTGGAACTCGCTTCCTGGGGATATAATTTCCAGAAGACTACAATTTGCAGCAATTTAAGTGCAGAGCAAACATACATCTGCAGGCATCTCGGGGCGCTGTTGAAGCGTTATAGGTTCGCCTTTCCCGGGAGAAGTATTATAAAAAAAAAAAAAACATATTCCCAATTAGGTCACAAACACGATTTGCAGTATTAGTATCCACTGCCTTCCCCAAAACGATTTCCTTAAAAATGCGTCTTGGGGATGGAAAACAAAATTAAAAATATACTCACACCCAGAACACATTTCCTCGCACACATTTAACTGTTATGTGACTTAAAAACGACTTTGTTAATGGTTTCTGTTGAGATTCGCGTGGATTTCGAAAAAGATTTCCTGATCTCATTTCAGTTTAAACAAAAGGACAACACCAATATAAAGAGCGATGCATTTCGTCCATCCTCTTGCAAATGGTCACACTATAGCGTATGCTATAATTACAGTTAACGACACAAAAGTGAAACCGTATTGTTACTCGAAAAGTTTCACTTAACTACTGTCGTTTCCGCATCTTTGCGTACAGGAGGAAGGATAATAATTGTAATTGCAACGAGAAGTTTCAGCTGAATTCTTTGGATTTAACGAGAATTGCACGAAAGGTACCTTTATCTGAAAATGAAAACCATATGACTATGGGGAAATAAAAGTTAACAAGGAGAAACGTATAATAGAGAACATTCACACAGTGACGGGATGGATGGACGGACAGTAAATGAAAGCTGGATGCGATCAGCAAGGGCGATTACATTATAGGTACTTGCCGTATATGTGAATTCAAAAGATCCTTACCACTTGAGCTCTTTATCTGTTGCCTAATTCATGCCATCAAGTTAATTTAACTTTTAAGTACCTTCTCGTTTTCACACCAAAGTCATGAAAGACTCTTTTAACTAACCATCGCTTATGTCATCAAAACATCATAATGTAGGTATACAAATCTCACTGACAAAAAAAAAAAAAACACCTCACGATAAAGGATACAACCGCCATCTTCAAGATGAATGGCTGATGATGAAAGCTTACTCAGGTGCGCTTAACAAAGCAAACAACCCTTCCATGGCGGACTTGGAAAACCTTTTTAATGAGTTTACTTTTATCTACATCTTACAAAGATGTCTTAGCGAACTCATCATCAAGCCGAGGTCCTAAACCAATTTGCACACACTTCCCTTTTAGTTTAATGACAAACTTAGTTCCCTCTCTAAACACTGGCAATGGCAAGTAATAAAAATCTCATCACGATTAATAAATCATATAGCCTTTGACATCCTTACGCCCACATGAACATGCGAAAAGAAAAATTAAAAAGAAATCAAAGAGCGCACTAGCTTATACCTGAAGGCTAAAACCGCATAGGTACACCCCCACACAAACTCATCGGTATCCTTTGAAATCGCTTTTCAAATATTCCCCACCTTTATTGCCGTCATCATCGTCATTCAAAACGTGTACTTGGCGAACCGAAAAAAAGATCCCATCATTTCCATGTCAAACTACAGTCTTGTCTAACACATCCTCTGCTTTACCTCCGGTTCTCCGCCTTTGACATTCACGGCTTCACAGAGCGAGAGAGTGAGAGAGAAAAAAAAATGGAAAAACGACATTAAATCTACCGCATAAGCGTCTCAGTCAAAAAATGTCAATCATCTCCATTTTGACGGTCCTTGGTGTACATGATGGAATTTTACCGGAAATATTGAAATATTTTTTTTTCTTAATATATCCTTGCCCCCTACTGCTGCGCCTCGACCTGATTCGAACATATATTTAAAAGTACTTCTCATTTATTCATAATATTTGCTTTGGCATCGCACACCTTTTGCGCACACACATCCTGATAAGACGTGACTGCAGACTAGAACTGGGTGGCGGCAGGCACACTGCGAGACAGAGATTCCTGATTTTAAATACCTGGCCCATATTGTATACTCTCCCGTTTCACCGCCGGCATGTACACACACACACACACACACACTAACAGCGAGGATACAAAAGGAGTGCACTGACTTTCTTCATATCCTCTTTCATTATTTCTTTTTTTCCATTTTTTTTCTTCTTCTTATTTGTGAATTTATTAATAAAAGGTATCCTGCCGAGATGGAGAAGACCAGGCTTCATAAAATGACTTTACTTAAGTTCAAAGATTGTCAGTTGGGGGCCGAATGGCGGCGTTTAGAGTGTTGGGATAGAAAAAAAAAAAAAAAAAAAAAAATGAAAGCCATAACCGAAATAAGGACATCGTGCTAAATTATTCATTTTAATATCGTAGACTTGTTTGGCAGGGGAAGGACGATGATGAAAGATTCTTTTAAACAGAATCGAGGTAAGGACACATGTGACAGACATTTTTGTGTCCCACGATGCAGTTGCTCTTTTATTCGTACTGTGAAAAAGATTTAATCAATCTCACCATGAGTGCGGTGTTGATTTTAAAGGATAAAGTGGACATTTGGGAAGGTAGTGGCATAGCTTCTGTGTATCGTATGCGATGCATACGAGTTATAGTATGCGATGTCCATGAGTGTATTTCTTATAAATGCCTCCAACATACACTAATACATATGCATGAAAAAACAGTTAGGTTTCGTACTACTGCGCGTACGACTTTTGAGTTCTTTAGTTCTTTTCCAGCCAGCAAGCAAAACAGTCACGAAAGAAAATAAACTTGGGTTTTTTATGAGCATTGCTCTTTTTCCCAACCAAAAATTGAAGTTGTTTTATTTAGATCGGAATTCTTTTAAATCGTTTCCTTTTCCTCCTATACATTTTGGTCCATGTAGAGCCGGATAGTGCGTAAAGAACCAGCGACCAGTGAAAGTAAAAAAAAAAAAAATTTTAAATGAGTGCAAATATAAAGTGATTGTGCTAGTGAAGAACGAAAAAAGGAAAAAATTGTTGCAAGTGTTCTATGAAATGCGATGCGCATTAAAAAGAAAAAGAAAAAGAAAAAGAACAATCAAACAAACGCCACATATGGAAATACCCCATATAAAAATAAAAACAGCAAGCAACAGCATAGGAAAATTGCGGTAAAATACGCATCAGCCAGGCCAGACGGCGGCACACACACAGGAACAGGGAATCGCCAGCTGCCAAGCGGTAGAATTTTTAAAACAGGAAAGGGTAAGCGTGCGAATGAGCGAAACAAATAGCGTGCACAGGTAAGCAAGCCGAAGAGTGGAGAGTTGTGTGTACTTGATACGATACACAAGATTAGCAAGCACATTAGCAAACCAGCAGTCAACAAACGAGTACGTCTCTGTAAGAAGTAAAAGTGAGCTAATTTTTAAAAAAAATAATAATAAAATATCAAAATAAGGAAAAGTAAAATGAGCAAGAAAAAGTAAGTGGTGCAAGTGTCATTTAATTTAATCTTAACATAGTGCAAGCAAAGTGATAAGGGTGGTTTGGCAAGCGAACGAGCACAGTGGTTTTTTTTTCTCTTATTTTTCATGACGAGAGTGTACAAACAGGAATTTATTCTGTTCTCGCAGCGCAGGCAGGTTTTGTGTGTGTTTTGGTTTTTTATTTTTTTTATTGCCGGCATAGGAAGGTATGTGCGAGCGGAGAGTTTGTGCGCAGTGATAGTGGTCATGATTCGTGTTCGAACATGCACAAAGTAGTCAGCAGCAGATAGTGATATACACAAGCGAAGTGATATGCAAGTGGCAAGCAAGGGTGGTTTTTTCTGTGTGTGAACTCTACACAAACACAAGGGCAAGCTGTATAGTAGGACATGCGCATGTCAAAGTAGGTAGGCAGATAGTGATTACAGCGGAAATACCGAATATTCACAAGAGATGAAATTCGATGAAAAATGAGAATAAGTGCGAGTGAGAAAGTATGCCTGCAGGCAGATAGTGTGCTAGCATAGATAGTCGGGCAAGTAGAGCGAGCAGTGCGAGTAGAGTGGCAAAGTTAAAAATAAATACTGAGTTATGTTCAGACAGATAGTGTGCTAGTATAGGTAGTCGGGCAAGTAGAGCGAGCAGTGCGAGGGGATTAGCAATGAATTCAAAGATGAATTCATGAATTATGGGCAAGAAAGCAATATACCAATGCAGATAGCTAGGTAAAGGGGGAATGGGATGAAGCTAGAGTTCGTTTTATTTTTGTTTACGTTCGTTTGCCATGGAAACCCGCAGCAAAATAAGAATATTTATTAAAATATTTTAGAGCTTTTTTATATAGCAGTGCCAGCACGATAGCATACTAATTCTGGTTCCCAATCTTGGTGTGACCTTCTTGTTTTTCTTTTATTTCGTTCTCGTTTTTGTTTTTCTTTCGTTTTTTGTTCTTTTTTTTGGTATTTCTTATAGGCAGACAGCAAATCTCAAGGGGCACGCAGCAGCAATAGGCGCCATACAACGCCTAGCGGACTATGTTGAGAGTCTGGAATTCTCCCTCAACGATTATGAGGGATTGAAAGTGCGCCTCGACCGGCTCGATGATGCATGGGGTCGATTTGAGACCATGCATCTCGAGTTGCTTGGTTTGATTACGGATAGTGAGCTAGCGAAGATTCAGGAAGCCATGATAAAGACCGAGTGTATTTATTATGATGCGAAAGCAGCATTTCGGCGTCGTCTAGAGACGCTGAGGAAGCTGGAGCAAGAGATGGAGCCAGAGCCAGCAGGACAAGCAACGCCAGCTAACTTGCAACCGATAGAGGTGCAGGTGCAGATGCCAGTGCAGCCCCAGGACATAAAAAACACCTGGGGTGATTTTGATGGGTCGCTGACAAAATGGCAAGGGTTCCACGATCGGTTCGTGGCAGCGATCCATCACAACGAGCGAGTGACGCCAGCCTTTAAGTTCGCATTCCTGAGGAAGTCGCTAGTGGGCAAGGCAGCAATGACATTGGGTGAGTGGCAGCTCACCGATGACAATTACCACGAGGCATGGGAACGTCTCAATCAGCTATACAACAAAAAATACCCGATATGTCGGGAGCTGCTGCGCCAATTCATACGCCTGCCAGTTTTGCAAGCGAACCCGAGGTCAGACGACCTACAGCGAATGTCAAATGTTACGCATGAGACAATGCGCCAGCTAAGGGCTCAAGGATTGCCCACGGAACACTGGGACATGTTTGTGGTCCACATGCTACACGAACGTTTGGACAGCGAGACGGGAAAGCAGTGGGAGCTGCAGCGCCAGTCGGAGACGCCTACTGCCAAGCAGATGCTGGACTTCCTCGATAAGCAGGCAGCGGCAACCAGCAGCCAGTCTACCAATCACCATTTCGGTTCTACTGATTCTGCCAGCAGCGCCAGGGGAAATCGAGCCGAGAATCGTTTTAATCGATTTGCGAGTGAACGCGCCAGCCAACGAACAGCTAACTTGGATCAAACATTCAAGGTGCCAGACAGGATGCCAATTCCGAAGTTGATGCCCAGTGGCGTAGGAGCACGTCGTCATCGGTGCGAGGTGTGCAATGAGGAGCACCAGCTATACAATTGCGACCAGTTCAAGGAGCTGAATTTACGTACAAGGAAGGAGTTCGTCCGTGCCAGAGGATTGTGTGAGAACTGTCTCAAGAGGGGTCACAGCGTTAGCCAGTGTTACCAAGGGGCATGTCCTCGATGCCCAGGGGGGCAAAGACATAACAGTGTGTTGTGTCCAGCCCGGGATGCCATCAAGCCAGCAATCATATTGAAGACAGAGACAGCAACAACCAGCAAGCGCAAGGGGAATAGAGATTGACTGCAGGAGACAGCGAGCAAGCGAATCAAAATGGAACGCAGAGATAGTGTGCCGACATATTTAAATGCAAATAAAAATCAGAATAACTTGTTTACCGTCTATTTAAATTCTTTTAATTCCTCCTCTGATCCTATAGCAGATAAAACATCGGTCTTGATGCCAACAGTTACAGTTAGGGTACAGTCGGATGGTTTAGCATCTGGGCCAGTACGCGCGCTTTTGGATTCGGGCGCACAGTTAAATCTTATATCGTATGACATCAGGCATTCACTCCATGTCGTGACGAAGTCGACTGCACGAAAGATTATAGGGATAGACGGCAATCCTATTCGTCTGTACAAGCAAGCGACCTTACGGCTAGTGCCTTGGTTTGAATCAGATTCCTACATAGAAGATGAATTTTGGATTCTACCAAGAGAATCAAACTGGACAGTTTACACGCCGCAAGTTAATCTACGACCGATAATTGCTAATCACGACAGTCAATACGCTGATCCAGCTTATTGGATAAAAGCGCGAGTTGGAATCTTATTGGGAGTCAAATTCTTCGCAAGAATGTTGGCCAATTCGATTCCACGAAACATAGGAGGCGTGGTCTTAATAGAGACTACCTTGGGGACAGTGGTCTTTGGTGATCATCCATGGAATATGAACACTGAGACAGGAGAGGTTTTATCGATAGCGAACTGCATCGAAATGGATAGTATGGATAGTATGGTGCGACGGCTCTGGGAGATGGATCAGGTCGGTCCGCATCCAGCTAGTACGAAAGAAGAGCAAGACGTCGAAGACAATTTCGTCCGAACAGCAGAGCGAGACGAGCAAGGGCGCTTTATAGTCACCATTCCGATGAAGCCAGGTGTAAAAGAGATAGGGAGTTCAAGGGAGATAGCGTTAAGAAGGTTTATGTATTTAGAAAGGAAGTTAGGTAGGGAGCCAGCATTAAGAGAGAAGTATGTGGACTTCATGCGAGAGTATGAGAGTCTGGGACATATGACGAAAGTCATTGGCCAGCAAAGAGCAAGCGAGTTGGTGTATTATGTACCACATCATTGCGTGACAAAGAAGTTCCGTGTCGTGTTCGACTTCAGTTGTCGGACCGACAAGGGGGTATCATTAAACGAAGTCCAGCAGCTAGGCGGAAAGTTGCAGCGAGATTTACCAGAGATAGTGATGCGTTTTCGGAGGCATCGGATAGCGTTTAGTGCTGACATCAAAATGATGTTTAGGCAAGTGCGAGTGGCAAGGCACCAATGGGACTTGCAGAGAATCTTCTGGCGCGAGTCACCAAAGGAAAAGCTACAGGAATATTGGTTGACAGTCGTCACATACGGAATGACCTCATCCGCGCATAATGCGGTACGAGCCGTTATACAGTGTGCTCGTGATGCTAGCGAATTGTATCCGGACGCTGCAAGAGTAATCGAAAATGACCTATACATGGATGACTGTGTATCAGGTGAGGACAGCGAAGAGCGAGCATATCGCAGAGCGAAAGCAGTCGATAAGGTACTAAGGACAGCTGGGTTTGAACTACGGAAGTGGAAATCAAATAGCAGATGGCTAGCAAGCAAGTTTGCTACGGACAGTGAAGAGACAATGATCTTTGAGAATGTAGAGCCAGCGCCAGTTTTAGGATTACAGTGGTTGATTGAAACCGATCAATTCACTTTCGTTGTCAAAACACTAGAGATAGTCGGAGAGATTACGAAACGAAAGATATTGAGTTGTGTAGCTCAGTTATATGACCCAAATGGGTACATTGCGCCAGTGACGATAATGGGAAAGATTTTAATACAAGATATATGGCGGCTAGCACTTGATTGGGATGAGGAGGTGCCAGTTGGTATAAGAGACAGATGGAAGATATTTTGGATGGGTATCCGGTATCTGGAACAGTTGCGAATTGATAGATGGCTAGGAACGGGAGAAGGGGCTACGATCCAAATTCATGGGTTTTCGGATGCCTCAATGGTAGCGTATGGAGCGGTAATATATGTGCGAGTTGAGCAAGCAAATGGAAAGGTAACGAGCAAGTTGGTGGTCGCAAAAACAAGAGTCGCACCACTCAAAACGGTTACCATACCACGGCTAGAATTAGCAGCTGCTGAACTATTAAGTAGGTTGCTAGTGGAATTACGGACAGCTATGGAATGGGCACAAGCCGAGTACGTGTTATGGACAGATTCTATGGTGACGTTACACTGGTTGCAAAAGCTTCCGTGCAACATGAAAACGTATGTCGCAAATCGGGTGTCAGCCATTCAGACAAATACAGATGTGAATAGGTGGAGGTATGTCGGCACGAAAGAGAATCCAACCGACTTATTGAGTCGCGGGGTAATGCCAGCTGAGTTGATAAAGAGCAAGTTATGGTTGCATGGGCCAGCATGGTTAACTGGTCCGGTGGATAAATGGCCGGCAAATCCGATAGTAAAAAATGTGCCAGCAGATGCGTCGGATGAAATGCATGTATGTGCGGTCATGCATTTTGAGGAAAGTCTTGGTATATGGATGCCAAATCAACAAGCAATGGTTCCCATTGCAGAATATGCCAGCAATTTGGAGAGAGCCTTAAGCATACTCGGATATGTATTTCGTTTCGTGGATGCTATAAGGATGAAGAGAAGAAGGAAGAGGTTACGAAGAGGCGAATCGACATCTATTGTACTGACAGCAAGCGAGAGAACACATGCCATGCGGTATTTAATCCAAAAGGCACAAGAAGAGGGTTATCGAAAGGAGATTACAGCGCTTCGTGATAAGGGACAATTGCCTGAGGGCAGCAAAATTGAGTCATTAAAACCGGTATTCGATGATGAGGGTATCCTACGAGTCGGTGGGCGCCTTCATAGAGCAAGTGGAAAGTACGATATGCGTCATCCAGCGATTATACCTAACGGGTCGCGGTTGGCATGGCTAATAATCGACAATGCGCATAGAATGACGAAACATGGGGCAGTGCAAGTAATGATGCAGTTTATACGACAGCAATTTTGGATTCCGAAGCTCCGTAGTGAACTGAGGAACTTCTTGCATAAGTGCGTGATTTGCGCGCGATACAATTACCGTTTGGAACAGCAGCTGATGTCAGAGTTGCCAGCAGATAGGGTACAAGTGGGAAAGCCGTTCCTACACACTGGTGTTGATTATGCTGGACCATTCACGCTTAAGGTACTGGATAGAGAAGGAAGGCAAGTTCTTCGGAGGAAGTCTTGGGTGGCAATTTTCGTCTGCTTAAAGACAAGGGCGGTCCACATTGACGTTGTAGGAGACTTAACATCAGTGTCTTTCCTCGCCTGTTATAATCGATTTGTCAGCCGGCGTGGCAGATGTGAGCGGATGTATAGTGACAATGGCACATCATTTGTCGGTGCGGCGAGAGAGATCAAGAGAGCCTTTGAGGAGTGGCAAGTAAGTGACGTATTCAGCAGTCTCAGTATGAGAGGGACTGAATGGAAGTTTATGGTGCCAGCAGCTCCTCATCAAGGGGGCATATACGAAGCAGCAGTCAAATCGATGAAGGATCATCTGAAGAGAATAGTAGGCCAGCGTGTCCTCGAGTGTGAGCAATTTTCAACACTACTTATCGAGATAGAGGGCATATTAAATTCCCGCCCACTTCATCAGTTGAGCGATGATCCCGCCGACATGCAAGCTTTGACGCCAGCACATTTCCTGATTGGTGAACCCATAGTGATACCAATACCAATTACGATAGTGGAACAGTCAAACACGAAAGGCGTGAAATTATGGAAAGAAAGGCAAGCAATCTTGCAACATTTCTGGAAGAGATGGCGAGAAGAGTATCTGGTGACTTTACAAGAGAGGAAGAAGTGGAGAAGAGAGAGAGAAAGTTTGCAAGTTGGACAGCTAGTGTTGATTAAAAGTGATAATTTTGCGCCAGCACAGTGGTCAATGGGAAGAGTGTGCAAGCTTATTAGGAGCAAGGATGGGCTGGTCCGATCTGTAATGATACAAACCGAAACAGGACAGTTCGCCAGACCAGTACAGAAGGTGTGTATCCTGCCAATCGAATCAGCTGATCCAGAGAGGTAGGAGCAGGCGGAGCGACGATGAAGCCTACTGTGGAGACCCTAGAGAAAACGGGCGTTTTCGGCGGCACTGTATCGTATGCGATGCATACGAGTTATAGTATGCGATGTCCATGAGTGTATTTCTTATAAATGCCTCCAACATACACTAATACATATGCATGAAAAAACAGTTAGGTTTCGTACTACTGCGCGTACGACTTTTGAGTTCTTTAGTTCTTTTCCAGCCAGCAAGCAAAACAGTCACGAAAGAAAATAAACTTGGGTTTTTTATGAGCATTGCTCTTTTTCCCAACCAAAAATTGAAGTTGTTTTATTTAGATCGGAATTCTTTTAAATCGTTTCCTTTTCCTCCTATACATTCTGTTTGATATTCTTAATTTGGACTGTTTGCATTGTTAATACAACGTTTGGAGTGACTTTTTCTATGGAAGGCTAAGGTACCTCACCTGTGCATAGGTACTCGTTAAGTTGTGTGGAGTCCTTGTGCCACTTTATATAATGCATTATACGAAACCGACAAAAAAAAAAAATTCCGTCCAATTAGGATGTATGAGTATGACACATTGGTCTGACAATCAGTTTAAATTTGACATTAGCAGCAGCTCAAACTTACCCTTTGTGAAATTTATAAATGAAGGTTCTGCCAGTCTGTCCGTTGATGTGAATCTATAAGATTTCTCAGGCTAGCGAATTATACCTTTCGATTTATAGGGCGAGTCTTAAAGAGGATCCTGGTGCGCCGCACGCTACGATTCATGACGGATTCTTAGAATTACCTACTCCAAGACTGATAGTCGTGATTTCCCAAGCTGAGGGAGCATTTTTCAGGTGTCTTTTCTGCCTTCAAATCGAAACCCACCTTCGAAATCAAAAAGCTCTTTAACAAAAAAAATAAAATCAAACAATTTTCTCAGTTCAACCATACAAGTCATGTTGGTTCAGAAAATGCGGAAATCCGTTGAAATTTTTCTCATTTTTTCGCAGAAAATCCTCAGTTTTGCAGAAGGAAATGAAATTTGTCAACGCCATTCCTTTTCATCCATTTACTTTGCTTCCAACTGCGGGAGTATTTATTCTTGAGGGAAATTCTTTCATTTCCTTTTACCAAAAGAGGTTCAGTTGCAGAGTTGAAAATTGCTGCAATCCTTTCATTGGAATCGAAAGAAAAACCGACCCGAATTCCAAAATCACCTTCACCTGAAGCTTATAGTTTGTCGCTTAAATTACAACTCGATGCAAATCGAAACAAAATAACATCGCTTTCGCGAGTGATTGTCAATCCGTGGATTGCACGGATTCAGACAGACAGAGAGACATCACACAGACAGACAGACATACATACTATATCATCATTCAACTTAGGGATACAAGGACAATTAATTGCATTGCTATAAAGCAGTTAATAACAACTATTCATGACTGACCAGTGAATACGCCCATATACATGTAGATACCCTTTATTGTGCATCGGGATGTTTTGATTGCGAATTCAACAGCGAGGATCCTTGCGAATTTAATTGCACATACGCCTAGTCCACCCAAAAATCCATCAAATTGAAGTATGAAACTAGAACCCACCCTCTCGCATACATCTGCACTGATTGCAGTTCCTACTAGCATGTATCGTTGTATCATAAAACACTTTTGTGTGCACACCAAATTCATGAACACAAAATGAACGTCCGTGAACTACAAAGTGTATGACACACTGGAGCAGTGACAACCGCGGGTACCCTCTGCAAATAAACAACAACAGCTGGCTAAAACAAACCCATAAGCAGACGGGGTGGAAACGGGGGGACGAACAAAAAAAGTCCATTTGAAACATAAATAAAGTTACATTTAAATTAAATTTTGCGGGTAATTGCTTGTTGTTTAACTTTATTATTGATGTCTCTATGCGGATTAAAATAAATGGAATGAAAAACGAATTACGTACGTGAATCCTGTCAACTGAAGCGGCATGGAGTGGCATTTAAAATAACAAATAGCTGACTACAGATTGAAGTGAGAATTTTAAATTGTATTTCGCGCCGCCATGTTACCATAAAGGAATAATCGAAATTATGTTTTAAGAACTCTATTTTAATAAGTAAAGGATGCCACGAACTGTACTGTAAGTGGAAAAAATTATATTTTCTACTTAGAATAAATACTTAAATTATTTGACTGTTTTTAACCGATGGTTGTGGATATTTGAGACATAGTTTTCGCCTTGACAACTGAACCGGACTTTGCTTCCTCCCATAAAAAGTGTGTGCGACTTTAGGTTAGATTTAAGGGGGAAACGTGTGCATGACTGGGTCTCACATAAATTGCACCGATTTTTTTTAGAGTAAAGTAAAAAATTCATATTTTTCCTTAGGGTTGTGGGCATAATAGTAAAGTCAGACACATTTGATGCGAAACTCGTTCTGGAGATTATAGCTCTACTGAAAAGGTAAAACATCTTAAGTCGACTTAAAATTAAGACTTAAAATTAAGTCAACTTAAGATGTTTTACCTTTTCAGTCGAGATACGTCTGTAGGGGGATCTTAAGGCAAAAACAAATAAGAATTGACGAAACCAGTTGTAAAGGAAGTGTAACAGAATTTGCAGCTTAAATTTGTGAGAGTAGGTCGATGTATGATCCAACTTATCGCAGCTTAAAATTTTAAATCGATCAGATATCCAGAAATAAGGACGGTACCACGTTTAGTTATAGCCTCACTATTGCGTGAAAGAAATACGATCACTTTAAGGAGCAAGTAAAAACAATTGACATTTTTTCTGAAAAAAACTTTTAAGCTTTTCTGAAAATGAAAAACTTTCTTTTAACTGTTCATAATGCTGAAAAAAGCGAAAAAGAATAAAAGGCTCTGCGCTATAAGGGCCCAATGAAATAAGGCCTCAAAATAAAAATGAAAAAAGTAACCAAAAAATTATTATTAATTAATATTATTAAAAAAAAAAAAAAAAAAAAAAAAATTATCCTTCGCTTGGTAGGCACCTTGACGTGTGTGTCCCTGTGAAGACATTGTCTTTGCAAGGGCGCCTGGTGCGGAGGCTTCGTATCGCAATGAATCAACGGGCTATGCTGTCGACGACATAGTCGTCAGAAGGGCCACCCATGGCAGACAGGCTGTTGATGAGCGATCAACTAAGAACTACCGAACCCCCCCCCAAAACAAACATGAAAGGACAACGAAAAGATACAACTACTCCAGGTGGAACGCACAAAGGTGAAAATCCACTCGCGAAAGCGGCAGGGTCACGGAGTCTGGAGGACCCAACTTTCATGGAGGACCACACTGATAGCCAAGGGTGTGGAGGCAGACTGCTACTTGACGGAAAAAAGACCGTAAATCGACAGGACGCGAGAGATTCGGAGGAAGTCGAAGCTCTGTCAGAGAACTCTTGGCCGGACATGACCGTGCTGGGGGAGTTATTCTCCTCTCAAGCCAGTAACAGTTCGTCCATTGACTCTGAGACGGAGGACAGACTTCTGGAGAACACTCTCGTACCTAGCAAGAGGATAAGAGCTCCAAAAACATCTCAGCAAAAGAAAAGAGAGGGCTATAGAAGCTCCCTGAGATTCCTGAGAAAGTTGAAGGACCGTAACATGGCTGAGCTCTCGGAAAGAGATAGAGCGCTGGTGAGGAAGCACACCAAGCTAGTCAAACAGTACGAGAATCGTCTTGGCAACAAGACACATCTCGCACCCGCGACTATTGAGGATTCGGTCTCACCCAAATGCCAAACAGAAGAAGCTACAGGATCCGAGAAGAGAGAGGAACAGCCCGCTTCGGAGGCAATCCCCACCCCATCGACCTCAAAGACGAAGCTTCCCGCCGTCCTACCACCACGAAAGCCGGGCACTATTCGGAAGGAAGTCAATGCCAAGCAATCCCTCCAACGGTCGGAAAAGTCCAAGGACTCGACGGCCGCGGGTAAGGAAACAGCTAAGCAGGCCCCCAAACGAATCCGCTCAGCCGACGAGGTAACAGGGAATTCGGCGAAGAAAGCTAAGCTTAAAAGCAGCGAAGACCTCACCCTAGCCATTATTGACCGCAGCAACCCTGATGGGAAACTTGCGACCGATAAATGGCTCAAGGTTGAGGCAAAGATCCTGGAGGCCATGATATCAGCGGGAGAATCTGCTGACATCAATAACACCTGCAACTTCGATGGGGCAGGTTGGCGGAAGGGAGTGAAGGTCGTCGGATGTGGCAACAAAGAGTCACTGGACTTTTTAACGCGCTGCATTCGTAGCCTAGGAGAACTGTGGCCTGGTGCCAAGCTAGAAGCCATTCCTGCTTCAGCCCTACCACTGCGGACCCTAGTACACGTATGGATACCTCCTCCGGTCCCGGAGGAACAATCCATACTTAAACTGGTAGGTCTGCGGAACAAAGAGCTGAACGTAGGAGAATGGAGAATCGTGGGTTCCAAACCGCGGGAGAAAGGTGGCGGTAGGGACCTACGCATTGTGGTGGACCCAAAATCCGCCAACTACATCAGATCTGCAGCAGGGGTCGTCAAATTTGGGTTGGGGAACATCAAGTTCTCCTTCCCCAGTAACGATGACCAGCGCCGGAAAGCTAAGGGTGGTGCAGATTAATTTGCACCACTCTCAAGCTGCCACCGACGACCTGCTGCTCTTCATGACCGATGAGAGTGTGGACGTGGCCCTAATCCAGGAACCATGGTTATACAAAGCCAAAATCCAAGGATTGAGGTCAAAAAACTACACACTCCTGCATTCCAGTGGTGAAGGTAAACTTAGGAGCTGTATTCTGATAAAGAAATCAATTAACTTTCTTTTCTCTTATCGTTTCAGCAACAGCGATCTGACAGTGGCGATATGCGACCGCAAGAACGAGCCCCAACTCATTCTTGCATCCGCATATCTGCCCTACGAGGAAGAAGACCCCCCATCACCACTACTAAGGGACCTGGTACAGCATGCCAGCAACACTAGAGCCAACTTAGTAGTAAGTATGGACGCCAATGCTCACCACACTCAGTGGGGCAGCAGGGATATAAATAAAAGAGGTGAGTCTATACTTGATTTTATATTACTTTCCAACCTACATATTTGTAACAGGGGTAGCCATCCTACTTTCCACAACAAAATTAGGGAAGAGGTAATTGATCTAACTTTAGCGCTCCCAGTGGACAGATTCAGGGTCGATGACTGGAAGGTTTCCTCGAAGTGCTCCTTCTCTGACCACTTCAGGATTACTTTCACAATTGACTTTGAACTACCAAAAGAACTCCCCTTTAGGAACCCTGTCAAGACTGACTGGAGTAAATTTTCTGAACTGGTCGAACGTCGACTTCCACCTAACCCCATAGGTACATTGTCGAAGGCGAAACTCGTTAACGAAGCAGTAAATTATCTCACCAAGACCCTAACCGACTCCTTTAAAAAATCCTGTCCTATTAGTCGCCCTCCCAAAAGAACACACGCGGCTTGGTGGACTAGGGAACTACGACTTCTCAGGTCCAAAACCAGGAAACTTTTTAATAGAGCAAAACTGACAAAAACCGATGAAGACTGGAGTATATATCGCAACAGCTTCAACGAGTTTAAAAAGAAAACTAGAGCAGCCAAACGAGTGTCCTGGGCAAACTACTGCTCCGACATAGAATCCACCACAGAAGCGGCAAGACTCCGGAAAGTTCTTGCCAAAACTCCCTCTCATATAGGGCACCTCTGTAAGGAGGATAATTGTTGGACAGCTAGTAGTCAGGAGACTCTTGACCTGCTCCTCAGAACACACTTTCCGGGATGCACAATCCCAGGAAGGCTGCTACACAGTTCTGATGGCAGCCTCTCCTCATTTCCGGTTGAGGAACTGGCTGCCATAAATGACTGCACTAGCACAAACAGAATAACATGGGCTCTTCAATCCTTCCAACCGTACAAGTCGGCGGGACCGGACGGAATTATACCTGCCATGCTACAAAGAAGCAGTAAAAGGACCGTCCCATGGCTGCAGGCAATCTTTCGTGGTTGCCTGACACTCGGACTTGTTTCTGACTGCTGGAAAGAGGTGAGGGTGGTCTTTATTCCCAAAGCAGGGAAACCCAGTCACTCCACACCCAAGGATTACAGACCAATTAGCCTCTCATCTTTTCTTTTGAAAACACTAGAAAGGTTATTGGACCTGCACCTTAGGAACACTCTCGAAACAAGCGGTACTCTGTGTAGTGCACAACACGCATATGTCAAAGGTAGATCCGTGGAAACAGCGCTGCATGAAGTAACGAAAACAATCGAGAAATCCCTAGGAAACAAGGAATTTACGTTGGCGGCCTTTCTGGACATAGAAGGTGCATTCAACAACCTGAACACAAGAACCATTATATCCTCACTTGAGGAATCAGGTTCAACACAGTTTCTGACAAACTGGGTTAAGACTATGCTTAACAGCAGAGTTATTAACAGCAGCCTAGGGGACTGTGCGATTAAGAAAAGTACTAATCGTGGAACACCACAAGGGGGAGTCTTATCTCCTCTACTGTGGAACATCTCGATTAACAAAATACTTACATCCCTTGTCAACAGAGGTATCAAGATAGTCGCCTACGCGGATGATATAGTAGTACTAATAACAGGAAAATACCTTTCCACCATTAGAGATATTATGGAATCTGCGTTAACAGAACTATCCAAATGGACGGAACACAACGGGCTTGCGGTTAATCCGGAAAAGACCGAACTAATTCTGTTCACCAGGAGATATAAGGTACCAAAATGGGACCCACCGAAGCTTAAAGGTGTCCGACTTAATCTTTCGACCGAGGCCAAGTACCTGGGCGTGATATTCACCTCCAAACTTAACTGGAAACGGAATACTGAAGAAAGAATGAAGAAAGGACTTAATGCCTTTTATGCATGCAGGAAAACCTTTGGGAAAAACTGGGGCTTGCAACCGAACATTGTGCACTGGATGTACACCGCGATTGTGAGACCCATTCTTACCTACGGCTCAGTTGTTTGGTGGGAGGCGGTTAAAACCAAATCCCATCTTAAGAACCTGAACAAGGTGCAGAGAATTGCTTGCTTGGGAATAACAGGCGCAATTAAATCCACACCACAATTAGGTCTGGAAACACTATTGAACCTGCAACCCATTGAGCTATTCACTAAGAACGTGGCAGCCAAAGCCGCTCTCAGATTAAGAGAGAACAAAACTTGGAAGCCTGGTTACTGCGGCCACTCAAGCATACTTGAAATCTTCGATCGGAAGGGACTCACGTCACTCACCGATTACGAGAAACCCAGATATGACTTCGAGAAAAATTTTAGAATCACTATACCCAAAAGGCAGGACTGGAAATCACCCAGTACCATCATTAAAGGTATAGCCGTCTACACGGATGGTTCAAAAACAGAAAATGGAACAGGAGCCGGCATATTCTCAGAAAGGCTTGCTATTAGCCAGTCGTTCCGACTGACTGACCACTGCAGTGTCTTCCAAGCTGAGATATATGCGGTTAAAAAAGCAGCACAGACTATCTTATCGATGGGACTACCAGCAATGGAAATAACCATCTGTGTGGACAGTCAAGCAGCACTTAAAGCTATCGGCTCCAATCTTATCAATGCGAAATGTGTCACAGATTGCCTCGTGGCGCTCAGGGCTATACGTCATCACTCAATTCTACTCTGCTGGGTTCCGGGACACGTTGGGGTGGAAGGGAACGAAAAGGCGGACGAATTGGCCAGATACGGCTCTGATATGGACCCTCAACTTGCGGACGGAGAGGTGCTACCGCCTTTCAACACTGCTAAGACTTTTAAGGAACAATGGAGCAACACCACCGGTTGCGTCATAACCCGAAGTCTGTGGCCTGTGGTTGACACCAAAAGATCAAAGCTCCTAATCTCCCTAAATAGAAGCCAAATCCGGATGCTCGTCGGGGTTTTAACCGGACACTGTATCATAGGAAACATGGCTAAAAGGCTGGGACTTTTCGCAAATGACTTCTGTAGAAGCTGTAGAGACGAGGAGGAAATAGAGTCCGTGGAACACCTTCTATGCCACTGCCCAGCTTTACAAGAACGCCGCTCATCCTGTATGGGAACTAGGTTCTTCGAAAGTTTGGACGACTTGGCAAGGGTACCTCTATCAGACATAAAACTATTCCTCAACAGAACGAAGTGGTTTTGTTAGCCACATGTCCTTACATGTACAAACAGGGTACTCACAATGGGCCTTCATGGCTTCTGGGTGAAATTTGCATTGGTTGCAAAACTGCCCTCCCAACCTAACCTAACCTAACCTAACCAAAAAATTATACAGGAAAGAACAACAACGATTTTTAATAAAATTTGGGATGTTATTTCCTTTTTTGGGGCCTTATTTCCTAATGAAAATTGGGTTCCTATTTCATTATGAAATCAGAACCCAAAAGAAGAAATGAAGTAAGACCCCAAAACTAAATGTTGGGGCCTTATTTCCTGCAGCCAACGGCACCTACTGCGCGGGAATTGTTACCCTTATGACATGGAGTACGTATGCAAGCCCCCTGCTTGGGTTTAGTGTTGGATAACATGGTGGGTGCGAGGTTGATTATATACAAAGTTCCTTTAATCTAAATAAGTTTATCAAATATCAAAAATATTAAATTATGATCTAATAAAAAAATAATTTTCGTTATTTTAAATTTCATTATGAAATAAAAGTCCAAATTTGGGACTGTATTTCATTTTCTTTTATTGGGGCCTTCAAACTTCAATGTTTATTGGAAGATGCTGCAGACAAAATGATGTTAATTAATTAATAATTATGTAAATTATGATTTTCCCTTCGGCGGCGGTGGTGAAACATATCCTATATTTTTTTAATCTATTCCGGCCGAACACCCTACATCCGGAAAAAGGTTACAGTTTTATTATAGTAAGGATTGCAAAAATTTTGTGAAACTTGTGATACGATTGCAGGACATGTAACTAACTTTAGACCAAGAAACTTGTTTTATATTTAGCTTGGCATTGTGTATTTTACTTTGCCTACTATGTTAACCTTGGGTATTCCTATATCAAATATATTTCTTAAGTCTTTCTCAGGTCATTTTACTATCGAGCTTTCCTCTTTCTATCGACAAATATAATAAGCTATATAATCGCATGTAACCTTATTTAAATTGTTTATTTTATTTTATACTAGAAGACCCAGCCACGCGTTGCTGTGGCTAAGGTCGTTTGAATTTTTTTTTTTTTATTGGGAGGTGCCACAACCCGTTTTCATATCGCGCTTATCTTAAGTGTCTGGAATCTGGAATCAACCACAAGGGTACGTCCACCAAATTCTATTGAAATCGGTTGAGTGGTTTCGGAAGTCGCCAACAGCTCCACCTATCGGGTCCAAAAGCAGTCTGTCTTTCAAACGGGAAACAATCATATACATCCACAAAATATTATTGTTTTTTGAAGTGGATCGAAAACAGTGTCACCTATCGGGGCCAAAAGTATCTTATATTTTAAGAGTCTGCCTGAAATACATAAATACGAACAAGACAAAAAAAGAGTGATGAGTATCGACCCTGCGGCCTTCGAGTTATAACGCCATCGAATTTCACCCCGAAGGAATTATATAAACCTCTTTGTTAAATAATAAACAAATAATTTGCAATAAAAAAATAATGCGACTACAAATTTAGTTATAAACTATCCTATCTCTCAACCTGTGACACGTGATTTTTATATATAAGATATTGTGGTGAATCAGGCACTTAGTGAATCAGACACTTAGGAATTGTGGTGAATCGGGCACTCTGTTTCCCTCCAAGTTCCACTTCCAATTGGAGACTGGAATCTGTCAAGCTAATTCTAGAACCATCTAGATAGGAGTTGGAATATACATCTGGAATATATCTACTTCTGGAATATTCGCGCGGATATAAAAGGGGCGCGTTGACAACAGAGAGGTACAGTTGATTTGTAACTTGTGATTGATAAAGTTCGAAAGAGTAATCGGTTGTGAGATAAGTGTAAAGTAATAAAGTGAATAAAGCGATTGGATTGAAACATTTAAGAATTGATTTAAGTGATATTGTTTTGGTACTAAATAATTGAATAATTAGAAAGTGTATAAATAAAGTGATTTTATTAGAAAAGTTGAACAGAATAGTGTTTTATCTTTTGGAATCCCAGCCTGAATGCAACAATATTATGCCGGGTGGCCTCTGTCTAGGTTTTCTGAAAGAATCGTTTTCAATAAACTTGATGCTCCCTGACAATGAATGTATAAGAAGCCTTTTCCTTCGTTGTCCCTAAAGTGAGTCGGTCTCATTCTTCGTTTTGTTTCTTCTGTTCAGTGATGGATTCAAAACTATTTATTCTAAAACATATTTGATTGTAAAGTTCTGTCATTTAAAAGACTATATTGCATAGGGTAATAACTAGATGTTGTCAAACCGCAAATTTCACTCAATTTGGATGTGTCCTTAATTTAGTGACGCGCAGTGAATTGCTTATTTTTTAAATAGATCAATAGCTGACAGCTCTCATTTACAATCAAACATTGTTTTAATTTTTAATTAAACTGATGAAAGTACAAAAAAAAAAAAAAACACGAGCAAACTAAACAACAGCGGATCCAAATGAATGGAAAAACACAATTCCCTTAATACCATTGCGAAAATGTTATTCCAAATTAATCACACAAAACATTCCAATTAACACCCGCCTCACTATATTTCCGCAATTAATGAAAAGCGACCATCTGAGCCCCTCTGTGACAGGTCGCCCCTTATAATTAATACAATTACTATTTATCATTTATAAGGATATTGTAGGCGCGAAATATGGTTTCCAGTCATAATCGTAATCGCCCCCGCAAGTGCCAATGGCAACACAACACCCGGGCACAAGGAGCAAAAAGAAAACCACAAACAATAAGATACGTTTCATTAAATACACATTTAACAAGGACGCAACAAAAATAAACAAAAATGAAATGCCCTGCCACTTTAATGTGGCCATTATTTTCTCAAATAACAAAAGACCACCACCATTGCCAAGCCGCATACGAGTACGGTGTGCGGATATGGATCCTAGATCAGAAGGAAAAAAAAAAGAAAGAAAAAACATCATTGCGAAATATGTAGAACAACAAAATTGATGAGAACGCCAGATGGCACCTTCTTCTCCATCGTTGTGGCCCTCCTTAGCTGTGATACAAGTGGTCCGGGATTGTATTGTCCTCCCTAGAGAAATGTGTTTTTGTCGCAGAAATCATATTCCTCACAAGAATGTGTTCGGGGATGTAGAAAAAAAAATCACAAACTGTTGCCGAGAAAGAAAGAAAAAGTGACAGAAAAAGCTGTTGAACACTTCATAAATGACGAGATGGTACACTGCGCACAGCACAGTGGGTGGTTAGAAAAGTGTCCCTTGGACAAGTGCAAACAGCTAATATGTCCTTTGGAATCATTATTATTGATTTATTTGTTTGCTCAACATAATGTGTGCTGGGATTTCATTAATTGGCACTTGAGCTGGCTGACAATTTATGTTGTCTGCTTTCAAGCTGTCTCCAGGGTCACGCCCGTAGGTTGAAAGCATCAAGTTTATGGCGAAGTGCAGAGGGGGGAATTTTTCTATTAGTATAAACTCGGTTGACCCTTAATATTTGTTGTTGTAGTATTTACATATTTATCGACTTTAGGGAGTTCGACGACTTCATTGATTTGATTTTAACAGAGCGTGATGTGCATTACCGCCGGGATAGGCTCACATGAGATGCATGCTGTATTCTGCTTATATATTCAGTGACTATGAGAGTGATAGCCACCGCTGCGTAAGCAGGTGCAACAGACGTGGCTGTGGTCCCCACTGATGGTACATTTGGGGGGGCGCTGATTACGCATAGACGAGTACTGTGTTGATGAAACGATGATGATATGTTTCTGCCGTGAGCGACCGTCAGATTGTACGAGTATATCTTTTAAACAAACCGCCGATTGCGATAAAAAGAAACTTGTATTGCACTATTTCGCAATAAATTGTGTCTGACAAATCTAACCCGTGTGTGGGTTATTTTAACATGATAACTTAACAAATCCAAGTCGACAATACAAACAGAACTACGATTTAAAAATGTTTAAATAAAAATAGCAACCTTCCGCAGTTTGATAGCTGACTCCCTTGGTTGAAGTTTACGGTCACCATGTATGACAAAAAATTCCTAGCTTAACACTTATTCATTGCTGGCAACTGGTTCCACAGCAAAAAATCTGTATGTTGGAATGCACAAAGTAAAGTAGTCCGCTCCAACTTCCTTTCTGCATTCTATCGACTCCTGACCTTCTTTCTATGTTATGCAATTAGCTTAAAGATAGCATCTCATTGAGGGTGTTCTCGCATTTTTGAAACCCACCAACTTCCGTTGCTATGTGAAACTTTCCCCGTGGGTTCATAAAGAAATTAACTTTAACCCAATTAAAGTTAATGCATCTGCACCTGCAAAAACCAGCAGCTGGTAGGACCTCCATTAACGCATATAAATTACATTTAACCTAACAGGATTTAACTTTCTCTCTCTTTCTCTCACACACATATACAAATATTTTCACTGGCTATAACTAATAAAATCAGAACAACTTCCCTCCTTCCGTTCCGCCGAAAAATTACATAGTTTGCCCTCGTTTTGCACGCTCTCATTGAAATTACAGACGCACTCCTACAGGTAATCGAGTTAGAGTACCGACTACCGGGTCTTATGCCAAATGAATATCTACAATAAAATGGATTTATAGTTTCGTATAAAAGTACGCAAGGACTCTCGAGCACTCCCTCCATCGCAATGGTATTCGAAGAAAAGTTTTAATCATTCTCCGTTCATGTTCTCATCGTGTACTCGTATAGTTGCTATCCTGCCTGAGCTGGATTTTGTATTTTATTTTTTTTTCTTAAGGACTCTTTTTTTGTACAGTGATTGTTGTTGTTGTTTGCCACAGCCCACAGGAATCCTTTAGGGGAATGAGCTGCAAGTTTTTTGCCAAACAAACTTTAAGTCCAGTTCGGATGGGAAGTTGTGAGAAATGCTATTGGTGTCAAAGATCGGGGGTTTTTGCGCGAAATTAAGTAGCCTGAATAGCCTTGTTAAAGTTGGGTAATAGGATTTGAAATGTGACGAGATGAACCACTGCTCTGACCTAATTGGCGAGTATGAGGAGGAAAGTTTTCAATTCAATTGAATGAATTCGTTTTGAGGAAATTTAAATGAGATTATGGTTATTCGTGAGCGGCGTTTGGTTGTGAATCGTTGTTTTTTTTTTTTTTTGCTCTACAGGTTGAATACCAGGAACGAATAAATTATTTAAGAAAAAAGTATAAGCTTGAGTATTTCCAAAAGGTGACTTCAGACCCTTGTACCTACACATAATTATAAAAAAAGATTCTTTTTCTATCAGTCAAGGCTAGGAGCTAGAAGGTGTTTGCGAAATATCATCTGTTGGGGTAGCTACCGCTTCTGGGTAGCGGATAACGATAAAACATATCCTAACTCTTAATCGCACGATATTTTGGTGCAGGGAAATAAGTCCCGGGAACTAAGTTCACTGAGGCACTTAGTTCCCACTTAACGGGAAATAAAACCACTTTCGTGAAGTGGACTTAGTTCCCATGTAAGGTGGGAAATAAATTTCAAAAACTCTGAGTGGTCTTATTTCCCTTTTAATGTTAAGTAATTTCTCACTGATTAAGAACAAAGTAAAATTAAAGAGTCAAGTTGGTACTTTGCAATTTTCATTAACTAAAGAGAAATTGAATTTTAACTGGGGCAGAGTAATATACATACAAAATTTCAAAATCGAAATTCGGTTTGCAAGACTCTGGAATTAATCAAAGAAAAATCCACGCACACAAAGACCGCTCGTGCGAATTTTTTACTTTTATTTTCTAAAATTTTCGAAAGCTAAAAATGTCAATTTATTTTCTCAAACAACTTTTTGATTTAGCTTTTGAAGGCTAAAACAAAAAATTTGTTTGAGAAAATAAATTCGCGCGAATTTCTTACTTTTATTTTCTCAAATTTTCAAAGACTAAAAATGCCAATTTATTTTCTCAAAAAGTAAAAAATTCGCGCGAATTTAGTCTCGTGGACTCTTGTAAACTGAATTTCGAATGGTGGAAGTTAGTTAGTGGAAGTTAGTTGCCTCTTCTTATTTTTGAATGTGTACTAAGTTCCCATAAGAAATTGGACTTAGTTCCCACCTTACATGGGAACTGAGTCCACTTTACGAAAGTGGTTTTACTTCCCACTAGGTGGGAACTTAGTCCCTCAGTGAATTAGTTCCCGGGGACTTATTTCCTGCACCGGATATTTTGCAATGCAACTCCATTCAGATGTTCTGAACTATATTCTTGCAAAACACCAAGAAAATAAACAATTTCCTATATAGTATAGGCACGGATAATCGCTATAGGAAATCTTAATATATAAAAACGTTCGTGCGTATGTATGACCGAACATAACGGCTGAACCACTGAAGCTATCCCGCTTATATTCACACCATATGTTTGTGTGGTGCTCCGGATGGTTTATGTTTATTTTAGACCCTATAGGGGGCGCTGGGTCGCTTTTTTGAAAATTCTTATTTATGGACCGATTGGCTCAAATTAACACCATACAACACTTAAAAAAAAGAAAGAAAGTTTTTGCCAAAATATGGACCCGATAGGTGGCGCTGGGATATATTTACGACAAGCTAGATTTCCCTGCATATCAATTTTTTTATATCAACAACATTAAATTAAATTGTAATAATATAGTTGGCGTTAGTTGTCTATACTTTTTTGAATTTGACATTTCAGTAATTCATATTTCATTTAGCTGTACAATTGTTTGACGAAGACTCCAAATTAGTTTATAATCAATTTTAAATAGGTAGGTAAATAACATTTCCATTCGATTTCCGACACAAATAACATAACCAAGGAAAATGTTCATAGCCACTGAGCCAATTTTCATGGTTCTTCTTTTGTTTTGTTCGTATTGTTGTATTTCAGGCGTAGGCAGTCTTTAAAGAAAGCACTATTTTGGACCCGATAGGTGGCACTGTCGTCGATCTCCGAAACCGCTTAATCGATTTCAATGAAATTTTGTGGATGTGTATGATTGGTTCCAGCTAAAAAGATATAATACTTTTCGACCCGATAAGTGGCGCTGTTGTTGATTTCCGAAACAGTTTTATTGAGACGATTGAAATTGTTGGGATGTGTAAGGTTGCTTCAAGTTTAACAGAGAGGATAGTTATGGACCCTATTGTTGGTACTTTACAAAACATAGGCGGGATAGAAAAACGGGTTGTGGCACTTCTCATTCAAAAATAAAGCCAAACGCTATTTCTAAAGTTGTATAATTAAAAATGTTAATGGACATTTTCCAAATAAAGCACTTTGCAAAATCTGAACAGGACTTAATACGAAAGGTACGAGCAAATCTGGGTGGGTACAAGTACATGTAAAAGAGGCTGACGTCCGGATATGCACTCATAACTCGGGAACGGATTGGTCGATTTTTATGATTTTTGGTTTAAATTCACATGTGCCCAAGGAAAAACATACTACTACTGCTACTCTTTGTCGTGAAAACAAAACTTTATGGGGATGAGCTGAATTTTTGAATTCTTTGTATGTTCCGGGCAGTTATAATTTTGCTGTGCAACGTCAATGCACCGAAACTTTGTAACGGAACGCGTTTGATGGTGAAAGATCAAATCAAATGTCATCCAAGCGACGGTTTCGAGGGGAAAATTTAAAGGCAAACATTCTCATTGCTAGGCCTAGGATTCCCCTTATTCAGAACGATTTGCCATTCGTATTTAAGCGTCTTGAATTTTCCGTGCGTCTCCCTATTAATCTCCGAGATTGTAACACCTACCACAACATTTTTCATATGAGGGAACTCGAGAACGGATCGTCCGATTTGAGCTATCTTTTCTTTGTTGTGTTTGTCTACGCCTAAGAAAGGTTCATATACGACGAAAAAAAAAAAATGGAAAATTTAAAAGGGAAATTGGAGAATTGGAGAAATTTATTTTCCATATATTTTGTACTCCCCGTTATTATTATTTTTTTTTTGATTTGATCGTAGTATACACAGTGAGATCGCATTTGTCAAAAGATATTTTGGATCAAATAAATTAATTTCTGGTGGAATAGTGAATGCTCCAAAATTCAAATTATTTTAGTCAAAAAGTCAATATTGGGCGGGACGAAGTTCGCCAGGCACGCTAGTCTTCTATATAAATAAAACAAAATCGTGTTAGTTAGGTACACCATTTATTACTCAAAAACCGCTGGACCGATTTTGATGATTTCCGATTTGCTGGAGTCTCCACCTTGAATAGCAGAATAGCTATTAAAATATCGAAAAGATTCATGTAAAAAAAAAAAAAAATTATTAAAGTTTGTATGGGGACCGCTTTGAAGAAAATAAACTGGATAAAAACGCGGAGTGTCACTTCTAATAAATAAAACTAAATTAAATATTTAAAATTTTCGGCGGATAATGGAAAAACATTCACGAGGACGGTGAGAGGAGCAAATAGTTTGATTGTGTCGTATCAGTGTTGCCAGAAGGTTATGATTGATGGACTTCAGTGGACTTTATTCCTTTTTGTTAAAAAGAAAAAAATAGACAAGAAAATAAAAGAAACGCCTTTAAAACAAAAATAACATTTGATGACTTATTTTGTTTTTTTTTCAGACTATATATTATTTCTTAACAAAAAATAATAAAAGTTGCGATCGTATAATAAAAAAAAAATTACAAAACACATTTCTGGTACCCAAACAAAGATGGCTGCTTTTTGACAGGAATGTATTGTCTAATATCCTTTTCGCACCGCACCGAAAACCGTGTTTTCATCGAAAGCTCGTCGATGCATTCACAACGAACAACAACTAGTTTTCGTTTTACGTTTCAATCAGCTGTGACGCAATGGTCGTGAAACTTCTGTGTAAACTATTTTGATTTAATATTTATTTTCTAAATATCACTGAACGCCATTGTATAAGACCCACATATTAAATATTCCAATTGCCACTACACCATTGACATGTGAAATACTCGGCAAGATAACTTAGTGTTCAGTGACAAGCACCAAAGGGGACATACAAAAACGACCCAAAATTTTAAACACAAATTATTTAAGTAACCTCCCACATAGAACGAAACTTTCACCACACTATACCGCTAGTACTCACATGAGAATTCAGTCAGCCAATGCCTTATCATTGCAAACAGATTTTCGTGCAACCAAGCCCAAACTGATATAAACTTTTTTACAAGCAAGGACAACCAAAGAAGAACGACTTTTGTCCATCGTCCTACTACAATTTTTGTCTCGGTTTATCCGCTCCTCTTTTCCATGCAAAACTTACAAATCGAGAATTCAATTTGCATTGGGCGCCAACGTAATTGAAAGGATAATCGTTTCTATCGAATAAACAATAAGAAATGTCTTTTAACGGACGAGAAAAGGAATTTAAATCATTTTACTTAACTTTTCGATTGTTTTCGAAGACCTGTACCTATATAGGTTGCTGCCTGCCTCTGTCGTCGTCTGGCTTAGTCATAGTCCCATTGAAAAGCGAAACAATGATGGGGGGGAATTTTCAATCGAAAAGATTTTGAGAGCGCTTGTGAATTGCCTTTTTATTTTGGTTGGTTATCCTGCAGGGCCAATGTAGGGGTCCTGTGTCGAAATGTTTTAAACTTTTACTTCTACCCCAGGGCAAAGTAATTCAATAATCGTGTTGGCTGTTTTGGTATTTTTATTGTATTAAGTTCGTTTCAAATGGATGTGGAGAAAATGAGGTCTGGTCATGGAAATCTGTCTGTAGAACTTGGAAATATAATTCAATCACCGATATTTTTTTTACAGAATCTAAATACAATTGTCAAAGTTATTGAGGGGTCCTTGATTTTCTGTAAGTGGCGAAAAGCAATAAAGCAGTTGACAGGATTCGAGAACGATAAACAACCTGAGGTGACATTTGTGGCGGCGTTTGCTATTTTGATTGCAGAGTGTGATGAACGTTTAAGAAAATGCGGACAGAAATTGGCAGCTTTTGTAATTTTTAGGGATAGAGGTACGCATTTTCAGCTTTCTGTCAGTCAATGACAATTAGTTTACAATGCAAAGTAATGAATTTAAAAAAAAAAAAAAAAAATCAAAAAACAATACAACAATCATGAACGATTTAAGCAGAACATGTGTTAAACGAGATTACTCGCTTCTCGCTACTTTTATGACATCCAATGAAACATATCTATCTACACTCTATCACTTTCCGAGTCACTAAATGTGCATTTTCAAACCGCTCTCACATCATCGCAAACCTAAAAATCGACTGTACAAAAAGGTCCTTACAACACAAATCACTACATAAATCAGCTCGTACGATTCAAAACATTTACGCTTACTAAAAAAAAAAAAAAAAGTCTAATATCGTTGCTTTTACGATCACGCTCCAAGTGAATGTATTCCCAGACATTGTTAAAAAATGGATGAACGTCTCTACCCGTTGAACTTTATCAGATTATCTAAATTACTCTGCCAAGGATTAGACCAACTGGAGTGTATTAAAAGTACAAATTTCCTCTCAACAACGTTATGTACTCCTTAGTTCCTCCACAGCCAAGTTAGTGTCATAAATGAAAACCAAAACAAACAAAAAAAAACTCCTACGCAGACGATTTTCGTTTGCTCTCCCTGCTCACTCTTTACATCAATCATTTTAACACCACACTCAACACCATCACAATGTTGTTCCTTAGGATGATCCCAGTAGAAAATTAAAACAACTGGCGTTACAGGTTACAGCCCATAAAATCCCCAATCGATTGAGCAATTCCTCGAGAGCAGAAAGGAACACAGACTTTTTCTTGGTCATAAAGTTATTTTCGTAGTCTGGTGTTCAACTCCATTTAGTCCTTGCAACGATCGTCGACATCTTAACTCCCCGGTTTCGATCTCTAAGTAGGTATATGCAAACCCAATGGAATGGGAGGAATAAACATTTCTGAATCCGCCTTGCGTCCTTCTAATTTGGCTCTTCTGTTACGAAATCCGGACAAAATCAACAAATTTACCCTGCATCTACGCAGGATAATACAAAATGAGGTTGATGTTTGCTTTTCGTCGGCATCTTCGTATAGGCCAATGGCGTAAATTTTTATTATTGGTTCGCAGTCAAATTTCTCTTGGGGACCATTATTTCACAGGATACAATACCGACGACGCCAGTGAGGGTGGAATAGAACGCGACCGTGAATGCGGGTCTTTGGGTTTCCCGCATCGCTTTTGTTAGAAATCCGATTATTTATTGGGACGAGGATAGGAATTAATATTCCAAGGACCTGCTTCGTGGCAATGTGGTTGAGAGCTGCTGTGCGCCAGATAATGGCAACATCAACGGCCGATATTTGTGGTCTGTTAAGGTATTAATTTGCTTTTCTCAAAGTCGTACGCTTAAGGTCATTGGTCGGCGGTGACGGTGAGTCCCTGGTGCGTTTGAATATGAAGACGCTTCTTTTATGGCGGAGATGTCAATTAGTGCCTGATTGAAGAGGTTGTGGGATTAAGATATTCTGGTCTTGTTGTACCCGGAAAGTGGTTGACAATAAAATATACGACAGCAGAGGTTATTGCTGGCGGGATTACTTGAGAGATTTTGTAGTCTCCGTGGAGGGGCTATTCGAAGAGTTGGATTCATTTAGAAAAATGCCGTAGTCGCTATCTGGTTGGTATTGAAGTATTGCCCAGCAAAATTAATAGTCCGATGAAGTTACTCCAGGTGTCTGTTATAAACGATTGCTTCTATTAACATGCGATTCGAAGTCTTCATAGGATTTTTTTTTTAAACTTTCTCGATTACGTAGTAAGAGAAAGATATTGTATTCGTACACAATTTCGAACTCGAGACGTTTATTAATTTTGACATTACGATGATAGTGTAACTCAAAAAAGTGGGTCGCAAAATTCCCTCCGTCTGTGCCAAAGAGGTACAGCCTGAGGGCTTTCAGTTCGGGCCGTTTTGTTTCCAAGGTAGTAACTTCAATGGAACTTCCCATATAAAATGTTCGTCCCAGCTTGATTTGTTCGAAAACGGCTATAACGATTTCAACCAAAATTGATAATTTATCTTAAGTAGGTGAGGTTAAAATGACTGCATGCCCAGTTTATAGCTAACAGTTCGAATAATGGTAATTTTTAAATTTGGACGTATCTCAAAAACGTTCCATACGATTGTAACAAAAATTAATTTCTGAGGTAATATTATGGTCATGCCGATTTTGACCAAAATACAAACTTAGAGTAAAATTGATGTTCTCAACATTTTTGTGTTCTTAATTTTCAGTTCGAATCACCGAAAACGCTAATTTAGAGAACTGCTCATATCTCAAAAACCCCATTTTCGATTTTGATACAAATTTAAAAAACATGTAATGCCTACATTCCGAACAAAAAGTTATACAGTTGAACCCGTTTAAATGAAATGAGAAAAAATCGTTACTTTAATTTCAATTAACCGGGTTTTTCATTTAAACGGTCTTCGGATAACTGAAAAAAAGTACACGGGGACAAATTAAATTTTTCATGTAACCGGGGTTTTCAATTAAACAAGTTTCAAATAAGCGGGTCTGACTGTACTCGGTTTTCAGCTAAATAGTTAAATAGTATTTTTTAAACTAATCATTGCAATTGAGGCAATAACAGCAAAACAATTCAAACCAGCGTTATTAATCTATTCCAGTCAAAATTAAAATCATGAGCTAGATTAGATTAGATTGTTTGGGAGAGGTGGACACAAGTTGCCATATCACTGCGGCCACGAGTGGGCCTATTGTGATGTCCTCTATTTAGAGCTCGCTCGTGATACCGGACTTAGTGATGAATCCTAGTAGATCTTTAAGTGGGCTGTCAGATATGTCCTCTGCGTCAAGGTAAGGTTATCCTAAATGGTGGTGAAGTAGTCTGACTAGACTATCACAGCGACATAGTATGTGTTCTGTTGATTCTTCGTCCTCGTTGCATTATCTGCAAGTGTTTTTTTTGTGTTATTCCCATAGTCATGAGGTGTTTTTTGATTTGGCAATGTCCAGTGAGGAACCCTGTGACTGTACTGATTTCACTCCTTGTAAGGTTTAGGAGTTGTTTGTTCTTGTAAGCGAGGTAGTTGGCATGAACATTTTGAGTTTTACCTTCAGTGTGACCTAACAGATCAAAAAACAGAAACTCCTACTATGCTTGTCCTCTTACTCAAAAATCGTGTAAAGTGCAAGAGCTTATAAAATAGTACAGCAGGCGCTTATAACTCTCTAACCAGAACATGCGAAAATTGCCTGTTACTGAGAGCTTAAACTTCTAAGAACTCACATGTATGTATATATATGTATTGACATATCAGATGAATAGCCCAAGAGTGAATTTTATTTAACACTATTACTGTTTTTATATTTAATGACCGTTTTTTTCTTCTAGCATTGCTTTTCAGATTTTTACCTACCTACCTAATAAAATAAGAAAACATTCAACCAAACTATTGATGAACGAGAAAGTTTCGTTCGACCCAGTCGTGTACTTTATTTTTTTTTTACAATGGCAGTGTTAAACTTATCATATTGTTCAGGTCCATCCATAATTACAGTAGAGACTTAAATTTTATTTATGGTCATTTATGTAAGATTCTTGCAACCACTTTCTTTTTACACAAAATTATTTCCGTCACATCCCTTTACGCAACGTTTATACAGTTTCAAAAACTCGATAAAAATCGATAACAAAATGCCATAAGAAATTCCAATTCACCCATCTCACTTTACCTTATCCACTTCCATCTTATAAGTAACTCTTGTTCCCATTTCAAAATAAATATACTGTTGTTCAACTTCTGTCAGTCAGTCAGTAGGTCCTTATCTGTAAAAGATTTTTTTTTTTTTTCAATTTTTCATATATTTGAAGTAGGTAAGTCCTTCCAATTCATTATATCATAGAGAAATCACGTGCGTTTATGGGAAATTCCCATCATACCCATTACAAAACAATCTTTCAATATCTTGCTCTGTTAATGGTGTTGAAGAATGTATTAAGTCAGCTGTCATTGTAAGTCTGAGGATACCCCATTAACGGGAAAAGTAAGATTAATTTCATGAAAGTGAAAGAAATCTCTTGGATGAAAGTGTGTGTGTTTGTGTGCATTTAATGGTCCTTTTAGTTGAAATAGGCTGCCACGACGCATTAAATCTCTTTTTTTTTTTTTTTTTTTATGTAGACATGTGAGATCCTTAAGATAGGTATACTATCTACTATAGTCTATAGGCTTAATTGCTCCCTGTGGACTGGAAAATTAATGAAAAGACAAAAAGACTATTATTGCACTTGAAGGTGATTTGGAATGGTTTTGGTATATTTTTTTGAAAACAATTTGAAAATTGCTTCGATATCGTAAGGCCAATATTTAAGTCAGAAAAAGTCGATTTTATCATTTTTTAGCACGTTAACAAATTGCAATAAGTGTCTTGAAATATGTACATTTTTGGTTATAGTCGGAAGAAAACAAACGCATAGTCGCAGCCAAAATATATTTCTTTATAACTACTGCCACTTTTAGGAGTTTTTTTTTTTTTTTACCAAAATTGCGTCAATGCCCTTCAAAACAATACGTCGCGCTTACCACCGCAAAAATAGACATAATACATGGAAATAACTGAAAATCACCAATTGCAAAATTTGGAGTTGCAAATCACGAAATATATATTTTTCGCAAATCACAACGATTTTTTCTTTAATTGATACACAAATTCATAATTCGACATTGAAAACGGCGACGAATATCAAATTCTGTTTGTTGAATTTTACGATTAGAATTATTAATTCGAGCTTCTTTTATTTTTAGTGATTGGCGACATCTTTGGCGCAATTCACCATTTCAATAGGTCTCAAACACAACTTTACAATCTCAAATTACAAAAAATATTTCGTGATTTACCACCACTGAATCAACAAAATCTTCTAATAATTTCGCACATGTAAATTGAAAACGTAAATTGACGTAGAGAAGTCGTGAATTGCAAAATTTTTTTTTTATGCACCAGGTAGTCGACATAAAATGAAATCATTAAAGTTTCGTATCAATGAGAAGTTCTTCTAAACAATTTGTGTGTATTTTAAACTTCAGCATAGACAAAAAAATCATCCCAGACAAATCCCGTTGTCTCCGGACAATATGGCGTCGCATGAGTCTCATGGATATCAACACATAAAAAGGATACGACTATAAGTACGTATGCGAAAATAAATAAATAAATAAATAAATAATCAAAAAATATATGTTGTAAATTGAGAATAAAATTTTCTAATTTCACTAGGCAAGAATCGTAAATTGCAAAATACGAATTGCAAATTGATAAAAATAAGTTGCAATTACGATTAAGTAATTTGCTATCGTGTCAAGATCGCATTATTGACATTGAGAAGTGTTGATTCACCACTTTTGAGGGTCAATATCTTCACTTTGTACAATTTCTATAATTGCGAATAAAAAGTCTTGAATTAGTAGATCCTGAGCTAAGCTCTAAAATGAGAAAAACTTTTCATGATTGGGCGCTTATTTTTCTTGATTTGATCTTAAATTTTTTCCGTGTAAATAGTATAAACAACGCTAGCACCAGCGTTGTGCAAAAGTACGCTATAAGCTATTTTGTTCAAACATTTTAGCTTTGGCTGAATGCTCCAAATCAAAGAGAAATAGCTTACAAATGTCTCAAAACTCAAACATCACTTTCTTAAAAAAAAAAAAAAACTTTGAAACATAAGAAATCGTAAACAGGAAATGAAAATTTACTCCAATGAAAGCTGTCACAAAAACAATAGCTGGTTAAAAGATTTACCAAGTGAACGCACCATAAATTTTGATTTTTTTTTTTTTAAGAAATTACAAAAAAAAAAAAAACTCCCTCCTCTTTATTTAACTAATATGGGCCAAACTCGTGTGGAATGGCTCAACTCCGAAATTTTTTCGTAACAACGCTGGCCAGCGATTTTGCCCAGAAGGTTTGAAATAAGATAACACTTACCTTACAAACTCTGAATTGAGCTATACAAATGTTAGCGTGGCATTTACTGCCAACTGTCAAAGTGGATAAACACGCACAACACCAAGCAACTTAACTGCCCTCTGCTTAGCAATGCACCTCCTTTGCCATGAGCGCTGTAGTTTATTCATTACTACCTAGTACTTAATAAATGAATTGCTACTAAAATTTAATCTTCATACATTTCTGGGAGAAAAAATATTGCAAAGCAACAGAGTTGTTTAGTTATTGATGTGAAACATCTATTGGCCCGACTTGAAAGTAAAATCGACTCGAATGTGACGGAAATGAGGTGTTTGTGTTTATGCCGTGACGCCTGAAATTGGCCTGTCGCCATCACTACGCCGCCGCTCTCGACTCAACTCAACCGATTTAAATGAAATTTTGGGGGAGTATATGGTTGGTTGCAACTTGAGAGGTACATTTTTGATGTGTAAACATCTAAGCGCGCGTTTTTGGAATCTGGTGGAGTAATTCCACACATTTAACTTGCGGGGACGGAAATGCGTCACAGTGTTTTATCATTGCATACATTTTATCATTGCATACGTTTTTATCTTTGCATACATTTATGAGCTGGGGCATATTAATTTCAGATTTTTGTTGATGTGAAATTAAATTTCTCCATTTCGTCCTTGCACCGTACTTAGAAGAAATTTCAAGAGTTCTGCAGGGAGATTATTATCTTTTACCAATGATCATAAGCGAAGACTTCAATATCAATTTTGCAACTCCAGAAGCTCAACCATTTATTGATTTTATGCAAGATTAATTTATATTCAAATGAACTCTAACCGGAAAATTTCAACAACACGATATGGAATAACCATCGATGCTGTCTTCCAGCGTAATCTAGATAGATTACAGTCTCGAATGTACATATTTTACTTCAGCTACCACAATCCGATTGTATCTGTTCTACCGAGACTAGCACAGAACGAATAAATTATTGTTATTGCATAATATATCAAGAATACGGTTATTACAATTCCCTCTCTTCTCAATGACGTGTATCAAGCCACACACATACCGCACGCACGGTGTTTACACATACACATATTTCGGGACTGTTGGATACAGTCGCACCAATTTTTTTTTTTCAATTCTTTCAACTTAGTAAAGGGTTTTCCAATAAGAGGCGTTATTTTGGTATTCAAAGAGAAATGTCATTTTTTGAGATAAATGATCGGATGTTTATTTCATAATAAAGAGGAAGAGGTATGCCGTTAATAATGAAAAATAACATCAGCCAAATGGCCACCACGAGCACGCATACAGGACCATATCCTTTCACAAAAACTCCTCTTTTTGAAAAATTCTTTACTTAAGGTAAAAAATTATATGGGCACGCTGGACCTGGGGAGTGAATTGGTAAGGCAATATCATACACATACACTGGACTACTGAATTAGTTGAATGAATTAAATCTCAGTTGTAACGATATGAAAACAAAATGTAAATAAAAACTCCAAAATAGAAATAGAAACCGTAGGAAAACTGCGTTGTGAATACTTTTAACATGAATGCACTAATCTACTGCTGCTGCTGCAGTAATATTATAATATTATAAAAACTTGTTTTTTTTTGTTTATACAATTCAACTACAACACAATTCAATTTAACATTGACATTGACATTCAGCGAGAGAAGTTTCACATCTGGTGTGTGGTCACAAATCACACTCTCTGTTTTTTTTTTTTTGAGTCAAAAACCACTTGGACTTGCTATTTAAATTTTTATGTTACCTATACCTAACATTTTTATTTTGAGCACATTCAACAATTTAGTAGCTTCAGTCGACTAGATCAGTCTGGACTAAGTTTTACCTAAACGTAAAAACTATTTTGGTTGGTAACGTCACTTTTGTTATCTCAGCTATTCATACGAAATGTCAATTTATGTCTTCATAAAAGTCAACTGTAAAAGCTATTCAAGGCCAACGAAAAGATACATACTAAGACAGCCAGCTATCTGAATTAGGTATAAAAATAAAGATTTGAACATGCAGCTTTTCAGAAGAGACACGTTGCTTAAAACATGTCGCTATTATACCCGTTGATTACTTAAAATAAAAATTAATCGTTTGTTTACTAAAAATAAATTATTTACATAAATTAAGCATAAACGTCATCTAAATTAGCGCGGGCAATAACCTGATTCTCTTGATATTGAATCTGGAATGCGCCAAAAGGAATTTTCGGAATCTAGTCGCTGAATTTTACGCATAACTAGCTGGTAGTCGCCAAACTTGGAAACCGCAGGACGACATCTTGTTGAAGTGTACCGAAGATAGGTTTTAGATCTATTTATGATAAACGGTGACAAATTGAAACCTAGTTTTGATGGTGCGTAGGCATTTCAACTAGCTGTCGCAGATGGACTAGGTATGCGACTTTTCTCATTTAAAATATCACGAAGTTGGCTACCGCAATGAATACAATAGAAGAAATTCGTACCTACATAAACTGGTCAATGTTGCCGCAGCTTTTTTTTTTTAAAGTGTAACATTTTTTTTTTTTCAAAAAGTGTAACAAATGGAAAAAAAATGTAACAAACTGAAAAAAAAAAAATGTAATAATAAAAACAACGTTTTTCAACTCAAAAAATAGTTACTAGGAACTCTTTATCACATTAAAAAAAAGCTCTTTATTGACCTACCTGTCCATTTTGTGCTTAACAAATAATAATAAAAAAAAAAAAAAAAAAAAAATTACTGATCATCGAAGACCATCGATTTCAATTTCTATTTCACAAACTTTATTAACCACGAGACGTAGAACATGGTCAACGGCGACACTGTCAAGACAAACAAATATTGTTGTACCTATATTTTTTCGTTCCCTCCCATTCCAACTCGCAGTTTGACGTTTTGCACAACTTTTGCTCTGTGTAAACAAACAAATACATTGACAGAAATTGGTAGAAGTTTGTTCGAAAGAGAAAAGTGCTGCCGGTTCAACTTTTCAATAATTTTTAACGAGAAAAACAAAAAAAGATTTAAATGGGAAAAATTGTAACCAAGCGAAAAAATAATAAGTTACATTGTAACAAAATTGTAAAAGAATTAAAAACGTTTGTTAGATACACTTGTGTCATTGTGCCCTTCCGGGCGCGGTAGGTGATAATATTACCTTTCACAAACATTTTCAAACATTTTTCTAATGCCACTTGAAGAATTTGTATCACTTAAAAGCACTGCAGGACTAGAACATTGTTTTTTAATTTGTTGTAGGTACTACTTTAAGTTCATTGTACAAATTTTCTTGGTCACCATGCTTATGCTCTAAATTTTAGAATTTCGTGCAGCTACCATCCGATGTTACTTTTATTCTTGCATTGCAATTGTTGTAATAACAAACGTAAAATGTATTACCCTCATACAGCGTTTTTTTTTTGTATAATTGCTTTTCGTTTTTTAAATAAACTAATTTGGAATTAACCCTTTTACCACTTATATAATCAAAATTTTCGCACTCCATTTCTTTTCGATGCACTTACGACCGCACTTTAATACATTTCACAGGCTAATGACTTTTCCAACTGTATGGCTTGTAAAAAAGCATCAGGAGTAAAATAACGGTTTTTGATGAGAAAGATAAGAAAATGTCATAACGCCCAAACTTAATAGCAAGAAATATTTTGGGTGTTATGACATTCCTGGATTTGGGCGATATGTCATTCTATTTGGGCTTTATGACATTGTTCAATTTGGGCGTTATGATTTTGAGCGATAAGACCTAACGCCTTTGCGTGTACCTAATTCCCAAGACAAAACACTTGCTCGCTTTTATAGTTCTAATATAATTTTGAATGAAATTTTGCTCGTATCATCATGGTGAATGATATTACCTAGGTACATCGGAGTGAATATAATGCAAAAAAGGTGCCGCTACAAAAATCGAAAACATTCAAATACATTCATACACAGTACTAAATATAAACGTATTAATAATTTCCGTACAAGCTATTGTTCTGCATTGAGTTGTCTGAAAAAAAAAAAACGTCTTTAAATGTTCATAACCACAAATGATGGCCACACAGCTGGCTTTGTCCAACGACTTATTTTACATACCTTACACAATCCTTTTCATGCTTTATTGGTTTCAATTATTTCCGAAATTTTTTTCCGGCAACTTTTGTACACATTGTCTTAATTTTTTAGACTCTCTTTTCATTTTCAATCCGTCAATAAGTGCCAAGAATACACAACTTGCAAAAATCCCCGAAACGAACTTTATAACGAAATTATTCTTCGAAAGGTCATATAGGTGCATATGTAAATTACCAACGATATAGATATAAGAATGATGAGATACACAAACCAACCGTCTGAAGCATTTTTCTCAAGAATAACAAATAAATACTACGGCCATAGTCGACCGGTGCTTCACATTAACACAGGTAGTCGCAGTAGTAGGAGTGAGGTTAAAATGAAGCATTGAACAAAACCTGAGAAATGAGTGTTTGATTTCTTCTACGAGTACAATTTCCATAAAGTAGTTGAAATGAGCAGAGCAAGATCGAAATAATTGTTTTACCGGCATCGTAGATCATGACCTCTTCGCGATTAAAATAATTTCAGAAGTAGGTATGCCCGCAATCAACACTTCAGTAGTATACAGTATACACACACCCTAATTGCGCAAAGCTCGTAGAAATTTGTTGCCGTTATCAAAGCCACAAAAGTCATCTGACCAGATCAACGAGATTATTAGAAACAAACATTGAGTTGTTGGTATCTCCATAAATTCTGTTAGTCAGTGGTTCTGGTTAATCCCAACGAAGAGGTTTTCACCCGAGCAGTTCTATAAAAGCGAAGCAGCGACAGCAAAGCACGCTCAGTTGTCAGTTTGTCGATTTGTGTTCAACACTTCGCTATGGGCTACCTTGTGCATCTCTGTTGTTTGCTGTTGATAGTGTGGAATAAATCTGCCTCTTCCCTAGTAATGTCAGACATCAAGAGAAGCGATCTCGTCGTCATCAACCCCAAAACTACTACAAGCAATATTCTGACCGTTCTTGGCACTCGGCTTAGTACAATTGAAGAACGATTTAAGAAACTCAGTCATATAAGCCGAGAGCGTGACTTTGAATTACGGATGCTAATTGATCAGCAAAACCGCCCCGATGGCCAACAACAGACGATAGACAGACGAATCTCGGGGGAGGAAGATGAAACAAAAAATCAAACTGATATAGTTCTTCACATCAAGAGCAAAGAGTTCGAAAAAGCGGAGAAGGAGCTGATTGCAATGGGTGCAGAAGCAGATATTTCTAAAATCGTTCGTGAAGCGTACACTGCCCTTGGGACTAACTCTGAGCCAATAATAAAATTCGCCGAAGGACTTTCTAATATCACAAACAGTTTCCACATTTTTAAGGCACTTGCACATGAGATGCAAGCAAACGGTGACCAAGATCCATACAAATTGATTAGGCTTGGGGAAGGGCTTCGGAGGAAGGTGTCAGTCCACCACCTTGTCTCAAATGCAATCAAATCGGACGCAGTGGCTATCCTTAATGGCCTTGACAGGAACATTACCACCGTTGCTAGAAAGTATCTAGCCGACGCCATGACGCGTGGAGATTACCAAAAAAGTTCAGCCGTACATTTATTAGCCGACGCCATCGATGACTACCGTACCGAAGTGTCTGATAACATGATGCGAACTTTGGTCGAAGTGTCCTACGAAAGAATTGAGCGCAGCAAGATTCTGGCCAATGTAATTAGTCACAGCAGAATAAATCAAGTCATTACGGGAATCACCGTGCTCTTTGGGAAAATCAAAAACTCTGGACAGCTCAACAATGGCAGAGTACTCGATATAGCCTACCACCTAAGCAAGCTGCGAAACAGGTATGATTATGTGAAATTAAGTCCAAAAAAAATACTCGCCGTCGATAAGGTCATAGAGGATATTCCAACCTGTGCTCGGAATCTATTCTTTGAGCAGTCAGTCTGTTTGTGGAACAAGGAATATGAGGGCTACCTGTATGCTGGCGATTCATCAGTAAATTACGATGATGAGCGTCGAAGGATCTTCGTATCGTCTGCGTTGGACAGCGTTCCACCCGCAGCTTCCTGGTTTGTCGAGAAAGTTGGCGACAATATTTTACTCAAGAGTGTCAAATACGTCAACGAGTATCTGTATGCGGTTATAATTGACTACGAGCCCGGGGTGCACTATGTGTTTACTTGGATTCCGGGCAAAAACACGGACGCACAGAGTGAATGGAAAATAGAGCTGAATGGGGATTACTGCTACATTAGGAGTGCGTATTTTGATGAGCCGCTGTATACATCAAAAGCTTCGTTTATGAATTTATTACATGCGTTCACAACCAAGTCGAACGTTCTTGCGAAGGACTCAAATATTTTGTGGCAGATAAGGGGATGTTAGAACGATTGTTAAAAAAAATATATATGTATATTCCAGCTACAATTGTAGATAGATATTGTGATTTCAGTGTGACCTCGATGACATATCAATGTGTCACATGCTCTGACGCATCGTTCTTGTTAGTGGCCTAATGCGATTTTTTTTTTTCTGCCAATTTGATTATGGAACACTCACATGTATTTATTTTACACACTCGCGTCTAATAATCAGTCAATTTTGTATTTCATTTAAATTTGTTTATTGTGAGTACGATTTTTTCTGTTTTTGCAACACAACAGTGGGGTAGATCGATACGCGAAACATTTATTTATAGTGCCCGTTTCATAAAGCAAACTTTGATGATGTAATTTAGCTTAAGATTAGACTAAACATGGACAGGCTACAGAACTATTAAATTGGAATGCCTACTTTTTGAAACAAAACCCTAAACTGATTTATTTGCTTCTTGTGTTTGATCAGTGACTTCTTTAAAAAAGGACATCGTTATTTTTTAAGTTTTTTTTAAGTAGGTCAAAAGTGGTTGTTACTCTTAATAAAAATGTGACAAGAAAGACTTGCTATTTTTCTATTTAATTGCAGGTATGAACACATGTTCTAGACACCATTACTACTAAAGTGTGCAATAGGGTATGACTGACATCAATTCCATTAAAAAAACTACTTCATTTTCTCTTGAAATGCATTTGACTATTAAGTGGAAATAGAGAGCTTAATTTAAAAAAATAGTTTATGTGTTCATTTGGTTCTGTAAATTGTTTTTCTTTTTAAAGATAATCAGGCCTATTAGGAAAAACCTTTTATCCATTTATTCTGTTATGAAATTCCACACAAAAGTTCGAACTTTCAGAAAATCTTGTACGGTCTCTAGAATTGGTATTCTGTATGGAAAAATCATTACAAAATACAAAATTTTGTGATTTTATTATAAAAATATTTTTATTAAATAGAGAGATGATTCTTCGTCATCAAAAGGAGACAAATGTAATATATGTATAAAAAAGGGTGGTAATTGAAAGTAGTTTATACATTTTTTATTCTTTTTTTTTTTAAATAGTAGTCCGGGTTGGGGTCAAAATTCTGGATGGATCAAAATTCTTTTTACAAAATTCTGCTTTCCAAAGTCGAAATTTCGAAAAAGCGCGCGCTTTTTAACACTTTCCAAACTTATTTTTATTGTTTGCAGAATTTTGCAAATACAATCCTCTCACTTGTTTAAGCATAAAGTATAGAGGTAATTTTTTTTTAAAGATTGCAGTGTTGTTTTAGACAACTACCTTTCCAGGTAGTGTTTTTTGCTATCTCTTCGTGACATGTGCTGTGATAGTGTTATACTCATAATGAATGTTTCAATCATTAAATCAAAAAAGGGAAAGTTAAAAGAGAGAGCAGATCTTAGCCATATTGGTTTTCTTAAACGAGTATCAAAAAATATAGGTCTCTCTAGCTGTTCTAGTTTCTTAATTTTTTGATAATTTCAAATGTGAAATAATTCGCTTCTTCTGGATTTTTCCTTGTAATTTATTTACCTGTAGTATATTATTAAAACCTGAAATGCATAATATATTCTAATATAATAATCATATTGTTTTTTTTTTTTTAATTTTGTTGTAAAAAATTTGAAAAGCAGAATTTTGTAAAGCAGAATTAAAAAAAGCAGAATTTCGTTAAGCAGAATTTTTTTGTGAGGAGACAGAATTTTGCAAAGCAGAATTTTGAAAGCAGAATTTCGACCGGACCCCTAGTAATCCATTTGATCTTCCTGATGTGCGTAATAATTCAAAACTTACTCCTTTGAGTCGGCATTTTAATGTTTTTTTGTTGGAAAAAATTGATCATGTGCGCACTTATAACTAATTGACAAAAAATAAAAACAAAGCTGTTTGTTCTGAAAGGTTCGTAGCAAATTTGTATTTTCGAAGTTTCATAAGAGAATTCCATAAAATTTCGAAACCCGGTATACGACTTATGGGCGAGACCTTTTAGGATGCATAACAGAAATAAAGATTTCGTAGGATAGGCCTAAATGTGCCCCAAATGCCCCTAAAAATTCATTCCAAAAGTGGCCTATGCGCTTTATGCGATCATACAACGAGAATACTTTTTCAACTGCAAAGTAGATAATTTGAAGTCATGAACCTTTTGACTGCACCCTTGATAACTTGTGATAATAAACGTCAATTTTCAATAACTCAATGCTGGCTCCGATCTCTCAACGTCTACATTGATAGGACAATGCCTCTTCCCAACAACTCGACAGAGAAAAAAGATGTATTCTATGAACTTGGCAGTGCTTCTCAGGGAGCACGTTGTAAACTGCTTAGTTAAAAATATGCAGAGCTTTAAAAAATAAACTACTAAGCATAATGCCATTGAAAACACTTGTTCTATTTCGTAATTCCCTGGAAGACCATATTGAAAAGATAAGCAACAGTCGTGACTCGAAAGCAATCAGTTTGGAACCTCTACTACCACTACGTTCTCTACTGATTTATAAGTTATTGGCATGAGTACGTACTGCGCCACTTCCATGTTGTCGATTTTTTGTGATGCTATTTATATGCATATATTTCACTAGAACGAGTTATGAAATATATTAGAACCTCTAATTGCAGATAAGCCCGCAACCAAACAAATTTTTACGGATTTCCAGATTGTGTCGTCATCAAAAGCCGTTTGACTTGTTCGCCCGAGACTGCGAGTGAGATGTTGATATTAACTTTGTGAGTCATTAGCTGGAATATCCCAGAGAAGACGACTGCTTCAATCGGTTCTATAAAAGCTAATCAACATCAACAAACCGCACTCAGTTTGTCGATTTGTGCGCTCCGGTATGGGTTCCCTTGTGCAACTGTGCTGTTTCCTGTTGATAGTTTGGAATAAATCTGCCGCCAGTCCGCTAGTCATATCCGACATTAACACCAGCGATATTGTTGTGGCAGCTCCATCAAACAAGGACGATATACGGATTATTTACATCAACCCCAATGCTGTCTCGAATGAGATTGTAACTGATTTCGAGACTCGTCTCAGCAAAATGGAAGCCCAATTAAAAATACTCTTTAATGTTAGGCGAGATCGGGAGCGTTCCAGTGCCAGTGCCAGTAATGGCAAAAATAGCACCCAACCAACGACTACGATGAAAAAACTTTTCCCGGTGGTGAAAAACAAAGTAGACTTCACCAGAGACATCGTTCAACACATCAAGAGCAACGAGTTCGGAAAAGCGGAGATTAAGCTGATTTCGATGGGTGATGATGCTGAAATTTCTAGAATCGTTCATGAAGCGTACGGTTCTCTTAAGACTAACTTCGGGTTGGTGTTAGATTTCGGCAAAGGACTGTCCAATACTACCACCAGCTATAAGGTCTTTAAGTCGCTTGCCAACGAGGTGCATGTCAACGGTCAGCAGGATCCATTTAAATTGATAGCACTGGCAACAGCCCTCCGTGGTAAGGTACTGATTCAACACCTTGACGCGAACGCAATCAAGGCGGACACAGAGGCCATAATTAAGGGGCTGAACCACAATATTACAACCATCGCAACTGAGCACCTTGCCGACGCCATGAATACCTCTGAATATCAGACAAGCGCTAGAGTTCATTTCTTAGCCGAGGCCATCGACGACTATGATACCACGCTATCTGTTGACGTAATACGAGACTTGGTCGACGAAACCTACGGTAAATTCAATGCCAGTCATATTCTCGCCAATATTGTCAGCCATAGGAAAATCCATCAGGCCGTTAAGGGAATCGTGGAACTCTTCAGGAGAATGGAAAACTCCGGACAGCTTAACAGCAGCACAGTATTGGAACTAGCGTTCCAACTAAGTAAGCTGCAAAAGAGGATTGATTACGTGAAGTTAACGCCGCCAACATTGCGCGCCGTCGACTTTGTGCTAAAGAATCTGCCAACTTGTGCTCGGAGTCTATTTTTCGAGAGTTCAGTCTGCTTGTGGAACAAAGAACAACAGGCCTACCTGTACGCCGCCGATTCGACAGCAAATTATGACAAAGATCGTCGGAGGATCTTCGTATCACCGGAATTTTACAAGGTCTCATATGGAACCCCCTGGCTGGTAGAGAAAGTCGGAGACAACATTTTATTGAAAAGTGCCAGATACGTCAACGAGTATCTGTATGCGGCTGAAATTGAGTACAGTCCTGGTACTCACTACGTGTTCACTTGGATTCCAGGCAAAAACACGGACGCACAGAGTGAATGGAAAATAGAGCTGGATGGGGACTACTGCTCCGTAAAGAGTGCGCACTTCAGTGAGCAGCTATATGCCTCCCCAGAAACGTATGTGTTTACGCATAAGTCGTATGTCCTCACGGAAGACTCCAAACTGCTTTGGCAGATAAGGGGCTGTTAGTTAGAATCGTTGTTCTGTTAAATAGCACGCGTGCGTGCACCTCTGAAGTTAATAAATAAAGACGCATCCTTTGCATAGATACGGCTTACTCTTTCATTACTCCCGGATTGCGTCTCACACATCATTGCGTGAAGACCCAATAAAAAGAAAACACATTCGCTTGCAGTCATAAATTTCACAACTCCACCGCACACAATTTTCTTCATTCCTTCCATTTAATGGACTACATCAGATGTTCATTAAGATGTAAAGCAATCGAAACTCCATTAAACCGCCTCAGAGGTTACCTCTACCCGGCGATGAATGTACGAGCCCACAGCCACCAGGCAGCCAAAACGAAACCAATTAAACCCCCTAAGATGTTTTTTTTTTCTTTTTTTCTTTTTTTGTTAAAACAACCACGCACATATACACATACGCAGTTGTGAATCCTTCATTCTTATACAATATACATGCCTCAGTTCGTATCTCATAATGGGCAACATGATTTAACAATTTAAATGGCCATAAAAATATTTATTACCGCCACGTGGAAGAGTATCGTAAAAACGCAATTACTTCATCATAACCACATATATCCTCCGTATGGAGACGTATGTGTCGTATACGTGTTTCGAAAATGATTTCCACGTTTGTATCAATTTTTTTGTGTCGAAGAATTTCCGTATACGCGTTCATCGCCGGAAGAAGGTGTAGTGAATGCCACCTCACGACATTTCTATTAAATTTCCACAATGTACTCCTTGAGGAGGATGCTTTCACAAAGGGATATTCATATTATATTGCCTGAGTGAATATATCTGGTGTTGGTTGAAATGAAAGTGAATTCGCACAATGCCTCGTTCGCCTTGTAATGTGGCGGTGCGCAACAATCATTGTCGTGTTTATTTCGAACGTTTACTTTTCTTTTATGATGATGAAGAGATGAGTTCGCCAGCTTTATTACGGGCGAGTGGGCGTCACGAGATGGTGGCATATTCAAAGCATAAGGGGATTGTATACTGAATATGTTTAATTCCCAGATCCTGTAAAAAAAGAGAAGAATTTTTATTCGTTGTGCGTAAGGGAAATCTTCTGACAAGAAACATAATAGCAGTAGGTACTGTGCGGTACAGAGCGTATGGCAGACCAAGGAGGGATTTTTCCAAAGACTGGAATGGTATTAAAAATATGTAAATTGGAAACAGAGATCAGTTAAGGGGGTCCAGAATCTACAGGGTGACAAAATATACCGATTAAAATTTCGCTACAGTTTTGTACTTTATTTATCTACCCTATTGTAACCGAATAATATTTACAACAGAGTAGCTTTAATAATATACCTTTTGGCTCCTAGTTTTGGAATGATTTATCTAAATGAAATAAGTGTTTTTTTTTTATAAAGGAGGTGTTATTGTGAAAGGATATGGTCCTGTATGGGTGCTCGTGGTGGCCATTTATCTTAAAAAATGGCATTTTTCTTTGAATACCAAAATAGTACCTCTTATTGGAAAACCCTATATAAGACTAAATTATTTACAAAGATTTTAAGATATAAACCATCTATGTACGTTATCCTGAAGTTGAACAAACCCAAAATATCCCTTTATCCCTCGCCAAAATTCAAAAATCCCAAATTCATCCCACGAAATATAAAGTTAAAAAAAAAACATGTATTTCATTAAATTCACAGCCAGATTCTGAAGTTGTGAGCCCTCACAAGTCACACACAAGACCGTTTGGGGTTGACTTCCTGTGTGGTTTATTGTTATTCGCGAATACGCGAAATATTAACAGAGAAATGTTTAAGAACTAAAGAAAAATAATTCATCAAAAATCAATAATTCCCTAACAAATATCTATATTTCACGAAATGATTATAAATTTATCATGAAATGGAATTTTCGGGTCACTAGGTACGTAGAAATAGGGTACCAGTGCCATCCAATACAAATATTGTCACTTATGAGCCGTTATGACTGGTTTTAAATTTTGTGACCTGCTCCATAGGAGATCACAGTTTCGATTGTTTTTGTGAGCCTCGCAAGTTGAGAGTGTGCTGACAGAATACGAAAACCTCATAAAATAAATTTCACCTCACCTTGTGAGGGTTTTGTAACTTGTGACGTATCAGAGAGGTTTGCCAGAATCGGGCTTTTAGTCTTTTTTACTATTACAAAATACAAGTTACATTATACATTACCTAACTATGCAAGCTAACACAGATAAATACATATTAAGATACGTTTTCAATGACTTTTTTTTTAAACATGTTATTATGTATTTAATTTGATCGTAGGTCGACTAATTTTTGTATTCTTAATGAAACTAGCAAATTATGAACAAAAATTGAACAAAAAGTAAAATCCCTTTTTTTGTACTAAGAGGTTTGAAAAATCCCTTTTACCCTTTTAGCTTATTTGAAGTGAGAAAATCCCACAAAAAGGGAAAAATCCCCCGATCTGGCAAAACTGGTGCGGTGTACTGAAAAATCAGTTTCTCTTTCTGTACATATTTTGTGGTTTTCTGCTTTGTGTTTTTCTTCGCTCTTTTTATTTTAGTTTGAACTGGAGTCAGTGATATCAGATCGTAGGTAATTACATATTTCGTGGTCATTTTTACTTCAAAACAATGAAATTAAAGTTACCTCGGGCGGGCCTTAGAGAGCCTTTTGCCCCCCTCCCCCTTTCTTGTTATTTATAAATGACATACCCAGCGTATTTTTGAATTCTAAGATCTTTAAGTATGCGAACGATTTGAAAGACTTTGGATGTATAAAAACTGAACAAGATTGCATGTTATTTCAAGAAGATCTTATCAGAACTTATGTCCCGATGGTGTGGGACATAAGTCCCAAATCGAATTTGGGATTTATGTCTCACTCAAGTGGGTTATAAGTCCCAAAATTAAAAATTGGGAGTTATGTCCCGGCGCCATAAAAATAATGCAAGAGGATAGTGGAATGCACATAAATGAGATTGAGAGGGAATAATAGAAGCCTATCCAGGGATACAATATTGAGAAATTCTTCCCGTTTTTCGGAATTTTTTGACCCCAAAGGGAAGAAGGGAAAACTAACACAGAAAACGGGAATAATAGTCACTCCAAAAACGTTCACGTTTTAATGCCAAAACTTCTTTTTACATCGTTCAGAAAACAGACATGATCAATTCAATAAAAAAAAAAAAGAAAACACTTTATGAACATAGCCCTTAGTCTTGCCATGCGCTTCAAACTTATGTCGTTTTCCATTGGGATTTTCAGATTTCGCTCTCAGATTTCAGATTTTTCGTGCCCAATGGAACATTAAACGAGATTTTTCTTCCTTTTCATTTGTGGTTGTGCGTGTTTTAGAAGTCAGCTGTTCTTAAATTGTAATTTGTGTTTATCAGAATCCATTCAATTTATGCTAATATCCATTGCAGCGGCCAAATGTAATTTTTATCTATTTTTCACAGACTTCTAGTCTAAAAACGTAAGTAAACACACTTTAAAGTTTGACAAATGACAAATGTTTTGATGTTAGTGCAAATAGGTGTAAATCCCGCTTAGATATCGAGATTTGCAAAATTGCTCTGACTCTTAAAAAAAGCGCTTTTTTTTTGTGGCCAATGGAACATGAAATCTGACAGCCAGCTGATTTCGAGATTGGTTTTTCTGTCCCAATGGAAAACGACATTAATTTTTACACTGGGTATGCGTATGGCCATGGGTAGTGGGTGTTTGGGTTTGACAGATTTGTCATTTGTGGAATTGTGGCTGTGTGCTGGGTCGGGTGGAAAAAAAATCGAGTCCCGTTTGTGTTGTTTTATTGAGCGCAATTGTATGGATACATGGAACTAGAAATAGACAGAGAATGTTTGCGATTACATACAAGTAGTATGTTGTATGAACAAAGATGACCTAGTCTTGAATTAGTCTAGTCTAATCTAAAGAGTCTAGGCTAGTCTTCACTACAGCAAAGTAGCTTTCTCTGTCCCTATGTCCCTATGTATGCTTAAATCTTTAAAACTACGCAACGGATTTTCTAATAGATAGAGTGATTGAAGAGGAAGGTTTATATGTATAATAACATCCATTAAATAGTGGAGAAATACTGTTATTTTTGAGGTTTCTAATGTGATGTCGTAAATAATTAAATTTTTTCCGCTTACATTGCAAACGCAGGCTGAACCCTACGTGCGAAGCCGGGGCGGGTCGCTAGTATATATTAAAATTAATGTGATGTGTATACCTATTTGTGTTCTGATGAATAAACTTTTTCTTATGTTTAAAAAATTGTTTTTTTTTCTCTTTCTGAGAAAAAAAAAAGGGAGTAAAAACGGGAAAAACCGGTATCAAAAAAGGAAACAAAATAATTTTGGATGAAAAAAAAAAAGGGAATCCACAGTCTGCCAACGCTGAGCCTAGCTATGCTATTTATTTGAATTGTTTTTCTGACAGTTTTTCTTCCCTTTTTTCAGATAAGCTACTATTTGTATAACGCTAATTATTTTTTTTTTTTGAGGAAAAAGAAGAAAATTCGCTTCGGAATAAAAAGGCGACAAAGCGAAATTGACAATTCAATTATTGATTTTATTATATACTAGCTGACCCGGCAAACCTCGTTTCGCCCAAATTTGTTAATTTGTTAATAAATTCCGAGCATGCACCAAGCACTTGCTAATTTATGTAATTCGACCAATTAAAATTCTTTATTCAAAAGTTATATTAAATGCAATAGAAATAAATGATGAATAGCAATGTTGATTTTTTTCAATCAAACCGCAATGATTTTGACGCGTCGTCCAACCTTCCACTTTTTCACTAAATTGACAAACATCCATCGATTATCCTTGCAATAAATTATTGGTCATAGTGAAAGCGAGACGCACGGGAAATTGAAGTCGCACGAATGGTAAATCGTTCTTAATAAGCGAAATCTGCGGAATAAGGGTGTTTGCCTTTGAATTTTCTCCTTAAAATCATCACTTGTATGATATTTGATGTGAGATCCTTCACCATAAAACAAATGCGATCCATTGTAAAGTTTCGGTACATTGATGTTTCGCAAACAAATTTTAACTGAACCAACTTTCAAATCCGAATTATGTAGAGGTAAGGTAGCATAATTTCCTTCCTTCCAACCAAAAATTATAAAAATCGAACGATCCGTCCCCGAGTTATGAGTGCACATACGGACGTCAGTCTCTTTTATATGTCAGGTCCAAAAGTATCCTATCCTTCAAGCGGGAACGAAGAATATAAATCTATAAAATTTCATTGAAATCGGGTGAGTGGTTTCGGAGATCGATTACAACGCTATATAGCGGGTCAAAAATCCTATCTTTTAAGTTTGCTTTAACCTGAAATACAACAATACGAACAAAACAAAAGAAGAATCATAAAAATTGACCCAGTGGTTATCGAGTTATATCATCATTCATCATCATCGAGTTTCATCCCGAAAGAATTATAGGTATGAATTAAGAAGATTATTATTAAAGAAAATTTAATTGAACTGAAAAACGACATACGCCTATAACGCCACATGTTGAGGATTTTCCGACGATGTGCACTAAGAAATTCAGTTTTTGTTAAAAATAATAAATTAATTATTTTTATGTATTTTATCAATATAATAACTCCGATCGAAGCATCTGTTTTAAACGATATTTATTTTGTTTACATGCTCGTTAACGATATTTTCAGCACGCATTCTGTCAATGTTATGCCAACGCCATGAGGTTACATCAAAAAAGTTTGAATTATAAAAGCGCTATGGTTACATTCGATATAATTTAATATGGTGGTTTAGTATTCTTAAATTTTCTAAATTTCCGCGATATTTTCTTAACTTTTTCTTTCATAAGATTCTTCTCCTGACAATAACAAACACAACAAAAAAAGAATTAACGAAATCGGTTCAGCCGTTTGTGCGTGATGCTGGGACCAAGGGAAATAGGGATTCATTTTTACATATATAGATAATAGGATTTCAGTGATTATTAAAGATATACAAAGATGCGTGACTTATCTCTTGAACAACTGAAGAAAGAAGGAGGAAAGTTACAAAAACAAATTATTATTTTGACATTTAAGCTAAAAGAAAACGTTCAGCAAAATAATATGGCGTTCAGCAGCAACGTTTAATAATGAGAATGTTGCATCGATGAAAGCGATATTTCCAACAATTTCGTTTTAAATTTGAGAAGTGGAATTCTAGCGAGCACAGGTCAGCTAGTTTATCATTTTAATCATAATCACACTTCGTTCTCTTTGAAACCCAATAACAAATTGCGCTCTAGTTACCTACGTCACACAGTTCAAAAGATCAGTCGTAATCTTACAAAATCAATTCGGGCAGTTGTAACTGATCAGTGTTCTAAACGTTAATTTTCCAAATCAATTCGCTATGAATTCAAAGGTCCTTTAGCTTGAGGTAACCTATCCAATGTAACAAACGACTGCTTCCATATCTTTCTACCAGGGTTCGGACTTCAGTTATAAAATTTTGCAGTAAATATTAAAAAAAAAATGCAGTAGATCACTTTTTTTGGAGTAGATTTTGAATTTAGAAAAAAATGCGATAAAAATGAAGTTTTACAATTTTTTTTTAAAAATGTATTAGTTTAAACATAAAAAAAAACGACAGCTGACAGCAGAGCACAACAAAAACAACAATAAATTTAGAAACAGGGAAAGAGAAAGACACTCTTGAGACTTGACTTCAGTATCAATTCATGCAAGGCAAATGCAGTAAAAACGAGATGGCACGCACATTTTCTTTTTAAATGTATTGTAATGGATTGCAGAATCAATAAACAGTGCTTCCAGTAACTGAATATTTGCAATGGGCTCTTAAAAATATACTAATAAACAAAAATGTGAATATATATTCAATTTTGATGATTTCAGAGATTCACATAAATTGTATTAGATTGGCTGTCAAGCGCAGTGGTGCCGTAGATTTTATTTTTTTTTCATAAAATTATAGTAGATCTACTCCAATTGCAGTAAAGTCCGAACCCTGCTTCCTACGTTTCCCTCACAGCTCGTTGTTGCATCATCCTACACTGAAAATCCGCATTTACTATTATTTTCAATTACCGATAGTTCGAAATCCAGCCGATATAGTTAGTTACAAAAAATAAATGACAATTACGCTCTGTGACAATTTTTGTTGAACGGCCGACTTTCTCTGGCGTATACGCAACATTTGCATAGATTTCACATTAAAGTGATCGCATTTTCCTATAACCAATTCACGCGTACATGATTTAACTGCGCGGCGTTAATTTTTTCAATAAAACCAATGCTATTCTCATTTAGTGTATAGCGCGTCAATTAGTCATTTTCTATTTGTAACATATTTGTGTGCGGCTACTGCACCGGTCCGCTCTGCGAAGCATTAATAATTTGCATACAAATTAATCAACTCATGAACGCGAGAGCAGTTACAGATTTTTTTTTTCGTTTTTTTATTCGCACGCGAGTAACGCGCCTTTGACTGAAGTGAGAAATGCAATTACGCGGTGTAATTAAAATGTTGTGTGCCCATATCAGCGTGAATATATCATAGCAGAGACACATAAATTAACCGGGTTTTTAATTGGAATTGAAATCCACTTATATCGGCGTTCGACTGTGATAACCGGGTGATGTATACAAATAGGCAGTTTGTTTTATTTTCGATGTTGTTGTGGAATGTTTAGTGTCTAAGCTAAAATTGATTTAGTTATCGAAAAGTTAATCGTTGAATTTATGTCGTTTTTAGAAATTCTATTATGAGATATGCACCAGTAGCAGTACTCTTAGCATGGGCAGCAACAGTGCGCTCTAGTGAGAGGGTGTATATCGGATATAGGTGACTGCCACTGGTACAACAATTAAGTCCGATTGGCTTTACCACCATTCGAGGATAATATATGGAAATCGATGTGTATGCGAGTGCATGTTTGCGTTGCGGGTGCGGATAGAGGATACCATAGATGCGAGTAAATCCTTTTAATGATCTGGATCAGAATGATTTTTTTCTTCTTTTTTTCTCTACTAATCCAAATGACTATTCCATGTACAGAAGCTGGTCAGGGATTATTATAGCGACTGTGCCTACACTGGCGAGTGGCTGTAAGAGTCCTTGAATGTCGTTGATTATGATTGTAGTGATTATTGTGCTTAGGCTTACGAATATGTGGGGCAAGCCTACATTTGCATACGGATATTTGAATGCACCATCAGGAGCTGGAGTATGGTAAGCGTGGGAAGTATATCTGTATACGATTTCGTAAATAATGGGGTGGCTGTTATGAATTGTAAAGGTCCTTCATTAGTAACTGCAACAGAAAGGCGGTGAATATCAATTACTCCAGGAATCGTAAGAGCACTTTGCTGCCATTGAATGATGAGTGGGGAATTGAAATTTACAACCACAATGGAGGCTTGATAGATTTCCAATCGATTTGCGAGCTGCTTCTAAGTATATATGAGACTGGGAGATATTTATTTTTCAAGGTCAATGCAAGACAAAAGAAATTCAAATCTTTTGATTAAAAAAACTCGGTGATTTTTATTCCATGGAGACACGACAAGTGGTCTCTCGAATGAGATTACTCGAGAATTTTTGGCAAGATAAGGTACCCTTAGGATCTTAATAATAACTCATGTTGATCATTTTTGAACCATTCAACCTGGACGATGAGTATCAACAATACCGTCCAACCGACCTGGACGAAGTGAAGATAGCTATATCTAAACTTAAGTCCAAAAAAGCCGCTGGAGCAGATGGCCTAGCCGTCGAGCTGTTCAAAGTGGCAGGCGATGTCTTGGTTAGGAGCATGTACCAACTCATCTGTAAAATATGGTCGTAGAAAAGAATGCCCGATGAACGGAACCTCAGCATTGTTTGCCCGATCCTTAAGAAAGGAGACCCTCTGAATTGCGCCAATTACAGAGGTATCAGTCTTCTTCACATTGCCTACAAGATCTTATCTGCCGTTTTGTGTGAACGTCTGAAGCCTTTCGTAAACAACCTGATTGGTCCATATCAGTGTGGCTTCAGGCCAGGAAAGTCAACCATTGACCAAATATTCACACTGCGGCAGATCTTGAAGAAAACCCAGGAACTTCAAATCGATACCCATCACCTTTTCATCGATTTTAAGGCCGCCTATGACAGCATTTATAGGGACGAGCTATTCACAGCAATGTCTAGTTTTGGCATCCCTGCCAAACTCGTCCGTTTGTGCAGGATGACGATGGAGAATGCACGCTGCTCCATCAAGTTCGGTAAAGAACTCACCGAGACCTTCGATGTCAAAAAAGGATTTAGACAAGGCGATGCGCTGTCATGTGACTTTTTTCACATCGTTCTTGAAGGAATAGTGCAAAGCTCAAACGACAACACCAGAGACATGATGCATGGGCAAGATGAAGTATATGCTGTCAGCTAAAAAGGACACCCAACACCGACGGCTCGGACAGAACGTCACAATAGACAGATATAACTTTGAGGCCCTCTCTCGAACAACTAAAGTAACCCTTTATAAGACCCTAATCGTCCCAGTCCTGCTATATGGCGCAGAGGCATGGACTCTATCAAAAGCGAATGAGGTAACTCTAGGTTGTTTCGAGAGGAAAATTCTTCGAGTGATTTTGGGTCCCATCTGCATTGACGGTGAAAGGAGGAGAAGATTCAACGACAAACTGTACGGGCTGTACAGCGACATCGATCTAGCCAGAAGAGTGAAGGTCCAACGAATGAGGTGGCTGGGTCATGTAGAGCGTATGGACACAAACGCTCCGGCCCGGAAGATCTTCGAATCCACACCCGAAGGAAGGCGCAGTAAAGGAAGGCTGCGACTCAGGTGGCGCACGCAAGTGGAATGGGACCTTTACCAACTTAGCGTGCGAAACTGGAGACAGCTAGCTAAAGATCGCCCGGGCTGGAGACGCTTGTTGGTTGAGGCCCAGGTCCACCCCGGACTGTAGCGCCACCTAAGTAATGTAAGGGCACAAACACATAAAAAGATATCACATGTACATAAGTAAAGAAAGAGAGGCGAAAACGAAGCCAACAAGTATAAACACATTATGATTTGACTGCAATGGATTGCCGGCTGTAGGAATAATTGTATTCAGAGTAAGTTCGACCAGTGAAGAGATCAGTCGCGTGCGCGAGAGGTGGAGGAATCCACATGCCTGAGGAGTGTTGATTGTTATTGTTATTGAATAAAGAGTGTCCAGTATAGTAAACGTGTGTTTTTGTAAATTCCTGACAAGGACATAGAGTTTTAATTATCATTTTACCCCTCCCCTATAGTAAGTAAGATCATTTTGTTCAGCTAGGACTGCCTTTGCTGATTCTTTGATAGCAAGACCCATGGGACTGCATACCCCATTCTTATTACCAACAAAATACGACTGAACATCTTTGGGCATACCCATGTTTCATCAAGCCTTTTTTGAGATACAGGGGGCGATGATTTTCTCTCTAATACGTATAGTCCCGCTGCTACTTCACCCTCAATTGGTTCTGAACATCTGGCATAGCTAACGTCTAAGCTGCATTTCGACTGAGTCTTTGTGAAATACCCAAAATGGCTCTCTGTTATATTTCACTTCGGGCGGAAACTTGTAGCCATTGTTAGACTATTCGAGATGACAATTAGGTACAACATATGGCGGTTCGTGTAAGCACCATGACTCACAAAAAGCCTTCAAAGATCCTCTGTAGATTTCCGTCGTGATGAAGTTCACCTTTTGGCTACTCACTGTTTTCGAAAAGATACCCGGTGGTCTGATCGAATATCTCTCGAAATCTATACTCATTGTTTGTATCGGGAACTTTTCGGGTTAAATGACTTTAGACAAGCCTCGGAACATGTCATATTCAATATTAATGAAGCTTGTGTTAGGTCTTTGCAGGTGGAGTCGCAGGGCCCTAGTGATCTATAAAAGGGGGAGAAATGAGTTGCGTCAATATTGGTCTAAAACCTTTCAAGCCCATGGTGTTCACAAACATCGGACTTTCAGTGGCTAAGCTGATAGCCCATTTTTACGCACTCACCAACAAAAAGCACATACAGCTTAGTGAGCTTCCTAATTAGGACTGCGACTTAATCCTCACTTTACTGCAAAATCCGACTAAGGGCGTAAAAAGCAAGATAAATCAAGGAGCAGCAGTGGAAAATTACTACCACGAATGTAATGCGTCTAGACGTTGTTGCGATAATGTGCACGCCAACATCAAAGTAGTTTTAAAAAGTCCATCCTAGCTCCATGTAAAATAAAATCCATATAAAAAAAAAGTGAAAGACCAACTTAAACTTACAGCGAGACACGATTATGTTGCACCGCCAAAAGTAACTTCGCCCGGGTTTCGGACTTTTTGTCTTTTTTTTTCGCCGGCTTCCTTTGTTTTCCAACGAAAAATCAACTACCAAACAAGTATAGTATACAAGGAATTCCTTTCATCTTTTCCTTTTTTATGTTGTCTAGGGAAAATTCAAATAGGAGACCCACCAGCCACCACATAGCTGTTGTGTTATGTGGTGGCACCAGACTGCAAGTCCAGTCGTAGTTCGCGGCCTTAGTGTCGAGGGTAAAGTTAAGCGTATAAGGATCTTTCTTCATAGTTTTCCAATGTTTATTCTTTTCATTTGTGTTTTTTTTTTGTTTTAGTTTTTTTATTATTGTGTGTTGGTTTTTATATCATATCCTTCAACGTTTTTCCGCTTTGCGGACTTGTGATGCGGCGCAACTTGCGGAGGAATATATTTTTCCACCAATTTCCGCAGAGCAGTAAAAAAATAAATTAATTTACGACGCTTTTGTGAGAAGTAGTAAGCGTATAAAAACTGAAATAAATAAAAAATGCAAGAAGCATATCCTTATGTGGTTGCGGCCGAGCATTTGCATCTTCTTTGCTTATCTGGTAGGAAGGGGTTTTCTGTTTTTTTTCTTATTGCTTGTTCCCTTCATTGGTTTATGTATTTATATGAACTTTTTGGTTTAACGATGTGAAAATGCGGTTCATATAAGCCATTGGAAGGCGGGGAATTTATTTGCGTTAAATGGTTGCAATTTTATTGTGAAGCGGGATAAGTGGGTGATGAATATCTTAAGTGGTTTTCGTTATTTGTATAGGTATTTTGTTGTCCCCAGTGTGAGGGAGTTTAACAGGCAACTACAGGAACATCCGGGGCTTGGGCACAAATCCTCATTCTTCAGTCCTTCACGTGGGCGCCCGCCTGAAAATGGCTAACCAGTCAAATGGTTAGTGTCAGCCAAGGATTTACGCTAACGTATCAATCGTTTTCGTGATCCATTAGTTTGAGGTAGGAGTAAACCTTTAAATCCAACCTAATTCCAGTGGTGGTGTGAGCAGATAGCAAACCGTACCCAAGGATGAAAGGCTGGGGGTAAAACCAGTCGCGTACGAGCTCCCTCCGACGCTCAGGCAAGGTCGGTTGTAATAAGTGCCTTATCTCGGTAAGTCGGCTCTGCCGGGACGGACTTTTCTTTCCGGACCTACTCGTGGGACCTAATAAAATAAAATCAAAATGAACAAAAACAAAACAGAAATAGAGACAAAAAAAACAAAAAAGGAGGAATCCCTTTTAGGGACCTCTTCCGAGGAGGATCTGCTGGCCTCCAGTCAGGAGACAGTAGTTGACCCCTCAAGCCTTAGGAGCACCAGCCATAGTACTCCTTCAGGCAATCAACCAACCACCTCATCCATAGCTACGGCAACAGTAGGGGTCGAGGATACCAGCCATAGTATCCAGAAGCCACCGAATGTTGCTAACACTACCACATCCGGGAGCACCAGCCACAGTGCACCCAAATCCAAAAAGTCCTCCGGCTCTCTCTTGAAGTCAAGGTACAACAGAGCTGTCTACGTTCTTGCAAAGATTGCGAAGAACGAAGAGACTGGTACAACTTGCGAGAGGGACAAGGAAGACAAAGTAAAATACCAAAAGGTGGTCGACGAGTACGTTAACTACCAAAACAAACCAAAGCAACCGCAACAGAAAAAGGAGAGTGTGAAAAGAAACAGGTCCCAAGATGAGACCTCTCACGCCTCTAAAAAATCGAAGGTTGCCTCGAGACTCACCAACTATCAGGGTCCATCCACTTCCCAGGTGACTAGAACCTTCACCGAGGTGGTGAGGGATCAACTCCAGGTTGCCATTATAGACGAGATGTCTAAGAGTGGTAAAACGGTGATGGACCGATGGTGCAGCATTGAAGCCAAACTATCCGAGATGGTTGTGGAACACGTGCTCTCCGGAGTCGACAGCCGATTTCCCAGTTTCGACTGCGCGGACGTGGTGCGTGGGTACCGGGTGATCAAGTGCGTGGACCAGTACTCTAAGGATTTCCTAGGCTCATGCATTGCCAAGATCGGTGAAGCTTGGGATGGCTTAAAGCTTAGGCTCATCCCAGCCAAAGATATCCCCACGAGACCTAGGGCCCGCATTTGGTTACCTGTGATGAAGATAGACTCTGAGAGTCTTCTTAAGTGCCTTAAGCTCCAAAATCCGACCATTCCCATGGACGACTGGGCTGTCATAAAGGCAGAAGTACCCCAGAAGAACAGCTTATCTTACCTGCTGTTAATCAACGAGGAGTGCCTAGGGGCACTAGAAGCAGCTGATTTCAAGCTAAGGTTTGGCATAAGGCTCGCCAAACTTAAGATCTTCCGATCAACAGTACCTGAAGACGACACGGACGATGTCGTCGCGGCTAACAAGTTGTTAGAGGAACTGGCGATCGCTTCCAACACACAACAATAACATGCTGAAAGTCATCCAGTCGAATCTCCAGCACTCGAAGTGTGCATCTGAGAATCTTCTGGTCTTCCTCAGAGAGGAAGACATTGACATCGGCATCATTCAAGAGCCCTGGGTAAGGAAGACGACCATACTGGGCCTCTCAGACAACAACTACAACCTTTTTTACAAAAGAGACGTCGGTAAGCCAAGAACATGCATTTTAGCTAAAAAATACATTAACGCTTTCTTATGTCCCAACTTTAGCTCGGGTGATTTAACCGTCGTTAAATTAGAACACACCCAGGGTCAAACAACCTTCTTATCTTCCTCATACATGGCGCACGACAGACCATCCCCGCCAGAAGAAGTGCAGCGGCTCACAGCAGAGATACAAGCTGGGCAAGGAAATTTGCTTATAGGCTGTGACGCTAATGCTCGACACCATCTTTGGGGCAGCAAAGAAATAAATGAACGAGGTGAGTCTTTATTTGATTTTCTTTTAACTGCCGATCTATGTGTTTGTAATGTTGGTAGCACCCCTACCTTTATATTTCCAAGCACGGACAATTATAACGGCTGGGAAGAAGTGTTAGACATTACACTCAAAACAAACAATGACATCGTTAGGGTTGAGAATTGGAGAGTCTCCAACTCAAAGTCCTTCTCGGACCACGAATGGATTCTTTTCAATCTAAGTATCAAGGTAGATACCCCTGTCCCATATCGAAATCCTAAAAGAATTGACTGGAAGAAGTTTGGTCAAGTTTTGAATTCTAAAGTTCCTAATTTACCACACCCGAAAATTGGTTCAGGTGTAGAGCTGGACACAATTACGTTTGCTCTAGAGAAGGCGATGAACACAGCTTTTAAGGCATCGTGTCCCGTTAAATATAGCAAAAAAACATTACCGCCGTGGTGGAATGAAGACCTAACCATCCTGAGAAGGTTGACTAGGGACATTTTCAATATCTGCTACAGGCATAAGTACTGGCAACCTTACAAGGACTGCCTAAAGTTCTACAAAAAATCCATCAGATCAGCTAAGACACAAGCATGGTCCGAATATTGTCAATCTATCGATACTCTTAAGGAATCTGCTAGACTCAGTAAGATTCTATCCAAAGGACACTCTAGTCCATCTTTTATCAAGAGAACGGACGGAACCTGGACGGAATCCACTGACGAATCCTTAGATCTTCTGCTTAACACACACTTTCCTGGTTGTACAGATTACTGCGTAACCCCGCCCAACTCGCGGGGGAATCTTCCCTCGCAACGGGAAGAAATAGAGCGCATTATAACCAAAGAAAAGATCTCCTGGGCCATTCACAGTTTCGCTCCGTATAAATCTCCGGGGCAGGACGGTATTCTCCCCATCATGCTGCAAAAACATGAAGGGATATTGCTGCCCCTGCTCTCTGAAATTTACAGAAGCAGCATTCTACTTAACTATGTACCTCAGTCTTGGAGGCATGTGCGTGTAGTTTTCATACCAAAAGTCGGCAAAAGAGGACACGAATCCGCGAAGGACTTCCGACCTATTAGCCTAACCTCCTTCATACTTAAAACTTTAGAACGTATACTTGACCTTCACATAAGAACAGGCCTGGAAAGGTCTCCCCTATGTAATTCACAACACGCATACCTCAAGGGCAAGTCGACGGAGACCGCTCTTCATGAAGTAGTGCGTACAGTTGAAAGGTCAATCTCCCATCACCAATACACGTTAGCTACCTTCTTAGATATAGAGGGCGCTTTCAACAACGTCCACACTGAATCGATCAAGGAATCTCTCTTAGAACTAGGTGTAGAGGATTTCGTCACTTCATGGATCATTTCCATGCTCAAAACAAGGATCATTCAAGCAAAACTCGGTAACACCCTTCTAACCAAATCAGTAAGCAGAGGAACACCTCAAGGTGGGGTGATCTCGCCTCTCTTATGGATTATGGTACTTAACAAAATCCTGTCAAATCTCGACAGGGAAGGTATCAAAGTTGTTGCGTATGCGGATGACGTGGTTGTTCTAGTATCAGGATTGTTTCCGACCGTGATAAGTGAAATCATGGAAAGAGCACTGGGTAAGATTAGCGGTTGGGCTACAAGTTGTGGTCTTAACGTTAACCCAAGCAAAACTGATCTGATGCTGTTCACCACCAAAACCAAAATACCAACCTTCTCACTTCCCCGCTTAAATAACCAAATTCTCCCTTTATCCACCAGTGCTAAATACCTTGGAGTCATGCTTGACCCTAAACTCAACTGGAAGTCCAATATCGAACACCGAGTGCGGAAGGCAAGCATAGCTTTCTACGCCTGTAGTAAAACCTTCGGAAAGAAGTGGGGGCTTCAACCAAAGATGGTTCGTTGGATGTACACAGCGGTGGTGCGTCCCATCCTCACCTACGGATCACTGGTATGGTGGCCCGCTTTAAGCAAAGCCTATAACGTCCTTAAATTAAGTAGAGTCCAAAGAACAGCTGGAATTGGAATCACAGGAGCCCTTCGATCAAGTCCGACCGCGGCGCTCAATGTGATTCTCAATTTTCTGCCAGTGGATCTGCAAATAAAAAACATTGCAGCGTGTAGCGCTGTTAGATTGAAGGAATCTAAATGTTGGTTCGAAAGGCCTTATGGTCATACCAGCATCCTACTTTCCCTTCCTAACGGCATAGGTCGTATATCTACTGACTACATTGTACCCAAACTAAACTTCCATAAAAACTTCTCTGTTAGATTCCCCTCTAGATCAGAATGGGAGGAGAATGCGGTCGTAAGCGAATTCGACATACCTATCTTCACAGATGGTTCCAAGATGAACTGTGGAGCAGGAGCAGGTATTTTCTCAACAGAATTAGACATCTCTAAAAGTCTTCGCCTTCCCAACGCAGCCAGCGTTTTTCAAGCAGAAGTACTTGCAATTAAGGAGGCGTGTAGACTGCTCCTCAACAGTGCGACACCCAGAAAAAAAATAGGCATCTTCGTCGACAGTCAAGCCGCGATAAAGGCTCTCGGTTCAACTAAGTCTGCGTCTAGGCTTGTTGTGGAGTGCAGGGAGACTCTGACCATGGCTTGTCATCGGTTTGATATTACTCTCGTCTGGGTTCCCGGCCATAGGAACATTGAAGGGAATGAGAAAGCTGATGAACTTGCCAGATGTGGCTCAGCTCTGAGCGTGTCTCATGCGGAGGAAGTCTTCCCTCCGCTGGGATATGTAAAGAGAGAAATCTTCCTGCACTTCGCCTCAAGGGCTGGGACTAGATGGATGAACCTGACAAATTGCGTCATTTCAAGGAAGATCTGGCCAACTTACGATGATGCCAGAACAAACAACCTTTTAGCCAGAACGCGTGTGGATGTCGCCAGACTAACGGCAATTAGTACGGGCCATTGGCCCTTAGGAACCCACGCAGCCAAACTTGGCATCCCCCATAACACCCACTGCCGTAGTTGCGCTGACACAAGCAAGAGTGAAACAGTGTTCCATTTTCTTTGTGAGTGTCCGGCTCTAGCCAAAACCAGACACAGTGCACTAGGACATCCCTTTTATGATGACCTCTCGGCCATACAAAGTATCCATTTCAACAAGATCATCAAATTTCTCAACTCCACAGGTTGGTTTTGAGCTCTCGTAACATCCTTCTCCCCCCTCAAATTCAGGTTCCGTTAGTTGTGGTATCAAAACGGCGCTCAATGCGCTATTTGTGTTCTTCCCTCACGGGATTTACAGCCACTCAAACCAACCAACCAACCACAGGAACATCCTTAAAGTATTTCCTTCGAGGATACGTTTGACGCAATCGACTTAGGTAGCTCAGTGACATAATTAGTTAGTGGAAGGGCCACTATTTTCGAATTGCGGAGTGCATATTAAATTTATGCCTTTACCTACTTATACTTGTGTGTGCTATGAGCACCTGTCTATTCACTATTTCTTGTAAAGGAGACTATTCAGTCTAACAGAAAATGAGTTATTCAGTTAACCTGCGCAGACATTTTACAAGAGACGCATTTTTAAGCTTTCCATATTGATACATATTATCGTGGCAAATTACCACCGAGGCTGCTTTCTACTTTACTTTTACTTTGATCTAAGATTCGTCTCAATCAACGAATTACCCAGTGGCAGTGATGCCAGACTTTTCGATTCGAACTGAATTGCCCACGACGACTATCAAAAATACCCTTTTTGGGCATTCCGACGTTACAAAAACGTTAAAGAAAATTATTTTTCGCCATTTTCGCCCTTTTGGCTTATTTTGAAAGGCAAAATGCTCACGAAATGGGTAATTTCCCACGATCCGGCACAGTGGTTGGAAAGAGTGTCGCCAAACATATTTAGACAACATCGAGAATTCGACCCTTGAATACGGGCAATAATAGCAAATGATGTTGCGGTACTACCTTCTTCTCAATAAGCTTTTGGAACTCACTAAAGCCCAAGCCTACAAACCCCTTGCATTGATTTCGAGCTATCGAATCAACAAAAAATATTGTTCTGAAAAATATTGACCATGACTCTTTCTTGCCTTTCTCGATCCGCAAACATTCTTCAACGTTTCCAGTCGTCCGTTTAATAAATAGTATGGAAGGTACTCATTGGTAAAATAGTGACTGTGATGAACTACGTTGACAGCGGTGCCGTGAAATAAGGCCGAACTTGCTTGAAAAATAAGGCCGAAGAAAATGTTTTCAGAATTGCCGAGAACTTTATAAGTATATTTTTAATTTGCAGAAATAGATATAACTATTATTTTATATATAACTAAATTCTAAATGCTGAAATAATTTGAGAAAGTACTAGTTCAAAATTCGCCAGTTTTTTTGTTTGTATTTTAATTTCTCAAGTTCTAAGTGCTGAAGTAATAGAGGGGGAAATTTGAAATGTATTTATAAATTCAAAGTGAAATAAGGCCGACTGGGCTTTATTTCACTTTAGCCAAGTAAAATAAGACCGAACAAGGAAATTGGCGTTATTTCGCTTCCGCAATAGCAGAATAACTCTTTACTTGCTGCGAATAAATAGCCGTCCGACAAAAATTCTAATGTGCGCACGTAGCCTCAGTGGTAGTTCTGGGTTCAGAAGTCAGTTTCTGTAAGTCGAATCCATCAAAATTTTTCGTGCGCTTGAATGTTTTGCCATATGTTACACAAGCAAAATTCTTCGTGAACACGAAAACGTTTGAACGTTTCGCCTTACAGAATGCTGACCCTGCATTGCATTGTTCTATGGTAGCCGGTTTAGGGGAGAAGTCAAGATATAATATTTTTGGTGGCATGGTGAACCTAACATCACTTGTTTCCATTCACTGGAAACGCATTAACTAGGGTAGGAAAACATAAGTGAGGCAGACCGGCTAGCCAACAGATATTCTTTTTCTCATTTTTCAAAATTAGTGCCCATATGCCTAAGAACAAATTAAATACGAATCAAGCTTCAAAGGTAGACTAATAGACATAAACTAAAGAGAAAACACTCAGAACAGAGCTCTTTCAACCTGGAATCTCGATCACTGTACTGTAACAGGAAACTTACGAAGAAACAGGCTAGACTGATCTTCTTTGATGTTTTTAACGAAATTTCGTAAAAACGACGTGCGTCACGAATAGGTTCATTTGTCCTATTTCGGACCTTCGACCTAACCCTCTAATGCCTCCGGCCGCCTCTAGCCAGGGAAGTAAAAAACATTACGCATTATAAGGACTTCTTAGACAACTCCAGATTTCCTTCATTAAAACTGTGAATATCAGTGATTGAATACATCCATACCGTACTGCAAAGAATTTGGGTTTCATTTTTAATGAGATACTTACCTGAACTGATCACATAGCAACAGCTCTAAGCAAGGTCTATAATGGTCTTCGATTGCTTTGGCGTGCCCAAAGATGTATTCCAACTGCTACCAAAATTCTACTTCTAAAATCGTTAGTTCTGCCTATCCTCACGTTCTGTTCGGATGTGTTTTGTAGTGTTGATTATAATACTAAAAGGAAACTAAATTCAATCTATAATAATTTGGCGCGATATGTGTTCAACAAAGGATATTTCGACTATATTTCCGCTTATTCCAGGCAAATAACAGGCTTCAGTTTAGAAGATTTGATTACATTTAAATCACTTACACTACTTTTTGGGAACATGCAATCGCATCAACCTGACTATTTGTACAACTGGCTTAATTTTCCTAGCTCTCAAGAAACAACTGTTTTAATACAGCATACATACAACGTACATTTTTTGTCCAAGCCATCCGCCATTGGAACTCATTACCCATACACCTCAGGAGAATCACAAACGCAAACACATTTAGAATTGATCCTTTTAAATAATTCGCTAGAAATGCATAAAATCTATTTGAACTTGTTAAATTTTAGAACATTTTAATATTGAAACTTATAATATAAATCTTTTTATGCGTGTACTTAAATTTAAACTTAATTTTTCCTCCCCTAAATCTTAAACTCGACTTTAAGATTCACTTTTTTCGTTTTGCAGGGTTGTCAACAGTGACTCCGTCCTTATCCGAGGCTTTTGGTTGCTTCGCAACAGTGTTTTTTTTCCGTGGTAGGGTAGTTAACCCCACGCACAACCCCCAACCTGGAGGACCAGGCCCTTTCTGTAACCCCTTGGGCAAAAGGAGCCGGAATATTCCGGAGTCAGTAACCCGCTGCGGGGATGTGAGAGCTGCCGTTGACCCATTAAGGGCTCTTCCGCCACCATCTCTATTTCAACACCCTGACTAGTGCGTCGCTGCATAGAAGGACGAGAGCAGCTCGTCAGCTCTACAAGCAAAAAAGGAGGGAAGAACATCGGCTTCTCCGGAGAAAAAAGAGAGAGCATGAGAAGCGCGCGATCGAGGATATAGAGAGGTGTTACTCCAGGAACAATGTTCGGAAGTTTTACCAAAAGGTAAAAAGAACGTGTCATGCCAACAAGACCCGAACGGAGACCTGTAGAGACGAACAAAGAAACCTTGTAGTAGAGTCACAGTCGGTGCTGAGGACATGGAAAAACCATTTCTGCAGACTGTTAAACGGCGAAGACGACACAAATTCCGCTGTTAGGCGGAACGAACCATTCAACCTGGACGATGACAGCCAAGATTTCCGTCCACCTGACCAAAATGAAGTGAGGATAGCAATATCTAAGCTTAAATCCAACAAGGCTGCTGGTCCAGACGGCTTACCTGCCGAGCTCTTCAAGGCAGCCGGAGATGACTTGGTAGAGTGCATACACCAACTCATCTCCAAGATTTGGTTAGAGGAAAGTATGCCTGATGAATGGAACCTCAGCATTGTTTGCCCGATACACAAGAAAGGAGACCCTCTAAACTGCGCCAACTACAGAGGCATCAGTCTCCTGAACACTGCGTATAAGATCATGTCTGCTGTATTGTGTGAACGCCTGAAACCATTCGTCAACGATCTGATAGGTCCCTATCAGTGCGGTTTTAAGCCCGGTAAGTCCACGACCGATCAAATATTCACACTACGGCAGATCCTGGAGAAAACCCAAGAAGTCCAGATCGATACTCACCATCTTTTTATCGATTTTAAGGCCGCATATGATAGCATTTATAGAGACGAGCTATACAGAGCCATGTCTAGTTTTGGCATCCAAAACTTGTCAGATTGTGCAGAATGACGATGGAGAACGCTCGCTGCTCCGTAAAGGTCGGAAACAATCTCACCGAGACCTTTGATGTCAAAAAAGGATTTAGACAAGGTGACGCGCTATCATGTGACTTCTTCAACATCATTCTTGAGAAAATTTTGCGAAACTCACAAGCCAACACCAGAGGCACAATTTTCCATAAGTCTGTGCAACTACTTGCATACGCTGACGACATTGACATTGTTGGTACAACACAGCGAGCTGTCACTGGTGCGTTTGCAAGTATTAGTGCAGAAGCGGCAAAAATGGGTTTAGTGGTGAATGAGGGTAAAACAAAATATATGCTGTCAACAAGAAGGGACACACAACATCGGCGAATCGGACAGAACGTCACGATAGACAGCTATAACTTCGAGGTAGTAAGGGACTTTGTCTACCTCGGCTCCGCTATAAACTCTGATAACGACATCACATCAGAAATCAAACGAAGAATCACACTTGCCAACCGCTGTTTCTTTGGCCTAAGACGGCAACTGATAAGTAAGGCCTTGTCGAGAAATACTAAGGAAACTCTGTATAAGACCCTCATCATCCCAGTCCTGCTTTATGGTGCAGAAGCTTGGGCGCTATCAAAGGCGGATGAAGATCTCCTTGGTCGTTTCGAACGCAAAATTCTTCGAGTGATTTTTGGTCCCGTTTGCGTTGACGGGATTTGGAGAAGAAGATTTAACAGCGAACTCTACGAGCTGTACAGCGACATCGACCTGGTCAGAAAAGTACCCATTAGTCGTCTAAGATGGTTAGGACATGAAGAGCGAATGGACACCAACGCTCCGGCCCGAAGAGTCTTCGATTCTAACCAGGAGGGACAACGCAGTAGAGGAAGACCTCGCCTTAGGTGGCGCGCGCAAGTGGAAGGGGACCTCAACCAACTTGGAGTGCGCAACTGGAGGCAGTTAGCCAAAGATCGCGCTAACTGGAGAGGCGTATTGGTTGAGGCCCAGGTCCACCCCGGACTGTAGCGCCACATAAGTAAGTAAGTTAAGATTCACTAAAAATGCCTACTCATACTCACTCATGTATGATTCTTTAATTGTTTATATTTAAGCCAATCACAGCAAATAAGATTAATCTTTATGTGAAATTATACTTCATTCAATAAATTCAAATTCAGGGTATTCCTTATGAGTCATAACTCGGGTAGATAATTTTTTTTTTTTTAATTTGTATTTCTCCCGTCTATTTAATGTGTTCCGTTTACCAATAATAGGAATATTAGATATTACATATTTACACGATGTTGCGTCGTAGGACTATTAACAGCTTATCAGAGATGACAGATGACGAAGCTGCTGGTTTTATATACTCAAATTCATTTGCCTGAAATGCGATCTGATCAATACATAGTAATTCCTTGGTGAGATCAAATGATAATGACCATTTCTGCAGTAAATGCAAATAGCGATCTTAATTCAGCTCAGTGTTGTTAGCACTCTCCCTTCATTTATCCCACGAAGCGTGGTCATTTTTACCTTTTTCCCCTTTTCACTGTACTCAAGATCTCTTTTAAAATCCCACGATACTTTTTCGCCTCAAAATCCAGTTTTAAGAAGTAAAATTTGTTATACAAGGAAAGAAAATCATTGTTAATTAACTTTTAGTATAAAAATCACAGTTTGTGACATTATTACGATTATTTTTTGATACTAGAAAATGTAGATAAAAGTTAAAAGAAGATTTATATGAGCAGTTTTTTTATGCACATTCAGTGTGTAGATAATCATGGTGAAATGAAGGTATTTTCATGAAATTTCTGCAAAAAATTATAGTTTGAATGTTTTTTGTTAGATTCCTCAAAGTTCCACGATTTGGTGCTTTTTCCCTTCATCCCACGAAAGGCTTTTCGGACATTGAAATTCCCACAAAAAGGGATAAATCCCACGATATAACAACACTGATTCAGCTTCAGCTTCCGAAACACCAATGGCGTTTTCAGTTTCCGACGTTTCTGAGCTCAAAATTGTAGATTCACCGTTTAGGAAACGAGAGGGTTACTGCTTATTCGAGTAAGCATTAGCACTATTTTCAAATTATTTTTTTTTTCATTATTCCTAGGTATAAATAAAGTATTAATTTTGTATACCACGCTGTCCGATTTTCATTGCTCTGACGACCCAAGCCCGCCTCAAGACGGTATGCATAGTTTTAAATGTACAGAGTGTAAACTTCATCCACGAAAAAGTAACATTACATAAACACAAAACCATTCTCCAGTAGTATTTTTGATTTCCCATTGAGGGTGGTGCTTTAACTAATCTCAGCTCAACCATATCCGTTTACTTGCTTTATTTTTTACTATTCACCGTCCAACGTCGGGATCTTTTTTTCTCAAACCCACCTAACGCACCAAAAAGTACATAAAACCTTAATTTGGACAAACCCCCTCCTTAAGCCAGAACGATTATGTAGGGAGGACAATTCCTTGCTCGAAATAATGCTTAACCCCAACCAAAACCAACTTGAAATGTCACAAACCCAAAACGCTTCAAAACCTCAAATGTCACCTTTGAAATTAACTTGATTTTCACCAAAAGAAAACAGTTTTTCCAGTATTTTTTTTTTTTTGCTACCGCTGTTATTGTTGTTGTTGCCTTTTTTGTCCCATGACCATTGAGCGGTGGGCTTTAATGTTTTCCCTCCACTTTAAGGGACAAACGGAAAGTTCTGTGTAATACCCTTCAAACGCACTCACATATAAAGTAACATTGAGCCCACACCACCACCACTACCGTACATCGGTAATAGCACCCTCGAGAGGGTCGTTGCTGTTGTTGTGAAAGGGTTTGTTGAACAAATCGTTTCACATGTTTCCTGTAATTAACTTAAATCTCTGTTCTGAATGGAGAATGGCCGTGTTGAGACGGTAGGTGCTTGAATATTTGCAACCTGGGTACTAAAACTGATTTAAATAGGTCTAGGATTGGGATCATGTTCGGCGAATGTTTTGTGTTTGACTGGCTTGAGTACATGTTGATGTTGTCCTTGTTTTTGAAATTCAGTCAAGTGTTTGCAACAGAATGGGTTTACAATATTTTTTGCTTGTGTTTTGTTTTGGTACCTATAAAGATGACGAGATTTGTGTTGAATATTCTGATTTTTTGTTTTGTCTGTTGGATTTCAGTGTGCGCAGGACTCACCACGATGTGTGGTGACTGGTGAGTGTGGAGGGGAAAATACCCCTTTGCTATAAAATTTCCCCAGTTGTTCAATTTCGATGTTTTATTCAAGGTAGTAGTTGTATGTGGGAGATCCATCTTTAAGGAAGGACTTTTAAAATAAATGGGGGGAGTGATGAGATTTTTAAACGATTAAATGTGGGTCAGTCAAGCAGAGTCTTTACTATTTGCCATGGAAATTTATAATTCAAAAACAGAGGTCGAAGGCTATTGAGAGATTGGGCAAAGGTGAATAAAGCTGCCGAGGATGGAAAGTATTTAACTGGTGATGGGGGTAATATCACAGGATTCGGAATTATTAAAACTATTTATAGAAAGGGGCGGGGAAATGTTGAACCTAGTTATTGGGTATGGGTACGAGATTTGCTTTCCAATATGGGTTGGTCAAAAAGAGGAGCGAACCACCCATAGCGATGTAGGTAGGGCTTAAGCATGTTCAAGCAGCTGTTCTTTGAAATTTGCCTAGCTTAGCTAGTTTTTCGTTTTACCCAAACCAGTCTACCCGGCAACCGTATTAGTATCAAGGTTCTCAAACTCAGTGCAGCTAGATTGACGAACTAAATTTGCAAGCTTTGAAAACCAATAGTTGTAACTGCTTTATTTTATTCAAACCCAGTCAGTACAATTACACAAAAATTTAGCCTCTGTGTGAATTATAGTATCTCTTGAGAATTAGCGTTCGTTTTTTCGAAAAATTTAACCATTCCCAACTCTGCCTAATGATTTATTTACAAACCGACAGTGTATTTTTCCAGATGCTGCTAATTCTAAACCAACACAAACTACTACACACCCGACCGCTGGCTGCTACCCGCCTGAGAGCATTTCTCTGCTTGCCAATAGAGGAAAAATCAAATTTATCTCCTGATTGCCAGACTTCAGCCGCAGGAAAGAAAATATATTCATTTGTATCTGTTTCAAAAATTACTTCAGGCAATCCAATCTAGGCCACGGAAGAACGGAACCTCTTTTATTCGCCTCTGCATGGATTCCTGCTGAAAGGGAAACCATTAACTTTCCCGAAAGCCACTCAGCCGTTTTGTCTGCTACACAGATACATTTTGCGAACAGAGATATGAATTTATTTTCCCATAACTTCGATACATTCCTTTCGCGGATAATACGAAGCGTACAAAGGCTGAGGCAAAGGTTGCCTAATTCTTCTTTGATATTTGAATTTGCGATTTAATTTACAATAGCAAAACATTTTCAATTTGAATTATGCGAATCTATTTAAAATGACATAACCACCGCCATAGTCCGCCAACGACGACAACCATGATTATGATTATGATGATATGTGCGCCCTGACAATGACGCCCTCGAAAATTAGTCAACAGACAGCCGGCAGGATCCACGCTTGAGCTAAATGGAAGTTTTTATTCAGCCCTGTGAAGACGATTTTAAAACGCCCTCTCGGAATACACTAAACGTATACCTACCTATGTGTACAACATCCTGTGCACTTATAAATTTCCCAACTCACACTCGTATTAATATGAGAACAGCTGTGTTGAGTTGGGCCTAGGATTAGTTCGTTTTCGTGTCGGCGAATTAGGTTTCACTGTCTCGACGTTGTCGTCGCCTCATGCTCGCAACTTCTTCTCATCAACCCATGGAATTTCGCTTAATTTTAATCAAAAATTAATTCATAACATTGGAATCCTCGGAGATTTGTCGTCCGTACTCCCCACCTCTGTGTATGGATGTGTGCTTCAAATGAATATTTATGCAATTAAAATTGCAGATACGTTTGTAGGGACTATGGCAATCGCATAGAGAGACACCACCGGCATACAGGATATTTTTTTTATTTAGACAATGGAACATGTTTAAGGTTGGATACTACTGTCTCTGGATACATTTTTTTCCCAGCTCCCAATGGAAAGGGATAATTTATGCGAAATATGACGGGAAATTTGATAAAAAAAGAAACGGAAACAAATTCGTCATAACGGTGACAAGGACTCATCACACATGAAGACGGTTTGATTGAGCGTGTATGTTGGGTTAAAGGGATTCTTATGCTCATTGCAGCGCGGAGGTTGTGCTGTGAATTGTAGAATCCCTTTCAATGAGTTGGTAAATAGATATTCAGCCAGGATGTGTGTATTCGATTGGTTTACATTGTAAATGATGTTGATTGAGCTATTGTATCTCATTTAGCGTTGGCTAATGTACATACAATACACGACGAAGGGATGAAGGATATGCTGGTTTGTATCCCCTGGCTGTGCTAGAGCAATTGCTGCGTACCTGGTTAACTGATTCTCTTTTTACTTCTACTTCGTGCGGCTAAATATACAAGACACGAATTAATGCACTTTGGCCCTTTTTTATACAACCCATTAAGATGGGAGGCTATGCTTTTGTGTAAATATTTTCCATACCCTGGTCAAATCTGAAAATATTTTCTTGCCTGCGTTAGCTAAGAAAATATTTCCATGTATGGGTCCAATCTGAAAATATTTGCCATGCATATGTAAATATTTTCCAAGCCCGTCTAAATATTTTCCATGCCTTTGTAAATAATTTCCATGCCTGGGTCAACTCTAAATATATTTTCCATTCCTTGGTCAAATTTGGAAATATTTTCCATGCCTGTATAAATATTTCCATGCCTGGGTCCAATCTGAAAATATTTGCCATGCCTGTGTAAATATTTGTTATGCCTGTATAAATATTTCCATGCCTAGGTCAAATCAACTATTATTTTCCATGCCTTGGTCAAATCTGAAAATATTTGCCATGTCTGTATAGATATTTTCTAGGCCGGTCTAAATATTATAGTCCATGCCTGAGTCAGATCTAAAAATTTGTCCTTGCCTTGGTCAGATTCAAAAATATTTTCCATGCCTACGTAAATAATTACCGCGCCTGGGTCAATTCTAAAAATATTTTCCATTTTTCTAAGCTCTAAAAATATTTTCCATTCCTTGGCCAAATTTGGAAATATTTCCATGCCTGGGTCCAATCTGAAAATATTTGCCATGCCTATGTAAATATTTGCCAAGCCTGTCTAAATATTTTCCATGCCTTTGTAAATAATTTCCATACCTGGTCCAATCTGAAAATATTTGCCATGCCTGTGTAAATATTTGTTATGCCTGTATAAATATTTCCATGCCTAGGTCAAATCTACTATTATTTTCCATGCCTTGGTCAAATCTGAAAATATTTGCCATGCCTGTATAAATATTTTCTAGGCCGGTCTTAATATTATAGTCCATGCCTGAGTCAGATCTAAAAATTTGTCCTTGCCTTGGTCAGATTCAAAAATATTTTCCATGCCTTTGTAAATAATTTCCATACCTGGTCCAATCTGAAAATATTTGCCATGCCTGTGTAAATATTTGTTATGCCTGTATAAATATTTCCATGCCTAGGTCAAATCTACTATTATTTTCCATGCTTTGGTCAAATCTGAAAATATTTGCCATGCCTGTGTAGATATTTTCCAAGCCGGTCTAAATATTATAGCCCATGCCTGGGTCAGATCTAAAAATTTGTCCTTGCCTTGGTCAGATTCAAAAATTCTTTCCATACCTACGAAATAATTACCGCGCCTGGGTCAATTCTAAAAATATTTTCCATTTTTCTAAGCCTTTCTAAATATTTTCCATACTTGTGTTAAATATAAAAATATTTTTCATTCCTTGGTAAAGTTTAAAAATATATTCCATGCCTGGGTCAAAACGAAAATATTTCCCATGCCCTTATCAAATCGGAAAATATTTTCTACATAAGTTCGTGTAAATATTTTCCATGCCAGTTCTGAAAATAGCTTTCATGTCCAAATATTGCTTAGGACGTTAGGACCTTTATTGACTTATCTCCCTTCTTGAAAATAAGTACGTGCACCCCACTGAGTGATATTAAGCCACAGCACGTGTTCCCTAACATTGGAATAAGAATGTTAACTTTATTATCCTTCATTGGTTCATGGAGTTAGAGATAATTAATTTAGATACATAATATGCGGCTTCGAGTAGTATAGAACTAGCGTTACGCCAGGTACCTTCTGGTATGAATCACTAAGTGCTATGGAATTCCTCGAGTACACAAAGAATGTTTAATAATATCTCGTAATGACCATTCATTCGGAGCATGCCTCGGTAGTAAAGTAAATGTTCGTCCTAAAAGCCCATGAAAGTGCAGGTAAAGTTTCGAATGTAAAAGCGAAAGTTTATTCACAAGCAGGATCTAATAAAAAGCGCCATCATCTTACATTGCAACTCACTAGTAAGAAAATACAATCACAATTTCAGTCAGTTAATTATTAACCAACATAATCTCATAATGTCCTTCTGTGTGAGAGATCCATCACACACAGGTAAGATATAACCAAAAGGACTAACTGAATATAACCTTTGCCCACCAATTATGTCAACTACTCACCTTTATCTTGACTCCTTGTACTCGTGCATACCGAAGATAGACCAATTTACTGAAATCAGAGTCCTGCCCGCTCATACAAAACACCACCCGCAAGGAGCCGTAAACCGTTTAGAACTCTTCAGCATAATGCTCCATTACATTAATTGCTCCGCATTTTATAGTAATTGCTGTAGAACAGTAATGCGGTGGTCAGAAGAAGCAAATGAAGGACACATTACGAATGTCCTTAAGCAGGTGAAGGATTTCGCATTTAGAGAGAGAGAATGGAGCGGAACTTGGTTTTCTAGGAACAACTCAGCCACGCAATGGGTGTGCGTGCGTTTGTAGCTAAAACCGTTGTGTGTCTTAATATCGGTGACTGCCTGGGGGAATGTATTTGATTTAATTAGGGAATTCCGCAATAAATATTTGCCATCATGAAATTCCCCAATTCCTTCTTCAACCTTAATTGAGATCCATTCTTGAAGGCGGAGTGATGTTCATCGATGGCAAATTGGCAAGACAGAGAAATCTACTTTTTTTTTTCTCGTTGGCGGATGGATGACTGGCGATGGGCGAAGGATTTGTAGGGGTGAAAAACATTCCAAAGTTATCGACAAATCGACTACTATCGGGGATTGAACGAGTGAGTTATTCTGGTAGTGAGCGTGCGTTTCTTGAGGAAACTTATTTCCAAAGAATTCAGCAGAGAGGATGACTTTCGATTGCCGTTCTATCGGTTTCACTAAGTAGCCGCAAAAATATTTACTTGTGGGGGAGATGTACTCGGTTGGGCCGTTGTTAATGCGACTGAATAGAAACTCTACGGGCTAGAGATGTGAGAGGAATGTTAAATGAGAGTGCCATAGAATGTAGGACTAAACAAACCTTGTGACTAAATTTTCTGGTACATAAAAAGTTTTCTAAGTTAAGATTTAGCTGAGCATATTGGATTAGTTTCTACAAGAAGTGGTACCTAGTTGATGAATAGACAGCAGGCATCGTGGGAACATCTCTGAAGTGTGTAGAATGATGTATAGAATTTAGAATTATTCTAATTCGCAAAAGCGGATCAAGACCAGCTGCGTTTTCTTAACTTTCTTAACCTTGAAGGATATTTTCCGTCCTCAGTCCTCAATCTGTGTAGGTCTTTGGAAATTCGAGAACAACACCAAAAGGTGAGAAGATACAATTTTTTTAAACTACGAGAGTCAACTCGTATTTTAAACTGCTTATTTTTAAACCCGGGAAGACCTGTTGTTGAATTACCGCATCCGTGATCGAGTAATACGTGACTGAATTTGTTATGGTGTAGCTTGTAAAATTCACAAAGGTGACGTATGGGTCGCTCACGGATGCGGTGATTCGGCCCCTGGATCTTAATCAAAATGCCTCTTCAGGTAAATAAAAAGATCTACGGCCAGTTGCCTCCAGTAGTGCCAGCCGGTTTCTTTTCAACAGCATCTGCTATCTTAGATTTGTTCTTTTTCTATTCTGACTGATGTCTTTCTGAAGTAGAATTGAACATTCTCAGTTCCGGAGCATCTCTATCGATGCCCATATAACAAATTTTACCTCTGCTTACATCTGTATTTTTGAATTCTCAATTGTACCTTTCCACTTCTAACCCTTGGTTAGAAATTTAATTTCGGCATTTTAGACTTTGGTATGTAGCTTAGCTTCCAGATAAAGCAGAAGCTGGCTAAAAGCTTGCATTATTTAAAAAAGTTTTAGGTCCACAAACCATAAGTGATCCCCTTTTTACATTGCTTGAGAATTATTTGAGTGTAATCTATAATGGCAAGTTAAAGTCAACTCACAAAAACTACATTTTGTATAAAACGCTCCCAAAAAGTTGGCGTGGCATTAAACAACTAAGCCTAAAGCTTTCTCAAAGTCATAGAAAAGGTTTTAAAGAATGTTTTATCGAAATCAAATCAAACAGTCTTACATCAATCGCGGACAAACATAAATCTTCATGTGCATGAATTATATGAATTATTAATAACTATTAAGTTAGCAAGTACCGTAAAATTATTTCGAGTATAATGTTAGAATAATCCAATGAAAGCGCATCACCATGGCTAAGAACTTCTCTGGCATCAAAAGATCGATGTAAATTTATTAACCAGACATGACTCTCGACAGCTTATCGCTGTATAAACCTCGAAAGGCATCAACAAAATGTTGAATCGTATCAGATTCAGAAATTGTCATTATTTTTTAGACCACCCTGTACACATATTTTAAAATTCAATTATTGAAGTATGCCATTTCCATAACTACACGCATACGGCAAAAGTATTTTAACAGAAATGCAAGTTGCTTTTCAAGGCGAATAATTCCTGACGGCTACTTTTTTCACTTAGCTTCCAATCGATGGAACGATGATCTAGCACAAACTTTTAACAATTACCTACACACTCCCATATGGGTGATAGACTAATCGGGCATTCATTTATTCTCCAACAGGATAACGCTTTTTGTCACAAAAGCCCAATGGTGATTTAACGTTTACGGGATATTGAACCAGAAATGCACAACTGGTCACCCTGAGTCACAGATTTAATGTTATTGAATATGTATGATGTTGTATCAAAGGAAAAATAAATGTTTTTGTGAAACGGAGCAGACAGGAGATCGTTTTTGTATTAACAAAACTTTGGGTTAACGTTCCTGCAGAAATGCTGTAAAAACTTGTCGAAACGGTTCCAAGAGAATCACAGAATAATATTGAGGCTAAAGGAGATGATGTTTTTTTTTATAAAATAACTAGCAAAACCATGCCCGCTTCGCTAAGCATATTTCCAAGTGGCTGCTCCTTCTAAAAGTTAAGAGTTTAGTTGAGAAATGCTAAAACTTAAGAGAGCAGAAAGACAACTTTGAATGAAATTCCTTTTTAAAATATATATATAATAGTAGGTACATTTCATTCTAATATGCTTTCTTATAAACAAAATGTTTGGTTTTTTCATCCTTTACATAAATAGAGTATAGACCGGTATAGTTTGGGACGATCCGATAAAATTGTTTATTTGTTGAGTTGATTTTCCCCTTTTTAAAACAGCCGATTGGCCTGATGATGCTTGGGAAGTGTTTTGCGAAAAATTCAGAGATGTTTGCGATGCGCTTGTCGATGAGTTTTGCGCGAACGGATCTGAAATATAAGAAGAAATATAAATGAATATTGACTTTTTTATTTATTTATTTAGATCTACGAATTTACAGTCAATAGATCGAGGAAAAAAAAAAAAAAAAAAAAAAACTAAACTTAAAAATACAATTTTCTTAAATTTAACAATACCAGTTCCTTATATCTAGATCTAGGCAATACAATATCAAGCTGTTCATAAACAATATTAAACAATCTACAACAAAACGTAATCGGCTCGTTGGCCCCATATTGTTGGATTAATTCGATAAAAACGTATGGTTTATCCAAATTATGTTACCGAATGAGTTATCACTAACTTCAAGTGGCTATTTATCCCAATCTGTCATTACACAAAATAAAGTATCCAAAAAATTACAATATGTAGTATGCAAATGAATTCATCAATCATTGTATCGTTGCAAGACGACGATTTTAATGCCAAAGCAACACCATTTGCTGATTATTGTTCACCACTTTCACACAAAATGATAATTATAGCACTTGATTTAGATCTATAAACAAAAGAAAAATTTCTCAATTTTTTTTTTGTTTTTTTTTTTTATATACTTCTCCCGGGAAAGGCGAACCTATAACGCTTCAACAGCGCCCCGAGATGCCTGCAGATGTATGTTTGTTCTGCACTTAAATTGCTGCAAATTGTAGTCTTCTGGAAATAAATCCTCAGGAAGCGAGTTCCAAAGTTTGCTTGTCCTGTAACAGAAGGAGTTTTTGAAAGTTGATGTCCTCGCGGTTGTCAAGTGTACTGTATGAGTTCCTCAGAACATCTACCATGGAAGTACCTATAGAACAAGCATAGGTCAGCGACTTCTCTTCTGTGCACCAACGGTTGTAGATTCGATGTGAGTGTAAGGTCTCCAATGAGTCGAACTGCTCGTCTCTGTATGCTATCAAGCAGGTTAAGTGAATGTTTTGGGGCCGAGCTCCATATATGGGAACAATATTCGAGGCCTGGTCTTACCTGTGCTTTGTAGGGAAGGAGAAGTTGCTTGGGGCTAAAGTACCTCTTTGCTCTAAATAGGTAGCTCAACTTTGCGGACGCCGATTTTGCGAATTGAATTGGCTGGGACAGTTAAAAAATTAGTGACCGTTCCACAAGCCACAGTTAATTTTGCCTTACTCATTTTCCTATTCTACCTTATTTAGAGACCTTAATAGTATCTATACTTGGTTACTAATAAAGAGAAAAAAAAAAGTTCCAACGCACCTGATTTTCTCCTTGGGTCCACAGTATCTGCCGGTGGTCAAAATAGCTGCTTCCTCTTCGGTGGTTGTTGAAATGGCTGCTTCTGATGTTCAGGTCTTCACTGAATTGTTCACTTGAATTGTTCACTTGTTTTCACGATACACAATGTTAAATGTTGCATACAGTATTGCCCGTCGTTGGGTCACAATAGCTGTAGTTGAGTTCACTTTCACTATGTCGGTAATTACCGTTGTTGGGTTACAATAATTGTACTTAAGTTCACAATTTACTGTATATATCCTTGACGAAGGATATCCGGCTCGAAGGACCAAATGTTGCGCCACGGCAACTTGCTAACAGAATTCAGACAGAAATCGAGCGGAACTCAAAAAAAGAAAACACTACAAGTTACGTTATAAGTTGGTAATTTTATTGATTGAAAACGTACAAGATGCGTTGATTTGTACTGCGGTATCGATGGTTCAAAGTGGACTCTTCTTGTGTATTTTCTGCTCCCGCCTTTTATATGTCTTCTTGTAACCAGTCAGTCACCACCAGTCCCATACGTTCCACAGCTTAATGGTATTGAGTACTTTGTACCATGTTATCGCCTTCCATATTTCATTCAATATGAATGCGCCGCCGCCAATAGCGCTGACGATAGCAATTACCGTATACAAAGTGGCCATATGGTATCTACTTCTTTCTGTCGCATGCCTTCGGTGTTTAGCCCTTATAAATGAAATAATTGTGTCAAGTAGGTGACAAATCAATTACCTACTTAATTGTTGTTTGGGCGCTGCATAATGGTTCCCAAAGTGATGGGAGTGGGTCACAATGCAACTCGATACATTGTCCCGATTATGACTTCATGGCTTGCGCTGATGGTAGATCGGTCTGCAAGTAAGTGTTCTGTTTATTTTGAGCTATTGGCAGTGGGTTAGAACTGCAACTTAATACTGTGTTGAATTTAGGTTAATGGCAGTGGATCGGGATTCTAGCTTTGACTTTGTTTTGTTATATACGAGACGGTGACTGGTGACATTGTATGGCGATGACTTTGTTGTTGGATGTTTACATGTTGCTATTCGCAACAATAGGATATATGGTTCTGCCATGTGATTCCTGAGTTGACTGTGACTCCTAGAAGGTGCATTGAGTCCTTGTGATGGATTGGATGGTCATCCATTTGGATCTGAGGAACTGTTGATTCATTTTTTCTGGAAAATGTTGTGAGCTGTGTCTTGCTTGCATTAAATACAACCAAGTTGTCTTTTCCCCACTTCAAGATTTTGTCCAGATCATCATTTAGAGAATTAATTTGTTCACATCTCTGACTGTGTGATGTAGCCGTATTCACAGGCCCATTGTTCGAGATGGAGGATATAAGAGTACTGTCATCTGCAAAGCTGTAGATATTATTATTTGTCGATCCAAGCAAATCGTTGATGTGGAGAAGAAATAGAGTTGGAGAAAGAATAGATCCTTGGGGCACTCCTGCATTTATAGCAAACGAATTGGATGATACACCATCTACAACAACTTGGATCGATCTTCCCAGAAGAAAATTTTGCATCCATCCGCAGAGTTGTTGTGGTAATCCGTAAGACGCTAACTTGCCTAATAGGGCTATATGCCAGACTCGGTCAAATGCCTTTGATATATCCAAGGCTACGGCTCTGGATTCGCCGTGTTGTTCAATTGATTGTGTCCATAAGTGCGTTACGTAGCTTAGCAGGTCACCAGTGGAACGACGGCTCCGAAATCCGTATTGCCTGTCGCTTATTAATCGATGGCCTTCTAGATATTTGATTATTTTGACATTTATTGCCTTTTCCATTACTTTAGAGAGCATTGAAAGTAACGCTATTGGACGATAGTTTTGTGGCAGACATTTCTTCCCTTTCTTTGGAATAGGTTGAATGCGAGCGGTCTTCCAGCAAGAAGGAATCGTCTTCTGGGAGTACGACATTCTAAACAGCTTACAGAGTACAGGTGCAAGTTCTGGTGCACAGTTCTTGAGTACTATAGCCGGGATTCCATCCGGTCCCGTTGCCTTATTGCAATCTAGTTCCTTAAGGATGCGTTCAATTATTCGAGGCCGAAATTTCACTTCTGCCATCGATGATTGTATCCTCGGGATATTTGGTGGCTCTAGCTGTGCAGAATCTAGGGTGGAATTCTTTGAAAACATGCTAGCGAAAAGATCTGCCTTTTTTTGGTTAGCTTTAAGCGCACAAACCTTAAAAAATTCAGCCCAAAATTGTTTGCCAGAGAGAAACCCAAAAAACCATGGAAAATAATGGCAAACATGATATCCAAGTCATTTTTATATATAAGATTTTATTTTGTTCCACTTTTAGTTTTAAAAACATTTTTTTGAGTAAATAATGGTTGTCAAAATAATTGTGCCAAGGTAAAAAGTAAATTTTCTTATTCATTTTAATAAATTTAAATAAATTTAAGTTAATTAAGTAAGCAACATGTGTAGTATTAATTTTTTTTTTTCACTTTTAGTTTTGTCAAAATACATTTGCCGATGAGTGTACATCGAAACTGGTCACCCCAAGCCAAGCAAAGCATACGCACAACGACAGTCATCTGTCTATACGCACTTATTCTAAACAACTTCCGATTGACAACATCCCATCATAATTCGTTTACATGTTGATTTACTATCGGGCGTCTGTTAAAAACCACTTAAACCCTGCACTTTATTCAACCTCAATTACTCATCCCAGTGCACCATCATTGTAGGCATATCCTTATCGTTCCATTAAATCTCGACAACCAAGTGAGCCCATAATTTAACAGCCATCCCCCTCGGGCCAATCTGTGTATAAGTTAGCGCAGACCCTGCGGACCGAGAAGGACCATTCACCTTATTATGTGTCCCATTTGACCACTAATGTGCAAACGATTTAATTTGAATGTCCCCCCAGTCATTCGTCATCGGCGTGGCGGTGGGGTGGTTCTGCCACCACTACCAGTGCGTATCACTCTAACAAAGTCACCCCTCGGTCGCCCGAAACCACTTTGGCGACCTATTGCTTTGGTCCAGTTATGCACTTGGCCCGGAACTATGTCAATTTATTGATGGCTATCATCTTTAATTACCACTCGCATTACCATAAATTTGCTTGTAATTTTTCATGGCATACTGCTAAGTGTGTGTCTGCACTTGAATGCTGCGAGTGCAAAACGATGTTCGTTGGGTGTCGGCTGGTCGAGCTGAATTCATTCATCCGTCGACGGGTTGACAGGTGTATTTAGTAGACTGTCAGTGGAAGAAGCACTGTCAAGTGAATTACATTATCCTTGGCCGCTGATCCGGTGCCACACAAAATTGTATAGATGTGCAAAATGCTAATGCAAGGCGATGCATGGGGATGCTACCCTTTGTGTACGTTGACTCCCAACCAATTTGCATTTAAAGCCAATTATCCTGTGGTCAATTTGTTGGAGTATCCCCAAATTTGTGGTTCGTTAAGTGTGCATGTAATTAAAGGTGGAACAGGATGGACGAAGGGCAGCCCCACTTCCGCTGGAGTTGCGAGGACCGAAAAATGAATGGAAACGGACATGAATCGGAATGAGTGGGAATCGACGGTTTTACTAATGAGGTGCGCCGTTTAGTTGTGACAACTTGAGATCAATTTTATGGCAGAAACCCTCGTGGGACCCTAAATGTGCGTGATTAAGTTGTAAAGGGTGGTTTTTATAGAGTTATTTTTATTCGGGACTACAAAGGTTGCCATCAGATTGAATGGTGAATTGGGTGAGTTTTTCCTTTTATTTTCATATTTTTCTACACGCCATTTACTAGGCGGGGTATGTCTTCAACACCTCAGATATTAAATAGTTGGGACCTTGCAAGCAGTATATAGCTCCATCCGCTGTTCATTTTACCACTTATCATCGTTCGTTAGCGTAGCAATAAAAGGCCTGATGATCCAATGAGCTATATAGACTACGACATCCGTTCTTCTTGAAATGTGTTTACCAACTTTGCTGACGTAAATGTGAGATTAGCAGCTCCCGATCTGAAGCAATCCTGAATTTATTGCCAACCGGATTTCTCCATAAAACTGACTGACCAATCAGGTCCTCCAGCAATGGACGTCGAACTGATCTTTCAATATATTCTAGGGTTTCAACATGTCAACCTGGTTAAGCCTGTCTTAGCAAAAGTACAAGTCCCCTTACAGTATAGCAAGCTCACTCTTCCCTTTTCATATTTGGGTTGCTTAACCAACCCAACCCATTGGCAACAAACAAACCGACACTGAAATGATTGCCCCTCCTCGGTTAGGATAACAATCTAGCTATCGCTTTCACCCTAGGCTAAAATATGCAACCAAAAACAAATTGGCTACATGTCCTGAGCAAGCTCTAAACACCCGCGTTCCAGCATAAAACTTCATGTTTATCATGAGACACACCATATGCCGGAATTAAGGACATAAACCCGCAGGCCATCAGCATTTAGCATGTTATAGTGAGAGCGCAGTAGGTACATGTGCAAAAGATATACGCATGCACAGCAACCATGTGGCAGCAGCACATGCATATCAAGGGAGAGAAAAACAGATTAGATCAGGAACACCCATGGTAACTGCCAGTTGCCACGAAGTATAGTATACCCGCCCCGTATGTCTAATATGAGAACAGGCGCCATTCCCACCCAGCAGATAATCCAAATGCAGAGCCAACATTAAATGGGTGCGTTCACGTCACCTTCACATTTGAGAGAAAATATTTTTTCATTAAATTATAACTTCTGACTGCACCCCTTGTGCGCTTTTATATTTTTGGAGCGCGCTTAAGGTAGTTTCATATCTTGTAAGCAATCAGTTTGATACCTCCGTTCGTAGCCTGGGCATGGACACCACAACGACGGGGATGACGATGTAAACGACGAGTGGCGTTCATTAAACTTTCAGTTTAACATACCAGGAATGGCAAAACATTCAGGACACATCCCATATATGCAGGGTGAAGGCTGACTGACTGGCTAGTCACCTTTAAGCCTTTTTATTTTTTTTTTTTGGTGCTTGGGTGGTGTCAGTAATGGCAGCTGAAAGTGTGATGCTAAAACAGTGTGGGCAGCAGGGAAGGTTTGTTGTTTGTGAAAAAGGAAAAAACTTTGACACTTCCCACTTCCAGTGGAAAACTGTGCCCCTCAAATTACTGACAGAAATTCGCCTCTTTCGAAAGCAATTATTTGGTTTGACGGACTTTCTGGTGTTAGTGGTCGGATTTCAGTTCGAATATTTGGTATGAACTCCAAGAGCGTTGGTGGCTTATTATTTATTTAAAGCCTTTCAATATAGTCTGAGTAGGCCAGTAAGAGTTTAACTTTCTTTCGCATCTGTGTTAACTTAAGAAATGGAAGCCCTTTATGCCAACCTAAATGAAAGCCCAAAAGTTCGACTTCTTTAAGTGCAAATCAGTAAATTTACTCTTAAATATCTTAATATAATCGATAAAACTCCCCCATAAAAAATTCTACATGCAATTTAGTGTTTACTTACAGCCTTGAAGGAGGTCCGATTAAATAGTAAAATTGGACAAATATGAATTACTACAAATATTTTGCTGCGAAACCTTTTTTTTCAAAGACAAAAGCTAGTTCGGTCTTTGCAACTTCCTAAAACCCCAAAAAACCATGATTTGAAGTGTACGATGCATTATTTCTCTTTGACAATGCCGAGTACTGGTGGAGCACCAGGAACTCTACGGATGCCTTGGATAAACTAGAACAACATTTTAGTACAGAAAGACGACCTCCACTTGCTGGGCAGACTGTTTTAAAGTTACCACCACCCGCTACCAGCATAATGGTATACCTGGCCAACCTGGAGCGCATTAAAATGAAATAAATTGATGTCGGGCAAGGGTCTCTAAATGCAATACCCGTATCTTAATTGTATGTCATGTCATGAGTGAGCTATGTAAATGAGGTGCATCAAGATAGCTTCTTGAGTGCTTTACCGACTGCTCGTGCACTGCTTTCACCTACTCCAGTACTCCCCCATAGTTTGCTCGGTTTTATGCGTTTGTCTCCGTGAAACACAAGAAAACAAACTGGCGGCACAGCACAAGACTCTCTGTGTTGGTTTCTTTTTCTGGAATGCAACACCTAGAGGATATTCCCAACCAGGTCACATACATAGTACGGGGCGAACTCACGTGCATGATGTGGAGAGTTTAGTTCCTTTAAGCTTCGTTTTTAATATCCTGCTGTGAGGTGTGGCCCCATCCGGGGGAAAGCAAGAAAAGATATGAAATAACGCCAAGGGAAAAGGTAGGATATGGAAATAATCCTCAGCTATCGCATGTCGCCTTATGCCACGTTCTATCCGATGCTACTGCTAATGCTGCTGGTTTACGATTATGTTCGGATGTCATGAGTGTCGTTTTAATTAAACTTCATGCCCATGCACAAACACATACACAGATACACATGTTGATGGGGAAAAATGCTAAACAATGAGCTTTATGTTCGCGCGCTTTGACCTGACATTGATCTGCAATTAAGCAAGGGCGCAGCCGAAGCCTTGAATGACATTTAAATTAATTCGCCCTGAAAGTGGGCGGCACACTGTCGTTTAAATTAATCTCTGTCCGTGATTAGTTGTGGTTTGTTGGAAGCACTGGGACAGGGATTATGCAGTGCTCAAGGTCACTTGGGAAAGAAGTGACGGCTGACGGGTCGTTTTGGTGACACTTAAACATATACAGTATACACACACCAAGCAGTCCCTTCTGTGTGATACATCATGACATGATCTAACCCTTTGGGGGTAACTCTCTATCTGATACTTGGATGAATGACAAATTTCACAAAAGGAAAATCAGTGGCCATTTATAATATCCTCTCCCGCAATCACCGAAGCGAAACATCCGACTGACACAAAAATCGACACAACTTGCTCCCTCTTCGAAATTCAACGTCCAAAAAGAATCAATCAATCGTTTAATGAAACGAATCAAAGATTCCATTCCCCCGGTTGGGTCTTTTCATTTGCAGAGACCTTTGACGCAGTAGTTCACCAGCAGACCGTATCCCTTCGAATTTAAATTTTAATTGTGTCCCTTTGCCTTCCCCCAGCACCTATCGGTCGCATCTCAAAGTCAACAGAAACCACTAATTAGATCCCAATCGAAGGACCTTTCTTCGTGTCGCTTTTTGGTCCTCGAATCGATTGTAAATCTCCTTTGTGCGACAGTGAAATTAAATTCTATCGAAATTGCAGACGACTGTATGTGTGTGTGTGTGTTTGTCCTGGTCCACAGCTCCATTGGAATTCCAATTATTTGGAATTTTTTCAATTAAAAATGCACAAAATTGTTGAAAAATGAATTTCCCATAGATGTGAAATGGATGGGAGCAATGCAGTCGCCGCTTAGAGACAACCAACAATTTAAATTCCATCTTATCAGCACTACTTGATAAAATAACGTTGTCCTTACTCAGTTCGTTATGAAGGACATGGTTTTATATGATGAGCTGAAGGATGCTTTAAGTACAGAGAGATATGTTGAATAGTCGTCTGATAAATATGTTATATAACACTCAAGTTGTAGCTGTTGCAACAATATTAAATCTAAAAAAAAAACGCTGCTGGTAAATAAATGAGGGTTGCCCTTGAGAATACCTGCTCGCAAACCCTTTGTAAATAAAGACACAAATCCACTTGTAGTTGTGTACATCGTATGCATTTCCGAATCTAGTGTTTTATTTATTAAGCTGATGGGTTTTTTTGGATTAGGTAGAAGTTATTTATCCAACCCACTGGCATTTACGACAAAAAATGCACGAGATACTCGTATGTATGTGCTTCGGTTTTTGAGTGTTGAAGCAGTGAACAAATAAACACAGAACAAATCCATTTAGATTTACTGTCGGTGTCGGAGCTATACTATAACGGAAAGGACTAGTATTATGGAGAGCTGCAAATTTTAGCTCAGTCCCTGAACATATATATGTTATTTCGAGTAGTATTTGGTTAATGTTGTACAAATATTCGCCGACTATGTACATTGTTATTTGTATTTCCATTTCTGCCCGTGTTTGTCTTCAATAATCTGTTTGTGAAGTGGTATGAAGTTTTAATATTTAAGAGATATCCAACAAGAAGGCAAATTATAGCTGTAAGCATAAAAACGTGAAGAAATTTTTAGAGTTACGTGGCACCATCCACCAGATTCCTATCTATTTGTGAATTGCCATTCTTATCGCAATAGTTTTTGAGTTTTTTTTTTTTTTAAATATCCCAGTCCAACTCACGTATGGTTGGATTGTTGCCGTAGGTAAAACGAAATGGTAAAAAATTTCTTTTGCTTTTTTTGACCTCTTAACAGTGTTGTTAGCACTCTCTTTTCATTTATCCCACGAAGAGTGATCATTTTTCCCATTTCATCGTACTCAAATTTCTTTTTAAAAACCCACGATACTTTTTTGCCTAAAATTTGTATTACCCGGAGATAAGATCACGGTTAATTAATCTTTAGTATATCCGCCTTTGGAATTCACTCCCACGTAACTTGCGAGAGCTAACAAATGCACGACGATTTAAAACCGAACTTCAAAATTTTCTCAGTAACTAAAGCAACTAACTTCTCCCCTGACCTGTTGCGCCAACAATTTTTTTTTTTTTTTTATAAAAATCACAGGTTGTAACATTAATACGATTATTTTTTGGTACTAGAAAATTTTGATAAAAGACAATTTATGGACATTCAGTGTGTTGATAATCACGTTGAAATGTAGGAGCTTTGATGAAATTTCAGCAAAAATTTATAGTTTGAATATTTTTTGCTATATTTCGATTTGCTGCTTTTTGCCTTTATCCCACGAAAGGCTTTTTGGACATTGAAATTCCCACACAAAGAGATAAATCCCAAGATATAACAACACTGCCACTTAAACCTAATGGTTGAACTCAATCTTGGTCTTAATATGTTGCATATGAATTATAAAGTTTGTTTATAAAAGAAAAATAATAATAATAACCAAATGATCTTTAAATTTTCTCGAAAAAAATTTATTAATTTTTTCGTACGAAAAAGGTTTGTCAATGAACTTTCCAGCCAATTCCACAAAAACAAAAATCATTCCACTGAAATATTTCATTTCTTTACTTTCCATCTATCAGGACTATTTTCTAAGTGGTGATTGATTTGGGAAATTTTTTTCTGACAGAATTTTTTGCTATGACGTAAACAAAACTTATTTTCATACTGTTCTAACTTTTTTAGTTGCATTTTATGTGTGGCTATAACTGAGGCCTAACATAAATATGGCTGACATATAGCGCACACCCACGATGGCACGATAAATTAAGCTAGCTATTGGCAATCCTGTAAATAAGGACGACTTTTGGAGCTAGTTCGAAAGTTTCTAGCGGTTATTTTTCGTCCCGCTCGGCAGCACTACTGGGATTCACTCAAAATGGATACGAGCTTTCCCTAAATGGTTTTGCAATATATTAAGTGGGTCAGAATGGGTGAACGTACTGTGGTGTTGAATGTAGCGTTGAACCTAAAATGATGAAGTGTAAACAACCCATTAGTCGCCTAACAAGTTCCACTTCCAATTGTAGACCCGAGTCTGTCAAATAAGTGGAAAGTTAAAAAAAAAAAAAAAAAAATAGTAGGCGCAAACAGGTCCGGAGGGACCCTAGGCCTAGCTTCTCACAACCATTCATTTTTGGAACGAATGGAAGGGATCTACAATTTTATGCCGATTCCAAACGGCTAATTGAGAAGCTCTTCCAAGACAGTAATATACTCTCGGATGTTTGTCAGACGTTCGCGAGAGGAGGCGCAGTGAAAAAAACCCTAAGTTGGAATTTGGGTTTTTGCGGGATTCGAACCGCGACCCCTAGCGTAGTAGTCCAACACACTAACCACTAAGCCACTGCATCTACAAAGTGGAAAGTTAAGTGAGCTAATTCTAGAACCAGCTGGAGTAAACTAGAAACTTATCGATTGGCGGAAAGTGGAGAGTTAATTCTAGCTAATTCTAGAATCAGCCCGAACAATAATTATACAATAGAAATTTCTCGAGAGGTGGCAGAACGGATATAAGAGGCAGGTTTGAGAACAGGGACAGACAGTTGATTCTTAAACAGTGATAATAAAGTTCGAAATAGTAATCGATTGCGAAGATAAGAGTAAGTGTAACATTATACAGTTATTTAAGTGATTGGTTTGAATCGTTTAAGAATTGTTTTAAGTGATATTGTGTCAGCTCTACGAGCAAAAAAGGAGGGAAGAACATCGGCTTCTGCGGAGAAAAAAGAGAGAGCATGAGAAGCGCGCGATCGAGCATATAGAGAATAGTTACTCCAGGAAGAATGTACGGAAGTTTTACCAAAAGGACGTGTCATGGCAATAAGACCCGACCAGAAATCTGTATAGAGACGAACAAGGAAACCTCGTAGTGGAAACACAATCGGTGCTGAGGACATGGAAAAACCATTTCTGCAGACTGCTAAACGGCGAAGACGACACAAATTCCGCTGTCAGGCAGAACGAAACATTCAACCTGGGCGCTGAAAGCCAAGACTTCCGTCCACCTGACCAAAATGAAGTGAGGATAGCAATATCCAAGCTGAAGTCCAACAAAGCTGCTAGACCAGACGGCTTACCTGCCGAGCTCTTCAAGGCAGCCGGAGATGACTTGGTAGAGTACATACACCAACTCGTCTCCAAAATTTGGTTAGAGGAAAGTATGAAGGTATGATGATTGGAATCTCAGCATTGTTTGCCCGATACACAAGAAAGGAGACCCTCTAAACTGCGCCAAATATAGAGGCATCAGTCTCCTTAACATCGCATATAAGATCCTCTCTGCCGTACTGTGTGAACGCCTGAAACCATTCGTTAACGATCTGATAGGTCCCTATCAGTGCGGTTTTAGGCCCAGTAAGTCCACGACCGATCAAATATTCACACTACGGCAGATCCTGGAAAAAACCCAAGAAGTTCAGATCGATACTCACCATCTTTTTATCGATTTTAAGGCCGCATATGACAGCATTTATAGAGACGAGCTATACAGAGCCATGTCTAGTTTTGGCATCCCTGCCAAACTTGTCAGATTGTGCAGAATGACGATGGAGAACGCTCGCTGCTCCGTAAAGGTCGGAAACAATCTCACCGAGACCTTTGATGTCAAAAAAGGATTTAGACAAGGTGATGCGCTGTCATGTGACTTCTTCAACATCATTCTTGAGAAGATTGTGCGAAACTCACAAGCCCACACCAGAGGCACAATTTTCCATAAGTCTGTGCAACTGCTTGCATACGCTGATGACATTGACATTGTTGGCACAACACAGCGAGCTGTTACTGGTGCGTTTGCGAGTATTAGTACAGAAGCGGCAAAAATGGGTTTAGTGGTGAATGAGGGTAAAACAAAATATATGCTGTCAACAAGAAGGGACACACAACATCGACGAATCGGACAGAACGTCACAATAGACATTTATAACTTTGAGGTAGTTAGGGAATTTGTCTACCTCGGATCCGCTATTAACTCTGAAAATGACATCACCTCAGAAACCAAGCGAAGAATCACACTTGCCAACCGCTGTTTCTTTGGCCTGAGACGGCAATTGATTAGTAAGGCCTTGTCAAGAATCACTTAGGAGATTCTATATAAGACCCTCATCATCCCAGTCCTATTCTATGGCGCAGAAGCATGGACGCTATCAAAGGCGGATGAAGATCTCCTCGGATTTGGAGAAGGAGATTTAACAGCGAACTCTACGAGCTGTACAGCGACATCGACCTGGTCAGAAAAGTACGCATTAGTCGTCTAAGATGGTTAGGACATGTAGAGCGAATGGACACCAACTCTCCGGCCCGGAGAGTCTTCGATTCCAACCCGGAGGGACAACGCAGTAGAGGAAGACCTCACCTTAGGTGGCGCGCGCAAGTGGAAGGGGACCTCAACCAACTTGGAGTGCGCAACTGTAGGCAGTTAGCCAAAGATCGCGCTAACTGGAGAGGCGTATTGGTAGAGGCCCTGGTCCACCCCGGACTGTAGCGCCAACTTAAGTAAGTAAGTAAGTAAGATATTGTGTAAGTAGAATAATCCATAAAAGTGTTTTATTAGAAAAGTACAAGAAGAAGAGTGTTTTATCTTTTCGAATCCCAGCCTGAATTGAACAGTACCATAAGTTGGAAAACGGACTTACTTAGTTCTGAATAACGAGTTGGCATATTCTTATCAAAGCGGTCCTCAAAACTGTAGGACTTGCAGATGTGTACAAAAATCTTTATACCAAAAAAGCGTCTTCAGTATCTGTCTCAGATGGGATATACTATACAAGTCTCAGGCTGGCAGGAATAGTATTGTGGTTTTGCGGAAAATACGCTCAGAGCAGATGAAATCATTTTGGCGATTAAATCGGTAAGAGCTCGCAAATTAACCCTCTGGACCAACAAATCAAATTAATTTTTAGTAAATTCATGAAAGATTTATGTCGGCTTTGTTGAAAGTTACCCCTTTGGTTATGAATTAAAACAACCTGAATGAAATGAACGTATAAGGTATACCTGAACGGCACCAAAATCGAATGTATTGAGTTAATACCGGACTTAAGATAATGGCGCCCAATTCAAAATACAAAACCCTCACCCATTTAGGGATATTTTTCTGACTCAAAATGATATTCAAATTGTGTGCTTTCGGGAAATGAAACAAACTGCGATGAAGAACATTAACAATTCCTACTTAAGATGGCATTTGAAAAATGCGTGTGATATAGGCAAAGACTCCTGGCAATGGGCATAGTTTGTGCCAAGTGAACAACTTAGTAGATTTGCGTAATCGAATTAAATTGATTTGCATACGATTTGCTATCCAAATCCCCTAGAGCAGTTCCACTATATAATTTCCGTTGAATATTCTTGACTACCTCCAAGCTCCAATACAGAAAAATCGCCCGCATCCTTAAGCTCCTAACTTAAGGATGTAAAAATCTCTTCAATCTCAGCTCGGAGTAGTTAAAACTCAGAAAGGAAAAACAACAACTCACTTTAAAATTCCATCGTAAACCATCGTAAACAGAAACAAAAATAACGCTTATCCTCACACGCCAACATAAACAGAAAAAAAAGATTACCAATTGAATAGACCAATCCGGATTGTATCCTTTTATCCTCATGCATAAAAGTCCTTGAATTCCGTCTCAAACCAACCAAGGCGCACCTAAACGAAAAACGAACACAAAATCCAAGTCACTAACTCAGTAGCTCTCCTGCAGGTTCCTCCCGCATTTGAATTCAGAATATCACTTTAAGTAAATCCTTCATTTCGGAAGTCCTTATTCAATCTGTGAAATAGTCACCAGGGTGAGAGCGGCGTATATACAGCCGCACACCAACCCCATCTAGATACCTATTCCCTGTCTGGATGAATATGCGAATATACACCCCAACACTGTTATGATGTATCCCTAAATGTTGTCTTTTGCTGCCGGTGTGTACCAAGTACGAGTATGATGATGCTGACGGTAAAGACTAAAGAAGATGTTATGGTTTCGCTGATGGAGAAGGATGTGATGCTGGTGTTGTCGGATGGGCCACTGTAACTGAAATTGTATTTTAGAATTTATTCATTCGGCGGTTATTCTTTTGGCATGCGAATATGTGGGCATGTGTGGATGCTCTTCCACGCACCCATCAGCCATCACCCATGCCAAGCTCTTCTGCCGGAAAGTTAGAAGAAATCCTGATTCAACGAAATCTCTTTTTTAATTGAACTTAATTCCGTGTAATTTAACATTCATTTCGTTCGCGTTTCCTATGACGGAATTGTGTATTCATGCAGACTTGGTTACATTCTTCCGCACACATGCAGAATATACGCTTGAAAATAGTGTCCCGAGGGAAGTTTATTTTTTGGTTTCTACATGTTTGCGATGGAGGATTCCATTTACATTTCTGTTGTGTTCGGGATATTAATTCGCTTAATTAAATGAGGAATTGGTTGATTTATGAGAAGAACTTAGCGGTGTTAGGCATGCCTTAGGAGCTGGCTCATTTACATGGAAATGTTTAGCGTTCACACGTGGATTTTATTGGTATCTGACTTCTATGACAAATGAGTGACTCATGTGGCGTAGATTTTAGATATTCTGTGTAAAACTCCGGTTAAAATGCTTCTGCACCTGTTTCTGAATTTATTTCAAGTCGCTTTATCTTTGATTATGTTATTTAAACTACCAGTAGGTACTCATACTTCCCTTTTATTTATATTCCCCCCTGAACTCTGCTAGTAGTTTGGCACTCTGCAAAATTCAAGGCTAAATAAATATAACCTCTAATCTTCGGTTTTCCTCACGAACGGACAACTTTCTGATTGCACACTTAAATGTCTGCTTCATTCCAAATCCAACAATGCTCTACCACCTTTTATAATATTGCATTAACTTCCGCAGTTTGAAAAGTGATTGCCCGATTTAAAAACAATTCACTCCCAATAAAAAGCGTCCTCGTTTAATATTAAATTTTATAACACCCAGCTCTAGTTTTCACTTCCGCATATTATAATGGACCACGTATTTCGTTTCTCTAAGAATCAATCAAGTCCGCAATATCAATAAAAGCTCTGAACAAATTTTAAATTTAACTGTCCCAATAAATAAGCATATCGCATTTGCTTCATTCTCAAATCCATTAAAATAAATCGAATTTAATTCCAGTCGTAGCTTTGGTCCCTTTAAAAGCAAATAAAATGTTAGTTCAGTAAGTTTATGACCCGCTATTTCATCGACTTGAATATTTAACGGGGACCGCAACGCCTTTGAGGGACCGAAACCCCCTTGATGTTCGAGGCAAGGCAGCTCTCTGTCGTTGTCGTTCCTCTAAGAAAACATGATTTTATAAAGTAAAACATTCCGGGACTTAATGGGCGACTATTTACACTCGTAAAAATATTATTTTCGCCTGATTTCACTCAATTGCATGAGTTGGTAAGATGGTATGGTTGTGCTGTCCCATGGTCTCGCAGTGGCATGCCAACGCCGTTAAGTCTTGACGACCCGCCTGTTATGGTGTTGACGGAGCTTTGGTGTTTTACTTTGTTACTGTTGTAGAGAGAGAAAAAAAAACAAGCGAAATTACACAGTAATACAGAGCAACGAAACGTTAATGAATAAGAAAAAGGATATTTCTTGGAAATTGGTGCGGTTTCATTCTTTAGAGACACTTTATGAAACAATTCTCAATTTAATATTGGACGTGGTCGATCCAGCAAAACACAGTAATATTTAAGACGATGTAAATAGGTCGAAAGTATTTTTAACCTTTAGCGATTTTTTTTTAGCAATTATTTTTGGCAATAGCCTTTAACAAACTTAAAAGGTTTACGGGCTTATTCGTAATACCTAAAAAGGTTCTTTTGTTTCTTCAACATAAATTGTGTTGATATTTATATCAATTTCTATTTTGGGGTCCTTATTCAAAGCCCAATGAAAATGTTGAAAAAGCTTCTATCTGTATTGTTTTCTCAAATGCCTTTTTCGAATCAGCCTAAGACTCTGCAAGCAAAGTTGTTGCGCATGAGTCCGCGAAGGTTTCTGAGTTGATACGATCAATTCTGGAAGAAGGGGCGTGGCACCGCCCATACTAAAAAAACATTAAAAACCTTAAATTTCGAAAGCCACCAAATCGATTGAGTTCAAATTTACACACATTCTTAGGTATTAGCCCAGGAGTATACCGGTGGAGATTGGTCAATATTGGACAAAGGGGCGTGGCACCACCCATAAAAAAAACATATATTTTGAAATCAACCGAATCGATTGAGTTCAAATTTATTGCCGTAACAGTTAATGCTGAGTTGTGGGTCACATAAGAATTTACCTATGTAAATTGTGAAATTCATTTAAAGGACTTTATTGAAAAAACGAAAGGCTGACTGATACGAAAGAAATTGAGTAGCATGTGCATGGTGCATGCTTGGAATTATTATTTTCATTACATTAACGAATTTGGGCACAACGAAGTTCGCCGGGTCAGCTAGTGTTATATGCAAACAAGTTACTTGTATTAATCCCTGGGAGGACAAAAACTAACCATTCACCCACGGAAATACACGCATAAGGTGGAAACGTTTATGTACAATTTCAAATTGATATCCTGCAGGATGGTAATGCCAACTACACGGCTTCCTCTCACTCGGTAATTGTCGGGACAAAGTGCCTCCATTCTGCCTAATAGCTGTACTTTCCTTCAATGCAAGAACGTTGGCCTTGCGGCGAAACGTCATCCGCATTCAATTACAAATTTCAAAAGACAAACACGCCCCCAGTTAATTGCGGGGATTCATGTATAAGGCTTACTAGTCCGCAACATTCCAACCGCCCCGCATCGAGTGCCTTTCCCATGGTAAAGCTAAAGTAAATCAAAATAATTTTTTTCCATTTTGCTCCTTCTTGATGGGAATAATAATAAAAACATATTCAGAAGGAAGCTCGCATGCAAAGGAGAAAAATGAGAAAAAAAAAAAAAAACGAGAGAGAACCAGAAACTGAACGATGCCAGTCTACAGCCTAGGGCTATTTTCGTCCTAGTTATGTTCTGGCTCAAGCTCTAATGGCTATTTTCCTCCATCGTCCTCGCTCCCATATAAACCCCTCATTTTCCACCTGCACACTTCTTGGATGAATAATGAATGCATAATGGAAGTAGGTGGCAGTAAGATGGTGGTTTCGTGGTGGCTACAGTCATTGTCGTCCTTCTTGTACGTGTATTCAACCACCTTCGCTAGCGCAAAGAGGTGCCCTCATCTCGCACTCGTCGCTGTTTCTCAGCACGCCTAATGGGTAGCGATGACTTCTTGCCGAGCCAACCAACGAAGACATCATCATCGTCGTCGCCTTCGTCATCGTTGTTGCCTATTTCTGGACACCGAAGATAAAGCCGAGCACAACAATCACCTGGCGGGCATGGTTGAAATACATCTGAAATGTTTTTATATTTCGCCCTCTGAGGCATGGGGGTCTATCTGCAATTTTCACTTTTCTTCCTGGGCTGGATGTCTATGTACATGTGTTGGTTTGGTCCTTTTTTTGGGGTTAATGCCCATTTACAATGAAGTGCGGCATATGCCATTAAAAAATTGCCACCATGCTTCTATTTTTTTTTTTTTTATACTCAGCGTGTTGAAAATGTGAGTCAAGTCCTTTGCATTCAATGAAAAGTGCAAGTCCAATGAGGGTTGGAGGCAGATGGCTGCAGTGTTAGTCCTTTGTTTGGTACAATCATGAGGGTAGTGGGGGTGCGATGATAGGTGTTATGAAGAAATGTTCTCACCTGATAAGCATTTAAGTCCTTGGATACAGAAACAGCCGTTTCACTGTAGTGCGACTTTTTACTTGGGCTGTACCCTTAAGAGTGGTTGCCTCCACATTTTGCTCGCAGAGTGAGTGATTTTTTGCAACGACTTCCGAATATATTTAACCGGTGTTAGGTGACTGTTTCTATATTTGGTTTCATACTTTAGATCAGGGCAGCCATACTTGTATGCGGTTTTATACATTTCATGAGCTAAAGGACTCACAATTTTCTGTATAGTTCAAAACAGAGTTCTCAGACTATTGAGCTGAGTCCACTCCATGCTGCTCACAATCACAGCGCAGCGCAGTAACATATTTCACTCCTCGTTCACCTTCACCACCGAAAACGTTATATCCTCAAGACTTCACTCCTGGTAGAGGATAAATTAAGAAAACAGGGATGCGTGATAAATTCATATTCATCCCTTTGTCTTTGCTCCTACACTCACCATGCATCCATTAACGATAGATGCACACACACAAACACCTCGCAACCATTCATTATGGATTCTTAATTTCACTATGATGCACTTACTTTCATTAATTAACGCCCGTTAAAGGATTTCTTTTATTTACCGTACTCCATGAATGCACCTTAGAACGCATTGCATCTTTCTACCGGCAACGGCAAGAGTGTCATTGCAAAGGGGGGAATTGAAACATGGGTACAGCTGAACAGAATTAACACCGTTTGTAGGGTGGCCGGCTTGCAGCCAGAGACAGTCGGGTGTGTGTGCAGACTTTTGTATGGTTGGATTTCTTCAGCTACAGCGACTTTGAAGTTTTGCGTAGGACTTGCTTTGCGCATTACTGTGTCGTCGGGTGTAGGTTTTAATTAATTTTTATGCGCTTGCAAATTTTATGCAGCAGGCACACTCTGTACAGCACGCAGAGTTGTGAAAGTTAAGTGCAAAGGTGACACGGGCTGTTTAATTATATAATATGTTACGTCAATGCGTGTGAGGTGAATTTTTATTAAATTAAATTATTGCAGCTACTTAAAAAGTTTGCCCAGCGTTTTTCATTTTTATTAGCCGAGTTAAGTTGTTACCCTTAACGCAAAGATTGATGTGTAAGCTGCGCGAAGAGCAAGTGAAGATGCCATCATTAGAATGTTTTATGAGGGTGAAGTATAGCTGACATTAATTAACTCCATAAACAGGCATTTCATTGCTTCGGTATTCAAATTTTGCATTGTCTGAAATTTTATGACTGGGAAAGACTGATGAGGTTCGAATGCGCAGGGAGATGGGATAGAGGAGTGTTGTACATAACCACAATGTTATGTTGATTTATAAATTGGAACGTAACTAGATTAGGTGGTTGAAGTTTTATTCTGTTTAAAGGTACCTTCCCAGCTTTTAGCACAGACGTGCATTACAAAACAGTGCTCTCGTTGAGTCGAATGACAATCGAGTCCCAATGTAGAATTTGAATAACGAAGACGTATACACGACAAAATTCAGTCAAATCTATGACCTATGGGTCTATCATCTTCTTCCGCAAACGTAGTATAATTGTACAGTGGCAAAGATCTAAATGTCATCCTCTTATCAGCAAGTTTCTTTTTCTTTTACAGTGTCCCATCTGAAAAAGCTTATACCTAAATAAAGGGTTTTTCAATAAGAGCGCTACAAAAGTATTTTTTAAATAAAACAAAAACGGTTTTGGATATCAAAAAAGTTCTTTATTCCTGTGAAAGTACGTTTGATGCCATTATGTATGGAACTCGATTTCTTTTGCATGGCCACCACGGGCACGCTTGCAGAAATCCAGACGCTGAACCCAATTTTCGACGGTTTTCAAGCATAAATTGGCCGATACTGCTGCAATTTCACGTTCGATATTCGTACGAAGTTCATCAATCGTCGCTGGCTTGTTGGCATAGACCATAGACTTGACGTAGCGCCACAGGAAATAGTCTAACGGCGTCAAATCGCATGACCGAGGCGGCCAAGCGACTGGACCATTTCGTTAGATAGCACGTTCTCCAAACTTGGTTTCCAATAAATTGATTGTGACATTCGCTGTGTGGCTTGTGGCGCCGTCCTGTTGGCGCCACAGGTCCTCCAAGTCCATATCCAATTGGGGCCAAAAATATTCGGATATCATTGAACGGTAGCGATTCCCATTCACAGAAACGTGCCGGTCTTGATCATCGCGGAAGAAGTACGGCCCAATGACGCCGCCGGCCCATAAACCACACCAAAACGTTATTTTGTCGGGATTCAATGATGACTCATGGAGTACGTGTGGATTACTGCCTGACCAATACCGCATTATTTGTTTATTGACGAAGCCATTCAGCCAGAAATGAGCCTCATCGCTGAAGATGATTTTTCGATGAAAATCCGAATAATTTTCAAGTTGCTGCTCAGCCCAATTCACGAACATACGACGCTTCTGGTGGTCAAGCTGCTTCAGTTCTTGCGTCAATTTAATCTGGATTTAAGGATGTAGGCCAAGATCTTTTCGCAAAATTCGCCACAACGACGTCACAGGGATGCCCAACGCTTGAGAACGACGTGTGAGAGACACATTTGGGCTTTCTTCAACTGAAGCCTCAGCGGCAGCAATGTTCTCGACACTACGGGCACTTCTTTGTCTCACTGGCACGGGAACATTTTGTACTGTGCATGTGGATACAAATTTTTCCACTAGACGCTACATTGTTGATCTGCTAGGACGATTATGGCGACCATAAATTGGACGTGGGGCTCTTAATGTTGAGGCCACTGACGCCGAATTTCGGTAGTAAATTTTAATAATTTCGACTCGTTGTTGGCTCGTATATCTTTTCATCATGAAGTGGCGAACCTTACTGAAGAGAAATCTCAAAAGAGCGGCAAGAAATTCGGCGTCGTTTGCTCTCCCTGTCGCTCTACTTTTGTAGCGTCCCTGTTGAAAAACACTTTATTTCTACTTCCGAATCGCGAATCATCACGACGATCACCTAAATGATGCCATATTCAAAATTGTTCCAGGTTTGTTTAGAACGATTCAATCTTGGTCTTGCATTAAAATTAAAATTAAATTCGAACACCCGCAGAACGGTGGTGCAGCTAATTTATTCTTGAGCAGTGATGCCATTCTGGCATTTTTAATGCTAGGTCTAGCATTTTCGAAGACTTGAAATTATTTCTTCTAAAAATTAAAATGCTGTTTTTCTTTTGCGTTTAGTACTTATATCGCTGCATCCGGGAAAGTGTGTATTAATTAAGAGCTCCAGGATCTCCGCACAGGATTCAGTTCAGCCTCCATTTGACTTTCGTAGAAAGGAAGGGTTGGAGTGCTCCTTTTGCTAAGCCTGGCGGAGTCCTTAAGGGTTTCTAATGAATGACAGTAATCCATCCAGGTCTCCTTTTTGGATACCTTAATGGCTTTCTTATAAAGACTTAGACAGTCCCTATAAGGCTGCCAGAATTTGTGTTTGTGGCAGATAATGAAAATCGCTCTGGTCATTTTTCTGAGATTGGAGAGATCCTCATTCCACCATGGGGAAAGTGTTTTTTTTTTTACTACGTTTAACTGAGTACGAGACTTTGAATGCCACACCCATTGCGCTCTCGAAAGTCTTAACCCTTGCCTCCAGTTCTTCAATTGCTAGAGTGAATGTTTCAGGTTTTTTTTTTAGTTTTGTCCGAATGACTTTGCCAAACTTGGTCCAATTAACTCTCTTGGGGTTTCTATATGGTTTACTAGTCTCGACCTCGAGCAAGTCATAGAGGATCCATCTGTGGTCTAAAAGTGACTCCAGATTGGAAACTCTCCAGTTGTCGACCCTAAAGCTATCATTGTTTGTTTTCGGTGTGATATTTAGGACCTCTTCCCACCCCTGGTATGTTCCCGTACTCGGGAAGACAAAGGTTGAGGTCGTGCCCTTATTGCAGACATGATAGGTTGATAGGTTAGTAGTTGAAAGAAAATCAAAAAGTTACCTCTTTCATTATCTTCTGAGCTCCCCCATACTGTATGCCTTGCATTGGCGTAGCAGCCTATCAGTAGGTTGTCTTTCGCTGTTAGTGCGGCTATGAGTTGCTCCACTTCTACTGGCGGTGCTGGTTTCTCATGAGCCATATATGCTGATGTCAGGAACGTGGGCTGGTTCGCAAACTCTAGTTTAACCACTGTTAAATCATCTGAGCTAAGATTGGGACATAAACATCCTTTAAGATGTTTCATAGCGAGTATGCATGTTCTAGGCTTACCTGTGGCCTGATGTTTGTAAAATAGGTTGTATTGTTTGTCTTGAAGTCCCTTTATGGTCGAGTCTCTCACCCAGGGCTCCTGAATAATGCCGATGTCCATGTTTTCCTCCCTTAGAAAAACCATAAGATTGTCGGAGGCACACATTGAGTGCCTCAGATTAATCTGTATGACTTTCAGCATTATTCGTAGACGGGTTTTTTGTCGGCGACCATTAGGTCCTCCAACAGTTTGTCGATGTCAACGATGTCTGCATCGTCCTCAGGACCCGTGGGGATGAAAGCTTTGAGCTTGGTAAGCCTTATGCCAAATTTTATGAGTTATTTTTAGGCACGGAATTCCTTACTATAGAGAGAGAGCATTTTATTATAACTAGCTGTTCCCGCCCGGTTTGGCCGTGCTAAGGAACTTTCTTGCTTAAGTATCTTGTCTAAGGTCCCGCTCAGCAAAAGGCTTTGTTTTGACAGTGCAGCATTTTAGCTGCCATGCGTCTTGAGAAAAAGCTTTTTTAATGTAATTCGAGGTTACGTTTTAACAACGTGTTGTTGCCGCTAATAATATTTTCATACTAGAAATATCAAAAGTAAATAATCAACGTTAACCAATTTACCGAAAATCCAATTGCATTAGCACAAGAAATGGTTTCCGTAAAGAAAATTTCCGAAATCATTAAAATCAAGCAGATTAGTGGTTAGCGTGTTGGACTGCTAAGCTAGGGGTCGAGGTTCGAATCCCGCAAAAACCCAAATTCCAACTAAGGGTTTTTTTCCGCTGCGCCACCTCTCGCGAACTTCTGACAAACATCCGAGAGTATGACTGTCTTGAAAGAGCTTCTCAATTAGCCGCTTGGAGTCGGCATAAAATTGTAGATCCCTTCCATTCGTTCCAAAAATTAAAAACTCACACAAAGCGAATGGTTGTGAGAAGCTAGGCCTAGGGTCCCTCCGGACCTGTTGCGCCAACTATTTATTTATTTATGAATTTTTTTGCATTCTAGCATATTCCTTTTTAAAATTATTAAAACACTGGTCTTGAGGTGTATTTTGAACAACTTACCTAACCTTAAACTATTAGGGGAGCTATGCGTGATCCTCCATCAGCTATAATCAAAATCAATGCGTATATCCATCGTTGGCTATCAACTATTTCGGTACATGTTTCTTGCCGAGATTAACGTCGATAAGTCGCGTGAACTTAGTCTACCGAAGGTAGACTGCCAATTTGGATGGACTTCCATCGAAATGGAAAACTTCGTGGGATATAGTCGAAGACATGTTGCTATCTCGGCCCTCGGCGTCTTTCCTTTGCATTAACAGTACAGAAAATTGGTCCACATCGAAAACAAATAGCTAACCCAACCCGTTTTACTGAAACAACCACCCAATCTTCCATGACTCCACTCTAACAATGACTCTCTCTAAGCAAATCTATTCCCTTTTCACAGCAACTATACCTCACATCCTTTTAACTAGCTTTTCAATCGTAAAACCACTAATCACCTAAGTAAATTTAAATCGTTTCAACCGCTACCATTCACCATATCCTTGGTGATTTCAATATTTCATAAAACTATCTCTTGTGCTAGTTTTAAGTACGACCGTTAAATAGTTTCAATTTGCATACGAAACAGGATTACACTCATAGGTGACTGGTTAAGCGCCCCTTTTGCCATGAAAACTGATTTGTTGCTGCACACACCTCTTTGCCGGGCATATAGTGCTCTACTCACACACTCTTGCGAAATGGCGCGCTGCTGCATTGAATACGTTCCGTTTCAATGCATCATTTATACTGACAGGAAACACATATTGAGATAATGGGATATGCAAGGGATTCTAATGGTTCCTATTGCGATAACTCAAAAAGTAAAAGGTGCCACGGTGCGAAATTTATTTCCTTGGTGAAAGTTTACACATTCATCTTGGCAGGCTGGCGGCGCTGCACGTTGCATATACATAGCTTTGGCGTATGGCTAAATAAATGAATATTCGACCGGATGTGAGGGGTGGTATTTTGTATCTATAGTCCTTATCCAGTGTTCAACGACTATGCTGGGAATGCGTTTGTTAAATGGAAACGTGTATGATGTGCATTGTTATTGTTTTAATACCTTTGCACATACCCATACGTCGAAAGTCGAACAGCGCCATCACTGATTTACAATGGTGTGTGGTTTAACTTAGCTTCACATAGCTCATAGAGCGGGGAGCTGTCTACTGAGCGAGGGATTTTGGGTTCAAGCCCCAGAAGTACATAAGTAAATGTGTGATAAACGTCGGAAAGAAAGTCAAAGAGATTGTTAATTCAAGAAGTTCAACATTCAATTGTAGGTTTCTTCCAAAATAAGAAAATCATGCAGATGAATGCCTGAAAGAAGGCCAAGTGTTCTATATATGACTACCTTTAATTGTAAAAACTGACTATAAGCTGACAAACCCAATGGCACCATTCAAAGCAAACGATATAATGTGTAGACCTTTACTTAACCTTGAGGCTCCTCAAAACCCGCATGCTATGAAAATACGTTTCTGGGCTAGATGCCATTGGACAAAGCCGTAAGGAAATTCAGGTGGCAACTGAAGGCAACCGGCAAAGTATACGGGGCGAACTATAAGTACGTAACAGCACGCACAGTACTACCAAGGTCTGAAAGGTCTAACGCTGATGGATGAAGACAGACAAAAAGTAAGTTTTCATAATCCTAAGTCGACTCATCAATCTCTCTGCGTAAGTCTTGTGAATCACCTTCCATGATGACTTAAAGCGAAAATTATACAATGTATGTGGTTAGTTTAACCTCCATGGAAGGCGTTGGTTGGCTTGTCAAGACACAGTGTCAGTTTCAAAAAGTAAATTCTGCCTTCCTTAAATATCGGCCAACACCAAGTCACTTATTTCAGTATAACTTTCATGAGCTGAAAGACGCGTCTTTAAACCCAAAAGTCATGCATCGCTCAAAACATAAACCCGATACTTTTTAATATCTTTGCAATCTAAATCGACTCGCATCCGGCATCGGCACATACCTCTGGGCAAAGTCCTTCAAAATGCTGATATACTCGTATTTATATCTGGCAAAAGCCATTCGACTGATCAGGCTTCAGTTGCACGTCGAATCATCCATCGATACATGTTAAGATAATTTCCCACTTGAATTTGAACAGCTCTGCATACACACATGAGTTTTTCCAATTCTCTTCCTAAAACTTGTGCACCAGTTCCCGCATCTCTGGTGTTGCTATAATGGGGTCCGGGGTGGCCATATCCTTGTGCACCCTTTCCACCTGGAAATGCTTGCTCATCTCAATGTGCCTCTCAAATTTTTGTTCTGTACCGTTTTTGTATGGGTTTTTTTTCCTTCACTGCACACTTACAACCATCGATGACTGTTTTATGATCGAAACTTTTTCCAATTGCGCTGTGTAGGTACGATAGTCGTGGACCATCAGAAGAGCAAACCACGCTGTGGTAGCAACTATTCACAACCACACACCTTCAATCATGTTTAAAGTGGAGATTCGCTCGTTTTATTAACACGCCCCAAAGAGCGGTTTCCAAAAGTGCTCACCCCTTCGTCCTAATCGAGCAGTGGTTCGGAAAGAAACCTCTATACCCATAAAACGTGAAAAAAAAAGTAGGAAAAGAATCCTAATATCCCTAAGGGGGAGGTGGGTGCACTGTTGTGTACTGCACATTTCATCTCGGCAACTCACGAACGCCTCTTAAAGTGCAGCGCAATATAAACTCAAAACAAGATGACGTTGCCAGAACTGGCATAAAAAAAGGACATCACTGTGAGAAGTTGTTCGTATGCCCGTTCCGCCCATTTAGCTTCCAGCCCAGAGCCCATGCCACAATATAAAATCCGAGTACGTACGAGTATTGTGGAATTCAAATATATACGGTATCGAGGCCCGAAGAAGTGGTTTACCAGCCAGCCCCCCGAATGCCTGCATTTTACGATTATGCAAGTCTAAGTATCGTACTTTGAACGCCATAAAAGTCGAATGGAGACAACGCTGCACATCTGGAATTTATCGATGTTTCGAATAGTTATCCGCTTAATCGAGCATAACCCGTTGGGTTATCGACAGCGGAAATCTGAATGCATTCACCGCTCGGCGGTCAGTTTAGGGCGGGATGGAATTGGCAATTTCTTTTTCGTGCAGGCTTCCTTTGCCGGAATAGGAGGTGTCCTTTGACAATAAAATATAAACCATTTAGATTCGGGTCTTGTGATTTTCGCATTTTTTTTTTTTAAATGCTTGAATGGTGATCCTGTGTGAATATTTGCTTACCTAGACGTCCTAAGCAGGGCTTAAAATAGCTTAGCTGGAAATAGGTCGAGATGGATATTATTTTAATGTCTTGCAAGACCAAGTCAAAAGTTGTTCATAAAATATATTAATAATTCATGAGTTCTTCTACAAGGAATTAATGTCACCTCTTGTTTGCATTCGTTTATACGAAAGCTCATTTTCTGTTGGGGTCGTATTAAAGGATGTTCTGGATTCACTATATAAGTTCGAATCATTGGAAAACACAATTGGGGGCGGAATTGACGTTTTTTCACAGCCAATTAGATAATTTTATGCCAATTCTCAAATTCATAGGATACCATACAAAGATGAATTCTATCTTAGGCTTCGGCCACGCAATGAGCGACGAGCGACCGAGCGACTGAGCGACGAGTCGCTGAGCGTCGAATCTGAGCGATGGGTGGCCATTTACTGAACGACGTCGCTGAGCGATTATTGGGGAAAATGCCATCGTCAAGGGCGGTTCGTCGTAGCTTATAAGTTGAAAATCGCGTTCATATTTACAGATCGAGAATACGTAGCAAATTATGGTGAATTTCATCATTTATATCAAAATCTTCGCAGATTTACAGATCGATTTCGGCAATATTGTCGTATGTCAGTTCTTTCTTTCTTTCCACTCTTTATCGGTGACATTTTTATTTTTATAGTCTTTGTGGGTGTCCTTCTCGTAAATAAAAAATCTGTGAACCTTCTAGAAAAAACTTTAGGACGCAATTAAAGCAACCATTTTATTTCGAAAAATTAAAAGAACACAAAAGTAGCAGAGTTGCCATAACAATTCATATTTCATTAATTTGACATATTCTTTATGTCGTTACCAGAATGCAGTTTATATTTAGCATGATTTCACCAGTCCTGTCATAGCACTGGAAGGCTTTAGACAGCTGAAATTAAATTTCTGTGTTTATTTTGTCCATTTTATTACTTCGTCGCTCAGCGATCGACTGAAAAATTAAAACAGATTTGATTGCAGAGCGACGTCGCTCTGTCGCTTAAAAAATCGCTCAGTCGCTCAGGGTTTATGTGGCCACCTCCATACGATTTCATGTGTTTTAATTTTTTTGCGTCGCTCAGCGACTTGTCGCTCAGTCGCTCAGTCGCTTGTCGCTCATTGCGTGGCCGAAGCCTTAAAAAAAAGAAAAAAAAAAAAAAAAAAAAAAAAAAATAGTTGGCGCAACAGGTCCGAAGGGACCCTAGCCCTAGCTTCTCATAACCATTCGTTTTGTGTAAGTTTTTCATTTTTGGAACGAATGGAAGGGATCTACAATTTTATGCCGACTTCAAGTTAACGGTTAAAACGGACAGTTATACTCTCAGATGTTTGTCAGACGATCGCGAGAGGTGGCGCAGTGGAAAAAAAACCTAAGTTGGAATTTGGGCTTTTGCGGGATTCGAACCTCGACCCCTCGCTTAGTAGTCCGACACAATAGCCACTAAGCCACTGTGCCTACGATTCTATCTTACCTTCCTGAAAAAAATTTCAATCGGCTAAGGCATTTGAAAGCTAATAGCTAGAATGTGATTTTAAAACATACTCTGGTTAGCTTAAGATCTCTTCTTTTGAGACCGAGAAAGTAAAACAAATTTGTCCTATCTGTCAGTCGCGACACTTGCAATGTAAATGTGAAAGCCGAAGTCAATTATAAGCAGCTTAGTTTGCAAATCTTACCTTACAGTCGAAAAAAAGCGGAAGTTCTTTTCTGCCCCGGCTTGGACTTGAATTACGTTATTCATAGATTACATTGTTGCATCCGAAAGAACGCCCATCACTCGAGAACGGATCGTCCAATTTGAGCTATCTTTTCGTTGCTGTGCCTGTCTCTGCCTGATGAAGGTTTATACGTCGAGAAAATTGGAAACTTTTGAAAGGAAATTGAAAAATTCATAAAAATTAATTTTCCACAGCCGCGACTTGAAAATTGGCCTGTCGCGACAGGTAGCGGTATACGGCCGTAGTACGAGCTCTCAGATTATGCGCACACATAAAAAGTGTACTTGTAAACAATGAAGTAGCGCGGTTCGTCAAGAGTCAAATTTTCAAATAATTGTTTTGTGTGATTTTCGTCATTGCATATATTCAAAGAACCTATAACCGCGCCGCCTGCTTTAAATTTGAAGTAGGTAGGGTAAAGGTGTCAACAGTGGATCATTTTTTACTTTTTGGGCCGTGGAGCACGCATTTATAATAATATAGCCATGACATTTTTTTTACAGCCTTTTCAATGTTTTATCTTCATTTTAAGCACAAAATCTTAAAGCTTTATTAGTGTTGAGATAGTGAAAAAAATATTTGAAATTACCCTTCCCATATGATCCACTGTGTACAATGGGTGTACAGTGTACACAGTGAATCAATGCGTGGTACACAGTGGAACAGGGACTTAAAATCAGTTTATTTAGTAAAAACATAAGTTTTTTTCATATATATTTATTAACTCATTTTATTATTTAGGCAAAAACGAAAATAAAAGCTCTTCAAGTATAATAAAAAAATAAATAAAAAAAACTTATAACTTCCTGTCAGTAAAACTGTCACAAAAAGTTACTTTTGTACTGTGTACTGTGTATGTTATTCAACTGATTCACTGTGTACACTGTTCTCATTTCACAAAAACATGTATATAATTTATAAGACATTTTACCAAAGTAAACAAATCGATAAAAAAAATTATGTATATATAAGTAAAAGTACAAATATTTAACTCAAATGAAGTTACTATACACACATTTTTAAAAAGATCAAAAATAAAACAGAAAAAAAAAAATACTTACATATGCAGAAAGCACAAAGTCATGAGAATAACCACCTTCGGAAAAGTGAACGCGCAGACTGATAGTCTGTTGCGAGGGGAAGTCAAAATGTGTTCTTTTCTAATTTCAAGATACACTTTAAAATAAAAAGTGACATTATGAGAGCAAGTTATTCACTGTGTACCCTGATTCACTGTTGACACATTTACCCTACATTCAAAAATATTTCAATTATCAACGCACTGAAAAAACAAAACTACCTACACTGAAAACTATTTCGATGTAACGCGACAAAAATTAAAAGTTGGCCAATATGTACTACAGCCGTTACTACACGCTACAGCGGCGCCTCCCATTCACGTTCACGTTATTATTGTGTCTGTGTATTTTAACTTCGACAGCACTGCATACCGCTACTTCCGCGGCTTCATTGTGTTTAGGCAGTAATTCTTAAAGTAAAGACTTATTTATGGACGCTCGCCCTGGGGAGTGAACTGATAAAGCTTGGTCTTAAACAGACTCTAGACTACTGAATCAGTTGTATCATGGGCGAAGTCTGGCGGGAACAGCTAGTTTTATACATAAATATATTAAGATAGGCGAGAGAAAATAGTTAAGAACCACTTTCTCTGCCTTAAACACAACATATTGGCTTGATTTTTTGTTTATTTAGAAGAAAGCGCATCAGAGATGCAATGCTGTCTGTTTATTTAATAAATTTAATTTTAATTTAAGGGTTTAAAATTCTGTAATTTATTTTCCAATACGTTGTGCATAAGCCAGGTCAATATTTAAGTAGAATTTCTACCACTGGGTGAACTCTTATTATAATAAATCTCTCAATCAAAATATAGCTCCTACCTCCCCATTTTCCAAAAACCAACTTGCAGCGCACTTGAAAAAAAAAAAAAAAAAACAACTCGAACGCAGCCCGACGGGTGTTATTCTCATTTCCTTCCCTCAAACGCTCATGCGACACTTTACTTCACCATATGTGCACTGTTTGGAACGGTCTTGTTGCAGCAGCTGCTTTGGTTTAATTTTATTTATACCTATTTTTTTTGCACTGTCTCCTTCAACGGGCCTAGGAATTCACTTAAAAACCACACGACGATTTTGTTCCGAAAAGTACTTTCGGTTAAATGTTACCATCAATTGTCCTTTAATGGTGTCCTAAATTGCAGGAAATGTTGGCCCATTTATTTTTAGGATTTCTTTCTTTTTTTCTTTTTTTTTTTTTGCATTTTTCCCTCTCCCTCCACACACACATTCCTTATTGTATCTATCATCAAGGAAAGGAGAACATTTTTGTCCTGCAATTTGAAAATATTTATGATTTTTCGTTGAGTCGTGAGTCTGAGACTGAAGTCATAACCAAAGTGGAATTGATAAGATAAATGTGTCGAAATTTCATTGGCTTACATATATATTGGGTCGTCGTTTTATTATTTCTCTCAAATGAAACCTTCATTTAGTTGATGGAGGGCTCATATTTAATAAATACGAACGAAGGCACATAAAAGCAATTTTGAATCAGTGACACTCAATGAGGGGGGAGGCGATAAATAACGAGGGGTCACGTGAGCGTTTTTGACATAATATTGCTTTTGGTTGGACAGGTTTTATGAACTGCACTGTTTTTTTTGCTCGAAAAGGGCTGTCGATTGTGGGAGTTTATGAATCACGATGAACAAAGGGTGAAAATGCATTCAATGATAAAGTGGAGTGGTATACGAGAAAAGTATTTTTTGTTTCGGTGGCTATTAGTGGTGTGCTTTCTTGCACGTAAGCTCTTGTTATTATATTAAGTTCCAAATTTCTAAATATAAATGGTTCTATACAAATATCAAACATTCAAAACCGACGTCGGATCTATTTCCCCCTCCTTTTAAGAAAAGGTAAGAAACAATGCACCTAAGACTCCTCACTTCTCTAACTTTAACTAATTATAAAAGCACTCATATCGGTGTTAGATTAAACTTATAATTGGCTTAAGTCCAGATGATGGGTAGAAAAAGACCTGCTCTTTCATTGATTCCAAAATGAAACCAAATTACAAGCGCGCTAACTGGAGAGGCGTATTGGTTGAGGCCCTGGTCCACCCCGGACTGTAGCGCCATCTTAAGTAAGTAAATAAAGTCGAACATGTGAAGCTCAAATGAGGCCAACCTAACTTCAGAGTCGAGATCCTAGAACGCTAGAACTGACATTGGAAATACCTCCCCTGGATATCATTCATTTTTTTTTTTTTTTTTTAATTAACTGTTTATTGTAGCTGAATTTATATACATTTTTCTTATTACTAGATTGCACAATTTACAGAGAAATGGTATTTTCTACCTTACTACTGAAAAACTTATAACATTTAAACAATAATATTAACATGGGTTCAATTTGTTTTAGAAGTTAAAGCTACAAGAAAAAACTTCATTTAATAATTTTCCTGAGGAGAGAGAAGTGGGTTCGTGTGATCACAAAAAAGATGTTGCTTATATATAAATAAATAAATAAAAAGTTTGCAACACCTTAAGTTGTTAAATTTAATATTAAGTTATTATCAGAGCAACTGCACAGTACTTTATAACGATCATATAATTTTGAGATTCTAATTGTAACTTTTTCGATCTTTGCCCCTTCGTGGAGATCCTCCGTAGAATAGTGCCAGGGAAGATTAAGCATCATTTTTAAAATTTTATTTTGCATAACTTGCAGCCTGCGAATATGACTCTTGGCACATGTTCCCCAGACGGGAGATCCATAGAGCATTATGCTTTGAAATATTACTTTGAACAATAACAACTTGTTTTCAACACTCAATTTAGACCTACGATTTATAAATGGATACAGGGTTTTTATCGCCATATTAAGTTTATTTAGTGTTTCTTGGATATGCAGACTAAAGGTCAAAGTTTTGTCCAGGTGTATCCCAAGATACTTGGCACTCGATTTCCATTCAATTTGGACCCCATTCAACTGAAGCCTATTGCTTGGAAGGTAACAGGCTTTTCTTTTTCTAGTGAAATAGAGAGCCTGAGTCTTGGAAGCATTCAATTTTATTTTCCAATCATGGCAATATGATTGAACTAAACTCAAAGCAGATTGTAGATTGGTTTCAATTAAGGAACCAATTGAATCCGTTGAGTAGATGCAGGTATCATCCGCGAATATTGCGGTTTTACAGTTAAGGGGTTTCGGAAAATCATGTGTGTATGTAATATACAATAACGGTCCAAGAACGGATCCTTGGGGTACACCTGCAACGATTTCAATTTCATCGGAATACCAATTGTTTACAGAAACTTTGAAGGTGCGTTTTGTGAGGAAGGACGAAATCATTTTTACTAGGTAAAGTGGGAAATTTAAAGCAAGGAGTTTGTGAATGAGTCCATCATGCCACACAGAATCAAATGCTTTTTCGACATCAAGAAACACCATTCCCGTACTTTTACCTGTAGAAAGATTATTTTTAATATCTTTAGTTTTTCTGTCAACTTGTTGAACAGTACTATGATGTCTCCTAAAACCAAACTGTTCTTGTGGCAGGATTTCAAACTGATCAACATGTTGCAATAATTTTTTTTTTATTAATTTTTCTAAGCATTTACTTAAGGAGCTTAATAAACTAATAGGCCTGTAGCTAGAAGGCAGGCAAGCATTTTTTCCCGGCTTAGAGATTGGAATAACTTTAGCCGTTTTCCACGTTTTTGGGAAGTACCCAATTTTGAAACACGCATTGAAAAGCATAGTTAAAAATTTGACTCCTTTTTTAGGAAGGTTTTTCAAAAATACGTTTCTTAATCCATCAAATCCAGGTGATTTAGTATTTTTGAGACTTCGTAGAATTTCTTTTAGGTCGTCAATAGATACAATATCATCCGTAGCATCAATGGAACTTGTATTAAGCAATTGTATTGATTGGGAGACGTTGTTTTCAATATATGTGTTTACAGTTATGTTACTTGCAACTAAGTGGTTAGCACAGAATTCAGTTGCTAAAGCACTCGCTTTTTCCTCGTTAGAAAGCAATACTGCATTACCCATCTTAAAAGCTGGAATGTGGACTTTTTTCTTCTTAACATTCATTCATTTACCACGCAGCATTCTGTTCAAGTTCTGAGCTGTTTGAGTTTCCTATATCAAAATTACAAAGATGTTTTTACAGTTTGAAATCGAATTGTTAAACCAAATGCAACCTTATTTCACTGGACAATTTTCCAGCTGAACTTTTATGTCATCCTTTCGTGAGGATCCTTCGGGGAACATGCACAAAAAAAAAAAAAAAATTACAATAATTTATCTGCTTCAATTACTTCTCGTTCACTTTTTCGAAACTTTCAAAGTCAAACAAGGACTTTCTCTTAGTAAATCTCGAACGCCAAGACAAAATGTAATCTCTCACAAAAATAGGAAAAAAAGAAATGAACGATAAACTTTCTCCATCTTGCATGGCGCCTCTCTCTTACCTATAAATTTATCATCAGTTTCCATATCGACGAAATGAAAAGGGATACTTTGTCCTTCTGTGAGTTGCATCGCCAGTCACCCGTTCTTTCCATCATCATGCTGCCATATTGATAGTTTCCTTCGAAAATGCTTTTTTGTTCGTGTTTTTTTTTTTTGTTCCTGATATTTTCCTCAAGAGCACCCACTTTCATTCAATCGTCAATCCAACATCCAGCATTGACATCGACTTTCTTGCGTAATCCCGTCGTCTATCAGAGGTGGAACAGAGGTTTCTCTATATCCTTATCGGAAACGAAAATTCCCAAGGATAATACAAATCGAAAAGTTCAACACATGGATCTGCGATAAGTCTCCGCATTGTGTGCACGTTGCATTATAAGAATCCAAACTTTGGTTGCGTTTTCTAGGATTCGACCAATCCGGCCGGAAATGATGTCGCTCGTTCGCACCAGAAGTCTGCCCAGTGTGACCACTTCAGCGATCTGTATCACGCTCTCAATTTAAATGTTTTCTTTTCGAAAAGTTGAATTGAAATTTTCCCATTTTTTTTTTTGTCTGTCGTTTGGTTGGCTACATCGATGGGTCTTCTCCAGCGTTGGTTGAATTTAATTTGCATACCCTCGTTATCTTCTCGGTGCAGGAGGGTCGAGGTGTAGGGGGCCTATTGATGCAAACACAGAAATATTTGCGAAATGCAGCAGCACCAGCGAACGCAATGAGAATGAGGATTTGTTACGTTTTCTGTCATGTTCCTGCAACCAGTTATGTCCGTGTCCATGTCCGTGTTCGTGTCCTTGCCAACTGTACAGAAAAGAGACGAAATCAGATTTGTAGGGAAGATTTCGTCATAATTTATTCTTTAGCTGTCTGTGCGTCCAACTGCAGCTCATTTACTTTGGTTAAATTCCCACAGGATGGCTTTATTTATCTTTCTTTTTAATAAAATCACTTCACGGTACTGAAATAATTTTGGGATATTTATCTAAAAGAACTGCACTGGTACTGGCGAAAAGGTTAACAAAATCAAAGCGCACTCTAAATTCGCAAAAGGGCAAACCGTTGTGAAGCTGTGGCATATCTTTGGATCTAATTTCGCATGCACTAACATTTTTTGGAGCTTAACACTTTTTTTATAATAAGTTTAAGATAGAAAACTAAATGTGCTTTTGATTTAGTTTTACTTTTAGGAAATTCAGTGTTTGGGTGCGCGAAAAATTCGAAATCCGGCGAATTAGGAATTTACATTTAGCGAGTTGTTCTGAGATTCACAGAGTCCAAGCTAGTCCTATATAATGCTTGAATGATCTTCTCTAGAGTCTTAGAGACAATTACTGCGGAACACGAATTTGTGTGGCAGTTCAATGGTGTCTGTAGAAGGTGCAAGTTACTTGTAAAATTGTCGATATTTTGTTTTGCTCATGATTTTAAAATATTCTACTGTCCCAGAGCCGCAGTGACTTAGTAGTTAGTGTGTTGGACTACTAAGCGAGGGGTCGAGGTTCGAATCCCGCAAAAACCCAAATTCTAACTTAGGGTTTTTTTTTTCACTGTGCCACCTCTCGCGAAAGTCTGACACACATCCGAGAGTATAACTGTCTTGAAACAGCTTCTTAATTAGCCGTTTGGAGTCGGCATTAAATTGTAGATCCCTTCCAAAAACCTCAAACGAAACGAATGGTTGCAAGAAGCTAGGGCTAGGGACCCTCCGGACCTTTTGCGCCAACTATTTATTTATTTTACTGTCCCGAGAGTTCCAAAATTGAAGACAAATTTAAGATTACACTACAGACAATTTAGAACTTGATTGTTAAAATTAAACTGATGGAATTATAGCCATGTTATTCAGTTGAGGGTTACCGCTGATTACTTCAAAAAAATTCACAGAAAATGGACCAGCGACACAAAGTGTCATTTCTGTATAAGCTTTTCGAAGCTTCTCTGCGACTCTAAAATCTTCGTTCGATACCTAAAAAGTTATAAACCAATACCCTACGACTCTGTAACCATATATGGTAGTATTTTAATCTTCTTCTTCTTAACTTCTGTATATATAAAAATGTGTTCGACATATGTTTGTCCTTCTATATGTCGAGTTTGGCAACACCTAATTTTATGATTCTTTTTTTGCTGGAAAGGTATTATTTTGTAGCAGGTTCGTATTGTTTTTTTTTTACAGTTAGTCGGGTTTTTTTGTTTTTTAAATTACTAACTTTTTTATTTTGTTTTGTTTTTTTTTTAAATTTAAATTTTTATATTTATTTTTTAGTCTACGACACTCAGGGAAAGAATGCCCATTTAATGACATTTCACGCTTCAAAATCGGTCAAGGCTATAGGGCGTCACGTAGGAACGTACATAGGATACGCGCAAAACAAAATCATAACCCTCCCTGTGTCCAGTCGGGTAGAAACGTATATATTATGTGCGTGTTGAATAAAATATGTATAGCGATTTTTCTTTTGTGTAAATCTAAATAAAGTGCTAATTAGCATTTTGTGTTTTTTTTGTCGAACATCATGCACGGTTGGTATTAATATTTGTGAAACATTTTGTTCAAATATTTGAAGTGAATTTTGTCCATGTCAATTAGTTCAAAATGGACTATTAAAGCGACAAAAATCAGCGTTGCTGTGTTGCTTTTAAAGCATTAAAATTGTCGTCGTGCAACGATACAACCGAAAATGAAACAAAAAATGTACTATCATCGTCATTCCGCAACGATACAACCGGCAAAGATTTGGGATTGTAATTCATTTGCATGTTGTTGTCATTTTTTGGATACTTTATTCTTTTTTTTTGTATATTTGACAGATTGGGATCAGGGCTGCCAATTTTGAGCCCAGAAAGTGTTGCAAATCGACAAAAAGTATTGAAGTAGATTTGAAAAAAAGTTCTAGCAGATATAGCTAAAAAAATCTATGAAAAAAAAAAAAAAAATTATTTCACTACACTTAAAGATTTAAAAACCAACAATTTTGATTATAAGAAAGCATTAGAATATGTACAGTAATGTTTGATGTCATTCAGTATATCGAGCGCGTTCAACTTAAGGCTAGTACGCTGCTCAAGTGAAGTGACATTTTCACTGCTCTCCAAAAAATGCGATGAAATCCAAAGTGAAATATCTCGTTTGTAGACTTTTGTAGACTTTTTTGGAGATATGTGGAGTGACAGTTCTACCAGATTGTCTTGTCATAGTTTGTTTATTTTATTCAATAAAAACAAAATATAACTTCTCTACAGGAATCAAAATCGTTGCTTTAAAGTTTTCTTAAAAATACGAATAGTTCACACACCAGATCGAAATTAGTTTGGATGTCTGGATTCTTAGAAGATTGGAGCTGTAAAGTGCTACTGATGATTTCAAGGCAAATGCAAGGCTTTGAAATGAGTTACAAATTCATTGCCGAACATCGAAACCAAATCGTAACTGCAGTGCACCAGTAAAATGTAATATCATCAGCTATCTATGCATATAACCAATTAATTTCGTTTATGCAATTTTGTTTATTTCTATCACAGGCAACTATCCAGAATTTCTTCACTTTCTGTTTTTCTTACATCCTTTCTGGGACCATTTTCATCTTGCAACTGATTTAAAAAAAAAGTTAAGGTAAGTGCCTACCTACCTACAAAGCTTATAGTTCACACTTATAATATTAAATAAATCCTTATCTAGAAACCTCGAGGAGGATATCATAATAGCTTGTGCAGTTGCTGTTCTTAGAATGATAACCTGTAGGAAAAAGAAATTACCAGAAATTCGGGTCAATTCCTATTTGCAAGGAAGGCGAGAGAAAGGTCGTTTTGCTAAAGATGTAAGTTGTTTAAAATACTTGCATATAAACCAATACTCTTTATGTTGTTTATTCATAGTTTGAAGATATGATGTCGAATGAAAAAGTTTTCATTGAAAACTTTCACATGGGAGTCGAAACTTTTAAAGAACTTTTCAATTTGATTGAGCCAGAATTACAACCGATAAAGAATACAAGACCTGGGGATAACATAACAGCGTTGGAGAAATTTGCCGTAGTTTTGGAGTGAGTAGTAAAAAACGACATCAAGAATCAAAATAAATAAAGATCCTATGAGCAGTTATCAATAATTAGGTTATCAAAAATGTAGGTAATGTATGTAAATATGTAGTCGTGTTTTATTTATGATAGTAGAATTAAAATCTAACTACATTACTTGCTTATTTATACATTACATAATTTTAACAAAAACTTTTCTTTACTTGTATATATTTTCAGATAACTAGCAAGCGGCTCAATTCAAAAGCATATTGCTTCTGTTTACCGAATTAGTAAACAACACTTTGGCACAATTTAGGACGATGTTTGCAACGCCATCTGTAATGTGCTAAAACAAGAAATTCCAGAGCTTAATCGAACTGAGTTCGTTAGAATAGCGAATGAGTTCAATGCTCAATGGAATTTGCCTAACTGCGTTGGAGCAATTGATGGGAAGCATGTCTCAATTAAATGCCCCAAAAACGCAGGGACCTTATTCTACAATTATAAAGTAGGTAAATAAAATATTGCAGTTTGTACAGAATAATTTATTTAAGTTTTCTAGGATTTTCACAGCATTGTACTAATGGCGATTACTGACGCAAACTACAAGTTTTTATACTTGGATGTTGGAGCATATCGAAGTGAGGGGGATGCAAATATGTTTGCTGCAACTCGGTTAGGGAAGGAAGTACTTAAGGACTTATTTCAATTTCCCGAAGATATGATCGTTGGTAGAGACAAATTGCTTTACTTCTTCGTTGCTGATGATGCTTTTCCTCTTCAAAAGAGGATTGTAAAATCGTATGTCCCCCGAAAGCCAAAGAAGTTGACCGAGACTGAAAGAATCGCAAATTATAGGATAAGCAGAGCAAGACGATGTATCGAAAATGCATTCGGCATACTATCTTCTAAATGGCTTTGTATGGCTCGAATGATGTTTTGTAACCCAGAAAGGGCACAGAAAATAACGACTGCATGCTGTTATCTGCACAACTACATGCTCAATAAGAGTAAAGCATCATACTGCCCTCCGAAATATACGGACTACTACGATGAAAACGGCTTTCTGGTGGAAGGGGAAAGGAGACGCCTAATTCCCAAACAAATTGTTCAGATTTCCTATACTTTACCACCTCATGCAGGAAGGCCTAGCAATATGGGGAAGTATGTTAGGGACAAATTAAGAGACTATTTTCTTTCCGATTTTGGTTGTGTACCATGGCAAAATAAAGCTGCATACTGAAAATGAAAAAAATCTGTTTATTGTTTTTCCTTTCTATAATTTTCTAGTGCTGTATACGTGATTTGGTTATACTGGAATACCAAATCATCAATTATATCCTCTGGAATCTTTTCCAGCATTCGCTCCAAACATGCCCATATAGCGGTATGCTTTAGTGAGTGCTGCTGCTGCGCCTGGGCCTGTTCCTGTTCTCTTTCACGTAGATCTACCAATCTAGTTATGCTCTGGCAAAACAGATTAGCTGTAACGGCTTCCGTATCTGTTTTCTGTTTTTTTCCCTGAAATAAAAGGAAAGTAAGTGTTAGTTGCGGTGTACCTATTACTTTTTTTAAAATCAACTTTTCTCGCGTTGCTTATTGTGCTATTCGTTCGGGCTTTTCAGAATCTACTCTCACATTTTGTGTGTCTAATCGAACATAAAAACGACACTTGATTGATATTCGTGCAATTGGAATATGAAGCAACAACAGATTCGCAAAAGTGCTCTGAGAAGCCGAATCAAATACCACATACGAGTAAGAGGGAATACATTTTTTTAATGAAAAGTAAAGTATAATACTAACGTAGTTATAGGACAGCTGTGATGTAGATGGCCCATTAGTTTGTGGTATGTTGTCCTCTGTGGTGCTTGAATATGTCCTGTAAGAAATATGTTTTAGTGTAAGAGTTACTTAATTGCATGGTAGGTACCTTCTCTTTCCGGATATTGGACTAGCTAAGAATGCCATCCATTCCGCGAACTCCCAATTTGAGTTGTTTTCTAATTGATGCTCAGTTCTGGTCATGGTGCAGCACTTCCCGACTTCAGCACTTTTTTAGTTTGGACGCGGTATCGCAAACTATCACGTAGGGACTTCCATGCTTGTTTGCAGTCTTCAACTATAGAAAGAGAAACAATATCTTGCTGACACACATTTTTATAAGTAAGTGAAACGAATTACCAGATCGGTTCATTTCATCTGAAATGGACTCCCAATCTGCATTTACAGCTAGTGTGTTGCTGTGCGATTTTTCTTCCAAATTCCAAACCGCTACTTTCTCCTTAACCAAGCCTGGAAGCTTTATCTTTTCGGCAGATGAAAATTTGTTCTTCTTTGGATTCTCAAACACTATACTGAAATCATCAGGATTATCACAAAACTGATGTCAAAAATTTAATGCGACGGACAATAAAAACCAAGTGAAATAGCTGTGGAGAGATTTTAGTATCGCCACCTACAGCTGAGTTTTTGAAGCGCAATTTTTCACTTGAGCTGCGTACTGCCAAGTGAAATTTCCATGTGGAAAGTTCATTTTGACATTTCGCGGTGAAAAATTTGTATGAAAAACTGGATTTCACTTGAGCAGCGTACTAGCCTTTACAACTTACAACTTAAAATACTAGAAGAAACTACGGCAGCACTCAGTGACTATTCGGGTTCTAAGTTTTAGCATTTCTCAGGGCTGACGAATTGAATGAATCTTACGACTCTTAAGTAAGTTGCATTTTTTTTTAGAGGGAACAGCCAGCGTGACCGCTGCAGAATACTGAGAAGTCGCAAGAAAAAGGGCCTAGAAGGAAAAATAGTTAATTTCTGAAGCCATTCTACATATTTAGTATTTTTTAACTATATTTACAAGCATTATCTCGCTAAACACTATAATAATGTTGTGACAGGCAACTGAGTCACATTTTAAAGTTTTGAACATTCTTTGAACCGTCTTCTTCAACTAAAAAAAGGACAGAATAGCAAAAATTGTGACGGGCTCTTAAAAAAAGTGCCAAATTGCAACTTTAGTCGCACAATGGTTACCCTGGGAACAGCCTCTTGCAAAAATGTGCTCAGTGAAGCGGGTATGGGTTTGCTGGTAGATTATAAATAAAGCAAAATTTACTTAGTAAATAAGCAGTTGGTACAAGAAGCCCGTATAGACACCCCGTGCCTAGCTTCTCACAATCAGGCGTTTGTGCGAGTTTTTAAAAATTTCTGACGAATAAAATTAAGTCGTTGCGTTAGGTGTGCATTTATTTATTTGGGATTGAAACTGTGACTCTACCCCAAAATTGCTTTTGCATATTTGACTACGAATTTGAGTTAGCTATTTAGAGAGTGTTAAAGCATTTTCTTTAAATCGGGCATGAAATATTTGCTGGGGTATCAGAAAAGTTATATCTGGCACAAAACAAAAATAGTAATAGACTACTTTCACTTTTTATTTACCTAAAATGAGAATTTGAATGTACTCGGATAGACCTTTCGTTCTACTCAAATATTGTACTTTTTATACAGGTGCAAGTTGAATTTTTCGCCTCGCCGCTTAAATCCACATCACGTACCCCATTTCGTAACCGTTCCCTCAAAGACACAACACAAAATAATAATCTAACGACAAGACGAACAAATTCATCCTTTTCAATAAAACCAGACGACAACATCATCTCGATCTCATTGCACATTCATAACACATCCTCGGCGAAGTCTTATAATCGAAGGCATTAGTCTTATGAGCTTCGGAGTAATTGGGCGGTGAATCCTTTTTCTTTTTTCTGCTTCTTTTCCCCCTTTCTGTTGAGCCGAACAAAGGATCCATTCTTATACAAGCGTTGAGTTTGAAGAGTGAGCGAGACTTGTGCTTGCTCATTTTTGTTGTCAGAGTGTATACACAGTGTGGATAAGTGGTTGGGTTGTGTCCTTTTTTGTTCGAGGTAATATTTTTCTAGGCACAATAAAACGGAATTCACTGTTTTGGTGGAAGGGAACAAATACAATAAATTGCCCCCACACTTGAAGAGGTGATAAAGACTCTTAACACTTTCGGTCTGGAATTGAAATGGATCGGGCCTGGCCATTAGGAAGTTTACTTATCTCCAGTCACAGACAAAAGATAACAGTCTTTCGACTCGAATGTCTGTATGGAAATGTGACTTGGGTTTTGTTTTGTTGTTCTTTGTGGGGGTGAGTGTACAGATAGGAGTAGAAATTGGAAAGGCGGGTTATAGACTTTCGGAGAATGTCTTAATATTTTACGGACCAAAGTGTATATGGAGATTGGTGTAATTTATTTGTATCCACTTATGGGAAAGGGTGTATGATATGGGTAGCGATTTCTTTTGATGGTTCAAAGGAGAATTGGTCGAAGACGAGTCGTATTCATAAGAGTAACCCGCGGAGTGTATATTGAAAGATCTGGGGAGTTCTGTTCAAACTGGAAAATATGTTTCTTCCTATAGCTCTAGGTTCATAGCAGACAACTACTGTCTGTAAGTGGATAGGTATATTTTGCCCTTCAAAGTTCGAATAAGAAAACAGTTTTTTTTTTATCATTTCAAGTCGCATGCAGTCCGATTTCTGTTTGTCAGCCAACTGGAGACACACTTTGAGTTTTCATTCAAGCATTTTTAGGGGGTAGCACTGGTTACACTGCAATATGGTAGCTAATAGCTAATTTAATAGAAATGCGCACTTATCTATCGATCTTAGTTCAATTCGTTCAGACAAGAAAGGACATACCAAATACGCGCCCAAGTAGGACGAAGTGGGGGTTCTCTGGGTATATTTATTTTTTAACGAATCATTCTTCTTTCGGACTTGTTTTAATTGAAATGGTTTACCCATACTTTTTCATAACAGTCAGCATACATCTCACGTTCATTTGACTTTCATAACAAACGTATAGCTATGTTGAGTAGGTATTACATTTAGGTCAGAGGACCCCCTCGAAGATGAAAACAATTAAATTTCTAAATTACATCTATGCCTCTGAAAGCGAACACAACGTGACAGCGTCTATCCTCCACCACCATTTAATTGAGCAACAAATTCCTACCGTCCTTCCTGCTGTAGGAAGTTTTGTCGAAACTCGGGGGTCGGGGCTGAAATGTCCCCTAAAATTCATTTCATTGTTTTTATTGTTTGTATTAGACCAGAGACCGCACCAACTACTTACCGACCGCAGGTATATTGCCACTGCCATACCAGACGACCCTGCAAATATCCCGCCAAATGGGACTCATAAAAATGAAAGAAAAATAATCGCAAATATTGCTATACAAAATTTCACACCTCTGCCATGATGATGGTACACGCGATGGGAACAAAAAAAAAAAAAAAAACTTATAACGACACTCGGGGGTAAACAACAGTGAATTTTTTCGTTTTTTTGCGGGTCATGCCGGTTCCTGCCTCAGTTTTCTGCCATCACCTTTAGGACAATAAAAACTCGGAACTGCCACATGAAGAGAGAACTTATGGTGTGGCAATGAAAAGTTCATTATGACCTCGCAGCGATATGAGGCTGTAGTTGAAAAGTTTACAGTCTTCAGCCAGCGAGTGTTTGCTGATGGTTGACGAGATGTGAGTTTATGAGATATTTCGCGGTTTACATCATCAAAATGTCCGTGTTGATGTGTACCAAGTGGGTCTTGGTGTATGCCTACCTGCAAACCGCTTGACATCAACGCATATTATATTGATTTTGTTTACTAACTGACGGAATGTGTGCTTCGCTTGTGTGGGGGGAAATTCAATTTCTTTGAAGCTGTCACGTAACCGAAAATGGAAACTTATCGAAGAAATTTTTAAACAAAAAGGAAAGACATTCGGAAGGCGACGTGATGTTGGGCATCCCATGGGAATACAACGATTTTGCCTCGGTACAGACAGTTGAATTGAGTAGTCACACTTTGAAGGTGGAACGAAAGTAACGTGCGCTTGAGAAATTCTCTATTAACATCTTTATCGATGTATGTCTCATCTAAAAGTGATTTTGTTGTAACCCACTCTTTTTGAGCACACAATTTAGGGATTGGATTCGTTTTACTTCATAGTTACATATCTGCATCTTGGTTCACTATACTCTAGAGCGCAAATTAATTATTGTCATTTCAGCGGGTAATTTGAGTTGTATTCAAATTAGTTCAGTCGTTTTCCAATCAGAAACCTGTAAAGTAACAAAATGCGTTTGAAGGACATAAATGCATTTAGAAGGCAACAAATTACAAGTTTTTCTATGTTTTATATTCTTTGTCAGGACAGAGTTCAATTACCAAGCTTCATCTACTTGCATACAGGATAAGGCCTGATTTAGCGGCATTAGCTCTGTCTAAACTTTCGGGTTTGTAATATCAGTAAAAAAGATAGAAACTCTGGTATTTTTTTCCTTTTTCTGACAACAGCAGTCGAAATGTGAATAAATACAATTTTCAATAAATTATTTAAGAACGACATCGCTTCCTATTACAGTTCATTTGAACCACTCTCTAAACTTCTGCGGTACTTATTGGAATAACAAAATTGGTACTTATTGGAGAAAGATGACTTTTTGTTTAGTGTTGGTTCCCAAACACAGAATCGACTCCATGATGCAACCATGTCTGTACATTAGACCATTGATTGGAATACGATCATTTAATTTCAAGGACGAAGTCAACATATTTTCCAAATCACTTTTAACAAATGCACAGGACATTTGGAACGCGATTAATGAAAGAAAACACTTAATAGCAAAAAAAAAAACGCTGCACAAAAACGATGCCGAAAAGAAGACCACAAACATCGAAACGAAAACCAACACGAGACAAAGACAAATGCTCGACCTTCGGCCTCGACTACCCATCGTCGACGTATAGTCGGTCTCCTCTCGAACCAAGCTGATCTAGTACATAGGAAACCGAGGTTTCGCATATAATAATTTATAGATCAGTTTGTGCTCATTCGAATGCAAAACTTTGAATTAAAAGGAATAAAAAATACAATAAAAGTTCGTTAATTCGGAATGGTTGGGGGGAAGGTCAGTCCGAATAACCGAATTTTCCGAATTATTGAGAGATTTTTTGTATTCACTAAAACGCGTTCCTATTGATGAAGAAATGCAAGAACTTAAAACGAAAAATTATTTTTTAACACAAAAGTTGCAAATAATACCTACATAAAATTTATTATTGTATAGTTTTTCCCGATTTTTTTGATGTGCATTGCCGGGACTCCCCGAAGAGGCATTTTGAGGATTTTTGATTGATTGATTTGCTACCCGTGTTCAACCATTGCGTTATTGCGTTATTTATTTTTTGAAATTTAATTTTTAAATAAAAAAAATTAAGACTCATTTATTCAGAACATTTTTTTTTCCGGATAACCGAGTTTCCCGAATTAAAGAATTCCGAATTAAAGGGATTTTACTGTAGTTTAGAACGTTTACCAAACGTACCGCGACTTTCATTTCACTCTTTTCTCAGTGAATCATCAATAATCATCATCCAGCTACTTAAATGTTCTATTCGTCGCCTACGTTTTGAACTAAAATCGATACCTAAAGACAAGTTTGCATCAAAAAATCGGTTGATATAATTGAACTGCAAAATAACTGCAAAATTTGTAATGATTTTATGATTTTTTTTCGAAAATCACTCAGACTCAGGACAATGACTAATACAATAACCAAAATGAACGAATGACGCTTCCAATTAAAGGTTTTCTTTAAAATCCAATAAACTGTTGTTGAGTTAAAAGTCTTAAGTTACGTTTTACTGACGGTCGGATTTTGTAAAAAAAAACGAAATAAAAACCACTTTCGCATTTCAAGGAACGAAATAAATCAAGCGAAAGCAAAAGTTTGCTTCAATTTCAACTGCTTTCGTTTTCTTCTTCTCGTTCGCAGGGGTTTGACAAACGGTGTGACAAAAATGTTAAAGTTTGAGAGGCTGTATATTTTAAATATGTACCTATGCTGTTTTGATGGCCAACAGCTAACCGCTTTCAATGTACATATTTCGTTCGTTGATATTTTATTCGAATAATAATGTAAGTATGTACAATTAACAATTACCGACATATAAATTGTTTATTTTAATTTATTACATTTTTATAGAACGTCAACAACAACACAAACCTTTATTCAACCGAAAGCGTTAAAAAAACTTAAATAATATGAATTTAGTATTTAATGCACTAGAACTAGAGCACATCAAATTAATAAACAAACCTTTCATAGGACAGCGCAAGAGGATCCGAATAATCTCGAATATTTTTTTTCGAATTTTTCTTACATTTACACAATCCTGCAAGTCGCTATCATCACTACCGCTTGCTATTAATAAATAAATCGATAGCATATTTATTGTGAGTGTTCATACCCAAAGCAGGTAAATGCTCTCACGTGAGTCCGAAAGATCTCAGACCTATTAGTCTTTCATCATTTCTCCTAAAAACTTTGGAGCGACTGATTAAAATCCATTTACGCAATAGCATTGACAAAAATCGACTGTCAACAGCTCAACATGCTTACTCTAAGGGCAAAAAGATTCCCTTCGTCATAAGGAGTATACAATGGTTGCATTCCTGGATATAGAGGGCGCCTTCAACAACGTCGACTCATCTGCAATCGCTGGTGCTCTGGCAGCTCTGAACGTTGACGTCTCACTTGGCAAGCTGATCAATTTGATGCTTAATAGCCGAATTATCAACTCAAGTCTAGGTGAGATATCTTCCAGAAGATCTGTCAGTAGAGGAACACCACAAGGTGGTGTCCAGTCTCCCCTTCTCTGGAATTTAGTGGTGAATGAACTGCTGATATCCCTGGAAGCGGAAGGCTACAATGTGATTGCCTATGCGGACGACGTTGCTATTGCCGTCTCGGGAAAGTACCTTAACACTTTAAAAGAACTTCTACAACACGCTCTCAACAAGCTAATAAAATGGACAAACAGTTGTGGGTTAGGTGTAAACCCTCACAAAACTGAACTTGTCCTCTTCTCTAGGAAATATAAGATTCCACACATTGACTCTCCATCTATAAATGGCACTAGCTTGACGTTCTCAAATGAAGCTAAATACTTAGGCCTTATTTTTGATAGAAAGTTAACCTGGAAGCCTAACATCCAAGAAAGAGTTAAGAAGGCCACTGTGGCACTTTTCTCTTGCAAAAAGGCCATAGGGAACAAATGGGGTTTACAGCCCCGCGTCACTCACTGGCTATATGTCTCGGTCATAAGACCTATACTCACGTACGGTGTGGTTGTCTGGTGGACTGCCTCAGAAAAAGCGATTAATCGCGATAAATTAAGCAAAGTCCAAAGAACGGCTTGCTTGTGCATCGGCGGAGCTCTTCGCAGCACCCCCTCCGCTGCACTTGACATCCTGTTTCATCTGACACCCATTGACATCTTCAGCAGGCAAACGGCAGCTTCGGCAGCCGTACGCCTCAAAGCTATTTCACAATGGACAAGCAAAACAACTGGCCATGCAACAACAACATTAGGAACCTTCCAGTAAACATCGACTACACCACACCAGAACTACAATTTGATTAAAACTTCCAGGTCTCCATTCCTACTAGATCATTCTGGGAGGAGGAAGCATCCGTGGATGATGAATCGATCCACTTCTACACAGATGGTTCGAAAACTGTGGACGGTGTTGGTGGCGGTTTCTTCTCTAATAGACTTAATCTTAGTCTCTCCTTCCGTCTTCCTGATCACTGTAGCGTTTTTCAGGCGGAAATAATGGTGATAAAAGAGGTCTTATCTTGGCTAAGGGAAAACGTGATATCTGCTAAAGATATCCGTATCTTCTCTGATAGCCAAGCCGCTATCAAGTGCCTGGAATCAGTTTCCACGAATTCCATAACAGCCCAAGACTGCCGTTCGTCTCTCATGGAGATGGCGGAGCAGTTCAACATTCACCTTTGTTGGGTGCCGGGGCATAGGGACATTCCAGGTAACTGCAGGGCTGATGAACTCGCCAAACACGGAACTACGATACCTCTGCTCCCAATTAAGGATTCCTTAGGTATTCCACTCGCTACTTGCAAACTCAAAATAAAGCTGGACGCTATCGAAAGAACAAATCTTAGGTGGTCAACCGGCTCGACTTGTCTAGTGACAAAGCAGATCTGGCCAAAGCTGGATCTAAAGCGTTCTAGGCATCTGATCTCCCTCGATAGGAAGCACATTAGTGCTACAATAGGTGTCATCACGGGACACTGTCTTATCGGCAGGCATGCAAAAAGGCTTGGCGTATTCTCTAACGATTTTTGCAGAAGCTGTTTTGACGAGGAGGAGGAGGAGACTGTTCTCCATCTTCTCTGTACTTGTCCGGCTCTCTCACAGAGACGAAAACTCCACTTTGGAGCTTTCTACCTTAGTGATCGGAACGATCTAAAAAACATAGACATCCGAAATCTACTACGCTTCATCAGAAGCTCCGATTGGTTCAACGACTAGGAGGAATGAATTATAGATTCACGTGGTATCACAAGGGACCTTATAATGGTCTAAGTGTGTCGACTAACCTAACCAGTTAGCCGACAGCCATTTCAACCTAACCTAACCTAACCTATATTTATTGTGCACTAAAAATGAATCACAACCACTACTACCACTATTTAAACAACCAGGTTAAAGAAAAACTTCAAACAAATAGCATTCGCTGTACCTATTCCTTTTGCATGAAACCAAAATGTCCTTCGTTTTCGGAGCTACACGAAGCAAAGAAAACTAAAAAGTCAATGAAATTGCTTTCGCTTTTTTGCTTTCGCGCAGATTAAATTTTCTTTCATTTTCGAAGCAAAACGTTCGTTTAAATGAGCACAATTGAACGTTTTCATCTTACAGAATCGCACGCCCGGCTTTAATAACCTTTACGGATCCGCACCATGTCAAGCAACTTGAAGCGCCATCAAGTGGCGCAGCTTTTAAAACCAATCTTCTGAAAGCCTAAAGCAGCAACTGTACTTAAGGTAAATATGGTGACCTATGGTAATTTACTTGGCTTGTGGCAAGTATCATCACAAAGCTAAAAAAAAAAAATGGTCTATAACCGAATGTAGGTGAACGTGCTCAGATGCAGTCGGTCTAAGCATCAAAGGCTGTAAGACAAAAATAAAATTCTACCCTGATCCATATTACAAGGCATTTCTCTAAACACTTAGACGCCAGTCGAGAGGGTCGAACTTTTTCGAAAATTTAGCTGGATCTGATGGCGGAACAGACATAGACGTTTAAATTTGAATAGATATTGTTTGCTGTTCCCTTGCAAGCCAGTCTCTAATTTAAAATTAAATTTGTCTTTCAATTAATCGTTAAACTACTGTATATGTACTTTGGTACACATGGAAAGAGTCGGAAAATATCACGAGAAAGTATTGTGCCAACTGTAATACAAAAGAAGATGAGAAACAGACCTGAACTTGCTTCAAATTCCGTGCAAGGGGTATTTATTTAGATCCACAATCTAAGACGAGAACTTGAAAGTTTCAACTGAAAAAAAAGACCACCGTCTAGAGCGAATCGAAAGCAATTGCTAAGCTATCAATTGAACCAGTTGCAGCCAAGTGATATCCACCAGGGCAGGCAATATATAATTTCATTGTAAGCAAACGTCGTCGAAACAAGACTTGGAAAAGAATTCAAAGGTCTATATAAAAAATTCCAAAGTCATTGCGTTGAATTGGAGACTTGTCGTTTAAAATATTGTTGCCAACTTTTCCTATATCTACTACAGCTTGAAAATTGGCAAAAACCCATCCATTTGATCCAAATTTTGAGAATCTTACATTGAAACGGACAAGAAAGACTTACGACACGTAACCACATGCAATATGTCAGGCTTCTGAATTTATTATCGCACACACCTTATTCCTTGTTCTCTTTGTAAGTCAAAGCCATAGCTGTAGCCGTAGCCGTCACCGTCACCGTCACCCATAATCAATGTGTAAACAACCGAAAGGACATCCTAAATTTTTCTTACAGCTTAACTATTCTCTCCGTTTAGTGATTTACACTTGGACACTTGTTGATCCTTACAAATTGTTATCCTTTATTTATGGCAGATTTTGCTGCTCGTTTCGTGTCGGTACGCTGTCCCTTCGTTTTGTGGGCTGCTTTGGCTCAACCAAAAAGGGGTTTCAAGCCGATACCAAGCGAATGGCATCTCTGCTGCTTTCGTATTCTGAATTGCTGCACACCTTAATTTACTGATGGTGAAAGGATTTATGGAAGGTAGCAACCAAGACCAGCATCATCGTCCTGGCGAATTGGGTGTTTAGTGAGTGTAACTGCTGTTCCTAGCAAGCTTTGCGTGAATTTATGAGCGCTTAGTAGTGTGGAACCAGGTGCAGAGAGTGAATAGCAGCACCAGACATTGTGGCGAGTGGTTTAAGTGCCGCAAGGAGGTACTTTGAGTGTGCGGTTAGTTTGGCGGATGGCGTATCTCCTCAAGAGACAGCGATATATCAAATTTGCACTCTCTCAAGGAGCAGCCCTAAAGCCTTTCTAGAACAGCGATGATAGATTCATCAATTAAGTCGCAGCCCCATCAACAGATTAGTATACTCCCACTCTGCCGACTGGATGACAAAACTGTGCTGTCATCTGATTGTAATTTTTGGCAGAGGCCTGTGTGACAGGCCCACACGATTAAATGGAAGTAACTCCACGTTTGCTGTCATTTATTATACTCTGTGGGTTGCTTGGGGATGAGTAGTACTGTATCTGAACATTTGTCAACCGCTGACGCTTTTGGAGGTTGTTCAAGGGAGGGTGAAGCACTCTGCCGGCGTATGGTTGGTTATTAATTCGCTCTCATATCATTATGTTGTACATATGCTACTGATGGTGGGCTTGGTGGTGTTGGTTGACAGGATGAAAGCGTTAATCAAATTTTAATGGTTGTATCATTGTTTAATTATGTTAGCTTTTGCGTAAGCGGCGTACATTGAGTTGTTAATTAACCGTGGATTTACAAACACGTGTAGGGGTCCTTGTGCAAACAAATTGGCCAGGTAAAACAAGTGGATACATGAGAGATACATGGATAATCGTAATTTTGAATTCACAGCCGCTGATTTGCTTTTCGTCAGCACTTGTGCGTGGTTACCTTGCGGGGGCGCTTCAAATCCAAGGCGAACACCGAAGGCGAACATTAAAGTTGCGCCTGCATTGACATTGAACACACTGGGACTGCAACTTCACCACCTGAGAGGCAAGAAGGGGGGAAGATTAAAAACAAAAGTATGGAGCACCACCGCCAGAGATAAGTTAGAAAGTTTCTCAAAAAGGAGTTTTTCCGTCTCATTATGTACTTTAGCCTAATCCCTCTCTCGTCCTCCACTCACGTTAAATTGCCAGCACTCTGATGCATGCTAAATGAGCCTCACAAGGTTATCCCTGGCTGATTGCAGCAGGAGGAGGATGAAACGTGTGTGTCGTCGGAGGGAGGAAAGTCGACTCCTGTTGGTTCCCATTTTAATTGCCAAAGGATTAAAGTTTCGGATGGTTGTTTTTTGCCGTTCAAGTTGTTTGTTGTAGGATTTGTGCTCTTGGTGGACAAAACTTTTCCTAGAAATGGAGTGCAATAGTCTTGCACTTAGCAGATAGTTGTAATGCTAATTAAATGAGGCAACATTTTCTGAGAGACTAAGAAGTTTATTTCGGAATTTGGGAAATGTAGGTATAGTCTGAGTTGAATTGTGAATTGTGGACGACGCCAGTAAGGACTGAATTAAGTGAGGCAGCAGGATGGCTTCAGAAGATTAGAAAAATTACTCTGATTGGTGTTACAATTAGTGTCCTGCAGACGGAAGTGTTTCTGGGGACTTCAAAATGGCTTTGTGATTAAAAAAGTTTAGCACCCAAGGCAATGTGTCCTTTGCTGGAAGAGTGAATGCCTGCAACTTTTGTCATGCTCAAACGATTTTAATAAGACAAAAGGTTCAGCATTTCATATATGTATTATATGGTATTTTGCTATGTTCGTCTTTGGAAATACACGAGTTTATTAATTTTTATATGAATATATTTTTATTCCAAAAATGAACCTCAAAAGGAATCGCTGTTTAAATTCGCTGGGTACGACCGGTGTATTGTGATTAATGACACTGCATATCCAGACACAGTGCTTTTATATCAAGGAGAGCCAAGGACACAGAGGTTCGGTCTTTCTTGAAAGGAAGGGCCGGGGTCTGGCTGAAGGATTCGGTCTTGATTTTTAACTTTTTCTATTACCTACGTAATAAGAGAAAGACATTCGTACAAAATTTAATCAACTCTGATATAACGATGATAGACGAAAAAAAGTGGGTCGCAAGATTCTGTCTGTCTGTCCGTCCTTCCACCGGCCTACAACCTAAACGAATGCTCGATTTTTTCTTCCAACTTCGGGTTTGGAGTGTGGGGACTTACAGTTCGGGGCGGTTTTATTTTTTTGAAAGGTAACCTCAATACTAATGGTACTTCCCATATCAAATTTGCATACCAGTTTGATTTTAGATGGGGTTACCATGACTGCATACCAAGTTTTTGGCTAAAAAAAAAAAAAAACTTGAATTTTGGACATAAGTATAGTACATACTTCGAAAAAGGTCCATACGACTGTAACAAAAATTTATTTTTAAGATAATATGGTTATTGCTAACATAACAGCAGACTCAGTTTTTCCCTGCATGGATGTTCAATGGATTTTTGGAAAAGGAAATTTTTTTTAGATTTAGTTTTCTTTAGTTTGCCTGAATTGGCAATAACGATTTTAACCATAATGCAAACTTAGAGTAAAATTTATTCTCTCAAAACTATTGCTCCCATAATTTGCAATTCGAATCACAGGAAACACCAATTTTAAAAACTGCCCATATCTCGAAAACACCATTTTCGACCTCAATAAATTAGAAAAAAAAAAAACAAGTACCTAATGCTTACATCCCGAACAGTAGTCTATACTCAGTATTCAGCTATTGTTAAGCAATAGTATTTTGCAAACATTGCAATATTTGATACTGTTTTGTCTGCCGAATTTTACAAAAATCGCTCTTACGATTTTGATAAAAATGCATACTAAAGATAATATCAGTATTCTAATTAGATCCCGTACTTAGTTCTTCTCAAAAAATTATAATATATCCGTTTTGTTAATATTTCTCAAAAATTACTACCCAAAAGCCATCTATATTCATACACTTTTTTTTAAACTCAATACCGCACTTTAAAATTCGAATTGCAACAGCCACTAAAAATGCAATTTGCAATTTGCAAACAGGAACGAAAACCTTACTTTTAGAATATATCAACCACTTCATCCTTTTTTCAACCATTTGGAATAATCATTTTAAAATAATTCTAACCCCTTGGAGTTTACACAATCAGAAAATCACTTTATTTGCATGGACACACGTCCATCGTGATATTCAGTTTATAACTGTTAATGCATGTTCAAAAACAAATCTCTGAATTCTTTTATATACTATACATAGGTACATCGTACATATATACATTTATTTGTAAGCATATCGATCTATCACGAACAGTACTTCCAATCATTGACAACTTAAACGAGAAAGTTTCGTTCGACCCAGTCGTGCACTTCATTATTTATTTGTTATTTGTTATTATAATAATTATTTCTACAATTTTTGTATTTTCTTGCCATTGATCCATAACTTTGTATGGCCTACGTCACCTAACGTTAAATTTATTATTATTTGCTTAAATTGAACACTGCCTTATTTTCTTATACAGAGTACCTACCTACTATAAGATATTAATATAATTTTTTTTTTTATTTTTCTTTTTTTTTAAACACAAAGATTATTATTTTTACACATAAAACAAAAGAACGAGATTGTTATTTATTTATTATTCATTTAGTTGAATGCCCTGGTTGTGGAGAATGACATTTTCAATCTTGCTTCTAGTACCTGCAAATTATAGATAAAGAAAGACAAAGAGCTCATGAGTACTCTATGCTCTTGAATCAAAATAGAAAGATTGAAATTAAGGGATAATAGATGAATTCACTATAGTTAATCATAATTTTGAGTTAAATGCACGAACACGAAATAGGAGAACACATATCTTCGTGTAAAGTGAATTCTTATATCCGAAACAGGATAACGCGTTTTTTTTAGCTAAATGAATCTAATTATATGAAGCAGGAGAGCACACGTCTTCATATCATAACAAAATGAATCCTAACACCCGAAGCAGGAGAACGCACATCTTCGAGTTAAATAAATCGGGTCATATGAAGCAGGAGAGCACACATCTTCATATGAAATTATTTCTACCTAGCCCCCGAAGCAGGAGAACGTCCATCTTCGAGGGGAAAATAAAAGAAAAACACAAACACAATAGAACGAAATGCTGGTGGACAAAACTGCAAATAAGGAACTTATTGCAATTTCGTTCTAATTTAACTAAGTAAATGAGCAAAGAGATACTCAGTGAGGTTATTAAACTCACCTAGGTTTTACTGTAATCAAGTTTATAGATATAGTTACTAATTCTATTTTATTTTATTTATTAATTAAATTCGCGCACTGGGGATGGGGACTAAACTCACTGACGTTTTTCAATAGACAGAAATTCTGGATTCTTCGTATTTTGTCTGTAGCTACGTATACAAAAAAAAAAAAAAAAAAAAAAAATGCCTACTATCTATAATCATAGGCAACCGATACTCCAGTATTTTTCACAATTGCAGTATAAAAAAAAAGAGAAGAGAAAAGGAAACTAAAACAAATACTTGCGTTTTTGATTGTCTTACACTACAGCAATCGGAAATGATTCCAAGCTTGCATCGGCATGAGCAAAAATAACCTCCATATCCTAACGGAGCACTGCAGACTTAAGGAACACCTTATAAAACTGGGTATATCTGAAGAAGGTCCCTGTAGATTCTACGATGAGTTCAGTGAAATTCCAGAACACTTGCTGGGATCATGTGGAGCACTGACCCAAAAAAGATTGAAATACTTGTGCCAGTACCAATTTTCTGATGAGAAAAACCGTCACTAGAACCAGCTCTCATCCTTAGATTCTTAAAGGAAAATGGACTAGAGAGAGTTCTATATGACGAATTTCTTCCGCCAAGGAAAAACAGGAGTACAAGAATCTCCATCAAAGTGATTATAATGTTATAATTATAATGTGAGGGGAACTCTTATGAGAGGATATACACTCCTTTTCACTTGAATAGCACATTTCATATATTTGTTGTTATTTGCTTATTAATAAATATTCTTCTTCCTCGTTGTTATTGTTTTTGTTTGTTTTGTCTTCATCTTCATTTCAACTTTCATAAAAAAAAATATGGTGCACTGGAAATGTACCGTTATATGCTTTCTGCTGTTTTCTTTTAGTGTTGTGTATAATTGAAGCGAATTTTCTGTTTCACTTGAATAGCACATCGTGGTTGAAAGTTCATTTACTCAGTGCAAGTTTTCAATTATTGATCAAAGCTAAATTTAATTATTATTTGTATAACATTGTGTTTAATTTAAAATTATAATGGGCCGCGGAAAAGCTTTAACGGGCGAGGAACAAGGCAAAATAAAAGCCTATAGAGATTGTGGCCTTTCTGTGAGTGATATAGCGGAAAAAATCGGAAGAAGCAGAAAAGTAATTTGCAATTTTATTCAAAATGAACTCAAGTACGGGAAAAATATGAAAGGTCGTACGCAGAGTGTACTTTCTGCTGCAGATAAGCGGGCAATTCTGCGCAACGCTTCGAATTCGCATGATTCCTTGGCCAAAATTAAAGAAAAATCAGGAGTCCAAGCAAGTAAAACAACTGTTTGGCGGGTCATTTCTAAAGCACAACACATCAAACATCTTAAACTAAAAAAAAAACACCACTTACCCCTCAACGTAAAGAAATGCGATTAACATTTTGCCGATCGAACATGTCATGGAACAAAGAATGGCACCGAGTTGTTTTTTCAGATGAGAAAAACTTCACCTGATGGCTTCCATTATTATTTTCACGATTTGAGGAAGGAAACTCATCAGTTAGATCGCTTACACAGTCGAGAGGGTGGTGTTATGGTTTGGGGGGCCATATCATATTATGGAGTCTGTGAGCTTCAAATAGTAACAACAAACATGAACGCTAGAACTTATATAAATGTTCTATAGAAGTCTTTTCCGACATTGGACGATCTCTTTGGGCCTCTATCGTGGACTTTTCAACACGATAATGCTCCTATACACACTGCCCGTGTGGTAAAATCGTGGATCGAGTCCAAAAATGTCACGCTTTTGAGCTGGCCGCCATACTCGCCGGACCTTAACATTATAGAAAATGTTTGGGGATGGCTGATCCGGAAAGTTTATGAGTCGGGAAAGCAGTTTTCAACAAAAACTGAGCTAATCGAAGCAATTCAACGAGCCTGGACTTTAATTTCCCTTGAATATATAAAAAGTTTGTATGATTCAATACCAAACAGGATCTATGAGACAATATTAAACAAGGGAGGCTCCACCCATTATTAAATATTTTTAATTTTTTTTTTTAAATTCATATTAATACATATTAGGTATTTGTTCATACTTAAAATATTATTAAGTGTACATAATAATATAATATATTGAAGTGTGCTATTCATGTGAAATAAGAAACAAGTCGTATTTTTTCAGTATTTTTCTTTTCTAGCTTGGTTTTGAGAACGTGTTGGGCATTTGAAAGAAATGTTACTTTTTTCTATAAGATTAACTTTTATACTTGCAGCTAAAAAATAAAAACAAATCTTGGCTTTATTATTAAAGATAATATAAAAAGAATAATGGCAGTTTGCATGGTGTGCTATTCAAGTGAAACGGAGTGTACCTCTACGAGACGTAAGCAGTGGGTACAAATGACCAAAAGGTCGCAATACCACCCGTTTCCTACAGTAAAATATAAAAGCAATCGTTATGTAATTTTAAATATTGTTCGTAACTCGTAATGTGCGTAGTAAGATAATAGTTATAGACCTATCTCATACCCCAAACAATTACGAACAACTTTATTTGCATTTCTTATCCTCGCAGGATGAAGGTCTCTGTCAGTGTGTCTATTTCAGAGTTTTTTATAACAGTGATGACTTCAATGCAAATAATTACGTATATTTTTGGGCCATATAATCTAAAAAACGTGAGCCAAAATTATTTCAGGGACATTACGTTATCTATTCCTGTCATCGTTGGATGTATTCACAACAGCACAACCTTATAATCACCTTCTGAGTTTAGTTGTTTTTATAAATATACTAGCTGACCCGGCAAATTTCGTTTCGCCCAAATTTGTTAATTTATTTATAAATTTCGAGCATGCACCAAGCACTTGCTAATTTATGTAATTCGACCAATTAAAATTCTTTATTCAAAACTTATATTAAATGCAATAGAAATAAATGATGAATAGCAATGTTGATTTTTTTCAATCAAACCGCAATGATTTTGACGTGTCGTCCAACCTTCCACTTTTTCACTAAATTGACAAACATCCATCGATTATCCTTGCAATAAATTATTTGTCATAGCGAAAGCGAGACGCACGGGAAATTGAAGTCGCACGAATGGTAAATCGTTCTGAATAAGCGAAATCTGCGGAATTAGAGTGTTTGCCTTTGAATTTTCCCCTCAAAATCATCACTTGCATGATATTTGATGTGAGATCCTTCACCATATATCAAATGCGATCCGTTACAAAGTTTCGGTGCATTGATGTTGCGCAACAACATTTTAACTGAGCCGACTTTCAAATCCAAATTATGAAGAGGTAAGTCCGGAACATCCAAAGAATTCAAAAATTCAACTAATTCCCATACATTTTTTCTTCACAACAAAAGGTAGCATTTGTCCTTCCTTCCAACCAAAAATTATAAAAATCGAACGATCCGTCCCCGAGATATGAGTGCACATACGGACGTCAGTCTCTTTTATATGTCAGGTCCAAAAGTATCCTATCCTTCAAGCGGGAACGAAGAATATAAATCTATAAAATTTCATTGAAATCGGGTGAGTGGTTTCGGAGATCGATTACAATGCCATATAGCGGGTAAAAAATCCTATCTTTTAGGTTTGCGTTAACCTGAAATACAACAATGCGAACAAAACAAAAGAAGAATCATACAAATTGACCCAGTGGCTATCGAGTTATATCATCATCATCGAGTTTCATCCCGAAAGAATTATAGGTATGAATTAAGAAGATTATTATTAAAGAAAATTTAATTGAACTAAAAACGACATACGCCTACAACGCCACATGTTGAGGATTTTCCGACGATGTGCACTAAGAAATTCAGTTTTTGTTAAAAATAATAAATTAATCTAATATATAAAATTATCGTGTCACGGGTGCGTAGTTGAACTCCTCCGAAACGGCTCAACCGATTTTCGTGAAACTTAGTGTGCATATGGGCTAGGGTTGAGAATCGGACAACATCTATTTTTCATATCCCTAAATGTTAAGGGTGGTCCACCACTAAATTTTTTACTTTTTTTATGGGGAAATACACTTTGAAAAAAAAAAAAAAAAAATGGATAGCATAAAGTAGTGACACTTCAAATAAAAAAAAAAATTAATTTAAATTTTAAAAGAAATTGTTGTTGTCAATTATTTTAATTATTTTCCAGGCAAATTGTTGTTGTCAACAATTTTGAATTTTTTTTTTTTTTAATATACACACCTAAAAAGTTTGTTCTTATAAGTTATGTTTACTATGTTACATTAAGTAACTTTTTGAAAAGAAGTAGATACTTTGATTATACAAAGATGATAATTATTATGGCCGACGATATTTTGCATCGAATTCGCACTGTGACATCGGATAATGAACTGGAGATGTCAGATGAAATGCGCAACAAAGCTTTGATTTTGATCGAGGATACATATGTGTCTGCTCATGAGTGGCGATTTGTTGTGCAAATTGGGGATGCCACAGCCAAATCATTCAATTCAAGACGCATTCAATCGAGAATTGGAGCGAGAAATGGACTTCGATCGAATCGCATTGAGTCAAACTGTTCAAACAAATGTGCCAATGTTGAATCAAGAATAACAGAAAGTGTACGATGAATTGATGCAAGCAGTCGATAACGAAAATTGCGGAACTGGAAATAGATTTATGATTTCACTTATTTTGGATACAATTCGTTCGAGATCTGAGATCGCTTTGGCCCTAGCCTCTTCTGGGATAGCGGCTACTTTGTTAGAAGGCGGTCGTACAGCTCATCCTGCATTGAAATTGCCATTGAATCTGCAAGTGGAAGAAGAACCTACATGCAACATTTCAAAGAACACTGCGATGGCGAAAGTACCTACGGCAGCAATGTAAGATTATGATATGGGACGAATGCACAATGGCTCACAAACGTGCGTTGGAGGCCCTGAATCGTACTTTGAAGGATTTACGTCATGTTAAGCGACTTTTCGGTGGAGCAACGATCTTGCTTTCAGCCGATTTTCGTCAAACGCTACCTGTCATTTCGAGATCAACTCCGGCAGATGAATTGAATGCTTGAAGGCGCCTTCTTTATGGCGATACGTCAAGAAATTGCATTTGACAACAAACATGCGAGTTTCTTTACAAAATGACCAGTCCGCTGCAGAGTTCTCCAGGCAATTGTTGGCGATGGCAATGGTGTGATTCCAGCAAACTTAATCACCGGCCTGATTGAGTTTCCACAAAATTTTTGCAACGTTACAACGACACCGAAAGAACCAATCATGAATGTTTTCCCGAATATCGCTCAGGATTATATTGACCATGATTGGCTGAGTGTTAGAGTGATTTTGGCTGCGAAAAACAAGAACGTCGATCATTTGAATATCGCCATTCAAAACCAAATCGCTGGTGAGTTGCATTCATACAAATGAAATCAGTCGACTTCGTGATGGAAAACGAAGCCACCAACTATCCCATTTTGTTGCGGAACCTAAATGAACCAAAACTTTGTAACGGTACGCGTTTGATTGTGAAGAATTTAATATCAAATATTATGCAACCAACGATTTTTATTGGAAAATTCAAAGTCGAAGATGTTCCTTTCCGCGGATTCCACTTATTCAGAACGATTTGCCTTTCGTATTTAAGCGTCTTCAATTCCCGTACGTCTCGCTTTTGCTATGACAACTAATAAGTCGCAAGGACGATCGCTGGATGTGTGTGGCATAAATCTTGAATCTCACTCTCGCTCTCGCTTTGTACGTGTACGAACCCGATAATAGGAATAGAACAACAAATTTTGTGTAGGTAGGGTAAATGTGTCAACAGTGGATCAGAGTACACAGTGAATAACTTGCTCTCATAATGTCGCTTTTTATTTTAAAATGTATCTTGAAATTAGAAAAGAACACATTTTGACTTCCCCTCACAACAGACTATCAGTCTGCGCGATCACTTTTTCGAAGGTGGTTATTCTCATGACTTTGTGTTTTCTGCATAGGTATGTAAGTATTTTTTTTTTCTGTTTTATTTTTGATCTTTTTAAAAATGTGTGTACCTACCATAAAGCACTTCAGTGAAAAAGCGGTAGGTTGGCCGACAAGTATTTGATTTTATTTATTTATTTAATTTTAATATAACTTTTGATACGAAAGGTACGGAAAAAGCCGGGTGGGTACAGTTACATATACAAAAAACTGATTCGGGTACGGAACGTTCGATTTTTATGATTTTTGGTTACAAGGAAGGACTTATGCTACCTTTTGTTGTGAAAACAATACTTTATTTGGATTAGTTGAATTTTTGAATTCTTTGTATGTTCCGGGCTTACCTCTACATAATTTGGATTTGAAAGTCGACTCAGTTTGCACAACATCAATGTACCGAAACTTTTAATGAATCGCATCTGATTTAGTGAGAAGGATCTCAAATCAAATGTCATGCAAGTGATGATTTTGAGGGGAAAATCCAAAAGCAAACACTCTCATTCCACAGATTCCACTTATTCAGAACGATTTGCCATTCGTACGTAAGCGACTTAAATTTCCCGTGCGTCTCGCTTTCACCATGGCAAATAATTTGTTGCAAGTATAATCGATGGATGTTTGTGCATTTGTAGAATCAATCTTGAAATCCCATGTTTCTCACATTGTCAATTTAGTGAAAAAGCGGAAGGTTGGCCGATACGTCAAATCATTGTGGTTTGATTGAAACAAATCAAGATTGCTATTCGTCATTTAGTTCTAAGGCATTTAATATAAGTTTTAAAAAATTTAGAATTTAAGTTGGCCGAATTACATAAAGTAGCAAGTGCATTGTGCATGCTTGGAATTATTATTTTCATTACAATAACAAATTTGGGCGGAACGAAGTTTGCCGGGACAGCTAGTTATTTTATATGTATTTTATCAAAATAACTCCGATCGAAGCACCTGTTTTAAACGATATTTATTTTGTTTACATCCTCGTTGACGATATTTGCAGCACGCTTTCTGTCAATTTTATGCCAACGCCATAAGGTTACATCAAAAAAGTTTGAATTGTAAAAGCGCTATGTTTACATTAGATATAATTTAATATGGTGGTTAAGTATTCTTAAATTTTCTAATTTTCCGCGCAATTTTCTTAATTTTTTCTTTCATAAGATTTTTCTCCTGACAATAACAAACACAACAAAAAAAATTTAGCGAAATCGGTCCTGCCGTTCACGCGTCATGCCGCGACCAAGGGAAATAGGGATTCATTTTTATATATATAGATTCAACATTGGCACATTTGTTCGAACAGCTTGACTCAATGCGATTCGTTCGAAGTCCATTTCTCGCTCCAATTCTCGATTAAATGCGTCAAATCAAAGCTTTGTTGCGCATTTCATCTGACATCTCCAGTTCATTATCCGATGTCACAGTGCGAAATCGATGCAAAATATCATCTTTGTGAAATCAAAGTACCTATCTACTTCATTTCAAAAAGTTACTTAACGTAACATAGTAAACATAAGTTTCACAAAGTTTTTAGGTACCTACCTATATTTAAAAAAAAAAAAAGAAAAAACTTCAAAATTGTTGACAACAACAATTTGCTTGGAAAATAATTAAAATAATTGACAACAACAATTGCTTTTAAAATTCAAAATACATATATTTTTTTTTTTATTTGAAGTGTCACTTCTTGATTTCTATCCAGTTAATTTTTTTTCAAAGTGTATTTCCCCATACAAACTTTAATTTTCTAATTTTCCGCGCAATTTTCTTAATTTTTTCAATTTTTCTATTTTCCTAAACCTTCGCGGAGCAATTACGAACAAATCCGCAGAAGGAAGTATCCAATTTGGTCCAGTCGTTTTCGAGTTTTAAGCATCCGAACAAACCAAGATCCATTTTTATATATATAGATATCAAACCTAACTAAAGATATATGGGTTCAAACTAGGTATCCAATGACACTGACTGAGACCATAAAACTCAGTATATTAACAAATACCATAATGCAGGACATCAACCAAAGCCCTCTATGACCGATGAAAGTGATTTAATCATTAATGATGTCATAAGTTCAGAATGACATCCTTAAGCCGCTTTAATTATCTCAGTATTGAAAATACCGATACCGTTCAATTTAACAACCTTCGACAGGCAATTTTGTTCCGCAATATTGATGGCCAACATAACGTCAAGCGTTAAACAATTTTATATTAATAAGGCAGTACACACAGTCCCACACATGTAAAAATGAATACTCGCATGTTTGCAGCAACAACTTCCGCCACTCGTTCATTGTTCGTCCGCTTTCCAGAGAATAGCTCGCGCATTATTTGCGCGATAATTCACAATTTCACATCAAACAATTTTTCATGTTTCCTATAAGGATTGATTCGAGTCGTATGTTCCTGCACAAGTGAAAGTCATCAATCTTCGGCGGCGATCAACGGGCTGTGATTTGAAAACGGTGGAAGTAGTTTTTTTTTTTGTTTTTGCCAGAACGAACGTCTCTGTCCATGTCGTCACGAAACACAACAACACATGGTAATTTCATTCAATCTTCCAAGATCCGACGAATTGATGAAGCTAACAACATTTTAGAATATTGCGAACTCACCCCTGTGAGATGCGCTGCCAGCAGCACATTGTTCCAAGAAAGGTCAACCGTTTAGTATATACACTGGAACTGAAATTTAATTTGAAAGGTGTCAGGCTATCAAGAAAGGTAAACATCTGCTGCTGAGGATTGTGTGTTCATCAGCACACCAGAGGGTCAGTGTATAAGCTGGCTTTTTTTTTTTTGTTGGTTTTCGGTACATCCGTTATGGATACTACGATGATAGGGACGTTACTTGCTGTGCACAATTTTATCTAGATGGCAGAATAAATGGTTCACAGAGAGTCTGGTAGGTAGGATGGTGTGGGGGAGCTTTGCTAATCATCTGCAGACATGCAATTAAGTTATTAGGCAACCAAACAATAGCGCGCTGCTGTACTGCTGTCGTGTGGTCTTTGTTGTGGTGGTCGGAAATGCTCACAATGGAAGACGGTATTTAAAAGAGGTTTTACTTGAACGTTTCAGATGCATTAGTTATAATATTGAGCTTAATACAAAAATAAATAAATTATTCAGTAATCCACAGCTTTGGGGGTACACGTGAATGTGATCACGCTGGGAGGAGCTGCTGCAGTGAAAGCAGATTTGAGAGTTTAAGGAAAATTGGTGCAAATGAAATTTGTTATCCCAGTAGTATCCAGAGAGATATCTCCAATGGGTATCTCCAATTTGTAGTTTTGTAAGTCAGTTAAAAAATCACTAACTGATTTAATGAGAAGTGTTGTTTATTACCCAGAAATTCGCGATGTCTTTCTCATCTTTCGTGTGTTTTCAGTTCTTTAAGCAAAAAAATGTCTGGCTTGGAAAATTTGTTTCTACCAATAAAGATGCATGTAAAAATGAATAAAAAAAAAAATGCGATTTTTAGAGGGAGTGTTAGCATTAGATTATTGAAAAATTAGGTGTCCTCTTCTCTGAAAGCGTTTCACCCCGATGATGTGGTGGGTGGGCTCATCATACAACAATCGTAAGTCATGAACCTTAAAACTATTATAAAAAGAATACACACAACATATCTTCAACAAAATGTTCTTCAAATAGAAACATTTTGGGATAGCAACATTCCCCAAAATTGCCACCCGGTGGCCGTTGTCTGCAGTGTAGTAAACGGATGATTTCTTAAATAGACTAGAGATTTACTTTGAGAAATAATTAAAAAACAAATTTATTAATTTGTTAATTTATTGATTTGGTAATTTATATTAGGTATATATTTGTTAAAATTTCGTTTGTACGTATTTATTTTTGTTAATTTCTTTTCGTTGATTTATATATTTATTCGTTGAGTTATTTATTTATTTTTTTTTATTCATTTATATATTTGTTTATTTATTTATTTAGTTATTGTAGGCGCAGTGGCTTAGTGGTTAGTGTGTTGGACTACTAAGCGAGGGGTACAAGGTTCGAATCCCGCAAAAACCCAAATTCCAACTTAGGGTTTTTTCCACTGTGCCACCTCTCGCGAACGTCTGACAAACATCCGAGAGTATAACTGTCTTGAAATAGCTTCTCAATTGGCCGTTTGGAGTCGGCATAAAATTGTAGATCCCTTCCATTCGTTTCATACTTGAAAACTCACACAAAACGAATGGTTGTGAGAAGCTAGACCTAGGTTTGAGAGGCGAAAAGAGACCCGACAATGGTGGTCTGATTCGAATATCTCTCGAATCTATACACTTTATTTATTTATTGATTTGTTAATTTATTTATTTATTAATTTACTTAAATTATAATTGAATTACTTACTTGCTAGCATTTGATATTAAATTTTCAAAATTACTAATTCAAATTTTATTTATTTTTTATTTATTTTTCCTTAATGTTGGGCTTTCTCGTTGTTTCCCTTCAAGAAATCAGAATTTATAGAAATGTATTTAAAATATTTAAGATTATTTCAGTTGAAAGATATACATACCCTACACATCATATCTCTGTACTTTAAATTGTAATCATTTGTAATTTTATAAATTAATAAAAAAAAAAGAGAAAAACAAATATATTCGAATTTTTGTATCAATTTTAATATGTATTTTGATTAAAATCGCTGGAGAAGTTTCTGTAAAATTATGCAAACAAAACAGTACCTAACTAGTTTTGCAATATTTAATACAATATCTGACCTAGATGACAATTGATTATTAGATATTGTTCAGTATGTAAACATTACTTGGTTTTTAAAGTTTTATCCAAATCGAAAGTGGCGTTTTCGAGATATGAGCAGTTTTTAAAATAAGCATTTATCGGTGAATCGAATTGAAAATTAGGACGCAATAACTTCCATATCCTAAATTTTACTCCAAGTGTGCATTTTGGTCAAATGCGTTGATGCCATTTCCAGGTAAACTAAAGAAAACAATTAAAAAAATTGGTGCGACTGTATCCAACAGTCCCGAAATATGTGTATGTGTAAACACCGTGCGTGCGGTATGTGTGTGGCTTGATACACGTCATTGATAAAAGAGGGAATTGTAATAACCGTATTCTTGATATATTATGAAATAACAAAAATTTATTTTCAAACTCTGCGTGAGCCTTAACATGTCTGGGGTACTCTTCGTAGGGCAGAGTGACTACCTGTGGTTGTAAAACTTCATTGATGTCCGTTCTCCTTCTTTTGGCTCGAACTGATGATAAATCCACGTCATTTATCGTCAGAACATCATTGACAGTTGATCGTGATGTCGTCGGTTCATTGTCAGTAATTGTCGCTCCAGTTTGGTTTGCGAGACGAGTTTGCCATTCACGCGAGCGTTCAGTACTCGTTTTCCCAACCATTTTTCCGACTTTCAGAGGTTTACTTGCACGTAAACGAACCCTGTAATCTTTTGCACGTTATATCTGAAAATATTTAAATGCATCTTCGATGATGGCAAAACATTGCATTATTGTCAGAAATATGGAATTGTACCAATTACGTCTGCGTTTTACTATTGAAACGCATGTAGGTACCTACAGATGCGAGTTGGATGACAGTTGAGGTTAAGGAGTCACAACTGAATGAATTATAAGCAGTGTATTAAACAGTGAAATCGAACAGTGAAACAACGCGCACTTAGATGTTTACACATCAACAAACACTCCTAACATATGCAGTGGAAAATACCTGTTTGCATTTCCATCCCCGCAAGTTAAATGACATCAACTGTTACACAGTAAATGAAAGTGTCATTGGAATTTCATTCGGCATGCATTGCATATTGTAGTGGTGCTGGTCTACGACATTTTTGTTAGTTGTTGTCTAGCTGTGATTTCTGCGTGTCTGGTAATTCACGAAAGATTTGGCACCGAATTTCCTCGAGATATTTGTCACAGGGAAGAAATGTGAGACAATCATATATGAAAAACATGCTTTATTTCACATCAACAAAAAGCCGAAATTAATATGCCCCAGCTCATAAATGTATGCAATGATAAAAACGTATGCAATGATAAAATGTATGCAATGATAAAACACAGTGACGCATTCCCTGTCCCCGGAAGTTAAATGTGTGGAATTACTCCGCCAGATTCCAAAAAATGTATGCAATGATAAAACACAGTGACGCATATCCGTCCCCGCAAGTTAAATGTGTGGAATTACTCCACCAGATTCCAATAACGCCCGCTTAGATGTTTACACATCAAAAAAAACTTTTTTCAAAAATCAATCAAGCTGAGTAATCTATTGAGTTAAGTATGACAATATTACCTTAAAAATTAATTTTTGCTACAATCATGTTTACCGTTTTCAAGACGTGTCCAAATTTTAAAAATTACATTATTCGAAAAACTGAGTATGCAGTCTATAAATCTCGAGTCAGAAATTTTTTACGAATATAATATCTTTGTCCTACGTAATCGAGAAAGTTAAGAAAAAAACTCATTCCGGATAATACTGCTAAAAGTTTTAAGAACAAACATTTTTTTTATGTCACATAGCTATGTACAGTAGATCTTTTAGCTCGATTGACCTGTCACCGCTTACATCAGAAGTTTGCAAAAGTATTTGATAGCATTTAGGCAAACTACAAAATTCGCCTTAGGATATTAAATAAAGTGAGAACTTTAATCATCTATTTTTGGATGCCTAGCTGCAGCTTTTTGTAAAAATCATATTGTTATAAGCAAGATGAGAGCATGTTGTGTCTTTTGTCAAAATTTTGTCAATTTACTTTACTCTTTTTCAAGTTTTGGATTTTAAATTAACAATAAATAATGTTGGTAATACTAAAACCAGTAAAGGGAAGGTAAGTTGTTTATATTTTCTATCTTTCTTATATATTTTAAATGTTCATAAAAATAAGGCTTTTTGTACAGGAATATCTTCAGTGAAAATGTAGTAACGTTTTTATGAATAGAGCTGCAGGTACTTATATATAATGGCTTTGCTATATAATTTTCACAATGAAAGATTAGAACTTGTTTCAAAGTGATGTGAACAATCTTCTGTAAGAAACGTTTTTTTTCGGACTTTTTGCGAAGCACAGGGTAATGCAATCACGTCGTCTTTGGCATTGAGCTACCAATATAAGCTGAGAAAAATATGTACATAACACATAATGTCCAGTCTTCTGGGTCATTCCATGTGTTCGCAACCGAAACTAGATGCAGACGGCACTTTTATAGCAAAAGGAAATTCAAATCGCCAATGATAAGTAAATAAAAATCGAGCAGAGTCGTCTCCCACAACCACATTTCACCGCATTTCTTGACCTGCATTTCATTCAACTCGAATATCATCCAAAAGTTGTCCTTCACAAAATTATAGCAAACCCCCTTTTAAAACCAACGCCACCAACTCATGCGCACATTGAATAAAACCCACAAAATTCTCCGAATCCACCACTCATTTTCCGGTATCCAACGAACTAACCTCACCTTCACAAGATTCAACGATTTCGTCGGCCCGTAACATGAAACCCGATGCTACGCGATTACGATACCAGTCAGTTACCTCGGAAGCGTGGCGATGTCAAATTAACCTCCGTGCACTTTGACTGTCGAGAAATTTGTTCAACCACCTACCGTTTCATATCAGACAAAAAAAAAAGTATCCTTTTACAACCGCCGCCGGTTTGTGTCGACTATTTAGTCCATCTCCTCCCCCCGCCCAAAAGATGGATAAACATCCCGCATCTCCTTGTGTGAGCCTTTGCTAATTGTGTGTTCAAATAAAATACAAAAGGGATTTTTCTAAATCCTTTTCGGATTTTCCCTTTTCTATTTTTTCGTCGGTCTATTGTTTCAGTGAGTGGAAATTGATTATGAGAGTCCTTGTGAAAACCAGCCTCCATTGGGGCAGTATTTCTAATACAATCCCGTGCAGTGAAAGAATTTACGTGAAGTTCCAGTTTTAAATTTCAAATGAGTATCCTCTGAAAGGATATTATGTCGTCACTCGTCGGCACTACATTGTGTCCTTTGTGCATATCGTGTGTGAATAGTGTCTAGGTGTTTTTTTTTGTTTTTTTTTGCAACAAATCCAATAGAGAAAGTGCTGCAGCAAAAAAAGGATCCGAGTGTGCATTCAATTAGAAATCTCGCATCATCTCCTACGTCGTTCAACACAGCATAAACAACAAAATAAACAAATTCCGGGACTACATAGCGGATGAGAGAATATAAATTTGTTTGTGCTAGCTACGGACGAGAGGGGAATAAATTACTAAAGTGGTACAACACTCAACTAAAGTTAACTGGCTGCAATAACAACAACTACGACAGGAACTGACATCAACTCTACTACACGGCAGAGTACCTACTTACTGTACTGCTACACTCTTTACAGTTCAGGTGAATATTTGATTTGAATTGGCCGTTAGTGAAAGGGATTTTACCTAGCTAGCTAGATAAAGTTTTTGGAATGTAACATGAGATACTTTAAGCGATTTAACTTCATCTGGATGAATGTTGATCACGGTTACAGCGAGATGGAGTGTTGGATTGTTTGGGGATTACATCCTGTCCCAGGCGGTTGGATGGTCATGGTTTGGTTTTCGGGTATTCGGCATTTGCTTATATAATCCGGGCAAGTTAAATTGTCGAGGGGAGGATGACTAACAAGGTTGGGTTCTTGTGTTTACTAAGGCATATCACGTGTGAAGGAAGTTTTAAGGACGAGTAAACTTATTATGTGGCAGAACAACGTATACACGAATGTGTTAGTGTTAGGTGAATGATTCTAACGACCGAAGGGATTAACTAATGTATTCGGGTGACAGTTTGCTCGAGGATTATGATAGAGATGTGTTGAAGAGGGTGGCGGCGTTTGTATTTCGGGGTCGCAGATGGAAGGGTATCTGCTTGTGGTTATGTTAATAAGTTTTGGGCTTGGAGCGTTTTCGGATCATTTAATTGCTGACTTTTGGTTGGTTGAAAAAAGGAGATTTTGGAGAAAGCTGACTGTATTTGGAATTTATCCTTTAGCATGCTCACGGTGAACCGTTCTCAGGGTATAATTACCGTTACGTGAACATTGAAAACTGTAGGAAGCGGGACGCCTACTATAGCAACATTTTATTAGAAAACTTAATTATAGTCAGATAAAGCCCACTTTAAAATTATTTTAGTACGTGACAAAGTTCGTATTAGTGTTTTTCTAATTTAAGTCGACATAAAACCCACTTTATCCTTATAACCTAGCATTCAATTTAAAACGACCAAAAGTACATTTCATCCCTTATTATGGACTCTCAACCGGCTCCCATCTGCCATTTCTATTACAAAAAATTTACGTATTTTGTATTTTTTTTTTTTTTTTTAATATTTTAAAAGAAATGTTCCCAGGATATTAATATTTTCATAGACTTCGAAATGTTTAAATATGTTGGGCTTTTAAGAATTTAAAATCCGAGCTAATCCTTTTGAAGATTTTTGATTACGAAGGGTTTTACTCTCGCTACAGATTCAATCATAAAAACTGTTTAGTTCTTGATCAAAAATTTGAATATTCAAGAGCCTATAAAATCGCGTGTTTTCCATTCCAGCATTCTTACAAGTTGTAGTTACTCTCCATTTTTTTTTTTGTGTCCTTTTATTAATTTTATTAAAATTTGTGGAAGGAAAATACCCCAAAAGTGGTTTGGTTAGTAAAACTGGTAATTCTTTGGTCTGTTTGACAAAAATTTGCTCCCCCTCTAAGGTTGGTACTAGTTGTAGGTAGGTTACAGAGCGTTTGTAATGAACTAACAATTTAGAGTGCTGCTAGCTGGTATCTAGATCTAGTCTGTCCTAGTAGACGATGACTTTAATTTTGCGCATATTATTTGTAGTGCAAGTTTGCCAATTTTGTTCTCATTTGAATTGCAAAGGGGGTCGCTAAGTTGTTTTATGCGCTCAAGGGAGTCGCTATTCTGAATAGATTGAAAAATATAATAGGAACGGAAAAAATTGACAGACCAGGCGCTGTACAAAAGTGAATATCACTTCTGAACTGTCATTTAATGCATTCCCATGATTTTGTTGTCGATCGGGCCGTTTTGGTTGTCAAGTACCTATATGTGGCTCACCCAAAGCTTTATTCCACATCAAACAACTTTTTGCAAATGGTATAAATATTTATAAATTTAACAACCGAGTGACTTTTAATGACAGATACACTCGGATGTTTGTCAAAAGTTCGTAAGAGGTGGCGCAGTGAGAATTGCCATAATTTGTGCTCTTCTGTGGATCGAACTTGAGATCTGTCGCCCGCACGCTAATCGCTGAGCTACTGAGCGGAAGGACGATAAAAAGTTCTAGATAAAGTCTTAAATTCCTACCGAATTGACCAAGATTAAATATTTGAATTTTACATCCCGGTCAGAAACAAAGTTTGAAATTAATCCGCCCGAAGGCTTGTAGACAAAAATGACACTAAGAAAAAGTGAATCCGGTCAAATCTGACCGAATGACAGATTTTTTTTATTTTAAATTCGGTCAAAAAATCCGATCAAAAGAAGAATTTTTGACCAAGTCAAAAACAGAATGCGTAATATATTTTGATTTTTGACTATTTATATTTTCTTCTTCTATTTATTTAAGAGCTTTGCAAGGTTTCGCAGTCAAATCAACTTGCAATCAAATCCTTCCAAAACATTGCAAAAATTGATATTATTGTGGTTGTAGTGAAATGTGTCAGACCGTCGCGTGGCCCGTTGTAGTTTTCTAGGATTATTCACATTAAATTGGGTCCCCTTTGAAACACTTGACAGTACTTTCACAGTTTTCTTGCCTGTCAAAAATCGGTTAAACCGGACTTCAAAATTTTCTCGGGTCAGAGTAAAGAGGTTTCGGTCAGATATGACCGAAATCCGATCAGAATGGCAACATTGTTGTTTATTACAACAGAAAAGATTTTCTAAAACCTTTGTTTGCGAAGTAATACTGCTAATTGAAGAGTTCACTTTTAAATTCCGATTTATTCTCTAGGTATATCAACACAAAGCTCAGACGCAAAGTCTGAAGCAAACTCATCAAACCACAAACAGCGTTGCCAGATGGTCCAAATAGTTTCATCCATATAAATCTTAAAAAAAAAAAAACAGATTTGCTTATTTTTTTGGAAAAAAAAACCCAACTTTTTGTAAATATTTTGTTTAAATGTCTTATTTAGGTACAACTTTTAAAAAAACTTCGAATTTGAAACGCGAAAGTGTAATTTTGGTTTTCCGAATGCAAAAGTGTGCGGGACATAAATACAATGCCAAATGTCAACGCATGTTGTAGATTGTAGTGTGAAACCATATTGAAATAATTTACACAGCAACTTTGATGAGATTGTTGTTTGTAAAATTTACAGATGGGGTCCGGTCCGGATCCGGAAAAAATATTTAAAGAATTTTTACAAGAAACAATAACGTTTTCGTATTGAATCTGGCATTAGGTGTTTTTTAAATACATGTTAGAAAAACAAATAATTTTCACTGCAAATACAGTTCCGGAGGATCGATATTTTATTTAAGAGCATTTTAAAACAACACACATAATTTATTTCATACTCGATTGTCATGCTCAATTTTGCAGCATTTGGTTGTGGACAGAACAGAACGAAGAATCCCTTTAGTACCTCATTCTTAGGTTTAGGTTAATCGGCGTTTCCAAAATGCCTATGAATTTAGTTTTTCTACGAAAGCACATTATAAGTACAAAAAAGATTATAACGAAATACAAAAAAAAAAAAAAACCCTAAGTCTGGGGGAACACTAAAACTGGCAACGCTGGCCGCAAAGCACACAAAACCGAAATATTTCCGCCAGATTTCATATATTGGCTCACTATTTCGGTTTTATGAAAGCCAGACTAATGATTGGTATCTAAAACTTCCCGTTGATTGAAGCCAAATCTCGATATATATTTATAAAAATCAATTGCTGTGCGTTAGTGGGGTAAAGGCTCCCGAACGGCTAGACCGATTTGAATGATTTTTGTCTTGTTTTGTTCGTCTTGAATCAGGGATGGTTTAGAATAAAAGAAATATCGAAAATTATCAACATGTGGCGCTGTAGGCGCATATTTCGTTTTTTAGTAAAATTCAATTATCTCAATAGTACTCTTCTATATAATTATTATACCTATAATTCTTTCGGGGTGGAATTCGATGACGATATAACTCGACCACTGAGCCAATTTTCATGGTTCTTATTTTGTTTTGTTCGTATTATCGTATTTCAGGTTTAGGCAGTCTCAAAAGAAAGCACTAACCCGATAGGTGGCGCTGTCGTCGACCTCCGAAACAACTCAATTAATTTCAATGACATTTTGTGGATGTATATGGTTGGTTCCAGCTTGAAAAATATAAAACTTTTAGAACTGATAGGTGACGCTGCTATCGATCTCTGAAACAATTCAACCGATTGTGTATGGTTGGTTCCAGCTTAAAGGATATGATACTTTTCGACCCGATAAGTGCCGATTTCCGAAACAGTTTTATTAAGTCGATTGAAATTTTTGGAATCGGTATGGTTGCTTAAAGTTTGAAAGATAGGATAGCTATGGACCCTATTGAACGATTTGCGATTCGTATCTAAGCGTCTTGAATTTCCCGTGCATCTCGCTTTCATTATGGCAAACATTTTTTTTCGCTCACACGTCAATCATTGCGTTTTGATTGAAACAAATCGACATTGCTACTACTATTATTTCTATTGTATTTAATAAAACTTTTGAATAAAGAATTTTAATTGACCGTTTTACATAAAGTAGTAAGTGCATTGTGCATACTGGGAATTATTATTTTCATTACATTAACGAATTTGGGCGGAACGAAGTTCGCCGGGTCAGCTAGTACCTGATAATAATTCATCACACTCGACCATTTTTTAATTAGAAGCTAAAGTTGTTACCCTTTTATGGTTGTTATCCATTTATGGCTGGTAGCAACTTTGGGCCTTAATTTACTTCTGGTTTTTTCTTCAAGACCTTGGGGTGTTGTTAGCTGTGACTTACTTTAAAACTGACAAACTGACTTGAGTTAGAGACTAGGAATCTTCACCACCATCACTCCTATGTGGAAAACTTCCCTTTTGAAAAGTGATTAAGGAACAACACCATAAAACACTTGCCACGAGTATTGTTGATATATTGCAGTCACCTATAATCCATCAACAAGTCTCAACAGTGCAGCTACGTAAATAGTTTCCAAGGGTCAGGCCAGGAGTCGTTGTCGTCAGCAAACACCGACTAAGCAGCACATTGGCCCCATCCGACTCACAAATCTGATTAGAAATTGTTTGTTTGGGGGTTGTCTCTGGTGCGAGTCGTTGTATAGCCTCGTTGAAGCGGAATCTAATTTAGCGCGCGCGTGAAAAAGTGCAAAAATAAATCATTTCCAGAGTGTAAACCAAACTAACTAAGTGAGTGAATTTATGTGAAGCTCCGCAAGTGATGGTTGTGTTTCTTGTACTTGTGCTGGATTTTCATATTTTATTTCCTCGTAGGGTAGGTCTCCATGCGGGTACATTTGTGTGTGTCCATAAGTTGTCTCTATGTTCTTCAGCTTCTACTTATGTAATTGAATATTCATTCATTCCTTGAGATACGCTTCAACTGAGTGCATAGAGTGCTTTTGAAGGATCTTCCAGACATAAAATTCGGAATCGAATTTCAAATTTGTCAACTTTACTGGTGTCTCATTTTCTTTTCGTTTGCGGGACAGGTGGCAAGCACCTTGAGTCGGATTAGGCATGTGAATTGAATGTCATGTGGGTTTAGTTGCCTTCTTTGGTTTCTAAGTACTGATGTACAAGTTGTTGTGTTGGACATGGACATTAGACAGTGCTGAAATCTTAACTTTCCTACGGTGGCTACGGTGGCTACGGTGTCGTCTTAAATTTGCAGGGGATTAGAAGTTCATTGAATCTATGCAGTCGTAGGCAATGAACTTGCGACTGTTTAAAGGAAACTCTAGACAGTCATGGCGGCGAATGGATAAGGGGATGTTGGAAACATTTTGAAAGCATTAATTCCCAAGTTCATGCTGAAGTATTCGCTGATATGCTTGGATTTAGCCTGTTGTCAAAACTGTCCCTGCAATGGTTCCGCCTTCCTAGAGAGGCATCTGTTGGCGAAAGTCAGTTTCGGCTTTTCATTTTCCATTCCGCAACCCAGCATATACTCCCATTTAACAATTGGCATGTTGCTCTTCTGATGCTTATGACTTGCTTTGATATAAAATGTATAAAATGTAGATTAGATTAGATTAGATTAGATTGTAAGGTGGGAGAGCTTTTAGTTAGCTCTGGCACTGCGGCTTCTTAGAGGAGCCTATTGTGCCTTCCCTGGTAAATTCTTAGAGCCATATTTTCACTCCAGAAAACGTCAGGAAGACCAGGATCTTCTCTGGGTGTATATAAGCAAGAGATGCTAAATCAATGATTTCATCACCAAGGACGTTTTTCCTGAGACGACAAAGGGCCGGACATTCTGTGATTATGTGAAGAGAGGATTCGTCACTCACGAGACAAAGTCTGCATATGGGATCCGGTGAGACGCCAATGCGGTGAAGATGTTTTTTCAACGCGACCGTGGCCACTGATTATTCCTGTTAGTATTCTCAGGTTGTTCTTATCCAGATTAATCAAGAACAGTGATTTTCTGGAGGAGAATTTGGGGAAAAATGTTCTGGTGCAATTCTGCCCAGCTGTGTTTTGCCAGAGATCTCGTTAGACTCTATACGAGATTAGTTCTTGATGTAGTTCCTGAAATGGTTTTTGCTGACTCCGCAGAAGGGTTCAGGTCCGATGAGTGGACTGGTTGCTCCGACTTTAGCCAGTGAGTCAGCCGATTCGTTACCCTCAAATCCTCTATGGGCTGAAATCCAGTGGAGGATCACTAGGTTTTTCTTAGAAAGTTCATAGATGTTTGGGAATGTTTCTAAGACAAGTTTGGATTTGATGACAGATGAGTCAAGAGCTTTGAGAGCTGCTTGGCTATCTGAGAATATAAATATGGTTTTTCCACATGTGTAGAACTCAGATTTATTCTAGCGCAATGGTTGATTGCAAGGACTTCAGCCTGGAATATGGATAAGTTTTTCCCAAGGCTGACTGAAAAGTTCAACTGGTTTGACTCACCGTAGTTTCCAGAGCCAGTCCCTGATTCCATCTTAGAACCGTCTGTGTACCAGTATAAAATGTAATTCTATTGTCTATCGCTTTGATCCCCGTGGCCTGAAATTTAACAGGCGGACGAGTCAGGTACTGCCCAGTCTGAAATACCCCGAACGCCTTTTTGTCGGAAAGTATTGCGTTCCCCCATAATGGGTAACAAATACTGCACCTCTTGTGGGTTACTCAAAACTCAGGCTACTTAAATTGAAACACCCGATATTGTGCTTCATCACAAAGGTCGTCAACAAATTTAATTAAAAAAAAAAAAACAACAACAACCACCGCAACATAAGTCCTCAAATGTAACACATAACTTACCCACCGTCACCGCAACGAAATTCCTCTTAAGAATAATTCATCGCCCACTTCACAAAGCATAATCTCGCCGTCACATTTTACGTCCTTAAAAATTACTTTCAAGACAAACTTGACTTAGATTACCAGTTACCACACCCAAGCCTGGTTGACTCTTAGTGGCGAACATCCCTGTGAAACCACTTCAACAAAGTTAGCTTTTGCAAATTGGAGCAACATTGTGCGGGAGAAAGTATTTTTCCCGAATCGATTTCCCCCATTGTTCCTCTCCCTCCCTTTTATACAACCTGACGAAAAATGAACAGGCTGCTGCTATAAAAAGTTGTCCCCATTTCGATCTCTTTAAAAAATAAGTGTGTTCATAAAATCGATATAAGATACGAGGTAGGCCCGCTTCGATAAATTTCTTCCACCCCCGTGCGTTTTGAACACCCTTCCACGAGATTAATATTTAAATTCAATTTTTTTTCTGTTGCTGTTTTACAGTAAAAGTGTTACAGAAAAACACAAAATCAATACGGTGTGCTTAAATATCAGGCTTGTGCCTCATGTGTTGGAGGTTGTGTATATTGGTTTCAGAGTTAACGATTGGATCTGCCAGCCCCAGCACACATGTGGCTTCGCTCGCAGTTGGTGCGGACTTCCTCCTGCGTAGCTCTAGCTATGTTGCAGAGATTTTTTGTATAAATTAATTGAAAACTCACGTTCAATGCACTCCTGTGAACAAATTCTTTAGCGGTTACAGTTGGTTGTGTTTTTTTTTTTTTTTTTGATTAAATATTAAAAACAGAATCCACTTGCATATAATCATTTTCTCATTAAACTTCTACACGATGGTGGTGAAGTAGGTGGGGATAATGGGCTAAAAGGATACAGCTTTGTGCATTCCACCCAGTTTCGTCTGGGATACTAATTAATTTGAACGATGAACTTTCCTCTGGGGAGCGAGATGAATTGCAAGGAGTGTACTGCTCTTTCTTGGTTTTAGCCAGAAGGAGTGGAAAATTGCATTAGATGTGCGAGTGCGAGGTGGCGCTAGGGCTGTTGTTTGGAGAACAGGATGCAACTTTTTTATGAGTAGTTTTCTCATCATTTCATACTTAATCGTCTTTTGAGGATCTGTGTGTATACACCCGAGGAGAGGAGGGCTAAGTTTGATGTTTTCGTCTTCGACAATAATAACACTAATATAAGTTAGGAGTTGAATTTAATGGCTCGAATGTTTCTGTTTTGCTACCCAATTAGGATTTAACTAACAATATGTGGAATGTTGAATAAGCTTTGGTTTAAGTTGGCATCATAAGAGACTCGTTTGTCGGAGAGCAATTAGGATAGATAGTATACATCTACTGGCAATGTAAAAGCTGTTTCAATAATAAAAATGCATGACTACGGTCTAAAACCTGTTTCTAACTTCGCCGCAAAAAGCAGGCCTTTCTTAAAATATTAATTTTGGAATCAAGTCAAAAATCAAAAAGAAAAGCCTTCAGCATCCGCCGAAAATCAACATAAACTTTGCTTTAAAATAGATTTGATTACTAGATCGTTCCTTCAAGGGACGCAGAGAAAATTCCTCTTAAGATTGCCGCACAAATAAGTCATTTATTTTCATAATAATCGTCTCTGTAATAGCTCGAGAATCATAACGAAACTCGTTTGAAATGCGCCCAAAGCAGCGTTGTCAGACAGTTGAAATATTTCCCCCCAGACCAATCCGAAAAACCCCCAGATTTAGTTATTTTCTAAAAAAAAAACAACAACTTTTGAACAAAAAGTTGAACGCAGTTAAAAAAAAAAAACAGATTTCCCAATAAACAATCAAAAAAAAAAAAAAAAAAAATCCAAAACTGGCAACGCTGGCCCAAAGTCAAATTGAATTTTTGATCAAATATTGATCACATATTTATAACTAATTAAAGGGAACATTTTTCCGAAATTAACTCCCAAAAAACTTACACCCGTGTTAATAAGTGCTGTGTAAAAGTTATCAACTTGTTACTCAGCCTTTATGTCCAATTTTTGTATGCTATCTGACGTTAGCTAACTAACTTACTTGTGCACATTTTTTAATTAATAAGGGGGTAAAAAACTTAAAAAAAAGTACCAGTACCGTCTTTGCCATAAGGGCACACGGGGACCGTGCCCAGGGCTCCCATCCTCACGGGGCCCCGAATGACCGATATATCCAATTAGACACTATAATTCATTTTTTTGCGAGATAGCTTGAACAAAAAAAAAAAAAAAAAAAATAGGTAGTAAAAGAGTCGCGATCTTGGCGCCTTTATGACAACAGTGATAAGCTAAGATAAAGCCGACGCTGAGGTTAATAGAAAATGTGTCATTGCCAAGTATGAAACTTGTAGGTACTTCCGCAGTTCGCCACTTTTTTGTCGGCTGGTTTTACTAAAAATTACCATTAACAATTTTCAATTAAAACCAGTGAAGTTCAAAATCGAGTTCAATCTAAAAAAAAACAGACACCACATTATTTTTTTTTTTTATTTTGTTAAAAATGTTTATAGTATACGAGTATACCTACCTAATTCAAGAGTGGAACTCTGATTTTTTTAGAAAGTTATTCTTTTCAATTTAAATATACCTTAACCAGTATTTGAAGACCAAAAATGAAGTTTAATAGATAATTATGGGTTGTTGTAAATAACTTTAAATAAAATATAGAAACCGAATTATATTAAAAAAAAAAAAAATTAACAGATAGGTATTTTGCACGAGGCAAAAATGTCCTTTCTTTTACTGCTGAAGCCCCCTGAAAACTTTATTTCAACGTTAAACATACTTAAAAAAAATGATATTCGCCGCTAAATCGAATGAAAAAATATATTTGAGCGACTGGACCTCCTGCGAGAAATTATTTAGCTTCTGAACCTTCTAACCTTCTAGATTTATATTTTTTTAATAAGATAGGTCTAACCAACTAATTCGTATTATTACTATTACAGTTTCAATTTAAATAATCTTAATCTTAAATTTAAGCTTCATGAATATCGGTTATTATTTATGATAAGTCTACTTTTAGTCTTCTCAGAATTGATAAAAAAACTTCTACTGGCTATAAAGATTAAGCCAGTAGATTAAGATTATAGCAAACCAATTTGTAATTTTCCTTTTTTACTTTTCAAAAGGGCCCCAAGTTCTTGTGTGCCCAAGGGCCCCGGCGTACTCTAAGACGGCCATGCTTGTGACCACACACCAAAGGTGAAACTTCTCTCGCTAACTAAATGGGGATGTTAAATTGTATTGTGTATTGTGTTGTAGTTGAATTGTATTGGGAAATTTTATTTCAAAACCAAATCCTTATAATATTATAAACTTAATACAGCGCAGTAGATAGTACGCAATCTTTTAAAAAGTTTCCATAACGTAGTCCAATCCAGCGTTTTCCATTTTTGAGAGTTTTTGTTTGCATTTAGATTTAATTTAATCGACTGATTCATTAGTCTAGGTTCTATGTAAGGTTCTATTTAAGACCAAGCTTTATCAATTCACTCCCCAGGTCCAGCATGCCCATATAGGTCTTCACTTTAAGAAATAAGTTGAAAATTGAAAAAAATGTTTATATCCTATCTTTCAAACTACAACCAACCATATAGGTAGATACACAAAATTTCATTGAAAACAGTTGAGTAGTTTCGGAGATCGACAACAGCGCCACCCATCGGGTAAAAAACTACTCTATCTTTCAAGTTGCAACTTGCAAGCAACCATACACACCAACAATTTCATTTCAATGAGTAGTTTAGGAGTCAAGACCGGCGACGTAGTGATGTCGATGGCGACAGGCCAATTTCCGCCATCGCCACGCAATTTCCGTCTCGGTCAAGTCAATTTTACTCCCAAGTCGCGCCTATAGATGTGTATCATCAAAAATAGTTTCCATAAAGAAAATCTACTAAATATGTAATTAAATTCATGTAGAATTTTTGACAAACACGATCTCACTGTATATTACCTTTGTATATAATATTACGATTAAAATAAAAAATGCAAAAAAAAAAAATCCTAGTACAAAATGTATGGAAAATTATTTTTTATGGATTTTCCAATTTGCTTTTAAAAATTTTCAATTTTCTCGCTCAAACCGGACAATCCGTTCTCCAGTGACGGGCGTTCTTACGGATGCAACTTTGTTTTTTATATATCCCTCGAAATGCAACTTATGGGCGCCCAACAAGATAGGCTGCTAATGCTCATGACCATACAGTACACTTGACAACCGCGAGGACATCAACTTTCCAAAACTCCTTCTGTTACAGGACAAGCAAACTTTGGAACTCGCTTCCTGGGGATATATTTCCAGAAGACTACAATTTGCAGCAATTTAAGTGCAGAGCAAACATACATCTGCAGGCATCTCGGGGCGCTGTTGAAGCGTTATAGGTTCGCCTTTCCCGGGAGAAGTATATATAAAAAAAAAAAAAAAAAAAAAAAAATAGAAATACAGACTAAGTTATTTAAATCTAATATTACAGTTACATATATTCAAAATGCATTAGAAAAGCAATATAGGGAATCCATAAAAAAGAATTTAAGGTATTTCAGTTGTAAAGGGTGGTCAAATTGAACCACACCTAAACGTCAAGTTTTTTTTCTGCGTTTCATTTGACATTTCGAGCGACGCGTTAAAGTTATTCAGGCTTATTATGAAAATGGACTTTCAAATGATGATCAATTTTCGAAGAAAATCATCTTTAGTGATGAGGCACATTTTCACCTCAGTGGATTTGTCAATAAGCAGAATTGCCACATTTGGGCAAATGATAATCCAAGAGTGATTGTCGAAAAACCAATGCGCCCACAAAGAGTGACTGTTTGTTGCAGTTTATGGGCTGGCGGCATCATCGGGCCGTATTATTTCCAAAATGAGGCCGGTCAGGCAGTTACTGTGAATGCTGTTCGCTATCGTGAGATGATAACGAATTTTTTATGGCCCGAATTGGAAGATATGGATGTGGACGATATGTGGTTTCAACAGCTTTGGGGTTATTTGAAAGAAAAGGTGTACGTCGATAAGCCAGCAACAATTCAAGAGCTAGAGGATGAGATAATTCGGCACATTAACGGCATAGAACCTCAATTATGCCTCAGCGTCATCGAAAATTTGGACCATCGGATGGAGGTGTGCCTCCGAGGTCGCGGCGGCCATTTGGCAGATATTTTATTTCATACATAATTGAACCATACCAATATTATCATAATAAAAAGAAATGACAAAAATTTCCTAAATAATTTGTGTTTTATTCAAATCAACATCGGCCCTCAAAATTTAACCACCCTTTAGTTATTGAAAATTTTGAACAGCAAATGAAACGGCGAACTTCACAGCTGATATTGAATTTGCAAAAGGGTTGTAGTTAGTGAACGTGAAAAGTCACATGTGAGTAAATGTGGTGTGAAGTTCGAAATGCCTTTAGAGCTAAATCGCTTACATTCTAAAACGCGCGTGATATTTTTATGTTCGCAATTTATTCATTTATTTGAAAGTTAGCTACACGAGTCTCAATTTAATTTATGTAAAATTAATAAATATGCATATATACATTTTCATAGAAACTTTTCCCCACTTTCCTCATTAAGGGAAAAATTGCCCAAAATGGGGATATATCTCCACACCTGGCATCGCTGGGTAGTTCACGATAGACGATAAAGTTCCAGTTTAGAAGTTGCTTGAACTATTTCCTGATATAAAAAAGTGATCGTTTTAAAAATGTCCTTAAAAGAATCCGATGGAATTGTTGATGGAAAGTTGTATCAAAATTAAGTCCCACTCAAAAAATTTGCACACATTAAAGGGTAGGTACTTAAGAATCAATCCAATAAAGCTCAAAAGTCATCCATAAATTATATCAAAATTCGGCCCAGCTTAATAGACTCTTGAAAATTGCCCAATAAAATGGACAACAACTTTCTTGTGAAATCACTTTAAAAATTGCTACAAAATGAATCCAATCGTATATCTGAAAATACTCGAAAAGAGCCTTTGACAGAATAGATCAAATGTCACCCGAAAATTGTTTCGAACATGGGCTTCAAAATATCATATGCTATAAATATTGTCAAGTCATATTGTTGTCATTTTTAAACTAGCGCTAAGGTGAAAAGCGAATTTCACATCTTTTTAAGACTGATGCGTATTTTTTTGGGATGTCCAAATTTTGATCTATTGCATCTTTAATTAAGAAGTTATCGCTAAAGGAGGAATCGAATAGAAGATCATTTCAGGGACCTGAAACTGTTTTATTGTGTCTTAGTCTGATGTTATCTGGAAAAGCACTTAATAATAAATCAGTCTTCTGAAAGCTTTACCAAAAAGGCCACCACATTCTCGCTAAATACTGAGTCGAACAAAGCATTCCCGAACACAGTTCCTCTGTCGTTAACGTGATTTTAATTATTTCACTTCTCCAGTTGTCGAAACAAAATTTACCATGAAATTCACCTGAAGCGGCCTTTAAATTCCAAAAATACCAAAACCACCCTGTTAGTCTAACATTAAATTTATCCATAAAAAAAATGTATGCATATTTTACAGCAATATTCACTCATATAATACCGATAACTTGCCACTCTTGGAATCAGGAAAGCGGCCATAAATTCCACTTACAATTAAAACATTCGCTCTAAGGGTAGGTTTATGCTTTTTCCAGGGATATAAATATTGTCAGTGCGGTACTACACAAAACACTGGCTGTGCAGCGGGTCTCAATCGGCACCCTGTGATTTTCAATTAAATTTCGTAATTCCGTCAAATTGAATTACCAGCATTTATATTTGCGCCGTTGACAGAGTGGTGTTTATATCTTGCAGCCCTATCACTTAACCCCATCCGAGGCATGGCTCTCGACCTGCTTTGCCTCCTTAACAACCGACCCTCCACCACCGCCATATACCTACTCTCGAGTATTTATGTACCCGAATAAAATCCTATAAATTTTCCGAACTAAATCTCTTCTCGAGTACGAGTTGCAGTTATAAATAAACGGAAATGTCTCTTTCCCAATGAACGAGCGTATGTGCATGGGTGTGTTTGTTTGCGTATCGCTGGAAGAACACAATTAATTCCTACTACCAACGGGCTTACATTTGGGAAAGAGGTTGCGCTGAGTGCCCATTCCACATGTGTCGTTACTTCAAGTTGTATCTGAAAACTGTTCCTGTTGTTGTTCGAAGGGAGAAAATTAAATGCAATTCGCGAGAACTGAATTGAGGTCTACACAATGAAATAGAAACCTCATTCCAGAATTTAGTGTTTAGCGAGTGAAACATCAAATCGAGGCGGCACAGCATCCGTAATACCCAATCCAACCACCATCAGCCCACACGGTGGAAATTTCCATTTTGGCAAATAATTAGTTTTGTCATTGTCTGTCGCTCTGGAGCTCGGGCTGATTTTCTTTCGCCTGTCTCCTTGTACTGGCTGCTTGTTGGCGTTGCTCCTTGATGCCTTGCCAAATGTTTGTTGTGTGCTCTTGGCGGTGGTAATGGTTTCTTGCCTGCCTGACGCTAATGTCTCGAAGGAACACAAACGCCCGATTTATAGCGATGGCTATAGGAGGCTGTGTGTGTGTGATTCTGATGATGGTGGTGGTGGTGGTGGCGTTGTTGGTTTCCTGTGTTTCGTGACATTTGGCGAAAGTTCGCGTGGCTTGTTAGTTTTCTCAAGCAAAAGAACAGGGCGGCAATTTGATTAGAACAAATGAAGATGATCTGAGAACGGAGGGCGTTGCCAAGTTTTTAGTTTTTCTTCTTGCGGCTTAGCGGTATACGAAGATTTCAAGATTTTGAGTGTAAGAAAAGGGATTTGGCTGGCGGTGAATGTGCAAAGTGATTATGTAATTTGTAAGTGTAATTAGATAACGGTGAATAAATTTCGGGTAAGGATTAACAAGCGGAGAATAAATCACAAGAAATGTTTTCATTTCGTTGATTAATTGTTTGCGCAGTTGGTGGAAAGTAGGGACAGTTCTTTTTAATTTGGGTTTGCATAGGACACAGATTTGCTTTACCACAGGCGTTTGTGGGCAGAATGCTGCTGTATTTATTCAAACTTTTGTTATTATCAACTTCTGTTTTATTGGCAAGAGATAAGAGTTTTTCTCATCCAAAAAGTGGTAATTTTAGAAAATTAAAGAAGGACTAGAATATAAATTATTTAAACAGGTACAGTTCCAACCAAGTTGTCTGTTTACAAAAACGATTGTACGTATCTGGATTATACTTCAAACTTAAGAGGTTTTGAGTCACTTCTGGCAATTTTAAATGCGGCATACCCTGACGCATGCAAATATAGATACGTATTACTATTTTTTGACCAAAGAATTCCCCTCTCTGACATTAATGACCAGTGACTTGATATACTAATGGACTCTCGACTCAAGCAGAGCTTAAGAGGCCTTAGCTCAAATTGAAACTGAGTTCAGTATATTACATACGTTTACGACGACTATAATCAGGCAACTGTGACTCTGTGCATACACGGACTGTAACCGAAGTAGGAAGTAAAGGGAAATAAAGAATTTACGTAAATCTACTGCAACGACTCGACGTCTGTCTGTATATAAATGGGTAGCGTGAGTTCGAGGTGAAGTAGTTCGCAGTCGATCGGAAACAATCAGACAAATTGAACAAGAAATTGGTTACCCTGTTCTGAATTTAATAAAGTTTTCTCAAGTGTAAAATATATCACGTTTAAGTAGGAGTTGAACAAATTGAAGGAAAGGTTAAGAATGACCACGAATGCTTGCATGATGCCATAAAGCGCTTATGGAATAACTTAAATACCCAATCGTACTAAAAACATTGTTCAAGTGCATTTGAAACGTCTGTTATATTCCTAGCAACACAAAGAGCATTCCATAGTATTACATACTTATCTGGCAACATCTTTTGAATAATTCGGCTTGCTTAATTACAACTTTTCAGGGCATTATTTTAGAATATGCATCCCCCACTTCAATTCCGTCACTAAAGCTTGCAAAATCCAGAGGACATAAATCTTTAGCATTCTGAAAACAATTCTCTGGCCATTCCTTATGCGAATAAGTTCTCCAGTTCCTGGATGAATTTTAAGCCATTTACATGAATGCACTTTGTCCCGAGAACAATAATAACATCACGTACATGCTGCACACTCCATCCTAGTGTATCAGTGGCCCAATTTCGAGAAAATCAATTTCCAACAAAATCCTTTTCCTCCCAAAGTGCACTGGTTTGGCATAGTCAGTGTGTGGTCAGACGGATAAACATACAAACCCTCGACTGTAGCCCTCCAGCCGGTGAACAAATTCTCTTGAATCACAACCAAAAGTTGGGCCGTGGCTTTGTGAGATCACTATACTACCAATGAGAGCTTCATCTGGCCGAGTCTGCAGTTCCAATTTTATTTTTTAATTTCTCTGCGAATAAATAAACAATCAAATCGAATTGAGCTGCACGCTAAATGCCCGCCAATTTTAATGGAACGGGTGAAAATTGGCTCAGATTTTTTGTTTGAGCAACCAAATTAAACGATTTTCCTTTTTTTTTCCGACCACTACGATTTAACTTGTTTTCGTTAGCCGTAAGGATAAGGACCCTCGAGGGTTATATGCAATCGTTATTTACAGATGAAAGTTATGGTCGCCGGATGGCGGCAGAATGCTTAAGGATATTTGTTGGGGCAAGGCATAACCTTTCTCTTGTGGTATTATTTATTTGCTCGTTTTTTTTTCTTTTTTTTTTTGTGGTTTTTGCTCGGACATGAAATTCTCATTAAAGTCGGATATTTTGGGCTTTTATCGATGCGTGATGGGGATTATAGTCCTTCTTCTTTTATTTTTAATGAGAATTCGCTGTTACATTTAATGGGTTATTAAGTGTGTTTTTGTTTAATATAATTGGGCGCATGATTCAATGTGATTCATTGTATTTTTTTCCAAAGCGGATGGATGCAAATAAAAAGAGTTTATTGGGCATAAAAGCTTTCGTTTAATGGGGCGTATACGTAACATGTTCTCAGTAATTATTGGGTTAGGGTTTTGCTTGTTTTATTTGACGTGGCTCGTTAAGTTTTTTTTTTTTTATATATACTAGGTAGGTGGTACTTGTAAATTACCATTCGAAAGGTGTAATCAGCTCACAGCAATCGCTTATAATGTCGTATTTATCAGACAGCTTATTACGCCATTAAAAAAGTTGTCGGACCTAATTGCTAATAAAGAAAAGATGTATGTGATTCATTTTCATTGTAGCAAGGTATGGTTAGTGGAATATGGTAGGTATGCGTATGGTAAAAGGAATTAGGGAATAATAGTAATTAGGTTAAAAAGATCTCACTGACTTTTGTGTGACAATTGCTTTTTTTTTTTTTTTCTTATCTAAATTATATTTTTATATTTATTTGTTTAGCCTATGACACTCCGGGAAAGAATACCAAGTTAATGACACCTCACTCTTCAAAATCGGTCAAGCCGTTTGGGCTACAGAGCGTCACGTAGGAAGGTACATAGGATACGCGCGAAACACATAACCCTCCCTGTGTCCAGTCGGGTAATAAGTACATATTTCAGTTATAAAGCATTATATTTTTGTTATTTTTTTTATTTAAAAAACAAAAAACCCGACTGACTGTAAAAAAGATCTCGCTGACATTTGTGTGACAATTGTTTTTTGTTTTTTTTTTTTTAATTTTTATTTTTACACTTATTTGTTAAGCCTATGACACTCCGGGGAAGAATACGAATCTAGTGACACCTTACTCTTTAAAATTGGTCAAGCCGTTCAGGCTTAAGGGCGTCACGTAGGAACGTACATAGGATACGCGCGAAACACATAACCCTCTCTGTGTACAGTCGGGTAAAAAATGAACAATGGAATTTCTTGCGGCGACTTTGAATTGGTGTATTTTTTTTAGAAAAATTGAATTTGCTGACGAAATTAACTCAATTATTTACGCAGTAGAAAAAGTGCAGGTTCTGGTATAAGAAGGATCGAATCTACAAAGGTTTTTGAAACTCAGCTTCGCTCTCAAACATGCTTTGACGTCAATAAGAAAGCGGCGTAATAAATCGTCGATCTTTCGGGCCGGAAGTCAAACTGGTTTGTGCCGTATTGTGTGTTGAAAAATTCAGGTAGTAGGGTGGAATTGATCTTGACTGATACTGCTTTTAGCATTCGTTGATCGACAGAAAAATAGCCATTCCAATATTCCCTTTCACCTTGAAATTAAAGGACATACATTACATCATTAATTGATAACAACTCTTCAACAAGCACTTTGCAAAAATCACTCAAAAAATAAAAACCACTACCTGCTTTCAATTCGAATGTTGCACAAAAAGTTTCCTACTGATCATTTATACATAAACCAATATCACACCTCGAGAAGTTTCAAAGAAAAGCAATACTCGGTGTATGGTATATCCCACTTTATTAGAAAAAAAAAAACCAGCTGCCCTCTCAATCTCCTGGACATCAACCAAACCACTGGAATGAATTGAATTTTAATGAATGTGGGAGAACTCTACAGTCCAGTATGCTGGTAGGAAGGATACGGAAAAAAGTAACAGAAATCCTCATTCGTGCACAGGAAGACCACTAACTAACAAGTAGTACTTAGTGTTGTTTAGAGGCGAGGACTTCGGATACCTCCGCTATCTACCGCATGCATATGTACCTACTTCTTCTACTGGACAAATAAAAAAAACGAAAAGAACAAACTTTGGATAAAAATCACTTAAAATTCATTCCACTTTATTTCGTCCTTGCATGTGCACACAGACAGGAAATGTGAGAGAAATAAAAAAATATAAAAAAAACAACACGAAACCCAAGAGCAAACTGAGGCTGAAATACTTCAGAAAATGTGGTTGTGGTGCCAGTCTGCCAGTATGGTGTGAATGCATGTGTGCACAAATTGAAGAAAAACTCTTAGAAGTTTGATTTCTCTCCCCCATAGGGATAGCCCTTAATAGTTTGTTTTTCTATAATTAATGAGTGTGCTATGTTTGCCACTTGAAATGCTTTTTAAAATTTATGGAATTAAATTGCAGTAAAAAAGGGATTTTGCAACACTACTGTTTTTCAAGAGCAAATTGTACTTGGAGCTGGTGTTTTTTTCTAGGACGGGGTGTCCTACGGTTTACTAAGCGCGTGTGTAACTATTTTAGAAGATAATGGTATAATTATGGAGGACTACGGCTTGGGAGAATCGAATGGGGAATGTCCCCCTTGCGTTGCATGTACTGATACTAGGTTTGATGATTGATGAAGTTTTCGAAGATGTATCCTCCTTTCAAAAATAAAAAAAAGTTTTCTATTATTTTTTTAACTGTCCTGCCTTTAATTAAATGTGTAGCCCCTGTAGGCAGATTAACTGAACTCTATTCCCGCAATCATCATTATATTCCAAAGTTTCCGTACACTTTTTTTCGTATTTATTATGAAACGATGAGAATGAAACTTATATCGATCGAAAGGTTCTGTGTCATCGATGTGCACAAACAAAAAATTGTGGGTATATGTCGTCATTACGGCTGGTAAAATTAAGTTAATAATTCCCCATACGAAATGCTTATCTGGTTGGCTCCGCGAAATAAGGCCCCCGGAATTAAGGCCCCAAAAGCAAAAATGAAATAATTCCCCAAAACTTTCAAATGGAAATTAGGCCCCAAAGAAATGAACTATAAATAGTAAATAAATAAATAAAGAAATGAACTAAGGTCCCAAAAATAAATTACATAACTAATGCCCCAACATTGGGGTCCCCTGTCATAATGAAATAATGCCCAATTTTAAAATGAAAATCAAGCCCCAATGAAATGAAATAAGCCCCAAAAATAAATCAAATGAAACCCCAACATTATTTTTTTTAATTTGTACTTTATTTTCAAAAAATGAAAATGCACAGTTAGCTTTTATACATATACTACTTGTATTGTGTCCTTTACAATGTGTCTATAACAAGGAGACTTATACAGGGTGTCCGCCGGGAAGGTATACTACTTTGTTTGTTTATAATTTTTGATTAAATGAAAGGGAATGGATCTTATATTGATAAATGTTTTACTTAATGTCGGGAACTATGTATGGAATACAATATCAGGTAAGTGTCCGCCTCTGTTAGTCTCACAAATGCGAGCCCCTTTGAGCACATTTTTCAATTAATTCTCACACATTTGACGCGGTATTTCATTAATTTCATCACGAATATTTTGTTTGAGTTGTTCAATCGTCTCTGGTTTGTTTGCATAAACCTTGCTTTTCAGATATCTCCACAAAAAAAAAGTCCGGAGCAGTCAAATCAGGCGACCGTGGAGGCCAATCAACATCACCTTTTATTTAATAACTTGTTGTGGAAAAAGGTCTCGCAGTAATTCCATTGTAATCCTGGCTGTATGCGATATGGCACCGTCTTGTTGATACCACATGTTAATCAAGCCCAAAGCATGAAGTTTTGGCGTTGAAAAGTTTTCAATCATATCACGATATCGCTCCGCATTCACAGTTGCCGTTACGCCATTTTCATTTTCAAAGAAGTAAGGTCCAATGATTCCTCCTGACCAAATTGCACACCAGACTCTAACTTTTAATGGATGCAAAGGTGACTGATGAATAATTTGAGGGTTTTCCATTTCAGACCCTCTTTCTTCGAAATCATTCACTACACGATAAATAGTGCATTTTGTTGGCACGTTGTTTCTCCCAAAAATTTCACGTAAATTTCTCATCGTCACAGTAATCGATGATTAGTTTTGATCAAATGTTTTAATGATTAAAACACGTTGGTTTATCGAATATTTTTCCATAATAAATTTGCCACGTGTCTACTTCACGACTGCCAAATATGAACTGCCAAGACTAATGTTTACCAAAATGGCGGCAAAAAAAAGTAGTATACCTACCCGGCGGACACCCTGTATATATGTACAAAGTTTTTTATTTTTTTAACTATGACTTTTCACAATCTTTGCTGTTATTTGATGCATGTGCCTGACATTTTTCGTCAAGAATTTCCATTGCTATTAAAAATTTGCAATTTGAAATAAGATGCTGAAAATTTGTTGTCTTCAGCTGATTGGGGAGTTACTTTTAAATTTTGCACCTAGCTGATCAGACCATAAACAAACAGACACAAAAGTGAGCTGATAAGAACGCACTAGACAAAGCGCCACAGATGCCCGTTTGAGGATAGTTATGTCATACATATAGCGTTTTGTTTCCTCTCGTCGATTCTATACTATTGGGTTATACTTTAGCGTCATTATCATTATTTTTCGCAAAATGTTGCATAAAAAAGAACCTAAGGGAAGAGCACCAGGGTTTGGACTTTACTGCAATTGCAGTAGATCTACTGCAGTTTTAAGAAAAAAATAAAATCTACTGCAATTTATGTGAATCTCGAAAATCTTAAATCAAAATTGAATATCTTGACGCATTTTCGTTTCTTAGTATATTTTTATAAGCCCATTGCAAATAATCAGTTCTGGAAGCACTATTTTTTTGATGTTGCAATCTGTTACAATATATTTTAAAAGAAAATGTGCATACCATCTCGCATTTGCCTTGCATAAACTGATACTAGGTTTGTTTGACGTGGCTAGCACTAGTGCACACCAGAGACAATACTGAGACCCCCAACCAGAGACAATACTGAGACCCCCAACTTCGGCCGATTTTCCGTTACTTGCCTACAAACTAAATATATTTATATGGGCTGTTACACGCTAAGTGCGTTAGTATTGTTACATAGAAATTCGTATTGACGAATGTCACGTAACTTCACTCACCAACACACTCGCACCTTGCGTGTCCCACTTCCGCTGTCGGCAAAGTTGCTGCCAGCGTTCATAGAATTTTGTCCGTTAAATTTGAAATTTTTCGTTACGTGTAAATAGTATTTTATTTTAGGAATAAGTACAATTTTGCTGAAAATATTTATCAACTATGATTATTGCAGAATGGTTGTTGGAAAATAAAAACATTTTGAGCAATATTTCTTCAGTTATTTAAGAAAAATGTACACATGAAATCGAAGTTAATGATATTCAAAAGCGGAAAATACACAACCAGTTTGTCCTAATATGTTTCTAGTATATAAAACAACTCATTCAGATAGTATTATTAACCAAACAAACAAAAATTGGCAGCATTGATTTTATATTTGTTGTATGTTTTCGCATGTCACACGGATTCTAAATTGACATAACACCGATAGGAAAACAAAATGGCGAATTTGAAAAAAAACTGAGGGGCCCAGCCGCAAGAGGATTGTGTTGTGAGTTGGGGGTCTCAGTATTGTCTCTGGTGCCCACAAGTGCACACTGAGAAGTGTCAGCTAATTTTCACGCCTGTCAAAAGCCCTGCACAACCCTGAAAATTCGGCTACTACCTATATCGAACGAAAAGTATGTTGCACTAAAGACTCTCAGTTTCTTAAATTGAAAAATATTTATCTTTTGGCGAAGGAAGTATGAAGATGATAACACTTTTGTCCATTTTTTGTTAAAAATGAGTGCTCTCTATTCTGATGTTGTGCTTTCCATAATGCAAATACTTCATAAAAGTGTTTGGAATATAGATTATGCGTTTGAAAATTGATTAAGTTCTGAATGCAGCTTTTTCCTTTCCATTTTCCTATAGTAAAACATTTTAGTTCATAAACGTAGTTGTTTTCAAACAATTCACTTTTGAATAACTATCAAATTTATTGTACATATTTACCCTACCGAAATGACAGCGACACTCAGCACTGAATTCTTGCCCCAACAAATGAACTGGGGTCAGCTCAGGGCACAACTAGGGTGCCCTAGAAGTCATGTAAAACACAGGTTTTTAGTACCAGGGCGACTTCAGTACTATATCGAACACATTAGAGTTAACCCAGTGCTCACTAGTGCGCACTAGGGCCAACGTCAAAAAAACCTACTGAAGTCAAGTCTCAAGTGTGTCTTCCTCTTTCTCTGTTTCTAAATTTGTTGTTTTTGTTCTGCTCTGCTGTCGGCTGTCGCTTTTTTATGCTTAAACTAATATGTTTAAAAAAAAAAAAAAAAATTAAAACTTCATTTTTATCATATTTTTTCAAAATTCAAAATCTACTGCAAAAAAAAGTGAATCTACTGCACTTTTTTTTAAGATCTACTGCGATATTTTATAACTTAAGTCCGACCCCTGAAGAGGACTACTGATTTTTGTTTTGAAGTCCTGAACAGCTAAGGAAGGCATCTACAGTTCTTTATAAAAATTCTGCAAAGTTATGTCAGTTTGTTTTTTTAAGTGTTTCTGACACGTGTCCACTTCTTTTGACAAAATTATTTTTCTTCGATTTCGAGTAGGGTAGGGTGGGGCCGATTCAACATTTTTCTCGCAGATTTGAAATAACTTCTTTCGCACAAATTAATATTCGAACATTTTTCTTTTTCATTGAAAGCTATTATTATTTTACCAGAATAATTAATAATTACTTAAAAGTTAGCTTCACGCTGATAATTTACAAAAAAAAAAAAAAAAAAAAACTGCCCTTAAAAGACGAATCTGCCCGATGGTGGGGCAATTTCGTCATGATTTTAGATGACGCAATGTACTAAGACTCAATACTGTCTTTATTTGATTAGTTAAGTAAGTCTTAAGTGTAGGCGCAGTGGCTTAGTGGTTAGTGTGTTGGACTACTAAGCGAGGGGTCGAGGTTCGAATCCCGCAAAAACCTAAATTCCAACTTTGGGTTTTTTTCACTGCGCCACCTCTCGCGAACGTCTGACAAACATCCGAGAGTATGACTGTCTTGAAAGAGCTTCTCAATTAGCCGTTTGGAGTCGGCTTAAAATTGTAGATCCCTTCCATTCGTTCCAAAAATGAAAACGCACATAAAACGAATGGTTGTGAGAGGCTAGGCCTAGGGTCCCTCCGGACCTGTTGCGTCAACTATTTATTTATTTATTTCGACCAAATTAGAAAATTGATTGCTGATTTCCAATGAGAGCTGACTAGAGTTTTGGAAAATGCTACTGCTATACCCTCTCTACCTACCTATCCCTATGTTTTGCAAACATTAAACAAATCGCCATTTCTAACATCCACGCAAATATTACGGTGTAAAGGATCTGCCAGAGACACCAATTCGTTGTGCTATAACCGCCGGCCGCATGCGACCTTAAATGCTTTATGATTCCATTTTTTCCTTGTTTTTATTTGTCTCCCATTCAAAATTATTGAAACACACAGAACAATCTCGCAAAACAAACTGCGAGAACACTGAATTTTTTTTTTGCTGACTACTTCCCTTGGGTCATGTTATGGCCAAACAGCCCATAGCCTTCAACTTGTGCAACCTATAAAAACCTTCCACCATTCTCTGACTCGCTCGCTGTGAGTACCCCGAATATTTTATTTACAACTCCCTGGTGTCAAAACTGTGCGCTTTGTTTTTATTTTGTTGACAACAATAGCAAGACCCACCCACCCGTAGACAATATTCTCGCATTGATAGTACCCGTTTAATTCAAATGGTGGCAAATTTGAGCACACCCGTACCGCAGTCTAAATAGCCGCAAAGCAATGAGTTGTGTGTGCTGTGTTCTTAAAATTGGATATTGTATTGCTTTGCCAAGGACTCCCGCATTCTCCCATCGTCGACGTTGTGTTGATTGCCCTTTACCAGCAGCGGTGTTTAGTAATATCCGTAGCACACTAAGCGGCCCATATTTCTATTTTCAAAATTTGTGGAACTGCTTTCGGATGTTTTTTTTTGTATTCCACACTGCCGACATTCAGAGGAGGCACATCCGATTTGGAGGGAGCACCTAGTTGTTCCTTGGATGCGTGTGCTCCAGCATTTTAATCTCCTAATGAAATGCTTGCTTATTTACCGAACTATGTATTCAATCCCTTTTCTGAGGGACTCCGGATTACTTTTACTCCCCAAGGACACTGTAATATCTGAACTGAAGAGATTATTAAAACTGACTTTTCCGCAACAGAATTCCGAACAATGCTCCTTGGATCTGTTTATTTTTTATGCTCGTCAGTTTTTAATTAGCCAGAGGAGCACTTATCGACATCATCAAAATTGTTGCCAGCCAGAGCTCTTCCTCTTCCCTATAGTGGAGATAACTAACGGCGAGAGTTAGGTCAAGCGCACTTGCTTTAGTGAGTCTCTCTATTTCCATTTTTTTTATTTTGTGGCTAATGGGAGCGAATGAAACCGAATGTAGTGGTGAAAAAGGGTTGAAATTGCACTTGATTGCGTTTTGCCTTCAGCAGCGGCTGGGTGCCTCCTGCTCAACGGGAAGTGGTTTTTGTGCGGTGAAACACAAAGTACGTGTTTCTTTCAATTAAGAAAGTGAATGGCTGTCTGAATTCGAATTTAAGTGCTGTGCTTGCATTCAAGTAAATAGACGTTAGGTAACACTTGTGGAGGATACCGCATTGTTCACCGACAAAGGAGGCAGATTTCCAAAGAGAGAGAAATCAAAGTGTTGCTCTTGTGGTGAGTTTTGGAAATATTTAAGTAATTAAAGCGGTAGGTACTAAGCCCTCTCTGTGTGAACTAACTTTGTATTTTATCAGTTCCTTCCTTGGTCTGAATCATTGCGCAATCAGCGCAGCAATCTGTGTTCTATTGCGAAAAGAAATTGCTGCGTTAACTTATTCTCTTTCTACTTGCTCTAAAAGGGGCAAATATTGATTTAGTGAAAATTTCCTCGAGTTTTTAATCAGAAATGTCATAACGATGGGGGGAGAGCCGAAGAAGTGCAACGTAAACAGATGAGTGGGTTTTTACAAAACTTCTTTCATCTTCAGGTTCACATCAGTAGCTGTCATTTACTCCGTGCTCCGGGACTAGAGGTGCTTCTAACACACCAACCAGCGTGACCGCTGCAGAATTCTGAAAAGTCGCAAGAAAAAAGGATAATGAGGACAAAAAAAAAAAAAAAAAACATATCTGAATCTATTCTGCACATTAAGTATTTTCGAACGATATTTAACAAGTATTGGTTCGGTAAACACTATGATAGTGTTATGGTAGGCAACTGCGTTATTCTTTAAAGGTTTTTATTTGGAAACAACACAATATCAAAAAAATTTGAATCGCCTTCTTCAACTAGAAAAAAAGGCCAAAATAGCAAAAAATTGTACCAGGCTCTCAAAAAAAAATGCCAAATTGCAACTTTAGTCGCACAACGGTCACACTGATGACAACTGTAGGGGAAGAAAAAGTTTCAAGTGACACAGTCCTGCATTTTCTCTTAATCCTCTTAATTCTCTTAACGAAGTTTTCAACATTTTCCTGTTCAAGCAATTTCCTGAAGTCATTCCAGTCAGTTCTTAGAGCAGGGCACTCATTCCGTCGATTATCGCCATACGATAGCGTTTCGACGATTGAACATTTGCTTCATGTATGTTTATAACCGTTACGCTATCCCAGACGATACAATTTAAGCGATACCTAATGAGGTGTCGTTTTGCATTGATTTGTGTGTTTTGCAATCAGCTTAAGATATTTTATCGAATTTCAAGAAGAATAATTGATTTTAGATACTTTTCAAATACATGTGGGATCTGATTATCCCCGGTTCAAATTTCACAATAAAAAAATGAAACGCCAACACAATTTTAATATTTAGTATAATGCTTTATTTGTTTCGCGTAAATGAATTTCTGGACTTCGTTCCATCCGACTATCAGGGCATTATCTTCAAACTCCTGGATCCACAGATTAACGTCCGTGCAACTCGTCCCATCGAAGTGAGTCACAGCATCCTCTATATCACGGAGTGTGAATGTGCTTTTCGCCGATGCCCCTTGCTCTGCCCTAAAACTACTATCGGCCTCTTCGAATCTGTCTTCCATTTCGCTCTGTTCGTCGCCGCCACGCGATAGCCCAAAGTGTTCTAAAAGCCTGTCCTGTAACGTTCGTTTTAGTCCTACCGTCGACAAGTTTACCTCAGTCAGTTTGTTTTTGAGTCCTTCTACAGTCAGAGCCAATATTTGTACACTATTCATTTTATTATATTTTATTTAAATTTACTGTATGCAAAATTTATTTTCAAAAGGAAATACAAGAAATAGGAAAGAAAAAAAAATAGCAGCAGGAAAACAAAACAAATCTTACAAACCAATTCTTTCCTTCTTGCTCGTTGCTTCTTCTTTTCTTCTTCTCTTGCCTGTCGTCACTGCTGGTCTTCTATTCGCACGTACTTTCGTTGGGGCACACAACAATTTTTCCACTTTTTCCAATTTCAATTTCAACTCGTGTTGTTGCCCTTTTATTGTCTTTTTTTTTCTCACTGTTGCTTTTGTCTCTTTTCCTTTTTTCACTGTTTCTTTTGTTATTTTTCTTTTCTTTTTCTCACTGTTTAACGAGTCCCCAAAATTTGTAGGATTTCTCTACGTGGCTCAAATTAAACACCGAAACTCCTTTTAAAACATTTTATTCAATAATAGGTATGCACTAGTTGACGCTGTGGCACAAACTACTTCATTAAAGGTTCACGATAGACTGTACTGAGAAAATGCAAATTGCGGAAATGTAATGAACAAAAGAATGAAGAGGGACGCATGCTAGAGGTACTTATTTACTGTCGGTCGAATGATTTTGAGGGGAAGTATGTTGTGTTCTTTGTTGCGTATTATATACAAGTGTGTCGGTCTGTTGCGTTATGTTTGTCCCGTACTTTTATGTTTCGTTTTGTAGGGTGATATCCTACGGTTTGGCCCCATCCCACATACATACTACCAAATATATAAATATGTACCTATATTTTAATCTTATTTTGTATGAAGCTCATGCAAAAGCAAGAAATATTGTAGAAAGGTGTTTTGGTGTTTACTGTTTCCAAAGGTACAAGACGTAAATCATTAACTTCATATGGCATTAAATTATATATGTTGTCATAATCCTCTGGTCGATGTTGAGTTCTACTTGAAAAAAGAAAAAGTATAGCTACGAACCCAGAAAAATTGAACAATACGAAGATTTGGCAAGTGCAATTTTAAACGACTCGCAAGCCCTAAGTGGGAATAACCGGATGAGACAGTTGGCTTCAAAAATGAGGGATGAAATAAAAAACTCCCTTTATCTTTAATTATTTTATTGATGTTATATTTTCCTTGGTAGCTGTTCGACTTATTACCCTTGGCCAAGACCGGATGGTCATTCATGAAAGCAGTTAAAATTGTCATATGCATTGGTAAAATACATTTCGATACCTTCCCGGAAGAATGTATTAAGCGCCAATTTTTCAGAAAATGAATTTTTGGCATGCCGTTCAAATTGTGCCAAGCGCCACGTTTTGATCTTGGTTTGACGTCCCTACCATTGATACAAACGAAACTAGAGAGAAATACAACTTGTAGTATCCGACATATTTGCTGGGTAGATATTTGTTATACCCTGTTGTTTGTTGTAACCACCAAAACTTTTATGCTAAGCGCCATTATATAAAAAATAATCGTACTATGCGACACATCCCACGAGACAAAAATTTTGCACATGGCGCTTAGTTTAACTCATATTGTCACTTAGAACATAGTGCCACCTAAAAGTTGTTCCATTTGCAGTCGCTTGAAACATTTCTGTCTAGACATTGTTACCGTTAATTGGAAATATTTTTAGACTCGTCGCTATATTGTCATTCCATTTACCAGTTGTTTGCGTGTTGATTTGAATGAATATCGTTGAACAGACAGCTGTAAATTGCAAATATTGAAGTTAAGTGTTTTTAAGCGATTTTGTTATTTTTTGTTTGTGCATTTTGCAGTGCAAATTATTTGTTATTTTTAATATGAGTGGAAATAATCCAAAAATTGCAAAAATTGAATTTGCCCGCTACAAGAGGCAGACCTTTTTTGTTAAAAAACTACTTTAACTTTGTTTATAGTAAAACTGAATAAATAAAAATGAATTAAACGACAATTTTTTTCGGCATCTTGTATTAAATCCTACCATGTCAATGACTTAAGCGCCATTTACCTCTGTATCAAGCGACAATCTTTAGACCATAAAAATGTTCTAAGCAACAAAAACTTTTTATCTAGTTGACATTTCGTTCATAGAATAATTTATAATAATTTGCGGTGCAAATCCCAATCGAAATATGCTTATTAGTTATTACTATAAAATACGCGAATAATTACATTCACAGCAAGTTTTATTTGTCTCCTGTAAAATTTAAAAAATGTCGCTTAATACATTCTTCCGGGAAGGTATCGATTTTCTTCGGTATTATTTGATTTGTTAATTTTAATAAACTAAGGAATAATAATGAATTTAATACACTTTGGAATTTTCAAATTTGCCGGCATCAAACACAAAATGATTGAAAAAAAGTCATTTATGACATTTTAAACGACATCTGATTGGAATTTTCACTATAGTTTGAAAGTCTCTGAAAGAAATTCAGTGCTCTCAATACTCTCTCTCGTTGTATACAAAAAACGATAGACGAGACGATAGTGATAGAGTTACGGAAAGCAAATTGATGACGAGATCGTTGAATACTATCGCGCAAACGATTATCGTTCTCAGAGTTACGGAATGAGTGCCCTGGGCATATTTCAGAAGTATACGAACTGCAACGTCTACTAATTGGTAGCTGTGGTTGGTGATTTTTGAAGACACTTGCCTTTTGTCGGCGTCAAATTGAATGCTGGAGCTTCTTCTTAATCCAGTCTTAAAATTACCCGTAACGAGCTGTGCGATAATCAGTCTGTATATGCAAACGTGCAGAGCTTTTTTTCGAAAACACACAGTGCTTGTTGTGTATCGGACAATTAAAAACTTTAAGTGGCTATCTCCTTTTAGCAAGGAATATCCTTAATTGGATGCAAACAGGTAATAGCAGTACCAGTAACCTGTGTTCCCTTTTACTTAGAGTACTTACATGCAGTTTAATGTTCGTACAATTAGAGCCAGGAACTCATCAATTCCTCAAACTCAGTTTATTTTCTTCAATACAAAAAATGAGTCTTATGCGCCAGACCACCACCCACAAGTACGTGCCAGTGTCACTCAGTCAATTTCAATATACTCTAAATCCCTATTCACTACAAACACATCGTGCAGATAGCTCTAATTCACGAGCTTATTCTAAGCCGATTAAGCCCAATCGAATTGACTTACATTTCAACTGAATATCCATTCAAAATCAGCTCAATACAAATATGTATACGAGCCAATACGTGCCACTTCTCAAATCAATAAGCCACCATTCAATAAACAGAGATAGTGACAATAACGATTAATGGCATACCATACTCAGCAAGATTAAATACCCTGCTTAATAACTCACACACAAACACACACACATACTGCAATGGACTTTATACTATAGCTAAAGGGAGGTTGTGGGTCTTATCAGTAATTGTTTAGCGTTACCCCTCGCTGATGTAGCTGGTTTAAATGAGCTTATTTTGATTTTCTAGCCCACTGCCAGTTTTCATCCCCTCGCACTCCTAGCAAGTCCATACAAATGGAAATGACACTCCAATTCAATCCAGGCAATCAAGTCAAACAAATATATTAATTCACCCTATCGATTAGCTAAAGCGGGAGCGGGAGCACAAGATTCCTGCGAAAAACTCTATTGATGCCTTACTGAGCTAGTCCATCAGCACAACAATGCAAATAATTCTCATTATTTTCATGAATTCTCCCCTTGTTCCAGAACTGTGAGCTATACAAAGCTCTGCGCCTGCACAATGGCAAAGCAATAAGCCGCAGAGATAATGCCAGGAATGCCAGCAAGAGTTCTTTAATCGGAATGGGGAGTACTATTATCATCTCTATACAAACAAAAGGACCAAAATTAACTGGAGCAGCAGTAGTAGTTGCCGGATAGCAGTAGTAATTGCAAGGATATTACAACGTCATTATCTACATTCCTCTCTGCGTATAATCAACACAAAACAAATCGAATGATGGCTATTCGACTGAAGGACGAAGGAATCGAATATATTCTATGAATGAATCGGGGATTTGCAAAGCCTCCGCAATGGAAATCATTGCAATGCGCTATACATGGATTGTTCTAATCATTTTTGTTGGTTCTCTTAAAGGCTTTTTTTTAATGCGAATTCCTCAGAATATCTGTATGTTAGTAGGTTGGAATTTTTGCAAGGTGAGCACCGCATGTAGGCTGAAAATATTTACCCATCACTACTGTCAAAAAAAAAAAAACCCAAAATGTCCTGATACAGCAGAAAAATGAATTCTTTTTTGCACATTCTGTGTCCTTGGGTTTTCCCCTACGTGAGAGTGTTTTCAAATCAAAATTGATTTATTGAATTTTACTGGTGCGGTATTCGTGTTTGGGGCTCAACCAACTGAGCAGTGGAATGATAAATAAAAATAAAGACAGGATACAAAAATGCAGCGCGACATGAGGATAAAGGTAGCACATATCGGAGGATGGGCCAACAAAAACTTTCCAAAATAAATAAATACACGGTAGAACAAACCTCAGGGGTTCCAATGAGCGATTGACATTTGCTGTACAGTATGTTGGGAAAGAGGGTTGTTCTATAGCATAGATATGCATAAATATTTTTTGTTGGCGTAGGAAATAAATTTAAATAGAATTTGGAACGGAACTAGCTGGTGGTCAACGGATGGTTGTACACATCTTAAGAGCGTCAGAATGTAAGATTCGACATCAGAAGTTCAATATTGTAATCTAAACTAGCCAGTGCTAAGGAACTTTGTTGCTTAAATATTTTGTCTAAATCCCCGCTCAGCAAAAGTGTTTCTTAAATTTTATACTGGAGATCAGTGATGCTACAGTGAAGAAATTATAAATACCTACCATGGCTCCAAAAATTCCCGACGTACGATTTTCCCTATCTGCCTGCAAAAATAAAAGAAATGTGTTCAAATAAGTATTTGTTTTATTTTTTTTTATTTTTTTATTTATCAGTATTTAACAATAAGTTAAGTGTTAATATTACAAAATAAAAAGTGTGTAGGTAATATATGTATACAAATAGGAACAAAAAACAATACATTGGTTAATTTATAGAAAGTAATAAAAATAGTAACGCAGAAGATATTCTTAGGTAGGTATATATATTTATTAAACTAAATTAAATTACCTATTTAAATAATTCAAATCGCTCGTCCAAATTCTCTTTAAAAGAGGTGACGCAGTGGAAAAGCTTTAAGATCGAATATGGTTTCTTTCGGGAATCGAACCTAGGATCACTCGCTTGACTCTTTCATAAGCCGTACAACGCGAATGTGGAATGCCTTGCTCAGCTCTGTCTTTCCTCCCCCGTACAATTTACAGACATTTAAGACCAATGTGCGTCGGTATCTCCTATCTCCTCTATCCCAATTTCCTTAATACCCGCCCTATGTAAAAACACTATAAGAGTAGTCATAACCTCTTTAGCGCGTGTTAATTATAAAAAAAAAAGTCCCAACACACTAGCCACTTAACCACTGCGCCTACAATATTCTAATCAAAAAATAGTAAGAAAAAATTCAATTGACATATAAAAAACCAAGTCGAAAATGGTGTTTTCGAGATATGAGCAGTTTTTAAAATTAGCGTGTTCGGGGATTAGAATTGAAAATTAAGGACGCAATAATTTTGAAAACATCAATTTTACTCTAAGTCTGCATTTCGGTCTAAGTCATTGTTGCCGTTTTCAGGTAAACCAAAGAAAACCAAATTTTAAAAAATTACGATATAATATAGAGAAAAAATGAGTTTGCTATTAAGTAAGCAATGACCACATTACTTTCGAAATGAATTAGTGTTAGAATCGTATGAACCGTTTTCGAGATATACCGAAATTTCAAAAGTTTCGCTACTATAATTTTTAGGCAAAAACTGGGTATGCAGTCATTGTAACCTCACCCACCTAAGCTTAAATAATATCAATTTTGGTTGAAATCAAACTGGTACGAACATTTTATATGTTAATTACCATTGATATTGAGGTTCCTTTGAAAAAAAAAAAAAAAAAACGGCCCCGAACTGTAAGCCCACAAACTCCAAATCCAATCCAATTTGATCGAAATCCGGGCAGCCGTTTAGGCTGTAGGCCTCGGGAAGAACGGATAGACAGATAGACAGACGGACAGAATTTTGCGACACACTTTTCTGAGTTCCTCTATCATCGTAATGAAAGTGAAGAAAGTTAAAAATTCATTTGACGTAGGTATTAATAAAAAATGTTAAACCTCTTGATCTTTTTAAAAAGTGAGTGTATTATTTAATTGAACTTCGCAAAATGCTTATGAAATGTCCTAAGGCCCGTTTGCTGATACTACTCATAGCGATTTAAGTTCCACTTAAAATCTTATGTGACAGTTTATGACATGGAAAAAGTAGCCCATGAGGAATTTAAGTAGAACTTAAATCGCTATGTGCGGGATCAGCAAACGGGCCTAAATGTCTTAACAATTAGCGTACAAAGAATTTTTTGCCAAGCGCACTTTTTGAGGGCGGTTTTGAGTAAAATACTGTTTCCTCAATATTTTTGTTCAAGAAAGTGCCTCCAAATGTATTTTCAAACATGTTAGGATTGTACGCAATTTGGAACACATATTTTCCTGATACATATCCCGATTTTCACCAATAGGGTAAACTGTTTGTTTACGGTTTGAATTTTGCAAGCATATAATTATATGTGTTGGCCAAGTGGGACCAAATTCTATTCCATTCCTGCCAGTTGCACGACCCGTCATTAAACAATCTATTGCTATAGCGACTTCTTGTTGCACATACTGTGCAAGTGCAAATATAATGTATTCCCTCGCCCACAATCGCATGAACGATTTCTGCATGGAATTGCGGGCCCTAACACCGTCACCCCCTCTCGTTGTTTACTTTCAATTTATTTTACCATTGTTTGCAATTTACCTGTGAAAAGGGTGCGGATATCCTTATCGCAATTTACCCGCCAAAGTCGATTTCTTTCGGGGGAAACATCGAAAATAAAAATTTCGCATGTAAAAATCGCTCAAATATTTTTTGACAAACTTTAACGTTGTCGTTTTTGTTTTATTGTTTTCGTGTCATGTCGTATTGTACCTTGACTGGTTCACCAAATATTTAAATGCACTGTTAGTGTTTACGAAGCGTGATCAGGATATATGTGTGCCATGCATTGTTTTTGTTAGGATTGCCTATTATTTCCTTTTTGTTTGGGTAAGCATAAAGGTTTTACTAGTCCCACAGCCTTTCTGTCCAATTATGTTTCTCTTTTTTTCTTTTTAAATTTACACATCCCACACGAGGTGTATAAAAAGAAAATTGCCACTCTAGAGGGGGTATACCGAAATTGGTGTAGCCGCACAAAAACACAAGCATTTGGGGAGGACCAATAATTTATTGGATCAATAAATTTTCATGTCATCGTCTCAGCGATTTTTCTTTAAGGACTGATTTAAAATTTAAATAAGCCATTGTGATGCAGGTTTCCTTCGGGTGGGATTGTGCGGTTCTTTGCGATTCTGTGGGATGAGCAATTGGGTTACTCCAAGTCAAACGTCATTTGGCTAACTTTTTTTTTAGTATTCTCCTTTTATGTAAGGATAAAAAAAAAAAAATCTTTAAAGCACAGTATCGAATGAGACAATGATTAATGGGGACCACTTAAAAGTGATGATTGCAGATTAAGGTCACAAATGGTAAGTATTCCTTGAGAATAGATACTCGTTGTCACTTTTCGAAATTGGAGCAATTTGTCGGGCGAATAGATTTTGTGTTTTTCTCAAGAAATTTTCGGAAAATTGTCGCATTTTTGAGGGACAATTTAAATTGGGATGAATACGAGTGATTGACTTGAGGGTGGCAATAGGTTTTATTCACAGTTTGGGATCAATTTGGGTAAGTGAAATATAAATAAATAAAAAGCTATTCATTTTCAGGCTTGGTTAGCCTTTGACCTATAGGAGCCACTTGTGTAAAAGCGACTGTTTGCTATATTGTGTGGTGTATCTTTAGAATGAGAAGACGTTCGATAATGTGTTCTTGCTTGCGGCACTGAACTTCAATGGACAGTCAACTAAAGTACTTACTTAGGTACCACTAAAATCCCCTATAATAATAACCAGTTGGTCCTCTGAAAACAAACCTCGGTCAGATGAAAAATATCTTGCAGACTATTATGGCTTAGGAAACTCAGATTTGAATTAGGGACATATATATTTTTAGCTTTTAGTTTTTGAACCAAGAGTACCTGTCAAAGGATTTAAATTGTATCCACAAAATGAATACCATATGGCTAATGTAAATGTAACATTTGATGAGGTTATATGTATGTGTGCGGTCGATGGGGTTAATAGGTCTACGAAGTAGACCTCCATGAAGAGTATGATGAAAGAGGACGCTCGCGGATCTTATCCTGAAGTTTATTTTAAGTTTGTTTATCCATTTTGAGCTATCAATAAGGTAGAGTTTTTGTAAAATATAAGTCGCCAAATATTTATTTGAAAATGCGAGTCTATGAAATCTACAAATTTGCTTGCATATTATTCCTAACCTTGCGCTTGAATTATTCTAAGTATTATATTATTTCTCTTTTTTCAGTCCGATCTTTTTTATTTCGTATAAGTATCTATTTTTGTTCTATTTTTGATGTGTAAACATCTAAGAGCGCGTTATTGGAATCTGGTGGAGTAATTCCACACATTTAACTTGCGGGGACAGGGAATGCGTCACTGTATTTTATCATTTCATACGTTTTATCATTGCATACATTTATGAGCTAGGGCATATTAGTTTCAGCTTTTTGTTGATGTGAAATAAAATTTCTCCATTTCGTCCTTGCACCGTACTCAGAAGAAATTTCAAGAATTCTGCAGGGAGATTATCATCTTTTACCAATGATCATCAGCAGAGACTTCAATTTCAATTTGGCAACTCCAGAAGCTCAACCATTTATTGATTTTATGCAAGATGAATTCAATCTTCAAATGAACTCCAACCGGAAAATTTCAACAAAACGATACGGAACAACCATCGATGCTGTCTTCCAGCGTAATCTAGATAGATTACAGTCTCGAGCGTATATATCTTACTTCAGCTACCACAATCCGATTGTATCTATTCTACCGAAACTAGCACAGAACGAATAAATTATTGTTATTTCATAATATATCAAGAATACGGTTATTACAATTCCCTCTTTCCTCAATGACGTGTATCAAGCTACACACATACCGCACGCACGGTGTTTACACATACACATATTTCGGGACTGTTGGATACAGTCGCACTAATTTTTTCTATAAATGTTTCTATTTTTATTAAATTTTATTTCGTTTTCCTAAAGATTTGGTAATTCATGTTAGCTATCTGGCAACATCGAGGTAAAATAAATCAAAAGAAAAAAGAAGAGAGGGTGGATTGTTAACGAAAAGTTTGGTCTTAGTCGTGATCGAAGATGGTTCGTTTGGCGATTGCTTATTTTGCTTGCTTAATTTTAATAAACTTATGTTTTTTTTTAATGAAAACAAAATCCAGTCGAGAGTTTGATTTCGGAGTTAAGAGGAAGGAAGATTGGGTCATTGACGTCTCTAACATTCATGTTACTTACAGCGAGATGTAAGCGCGGTGTTAGGTTTTTCGTTTTGATCTGCTTGAAAAATTCAGAAAACTACTGCAATTAAAAATGAGAAAGAAGGTTCGGTTCGGTTTAGGATTAATTTAATATTTTTTCCAAACAATGTGAATGTTATTATTATATACTAGCTGACCCGGCGAACTTTGTTTCGCCCATATTCGTTAATGTAATGAAAATAATAATACTCAGCATGCACTATGCACATGTCCTCTACGATTACGATACACGATGTATAAAGCGGAAGTTCATACATTTGACTTTAGGAGAAACATGGGAATTCAATATTGATTCCACAAAATTCCAGCGCTAGGTAGTCCTTGAGACTTATTTATTGTCATAGCGAAAAGGAAAATTGCTACGCTTTAATAAGAATAGCAAATCTTTCTGAATAAGCCGAATTCGCGGAATTAGAATGATTTCCTTTGAATTTTTCACTCGAAATCGTCGCTTTTTCCATGACATTTGATTTGAGATTCTTCACAAAATTTCGGTGGATTGAGGTTGCGCAACAAAATTATAATTGAGCCGACTTTCAATTTCAAATTGTGAAGCGGTAAGCCTGTCATATCAAAATAATTCAAAAATAAAGATTTTAAATAATTTTTGTTGTATTGCAAGTGACTCTTCCCGTATTTCTATTCAATCTTCTTTTTCTTTTAATGCGGTTCTTCATGCAAAATTCCATCCCCAATCCCATCCCGTGAACTTTTATTTTCACGACAAAAAAAATAGCATAAATGTCCTTCCTTGGGTCAATACGAATCCACGAAGCACGATCCATTCCCGAGTTATGAGTGCACATACGGACGACAGTCTTTTTTACATATAGCCGTACCCACCATACCAAAATAGTGTCCTATCTTTCAAACTGTAACCAACCATACACAGCCCTAAAATTTCATTGAAATCGGTTGAGTAGTTTAGAAAAAAAAAACAAAAAATTACTCAAATTCATGTTTTTTTTTTTTTTTCACGCACGGATAAGTTTTCCGATTCCAGCGTAGGATCCGTACAACTAAAATTTTTCAAATTGTTGAGAAAATTTAAAAAAAAAACCGACTGGAAATTCGAAAAAAGTAATTTGACAAAACAAAAAGTATTTCTCATAAGACCAAAAAAAAAAATATTTTACCAATTGCAACCAAACTTCACAAAAGTCATATAATTAGACCAATACCAAAGATGTGAGAAAGTTTGGTTAAAATCGGTAAATGCGTTAAGGCGTGATTCGGCGACAAACGAACACTTAATATTTGATATTAAATTCTTCACAATCAAACGCGTACCGTTACAAAATTTTGGTTCGTTTAGGTTGCAAAACAAAGTGGGATAGTTGGTGGCTTCGTTTTCACCCATCACGGAGTCGACTGATTTGTATGAATGCAACTCACCAGCGATTTGGTTTTGAATGGTGAAATGCAAGTGATCGACGTTCTTGTTTTTCGCAGCCAAAATTACTCTTACACTCAGCCAATCATGGTCAATATAATTCTGAGCGATATTCGGGAAAACATTCATAATTAGTTCTTCCGGTGTCGTTGTAAAGTTTCAAAAATGTTGTGGAAACTCAATCAGGCCGGTGATTAAGTTTGCTGGAATCACACCATTGCCCATCGCCTGGAGAACTCTGCAGCTGACTGGCCATTTTGTAAAGAAACTCGCATGTTTGTTGTCAAATGCCATTTCTTGACGTATCGCCATAAAACAGACGCCTTCAGGCAAGCATTCAATTCATCTGCCGGAGTTGATCTCGAAATGACAGGCAGCGTTTGACGAAAATCGCCTGATAGCAAGATCATTGCTCCACCGAAAGGTCGCTTATCATTACGTAAACGATTCCGGCCTCCACAGCGCGTTTGTAAGCCATTGTGCATTCGTCCCATATGATAATCTTACATTGCTGCAATACTTTCGCCATCACAGTATTCTTTGAAATGTTGCATGTAGGTTCTTCATTCACTTGCAGATTCAATGGCAATTTCAATGTAGTTCGACTGTTCGCTGTTTGATCGCCTTCTAACAAAGTAGCCACTATCCCAGAAGAGGCTTGGGCCAAAGCGATCTCAGATCTCGAACGAATTGTAGCCAAAATCAGTAAAATCAGGAACGCATTTCCAGTTCCACCGGGCGCATCAAGGAAGAAAATTCAATTCATCGTACACTTTCTTTTGTTCTTGATTCAACATTGGCACATTTGTTCGAACAGCTTGACTCAATGCGATTCGATCGAAGTCCATTTCTCGCTCCAATTCTCGATTAAATGCGTCTTGCATTGAACGATTTGGCTGTGGCATCCCCAATTTGCACAACAAATTGCCACTCATGAGCAGACACATATCCTCGATCAAAATCAAAGCTTTGTTCCGCATTTCATCTGACATCTCCAGTTCATTATCCGATGTCACAGTGCGAACTCGATGCAAAATATCGTCGGCCATAATATCATCTTTGTAGTAAGTACCTATCTACTTCATTTCAAAAAGTTACTTAATGTAACATAGTACACATAATTTATTAGAACAAACTTTTTAGGTAGGTATACCTATTTAAAAAAAAAAAAAAAACTTCAGAATTGTGGACAACAACAATTTGCTTGGAAAATAATTAAAAAAATTGACAACAACAATTGCTTTTAAAATTTAAAATATTTTTTTTTTATTTGAAGTGTCACTACTCGATTTCTATCCAGTTTTCTCCTTTTCAAAGTGTATTTCCCCATAAAAACTTTCATAACCTCTTTCATCCCCTCCAAGTTTTGTTTTCGCGACAAAAAGTAAATAAAAACCTGATATACAGCAATACCAACAAAACAAAAAAAGAATTATGAAAATCGTCCCAGGGGTTATCGAGTTACGTGGCCATCGAGTTACACCCCGAAAGAATTATATATATAGAAGAAAGATAGGTATATATTTTTTTTAAATCTCCCTTTTTAATACGAAATATGAATTTTGTATGTTAAATAAAATTTTTTTTTAATTTGATTTTGTTCGCTTTCTTTTTTGGCCTTTATTTTTTTTTTACAAATTTTCACTTTTTTAATACTTTAAGGAGGTAAATGTTGGAATCACAGATGGACACTCTTATATAAAGATATTCTTATTTTTCAATAACTGCTAACCAACATTAAATCGCAACAACACTTTTAATCAGACTGCGTCCAGTAAGATAAATAAAAACCTTCCCTTATTTCCATTTGCTAGAAGGAACATTAACAATCCACTTAAACGACGATCCATGCAGTGACAAAGGAAACCCACCCAACTGAAATTAGTAGAATTTTAACCAGCAACTACAACAGTCACATACCTTGCCCCAGATACAAGCCATACCTGCATCTTTACCGAGACCATGGACAACATCTTTAGAATTCAAACGGCTCATAGAGCCACCCAAACAGAAGAAGAACGGCAAATTTAAGTTAAGAATAACAAAAATAACTTGATTAATGTCCTTTTACTCTGCAGTCCTTCCCATGAGAGTTTTGTTGTTGTCTATGCGACAAAACAATGTCAACAGAAAAAAAAAAGCAAAATGAAATACCGAACAAATAACCTTACATCTGACAAGGAAGCTAGGTCAACCACCCACAGTCACAATGCACCGAGGATTCGAGGAATGGTTAAACAAAAGCAAAAATGGTTGAGAGAGAAACCTAGAATAAGAAAAAAAAAAAAAAAAAAACACACACACAACAACCTGAACGCAAAAGGACAATAACCGATTGCAGAGATGCTTCATTAAGAAGCCACCAGTGGGAGAATTGTGGGTTTGTCCTTATTTTTCTTGGAAAACTTTAATGTTTCAAATTCCGCGACATGACTTACATTTCCAACTGTTTTGAAGAAGCAAAAAAAAAAAAAAAGAAAAAAAGTAAAGAACTCACAGATCTCCGGACTCTTAGCATATAAGATGAAATGAAAATACGGAAATAAGGTTACGTTATAATAAATAAATGGAATTGTATTCCCATGTTGGTTGTTGGTGCGCTCGACGTGCAGCCAATCTGAGTAGTAAGCAACTGTCTGCGGCAGAGAAATACATTTCGCCCTCGTACTTGTACATGGTTAATTTGGAATTTTTGAGAGTTTTCCGGTTTTCCATCTTTCTATCTCTCAGATGCAGTGCTCTTCACTACAGCTCCATGAACTTGATTTGTTGCGTTAAGGGAACAAATGTTTTTTTGGGACTATGTCAGCAGTGGAGTCCGCATTGCACATATCGTACTTTGTAACGCGCTTTATAATCAACTACATCCGCAGAGCATGACCATCGCACACTAACAGGTTCTCGCTTAAAGTTCTGGATTTAATATATAAATCATTCGAAAGATCTTTAAGAAGACAAGCAGAAAGCTTGTTTACAAAGAACTTCTGTCTACACAATCCGACTCATAAATGCTTACCATTAAGGGATTAAGGGCGCATTTTGATTTCTGTTTGCTTTCGTGCTAAACACATAAATATCTATGGCCTTCCGAGCCGGAACTCAAACAAATTATTTATTTCATCTAAGTTTGAATTTGGTCTTTGGCTCTGTTGACCCTTAGATTCATTTTTCTTGCTACTGCTTCGAAACGTTGAACCAATAATGAATAAATCAATAAATCTTACGATTTGTAGTCTACTACCTCAGTATACAGTATACTACAAATTTGGGGACGTTCGCTTTGAACTATTCCACTATAGAATACAATACAAATGTTGCATGCTACTGTGGTATACTGCACTATACACTCTTACAGTTGCTTCTTTAATAAAACAATGTTGCAGTCACTACATGTAGTGTGCTACACACAACGTCTGGGAGGAACAATATTTCTTCAATAAAGATACAACATCACTATCGCCGGACATTTTGTAGTATACTACTACACACATCTGTTGGCTACAACAGTTGTTAACCACAAAATCAACCTCACTACTGTACACTACACTATTGCAGGCGTTAATTTTGTAGTATACCACTGTACAGTAAATCATTCGAAAGAAAGCACTCATCATCCTGAGAAACATGGGGTGTAAAGTCATAGCCTACGCAGATGACATCGTTATCGCCATACCTGGCAAATTTTCCAATACAATTAGGGACCTCATGGAATCTGCTCTGCACAAGTTAGTTAAATGGACTGAGACGGTTGGACTTGACGTCAATCCATCAAAGATAGAGCTAATCTTGTTCACTAACAGATACAAAATTCCTAGCATAGCTCCTCCAAAACTTAAAAATAAAGAGCTAAAATTTACTAGTCACGCAAAATATCTAGGTCTAATTCTAGACAGCAAGCTTAATTGGAAGCTAAACATTCAGGATCGTATAAGAAAGGCCGCGGTCGCTATGCATACCTGTAGGAAGGCCCTAGGTCCAAGATGGGGCCTTCAGCCCAAGGTAACAAATTGGCTCTATACTGCGGTGGTCAGACCTATTCTGTTCTACGGAATCCTGGTTTGGTGGCCGGCACTAGAGAAAAAATGCAACTCCAGATCTCTGGAACGTATACAAAGATCAGCCAACATGTGTATCACAGGGGCACTCAGATCCACACCTTCGGCCGCCTTAGACACAATCTTACACCTTCTTCCCGTCGATATACACGGGAAAATGATTGCGTCCATGGCAGCTTTAAGACTTAGAGAATGTCAGAAATGGACCAACTCTTTGACGGGCCATACGAATATTCTTCCTAGCATTATCCCAAACAAAACGGATTACACCATTCCTTTCGAGGACTTTAATATTAAATACAAAGCAATAATCCCAGAACGTTCCGAATGGGAAAATGACACAATCGATAAGAACTATGCGCTTGAAATCTATACAGATGGATCAAAAATGGCGGAAGGCACGGGAGCGGGAGTCTTCTCTCAATCACCCGAGTTAAACATTGCCTTGCGTCTCCCAGACCACTGTAGCGTCTTTCAAGCTGAAATAATGGCTATACGCGAGGCAGCCTGCAGACTTGCCTTGTTGGCGATAAACGGTCAGGCAGCTATAAAAGCCCTGAATACACCAACAACCAGATCAAGGTTGGTAAAACAATGCCGGGAATCTCTCAATGAGATTGCGGACAGATGTTCAGTAACCCTGTGCTGGGTTCCAGGTCACAGTGACATTCCGGGCAACTGCAAAGCGGATGAACTAGCCAGACAAGGAAGCAACCTTCACTCAAACAACATTAGTGAACCGCACGCTCCTATGCAATCTATCAAATTCCTCCTATTCAAAGAGGCAATAAAGGCTGCAAATAATAGGCGGAACAGCATTGATACCTGCGTCATATCCAAGCAAATCTGGCCAAAACTAGACGCTAAAAGGACTCAAAGACTTCTCTCTGTAGGCAGAAACAGAATCAGCTCCGTTGTGGGGGCATTAAAAGGACACTGCTTAATAGGTAGGCACGCCCGTAGACTGGGTACACCCTACAATGACTTTTGTAGGAGCTGCATGGATGAGGAGGAGGAGGAGACCGTTCTTCATCTTCTCTGCAACTGTCCAGCCCTTGAAAATTTGCGCAGGGCAAACTTAGGAGACTACTTCTTCGATGACCTCAGAGACTTGTCTAACACAGACATACGCTGTATCAGCATATACATTACAAAGACCAAATGGCTTCAATGATCTCACATATCATCTATTCCCTCTTAGACGGGCTGTCTGTGGATTGCTACCGAGGGGCAGACTGTTTCGGTCGTCCCTTTTCGCACATCCGAAACAAACCGTCACTCGGTCAAACTCACCTTTTGACCAAGCTGCAATACCCCCGCAGCATGCGTTTGTAGGCTGATGGCTATAATCACCACAAATACCGCGCTTTTTGCTGCATCCGACCTATTCGATAAGTTGCCAGAGGACACAAGCGAGGGTTGTACTGATACGCTCACCACTCGCCTATCCGAGGGCATACTGTCGACCGGTCACCTACTCCTTGGCCAGCCTTAACAAATGTCCCAAGTAAGGGACACAATGAAAGGGCCGATTTATTAATCACCAATGGCGCATACGGCTGCGCCACCATGGCGAGACGTTATAGGATTACAGGCGAAGGGTACACTGTTTCGGCTTACCCGGCGCTTGTATCCGAAGACATATCGTCCAGTAAGTTATCCCCAATCTCTCCCTTTAAGGAGTTGACTGAGGATTACAGGCGAGGGGACGACTGTTTCGTTCACCCCTCCCCTATCCGAGGTCAAACTGCCCCAACTCTCTACACGAGACGTAAGAATTGTTCTTTTTGGACAAAGAAGACAAAAGTCACAGGCACAAAGAGAGCATTTACGCCCACTAGTATGTCCGGCCTAGAACACTCTGGCAGTACCTACTTCATTTTGTAGTATACTACATGTAGTACCCACTTTTTAAAAGCGTGCAAAAAAATACATACCCACAATTAAGTGGTATACTACTATAGAATTTTTGTGGTACATGCATCCCAAATGTATTATACAATAAACTTTTGACCATTTTGAGTAAAAATCCCTCACAGCAAAATTAAAATCTCTAAGATTCAAATTCCGGTCTCCCATTTTAACGCGACCCACATCTGTGATGCTGCTTTCAACGACCGCTTTAATTGAAATTTAACTGGAGCACTGTGTCTTTATTGTATAAAACTGATACCCATGAGTGTACTCCATTGGCCCAGAAAAATCATAGCAAAACAAAAAAAGAAAGAGACACAGGTGGCCATCATACGACTCGCATTCCTGCAACAACGACGACGTGAATATTTCGGAATGCACCACTAACTTGCATCCGGTTCCGTACTCTAGTCTGGTGGAATGTTTGCCATCGAAGACGACCAGCATAGAATCACAAAATACACACACAAGCGATGAAATGCAAAAGGACAAAGCCAAAATGAGTACAGAGTGACACATCCCTGCACAAGCCCAGCTACGTAAGGATATAGAACGTATTTTTAAGCAGATTGAATGTAGAGATGCTACCGCTAAGTGCAGCGTACTTCGTACCTCCACCCCTCCAGCCCCAACAGAGTGCAATGACTTACGTGGATGCTCAAACAAAAACTCAAAAAGACATGCAAATGCATTCGCCTGATTCATCTCATCTTTACTATATTTGTCTATGGACAGGACTTCCTGGTTGCTGCTGTAAGAAATTATTTATGTAACATTTTGTCACACAGACGCGAGAGCACTGGGAATGAACAACACTCAGATAGGTAGATTTCACTAAAAAGGACGACGTGTGCAAAGTAAGTATATGTCACATGTGAGTAGTGACTAGTGAGTCCAATGGGGTCCTTTTTTTCTGGCACTGGAATGTGGAAAAAAAATGTCCGTTCACTGTTGATTGTCTGATGAAACGCGGTAGTGTTTCAAACAGCAGTTAACAGTTGACAGAAATGTGTTTATTTTTTGTTGTTGTCCTCATTCGTGGATTTTTTTTTTTATTCGTGGTTCTCCATCGAATTTTGTGTCCACGCCGTGCTCTTGTGCTAATTAAAGGCATGAAAATGAAAATTTCATTGAAATAGAGAACGGTACATGGCACAGAGCGCATAAAAAAGGACTTGGCAATGGGATTACCGACTACCGAGCGGCGGCATACTTGATGATGTTGATTATGTCCTCACAAGAGAGGGGACTCTGAATGGGAGTACTTGGGCTGGGCTCCTCTTTTTTGCTACATTTTCCTGATGAAATGAACATCTCAACAGTCGGTAAAAATGCATTGTAACGGGAGTAAAAATGAATATACGAGTACATTATTATATTATGCTCAATGAGGTCATTGTTTGACGTGTTTGTTCTTGTAACCAAAAGTGGGTGCGAGTGTGCGGGGTGTTTAATTGTTGGTCGGCTATTGTGTGTGAGATGGACGATGGAAATGATGATTGGATGGGGTGGAAAATTCCAAACAATAAGGAGACTCCCTTGGCGGTTGACGCCTCTGCGAAAGTTATTAAAGCGAAATCTGTTGAATGCGCCATGTAAGGATATTTTTTTTGATAATGAATTTGCAAAAACGGAATACTGTTCGCAAGGATTTTAATGCGCAAAATAATGGACTTTCCTTTGTCGTGTGCGCGCCTTTGTGCGGTGGCTATTGTCATGGGAGTTATTATATTTAAAGTAATGTAGGTATGTATATATGAGTTGTTGTGCAGTGAGAGATTTTATTTTTCCTCTGACAGTTATGACAATTTTTGGGTTTGATTGATATTAACAATGTTTTTTTTTTATGAAGCCACAACGGCCTCTTAAAATGAGTCACGAAATTTAATGGAAATTGTAAGCCAATGACAAGTTCAAATAAAAACGAAATCGCTTTCTGTCAAACGCAAGAGAAAGTAAATAGTAAAAGCTCATTTATCATCGATGGTTAATTATCTTTTAGGCAGAAACTTTAGTGTTAAGGTTATGCATGCGCACTTTGGGTGGGTTTTTATATCATGAGCGTTTGATAAGGTCGGGGCCATGTTTGCTGAAATGCTATCTATTTATTGATATTAAGACCTGCTTGAAATTGAGCAATCCACTTATTATGGTGTTCCTTATGCGATCCTTACGAATCACCAAAGACTATTCAAACTAGAAGGTCAACTTCCGTGCAGTTTCCCAATTTCCACGCAAATTTTGAATGGCAGTCCTACCTCGCGTGCTCTTATTTTTCCTGTCTCCATCCATTCACATTTTAGTTTTTTTTTTTCGATTTTGTGAAGTTTCCACTTGGGTAAGAGTGAATTTCAGAAAATATTCCCAAACATTGCATACATTTCTATTAGACATTTCTTTTTTTCTTTTCTTTTTTTTTATGTTTTCAATTAAAATGCGATTGGAAATTCTGTAGTTGAATAACACTGAACAGTGTTACTTAGGAACCTTAAAAATCAAAATTCTGTTCATATTTAAAAAGAAAACATATTAATATCGGAAAGCAAATTCATCAAAATACGAGTACCAATATATGATTAAACTCCTAACCAAACAAATCTCTATCTCTTCTCTATATATAAAAAAATCAATTGTTGTGCGTTAGTCGGGTAAAGGCTCTATAACGGCTCGACCAATTTGAATAATTTTTGTTCTGTTTTGTTCTACTTGAATCAGGTATGGTTTAGGAAAAAAGTAAAGACGGAACATTTTCCACAGTAGCGTTGTAGGCCTATATTTCGTTTTTCAGTTCAATTCAGTTTTCTTCGATAATAATCTTCTTTATTATTATTATTATTATTATACCTATAATTCTTTCAGGATGAAACTCGATGACGATATAACTCGATAACCACTGGGCCAATTTTTATGATTATTCCTTTGTTTTGTTCGTATTATTGTATTTCAGGTTTAGGCAGTCTTAAACGACAAGATTTTGGACCCGATAGGTGGCGTTGTTGTCGATCTCCGGAACCACTCACCCGATTTCAATGAATTTTTTTGGATATATATGCTTGATTTTCGATTGAAAGACAGGATTCTTTTGGACCCGATAGGCGACACTCTTGCCGATCTCCGAAACAACTCTACCGAGTTGATTGAAATTCTAGATGGGTATGGTATATTGTTGCTTCCAGTTTTAAAGTTCGGATAGTTTTTGACCCTATGGTGGTACTTTGCAAAACATAAGCGGGATAGGAAAACGGGTTGTGGCACGCACGTCCAATTAAAAAATAAAATAGTGGTAGGTATAATTAAAATTATTAATGGAAATTGTCCAAATAAAGCACTTTGCGAAATGCGAGCAAGATTTAATACGAAAGGTACGGGAACAAACGTTTTCCGTAAACTATGTTAAAATATTGGCCCTTAGAAATAGAAAAAAATAAATTCTGCTCTAAAGTCTTCTCTTGTCAGTTAACCCTAAGTCCCATCTAGTATTTCGTAGAAATGAAACAAATTTAAGAAAAGTCAACTTCTTTTCGCTATTGTAAACCAATTCTGTTATTTCACCATTGTGAACTCCAACTGATTTGAATTTGACAGATAAAATTCAAATGTATTTAAATTGTTATTTAAATCCATGTAAGACGTTTTAAAAAAAGATAATGGATAAGGTAAGTCGAATTGCGATTGAATACAGGAAAAAAATTGTCGTAATCATTTTTTCTCAGAAACGCGAAAGGGAACGCAACTGGACATGGGAGGAAAAGGAGATTTTAAAGGATACATTAGCACCGTACGCAGCAGTGGTGGATTCCAAAATAAATAACATGAACATGATTGCAAAGAAGAACGAAGCATGGAAAAAGATTTCGGACGATTTAAAAGCTTACGGCATGAAATTCCCAATGGGAAAAAATTTCAATATCTCTGAAAATATCATCGTCTGACATATTTATTTCAGAAAAATATGACTTGGATGTCACTTTAGATTTGACTTAATCTGGGGTGACTCGAATCTAACTATTTCCTAACTTAAAGTGGAATTTTATGCTTTATTTCTAGCAATTTAGAGCAAGAGTCGAATTTTTGGCAAGAAACCGTGTTAGTTTATTTTTCTCTGATTACTATCATGAGATGGATTCCAGATACGAACTGCGATATTAAATACGTCCGACCCAAATAACGAGCTGCATTGTGCAGTCCTAATCTAATCCTAATGTTCTTCATCCGTTTGCGGTGATCTAACTTGCCTTATTCTTCAAGAATTTGTAAAGCTTCGAGGAAGATTTAACCTTGTAAGCCTTGTCAATTTAAAACAATAAATCAAAGAAATCTGTTCACCTAAAACACCAATTTAAGAAAATTGCAATTAAACAACGTAAGTAGTGTAAGGCGAGGAGGATTTGACACAAAAATATTCTTTCACACTTCGGAATCAGCATTGACCCGATAGCTTACAATTTCGTAGTAGGAGATGTTCCTTAGTTATTTGACTTCAATATTGTCTATATTACAATAATATAATCAAAAAGGGTCTTATGATATTAAGCTCAAAACCAATATTGAGCAAGTGACAAATCCTCCTACTTTGTAGGAGGATTTGACAGATTCAAGAACCCTATCAGGATATTTTCTTTTGTAGATATTCGGCATGTTTTCCTAAATAATTATGTCCAAATTTAATTCTTCAACTACTTATCTACTAAATATCGTTAAAAAAAACCGTTAGGAGGATTTGACATTTTGTCAAATCATCCTACTTTTCAGTTGTCAAATCCTCCTTTTGTCACATTGAATATTATTTTTCAACTTACCAAATTTCTGGAACAAACTCTACCAAACCGTATACTTATTGTCAACACTGGTTTATTGAAAGATGTTATAACTTTTCGTATAATTAAGAAACTTGGCGCAGAAAGATTTTATCCGAAAAGAAAAAATAGCAAAACAACAAAAAAAAAAATCACCACCAACAAAAATCACGTGTGTTTACTAAAAACGCAGAGACACAAGTGACATATTCATATGAGGGAGTCATATCACGCCAGGCACTCTTTGTTTTGATTTTTGCGCACTCTGCGCATAATGTGTCAAAGAATATTTGGAAATGACAAATCCTCCTTTCGTCAAATCCTCCTCGCCTTACCCTAATGCAATTCCACTTCTTAAATTTTTCAATTCTTTACCGTAAGGTATCCACACAGGTAATATTACAACCACCTTAAACTCAACATGTTTAGTTTCAACTCTAAATTTTGGTAGGTAGTTCACAGTGGCTATATTTTCCATACAAGTATCGAAATTGTGAGCTTCCGTAAATTAAAAAGTCGAGACTAAAATTTGTTATTAGTACGGCGCATAATTTGTGTCTACACCACCATACGTCCATCATTGCACGACATCAGCCATCTGCGCATTTCCTGAGAAAAACATTGTCGCTGTTGATTACATCAACATTCACCTCGCATACTTCTCTTTCATTTCAATAATCGAACTTCACGCAGTTTTTGTTCAAATGAATGTGCTTGTGCGATGAAGCAGAATAACGGTTGCTGATAATTTTCGATTAGAGAAAAAAAATTATAAAATTAATTATTATAGAAAACACAGAACGCTGATGACTTAAAATAATTATGGAAGTGTTGGCTTTTTTAAGTATTTTATTTTCTTTGCATTGCTTAAGAATTGTTTGAGTAATGGCGATTAAAGGGCAGTTAACCCTCTACTGCATGCATTATGATTCAGTGGAGAAAAACACAATTTTTTTTGTTTGTTTTTATTTTAAAAACTTAAAGACCAATGCAAAAAACGCATGTACCATAAACTGCACATGGATTACTGGAAAACAAACTCAAACATTTAACTTACAAGTATCTTACATTGCAAAAAACAAAACCTATTTCAGTATTATAACCATCATCAACAACACAAAATAATTTATTTATTATTTTTCTTTGGCATTTCTGGACGATGTGCGCGTTAGAACTTAGAATTTGACAGCTGAAATTTGTTGGCTTGTGTAGAAAAGAGGAAACCAAATTCACTCTACACATACACAAACGTTAAGGCTTCGGCCACGCAATGAGCGACGAGCGACTGAGCGTCTGAGCGACGAGTCGCTGAGCGACGCAAAAACAATAAAACACAAGAAATCGTATGGAGGTGGCCACATAAATCCTGAGCGACTGAGCGATTTTTTAAGCGACAGAGCGACGCCGACGTCGCTCTGCAATCAAATCTGTTTTAATTTTTCAGTCGATCGCTGAGCGACGAAGTAATAAGATGGACAAAATAAACACAAAAAAGTATAATTTCAGCTGTCCAAAGCCGCCCAGTGTTATGAGAGGACACCCACGAAGACTATAAAAATAAAAATGTCACCGACAGTGCGGATTTTGAGGCAAAAATGTATCGTGGGATTTTAAAAGGAATTTTGAGTACAGTGAAAATGGAAAAAAGGGAAAAATGACCACGCTTCGTGGGATAAATCAAGGGAGAGTGCTAACAACACTGGTCACCGATAAAGAAAGGAAGAACAGTCATACGACAATATTGCCAAAATCGATCTGGAAATCTGCGCAGATTTTGATATAAATGATGAAATTCACCATAATTTGCTACATATTCTCGATCTGTAAATATGCACGAGATTTTTAACTTATAAGCTACGACGGACCGCACTTGACGATGACATTTTCCCAACCAATCGCTCAGCGACGTCTTTCAGTAAATGGCCACTTATCGATCAGATTCGACGCTCAGCGACTCGTCGCTTAGTCGCTCAGTCGCTCGTCGCTCATTGCGTGGCCGAAGCCTAAGAAAGTCATCCAATAAGGGTATCTTTCCCGTAACTATTGTGTAGTTCTGACAATCGACGCTAGAAAACTGCAATCCATATATGGCTTTGTATGCAGTAGTAACCCTCTAAAAAAAAGCACATTTTGACCAAAAACGATCACAAAAAATATTCATGGCAGTGAAAGAAATATGTGTCCTTCTCAGAATTTTAAGGAACATTCCAAAAAAGTTTCATCGACATCTGTGCAGTAGGTTCTACGCCAACCATTAACACATGAAAACGCCTACCTATACAGTTTTATTATATGTACAGATTTGGCATTGTGATGAAATTATTTCACTTATTCCATTTTCCAACAATTTCATAAACTTTAAAATCGTTTAAATTGAACTGCGATGTGAACTGCCCATGTGTAACTAATGGGCACCAAAAATGACGAACACAGTCGCCCCCACCATAAAATTAGACAAAAAATGACCTCCAGATTGACATCAAACCCCTGCCCAGGGTTTTTTAAATAGGCGTTTGACAGTAATGCCGGTCTTTTGATCTGTACAGGTACAAATACTTAGGAAATCTTGTGCAGGACAGGCAGTTTGTAGGCAAATGTACCGTTTCTGATCTCAGTTGACCATCTTGTTTGGAATGACCTCAGTAATACTACGAAAGGATCCGAATACACGCTGTGGCTTTATTCTTCTCATTGAAAAATTAAATCTGATGATTGTACCTAGTGCGTTCAAAGAATAAGTTCACTCTTCAAAAATGCACCCTTTTGCGATTTGCGAAGTGACAGTGAAGAATGATATTTTTATTTGAATACGAATTTAAGCCTCTTTTTGATTTTATTTTCCAACAATGAATCGAGGGTGACAACATCGCTCTTCATTATTAAAGCCAATCTGCGTTCATAAATTAAAATTGAATCTTTGATTGACTGCTCTTGAAAGATGCTATTTTTAATCGAGCATTTCGTTTATTATTTTTAAGTCTGTCAGGAATTGTCGAACTTTTGATTGGTTTATCAGCAAATGTGTTGCTTATGATTAGAAGGTGAGGTTCGCACACATAATTTTATAAAATACACCTACATGATCATATTCGGTTTCTCCTGTTCTTCTGAATAGGATTTGAGTTAGAATTTCATTAAAAGTGACAACTTTTGTGCTGACCCGCTCATGACATTAAATTATCTTCAATATTAATTGAATTTGGCGAACGTAGATGGTCTATAAAACAGCAAACCAATAAATTAGCACCTTATAAACGTTTCTCGCCCCAAACGCACTTCAAATGGTTGCAGCTGTATCCAAAATGCAAACACTCGAAACTTTGCACAAAAACTGAGAGCATATTTAATTTTGCAGAGTGTCTCCCCGCATTAATTAATGGGACAAAATTAAATTCACAAACTTTTCGAATTTAATTAGAAGCAATCTCCATCAGCAGCAACCACCATCTGAGATCAACATTGAGGTCAATGTTTAGCCAGATGAACTTTTCATTCGCCACACAACCGCGATGGCCATATTCAGCTGAGGGTCGTGCCTCCTGAGGCATGCCTGCTATACCATGCCACCATGGCACCATTGCAGTGCGGTGCCTTATCGGTCAACAAAGTTGTCCTAAAACCGCGTCACCTAATGTGGTACTAATGTGCGGCATTCATCTTATCAGATGTTCGCATCATCACGTTTTCCGGCTTGTGCGGTACCCATTGCGAGTGAGTGTGCGATTGTGGTTTTCTGTTTTTTGTCCGCTAACCTAGAACATAACGACCCATCATAAAGCGTGCTTTGAAATTAAAGTTTCATTGCAGCGCAACGGAGCTAAGCAATTTGGGAATGTCCTCAGGAGAATCCCTTTTTTTCTCATTCGTATCTGTCTGAGAGATTTGAATCAGAGTTAATGTAGGTCATAGTTTCTATACTACACTCCCACTATGATACATCCGTTTCAGCAACTAAAACAATAAATCCTTGAGCAGTTTTTTTTTTTCGTTCTTCTTCTCTATAGCACTGCCACACCGGCTGCCTATTGTGCGAGTGCGGGTCCTTTGATGTTGGTTGGCTCTTTTGATTCATTCCTGTTCCTGTTCGCCCCATTTGTGTTCCGCATCACAGATGAAACGTGTTTTAGAAGTTTTTCATTCGTTTAGATGGCGGAGTTTAGAACGCCGACATGCATGACGTTTCGCTATTCACTCATGACAATTGTAGCTGACATTCGACCATTCATAAATCGTTTTGAAAGAAACAACACGCATTCAAGGACACGGAATGAGTTTTGGCTGCAACGTATGTAACATGGTTTGGGTTGCTGTTTTTTTTATTTTTTACTCTCCCTATCTGGAACATTTCACGGAGCATGAGTTCCGTCAGCATCAGTGGAATATGAATTTTATGGCCATGGATAAAGCAAAAAAATATTAAAACCATTTATTATTACATTCTAACACTCATACAGTGTACACTGTACAGTGAGTAAATCAAATTTTCGGAATGCAACTCGAGGGGGGAGGCGACAAGTTTTATGGTCTCTCATTTTGCCTCGGGAAGGCGGAGCATTAATTTAAAAACATCCAAAAAAAAAAAAAAAAAAAAAGACGCAAAACTTTGACGTTTATTTCGTTTGGGGAGAAATATTTTAGAAAACTATTCCAGCGACGAGCGTGTGTGGAATGTTGATTTAGAGCCTCGGTATAGAAATCTTAATTAAGCTCTCGTGGATGGATGGATGCCTCTGCTGGAATAAATAAAAAAAAATAAATTACTAAGCAACTTGGTGATAAATTTGATATATTATCGAAATTTATCGAGGAAATGATTGCAAGAGGGATTGGGGTTGTTAAAGGAGTCCTGCGACAGTGAGTTTAACGGTGGGAAAAAGTTTGAGTTCAGATTTCGTATGAAGACTCTGACTAAGTTTGGACGACTCTTTTATAAAATGAAGATATTCCTATTTAATAAAGAGAAAAGATCATACTAACTCGTTTCATCATGTTTGCCAATCATGTTTACTGTTGGAATCCCAGTCAGACTCCTTTGTCTCCTGCTTAATGGTGACGGAAAAAAACTACTGGAGATTGATCTCTGATCCAAAAAGCCTCTGAATATCAAACATAGTTTTCAACTAGATAACGGACTGCTAATCAACTCACAAGCCAATAACCGGCAATACGATTTTTTATTCAAAACTCTTACTTAACCTCGACGGTCAACGGCATGTTAGTAGAGCAGATAAGCAATGAAATACTTACCAACAAAAGAACAAACTGGTTTAATTTCCAAAAAATACTCGAAGGTTTTATAAACCTTATATCTCCACTGGTCACAACAAGGCATATTGACATCGAAGTGGAACAATTCACTGCCGATATACAACAGGCAGCAGAAGATAGTACACCAACTAATCAGCAACGTAAACAAGCATCGGTAAAATATCCCATAGAAATTAGAAAACTAATATTAGAAAAGAAAAGAGCCCAGAGAAAATGGCAAATGACAAGATGTCCCGGCGATAAAACTATATTCAATAGACTTAATAATAAACTTAAAAAGAGTATTAGTGAATTTAAAAATAGATCTCTAACTAAATACCTTTGCAACTTAACTGCTGACAAAGACTACTCCCTCTGGAAGGCTGCCAAATATTTAAAAAGACCTCAAAACGCAAGATCCCCCGTTAAGCACATCTGATGGGAAATGGATCGGGGACCCAAAAGCAAAGGTCAAACTTTTTTCGGAACATTTGACAAATGTTTTTAAACCTTTTCCACCTAGCGTGCCAAACGAATGCCTTGAATTCTCTGATAGAATTGATGAAGACGTAATCACTTACGTTTCGCTAAAAGATATCAGCACATTTATTCACAAGCAGTGTTGCCAGAATTTCAAAAAAGAAAATGCTAGCAAAAAAAAATACCTATGCTAGAATGTATGAAGCCAAAAAAATGAAAATGCAAGACATAACAAAATGTGTTTTCACCAGCTTTAAAGAAAAAATAATATTATTTTGTCTTTTGTATTAAAAATTCAACTGAATATTTTTTGTGCCTATCTATATAATATAAAATGGAACTCTCGCTTTAGTAAGGAATTTCGTCCCTAAAAACGTCTCAGAAAGTAGAACATGTTTTTTTAAACAATGAATTTTATTTTTTATATTAAAGTATCAGTCTTCAGAAAAAAATAAAACAAAAAAATATCAACAGTAACTACAGAGGGTGCATTTTTTTGACGTTTGAGGTCCACCATAGCTAAGACATAACTCCTTCACCACACGTCTGAATTAGTTAGCCCATGTATCTAAGGGAATGGTAGAGCCCAGCCAAGTTCAGGGACTACACCCTTTTTACAGGAACAAACTCAGGCGATTTTCGACCCCCACTGTCTTTAGTACCACTGAAGTCAGAAACTTCGAATTCGGAATATTTACTAAACTTTTCAAGCACAAGCGCCTCAGTAAACGTTTTAGCATTAGTGATTCCTGAAATATAGGGCTTCAAAAATCACAAAAACCGTAACTGAATGATTGACAGATCATCAAAATTATGGAGTACTTACTCCCCGACATAGTGGAATCTTGTAATTTTGCTTGTAGTGCAAGCAAAGGAATAAATAAAAAATTTGAGGTTTCTCTATAAGGGGACGTGGTATCCACCCACTTTTTCAGAATTATTGTCAATTTATAAGGAGGATAACCGATTGCTGTAGAATAATGAAATTTGGTATTGGTAGAGCTCGAAAATCTAAGATCTTTCATTCGAAGTGTCTGCCTATTGTCATTTTGAAAATATAGATGCAACTTAAAAGTTCATGACATTTCTAGGAAATAATTACTGACTAAAATTTGGTTGGGTTACTTGGCAAGGTTTTAAAAACTTGATCAGTGAACCCACCAAATTTTAGTCAGTAAAGATTAAATAATAAAATTTCTCTTTTAACTTGTATTTATTTCAGTATTGCTCTACTTTAAATATTAAAAAAGTGAGAACTTGGCGTACTTTTAGATCTCGCTTCTTTTCACGGCTGACTTTGTTACATTGAAGTTTTTATATAGAAGAACTCTCTGGCTCTTTTTTTATCATTTATGTTTGTGATCTGATCTACTTATCTCCACCCTCCACGTACCCAAAAGACATGATTCATCGCGCTCACAAATTATCCGCTCCATTTCACATTTCATATGCGTGGGAAACATCTCAAACTTCGATGCACTGTATATGAGCTTAAAAATAACTACTAAAATCCAAAAATTTGCTAAAACAGCATATGGCATTTTTCTTTTTTAAAAAAATGCTTTCAAGTCTTCGAAAATGCCAGAATGGCATCACTCTTCACTAGCTCTCTAATAGAAAATCACCAGGTTATGATCTAATAACTGCCCAAATCCTGAAGGAACTACCGTTCATAGCATTGGTTAAACTTAAGCTTTTAATTAGGTAATGCTTGTTTTAAGCTAAGATATGTTCCACATCACTGGAAGAAAATAAACAATAAAGAAAATTGAGATATACATAAAAAATTGTTCTTTTACAAGATTATCTTTTGAAATATTGTATTTGTTTGAAAACTAGTTTTCAGATTTTAACGCATATATATTAATTAATATTAAACTACAATTTGGAAAAACGTATAAACTTAAAAATAAATAACTTACAAGAGCTGCTGTAATTCTAGGGTAGAATACGCTCTTTGGGTGGATTAGTGGAATAAAATCTTTGAAGTACTCAATGCTTTACGGATTCATTTATTACCGATAAAGTTCCTCCGGTAAACATGGCGCAGGCGAATCATCCGACCTGTGCGACATCTTATCCATAGACAAATCATACGGTATACATACATTTGATCTTGAATGCGACTGAAATAACATCCGGCTGTGTATTTATGGACGTACGACCAGTGAGCAGTGATGCCAACCCGGATCGAAAAATTTTTGCAAGCCCGAAAATATGAGCCTAAAAATATAAAAATTGCATATTGATCAGCCTAAGCACACGGTAGCAACAACCGCGCTTTGATAGCATTGTCAGCATTAACGTACGACCGACATAACTCGTGTATTCTCTCGATCTACAGGCAACAGGCATGTGTTATAAACAGTTTTAGCTCAGCTAATAAGCTAGAATACTTTACATCGTAAAACCCCTTTGAGGACATAAATAAACCTAAAACTTCACAGGCTCTGTAACATCTTTTGGGATAATTAAGTGTTCCATGCAAGCAACGCTGCTTTGTTTGAACCCAAATCAGCATATATACTGAGCACGAGTCACATCCATCGCCTTTCATCTGCTGGAATTGTCATCGTTAAAAGGGAGCAAGAAATGATTCAGAAAAAATTGCTCCCAAACCTTAATTACACCGCAAAACTCATGTTTTTATGTCTTCCTTCTGCGCAGTAAGTCTGAGACATGGGTATAAATATAACCAAAGACTGCTATACCAAAGGGCGATTTGAAATTTCCTAAATGCCAAAATTACAATGGAAAAGAGCGCCAACAACAATTGCCGCCCGACTCAAATAGCATCTGAGACCTTTCCAACAATGGTATCACAATGTGCCCCCCTGATGCATGTACGTCGCACATACACTCGAAGATGGTATTCATTCTAATTTCTGTTTGTTGCCTGTGCTCTGCCCCCTTATGGATTATGAGCCATACGAAAACAAAGCATCCGAACAAAAGCAAAACCCCTTCCACGACGACGGTACCGCAAGACGTAAAAAAAAAAAAACCACGAGAAGAAATGCCAGCAACTTTCTTCTTTTCAATAAACCAGGCATCGGGACGACTGCGTAAGTATGAACTTCAAACCAGCATCACTGAAATGCTTACACATTTCAACGGCGCCACCATCATGGAGCATGGTGCATGGAGCATGGAGCATGGAGGATGGAGCGATTCAACTGTGGAAGACAAATGAAAATGAAATAAGGATCTGTGCCGGCTGAATGATGGCAAAGAGAATCATACATCCACACCGCAAAAAAAAAGAAGATATAATAAAACGAAATAAAAGAGTATCTATCGCAAACGGAATTGGTTTAGGGAAAAATATTTCCGAAATTGAATGAGATTCCTCTGGTAATTCTTTTAGTGGATTTAAAATCATTTTGATGAAATGAAGATACACATCCAGGCGCTCTTTTTTTGCCGTTGGTAGATATATTCCTCCGTTTCCTTGTTCACTCTACACTGTCGACGAACTGCTGCGGATGAGGGTTTCACGTTTCACCTGAGTGTACAAAAAAAAAAAGAAAAGAAAAGAAAAGGAAAAACAATTGTAACCCCATTTCGTGTGCAAATTTGGACCGAAAAAAGGAAATCACATTTGGGTTGGATGACGTACTGAATTAAATATTTAATTGGGGGTAAAGCGTTTTTGATGAATTGGTTTCTGGGGAGAAAAATCAAACAAAAAAATCCAGGCTGCTAAGGTTTTAAGATATTTTATGATTCTGGGAAATCATTTTGTGAATATTATAATGTCATGACGTGGGGCGAAGGTGTATTTCCATGAGGAAGCAAGAATATGACTTTTGATGAGTAAAGGCGGGCATCAAGAAAGCTGATTAGGCTTACAACTTTGATAATGAAAGGAAAATTGAGAGACGTTTGTTCGACATGATGAAAGGGATTATATGGAATGGAAGTAGGTAGGTATGCGAACGAATACATTTAGGACAGAGAAAAGCTAAAAACACTTCTAAGATTGATTCGAGGGATGTACAAGGTGGGCCAAAAGGAGCCGTTCGATGTTGTTTGGCTCTCATCTTTTTTTCTAAATAAAAAACTTCGATTCGGATTTTTGATTGTGTTTATTTGAACCTTTAGGGCGCGAACCAAATGGGCGCCGTCACAATTGATTGCCATACCGACTCCTTTTATGGCATTTTTTATCACTTCGGCGAGAACTTCGGGCGACATATTCTCGCACTCGTGTCGAATGTTGTCCTTGAGGGCTTCTGGGGTCCCATGCTTGTTCACGTAAACACGGGACTTTAAAAAACACCACAAAAAAAAAATGTCTGGAACGGTTAAATCGGGCGATCTTACGGGCCAGTGCAAATCGCCAAAACGAGAGATGAGGCGACGCGGGAACGCCGCCTTCAGAATATCGGTTGTGGCTCGCGCAGTATGTGCCGCAGCTCCGTCCTGTTGGAACCACATGTCTTCCAGTCCTAGTTCCAATTGCGCCAGAAACTCGGCTAACATGGCCCTATAGCGCGCACCGTCCACTGTTGTCGTTTGACCAGCTGCGTTTTCGAAAGAAATGGCCTGATGACTCCTCCAGCGTGAACAGCACACCATGCAGTAACTTTGAGCGGGTGTAATGGCTTCCTGTGCATTACTCGTGAATTTTCGGTGCCCCAGAAGCGATAGTTTTGCTTGTTCACGTACTCGCTGACGTGGAAATGAACCTCATCGCTCATTATGATTTTGGTCGAAAAATTCCTCGAGATTGAGGATGGCTTGGGCGTAGGTTACACGCGTTTGGCGGTCGACAGGCAGCAGCTGATGCACGGACTGGACTTTGTACGGAAACATGCGGAACTCTTTAACCAAAATTCGCCTTAGGGACGACCGGCTGATGGTTAATTGCGGAGCACGGCGTCTGGTCGATGTTTTCAGCGACAGCTCGACATCCTCGTCAACATCGGCGATATTCTCGGCACAACGGGCGCTCCGGCATCGGCCACTCTTGGCAACGTCTCATGTGGTCCCATACTCTTCAAGATTGGTGGCCAAAGGGCGCAGTGCTTGCGCCGTCGGTGTCGGACTGCCGCGGAATCGGTGACGAAATTCGCGCAGCGCCAACACTACAGACGAATTGTTACGCAAAAAATAGTCACGATTATTCCGCGTTCTTGGGGAGTGTATCGCTCCATGGCTTGTTCACTTGTACTCTACATCTGTCTAAACCACAAATGTCAAAACAGATTTGAAATTGGCGGCCATTTGCAAAAATAAGAGCATCTTCCAATAGGGTGATCTCTTCTGGCCCACGTTTTATAGTGAAGACGACGATTTTCTATAGCTACAGTTTGGAACTTCTTACTGGTGAGGCCATTTTGGCTTACGAGAGCAACCATATTTGCAAGGGGCATGTGCAACTGCTTTGGATTAAGGTACATCCAAAGGATGTAATCTGAGCGTGGTTTGTGCGAGCCTTGAACGTTTGTATCATCTACCGAGTATCGCATGCAAGATCGTCTCTGACGTATTGTAAGTGAATGCAAAAGTAATTTCCTGAATAAACTGCTGCACTAAAGAGGGGATAGGTATTATCTCCTCTTGCTGTCGATTTGAAGGACACCTCTAAAGACGATTTATAACGTGAAACGCGTTCACCAGTGAAGACATATCTTCAAACAATTAATGAAATTTGAAATAATTAAATTCTATAGTAAAATAACAAAATTCGAACTTCTGTTGTTCACATAATATAAAATGTTATCAACATTTTTTTAATAAATAGCATGTTACATGAATATGATGTAATTGAAATAATGCTTGAAATATCATAAACTTTCTGCACCGATTTAGTAGGGGAATTATGCTTAAGATGACATAGGTATCCGATAAGATGGCATACTTGCAATTGCTCTTTAACCATAAGCGCCACAGTTCTGCCAAACATGTCTGGACACTGGATATGCAGTTTAACGATGTTAGTTACGCCTACAGTTATTCGGGAGTTAGTTAACGCGCAAAGCTTTAAATGACAGCGAAATCAAGAATTTTGTGAATTTGTGATTTGTTTTTTTTTTTTTTTTCTGTTTTGAGTGTTAGCTCCAACATTTCTAAAAAGGTGAGTGTTGTGTTGTGTCTGAAGTGTTTTGTGGGTGCAATTATTTGTATATTTAGTATTATTTTTATTATGTGAAGGTATATTCCCTCATAAGAGTTCTCCTCACAGTATAATTCCTTTAGAAATCATTTTAGAGGTTCTTGTACCTACTCTTCTTTCTCCTTGGCGGAAGAAATCCGTCCAATAGCACTCTCTTCAGTCCAGTTTCCTTTAAGAATCTAAGGATGAGAGCTGGCTCCAGTGACAGTATTTCCTCATCAGATAGTTGGTACTTGCCCAAATATTTCAATCTTCTATGGGTCAGTGCCTACATGATCCCAGCAAGTGTTCTTGGATTTCACTGCAATCTGCAGAGACCTTCTTTAGATATACCCAATCTCCTAAGGTGTTTTGCTCAAGATTGGAATCTTTTCCGGTTGTATTGCCCCAGGAGTTTTTTGGCCTGCCTCATGCCCTGCGTGTTTTGCCAGATTCTTGCCCTGTTTTCTTTCTTTAGTTACCTGAATTCTTCTTTGAGGGTGTGATTCCCTATTCCGCAGAAGGCTCAGGACCATAATAGCAGCCTGGCTGTCTGACATTATATAGCTATATCACAGTTGACTCTGTTTCTTTCGAGGTTGATTTGGACACATCTGTTTTTGGCATAGATTTCAGCCTGGAAGATGCTGGTATTTTTGCCCATTGGTTCAGAATATTTAGTTCCAGGCCCAAATACTCCCGCTCCAGTTCCGTCATCAGTTCTCGATCCATCTGTGTAGCACTTCGTTGTGTGATTGCTCAGTCTGTGAATTGTGGATTCGCTGCTCCAATTCTTCTTATTGCTGAGCTTAGTAACAAAGTTCTTTTGGAAATCAAATCTTTTGATAATACGTCTCTAGGAAAGGCCAATAATGGTTGTTTTTTGAGTAGTGCGTCAAACTGTCTCAGTGTGATGCACTTTTCTCTTCCTACTCCTTCTTTGGCCATTCTTAGAACCGTTTCATTTGCACATTTCTCAACCACGAGGTGCAGTGGAGTTAGTTCCAGTAGCACTTTAATAGCTGCGGTTGGGCAAGTTCTCATGGCCCCTGTAATACATAGGCATGCCAGTCTTTGCACTTTATTGAGTGTCTTTCTTGTGGTCGATAAACTGGTTCTTTTTGCCCATGAAATTGCGCCATACGTGATCATTGGTTTCACAATAGCAATATTCATCCATCTGAGGATCGTCGGGCTACATTCCCAGGATTTTCCAGCTAGGCTCCGGCAAATTATTAAAGCCCGCGTTGCTTTCCTTGTTATCTCTTCTGTGTGTTTTTTCCAGACGAGGTTGCTATCCAAGTTTAGTCCCAGATATTAAACTTTGAACGATGTCAGAAATGTACCCTATAACCTTATCGGCCTCAGCCGTTTAAGTTTTATTTTCCTCGTGGATGGTAATATTTTTGTTTTTGCCGGATTTAGACTTAGCCCAGCGGATTCGCACCAATCACGAGTTATTTCGAGTCCCACTTGTATACATATATATTTATATTGTATATTTATATTTATATTACTTTGACCTCATACGAAAATGTTGGTTCCTATAATCTGCTAAACTTTTTTATTCATATCGGGCAAGATAGACACGATACCCGGTTATCCGAGATTACACGCTATTTCATCTTAACCAAAAGGTAGTATTTTATTTTAATTTGTGTATCTTTTCATTGTAGTATGCCAAATAACTAAAAACGAATCGGTCCAAAGACGTATGGCTAAGTCTATTCAAGATTTTGGCAATGGCTATATGCCATCTTACACCGAACTATACCATCTTAAACTAGCTGTTGATCTTAATTAAAAAAATATTTAAAAAAAAAAAAATTCTATTTATTGTTTTACACTTTATATTTAAATGTAGTTTTTGTAACTAACAAATGAGTTAATTGAATTCATTAGGAATGAACCCTGTGATTTGTAAATATTTTTATTTTTCACTTTCAAGAAATAGTATGTCATCTTGAGCACAATTCCCCTACAATAATTTTTTTTGGCAAAACAAATATTTCCATATGGATTGCAAACGTTATATTAATTAAGTGGTATTTCCGTGACATACCAACATGTTAATATGTTTTCTTTATTATGTCACTTTTAACAAACCAGAATTGCAGTAAATACCAAAAATTAGAGGCGACAACATCCTAAAATTTCAAAATCCGTTTCATATCATACTTTAAAAGATAGAACTCAAATAGAATGAATCATTTAAATATTAAGACTTCATAGGTAATAATAAACGCAAAAAAAAAAAACATTTCCTCAATGTATCTACAAAGTACAAGCACCCTGTGCTTCTACCCAAAGAAATGTATATGGCAGGCAAATTGCCGTTTTCTGATTCTAATTGGGATCGATTACAAAAATAATAATCTCTTGGAAAATAAAAGTACCTACCTAGCTTCGAAATAAAATTCAATACCTATTATAAATCCTAAATATTACTTGAGCGCGTGATTTTTTCCCTTACCAGTTGTATTTATATTTGTGGTACAACTGATTTCCATTTGAATATTTTGCATTCTGGTACGAAGAAATCCAATTCTTAAATTCACATAATATTACCTAAGCACTCATTCCGTAACTTTTCAGACGAATATCGTCGAAACGATATAGAGCTCCGAAACTAGCAACTTAGTGCAAAAATTACAAGTTCGAGAGCTTTATCCAGTTCATTTTCCACGAATGCAATGAAAGCTGACGATATTCAAAAAAATTCGAGTTGAATATAACTTCTAATGGTGATTAAAGTTTCGAAAACGATATCGTTCAGACGATCGGCGATGTACGGAATCTGCCTCTGCATTACCATTTTCATGATATAATCTTAGGTATTTTAGCATCCCCATTAAAGGGGAAGGGTTATGAGTGTACGTTTTACATTGCTATCAGTATTTCTATTTCATATTTTCTTTTTCAAGTGAACCAACTTAGAAACACATGAAAACAAATTTACAGCTCTCTAAAATTCGGTCATATTTCGGTAACGTGTCAAAGCTTAATATTTATACCATTAGGTATGTTCCCCGAAATAGTAATTTAAGGAGCTTAAACTGATTCCCCCACTTTGGTCACCGTTCCATCCTGCACCAGAAACAGTACGCACTTTGATATCCTAAAAACACTGGTACTGTTATGCAAGCAATCCTAAACCTTGGGGACATATAGAACAAAAATTGAAGGTTGTCTGCTTCTTTGGACCAACTAGAAGATTTGTATGGTATGGAGCTTAAAATTTTACTTACACTACTTATATGCAAATCTTACAAGTTCCGAAAAAAAGTCTCCATAGACAAACACAGATCCCAACATGGACCCTTTTAACCAACCTGCCCCATACCCTGATGCTCCAGGAAAACATGATTATCGAATTGGTTGAATTTATGAAAGCTGCGTAATCTATAGGCCAGTAAGCTAAGGTCAGGATTTTCCAGATCGAAAAGTCCTCGACTGAAAACGCATATCTGTAAGGCCCTGGCAAGTTAAAAAGATGGATTTTACCTCAATGTTAATACAGAGCTGGACAGAGTGATTTTAGTATGCGTTTGGAGAAACCATATAGTCAACAAATAGAACACTATGCCCCCAACCACACCGAACCCCAAATCTAGAAAACTATTTGACAAGAAAGCCATGCCGATCCCATTTACTCAGTTCACATAAAACTGGGTTACTTAGAGAACATGGTGATCTTTTTTTCAAATTAATTTATAAAACTACCCTCCCAGTAACTGACCTTCTCTAAAGCCAATAAAAGAAAATGCAAATCCATTCCGTTATTGAGGCCAATCCCTTTAAATCGTCCAATAAATCCTTTCTAACCGCACAGTCAAACAGTCTAAGCTCTCCCCCATTCCCTTGTGGAATCCAATTTCACTCACCATTCCTGCCACAGAATTCCATCAGCAAACTAACCATTGATTGTAAGATGGTTTAAGAAATCTCCATCTCAATGATTTTCGAAAGCAAAAACTTTAACTTCGTCGACCCTAACCCGAAGACAAAATTATGTCAACCCCCTTGCCATGAACAGAATAACTAACATAACAAAATAACCTCACTCAAAACAAGTCACGTCCCATGCCAAGGGGAGTATCTAATGTGTGTAATATCACCTACGAAGCAGGAAAAAAAAAGTTATCTCTTTGGACATAAAAAAAAAAAAAAAAACCGCACGCCAGAAACGAGGCAAAATCGGATAAGGATAAGTCACAGCAATCTCCTGCACACTTAATGCTTACACGCAAACGGCAACTTGGTAGTGTTTCTCAGGTGGAAGAGCACCGGAATTTGGTATCGGCCACACTATCCGTTTTGCATGCCAACACATATACACGAGCCACTGGGCAAAAAGGGTACACAGCTCCCAGAAGGGATCCGAAGAACATCACCGCAAAAAAAAAAAAAGTGCTACCAACTCATCAGTGACCAAAGAGTGGACGACACGTATCGAAAAAAAAGTCCCTTCACCATGGTAAAAAGTTCGGAATTTCATTACCATGCTTCGTTTTGTTGGTGACTTTTTTCGTCAACGGTTGTGTCTGTATTCCTGTACTAAAGTTAGGATTTTGCGCTATTAAATGGAGACCTCACAACAAGAAGAACAGAATCCGTTTACAAATTCACCCATTGCTCTCTCTGGACAAACAAATCATTTACGTTCATCCAGGTATTTGTGAAAGTTTTAGGACAGTCGTTTTCCCTTGTGCTGTTCAGTTTTTGACTTGGAGACAGATAGCGTGTGATTTTTTGTTCGTTTTTTTTTTACACTCCCACTGTTACAGTAATAGTTGATGTGGAATAAGAGGAATGAAGGGTATGGGCAATGGCAATTTGGGTCCTCGGCTGTGAGGTTTATTTCTATTTTTATTTGGGTAAGACCTCGGAAATTGGCAAACTCGTGGCACAAAAGGCGAAGCTAATGAAAAATTTAAGAACAATGGACAATTGACGACCGGGAAGAGTGATTAAAAAGTAAAATATGCCACTCCGCTGATGGCACGACAGCTTAAAGGAGGGAAGGACTAAATTGAATTTCAAACCCTATATGTTGATAAATGATGATTGAGGAAGGTATGTCCTTTTTATTTTTAGAGTGGAAGTGGATGTATTTAAAGGTTTATTCAATAAGAGGTGTTATTGTGAAAAGATATGGTCCTGTATGCGTGCTCGTGGTGGCCATTTGGCTGAAGTTGTTTATCATTATTAACGGCATACCTCTTCCTCTTTATTATGAAATAAACATCCGATCATTTATCTCAAAAAAATGAAATTTTTCTTTGAATACCAAAATAACACCTCTTATTGGAAAACCCTTTGCATTTTACAATACTATTGGCTTTTTCAGTTGGAGTAGGGAATGGGAGACTTGTATAGGCGATAGCCAATTTAATCCAAGGCAAATGTTGAAAAGACTTAGCACTTTGGATTATTCGTCAGATTTTCCTGAATTAAATATTTTTTTTTAATCACAAAATGGTGTAATACCGTATTCACACCGGGTTTTCGCGAAAGCATGCTTCAAGCAAAGCTTCATCGAAACCAGAAGTTTTCCCATACGTATTTCAGTTTTCAAATCGAGTCGTTTAAAGTGATTTTCCACGAAAACAAAACGAAACCGACTTTCAATCGTTCGATTGTTGAAACAAACACACCTTTTGAAACATTCGGTAAATTCAGCAGAACAGCTGACCGAACAAATTTCACAACTCACAACTTAAAACCATTTTCCATACTTAATTGATGGGCTAATATTATTTTCAAATGCTCTGAATTCATAATGCGATCAAAATGTTTAACCAAAAAAGTTTACACAAAAGTTCAGGTGATTGAAACGAAAACTAGTTGGTGTTCGGTGTTAATCTAGGAGTTTTCGACGAAAACACGGTTTTCAGGCAGGCGTCCCCTAGGAAGACCCAGGATGAGAAGGTTATATCAAGTCCGAAATCTTTCCCCTTTTGATCTATAATCGGTGGCGGACGACCGAGAGCAATGGGGGGTCCACTCAGGTGTCTAACACCCGCCACCCTACTAATGGAAGAGCGGCCATTGAAAATGAATAAACACGGTTTCCGGTGCGGTGTGAATAGGGTTTAGGCGGAAATTATCTTACACGCCTTTTGGAAAGGCGCTCCAGGGATTGTAGTGCCAAAAATATAATAACCTCATCAAAAGTATTAAGCAAGTTGTACGAGAGACTGTTCGGGTAAACGAAAAATAATGACAGACAAAGCGTTCCTGTACTTTTATATCTCGTACAGTAACAAAATCAAAGAACGGTCAGTGGCTAGGTATTGTTGTCTGCAGAGATGGCAGAAATGCCTCTTTTTTGAATCACTACTGAGTAAATAAAACAAATCAGGCAGGTAGTTTACTCGATTTATTACGCGTAGTTAATTGAGTAGATTACTTCACGTAAACTACTCTGCCATCTCTGGCTTGTCTGCCGCTGCTGGAACTGGTTACAAGTCTAGTAACAAGGAATAACTTACACCTTACCTACCTAAATTCGGAAGAGCTAAACATAGATAAACAGAACTGCAAAAGTTTTTCTGACAGTATTGGGAAGGGCACTCAAGAAGACGGAAATGTAGAAATCTGCTATAATATTTTTTAAGGTCTCTGTGGCAGCCTGTGATCGGTTAGACGTACCACAAATAACTACCGTCAAAGTGCTTAATGGAAGATGGTGGCTCAACAAGTTTAGAAGTAGGTAAGATTGACTTTCGAAGTGAGAAGACGGTAAAAATATGGGAATAGCGATGTAGTTAGTAGTTCTAATATAGGCGTTTTAATCACCATCCATGGTGGATGCCGATGTCTATTGGTTTTATAGGGAGAGTCGAAGATGATGAGGTGGAATTCATAATTCAGGAGGTCCGCATTTTATAGACATCTTTAGCGGTGAATTTGCACAAAGAAATAAGTTGAAAGGTTGGTATACGTGCTCAGAATCATAATTTAAAAAAGGTTGTATGCTTTAAAGTATATAGATAAGCCTGTTTATTCCTTTTGAGCGATGGAGGCTTTAATCTCATATTGAGAGAACTACTCTTATTTGCTACTATGATGAGTTTGCTTCCTGCTCATTTTGTGGGCACGTGTGGCAGCACCCGTTGATGAAGGTCTTGAATCCTCTAAAGTAAGTAGGCAAGAAAAAAAAACACGTCTGTTTCGTTGATGAACAGCTTTCTTCATTTCTTATAGAGTACTTAGGTCTTACTTCGTTGAAGGCTGATTCAAGAAGAATAATATAATAATAACGGGTGATTTTTTAAGAGGTTTAGAACTTTAAAAAATTCGAAAAAATGAATGAAATATTTATTTGAATCGATAGTTTGAACCTTGCAATTTAATGTTTAAAGATAATTTCATGCAAATGTTGACCGCAGCTGCGTCTCAGGTAGTCCATCCGCTGAGTCCAATTTTGGCATACTCTTTCACACATATCGGCCGGTATCTCACGAATGAATGCATGGATGTTGGCTTCCAGTGCGTCAATCGAAGCGGGCTTGTCCCTATACACATTAGCCTCGACATACCCCCACAAAAAATAATCTAATGGTGTCAAATCGCACGATCTAGGCGGCCAATTGACCGGCCCGAAACGTGAAATTAACTGTTCACCAAACTCGCCTCGCAATTGCGCCATTGTTTCGCGTGCTGTGTGGCATGTGGCACCGTCTTGTGGAAACCACATATCATGCAAGTCAAGAACTTCCATTTCGGGCAAAAAAAAGTTTGTTATCATCGCTCGGTAGCGTTCACCATTGACAGTAACGCTGCGATTCGCATCATCTTCGAAGAAATATGGCCCAATAATGCCGCCGGCCCATAAACCGCACCAAACAGTGGCTTTTTCGGGATGCATTGGTAGCTGTTGCAATGCTTCTGGCTGATCTTCACTCCAAATGCGGCAATTTTGCTTATTTACGTACCCATTCAACCAAAAATGAGCCTCATCGCTGAACACAATTTTTCGATAAAAAAGCGGATCCTCGGCCAGCTTTCCAATAGCCCATTCACCAAAAATTCGGCGTTGTGGTAGGTCGGCTGGCTTTAGTTCTTGCACAAGCTGTATCTTAAAAGGCTTTACGCACAAATCCTTCCGCAAAATTTTCCACGTAGTGCTGTAACAAAGGCCTAACTGCTAGGAACGGCGCCGAATCGACATTTCGCGGTCTTCTGTCACACTAGCTGATACGGCCGCAATATTTTCTTCACTACGCACAGTTAGGGTTGCCAGATAAAAAAATACGAAAAGGGGGACGTCGTGAGTTTTCTAGGGGGGGTAAGTGCTCAAAAAGGGGGTCAAACGTTTGAGTCAAAAAAATGTTAAATAAAAACAAGTTTCATAAGATACATATATTTTTTCCCAACACTGGTTGTATGAACACTTTCATTTTTTTTGTTGGTTTACTAATAAATTTTGGTTTCAAAACAAAAACTGAAAGAGACGCAGATGACAGTACAAAACAAGAACGTACGGGAGAATAACTTTAGCAAGTGAAGTGAGATGTAGCTCGTGAGTGGATGCATTCAGTTTCGAAAGTTTTCTTGCACTTGAAATGGCTGTGTTCACAACAAATCTCGTTAAAAATATTAAAAGGAAGTATTTTCAAAGTTTTCAGTTGAACGTTTTCTTTTATTGAATTTGGCTTAACAAGGGGGACAGTAGATTATATTAGGGGGGACAAATAGCATTTTTTATGAAAAAGGGGGACTGTCCCCCCTAAAGGGGGACGTCTGGCATCCCTACGCACAGTACGTAAACGTGTTGGTGGTTTAATGTCCAACAAAGTAAATTTGGTGCGAAATTTGGTCACAATCTTCCGAATAGACTGCTCAGAAGGTCGAGAATGCCGATCATAAAATGGAAGCAGCGCGCGATGAACATTTCGAACCGAGCACGAATTTTGATAGTAAAATTCAATAATTTGCAAGCGTTGTTCATTTGTAAGACGATCCATGGTTAAATTGCAAACCAAACTGAAGCTGTTTGACAGTGACACAAGGTACTAAACACACGTCAGCTGTCAAAACCAGTGTTGCCAAAACCAAACCAGCTAAAAAATCACCCTTTACATACATATTTCTTAAGATATCAAAATACAATATAAATTCGCAAATTGATAGAATGTGCTGACATGCTGTGGTAGCATTATTCGACACAAGTCAGGTGGCGGCTATTGGCTTTATCATGGATTGGGTGTCGAGTGCATTAATCGCACTCGGCTGTGCAGTGTAATGTGTATCTGTTTGTGAATTTGTTTGTTAGTTGTAAATTGAAATTATGAATGAAGTATATTTATTGTAGGTCTGGTTGTTACTATGAATTATTGTTTGGAATTTATGTGTATACTACATTAGAAACCTAAATATCATTTTTGAAAACCTATCCATAGATACCCCACACGTATGGGTTTGATGAAAAAAAAAATGTTTCAGTTTCAGTTCTATGTATGGGGACCCCCAAAATTTACTGTTTTTTTTTTTTTTTTTTGTGTAAAATCTTAATGCGGTTCACAGATTACATCTACTTATGAAGTTTCAACGGTATAGCTCTTATAGTTTCGGAGAAAAGTGGCTGTGACATACGGACGGACAGACAGACAGACAGACAGACATGACGAATCTAATAGGGTTCCGATTTTTGCCATTTGGCTACGGAACCCTAAAAAGGTTGCATACTTCAAAGTATAAAGATAAGCTTGTTTATTCCTTTTGAGCGATGGAGGCTTTAATCTCATATTGAGAGAACTACTCTTATTTGTCTAGTTTTGGTACTATGATGAGTTTGCTTCTTGTTCATTTTGTGGGCACGTGTAGCAGCACCCATTGATGAAGGTCTTGAATCCCCCAAAGTAAGTAGGCAAGAAAAAAACTTTCTTCATTTCTTATAGAGTAATTAGGTCTTACTTGGTTGAAGGTTGATTCAAGAAGAAGGTTATAATAAAAATTGGTGCGACTGTATCCAATAGTCCCGAAATATGTGTTAGTATGTGTAAACACCGTGCGTGCGGTATGTGTGTGGCTTGATACACGTCATTAAGAGGGAATTGTAATAACCGTATTCTTGATATATTATGAAATAACAAATACCCGTTTGCATTTCCATCCCCGCAAGTTAAATGACATCAACTGTTATAGGTACAGTAAATGAAAGTGTCATTGGAATTTCATTCGGCTTGCATTGCATATTGTAGAGTTCAACGACATTTTTGTTAGTTGTTGTCCAGCTGTGATTTTTGCGTGTCTGGTAATTCACGAAAGATTTGGCACCGAATTTCCTCGAGATATCCGTCACAGGGAAGAATTGTGAGACCATCATATATGAAAAACATGCTTTGTTTCACATCAACACAAAGCTGAAATTAATATACCCCAGCTCATAAATATAAAATGTATGCAATGATAAAACACAGTGACGCATTTTCTGTCCCCGCAAGCTAAATATGTGGAATTACTCCACCAGATTCAAAAAAATGTGTGCAATGATAAAACACAGTGACGCATTTCCGTGACGCATTTCCGTCCCCGCAAGTTAAATGTGTGGAATTACTCCACCAGATTCCAATAACGCGCGCTTAGATGTTTACACATCAAAAAATTAAAATGAGGTAGACCATAAAGTTATAAGGCTAAAGGGCGAATTCATACAGTGACAATTTTCATTGGTATCAGTACCTGAATACTGCAAACGTTTCAATTGTGGCTATGATAAAACACTTCAACTTTTCTTAGATTATTTATTACAACTGATTATTATTTTAAGGGCCGGCCTGTACACAGCTGGTTAAAGCCTTGGTTAGGTTACCACAGATTTAGGTTAACCCATAATAGTTTTTTCACTTCGGTCACCAAACCATAGCTTTGCAGCAAATCGTTCCATTTTTCCAGTTTATTTGTCATTTAGTGATTGACCGAATCTATGGTAATTTTTTTTTTGTTTTTCGGGTCCGTTTGTTTTTGATAAGTAATTAATTTATTCATGTATTCATGTATTTATTTTTAGTAGACTTAATAAACCCAAAAATGAATGTAATAACCAAATTATACAGGCATTTTTTAAGAACTAATGAATGAAACTTTGTATTTGTTAGTCTTTTGATTTGTTGATTTTTTGAGAACAAAACCGAAAAAAGCCAACCCCAATAAAATTTATTACAAATTAACAGGCCTCATGTTAATTTATTCAACGACAATCGCAATTTTCTCGTTCTCTCAATATTTTTCCTAACGCGTGTGCTTTATCTCAATTTATGACAACTGTCATCGGCCAAAAAATGTTGAAAATAATTTTAATTCATCCTTTGCATCCATTATTTTGGCTTGCTGTGTATTCAATATAAATATGTGTCAGTTGAAAACCTCAACGAAACCGATGTGAAAGATTTTATTGGTTCACCTCATCTTGCGGTATATATTCCTTCGTTCTATTATTTGCATTTTTCTTTTTGTTCAAAAGTTTTTGTATATCAGCTACGTCAAAATGAATACCTATGTACTCCTTAAAAAATCTTGAACAAACGAAATTATAGAAAATCAGTGGTTAAATCTCATTAACCGCTCAAAATCGGCTGGTTATCGATTTCACTGGTTAACTAACCAAACTACTGATTCTCTGGTTAATATTTTGCTGAACAAACACATTCAATGGTTACCAGCTGGAATAACCGATGATTAAAGATAACCAAGATTGAACAAACCGGGCCTTATACGCTTAGGTTAGGTTAGGTTAGGTAAGGTGGCTGTCTAGAAAGACACACTTAGGCCGCATAAAATTTCGGCCCTTTGTGATACCACATGAGTTAAGGGAAGGGTAGGTAAGGCCAGAGTGTTCTAGGCCGGACATGCTAGTGGGCGTAAATGCTCTCTTTGTGCCTGTGACTTTTGTCTTCTTTGTCCAAAAAAGAACAATTCTAACGTCTCGTGTAGAGAGTTGGGGCAGTCTGACCTCGGATAGGGGAGGGGTGACCGAAACAGTCGTCCCCTCGCCTGTAATCCTCAGTCAACATGTTAAAGGGTGAGATTGGGGGATAACTAGCTGAACGATATGTCTTCGGATACAAGCGCCGGGCAAACCGAAGCAGTGTACCCTTCGTCTGTAATCCTACAACGTCTCGTCATGGTGGCAATTCTTATGTCTCGTGTAGAGAGTTGGGGCAGTTTAACCTCGGATAGGGGAGGGGTGACCGAAACAGTCGTCCCCTCGCCTGTGATCCTCAGACAATAACTGATGTTCGTTTGGTCTCGTCGTTCACATTCAACTGACGAAAGGTTTATTTTTTTGGTTTTATTTGAGTGCACCTCAACTTGCCTCTCTCTTTGATAACTCTTCCCACGGTTGCCACTTTGGTAATATTTTACCAAATATTGTCATTTTTTTCTTAGTTGATGATTTTTGGTATTTTGGTAATTTTTATCTGATTTTGGTAACAGGAATATCAAAAAGACGAACTCGATACTATCCCATGTAAATGCTGCCTTAGTTTTTCTGCCCACTACGTTTTGTCAGGAAAAGGTTTAAAAGTATTACTGATACTTTAGTAAGTACGTTCTATTTGTTTTACGTATATAATTGCCGTTGCTTAACTGCCTAAGGTCTGGCAAAATTTATACTTTCATAATGTACCTAATTGAATTTAAAAGACTTATGTTAAAATGATTTGATTTGCACCAACAGTTTTCTTTTAATTTCTCTGAAGACTTGAGGAAACATAAAAAATTCAAATAAATTTCACGTTTTCCTATAAATTATTTTTCACGCCGAAATGTCAAAAATGTAATGCGACTGACAATAAAACACTCGAACTGCGTACTGCCTGCTCATATTTTCATGTGGAAAGTTAAATTTCACATTTTTTTCGGCGAAAAAAAATTTGTACGAAAAATTGGATTCCACTTGAGAGGATTTACTTGTAATTCATAATGCATATTAGGCTTAAGCATAGGTTAATTTTTCCACTGCCTTGACATTTTTTTATATTAAGTTCGTAAATCAGAGAAAAATCAAACGATACCCAAAAGCCATATTCATACTGGCTCAAGACGATATGTAAGATTTTTTCGTGTTTTATCATTTTTCCAGATTTTTGGTAACTTTTAGCTTGATCTGGTTAATTTTCTTTCCATTTTTGGTTGCTAATTTTTTTTTGCAAGTGGCAACCATGACCCTTCCTTGTTCCTACTTTGTTTGTAAATAGTACCTTTACCTTAACAATTTGTTCTCTTTTCTGTTACAATACTTAACGACTGTTAATGAAAGCTTGGATCAGCACTGTGTTCAATGAAAGTAAGGTGGCGTGAACACAGCTTCATCACGCTCGAGTTGAAAAAGTCGTCACCTGGGTTCCGCGCGTGAGAAATTGTGGAATTTCACCGCCGATAGCAAAATTCTGTTTGAAAATGTTTTGCATCCAGAAGATTGTGAAGACTGTGCAAACTTCATATTGGGATGACTTCTTGTTCTTATCCATGCCTAGCCTAATTTGTGAAGCGTAATTTTCATTGCATAGCTGTTCCCTTATTCGATCGGAAATAATTTACAAGTTTGGAAGCCTCTGTAGCAGAAATTATTCTTGTTTCTGGGGCTCTCCCCCATCTTTAACTACCATTGAGACTTTCAGTTATTTTTGAATGTTTTAATTTACAATACGCTCACTTGCAATTTTTACCGGATATTACCCGCACACGTTTTATTCCCCGCACACCTCGCGAACTCGACCGAGCGCCCATCACCGTCGATATGGAATGAATATGTCTACTCCATCCACCAACTTCACCCAGTCGAGCTGCATGTGCAGGATCTACTCTAAATAATACGTAGTTCAAACAGTAGTTCAAAGAGTGGATTGGTTAACACGGATAACTGCAATCATGTAATCCTTGAGATCGGTATTTTAGTGGACAGAATTGAATTCCACTGGAAGTCGCCCATTCGGTATTTTCTGAAGGCCAACAGAGTGTTCTATTTACCGAAACGGGAACAATTTATTTAAATTCGCAGAAGATCTCATCAGAAATGGACCTGTTCAAAAAGTTAATCACTATTCAAAAGGATACGGTGTGCAGATGTTTTTCGACAAATTTCCACATAACGCTCCAGCATAACTCTCTAACATCAAAATATGTGGTTGGGATCAAATTCTCTTAAGCCATATGGTTGTACCCTCCTCCTTTTGAGTGTGTGCGTGCGGTTGGAAAATAATCCAAAACGATATTGTCTTCGCTCTTCGGTTTTCCTTTATTAAATTATCGTTCTCGCAAAATGCCGCTATGGAAAAATAATCCCAAGGCAGTTGTTATGCGGGGATCACACAGAATACTCCCCAAATACGGTTACCCAAATAAATACATTCCAAATGAGGCTTTGATGCTAAGGCTATCATTTACTCAAAACGTGTCACCTTGCTGTCTCATTTGAGGATTCGACTGTGGAAATGCTCGCATATCGAAATTTATATCATCGAAGTAGAATGAGATTCCATCGGCGCAGGATGTACGATTATATCCTGGCACCGAATAACAACAGCGAAAAAAAAAACAACAGTCGTTCCTTCCTTCGGAAGCACATTTTGTATATAGTTGCGGTATGAGCCGTATATGGCACCACATGAAACCTAAGGATTTATTTATATTCCTTCGATGGGGCGGCATAGGGGATGGGTACCCCTCAGTCTATTACCCATTTCTGAGAAGTGGATGAAGTAGAGATGGCAACAAAAAAAGAGTACTCCCCACAGGACTAACACACAACGTGTGGTGGTTATGTTCACAATCATAATACAAATATCCTTCTATACTGACGATGTCCGGACGCCTGGCTGCGATGAAATGGCTTGGCTTTCATACAGACTGAAACTAGAAATAGGGTTGTGTGTCTCTGAGTGGTATATCCTCAGCCCGCTCTGTGGCTTCGACCTGGTGTTGTGGTTATGCTTTATGAAAATTTCGTTTGCCATTTAAATAACGGCTTCATCGCATGCCAGATAGGAAGAACAAATCCTGTTTCGAGTTAAAATTCACTTTTTTCCTTTTCGTTTGCCTTCCATTCATTGTCAGCCGGTGTTCGGTCAACAGTACGGCAGAGTATCAGTATGGTGTCATACCAAACGGTAGCAGTTGTCAGCTCGGGGTCGGTTAGGAGGATATACGAGGACGATACAAAAAAAAACAAAACAACGAGAGAGGAAAAGGAGAAAATGTCAGGATTTTCTCTTACTAATGTGGTGGTTTTTCACCAAGGGACTTTGGCTGCTTCCGCGAATATCCTGAAACATAACTTCTGGCGCAGCTGGGGTTTATGCATACGACATAAAACTAAGCGTTCAGCGACAAAGTGACACTGTATGGCCGCCTATGAAGTGAGCCACTCTCAACGAAAGGAAGGACTTAGTTCTTAAATAATGCACCACGTAAATACCGCAATAATAAAGCATAAATATTTGACATTTCCATTATGCTTGGCAAGCCGTTTCATATGTACTCAGGCATGTGCATAAAAAAGAGGGCGTCAATGGCGATTAACTCACTGTAATTGCGATCCGTCATGCCCTGTACAGGACGTGCAATCCCCCGTGCACTCGCTTTGAATGCACTTATTCACTTACGCCTGTTTGTGCATAAACTGTTTGTTTGCGGACCACGGGGCGTATGAGTTACTTTTTTTTTTTTCATTTATTCCCGAGTTATGGGAATTTTCACAAATGTCTGCAGTTGTGTACCACCGCGATAAAAAGCTGTTTACTGTTTAGACCGGAAGTGGGCGCTTGTGGTGTGGCTGCTCGAATCGAATACACATATACATGTACCAATGTAAGCACCGCACTAGCGAACGACAGGTAATTGGAATTTTCTATGAAAAATGTATTATTCGTATTTGCACGGTTGCAATATATTTTATTTTTAATGCCGACCATAGTTACGGTCGATCTAAAGGAAGTTAACGGCGAATTGCAGTATTGCCGGCAGTTGGTTGAAATTGCTGTTAATTCATTTTTTGTGTTTGCGGTTAATCGTTTGGGGCTTGGGGGATAATATTATTATGTGCAGCGAGTGTTTGATATGATGGGTAAATTATGTAGTTTTCTGTTCGTTAGTGGAGTGCGTTTGTATTTTTCATCATGGAAATTGCGGTCCTTTATGGTTGAATTGTATCTCTGTGGCTTGTTGGCAATTTTACAGAGCATTTCCTAATCAAAAATGCTGAGTACATTGTAATGCGTGTTGATAATGCAATTAGGATCTAATTACGTGGATAATAATTTGATTAGGTTCATAAGTCAAATAGAATATTCCGGATGTTATTAAAATGTAACGAGGCGGACTTGCGATAGATGTATGCTTTTCGCAATTATACGCGAATTTGGTGTATGCAAATTGGAGTTTTTTTATCAGCCTGTTTTACGTGTTTTGTGTTTGTAATTAGTACAAATGTGTTGCACAAATAAATAGGGTATTAATAAATTACAAGTAGAAAGCAAAAAAAAAAAAAAAAGGTATGTGCTGATCGAGTGGCTGCTAAGAGTGGTATATTAAATTTCGGTTTACGAGGCAGTTTTTTTTCATTACTTTTTACTTGCATAAGAACCTCGTGCACCATTATTTTTGCTTCAGAACAAGACACTAACTTTGTAACAACATAGATCTAGGATAACAATAAATATAAGAGTGCAGAGGCCAATCACGTTATTTTTGAGATGAATATCGTCTTAACGATAGACTAGCAACTAAGTGCAAAAATCGATACGCACAAAAATTCATTGAGCTGACCTTCTTATTCGTTTCTTCTCCTGAAACAGGAATTCGAACTTAGTTGTAGAATGAAAAAGAAGTGATGACTTGTAAACAAACCTGTCATTGGATTGACCATCTTTATATTGAAGTGATAGCCATCCTCTCCACGACCGAACATCAACGGGTATTGAAGTGCATCATATGACCGATGAGTTTCGTACACGCGCTGCAATTGTAGGCTATTGCGGAATCGTATTCGAAAGCAGCGCGATTCAAGTCTACATTTACGACTGGTCTTTTTCTATTATCATTTGGTCGAACTTGAGGTGGTGATTGTGCAGCGCGAACCTGCGCAATATGGGCACGGTTGCATTCATTTTCTTCTGCACGTTCCTCTTGCGTTTGATTATCACGGACATTATGACTAATTATTGCGCGACGTGTACGTCGTCCAAGGTTTGATCGTCTAATAGGAGGCATTAATCAAGTAAATAACTCTCCCTTAGAAACAACAAAGTCGTTATTGACTAATCCTATTCAAAGAAAATTAGAAAAAAAAACTTACGAAATTAATTTCATTTCATTTTCATTTTAAATTCATTTTTATTTATATTTATAATTAAACTTCCATTCTAGACAAAAACGATTAAATCTAATTTAAAACTAACATTTATCTTATTCTAGCTTACTGGCTCTTAGCGAGCGCTCTTAACTTAACAATATGCTTAAAATTATTGCCTTTCGGCCTTAAATCTATCTATATCTATGATTTGTTTTGTTTTTTAATTTTCAAGAAACTTTAGAAAACTTGAATTCTTTAATATTGTTTTGTTTAAAACTACTTAAAACTACCTAAGCTACTTAACCTATATTACCTACCTATAATCAGGGTGGTGAGCAATCTTATGGATTGGTCACCATCCTGATCGCGTCCTTGATTGCCTGTCGGCCGCCAACAGGGGTTCATCCGCGCCGCCGAGACTCGATCGAGGCCATAAGCGTCGGTCAAGTCTCGGAAGCACTCTTTCCTGTTGGCTAGCCCAGCACCTCCCAAAGACCCCCTACTCTAAACCTAAACCTACTACCTTAAATCTAGCTTAAAACTAAGGAGGATGCTACGTAAGTAGCGCACCGGCCCGGGAGAGCGTATCCACTCTCACCTCTTCCTCAAGCCACCAAAATTCGGTGAACTGCTTTACCGTATCGACCCTGTCCCGATCCGCAATTGCGGTACTAAAACGGAGGAGCTCCTGAGCATTGGCGGCGTACCCGTCGTGGATGAGCCGCTTATCCCTCGCGCCGCGGTGGCTGTGGTATAATACCGGCACACCATCTTTTGTCTGGACTAACCCTTTCATGTCTACATGAAAAAATGCCTCAGGCGGGATAAAGCCAGACCGAAGCGTACTCTCGTGGTACATTAAATTGGTGTAGTACGCCCCTGAGATCAGGTTATCAGGTTACGAAATTAATGTTTCGCAATGCATGCCCAATGACATCCCAATAGTCACAATTGTCACTTTTTAACAAACAAACTTATTTTCTAAAAAAATGATCGAATTGATAAATATAGCGTTGAATTTCAATTTTACCTACGTAATGTTAGTACCGTTTGCCGATGTGATGACCGATATATACGACTATCCGAGTTTTTCACTAAGAATTTTCTATTTTTCCATTTGAAAAGCCATTCCGTAACAATTGCACACAAAACTCCATACAAAAAATCAAATTTCTTTTTTTCCAATTTCCCGACATTCCCGGATGGTTTTTCCAAAATTGAGCCAAATCAGCGAGAAAATACTGTGAGGAGATTTAACGTTGGACGGCTACAAACGCAACAAACCGCCAGAACCTTTGCCGATCGCGTATCCCTCAACCTCTTGAGAAGTCCTATACTGCCAGCATCAAGTGCCGAAGACCAGTGGCGCCGATGCCAAGAAGCCATCAAAACCGCCGCAACTGATGTGCTCGGTTTCACCAGCCCACCCTCTCGAAACCCCTGGTTTGACGAAGAGTGCCGGCAAGCACATGCAGCAAAACAAAGTGCATACGAAGCGTCGCTGCATAGAAGGACGAGAGCAGCTCGTCAGCTCTACGAGCAAAAAAGGAGGGAAGAACATCGGCTTCTCCGGAGAAAAAAGAGAGAGCATGAGAAGCGCGCGATCGAGGATATAGAGAGGTGTTACTCCAGGAACAATGTTCGGAAGTTTTACCAAAAGGTAAAAAGAACGTGTCATGCCAACAAGACCCGAACAGAGACCTGTAGAGACGAACAAGGAAACCTTGTAGTAGAGTCACAGTCGGTGCTGAAGACACAAATTCCGCTCTTAGGCAGAACGAACCATTCAACCTGGATGATGACAGCCAAGATTTCCGTCCACCTGACCAAAATGAAGTGAGGATAGCAATATCTAAGCTTAAATCCAACAAGGCTGCTGGTCCAGACGGCTTACCTGCCGAGCTCTTCAAGGCAGCCGGAGATGACTTGGTAGAGTGCATACACCAACTCATCTCCAAGATTTGGTTAGAGGAAAGTATTCCTGATGAATGGAAGCTCAGCATTGTTTGCCCGATCCACAAGAAAGGAGACCCTCTAAACTGCGCCAACTACAGAGGCATCAGTCTCCTTAACATCGCATATAAGATCCTATCTGCCGTACTGTGCGAACGCCTAAGACCATATGTCAACGAACTGATTGGATCCTATCAGTGCGGTTTTAGGCCTGGTAAGTCCACAACAGACCAAATATTCACACTACGGCAGATCCTGGAAAAAACCCAAGAAGTTCAGATCGATACTCACCATCTTTTTATCGATTTTAAGGCCGCATATGACAGCATTTATAGAGACGAGCTATACAGAGCCATGTCTAGTTTTGGCATCCCTGCCAAACTTGTCAGATTGTGCAGAATGACGATGGAGAACGCTCGCTGCTCCGTAAAGGTCGGAAACAATCTCACCGAGACCTTTGATGTCAAAAAAGGATTTAGACAAGGTGAAGCGCTGTCATGTGACTTCTTCAAGATCATTCTTGAGAAAATTGTGCGAAACTCACAAGCCAACACCAGAGGCACAATTTTCCATAAGTCTGTGCAACTGCTTGCATACGCTGACGACATTGACATTGTTGGCAGAACACAGTGAGCTGTCACTGGTGCGTTTGCAAGTATTAGTACAGAAGCGGCAAAAATGGGTTTAGTGGTGAATGAGGGTAAAACAAAATATATGCTGTCAACAAGAAGGGACTCACAACATCGACGAATCGGACAGAATGTCACGACAGACAGCTATAACTTTGAGGTAGTTAGGGACTTTGTCTACCTCGGCTCCGCTATAAACTCTGATAATGACATCACATCAGAATCAAGCGAAGAATCACACTTGCCAACCGCTGTTTCTTTGGCCTAAGACGGCAACTGATAAGTAAGGCCTTGTCGAGAAATACTGAGGAAACTCTGTATAAGACCCTCATCATCCCAGTCCTGCTTTATGGTGCAGAAGCATGGGCGCTATCAAAGGCGGATGAAGATCTCCTTGGTCGTTTCGAACGCAAAATTCTTCGAGTGATTTTTGGTCCCGTTTGCGTTGACGGGCCTTGGAGGAGAAGATTTAACAGCGAACTCTACGAGCTGTACAGCGACATCGACCTAGTCAGAAAAGTACGCATCAGTCGTCTAAGATGGCTGGGACATGTAGAGCGAATGGACACCAACGCTCCGGCCCGAAGAGTCTTCGATTCTAACCCGGAGGGACAACGCAGTAGAGGAAGACTTCGCCTTAGGTGGCGCGCGCAAGTGGAGGGGGACCTCAACCAACTTGGAGTGCGCAACTGGAGGCAGTTAGCCAAAGATCGCGCTAACTGGAGAGGCGTATTGGTTGAGGCCCAGGTCCACCGCGGACTGTAGCGCCACCTAAAGTAAAAGTAAAGTAAGAGCCAAATCAGCCCAGACGTTCTCAATTACCATACATTTTTTACACCAATTTTACATTATATAGATTTAAAAATTTAAAATATGGGGGGAAAAATTGATTAAGGAAAAATCTGTTTTTTAGGGTTCCGTAGCCAAATGGCAAATATCGGAACCCTATTAGATTCGTCATGTCTGTCTGTCTGTCTGTCTGTCTGTCCGTTGTATGTCACAGCCACTTTCTCCGAAACTATAAGAGCTATACCGTTGAAACTTGGTAAGTAGATGTATTCTGTGAACCGCATTAACATTTTACACAAAAATAAAAAAATAAAACGGTAAATTTTGGGGGTCCCCATACATAGAACTGAAACTCAAAAATGTTTTTTCATCAAACCCATACGTGTGAGGTATCTATGGATAGCTCTTCAAAAATGATATTTAGGTTTCTAATATAATTTTTTTCTAAACTGAATAGTTTGCGCGAGAGACACTTCCAAAGTGGTAAAATGTTGGTCCCCCCCCCCCCCCTCCCCCTAACTTCTAAAATAAGAGAACGAAAAAACTAAAAAAAATATATGATGTACATTACCATGTAAACTTCAAACAAACATTTTTGAACGAGATCTAGCGAGTAGTTTTTTTTTATACGTCATAAATCGTACACCTCAATTTACCTTTAATACAATCAACTCAAAAAAAAAACATTTTATTTCATAAACATAAACCTTATACATAAACCCTGAACCATTATTTCCTAATAATAAATGATATAAAAATACACTATTATTAAAATATCGATAAAAGTTACAACGAACTACAAGAACTTTTATGTTATGTTACTTGCTGTTTCGGAACCCTTCATGAGCGAGTCCGACTCGCACTTGTCTTACTTTTTTTTTTTAATTCTATTTTATTTGTAGTATCCTTTATAATATCCTTTTTGTTAACCTTTAAATGTGTTATTTTCAGTATTTATCTATCATCAGTATTTGACGATGAAAATTATTTGTGCTATTCGGCCATAGCGAGGTATTCGTCGGAGAAGCAAATTCTTCGCAACACATACTCCTTCGGAGGCTCAAATTGCATTCGGGGTATCCGACTTCGGAAGAGAAATAAACAATTGCGATGGCGCACCGCACCGCACTCTAAATCGTAAACAAATTCCGCAAACAATTTCTGCCGGAGGATATCGGAACCTAGCTGTCAAAAATTTAACAAAAAAATCGTACTTCTACGTAATTTCGGCGATATGCGTTACAAAATGTCGGAACAATTCTCCGGAAATTTGTCCCGAAGAATACCTCGCAGCGAAAGTCTTCCGAATCGTATAAAATCGGAGAATTTTCCGCTCCGTCGGAAACCTCGCTAGGGCCGAATAACTTTGAAACTACTTTTGTTTACAAAACAAGTCTTTTCATTAGAGTTTCATTCGGAAAAGCGTTATTTTTTTTTTAAGTAGCCAAATCTGGGGTATTCAGATTTTTCTGGGGGGAATCATTTTAACCTCATTGCAACGCTTTCTTACAACAAAAAAATTCTGATCAGTCATATTTTGTGCGATTTTTCAACGTTCTATCCAAGAACTCCATCTAATCCAAAGCAGAATTACTAAATTATGAGCCCATGAATCAAACGCAGACTGAATTTGCATAAATACGCGAAACCTGAACTAGACCTAGTGCCACAAGTCGAACGCATACCTACGTGAGCAGTCGTATTTATCATGCATAATAAAATGCATCCAAGCTCTTGAAAGAACCAGAAAATTAATCGCGACTTAACTACCGCCAGCAACAGCCGCCAGAGTGAGTGAAATGAACAAGCTGCAAGTGCATAAGTGGTATAATCACCGTAACGCACTCGTCAACTTTCATTATCATTTTTATTTGATAGTTATTACCCTTATTCAAATGATGTGGTTCAATAAATTTCACCCTGCTAAGTTCCATGCCTCCCTCGACCATATAAAAGCACTCGGCAGGGCCGCTTCTAGGTATCAGTTACACGCCATTCGCAGTACAGTCGACAGTTTCCAATCATGAAGGTATACTTCTCAACGATCGCAGTCTCCAACTAAAATTATCAATTGAATTTCTTTTAGTGTGCCATTTTTGCTGTAGTCCTGCTTGCCATCGCCGCAGGAGCAAAGTCATCTGCCATCCCATGGCAGGCAGTTTCAAGCCCTGGTGGTGCTATTGCAGCTCCCGGATCAATTGCGGTTCAGGCCTCGTTGGCTAACGGTCCAGTATCAGCGGTGGCTATTCAGACCATTCCACACATTATCGCTACTCCTGTGGCGGTTGCCGTCGCTCCAGTTGCCGGCGGCGCTACATATGTCGCCAAGACCCGTGGTGTGGTTCATGTCGCCCCACTGGAGGGACATGTCCAGTCTGCCGCTTCACTCAACCTCAGTCCCGCTCCAGGAACTGTATAAAGAACGAACAATATTTTTTATATTCAAAATTAGCTCCTATGCAGGTCCTTTTGAAGGGTTTTTGGTTTATTTTCAATTCCGCATAATAAATGATGTATCGCAACATTTGTGTTTTGTATTTAAATATCTTTGGAGGCGCTTATGGCTCAGTGATTTGATTACTGTTCAGGATGGGTATACAATTCCTGTCACACAAACTGCACATGACGGCCGATTCCCATTTCATTTCTTTGCCATTGAGTTGCTTTGCCCATTCTGAGATCTCATTTGCCCAATCACTCTAATGAGCACACTAATCTGTTTGTCCTTCTCTCCTATTGCAGATTGCAGAGTCCGTGTTCCCGTTGCACCGAAAATGAGAATCGAGTGAAAATTACGAATTCATTGAGCATAAGTGACATGATACCCGACAACGGCCAGCCGGGTTGCCAGAGTTTGCTCTACGCCTGTCGCTCGTCGGACATTCACAGATAGTTATGGCATGGACGGAGCACAACCATCGATATCTGCAGCAGGAGCGCCACGCGTCCACCCAAATGTGGAGTAATCAATTCAACTACTATAACAGCCTGATATGCCATGGCCCCAATAAATCGTCAATTAGCCACAACAACCAAAAGTACCACCACTACCAACAACAGAAACAACAACAGCACCCCGATACCACCCACAGTACGAATAGAATCCTCATCATCACCGCCTAGAGCCAGTCCGAGGAGGACGTCAAATTTTAGTCTAAGCTCCTCACTTCTCGTCGTCATGTTGTACGCTGCCCTGTCGGGCGAGCTAATGGCCGACTGCCCGAATCTGTGCGAGTGCAAGTGGAAGAGCGGCAAGGAGTCCGTTGTGTGCCTTAATGCAAATCTCTCACATATCCCGCAACGCCTTGATGCCGGCACCCAGGTGCTGGATCTTACCGGCAATGACATCACCAGCATACCGCACGATACCTTCGCAAATGCAAATCTGCTCAACCTACAAAAGGTATTCATGGCAAAGTGCCGCCTGCGGTCCATCGAGCGGTATGCGTTTCGTAAGCTCAACAATCTGGTCGAGTTGGACCTGAGCTACAATCAGCTGACAGCGGTGCCATCGCAATCATTCGAATCCATTCCCGAGCTGAGGGAGATCAAATTGACGGGCAATCCGATACACCGAGTCACGGCGGAGGCGTTCGTTAGGGTGCCACAGCTCGTAAGACTGGAACTGGGTGAGTGCAAGATTAATGTGGTGGAGTCGAGGGCGTTTGCGGGCCTAGAGGCCACTCTCGAGTGGCTGAAGTTGGACGGCAATAAATTAAGTGAAATTCGGTCTAGCACTTTGACGGTGCTGAGCAACTTACACGGCCTCGAATTGGCCAGAAACCCGTGGAACTGTTCGTGCGCCCTGCGCCCCCTCAGATCGTGGATGTTGCGCGAGAACATCCCGTATGGCATTCCACCCATTTGTAGAGCGCCACCCCGACTGGCGGGCAAAACCTGGGACAAAATCGATTTGGACGACTTTGCATGTGTCCCGCAAATAATAGCGACAGACACCAAGGCGCACGGTGTCGAGGGACGAAACGTCACAATGAGCTGCTATGTGGAAGGTGTTCCGGAACCAAACGTACGATGGATGGTTAAGAACAGGGTAAGTGTAGGAAACTTTGAGCAAGCCTCTAAATTACTTCATTGCGGTGCACCTCGGTGATTTACAAGACTTTCTCTTCACATCCACAGGTAATTGCAAATCTCTCTGGCGAATCATCCCCACGAACGTCTGCCACCACCCATCAGGGACGCAAGATGTACGTAGTAAATCTGCTGCGAAATGCCTCCAATCTGACAATTCTCACCGCCGACATGCAGGATGCCGGCATTTACACGTGTGCCGCAGAAAACAAAGCCGGAAAGGTGGAAGCAAGTGTCACCCTGGCGGTGTCACGTCGTCCGCCCGAGGCGCCTCTCGGTGTGAAAATCATTCTCGTATGCATCCTTATTGCTCTGCTCTTTGTTGTCGGTTCATCGTTCGCTGCCATTTGTTTCTGCTCGTTGCGGAAGCGAAGGAAGATGCGTCTGTGGAATACGCCGGCGGCACGAACAGAGAGCTACGAGAAGATCGAAATGAGTGGCCGGGGTAATAATAAGGCGCATGACATGCGGACATTCCGTTCGTCATTGCAGGCTGACGAGAATGGCTACTTGGGGCGGCACAATGAGAACGGTGGCATAGCACTTGTGAACACAGCCGAGGCAAGACGCAACGGCGAGTACCGAAACGTGCCGACTGATGATGATGGCACCGGATACGAGGATAGCGACAATAATGGTTGCACGAGCTTCAGCATACCAATGCAGGGTGGATCAAGTAATCCGCCTCGGTGGAAGGGGGCGACACTGAAGAGCAGTCCGCAGGAGGTTAGGCGGAAAAACTCATCGTCGGCCATAGACGCGGATGCGGATCTTCACATACCGAGGCTGGTTGACATTAGGTGAGTATACCCAAAATTGATATTGTTTGGAAGTTGTTGTTGTGGCTGCACAGAGTATGTGTGGAAATTGAGAGGGATGCAGCAAAAACGATTCAAATGAGTGCCTGATAGGTCGGGATTGTAGGTGACATAGGCTGAGGTAGTGACACAGGTAATGAATCTACTCGGTGCTGCACATCTCCAAACATACTTCCACTAGAATCGATTTTATCATCTCTTTTTTTTAACCAAATATAAATAAATAAATTACCTATATCACTTACACGCTGTCCCGTTTTATTTTCAGCTCCACACCCGAATCGGTATCCAGCTCCATATCGAGTCAAGTTGATGCAGCGGCACGCCTCACCTCGGGCTACACCTGGTCAGGCAAAAAGTCGTCGCCTCTCTCGCGACCATCAAATGTCGCAACGACATACATTGGCGACGACGTCAACTCCTCCGTTTTCTGTTCGTCGCGTACCCCAGATGCCGACTTCTTCGACAGTACGTACCCCGACCTACTGGACATGTCCAAATACAGTACGAACATATCAAACACTCTGCCCACATCATCGATAGTAAGTACGACGAGTGCGATCAGCGGCGGACTCTGTACGCTCCCACGAAAATTGAAAAACTCTGGAAAATACTTCAAAAACTCCTCCGACAGTCAGTCGCCGCTACTGGCCGACAACTCCAGCAAATACGGCAGTAGCACGCTGGGCGATGCCACCTACCTAGCCGACTTTGCCATGGGACGGCGGTTCTCCGCCGAATCCTGTTCCAACTACACTGGCGTACGAACCACCAGCCAACGATCGAACAGCTATCTCAATCTGGTACAAAGCTCCAAGGCTGCCGTGGGCATTGCGACCAGCACGCATCGCCGCAATCCCAGTTTGCCTTCATCGCCTGTACGCGAGGTGACCAACACCTCTCATCATCAGCGTTCGTTCAGTTCCGCAGCGACACCACTCCTAGACTTTAGCACTCTCACGAGTCGGGCGGGCGGCATTCCACCCCCACCACCTACAACCTCCACCGTCACTGCCTACGACTACCACGCTGCACAGCTCGAACGATTCCTCGAGGAATACCGCAATCTGCAGGATCAACTATGCAAAATGAAGGAGACCTGTGACACAATACGCAAAAAGGAAGCCCCCCTCCGCGGCTCCATGGGCCATTCGGCGCAATTCGCCGACCCAGTTATGTACAACGCCGCGATGAACAACAGCCAACTGGGTGTCGATTGCCACTCTGCCAGCAATCCCAAGGCGACAATGCTGAAAAATAAGGCCGTGCTGCCCGGTCAGCCGCCCGAACCACCGCCATATTGGCTGCACCGAAACGCAATGCTTAAACGCCTAAACGACTCGCAAACGGATATCTTCAAGAGCTAACTTTCGGACGGTTAGGCCTAGTCTTGGGTAACACTTTCTCTACTTCTCAGTCAAAATGGCAACTTGCTTAACACAGATTTATATTTATATATATATATATAGAGAGAAAAATAAACTGAATTTAGTATAAAGAATTATTAGAGAATGTACAGAGATGAAAGTATCTGTATCTTAGCCTACTTTTCCTTGCTCCTCCTCCGGCGACAAGTGACGATGACGTTAACGTGTAGTCTTACTTCATATCTAGGTTCTATACATAAGAAGGTGAATAGGAAATTAAAACCAAAACGATTTATACTGAATGCGGAAAGGAAACGTTTAGATGAATAGAACAAAAATGCTACGAGTAAATCAAAGATCATAGTGTAACTATTGTAATGTTAGGGAAACTTCAATTAAGCGTATTTAGTAAAACAAACAAAAAAATTATAACGAAACAATTAAAATGAGAGGGATATTGTAATGTTTTTCATTTGTACATTTTCGAACTAAGAAGGGTGGAAACGAACGCTGATGGACACAAGAGATTTTCAATTCTAATTTGGTTTTGCTTTTATTTTTTCCTTTTCCTTATACAGCAACCATTTGATCGCTGACGAAAAAATTGTATCTTCACTCTTACTGATGAAAAATACAATTTAATGGGACGCTATAGGAATATTTTATTTTATTTTCAACGCCAATAATTTTTATATTTTCTTAAATCGATTTATATAGAATAAAATTTAATTTGACTACGTAAATAAAACACGTGAAACTATCACACATTTATACAAAATCATAAGTTAAGGCTGTAGGTAAACGAGTTCTTAAAAAAAAGAAAAAATAGTTGGAACGTAATAAATTAGACCTTTGTTCTTTTTTGTACTTTGCCAGATAAAAATTAAAATTGAATTGAAATATTTTTTCCCATTATTTTGAGCACTTAATTGTTTTCGTAAAAACTTCTATAACAAATGTGATATACCAAGAAACATAAGAGCAATTCCTTACTATAAGAAAAATGCAATCAATTACGAAGACCATCAGCTATTTGTTTCAACCATCCTCTCAAAAAATTGCAACCATATATTTAAAACTTAAAGGCAAAATTATAGTTTTGGTAAAGGAAAAATTAAAAAAAAGCAAATAACTTGTTGGTTGTGTAAAAAAAATAAAAAAAATTATGTAAGCTGAATTATCTATCTCTCATAATGTAAAAAATAAAAATCTTACTATTGTATAAAATCCCATTTCAAATTTTCACTATTTAATATAAAAAAAGTAAAAAAAATAACGATCATATAATAATAATGACAGAAAAAAAAATTGTTTTGTTAATAATAAAAATGAAATAAGGATATTGGATGGAATTGTGTTTTATTTTATATCTTTTGCATTCGAAGGTATCCTGGAACTGGACGAAGGCAAAGGCATATAAAGGGTGTTCGCGAAACAATTTTCGAATTTAAAATTAAATAATAAAAGATTCACAGGTTTTTATATAATCGTTTTTATTTTAAAATAAAACATACAAATGCGGATTTATGTTTTGAAAATAATTGAAGTTAAATGTTTACCACGGAGACGAACACACTCATTTAAACGAAACACCATATTTGTGAAAACTTTTTTGCAAGCTTCTTGCGAAATTCCTCTGATTTCGTTGCGAATATTTCTTTTCAGTTGCAATAAATTTCGCGGTTTGTTAACGTAGACTTTAGATTTAAGAAATCCCCATAAAAAAAAGTCCGCAGGTGTTAAGTCTGGCGATCTGGGGGGCCATGGGATATCACCATAACGACTTATGACTTTTTCGGGGAAAATGAGCCTTACAATGTTCATTGATGCTCGCGAAGTGTGTGGTGTAGCACCATCCTGTTGAAACCATGTCGATCCGTTTACCCATTGATTGTTCTCCAACTCAGGTTCCAAAAAGTTTTCCAACATAGACGAATAGGTTTGGGAATTTTTTTTCTTAGTGAAAGACGTGGATTTGCAATAACATCACGACGAACTGCTTCAATTGTTTCGTCAGTTCTCACAGTTCGCGATACACCTGGCCCGTGTCCCACTACAGGTCCTTGTTCACGAAAACTTCGCACCCACTTGCCAATAAGTTGCGTACTAGGACAATCCCGTATACGCCGAATATTGAAATGTCTTGCGAATAGCCACGGGAGAATCGTTATTTTTAAAATATGCCTCTACAGCAAACGCACGATGCTCCGCCGACCAACGATCCATGGCTACTAAAATCCGCACGACGCATAAGTGTAATGAATACGCCTTCCCCCTCCGCCGATACCCCGCTCGCCGTTTATTCAAATTCAAAGTCGAAAATTCTTTGGCGGACACCCTTTACCTACTGCTGTCCGGAATTGCTGTAGGCGCAGTGGCTTAGTGGTTGGTGTGTTGGACTACTAAGCAAGGGGTCGAGGTTCGAATCCCGCAATTACCCAAATTCCAACTTGTTTTTCTTACTGCGCCACCTCTCGCGAACGTTTGGCAAATTTCCGAGTGTATAACTGTCTTGAAAGAGCTTCTCAATTAGCCTTTTGGAGTGGGCATAAAATTGTAGATCCCTTCCATTCGTTCCAAAAATTGAAAAACAACACAAAACGAATGGTTGTGAGAAGCTGGGCCTAGGGTCCCTCCGGACCTGTTGCGCCAACTATTTTTGTTCTTTCTTTTATTACTGTCCGGAATTGCTAAGGTGATATGCTAATTTTCAGGGTGATAATGAGTCATACAGCCGCATCTAGTGGCAAGCTACAGAAAGTGGATGCAAGAAGTTAAAATGCACGGACAAATGTGTACGTTTTCAGAGTTTTCGTTTAAATGGTGTTTTGAAATCCCTCCTGCTCTATTAGATAGCATAGAGTAGGCCACGAAACGCAGCTCGGTGGATGTGGCTGGCAAATTGAGGTCATATCAGTTTTTGCATCTGACCAGGAAGGGCGTCTTCCCGAGTTTGTGTCCGCGTGGATAGTTTTGGTACTGAGGTTTGTTCAGTGAGTTTTAAGTTTTACGGGTGTCAATGCGATTCACCCCAAACAGATACCTCACAGATATTAACGTCATTTAAAGGGTCTTTCATTAGCGACTTGACATTTGACAACTTCAAACTTTCAGTGTGAACACACCCTTGCTTAAACCGATTACCGAACTGTCAATGTCAAAATATTCAGTTAAATCAACATTTTCATCAGGGTGAAGTACACGAAGGAACAGCGTTTAGAAATAATTAAAATTTACTACCGAAATTCCGAGTCGGTGGTCGCAACTAAGACCATTAACGTCAATTTTCAATCTCCAGGGATAAAGCGCATTTTCGGTTTAAACGGCTTCGTCAATATGCAAAATATGCATTGCTTCACAGGTGAGAATGCTCATGTGCTTCATCAAATAGCATTTCATCCCTAAAAAGTCACTGTTTGGGCCCACTGCCGGTGGTGTCATTGGGCGGTTTTTTTTTTCGCCGATGACAATGATCGTCACGTTACGGTAAGTGGTATTCACTACAGACACATGTTGGAACGTTATTTCTTTGAACAATTGTATGAATTGCACATCAGTGATATGTGGCTCCAACAAGACGGTCCCACAAGCCACACAGCGGGCGCACCAATCGAGTTATTGAAGTCTCAGTTCGGTGAACGTGTGATCTCGAGAAATGGACCCGTCGATTGGCCGCCGAAATCGTGTGATTTTACACCTCTAGACTTTTTCTACGGGGCTACTTTAAATCATTGGTCTATGCCAACAAGCCGCCGACGTTAGAGGAGCCCAGACATCAAAGCCAATATTGAACGAGACTTAGCGGCCGCGCCGTATCGGTCGAAATGTGCCGAATTATCGAAAATTAGATTCAAGTAGTTTTCATTTTATTTAAAAAAAAAGTTGTTAGGTCCTTAATGACATACGCTTTACATTGTACCGTACTAAGAACAAATTTTAGTCACGACTTTAAGCTTAAATCTCAATTGCAATATTTATATGGAAAATATAGCCACTGAACTACTAAAATTTATAGTCGAAGCTGAAAATGTTTATTGATAAGGCTCATTTGCTTTGGAGAAAGAAACTTTTTTTTATAGATTCTACGGAATTTTGTATGCCGAAGTTGGTTTTGAAAGCCATGTAAGGACTAGCAAGCTTTTGCGGCTTTAACTATTTCCGAGCATTTTTTTCTGATCCACCTACGTATGCTTAATATCGGCCTTTGACATTCGGAATTTTACTTCTTATGTAGATATTTAAAGCAAGAGAACATTTTTCGTTGGCAAGGAAGCTCGCGTGAGTTTCAAAGGCGCACTTTAAATTTACGGAAGCTCACAATTGGGGAATTTGTATTGAAAATACAGCCAATGCTAAAATTTAGGGCCGAAACTTAAAATTTGTATTGTCTATTTATTTTTAGGTAAGTAAGTATTGTTACAACGAAATTCGTTATAATAAATGTCAATAAACGTGGTTGGGTGTTGTATGAATAGGGTAGACACTGATTGGCGTCAACTTGGCGATACCCAGTCGTTGTAACTGTTCATACACATCAATTGTGCTTATTTTACCTCCGCGTGGTAGCCACCGGGTACTGGTCCTGTCCTTCTGGGCATGACTTGCTAAACTTATAAGCGCGAGTGTTGAACACGAAGAAAATAGCAACACTATAATGCTCTGTCGGAATGACTGCCTGATCGAGTCTCAGAGGTCTTACATGAGCCCCTCAGAAAGAGGACGTACGGCGGATGAATTCACATGGTTGAATCAACGGTGGCGTCAACAGTCAACATGGCAGATACCTCAATGAGCTACTTTGACGTATTTAGAGCTGAGGTCATTGAGGATTTTTCAGCACTAGTCAGGGTGTTGAAATAGAGATGGTGGCGGAAGAGCCCTTAATGGGTCAACGGCAGCTCGCACATCCCCGCAGCGGGTTACTGACTCCGGAATATTCCGGCTCCTTTTGCCCAAGGGGTTACAGAAAGGGCCTGGTCCTCCAGGTTGGGGGTTGTGCGTGGGGTTAACGACCCTACCACGGAAAAAAAAGAATTGTTGCGAAGCAACCAAAAGCCTCGGATAAGGACGGATTCACTGTTGACGACCCTGCAAAACGAAAAAAGGACAATGACGTTCGGATCTGCACGTGGAATGTTCGAACTCTGAACAGACCGCGTGCAGCCGAACAACTAGCGGAGGCCCTAGACTGCTACAAAGCAGGTATCACCGCCATCCAGGAAGTGCGGTGGGATGGGCCGGGCAAAAGGAGGATGAAAAACTGTGACATTTACTACGGTGACTGCTACAGAGAACAAAAGCAGCGTCTATTTGGATGCGGATTTGTTGTAAGCGGCAGACTTAGGCAAGAAGTCTTGAGCTTTCGACACGTTAATGAACGCCTTACAACTATCCGCATCAAGGCTAAATTCGCCAACATCAGCCTGATATGCGCTCACGACCCCACAGAAGATAAAGACGATGCTACCAAAGAATGTTTCTACGAGCTCCTCGACAAAACATATGAGCAATGTCCTAAGCATGACGTTAAAATCGTCTTGGGTGATTTTAACGCCAAAATAGGAAAGGAGGACATCTTTGGTAGCACAATCGGAAAACACAGCCTACACGACACCACGTCTGGAAACGGACTTAGGCTGATTGATTTTGCTGCGGGACGTAATGTTACCATAGCTAGTTCACGGTTTCCTCACCTCAATATACACAAAGGAACATGGCGGTCACCTGATCATCAAACCGTCAACCAAATTGATCACGTTGCGATCGACGCAAGGCACTCCTCCAGTATTCTAGATGTCCGAACTTTCCGAGCGGCCAACATAGACTCGGACCACTACCTTGTTGTAGCCAAGGTACGGATGCGGATATCCAAGACGCCACAACAACGAGAAAATACTGTGAGGAGATTTAACGTTGGACGACTACAAACGCAACAAACCGCCAGAACCTTTGCCGATCGCGTATCCCTCAACCTCTTGAGAAGTCCTATACTGCCAGCATCAAGTGCCGAAGACCAGTGGCGCCGATGCCAAGAAGTCATCAAAACCGCCGCAACTGATGTGCTCGGTTTCACCAGCCCACCCTCTCGAAACCCCTGGTTTGACGAAGAGTGCCGGCAAGCACATGCAGCAAAACAAAGTGCATACGAAGCGTCGCTGCATAGAAGGACGAGAGCAGCTCGTCAGCTCTACGAGCAAAAAAGGAGGGAAGAACATCGGCTTCTCCGGAGAAAAAAGAGAGAGCATGAGAAGCGCGCGATCGAGGATATAGAGAGGTGTTACTCCAGGAACAATGTTCGGAAGTTTTACCAAAAGGTAAAAAGAACGTGTCATGGCAACAAGACCCGAACGGAGACCTGTAGAGACGAACAAGGAAACCTTGTAGTAGAGTCACAGTCGGTGCTGAGGACATGGAAAAACCATTTCTGCAGACTGTTAAACGGCGAAGACGACACAAATTCCGCTGTTAGGCAGAACGAACCATTCAACCTGGACGATGACAGCCAAGATTTCCGTCCACCTGACCAAAATGAAGTGAGGATAGCAATATCTAAGCTTAAATCCAACAAGGCTGCTGGTCCAGACGGCTTACCTGCCGAGCTCTTCAAGGCAGCCGGAGATGGCTTGGTAGAGTGCATACACCAACTCATCTCCAAGATTTGGTTAGAGGAAAGTATGCCTGATGAATGGAACCTCAGCATTGTTTGCCCGATCCACAAGAAAGGAGACCCTCTAAACTGCGCCAACTACAGAGGCATCAGTCTCCTGAACACTGCGTATAAGATCATGTCTGCTGTATTGTGTGAACGCCTGAAACCATTCGTCAACGATCTGATAGGTCCCTATCAGTGCGGTTTTAGGCCCGGTAAGTCCACGACCGATCAAATATTCACACTACGGCAGATCCTGGAAAAAACCCAAGAATACCAGATCGATACTCACCATCTTTTTATCGATTTTAAGGCCGCATATGACAGCGTTTATAGAGACGAGCTATACAGAGCCATGTCTAGTTTTGGCATCCCTGCCAAACTTGTCAGATTATGCAGAATGACGATGAAGAACGCTCGCTGCTCCGTAAAGGTCGGAAACAATCTCACCGAGACCTTTGATGTCAAAAAAGGATTTAGACAAGGTGACGCGCTGTCATGTGACTTCTTCAACATCATTCTTGAGAAAATTGTGCGAAACTCACAAGCCAATACCAGAGGCACAATTTTCTATAAGTCTGTGCAACTGCTTGCATACGCTGACGACATTGACATTGTTGGTACAACAGAGCGAGCTGTCACTGGTGCGTTTGCAAGTATTAGTACAGATGCGGCAAAAATGGGTTTAGTGGTGAATGAGGGTAAAACAAAATATATGCTGTCAACAAGAAGGGACACACGACATCGACGAATCGGGCAGAACGTCACGATAGACAGCTATAACTTTGAGGTAGTTAGGGACTTTGTCTACCTCGGCTCCGCTATAAACTCTGATAACGACATCACATCAGAAATCAAACGAAGAATCACACTTGCCAACCGCTGTTTCTTTGGCCTAAGACGGCAATTGATTAGTAAGGCCTTGTCAAGAAGCACTAAGGAGATTCTATATAAGACTCTCATCATCCCTGTCCTGCTCTATGGCGCAGAAGCATGGACCCTAGCAAAAACGGATGAGGATCTTCTTGGTCGCTTCGAACGCAAAATTCTTCGAGTGATTTTTGGTCCCGTTTGCGTTGACGGGCTTTGGAGGAGAAGATTTAACAGCGAACTCTACGAGCTGTACAGCGACATCGACCTAGTCAGAAAAGTACGCATCAGTCGTCTAAGATGGCTGGGACATGTAGAGCGAATGGACACCAACGCTCCGGCCCGAAGAGTCTTCGATTCTAACCCGGAGGGACAACGCAGTAGAGGAAGACCTCGCCTTAGGTGGCGCGCGCAAGTGGAAGGGGACCTCAACCAACTTGGAGTGCGCAACTGGAGGCAGTTAGCCAAAGATCGCGCTAACTGGAGAGGCGTATTGGTTGAGGCCCAGGTCCACCCCGGACTGTAGCGCCACCTAAGTAAGTAAACGTCAAAAGTCAGTCTTGCTAAAATATTCGCAAATAAGAGCTACCATTGCATTCCAAGTCGGTTGTGTTCATTTGCTTATTGCGCACTCCACCTATTGTTGCATACATCTCAGGCGCTGTACCTGTACCTTTCCCGAACTTGTCTACTACCTAACTATTACTGGCTCGATTATGTTGACAGTTCGCTATTGAGGCTATCAGGAGCAAGCACGAAGCAAGATTCTATCAATTCAACCTATAACGCGTTGACTATTGTCATTCAGGCTGATTTTGGTAACCCTACTTCTATAAAAATAAAGTAAATAAATAAGCAAACTTCCGGTTGAGCCCCCAAATAATACTAAATTAAGGCTTGACTTGTTTTGACTGTCCAAACCCTTGCGAAGACATGAAAAGCATTCATCAAGAGTACTACTTCGCCGAAAAAGTTTGTTCAATTTAGTCATAAGGATAGACTCCAATTGTGCCGAAAATAAAACTCATACCCAACCAGGAGTGCAAGTAGAAGCTGTCCTTATTGCCACCAAAATGTAGGTACTAAACTTCCGCAAAGACACCTATATCTACGTGAAGACTGCTACTGCTACATGAACTTCATTCTTTTGCGAATTCAACATTATGAAGGTACTCTCCCTCTGATTGTATATCTTTTCGATTGTTGACTAGCCTGACAATTAACATTACAACCTTCTCCACCACACATGGAATACCCATACAAAAAGGTGGAAAAATCATGGACCTATCCACTGATCTATACATTCCATTGCATGTGCTGCTCGAGCTTTTTCCATACAAACCTCTGGCATGTGCGAGTCGATTGCTAAAAGTATTCAGAACCAAAACTACCACAGGACAGCAGAGCTGTGTGAGAGAAAGAAAAAATTAAAAACACGATAGGTATATACATTTTTGGAAATGAAATTGCTGAGGATGAATTCCATTTGCATGACTAATGAGGGTGACCCCGAAGGGTGGGCGTTGGGCGAATTGCTATACATACTTTTTGTTTTTTTTGTTTTTTTTTGTTTTTTTTTCCTGCAGATATATTTCAACGCTGTGCGATTTTATTTTGCTCCCGACACGTCCTTTCAAGGAAGCAGCTCTATGACCCCAGAGCTTCGTTGGACGCGTCACGTTGTCGCGTCGGTCGCACACCCCTAATTGTGTGGACGAGTAAATTTTCCAATGCATGGGAATCATTTCATTTGAATCGAATTTATTATCCACACACACACAGATACAAAAACCATCGAAAAGTATGACGGCAGGAAAATACGGAGTTTCCCTTCCGTTTATTTAGTTAGACCGAGTTGGTTTTATATTTTTCATGCAACCTTTTAGGGTCTCCTCTATTTTTGTCCAATTGTCGGGTAAATTTTGCAAGAAAAACATTAAAAATAGGAAATTTAATTTGTTGCTTTCAGGCGGGTGAAGAACTCAAATTGGGGAGTATACGTATTTGTGGGTTCTGTTGCTGTTGGACAATGAGCACAGAATCACAATAGTTTGGCATTAGCGGATTATCCTGCTATTGTTGGGCTGGGAGTTTTACTAATTTCCCTAAAAGAGGACTTTTTTTTTGGTGTGGCAGTGTTGTAGGCAATAAATCAGTATGGGAATATTTTCTGTTTTTTTTTTTGTTCGAGAATTTAAATTAATTGTAGATATTGTTGATTTGTTAACCCGATAGGAATTTTAAATGAAAAAGGATAAAGCAGGCCGTTACGGGGCTTTATATCCGGATGGAGCCAGTCGTTGGTTTAAATATTTCAAACAAATTAAAACGATTTTTTTGGAAATGCGGGATTAACCCCCATCTATGGGTGAACATCAGATATGTGTGCGAGTGCTGTTAGTCATTTGTAGCTAAGTGAGATTTGTATTTAAGAAGCTTAAAGGGGTTGACATTAGTAGTTAAATCGTGTAGGTGTATAAAAGAAGACTTCTCGTTGCTTTCGTCTGAGGTGAGGGTTTTCGAAAAGTTCAACCAGCTCGAGATAGAAGCCAGAAAACTACCTAAACCAAATGTGTCTCTGAAATTACGTTACCACATCCTGCACAACAAGGGTTGCAAGGGACATTTTGAGATAAGCCTTTCTCAGACTGGTTATCTCCTGTTAAGGTATGATTACCCGGCCATTTTTTCGAGTCATTTAAATGACGCTGTAACGTCAGGAAAAAAAATGTGGCATACAGTGACATTCAAGCTGCGATTCGTCATTGGTCATTTGCGAAAAAAATGGCGATCACACGAAATGACCATCAGCGTTATTTTTGTCCCAAAATAAAATGACTAACAGTGCGCGTCATTTAGTATTTTCATACGTGAGAAAGATCTTGACATTTGCTTGATTTCTGAGACTCACGTGAAAAAGGGATCGAGCTTAAAAATAAAAGGCTATAATGACTTCCACGCTTGTCAGCCTTCGGGAAACGCGAGAGGTGGATCGTCATTGTTTATTAAAGACTGCATTGAACAATACGAAGACCTGACGACAGAGCTTGAAACTATGCAACTGTGCACGATTCGAGTAAAAAATAGTCAGCGTACTCTTAGAATTTCATCTATCTACAAACAGTCCACCGCGTTCCGCGCTTGAAAAAACTGATTATACTACTAGCTTAAATCGCTCAAACCAAACTTCATTATTGGCGGCGATTTTAATGCGAAACACACGTTCTGGGTTTCTAGATACCTACATCTCGCGAAAAGGAAGAATGCTCTATGGGGCAGGTATGGAGTACAGTTGCGATTTACACTCGACGGGCAAACTGACCTACTGGCCAACTGATACTTCAAAAATGCCTGACCTGATCGATTTTTTCGTCGTGAAAGGAATATCTACCAACCACATTCAAGTTGATGAGAGCTTTGATCTGTCATCTGATCATTCAGCGGTTATTTTAACATTGAGCGTAAGACTAGTAAATAACCTTGAGCCAGCAAGATTAACTGGTAAACCAACTAACTGGGAAGCCTTTAGGAACGAAATTGAAGAGAATGTTGAACAGAGCGTTCCACTTACGACACCCTATGAACTGGAGGTTGAAGTAGATCGCTTCGTTGAGATCGTACAGCTCGCTTCCTGGAATAATACGCCTAATCCAAGGAAAACGCCGGCCAAATACGGTCTACGATATCCTCCAGAAATAAAAGAATTGGTCAACGAAAAAAGGAAGGCGCGTAAAAAATGGCAACAGAGTCGCGCCCCGCAACATAAAACACATTTGAATTATTTATGCAATTTGTTGAAGACAGCTATTAAGGACTTTAAAAATCGTGCGATAGGTTCTTACCTTGAAAGTTTAACGGCGAAAAAGGATTCCAATTATTCACTTTGGAAAGCAGTAAAAGTCACCAAAAGGCCCAAAATCACCGCGTCGCCTATTAAAATAAATCAAAATGAATGGGCAAGGGAAGATAAGGAAAAAGCGGGCGTTTTTGCCGCCCATTTAGAAGAAACCTTTAAACCGTACGATGGTCGGGCGGTACACGACAGTGTTATTGGGACGGAATTACAATCCGACGATTCAATACTCACAAGTGCAACGCTAAGGGAACTAAAACGTGAAATTGAATCCATAAAACCTAAGAAAGCTCCTGGTTATGATTTGATAACGGGAGAAGTTCTCAAAGTTCTACCAAAAAAGGCATTAATTAAGCTTCTTCATATTATAAATGCCGCGCTTAGACTAAAACACGTACCGAGCCAATGGAAAGTTGTGGAGGTCATAATGGTTTTAAAACCAGGAAAACCGCCAAATGAAGTAAAGTCGTATAGACCAATTTCCCTTCTTCCAGTCATATCCAAAGTTTTCGAGAGAATTCTACTAAAGCGCCTACAACCGGTTATAGAAGACAATAATCTTATCCCTGACCATCAGTTTGGGTTCAGAGCCAAGCATTCGACGATTGACCAAGTGCATAGAATTACTGACGTAATTGAGAAAGCATTTGAAGAAAAAAAGATATGCTCAAGCGTATTCCTTCACGTCTCACAAGCCTTTGATAAGGTGTGGCATGACGGCTTGATTTTTGAAATTTAAATTACGACAAGTTCTTCCCATACGCCTATGTGATATTTTGGATTCATATCTCGGGAATAGACTCTTCCATGTTAGACATGGAAACGAATTCTCTGAACTTAAGGAAATCTCGGCCGGCGTGCTGCAAGGAAGTGTCCTTGGCCCGCTTCTCTATCTTTTATATACTCGCGATATACCAAGAGAAGATGGCACTACTCTTGCTATACGTTCGCCGAGGACACCGCTATCCTAGCAGTAGGTAATACAATTGAAGAAACGACTGCAAAACTGCAAATCTCACTGAATAAGGTAAATGAATGGACGATGGACTGGCGGATCCTAACTAAATCAACAAAACTAAATCTGTTCACGTGAATTGCACGTATAAGAAAACAAATGAGTTGCCAATTTTTTTAAACTTGGTCCGAATACCCTTTGCAAACGAGGCCAAATACCTGGGAATGACACTCGACGCAAAGCTGAAATGGAACTCGCACGTGAAAATGAAACGTAAAGAACTCGATATCAAATATAGAGAAATGTACTGGCTCCTCGGAAAATATTCCCAGCTCAGTACTGAAAACAAACTGCTTCTATACAAGCAAGTGCTAAAGCCGGTGTGGACCTACGGTATACAACTCTGGGGTTGTACCAAGAAAACAAATGTCAATATTCTACAAACTTTTCAAAATAAAGTGCTTAGAGAAATTGTACAAGCACCATGGTATATTAGAAACGACGATATCCACAGGGATCTCGGAATTCCAACAATTGAAGTTGAAACTGGAAGCTTCGCGAGAAAGCATCGAAACCGACTAATCGGACATATCAACAATACAGTCTGACAAATTTTGGACGAGAAAAATTTATTGCGCTAGCTACAAAGAACGAAACCGTTCGACTTGGCAAGATAAGATTAGCCGCGTCTAAATTGCGGAACATGCAGGATCTTTCATTGGAAAGTAGCCTGTCAAAAGTTGTTATTTCGTTATAGAAAAATTGCTTGATAAGTTATATCTTAGTTGCAGTATCTAACAATCTTTCGAAGGGTGGCGTTTTAAGTCAGTAAAAATCTGACACTACTAAGAGCACGCGCTTGCTTTGGAAGATTTTCACCTACCCTCGGTTAAAAAAAAAAAATTAAATATTTCCGTTGGGATGCCATTAAATGACGAGCGAAAAAATGCCGATCACATAGTAATGACATGCCCTATCAAAATGACAAAAAAAATGGCACCATTCCTATTATTTCCATTTTGCGTCATTTATCTTTTTTGCGATCAAATGAAAAAATATACCTACTGTCATTTAGTGTTTTTCTCTCGGAAGACAGACGAATACTTTTGAAATTAAACTAAATAGCAGCGATCAGTAAAAAGGAACATAATTTAGTATAATAAATAAAAAAATAATAAAAAAACAACTTTTGCGATGATGGTGGAAATTGCTTTCTGCGTTTTGTCTGAATTTCTCGAATTTGTTGTACTGTGTTTATTTAAATTCACAACATTGTTGATGGAATTATCCAAACTGTCGGCACTTGACAGCGACGGTTCATTCATTTATCATCATTCATCATTATTCATTTATCTTAATACCGAACAATACAACCACAACAAAACAAATAAAAACCAGTTTATTAATTTTAACCGAAAGCCCAAATCATGCGACACGTCCTTGAAAAAATCCTAATGAAAGCACAGAGATATAATATTAAATGCTGTGTCATTTATCATTTACGTAGAAAAATGGCATGGCATATGAATTTCGTGTCTGGTCTTTCTTTTGGAGGCTGACCATTTATATTCCAAAAAAAATTGGTCATTTGTCATAGGCTTCATTAAGGAGCGATCACACGTTCATTTTTTTCCGTCATTTTAATGCCACAAAATTTATGTCATTTGGTCCGTCCGTCATTTAAAGGAGGCGGAAAAAATTATCCCAAATTGGCGATCAGACAGAACGACATTAAAATGACGGCTTCGAGACGCGATTTTGACTTCAGAGTCCCATTTAAATGATGCAAAAAAAAAAAAAAAAAAAAAAAATGGAAGGAAATCAACTTGCAAACTAGCTGTCATGTAAAATGTTGGAGAAATCCCTTCCAACTTTAGGGGCAATTAAAAATTATCTTGGCAGGGGGCTTCACAAAAACACACTGTTCCTTTTTAATATAATATTATAAACACTCTTTATTAATTGAATACAAATAACACTCTTCATGGATCACTCCGCTCCACGTGAGCACGTCTGATCTGTTCAGTGGTCGAACTTCGTCTGTCTTTTCTTTACAATTATACCTACAGCTACAGCTACAGCCGGCAATCCCATCGCAGTCCGCAAAACGTGTTTCAACATGTTGGCTTTATTTTTCGCCTATCTTTCTTTTGCTTATGTACATCCTTACTATAATAAAACTGTAACTTTTTCTCCGGCTGTAATCTGTGAGCAAAGAATAGATTCAAAAAGTACTGCACGAATTTGATTTCGGTTTTCACAGTTGCATAGGAAATTGTTTAGATTTGAACATAGGATATGTTTTACCGTTATTCGCTGTCCGGAAGTGTAAATCTAAGCTGATATCTAAGAAAAGTTGTAATTCTCGGATGCCTTCTAGCTCCTAGCTTCGGAATCACTCATCCAAATGAAATGGGATTTTTTTTAATACAAAGTTCAATTATGTACAAAGATTTTAAGATATAAATCATCTTTGTACGTTATCCTGAAGTCGAACAATAAGCAATAAACTATAAATTTAATACAATTGACTCTCTCTGTACACTTTCTGCGGTGCGCTTTTTCTTTCTCTTTTTTTATGCACCTTTTGCTTTTAGGCTTTGTGTTGTGATAAACAGATTAATGCGAGAAACAGATTAACACAGCGACAGCAACAGCAACAGCGAATTTAGGATTGGCTCTAACGTTGATGTCGCTGTCGATGTTGCTGTGCTAATATGTTCAAAGTAATTCAAATACATTGGTTCTAAAGTTCTGTCAAAGTTGCTGTTGCTGTTGCTGTGTTAATCTGTTTCTCGCATTAATGAATAATGAGTTGAGTAGTAGAGTAAATGAGATGCATGGAACATGGGATTGAGAGAGATAGGTCTGTAATTGAGATTGAGAGGGAGTCACACTCAGTTGTAATTGTGATTTAAAATGCGTTATAGTGATTCTGATTTTATAGTGATTCATGTGCATGCCAAAACCTGTTTGTGCAATTGCACCTTTTTTTTTTTATGTTTTGCTTTCTGTTTTTTTTTTTTTAATTTGAACTTGAGGATGTTTGTGTTTGAGTAGTAAGTGAACGAGTGTGGCGCATATGGGTTATGGGATTGAGAGGGATGGGGTATAAATTGTAACAACTGACAATAACAAGTGGAATGTAAATGAGATTAAGAGGGAATAATAGAAGTTAGAAGTTAGTTAGGGACATCAACGTTGGAGCTCATCCTAAATTCGCTGTTGCTGTTGCTGTTGCTTTCAAAGTCGCTGTGTTAATCTGTTTCTCGCATTACTGACAGTTTTTCTTCTCTTTTTTCGGGTAAGGATCTTTTTGTATAACGCTAATTGTTTTGTTTTAAATCTGAGAAGTGGAACTCTGGCGAAGCAAGGCGAGCACGGGTCAGCTAGTATATAATAATCTTCGTGTTTTAGCTCTTACACAACCATCATAATTCTCTTTGATCGCAGTTGGATTTTATTTGTCATTTGAATGCATCAACTAAAAAGTTCGCATGGCATTGAACAGAAAAGTTATAAAAAATGTAAAAAAAATGTGGTACAAGGATTTAGGCACGTCGGTGTCTGGTGCTAATGTTGTCGCGTCATTGAAACAGAACGGGTGTAGGCGTATGAGAAAATTGCCAATCAGGAAGGTCAACTCTTATTCAGTTAAGCTTTTGTCTGCAGGCACAATAATGACATCTCTTCTTCTGTATATATCCAGTCACATTTCTAAGCCTTGACAAGTCTGTCGAATCACGTAAAACAAAAATTTTATGATACAAGTTACAAGCGAGTTCCCACCCGTTAAAAAAAAAAAGGAACACATACGAAATTAATTTAAATCCACATAATCGCCAATCCTATTCATTTTGAAAGGCTTTATTTATTTAACCATTTATTTCGGTTCATTGAGCAGTACTCCCCTGTCTGTGTGCATGTACACCTTTCAGCCACAGACCAAAATGTATTTGAGTGGAAAATTTTCACTGATTAACCCAAAATGCGGAATAATTTTGCGAGAATAATATTCGACCCGGTGATTCAATATTTGATGCAATTACGGTTGATATTTCAAATAAACAAAATTCACATGACCACATTCATGGGCAGTTCTCGTGTTGAGCGATGCAAACACAAAAACAATTGAGTATGACATAATTTGTTTTCCTCTTTCTTACTAAAATCTTTTCGCTAGTATCCTTGCGACAAAACACCAGCTGGGCTGGTACAAAATTTTCGTCGGGTGGTAAATTTTGCATCCGGAAGTTTTCAACTACTCAAAATCAACCACCGCGCACTACCGCTCTTCCGCAACGACATCAACGATGCCGACGACGGAGCACTATCGCTTCAAGTGCTCCTTCTATTCCTATTTAGTAACAGCATTACAACGAGCCAAAAACGGAGAGTGGAGGAGGCACAGCAGTCGCTACGATGATTATGACGACCTTGGCTCTGTCATTTATTTGTGTCCCCATTTAGGTATAGGATCATTTTTTTGTATGCTTCGTCACGCTATTTTTGCATAGCACGCTCGCAACACTTCAAACACAAATGGGCCTCCGGTCGAGGTTTTTCTTGTTTTGCGCGCAATTTTCCACTACTTTGGCTTTTCATTCATTTTGCATCTCTCTACCATGGCGGCCATGGTAGTGATTTTTCACGCGGTCATGGGCCATAGCGATTTGTATCGTTACTCGTTACTAATGATGGTCTCTGGCCAGAAAGACCTCATCTCTGGCGGAGAAATTGAATTTGATTTCCCTTTTTCAATTACGTATTTCCCTTGGCTTGTCCACTCCTTGTCGGGGAGACGGACGGAATTTTTAATTACGTCAAGTTGTTATTCTTGGAAATTATTATTGTTATTCTATTCATGAGATGGCGATAGTATATAAGTAGGTAAACACTTGCCAGTTGATTGTTAATGATGAAACTTTTTGACTCCTAGTCCTTTAGGGGAAGAACAAAAATTAAAACGCCTTTCGTCTGGTTTGGTATTTCGGTCTTTGTAGTCTTAAGAGATTTAAGGGTGAAGGCGTGTACTCATAATGTGCGGGTGTTTAAAATTGATTACTGGTGGGATAGACAAACATTTTTTTATTGTTGTCCAGAGTTGAGTATACCGTAGTCAAACAGAGTGTAGGCAGTTTTCTGTGATAGCTATCAACTGTTGGTATATGGCTTGGTTTTGTCTCTTTTTATTCAGATGAGTGATATCTGCTAAAGTCTGATTTGGGCTTTCTTCAGATCATAGTCCGAGGATTTTGGTATATTTTTCAGCGCAGTTAACATCGGCATGTTAATCACTTGATTGGGATAGGCGAAAGAACAAAATAGCCCACAAGTGTTTGAATATTTCTCGTTTTTCTAAAACCTTCGATTGTAGGTAGTCTTGTAGGCTTTTTGTAATGGATTGCTAAGTAACTAGACTCAAATTAAAGCTGTACTAAAAAAGACGACTTTAACAAACCACATAACATGAGTGCATAGGAGCTGATTGTGGTTGTGGAGCATTCAACGACAACTCGACCGTATGATGGAAATAGACCTTGTTCTGTTACCATTATTTTGTAAATCTAACATTCAGCTACTGAGCATGGCCGAAAATGGCCACTATAGTGGAGATTGCTTTGTCGGATGACTGAGAACGAAGAGGGGTTTGGGTAGAAAATTTTCGTAACTGAAGGTCATTGCTTTCAGAGTCAATCCCAACCTCTTATAGCCCTTCTATTACATGCCCCCAAGTGTATTCAATTTAAAAGTGACATTTGACTTTTCCTTACTCGTACATCGACCGAATCATTCATCCGCTACCATCACTTGCACCTACACCCGTTTTCAACCGTCCTATTCAGTCATAAATCGCAGTGCGAAATTAAGCCCCTATCATCGTACAATCCGACACAAAACTTGTGCACACCAAAGGGGCACACAATATTGTGTAGCTATTAACCTTCCAGTGCACCCCTGTTTCCATCGAAGAACGTATATCCAAAACCGATTCGAGAATGACACCTTTGCCAATGCAACCTTACACGAACAGCCCTTATGGGGGAAACGCAAGTAAACTTAGCACAACCTTAACTTTTCCTTCATGGTAAACATTAATAAATTATTTTTTATTTCTACGATAAGGACGCACACATTGACGTTAATGGCAATTAAATTGAGCACGCCTGCAGATGTATATGGCGCTTGGATGTATGGAATCTGGGGGTGGTAGGTCGTAGGTATAGGTACATCTTTTTATTGTTTCACCTACCAAACGACATCGTTCTAGTGAAGCACGCTACGATATGGGTAAATTATGAATTCCATCTTTTGCCGGTTCATCCGCGTAACTGAATACTGAACCTGGAAAATGTTGGAGATGCTCTTCTATATGGGAATTATTATATTTGAAAGAGAATGTGCAGCAGAATATTAGTTATCAAGATGAGCATCAGAGATCAAGAGCAATACATATTTCAAGTGTCTAAGTGGAAAGGGAATTTTCGAACAAATGCCAGAAATTAAAATTAAAATTTTATCCTGCACTTGAGGTAAATCAGAAACTTTGTCTCATAGAAAGTGGATGAGGCGACAAGGAGCGCAGGAACAAGATGAATATCTAGACATTGAGGATGATAGTTAAGGCTAATGTTTGGCTGGATGCGAGGAGTATTTAATTTTATGTGCGGGGTAAGGCGAATGATGTCGTTGATGAAGGTTGCTAAGGCTTTGAAGGGTAGTTGATATCTGAGTTTGGGAATATCCTTTTGGTATAAAGTTGATGTAAGCATTTTGTGTAAAAAGTGAGGGGAAACACGGGTTATCTGCAAGGGACACATGGCCTTAGGCGGACCGTTAACCCAGATATATTTGGTTCATTAAGGGCGTCGTTGCAAAGAAATTAAGAAATTCTAACATTTGTTTGGAATATTAAACTGACATCATTTCCATCACGCCAGTATGATGGTCTCGCTGGAATATAGGAAGTAGGATGATTAAGTTTGCAAGGTCGTATGAAAACAGGGACAAATTTACTTAAAAGTTTGATTTTATTAAATCCTATAATTCATCTTTGAATTAGGGCTGTGTTTTTATGGAAAACGAAATTTTATTTACTCCCTTTGTGACGCTTAGACCTTAAATGGTCTGCACATATACCGGGGGGTGGCAGATAAAACTTTCAAAGCCTCATTTAAAACCATCCAGTAGTTCTCGAGATTATCGCAAATACAGGAGAGTGGGTATGGTTATATATGGGGCATTTTTCAGTAAAATGTCAACTAAAAAAAAACAAAAATTAGCTGGCGCAACAGGTCCGGAGGGACCCTAGGCCTAGCTTCTCGCAACCATTCGTTTTTGTCAGAGAGTTTTTCATTTTTGGAACGAATGGAAGGGATCTACAATTTTATGCCGACTCCAAACGGCTAATTGAGAAGCTCTTTCAAGACATTTATACTCTCGGATGTTTGTCAGACGTTCGCGAGAGGTAGCGCAGTGGACCATAAAACCATAAGTTGGAATTTGGGTTTTTGCGGGATTCGAACCTGAGACCCCTCGCTTAGTAGTCCAACACACTAACACTAAGCCACTGCGACTACAAAATGTCAACTGATGGCAACTTATTAAGCATATCTTTCTTAAATTGCTGTAATTTTCTTAATTTTGGCTTTTATTTATTTTTTATCTACCTTATTACACCCCACACAAAGTTAAATTTATCTAAATGTGGCATCATCTCTATTTTTTTTAAATATAGATGTCACTAATTATTCGATATATGTATTATCTAAATGTAAAATTGTTTGTAAAGGGTTTTCAACAGGGACGCTACAAAAGTAGAGCGACAGGGACAGCAAACGACGCCGAATTTCTTGCCGTTTTTTAATATTTCTCTTCAGTAAGGTTTGCCATTTCATCATGGAAAGATATACGAGCCAACAACGAGTTGAAATTATTATAATTTACTACAGAAATTCGGAGTCAGTGGCCTCAACGTTAAGAGCGCTACGTCCAATTTATGGTCGTCATAATCGTCCTAGCAGATCAACAATTGAGCGTCTAGTGGAAAAATTTAAATCCACAGGCACAGTACAAAATGTTCCCGTGCCAGTGAGATAAAGAAATGCCCGTAGTGTCGAGAATATTGCTGCCGCTGAGGCTTCAGTTGAAGAAAGCCCAAATGTGTCTCTCACACGTCGTTCTCAAGCGTTGGGCATGGGCATCTCTGTGACGTCGTTTTGGCGAATTTTGCCAAAAGATCTTGGCCTACATCCTTACAGGATTAAATTGATGCAAGAACTGAAGCCGCTTGACCACCAAAAGCGTCGTATGTTCGTGAATTGGGCTGAGCAACAACTTGAAAATGATTCGGATTTTCATCGAAAAATCATCTTCAGCGATGAGGCTCATTTCTGGCTGAATGGCTTCGTCGATAAACAAAATATGCGGTATTGGTGAGGCAGCAATCCACACGTACTCCATGAGTTATCATTGCATCCCGAAAAAATTACGGTTTGGTGTGGTTTATGGGCCGGCGGCGTCATTGGGCTGTACTTCTTCCGTGATGATCAAGACCGGCACGTTACTGTGAATTGTAATCGCTACCGTTCAATGATAACCGAATATTTCTGGCCCCAATTGGATGATATGGACTTGGAGGACATGTGGTTCCAACAGGACGTCGCCACAAGCCACACAGCGAATGTCACAATCAATTTATTGGAAACCAAGTTTGGAGAACGTGCTATCTCACGAAATGGTCCAGTCACTTGGCCGCCTCGGTCGTGCGATTTGACGCCGTTAGACTATTTTTTGTGGGGCTACGTCAAGTCTATGGTCTATGCCAAGAAGCCAGCGACGATTGATGAACTTCGTACGAATATCGAAAGTGAAATTGCAGCAGTATCGGCCGATTTATGCTTGAAAACCGTCGAAAATTGGGTTCAGCGTCTGGAGTTCTGCAAGCGTGCCCGTGGTAACCATGCAAAAGAAGTCGTATTCCATACATAATGGCATCAAATGTAATTTCACAGGAATAAAGAATTTTATTGATATACGAAACCGTTTTTGTTTTATTTGAAAAAACGTTTGTAGCGCTCTTATTGAAAAACACGATATACAATTTTGTAAACCCATTTTTCATATTTTTATACATATTGAATAAAGAATAAGTTGAATTGAACTAAAATTGAAACAGTTTTCTTAAGATAGGATAACATTGTGGCAAGCTATCCATACACACAAAAATATTCAAAAGTACCTATACCAGAATAAAAGTTAAAAATGCATTCCATGCACCACCAAACTTTGTCCCATTCCTTCTTTCAAGAGGAATGGGACAGCTATGTGGTAAAATGAGACACTTATATCCAGCTTACAAAATACTTTTTTTTTTGTCATAAAATCCTTGTTTCCAAATCAAAAAAAAAAAAATTTTTTAATTAAAATAACGATATTTTCTGTTTATTTAACAAAACAAAAATATAACAAAAAGAATATATTATTCAGTTACCTATAATGAAAACGACTTTAAAAAACAACTTTACTTGTACACAAAATATAAAAAACAAACATAACAAAAAAGCATAAAAAACGAAAGGAACAATTCAACAATTTGGATTTTAGATCCACAGTAAAGGAATAAATATCCCTTGGATTCCTCTTATTTGCTGCAACTGCAAGTGGCTGAGGTTGCGGTAGCTTCAGAACTACGTCTTCCCTTGAAACTGGGGTGGGATTCTGTAACATAAAAACGTTCGATCGTTTTCGTTTGTACGAGCGGTTTGCATCATGTAACTACAAAAACGAAAGGAATTTTCGTTTGCACGAAAGCAAAAAAACGAATGTCATTTCGTTAACGTTTTCGTTTATTTTGCTCATTTAATACATTACGCTTCTCAAACTTTAATTTCTTCGCCGCACTGTTTCTTAAACCCATGCGAAAGAGAAAAAGGAAACAAAAGGAGTTACATGAAGCAAACTTTCGCTTTCGCGTGATTTTTATCGTTTTTTGAAAAGCGAAAGCGTTTTTCGCTTCGTTTTTTACAGAATCCCACCCCTGAACTTTAATCCTCAGGTTTTGTGAATCAAAGTCATCTTGCTCGTTCGCAGATGGAGCGAAGTTCTCTTCATTTGCTTCACTTTCTTCAATCAAATTACTTTTGGAGGATTATACACAGTCACATTTCCAAATTCTGTCTGGACCAAATGGACGTCTTGAATAGGCGTCCAACAGGTTGCTATATCAACATTATTTTTATTAAAGCTTGTGAATCGCGATAAGCTTGTCGATTCAGGTGTTCGTAAAGAATTTTGGGTGCCTGCGAAAAAAAAAAAACAAGTAACCACTCTCTTCCCGCAGCTTAATTCGGATTCCATTGTTCTGGTACTTTTATTTTGCAAGCCTTTGCATATTTGAACGCCAGAACTCGTGCCTGTGCAGTTGTGAGGCCGTAATGCATTTTTGAGCAAGTCATAACATATTTCGCCATAAGTAGGTATATCACTTGCTCATCCGAAAATTTTTGGCGTACCTACTTTGGTGTTTACTGAATATTTATAATCTGCATTGCTGTTTAATTTAGCGGTTGGTACAGCATAAAATGAGTTCCCGAAAAACGATTCGGCTCATTTTACCAACGATTAGGGTATATTCCACGGAGATAGAGTAGCTAAATAAAACGAACCTCACCTCCCAACTTGAATTTAATTTCCGATTTCCAAGATGCTTTTGCCTTCCAAATCAAAAGTAACGCATATGCCGCCTTTCAGGCGAAAGAGTTTCACCCTTTTAATTAGCTTCCAATCTTAAGGTTCTAAAACCAAACACAAACAACTCGGCCTAATTACAACTTAACGAAAATATTTGTCTATGCCATTTGCACATTTACAGCTTGGAAACAGTTTCCAGAATGTTTAATCTAACGAGCGCCCTTAGACAATCAAAATCGTAGGACCGCGAACCACGTGCAAACATCGACATCTTTGTCAAATCACGAACCACGGGATATTTCCCAATTATTCCGTCTCTACAGTGGATTTAATTAAACCCTTCATAGGGTGCTTTCATAGGGTGCACGCAGCCTAACCAGGAATGATGATACTGAAAGTTTTAACGCTTTTGTCTGGAAAAACCACAACACATCCCGGCAATTAAATCTTTTATGTATTTTAATTACCCTTGGGCTCTCCGAGGACCCGAAAATCTGGCTACTCAAACAGAATAATCGTTATTCATCGCACCTCCTCATGTACATGTACAAATAGCCATCTAACCCACCATCAACACAACACAACCTATCACTATCGGTGTGGTGATGAAATTTAAATACACTGCTCGGATGAATTTTCCTCAAAATGTTGGCGGAAAAAAAAATCCATTAGCCGAATAATTGCTACCGCGCGGAGGTTACAAGCGACGCCACAAAAAAAAAAGAAGAAAAAGAACACCCCTTTTTACTGGCCATTTCGGCAATTAAGCTCTTTAGGAGCGATGACGGTAGGGTCATAAACTCTGACACAAATTCTCATTAAATTTTCGAATTTTCGCACAAGAGATGGATTGAATTAGAAAGGCCTTATTTCGTAATAATTCCTCCAGCATCCAAAACAAACACCCCATGGTAGATTTTTCGGTATCTTTTCTTTCCCACCACTTCGATTGTTGAGCGTATGTGTATCGTTCCACTTTGAAGCATCCAGGACAAAAAGAGGGTGACAGAGAGCGTCGTGTGCATGTTTTGGCACCCCAACACCATCTTTCTTCATTCATTTGTCGGCTTAGCTTTGTTTAATGACCTGCTGCTTACTCTGCTACAGACATGAATTGTTTATTCATCATATTTCGCTTCGGGCGACAGGAGGCGGTGTGCTCTTGACTGGTGCATCATTAAAATGCTTTCAAAGAATGGACTGTAATCTACATAATAGAGGTCATATCCTTTTTCTAATCTCTTTTATATGTTTCACTTTGTTTGGCGTTTTGTTGGCGAAGGATTCGAAATTTTTGACTAAAAAGTGATTACGGGTTGACCTCTACATTTATAGATAAACTGTAAATGCAGTTGCGATGACAAGGCTGTTTGACTATTGCTAAAAAAAAAAAAAGTATTTATTATTATTATTACGACTTTATGGTTACATAATAAATGTATTATATAAACAAAAACAAATTATAGCACTAGCTACCTGGGCCTTAGGCTAAATAAGAAAAAAAATAATTTTATTCCCAGTTAGCTGACCAAATAAACAACCATGTAGCCCATAAATATGTATGCAATGCATTCTTTCTTGCATTTCGTTCTATTCCTAGGGTTAATAAAGAATACAACCGACGTTGTCGGACTTCTATAGCACACCTTACCATTATAACAAATTGTTGTCTAATATATTCAAACTCGTGTCACAGGGAAATCAATTCTTAAATTAACTTAAAGCTTGGCTACTCTCACGAGCTGAAGTTGAGATCCTACTTCAAGTTATTTTTTATTAATGTTGAATTGATTCATTCATCATTCACGATGTTCTTCTTTTAGTATATACTATTTTCGCTGGTGGTCGAAAATCGACCATACCTTTTATAAGGATGTTGTTCGCAGCAGCAACAAAAATAACTATGATTTCGAGTTAAAGCCTAAAGCACTTTACAACAATCTCCTAAAATACATAATGTAACTCGAAATGTAAAAAGCTTAAACTTGTTATAAGATAACACTCTCATTGCTAAGCTTTCTATGTAAGAAAAAAAAAAACTTGAAACATAAGCTGAAGAACTGTTAAAAATCACTTTTCGCTTTTTTGTTTTTTCTTTGCTTGTTAGGCGGTGCAAACCAGTACCTCCTCTAAACAGATGTAAAAAGTACTAAAAAACGTAACACAATTTTCGAGACATCAATAGGAAGTATAAAAAAATACTCCCCTTTAAAAATAGTTTTACTCATGTCTAAAATTTTAAGATTAAAATTTAAAGCAAAAAAGTTATATCGAAAAATGTTCGTTTCCATAGTAGGTACTTCATTCAAACCAACCGTCGCGTCGGCAACACCTCGTAGATATTATTGCCCGTGAATTGCAATAAAGTAGTTACACAACTGCTTACTTTTAGGGGTACGTAAATTGCATTCCTTCGAAAAAGGGTTCTAATCTAAGATGATATAGGTATATTTGAATACGTTACTATGGGAATTTGGCGGCGACAAATTGACTGTCACCAAAATTATTTCAATTACCTGTTTTGTATGGGGAATTCATAACTTAATTTTACCAGGCTTAATGGCGACATATACCCACGATTTTGGGTTTGTGCACATCTACGGCACAGTACCTTTCAAATAACATACTTTTTTTTTCTCCTCATTTCATATTAAATACTAAAATAGCGTACGAAAAGCTCGGATGTTCACGTATTAATATAATGATGATGATGATTCATCTTTCGTTTTTGTTTTTCCTTTTTATTTTTCGTTTTCCAAAAAATATTTGCGCAACAACTAATTTATTTGAATTTCGCTATAACGCGTTTTCCTTATCGTCTCCTCTGCTCGGCTTTAATTATTTTGAACTTGCTCCATTAAGGCCCTTTTGGCGATACTACTCATAGCGATTTAAGTTTTACTTAAATACCTTATGGCATGGGCTACTTTTTCTATGTCATTAACTGTCACGTAGGATTTTAAGTGGGACTTAAATCGCTATGAGAAGTATCAGCAAACGGGCCTAAGAGAAAGATTAAGTAAGAGAAAGGATCCTATTGTATTCGCACAAAATTTCGAACTCGAGATGTTAATCAATTCTGACATAACGATGATAGACGAACTCAAAACAGTGGATTCATTTCGTCTGTCTGTCCGTTCTTCCATAGACATTAGACATAAACGGATTTCGTTCAAACTTTGGATTTGGAGTTTGTAGGCTTACAGTTCGAGGCCGTTTTTTTTTTTGCAAAATAACCTTAACATTAATGGTACTTCCCGTTTAAAATTTTCGTACGAATTTCAATTGTTCGAAAACGGCTAGAACATTTCAACCAAAGTTGATATTTAAGCTTAAGGTGAGTTTACCATGACTGCATACCCAACTTTTGCCTAAAAATTCGAATGTACACTTTTGAAATTTCGAAATATCTGGAAAAAGATTCATACGATTGTAACAAAAATACATTTCTAAGGTAATATAGTCATTCCTTACTTAATAGCAGATTCAGTTTTTCGCTATATTAACGCAAAATGGATTTTTGAAAAAAAGGAATTTTTCTTTAAATATTGTTTCCTTTAGTTTACCTGAAAACTGCAAAATTATGCAAATATAAAACCAAAATGTTAATTTAAAGTAAAATTTTTGTTTTCAAAATTAGTGCGTCCTTCATTTTCAATTCGAATCACCGAAAACGCTAACTTTAAGAACTACTCATATCTTGAAAACCCCAAATCCATCTTCGATCAAATTTTAAAAACCAAGTAATGCTAACATCCCGAAACATAACTTATAATCGGTTTTCACCTAAATAATTAAGCAATAGTATTTTTCAAACTTATCACTGAAATATTTGGTATCGTTTTGTCCGCCGAATTTTTAAAATACCGCTCTAACGATTTTGATCAAAATGCATACAGATAAAGATAATATCAGTAGGTATTCTAAATAAGATAGTAGAACTTAGTTTTTCTCAAAAAATTCGAAAAAAAATCTGATTTTGAATTATTTATCAAACATGACTAGTACCCCAAGTGAAACTGTGTTCATATGTATTTTAAAACTCAATACCGCACTTTAAAAGTAAAATAGCAACAGCCATTCAAAATGCAATAACAGCAACGCAAAACCTATTTTTAGCAAATATTACACAGTTCTTCTTTTTTTTTTCAGAAATATTGAATATGCATATGCAGATGCACGTTAAAATAATTCCAGCCACTTGGAGTTTACACATCAGAAAATCTAATTTCATTTGCACCCTCTTACACGTCCATCGGGATATTCAAAAGCATATTGCATTTAAAAAAAAAATAGAATCTGATTTCTTACATATATCAATGTAAAGATATCGGTCTATCACGAACCCTACTTCCAATCATAGACCTGAAACCTGAAACGATTGTCATTGTCACTAATCAATTCCAGTCAAAAATTAAAACATGCCCTAACAGATCAGAAAACAGTGGTGCACTTTATTTAATATTTATATAGTCATACACTTGTTACTTGTTGGTATACCACAAAGTGAATTTTTATTATTTCCATATTCCGCGATTATGGAAAAAAAAAATATAAAAAAAATGTTAATTCTGTATATTTATGTATTAATGTTCATTTGCTTTTATAACATAAAATAAATAATAAATATTATTTAGTGAATTGTAATCTTAAAATGGAATGGAAATAACAATAAAATTAAATTAAAAACATAAAAGTTATCTACACAATTCAACAACTGTGTATGGGATTCTGCAGAAGTTACAGCGACGAGAAGCTATCCAAATAACCTGTACCAAGGCGACGATGAATATAGCGAGAAAAAATATCGATATTCCAATACCAAATATATAATTTATTTTTCTTGATGTTACCACGGCTGTGTCCTCGATCCAAGTGAACGAGACAAACTTTTACTGTGTCAAAAATATATGAAGAATGACAATTAAAGAGGAATACAAAAAGAGAGAATTAGCGTTAGACATTAGAGACACTATTGGTATAAAACATAGGTGTAATTTGAGAAGGCAAATCTATGATGAAACTGTTTAAGAAATAGGGTAAGTTACGTTATGTGATTTACAATTAACAAAATAAAGAAACAAAAGGAAACAATATTAAATAACAATAAAACTATTAAACGAATAAAGAGTGTTGTATAGCATTCTCAAACATTCCGCCGCCCCTGGAACAACGTTTCAGCCTACGGGTAGCACAGCCAGTTTATGGATTGGTCGAGTCAAGTTGCCCGCTGCAGTTCTCAAAGTGGCGACTCTAACATGACCGTCTTTACCCGCATGAACTTCCATTACTCGACCCATTACCCATTTTCCAGGCGGTAGATTAGTATCCTTGATGACGACTAGATCGTTGACTTTGACATCTTTCTCGGCCTGCTGCCAGCGTGGCCGATGCTGCAGTGATGTTATGTACTCGAGGTGCCAGCGTTTCCAGTACCCTTGTATTTTTGCTTGTAGCATTTGCCAGCAGGATAGGCGATTTGTTGGTATGTCAAGTGTTGGCTCCGGGATGGCTGCGTAGGATTCACCTAGAAAAAAATGAGCTGGCGTTAGTGGGTCTAAGTCAGTGTCGGAAATTTGGCACAGGGGTCGCGAGTTTAGGATAGCTTCGATTTGGGTTAGTAGCGTGTAATATTGCTCGAATGTGAGGATATCATTATTTATCACTCGGCGAAGGTGTTGTTTAACCGATTTAACCCCGGCTTCCCATAACCCGCCGAAGTGAGGGGCAGAAGGAGGAATGAAATGCCAAGAAATTCCATCGCGAGCTAACGTGTCGGCCACCAGCGCGTTATGTTGTTCGGATAATACGAGCTGATGCATTTCAGATAACAAACGAGCACATCCACGAAAGTTTGTCCCATTATCCGAATATACATGAGAAGGTTTTCCGCGGCGCGCGACAAAACGACGAAAGGCGGCAAGGAAGGTTTCTGAGGTTAAATCACTCACTAACTCTAAATGGATGGCCTTTGTAGCTAGGCACACGAATAGAGAAATGTAACCTTTTGTGTGAGTTGATTTCCGACCCGACTTCACCTTAAGTAAGATTGGACCCGCGTAATCACAACCACAATTCGCGAACGGGCGACTGGTTTGAATCCGTTGTGGGGGAAGGTTACCCATCAGTTGAGTAATAGTTGCCTTTCGTTGACGAAAACAGCGGATACAATTGTGTGTGACTTGTCGCAATATGTTTCGACAGCCGATTATCCAATACTCTTGTCGGATAAGAGCAAACGAAGTCGATATACCAGGATGCAGAAACCGAACATGTGCATCGCGGACGATGAGCTTAGTTAACATATGTCCCTTGGGTATGATGATCGGGTGTCGGGTATTGAATGCTAGATTCGCCTGTTGAATTCTTCCACCAACTCGCAGAATGTTATCTGAATCTAGAAAGGGAGATAGACTGATAATTTTGCAATTTTTTGGAAAAGAACCATGTTTTTTGTAGTATTTGATGTAGTCACCAAAGTATCGATCCTGTAACCAAATAATGATCCTTGTTTTGGCATCACGAATCTCCTGCGGCTTTAGATAGTGCGACGATGACTTCACCTTGCTTGAGTTTCTGTCGAACAAACCATGTAATCTTGCGACTGTTCTAATAAACGTGTTCCAAGCTGAAATCCGCGTCGATAGCACTTCGTATGGATGTTCGTCGTTGGTTGCAAGATACGACTGCTGTAAATGTACAACCTTCCTTTCCTCTGGCAAAGATTTAGGGTCTTCTTGGAAGTCACTTTCAATTGGCCAGTCGTCAGAAGCCTTTCCAAGCCAATGTGGCCCATTCCACCAGATCGGATGCTCCAGGAGTTGCGATGGTGGTATACCGCGAGATGCACAATCAGCCGGATTGCACTGAGATCTGACATGGAACCAACGATTTCTGGGAATTGCGTTTAAGACCTCCGAAGTACGATTTCCTATGAAGACATTCCAACGTCGAGGAGGAGACGATAGCCATGATAAGACGACCTTTGAGTCCGACCATGCATAAACATTAGCAAATTGAATGTTTAGAGAATTTTGGACTGCGACGAGTAGCCTTGCAAGCAAAACAGCTCCGCAAAGCTCAAGGCGTGGTATGCTCAGTTGTTTGATCGGAGCGACTCGAGACTTAGCAGCAACAATATTAGTTTCGAAGCTCCCATTGGGAAGTTGGTAGCGTGCATATATGACTGCTGCATACGCGGATGCCGATGCATCAGAGAATCCGTGCAGCTCGAACGATGCATTCGAAAGACCGATAGATCGAGGTATTTGAATTTTGGTGAATAGCGAAAGTTCAGCGCGATATCTACTCCATTGAGCAGCGATGGGATATGGGACTTCGTCATCCCACTCCAGTTTTCTATGCCATAGTTCCTGGAATAGTATTTTCAGTTGTACGACTGAAGGGGACAAAAAACCGAGGGGGTCAAAAATGCGTGCTACGTCTTTAAGGATTTGGCGTTTTGTAATGGGCTCATTCGGAACGTAATTTAGGGAGAAACTAAATACGTCAGATTTTGAGTTCCAGTATAACCCGAGCACCTTCACCCACGAATCCGCGTCAGTGTCTAACGAAATGTTTTCCCGAGCAGGAGGAGAATCACTTTGAAGAAGATCGATACAATTGCTTTGCCATTTGCTCAATTGCATACCGCACTTAGACAAGAGTTCGATTAGTGAATTTCGTTTGAAAATGGCTTCAGCTAATGTATCAGCTCCCGAAACTGCATCATCAACGTAAAAGTCATTGAGTACCATTTCCGACGCTATTGGGAACTCATTTTGGTAGTTTTTCGCGTGTTGCTCTAGTGTCCGAACCGACAGATATGGTGCACAAGACGTACCGTACGTCACGGTATCTAGCCGAAAATGTTCGATTGGGTCCGAAGGCGATTTCCGCCAAACGATGCGTTGGAAGTCCGAGTCCTTCTTGGATACCCGGATTTGGCGGAACATTTTAACGATGTCAGCGGTAAAAACGAACCGAAAACGACGAAATCTTATGCTGACCGAAAAAAGGTTACGTTGAATAGGTGGTCCAACTAATAGAGTGTTGTTTAGGGAATTTCCGCAGGTGTCTTTGTAGGACCCATCGAAAACGACGCGAATCTTAGTTGTCGTACTGTCTGGCTTCAGAACAGCATGGTGAGGGAGATAAAACACATTCGATCTCCCGATTTCCGAGTTAGGAATTTTCGACATGTGTCCTAACGATAAATACTCGTCGAGAAAGTCAGAGTACATTTGCAACAGCTCTGGGGTTTTAGAGAATTTATGCTCCATTGACTTGAGACGAGAAACGGCCCCATTTAAAGTATCAGCAAACTGTGGCGGTGACTTGAATGGAAGATCGACAATATACCGTCCGTCTGAGTCGCGACGATGGGTATGACGAAAGTGGTCTTCGATTTGTTTGTCCTCATTTGACATAATCGATTTAGGATCAACCTCTTCGATTGTCCAGAAGGATTGCAATATTGAGTCGATGTCTAATGTGGAATGATGCGATATGACGTCCGATTCTGACTTGGATGGCAGTTGACCGGCTACAACCCAACCAAAGATTGTTTGCTGCGCAATTGGATGACCCTTTTCGCTATGGACAACATTGCCCAGCAAAATCTCCCAAGCCTTATCGGCTCCTAACAAAATGTCGATAGACCCCGACCGATTGAATGAAGGATCAGCTAAGTCCAATTGATTAAGATGAGTCCAGTCTTCGATGTTGAAGGAAGTTGTTGGTAAGTTGGTGGTAACGCTTGATAGTATATAAGTATCGACGATAATACTAAATAAATCACAGCGTGACGAAATGGAAACTGATACAAGGCCTCTGGATGTACCAGCACTGGTAGATCCAATTCCATTGATGGAAATTCTAGCATTTCTCCGTTTGAGCCCGAGCCGTTGAATGCAAGACTCGGTAACGAAAGAAACCTGCGAGCCTGAATCGATTAAAATGCGCACCAGTTGGTATTTACCGTTTACATCCAAGACCTTCCCGATAGCGGTGGGGAGTAAGGTGCATCTCACCGGATGCGCGACGTTGATTGAATGATGATTTTCCACCGAAGTCGAAGTTGAAGAATGATTTGATTCACGATCAAGAGTTAAGTCGCTGGTTGGCTGACCGATCGAGTAATTAATGCCCGAATTTAACGAATTATTGACTGGTGGTTGCTGATGGAGGTTGTTGACCCTATCATCATGAACCAAGCTATGATGCCTTGACTTACAGGATCTGCATCGGAATTTAGATGAGCACCGAGCTGCTGAGTGTCCACTTCGAAGGCAATTAAAACAAATTTTAGCGGATTTAACGAAATCTCGTCGAGATTGAACATCCAAACCGAGAAATTGTGGGCATTGAGGAAGCCCGTGAGTATCATTGCACTTTGCGCAATTTAAAGACGGCGACACATGCATACTTTTAACAGCTGAGGGTTGCCTATGTCTATTACCTTCACGAGTGTTAAATTTCGCGCTTTCTAATGCCTCACAACGGTTTTCCAAAAAGGTTATAAATTGATCGATTGTGGGGTAATCTTCAGAAACACTTTGCGTAGACCATGCCTGTCGAGTATCAGGGTCCAGTTTGTTCAATAGGATGTGAATGAGCCACGGATCCCTATTTAACGAGTTAAGCGAAATAAGACCTCTAACTATCTCATCTGCTCCGTCGGCTATTTTGCGCAGAAGGCTTACGTTCGAAACATGAGTGGATGGGAGCTCCATAAACGACTTAATATAGTTATTGATCACATACCGAGGCCTATCGTAGCGCTTCTCCAAGCGTTCCCATGCTTGTTCGTAAGTAGCGTCACACAAGGGTAGATGGTTAAGCAGACTTAAAGCTTCGTTCCGCAGACACGATTTAAGGAAGTGGAATTTCTGCATGGGTGTTAGGTTGTCTTTGTTGTGGACAGCACCTTCGAACATGTCTCGGAAAGCCGGCCATTCCCGATAGTTTCCCGAGAACGGTTCGATTCGAATAGTAGGAAGGAAAAACTCGGAATTCTTTGATGACACATTCGTACGGTTTAGCGTTTCGATTAGAACTTGCTGTTGATCAGCTAATCTACTAACGGTGTCTTGATTTCGATCAGCACGCTCGCGTTCCCTGAGGGCAGACAACAAAATTGACTTGATCATTAGATATTTAGCCTCGAACTCCTCAAATTCAGGTAATGGATCCGTATAACCTTCTTTCTCGGCGAACTCGTAGACGCGTGTCTGAGAACAATTGAACTCATTCCATAAATCATCTGCTTTAAGGAGTTTAACTTCGAGCTCAGCTAGCGAAACAGAATCTTTTATGCTCTCTGTGTATGTGGCTAGCTTTGTCAGGGAACCTTTTAAATGGCCACGTGTGAGCCGAAGAGCAGAAAGGGAGACTGTTTCAGTCATTTTGGTGTAAATATCACTGAACACAAGCCAAATGGATAGATTAATAAACGTAGGGGGGTTTTCGAGGGAAATTCACGTGCAAAATAATCACCGACAGTTTATTTCTCTTCGAGGCGAGCGATAATATGAAAAAATGTTTCTTAACCTTTCAACGGGAAAGTAAATGCTTTGCACGTGGTGACACCGAGTACAACTAATCATACGATTATGTGTATACTTCACGTCCGAAAATTGCCTTTTAAACACGATAATCAAACTTCAGAAAATCCGGCTCGAATTTGGACCAAAAAATGTATGGGATTCTGCAGAAGTTACAGCGACGAGAAGCTATCCAAATAACCTGTACCAAGGCGACGATGAATATAGCGAGAAAAAATATCGATATTCCAATACCAAATATATAATTTATTTTTCTTGATGTTACCACGGCTGTGTCCTCGATCCAAGTGAACGAGACAAACTTTTACTGTGTCAAAAATATATGAAGAATGACAATTAAAGAGGAATACAAAAAGAGAGAATTAGCGTTAGACATTAGAGACACTATTGGTATAAAACATAGGTGTAATTTGAGAAGGCAAATCTATGATGAAACTGTTTAAGAAATAGGGTAAGTTACGTTATGTGATTTACAATTAACAAAATAAAGAAACAAAAGGAAACAATATTAAATAACAATAAAACTATTAAACGAATAAAGAGTGTTGTATAGCATTCTCAAACAAACTGTTTTGTTAATTTCGATTGCTTGTGACAGAAGTAAAACTTAGAAATTCCCCTTTAATTCGGTGCATGTTTCATTAAATTAAGGTTTGAAATAACGCCGTAAGCTGCATTACAAAGTGTAGCCTATTGTTATAGCTGTATAGTATACATCGGTAAAAAGATCTGCATATCACGAATGCTACTTACGATACGACTAATCAAAACAACTTTAATTTATTTCCCCTCAAAATCCAAGCGCTCCTAAATGTCAAGAGCGTTTAGCACAATTTTACCCAAAACAAGCACCTAGCTGCCATTCTCTGAAGTCTGTATAAATAAAATATCTGCTGATTTCGGACTCTGCTAAACTGCCCACTGAATAACAACTTTATACGAGTCGAATGCTTTCTTGTCAGTTGGGTTTCTGGAAGGATTCGTATTCTCTCGGTCTCTTCTGCAGTCGTCAAGCGAAACAAACTCACTTTCTGACATGTTTGACAAATTGGTGAACAACTTACAATGATGAGGTTCAATTCTGTAGTAGACAATCCTCGATGCATTATTCATATTATGTATTCTTCGACTTTGCCATACTAATAGTTCATTATCAGCCACAGTTCGCAGAAAGCCCACAAATTTACATAATTCATTCACAAAATCGGTTTTCAATTTGGCCACCAAAAACAAATAAAAAGGATACCGAAATATTCCAGACTCAAACAGTTTCCGCTGTCATTCTGCATTAATCCTCAATGGCAAATAAATTAAGTAACCAACCGACTACCGCAAAACCACACATATATACCCTCTGTTGACTGCCCGAAAAGTCAAACATGTCAGTCCCACATGTGATGGTTAATCCTCCAATGGATACATTGGGTCCCAAACAGCCAGTAACAGCAGTGGCAGTACACAGCCAACATAAAGCTTTGCGGTTTGGCTGCCCCCCAAAAAACGTTATTACATCCTCGAACCTCAAATTATTAGCCATTGTCAACATGTACTATACAGTACGTATAGAAAAAAAAAAAAAAAATCACACGAAAACCGAGAATCAGAAAACACTGCAAATAAAATAATCAACTTGTCAGTTAAGAAAACCACCCGATGGTGTATGTACGGTACGTTGCTACTGTTAATTCATTTCTCTTGTGGTTTATCCATCATGAACTTCAATGACAGCAATCTATAGGCACTTAGACTTGCAACAAATACTTCCGAGAATCATTCAAAGAAAGCTAAACAACATGTACTTGTAACAAGTGGTTATTAGTTGTTAGTGTTGTCGTTTGTTATTTATAGCTTTTGACGGTATTTTAAGGATATAATTAATGGGTCAATGTGACAACAAGCTACTTTCACAATATATTTCATGCAACAATTAGTGCTGCGTACACACTACGAACAGTCTTTACCACAAGTTCGGCAGTCCCAGATGGCGCAGAGACATAAGTCCCGAATATTTTTTTTTTTGGGAATTATGTCCTAATTCGGGACATATGTCTCACCTAATCGGGTCATAGGTCCCGAATTTTTCTCGTTGAAAATGGGGCATAAGTCCCAAATGAAATTAGACAATTGGAAATACCTTACATTTTTAATACCTTACTTAATTAACGAAAAAAAAATTCAAAACAAATTAAACAAATCGTTAAAACTTGGTCATTTTACAAATAAACAAAACAAGTGTTTTTTTTTATAATTTGTCGACAGGAAGGTCATAAAAATTCATTTTTAAGTGCAATCGCCTCGTCATTCAGCTGCGAGAAACAGCAACCATAAATTTTAAAATGATTTCAAGGCTGTAAAGGTATGTTTGGAGGATTCTCGATTCTCTCAGTACTTATGTCTTACAGGAAAAGGTATTAAAGTCGTTGCGTATGCGGATGACATGGTTGTTCTAGTATCAGGAATGTTTCCGAACGTGATAAGTGAACTCATAGAAAGACCACGGGATAAGATTAACGGTTGGGCTACAAGTTGTGGTCTTAGCGTTAACTCAAGCAAAACTGAACTGATGCTTTTCACCACCAAAACCAAAATACCAACCTTCTCACGGGAGCCCTACGCTCAATTCCGACCGATGTGCTCAATGTGATTCTCAATTTTCTGCCAGTGGATCTGCACATAAATAACTTTGCAGCGTGTAGTGCAGTAAGATTGAAGGAACCTAAATGTTGGTCCGAAAAGCCTTATGGCCATATCAGCATATCTACGGACTACATTCTACATTGTACCCAAACTCAACTTCCACAAAAACTTCTCTGTTAGATTCCCCTCTGGATGAGAATGGGAGGAGAATGCGGTCGTAAAAGAATTTAACATACCTATCTTCACAGATGGTTCCAAACTGAACTGTGGAGTGGGAGCGGGCATTTTCTCAACATGATCAGAAATCTCTAAGACCCTTCGCCTTCCCAACGCAGCCAGCGTCTTTCAAGCAGAAGTACTTCCAATTAAGGAGGAGTGTAGACTGCTACTTAACATAGCGACACCCAGTACAAAAATAGGAATCTTCGTCGACCATCAAGCCGCGATTAAGGCTGTCTGTTCAAATAAGTCATCGTCCAAGCTTGTTGTAAAATGCAGGGAGACACTGACCAGGGCTTTACATCGTTTTGTAATCACTCTCGTCTGGGTTCCCGGCCATAGGAACATTGGGGGGAATGAGAAAGCCGATGAACTTGCCAGACGAGACTCTGCTCTGTGCGTGTCTCACGCGGAGGAAGTCTTCCATCCGCTCGGATACGTAAAGAGAGAAATCGTCCTGCAATTCACATTAGACCGAGACTAGCCAGCCTACGATGATGCCGGGACAAACAACCTCTTAGCCAGAATGCGTGTAGATGTCGCCAGATTAACGGTAATTTGTATGGGCCTTAAGGAACTCACGCAGCCAAGCTTGGCATCCCCCATAACACTCACTGCCGTAGCTGCGCCAACACAAATAAGAGTGAAGCAGTGTTTCATCTTACGAGTGTCCGGCTCTAGCCAAACCAGACGCAGTGCACTAGGTCACCCTTTTTATGGTGACCTCTCGGCATCCAAAGTATGCATTTCAACAAGATCATCAAATTTCTCAACTCCACAGGCTGGTTTTGACCTCCATTAACTTCCTTCTCCTTCTTTATCGTCAGGTTTCGTTAGTTGTGGTCTCGAAACGGCGTTTTTTGTGTTTTTTCCTTTGTCCGAGTACAGGGAATTTAGCCATTTAAACCAATCAACCAACAATGTCTATATATTCTCAAAAACATCGATTTCAGAAGCTGACGAAAGTACTGAGAAAAATCATTAAATCTATGTTTTTGAGAATTTGATCAAATAAAACTAAAAAAACGCGCGACTTGTCTCTAGGCGTGTATTTAGGAAATTATGTTTAGTGGAACATAAGCCCAGGAATTTGTTTTCGGGCTTCTATACATCCCCAGTCCCAGATATGCAACATAATCGCTTACATTTTCTGCAAACTTTTCATAGGTGCACAAGAAATGCCAGTAGGTAATGAGTTTTAGGTCATCTCTTAAAATATACTATCACAATGAACATAGTGAGCCGTTATCAGTTATTTTTGCCAGTAACATTTAGTAGATTAGTAAATTTAGAAGAGATTTTTGTACTCTTGGCTACTTTTAACGTTTTCTTTCGACCTTTTTCATAGGTATTTAATTTGCTTCAGTATCAATTATTTCATGTTTAAGTCATATACCTTCATCACATACTGTATCACAATTCCCGTGTTACTGCAGAGCCTTAGAAGTTCAATAAAGTTATATTTACATTTCGCAATCAGCCCTCAGACAAGTGGAATATATATATTATTAACAGAAATTTCGCAGAGCTTAACCTTCCGTCAATAACCAAGCTTATCACAAGCTTATTCGACTTACAGAAGGTACCCACCAATACCGACTGGTAATGCTATTGTTTTTTGGTTAAAAAAAAAGAAAGTTTAATCCAGGGCAAAAGTAATTGAAATTGATGAATGCGACATTGTTGCGTAGGAGAGGGAAGTTCTGGCATCTCGTTCATTAAAGGGGATTTGCAGATTTGAAACCTTCGTTACTCGTCGCTCGTCGGTTGACTTTTACTCAATATTAATGGACCCGATGCCGATGTCTACATCTCAATTACTTAAAATGTCAATCGGAGCTCGAATGTGTATATTTTGTACGAAAACGAATACATTACCCGTTTGTGATGTATTAACTGGCAATTGGACTGAATGACAGCATTGACAGATAATGATGGGTGTATAGCTTTTTTCAATGATTGCCAAAAAAGGAAATATTTCCAGTGAAGTTGGCAGCATTGGTTTTTCTTTATTGACTGCCTGATAAAAAGCGGGTTTTAAATAGTTTTGCAATTAGAGTAGGTTTGCGAATTTTTTCAATCAAAAATGATAGCCAAAGGGGGGGACTTTTGTAGCCAAATAATTTCAACAGCCCATTGAGGACGATATTGTTTGTAAAATTGTGAGAACCACATCTAATTTGGGCAGCAACGGTGGACGCCGTGGTGTCTTTTGATTGTCCACAGTGGGATATTAGGATGAGGGAACCAATAGGGATGCATATAAACTTTTAGACTTACGAAAGAACATTTGTGGGATCTTTTTCTTCAAAACCTCCAGATCTTTTCTACTCGTCCCATTTCTATAGAAACTGTCGACAGCGTGTCAGAAGGCAAGATGCGGTTAGTGTATGTGTTTTTACTCTGAAGTCGTATTTAAAGCGAGGAAGGGAGAACAGAATCTAAAGCTTGACCTAAGAAAATAGAGCCAATGGGGGTAACCAAATGTGACAGCACCATGAAGCAGAGGAAGTCAGAACTGACACAAAATGGAACATCTGTAAAACATTGCGCAGTTGAGAACAAATTTGACTGCGAGGTAGGTAGGTACTCAGACGAACTGGGTGCTGGGGTTCTCAAAAGTTCTCAAAACCGTTCTGTTCCGATTGATCCAACTTATTCCACTATTTCTTTGGTATCGTCTAGTCCATCTACTTTTTGAATTATCGTCTTTTAAAGTGATACACCCCGTTAAATGTTGTTTTTTTCAAGCTGTCCCTATCTTTATGAAACTTCCCTTACCTCACCTGAAAGGCACCGCTACCATCATTCACCCGCTGCAATAATTACATATGCGCAACGCAGGAGCACCTCAATCCATGCCACAAATGGCAATCTAATTGCAGCCCCACTTTGGCTAGAGCAACTATAAAATTGCTCATGCCTTGCATTATTAATTGAAATATCAATCGAGAAGGGCTTATGTGTTCACCGCAAAATATTGTTCCACGAAGGCGGTAATTTCAGTTGGAAATGTAGGCCAAAGCGCTGCGCTGTTTGTCATGCTATTTAAAATTAAACCGATCCAGGACACACGCAAGGGTTAATTTTTAATTCAAAAGCCATTTCAACCAATTACGTAGTTAACGATCTGCTTCCATCCATCGCCATTTGATGGGGTGGACTACCTCCGACAATGGATAATCCACTTGTCATATAGGCGCGCCATACAGAGCCAAAGAAAGTCCCGTCCGCATGCAATCGATTTGGCGATGTCAAAAAAAAAAAAAAAAAAAATGACCACACACTCACATTCGGCGTGGAAATGCCGTATGTCAACATCCGTGTGCGTCCGATAAACAACATTTTGTGCGAGTACCCTAAACCGGAACCGAAAGTGGCCATAGAACGAGACCGACAATTACCTAATGGTAGTTAGCAAGGTGACCGTAAAGGTGCCTCACATACGAAGTGCGAACATACTCTCGAACTGCCCGTGAAACAGGCGACTGCTAATTTCAATTACTAGTTGGGCAGTCGATGTCCTTTGCTCGCACGGGCACGATACCTGTAGCTAACGAAATTCAGCCCCAACAGCGCTACTGTATAGTCTTTCACGTAATTGGACAGATTTTACGGCCCACAAATTTACACCTCTACCCATGGGAGCGAATGGGATCCGGTTCAACATCGGATACACTGTCCGGGTGATTATTCGACGTTACATATGCTCATGCGGTCGGGCAGAGTGGTGCGTGCGGATGTTGTTCACATAAACTCACAGGATACGTGCAACCGAAAGCGTAGCCAGCGACACTGCCCACATGGTACATGCCAGAAACAAGACCAGCCGGTAGACAAATATCCGGTCCCCGCATCATAGCTCACTCAGGGAATATACATTCGAAAATAGGGACAGAGTGTGCATAGGATATCTGGGAACGGAGATTGCTGTCGGTCTGCCTGCCTGCCTGCCTGCCTGCCTGCATTTATGGATTTTATGATCATCAGCTTCATAGGTACTTAAATTGTTGCCAGAAGCAACAATTTTAGCCACCATCTCGTTGATGCCCACCTGGCCGGGTGGACCGAGTGGCCCAATGCCCAACGCCTAACGCCCAACTGCCTATATGTACACCTCCGTCTATTGTCCTGGCATTTTAGGGGGGAATCATCATCAGTCGAGCAAATAACAAACAGATTATAGTGTGTCCCTTGTTGGGCCGACAACACACTATAATACGAGATATCTTCCGGACTATATTCCGGAAGGGAGAATAGATGAATTAGGATTTATCGTAAATGATACGAGAGTTGGATACAATTACACAAGTGCTGCTCGGATGTGAGCTGGAATAATTTCCATCCGCTCGCTCTTTCTCTCTCTCTCTTTCTCTCTGTCACTATCTCTATCTCAAGGACAAAAGTGATTTGGGTCGAGTGCCCTTTTTGGAATCGCTTTTCCTCTTTCATTTTGTCAGGCAGCGGTTGTGCACAGGGGACGAAGTTAGACACAAATTTCTAATCGATTTCGAAAAGTGAATCGGAAGAAGGATGAGGGTACTTATCTCAAGTACTGTGTTTACGATATCCGGGACAGCAATATTATGCATTGGGAGTGGAACGCTGCGAGTTATACCAATTCAAGGCTGTTTGTTCGTTTAAAGAGGATTTTCCGGCTTTGTGAAGGATACAAACAACATAAACATAAAGGAAGCGATTTCGGATTTTGTCGAACGTTTCAAACCCCCTTTTCCACTGTATATCGATGATTGATATGGCGAGGAGGAAGGCCTCATACAGAATCAATTTGGCAGTACGTGTGGCATCTCATACACTACTTCCTTTGAAAACTTTAGGGTCTAATTTTAGAATTTCTAGACTAGCTATACTAGAATCTTGACTTGTATATGCTAATACCATGTTGAAGGGCATGAGAGGTGAAAAGATGACACTGGGATAGTAAGGCTGATGGTACAAGAGCGAGAAAGTTATGCATACTTTTATGAGCTTAACGCGAAGAAAGACTACTCAAGCTGCTCCCGTAAGGAGATGGGAACATTCAAAACGACTTGGGTGCACTATATTGGTGACCAAGAGTGGCATTTGAGGCACAACTTGTTTTGCTGCAGAGCACTGTAAGAGAAGATAAGAGTAGCTTTGAGGGCCCAACTCATTTTTTGATGTAGAGCAGTGCAATAGAAGGTGTAAGTGCAATAGACATTATCATTTGCAGACATCTTGCAACGTATACAAAGGACTATTTCTATAGCGACGATAGTTTCGTTTTTGCATTGACTGAGGCTACTCTGTGGGTATCTTTCAAGGTCCAACTTCTGCTGAATTTCCCTGAGAATACTCTTTATGTTATGTGCAATAAAGACTCGTTTAGGATTTTATATTACAGAATTGACATATTTAAACCATCTGCAGACTTCTGCCTTATACAAAAGCCTGATGCAAATCCTGATATAGTGAAGTTCATCCTGCAAAACTCTAACGAGATCCTAAACAGACTTGCTGTTGTACAACGTTTGTAGGTACATACATACATAGTGAAGATCTATTTGAACTTGCACTTCTGAAAATATTGAAGATTGAACTTAAAACGGGTGGCATAGACATCCAATTTTATTTGGATAGGGCTACGGTACGGGCATATTTATGGGCCTCTCTTATAATATGCCTCTCCAACCATATATCAAGTGCAAACAATTTAAGAAAAGGTCATCCTCACCCGACTTGTGCCTCTCATAGGATTGGAACAGACTCTTGAGAGAGTTTTACCTTGGAGTTTGCCTGTAGAATGTAAGCCCTGAAAGTTTAAGTATACTCTGTCACTTGAACCCTCCCATCTAAGGTTATGTCTTCCTTTAATTTAATTTTATTGAGGGCAAACGCCCCCATTTATTCGGCTTAATTCAAGCCAGTACACTGCTTAACTTCCAACTTAAAAAACTAAGACTTACGAACTAAGTTGTATAAGGGAAAGATTGGGAAGGAGATCGAGTTTGAGGCAGGCAGTGCTGCGGTTGAAATCAAAAAGGTGAAGCTTTGAGTTTACCTTTCGCAGCATACGGGTGATTTGTTCGTTGGAGCCATAAGAGGTGCGATGAGTCGGTGTATAACAAAGAGTAGCGCATCGTAAATGACGAGGGTGAGTGTGGAAAAAAATTGACTTGTCAATACTCAATAGACGTGAAGTCGACAGAACCTGAGAGAAGTTGATGAATGAAGAGAATGTCTGCTACGTCCCTGCGTTGTTCAAGGGCATTTAAGTTTATGAGTTTGAGGCGTTCTTGGTAGGGGTGTAAGACGATAGGGTCGTTCCAGGATAAACTTCGAAAGGCAAATCGAAGGAAATGACGTTTAATGAATGACCACACTTGACTGGCGTATTCGAGAAGGAGGCGAACAAAGGTAGAGGGATATATAGTCACGTTAGGGTTGGAGAATTCTTTGGACCATCGTTTGACAAAACCGAGTGATAAGTTGGCTTTTAGAATTATCTCATCAATATGCGAACGGAAATTAAACTCCCTATTGTACAGAATACCAAGGTCGCGAAAAGATTGTACGAGGGATATGGGGTGTCCAAGAAGCGAGTATATTCGGGGTGGCGGATGGATGCACTTACCGGATAAGGTAATAGATTGACATTTCGCGAAGTTAAGCTCTAAACAATTTTTGTGGCACCAAATCGAAAAGCTATCGAGGTCTTGTTGAATGAGACTAGAGTCTAGGGGTGAAAAAATGGTCTTCAAAAATTTGGTATCGCCGGCGTAGAGGGATAGGGAGGAGTGTTTGATGACCCCCTCAAGATCGTTTATAGTGAGGATGAAGAGAAGCAGACCCAGATGGCTGTTGGTTGCCAAAAAAGGAGCCGAGAGGACGGATCTGAAACGAACACTATAAGAACGGTTTTCAAGGTAAGAGGATATCCATTTTAGTAATATGAGTACAAAGCCTAGGACAGACAATTTGAAAATGATTAATTGATGAGATATCTTATCAAAAGCCTTCCTGAAGTCGGTTGCAATTACATCTACTTCATTGCCATTCTCTAAAGTAGAGAGGGCAAAAGAGACAAACTCAACGAGGTTTGTAGTAGTTGATCTGCCTTTGAGGAAACCATGTTAACCCTGCAGAGATCGAACTTTTTTTTTTTTTTTACCGAGGGTAGGTGAAAATCTTCCAAAGACACTATGAGAATAGCAAGCGCGTGCTCATAGTGGTGTCAGATTTTTACTGACTAAAAAACCCACCCTTCGAAAGATTGTTAGATACTGCAAATACGATATAACTTATCAAGCAATTTTTCTATAACGAAATAACAACTTTTGACAGGCTACTTTCCAATGAAAGATCCTGCATGCTCCGCAATTCAGACGCGGTTAATCTTATCTTGCCAAGTCGAACGGTTTCGTTCTTTGTAGCCGGCGCAATAAATTGTTCTCGTCCAAAATTTGTCGGACCGTATTGTTGACATGTCCGATTAGTCGGTTTCTATGCTTTCTCGCGAAGCTTCTAGTTTCAGCTTCAATTGTTGGAATTCCGAGACCTCTGTGGATATCGTCGTTTCTAATATACCATGGTGCTTGTACAATTTCTCTAAGCACTTTATTTTGAAAAGTTTGTAGAATATTGACATTTGTTTTCTTGGTATAACCCCAGAGTTGTATACCGTAGGTCCACACCGGCTTTAGCACTTGCTTGTAGACAAGCAGTTTGTTTTCGGTACTGAACTGGGAATGTTTTCCGAGTAATGATCGAACTTGAAGACGGAGCATTGTTCTCAATCAATTCAAAGTTGTTTGATCCAGTTGAAACTATTTTTTTTTTACCATAAAGAAATACGATGGACTCTATTCGATGGAATGTTTTGGTGCTTGGTTTTTACTAAGACCAATTTAGTAACCGAAGTAGCTTAGCTAGATCCCTTAGGCCCGTTTGCTGCTACTACTCATGGCGATTTAAATTCCACCTAAAATCTCATGTGACAGTTTATGACACAGAAAAAGAATCCCATGAGGTATTTAAGTAGAACTTAAATCGCTATATGAGTAGTAACAGCAAACGGGCCTTAAACCTTGTTCACGAACATGTCGATTGATTTGAGTTGAGTTGAAATTCAGCAGCATCCAAAAGCAATCTGCTGCGAATTAAGCCTGTCGTTGTATACATTTTCAACTTCTGCTTTCTGTTTGTAATGCCACCGCTCTTCTGTCAATAGGGGTCCGGGTAGCAACTACAGGGACTTTTGCCTCCCTTCCCTTTCCACTAGTTAGCTATGCCGCTGCTGCCTTTTACCGACTCAATTTTCGGGCAGGTTTCATCTGCCACCAATAGCATTAATTGCCATCCCACACCCTTAGGTCGTCACCCTTTCATTACCAATTAACTATTCAAATCGAAAGTTATCAGCAATTTATCACAGACCTCTTAGCATGTCGTGTAGCTCCCTACATTACTATCCCCCCTTTGCTAATTTCATGTGGCATCAAACCATTCGCTGGTTGACTTTAGTCATGAATTAATGAATGCAACCCCTTGAGCGTTTCCTTTGCAGGCATTCGTCGTACCCATTTATCATGATGTGCGCAAAAACTTTGTGCATCCTTTCATAGCTCATTACTTGCAATTGCAATTTCATTGGGCTTGGGACTGTGGGTGCGGGTGTGAGTACACTATGCGACAGAAAGACATCACCCCAAGTTAAATAAAAGACAACTTCCCCCCCATCTTTATCAACAACAGCATCATCATCATCATTAACCCCCGCCGCCTCTGACGGGGCGGCGGCTGAAGTGCTTCTTAAGCACTTGCAATCCAAAATTGGTGTCAACTCATTTACTTTACTCTACTTGGACCGTGTGACTGAGTGTTGTATACTGGTGTAAATTTTTTTGTTTATCTCACCATCTTTCCCATCTGTCCATCTGTTCGTTCCATTCAGCAGCTGGACATGGCTGCACTCAGATCCAACCGGTCCTCCTCCTCATCCTTTTGCGACAAAACAAAGCAAGCAAAATAAAAACGAAACGAATGGGCGATGAGATGGAACTGCAACAGTGGCTATGGCAACTAAAACGAACCTTCGTCCATATATAAATGTATACAACTTCGGAGCAATTCAAAACTCAATTAACTTTATACCCAAAGAGCATGTTTCTGGTCTTATCCGGTCATGATGCTGGTGGTGTGATGGTGCGGTGTTGGCCAAAGGCTTCACCCTGATGAATGGCTACAGACGGTCCTATACAGTTTTGTTTAGGGTGCTGGTCCGGCCAGCTCAGACAAATGTAAAGGTTTTATGTTTTCAATTTACTTTTAGTTATTGAGTTTGCAGGCAGTGTCTGTACTGCTGCCTTGCACACTTTTGAACACCAAAATACCCGCCAGTTGTTCGACTCTATGTTAATATCCTGTAGAATGGGTTCGCATTGAAGCAACATCAATTTCGGATCTTGAGGAGCAGGGGCGGCAATTGTCGACTACAACTATGTAATTCGGAAGTAAATTGTTTTGGTTTTCAAAAACTGTTGCAGAATATTGTCGAAATTGAAGTTTGCTCATGTGGGCAGGAACTTTTCACATAGGTACCTACAACTTGGATGTGTAGTGCACATTATAATTTTATCTTTTTGTTAAGTTTTTTTTTTTTTTTTGCAAATTGGACCAGGTTGTGTAGATTCGATTAAAAGTTTTGGAATTCAATTTTGAAATATTGGAAAGTTTTCTTCTTTTCTTCCTATACGTATGTGTAGATAGGAGTTACCTAACCTAGGTATGTATACAGATATTTGGCTTAAAAGAGCTAGTGGGTAGCCGCATTTTTAAGATACTGGCCAAAGTGTTCCTATCTTATATATAAAAATCACGTGTCACAGGTTGCTCCGCGATGGAATCCTAAACTACTGAACCGATTTTAACTAATTTTGCACATTGTGTGCAGTTTTGTCCCACTTGAGAGATAGGATAGTTTATACCTCAATTTATAGTCGCTGATTTTTTTATTCCAATAAATTCATTTTTGTACACTTTGAAGAAAAAGAAAAAAAGAAACTGGATAGAAATCGAGTAGTGACACTTCAAATACAAAAAAAAAAATATTTTAAATTTTAAAAGCAATTGTTGTTCTCAATTATTTTAATTATTTCCCAACCAAATTGTTGTTGTCAACAATTTTGAAAGTTTTTTTTTTAAATACCTATAGGTACCTTAAAAGTTTGTTCTAATAAATTATGTTTACTATGTTACATTAAGTAACTTTTTGAAATGAAGTAGATACTTTGATGATATGGCCGACGATATTTTGCATCGAATTCGTACTGTGATATCGGATAATGAACTGGAGATGTCAGATGGAACGCGCAACAAAGCTTTGATTTTGATCGAGGATATGTGTCTGCTCATGAGTGGCAATTTGTTGTGAAAAACTGGGGATGCCACAGCCAAGACGCATTTAATGCAGAATTGGAGCGAGAAATGGACTTCGGTCGAATCGCATTGAGTTAAGCTGTTCGAAAAAATGTGCCAATGTTGAATCAAGAATAAAAGAAAGTGTACGATGAATTGATGCAAGCAGTCGATAACGAAAATTGCGGAACTGGAAATACATTCATGATTTCACTTATTTTGGCTACAATTCGTTCGAGATCTGAGATCGCTTTGGCCCTAGCCTCTTCTGCGATAGCGGCTACTTTGCTAGAAGGCGGTCGAACAGCTCATCCTGCATTGAAATTTCCATTGAATCTGCAAGTGAAAGAAGAACCTACATACAACATTTCAAAGAACACTGCGATGGCGAAAGTACTGCAGCAATGTAAGATTATTATATGGGACGAATGCACAATGGCTTACAAACGCGCATTGGAGGCCCTCAATCGTTTACGTAATGACCTTTCGGTGGAGCAATGATCACCGGCCTGATTGAGTTTCCACAAAATTTTTGCAACCTTACAACGACACCGGAAGAACTAATCATGAATGTTTTCCCGAATATCGCTTAGAATAATAATGACCATAATTGGCTGAGTGTAAGAGAAGAGTGATTTTGGCTGCGAAAAGTTGCATTCATACAAATCAGTCGACTCCGTGATGGATGAAAACGAAGCCACTAACTATCCCACGAAATTTTTAAATTCTTTGGATGCTTCGGGCTTGCCTCCACACAATTTGAAACTAAAAATCGTCTCAGTAATAATTTTGTTGCGCAACCTAAATGAACCAAAACTTTGTAACGGTACGCGTTTGATTGTGAAGAATTTAATATCAAATATTATTCAAGCAACGATTTTTATTGGAAAATTCAAAGGCGAAAATGTTCTTATTTCGCGGATTCCACTTATTTAGAGCGATTTGCCGTTCATATTTAAGCGTCTTCAATTTCCCGTACGTCTCGCTTTTGCTATGACAATTAAAAAGTCGCAAGGACAATCGCTGGATGTGTGTGGAATAAATCTTAAATTTCACGTGTCGGCAAAGCTCTCGCTTTGTACGTGTACACACCCGATAATAGAAATAGAACAAAAAATGTTGTGCACCATAAAGCATTTCAGTGAAAAAGCGGTAGGTTGGCCGACAAGGATTTGATTTTATTTATTTACTAGTGTGCCCGGCGAACTTCGTCCCGCCCAAAATTGACTTTTTAACTAAAATAATTTTCACTTCGACCTGAAATTAATTGTATTGATCCCAACCATAGTTTTTGAGAAATGCGATCTCACTGTATACTACGATCAAAATTTAAAAAAAAAAAAAAAAAAACTCTACTTAGAAAATGTATGGAAAATCAATTTTCACAAAATTTGCAATTTCCCGTTATAATTTTTCAATTTTGTCGCCGTATGAACCTTCCTTAGGCGTAGACAGATGCAACAAAGAAGATTAACGTGTAGGCCAACCTTCCGTATACGACGTACAAATTCGTTCTCAATAAGCGGATTCCGTGGAATGAGAATGAATTTTTTCCTCAAAACCGTCGCTTGCATGACATTTGATTTGGGATCCTTCACCACCAAATCAAACGCGTTCTGTTACAAAGTTTCGGTGCATTGAGGTTGCGCAGCAAAATTATAAGTGAGCCAACTTTCAATTGCATAGATGTAAGCCCGGCACATCCAATGAATTCAAAAATTCAACTAATCCCCATAAAGTTTTGTTTTTACGACAAAAAGTAGCATATATGTCCTTCCTTGGGCCCATGCGAATTTAAACGAAAAATCATAAAAATTGAAGGATTGGTTCCCGAGTTATGAGTGCGCACATACGGACGTCAGTCTTTTTTATATGTAGCTGTACCCACCCGGCTTTGCTCATACCTTTCGTATTAAATCCTGCTCCACATCCCGTTCTCCTATGTCCTATCACGCTTATGTTTTGCAAAGTACCATCTATAGGGTCCGAAACTATAGTAGGTATATTTCAATCTTGAAGCAACCATACCTACCCATCCACAAATTACAATCAACTCGGTAGAGCTGTTTCGGAGATCGGCAACAGCGCCACCTATCAGGTCCAAAAGGGTCCTATCCTTCAAGTGGGAACGAAGAATGTACATCCACGAAATTTCATTGAAATCGGTTGAGCAGTTTCGGAGATCGACAACAACGCCACCTATCGAGCCCAAAATGTTTATGTTTTAAGACTGCCTAAGCCTGAAATACACCAATACGAACAAAACAAAAGAAAAATCGTAAAATTTGGCCCAGTGAGAACATTTTCCTTGGTTATGTTATTTGTGCCGGAAATCGAATGGAAATGTTATTTACCTATTTAAAATTGATTAAAAAATAATTTTTAGTTTTCGTCGATTGTACAATTGTAGAGCTAAATGAAATATGAATTACTGAAATGTCAAATTCAAAACAGTATAGACAACCAAACCAACGCCAACTATATTATTACAATTAAATTTAATGTTGTTGATACAATATTGATATGCAGGGAAATCTAACTTGACGTAAGTATCTCCCAGCGCCACCTATCGGGTCCAAATTTCTTTAAGTGTTATATTGTGTAAATTTGAGCCAAATCGGTCCATAAATAAGACCCCTATAGGGTCTAAAATAAACATAAACCATCCGGAGCACCACACAAACATATGGTGTGAATGTAAGGGGGATAGCTTCAGTGGTTCAGCCGTTATGGTCGGTCATACATACGCACGAACGTTTTTATATATTAAGAATTAAGATATAGTTAACGTGAAGCTTTAGACTTTAGAGTATCTATGAAGAGAGGAGCCATTCCAGTCCAGTCTCTATGTAACATATAGTCGGGAGAGCTACTCGGTAGTATAATCGCTCTCTTAATGAAATACCGCAGAAACTTTTTCACGTCTTCGAAATAACGATATCCCCAAACTTGTGCCACATAAATTTAGAAGAACGTGTTAGTATATAATAATAATAAATCCAAGTGTAAACCAATGAAGCAAAATTCACAGCTTCATCAAAGCAAATGTCTTGCTGTCAGCCCATTGAAATACTTGATTTTTGTACTTTTATTGCATTTTTAATTCCTTAACTTAATTAAACTAATAAATTAAATTTAGCTAAAACGTATCATTAAATTCATTGACCCTTAGGCGGGTCATGGATTTCTCTCTCAGTTTTTTTCAATTTTCTCAGTACGTGGTCGCATTCGCACAGTTTCTTAGCAAATTTTAAATAATTTTACGTTTAAAAAAAAGTACACGAACGAACCTTATGAATCCGAACATCCCCATTCTTTCCTTTGTTTATTTTCATTGCGTACCTATGTAATTAATGTATGACAGAAAACAACATAAAGCCTAATAATATGCAACACATTTTTTGCTTTTATGCCTGATTCACTAAGTGCCTGATTTACCACAATACGAATGGGCAATGGCACTATCATTACATTATAATTGTTAATTATTTATTTAATAGAAATACATAGTTTAAATATTGATTTCTTACAAATATCAAATTGTCATCTATACGTCATTACATAGCTGTCATTATACGTCAATTACGTAGCTGTCATTTGCGTTTTGTTATTCCAAGTCTGATTCTTTTTTGTTATATCTACCACGTTTTATAGTGACTGACGTTTCATGTCAAGTCACACGGGAACGCTGTCGAACGGGATAAAAAGTGTCTTATGTCCGTCTCCTGGCTCTAAGCTACCTCCCTACCAATTTTCACCCAAATCTGTTCTGCCGTTCTTGAGTTATAAGTGGTGTAACTAACACGACTTTCTTTTATATATATAGACTAGCTGACCCGGCGAACTTTGTTTCGCCCATATTCGTTAATGTAATGAAAATAATAATACTCAGCATGCACTATGCACATGTCCTTTACGATTACGATACACGATGTATAAAGCGGAAGTTCATACATCTGACTTTAGGAGAAACATGGGAATTCAATATTTATTCCACAAAATTCCAGCGATAGTCCTTGAGACTTATTAATTGTCATAGCGAAACGGGAAACTGCTACGCTTTAATACGAATAGCAAATCTTTCTGAATAAGCCGAATTCGCGGAATTAGAATGATTTCCTTTGAATTTTTCACTCGAAATCGTCGCTTTTTCCATGACATTTGATTTGAGATTCTTCACAAAATTTCGGTGGATTGAGGTTGCGCAACAAAATTATAATCGAGCCGACTTTCAATTTCAAATTGTGTAGCGGTAAGCCTGTCATATCAAAATAATTCAAAAATAAAGATTTTAAATAATTTTTGTTGTATTGGAAGTGCCACTTCCCGTATTTCTATTCAATCTTCTTTTTTTTTAAATGCGGTTCTTCATGCAAAATTCCATCCCCAATCCCATCCCGTAAACTTTTATTTTCACGACAAAAAAAATAGCATAAATGTCCTTCCTTGGGTCAATACGAATCCACGAAGCACGATCCATTCCCGAGTTATGAGTGCACATACGGACGACAATCTTTTTTACATATAGCCGTACCTACCATACCAAAATAGTGTCCTATCTTTCAAACTGTAACCAACCATACACAGCCCCAAAATTTCATTGAAATCGGTTAAGTGGTTTATGAGATTGAACACAGCGCCACCTATCGTGTCCAAAATAGTCCTATCTATCACTATTTTGGACACGATAGGTGGCGAAAAAAATAGTCCTATCCTATCTATCGTCCTATCGAACTGTACCCGTAGTCGCAGTAGCTTAGTGGTTAGTGTGTTGTACTGCTATGCGGGGGTCCCAGGTTCGAATCCCGCAAGAACCCAATTCCGACTTAGGGTTTTTTTCCGCTGCGCTACCTCTCGCGAACGTCTGACAAACATCCGAGAGTATAAATGTCTTGAAAGGGCTTCTCAATTAGCCGTTTGGAGTCGGCATAAAATTGTAGATCCCTTCCATTCGTTCCAAAAAAAAAAACAAAACGAATTGTTGTGAGAAGCTAGGCTTAGGGTCTCTCCGGACCTGTTGCGCCAACTATTTATTTATTTATCAAACTGTACCCAACCATACACAGCCACAAAATTTATTCAAATCGGTTAGGCTTATGATATCGACAACAGAGTCACCTATGGGGTCCAAAATATCTATCTAGTTATCTTTCAAACTGTAACCAACCAAACACAGCCACAAAATTTAATTGAAAACGGTTGAGTGGTTTAGGAAAAAAACAAAAAATTACTCAAATTCATGTTTTTTTTTTTTTCACGCACGGATAAGTTTTCCGATTCCAGCGTAGGAACCGTACAACTAAAATTTTTTAAAATGTTGAGAAAACTGAAAAAAAAAAACCGACTGGAAATTCGAAAAAAGTAATTTGACAAAACAAAAAGTATTTCTCATAAGACCAAAAAAAAAAAAATATTTTACCAATTGCAACCAAACTTCACAAAAGTCATATAATTAGACCAATACCAAAGATGTGAGAAAGTTTTGTTAAAATCGGTAAATGCGTTAAGGCGTGATTCGGCGACAAACGAACACATAATATTTGATATTAAATTCTTCACAATCAAACGCGTACCGTTACAAAATTTTGGTTCGTTTAGGTTGCAAAACAAAGTGGGATAGTTGGTGGCTTCGTTTTCATCCATCACGGAGTCGACTGATTTGTATGAATGCAACTCACCAGCGATTTGGTTTTGAATGGTGAAATGCAAGTGATCGACGTTCTTGTTTTTCGCAGCCAAAATTACTCTTACACTCAGCCAATCATGGTCAATATAATTCTGAGCGATATTCGGGAAAACATTCATGATTTGTTCTTTCGGTGTCGTTGTAAAGTTGCAAAAATGTTGTTGAAACTAAATCAACACACCATTGCCCATCGCCTGGAGAACTCTGCAGCTGACTGGCCATTTTGTAAAGAAACTCGCATGTTTGTTGTCAAATGCCATTTCTTGACGTAAGCATTCAATTCATCTGCCGGAGTTGATCTCGAAATGACAGGCAGCGTTTGACGAAAATCGCCTGATAGCAAGATCATTGCTCTACCGAAAGGTCGCTTATCATTACGTAAGCGATTCCGGCCTCCAATGCGCGTTTGTAAGCCATTGTGCATTCGTCCCATATGATAATCTTACATTGCTGCCGTAGGTACTTTCGCCATCGCAGTGTTCTTTGAAATGTTGCATGTAGGTTCTTCATCCACTTGCAGATTCAATGGCAATTTCAATGCAGTTCGACTGTTCGCTGTTTGACCGCCTTCTAACAAAGTAGCCACTATCCCAGAAGAGGCTTGGGCCAAAGCGATCTCAGATCTCGAACGAATTGTAGCCAAAATAAGTAAAATCAGGAATGCATTTCCAGTTCCACCGGGCGCATCAAGGAAGAAAATTCCGCCATTTTCGTTATCGACTGCTTGTATCAATTCATCGTACACTTTCTTTTGTTCTTGATTCAACATTGGCACATTTGTTCGACAGCTTGACTCAATGAGATTCGATCGAAGTCCATTTCTCGCTCCAATTCTCGATTAAATGCGTCTTGCATTGAACGATTTGGCTGTGGCATCCCCAATTTGCACAACAAATTGCCACTTATGAGCAGACACATATCCTCGATCAAAATCAAAGCTTTGTTGCGCATTTCATCTGAAATCTCCAGTTCATTGTCCGATGTCACAGTGCGAATTCGATGCAGAATAATGTCATCCATAATCATCTTTATATCTACTTCAAAGTATCTACTTCATTTCAAAAAGTTACTTAATGTAACATAGTAAACATAATTTATTAGAACAAACTTTTTAGGTAGGTACCTATATTTCAAAAACAAACAAAAATTTCAATATTATTGACAACAACAATTTGCTTGGAAAATAATTAAAATACTTGACAACAACAATTTGCTTTTAAAATTTAAAATATATTTTTTTTTTATTTGAAGTGTCACTACTCGATTTCTATCGAATTTCTTTTTTTTCAAAGTGTATTTCCCCATACAAACTTTCATAACCTCTTTCATCCCCTCCAAGTTTTGTTTTCGCGACAAAAAGTAAATAAAAACCTGATATACAGCAATACGAACAAAACAAAAAAAGAATTATGAAAATCGTCCCAGGGGTTATCGAGTTACGTGGCCATCGAGTTACACCCCGAAAGAATTATATATATAGAAGATTTAATTTTAATATAATTTTTGAATACAAAATTTGAATTGACCGAATTACATGAAGCAGAATGAAGCGAAAGCTCGGAATTATTAACTTCATTACCTACATTAATGAATTTGGGCGGAACGAAGTTCGCCGGGCCAGCTATGTATTTATATATATTCGATATATTTTTGTTCGCAATTTTAAAGTTATACAAAGAGACGTATGGTCCAACATCCTGGAGCTAGATTTAATACTTTTGGGGTTGTATATAAGTCCACGCCGAGAAAATATTAAAATTTAATATTTTGCATATTTTCAAATTAAACAACTAATAACAGATTTATTAATTTTAAATAATGTCTGCTAATACAAAATATGTCTGAAATATTAAATTTTAATATATATGCAGATGGGCTTCAATGCAAAAGTATTTAAAGTAAGCTCTTATTTATATTGAAAAATTAAAGAATTTTAATATATTTGTATTCGTATTAAATAAACTGCCGATTAAAATATAATACTTCCACTTCAAATTCAATACTTCTTTAGCTTTTTATAAATCCAGGGAATATTAAAATATGATAAAATATTATTAGATTTTAACACTTCTTTAGATTGATTTTAATATCTATGGGATATTTCAACACCAAAAATATTTTATGTTAATACTAGGTAATTTTTATTGGTTTTAAAAATTACAACACATATAGAAAATTGTCAAGTGTAGGCAAATACCCGTGGTCTTTTATCCGCTTGGAAAATAATCCTATAGAGTGCCGCTGTTCTCCCTTTAGTAGGTGTATTTTTCCAGGTCTTTAAATGTAGGAGAACGCATTAATGACTGAATTATTTTATTTATCATTCAGTCAGTTATACTTATTTTTTATATATGTATATTATATTTCTGACTCAATGAACTGGAGTCGCTAGACCACCCTTATCTTAAAAAATGCACTAGGATAGGAACATCTCTGCGCTTAACAAAGAAAAAAAGCAAATATTATAACCTCTTACAACAATATTTGAAATTAAAGTTACTAACTTGTAAGAATAATATTCTCATTGGATGTTAACGTATCTCCCTTTTTAACCATGACTTTCACTTATGTTTTTTTTTAAACATGTTTCTTTAGAAAAAAAAAACTTTATAAAAAATCATCAACTCCATTGAGTAAGACGTATTGAAGTTGATGGCTTTAATAAGTTCATATTAAAACATAATCAGAGTAAATGTTAAATACCTATATTTCAGTTCAACTATAATTTATGTAATTTTAATAGATTCTTGAAAGAAATATGATTTTAATATAGTCCGGGTTAAATTGTAGGATAAAATTACTGGATTTTAATCTTTAGGGATTAAAGTTAAGAAAATTCTTATTAAAATGAACATTTTAATGAAACAATTATTGAATTTAAATATAAAAATATTACAGAAAAAGTTTAATAAATTGGAAATATTGAAAACCAATTTTTCTTTTGTTGTATCGAACTGTAATAGAGTACTACAAACAAATTAGTAGTAGATACTAATACTGCGGAGGTATTTAAAAACGCCCCATATTATTACAATTTGTTATATTAAATTAAATGTCCCACCATTAAAAGCCTTAAAGGCCAACAGTGACAGATGACTGTCAGATGTTTTACTTTACAATATCAGGCGACCAATTACAGGATCTCATTATTTCGTAAGCTAGTAGAAGAGCTTCTGCTTGCCTATCCGTTTTGGTTCTTTGTGATGCTTCCCTCTGTCAGCAATTTCTCCACACTTAGGTAGTTAGGTAGGTAGGTAGAAGTGGCGGTTCAAGCTCTTGAACCCAAGTAGCACTTGGATGTGCCTTTTTGATACCACGACTCGTGTGACCTAGTTTGTAATGGTTTTTTTAAGGGTGTGATGCATAGGGTACCTATATCCAACCTGTGGAGTTGAGGAAACGGATTATATCTAATATCCCTTTACCCGAAATATCGCTAAGGTCGTCGAAAAACGGTTGGTTAAGTGTGCGCAGTCTGGCTCTTGCTAGTGCCGGACATTTGCAAAGGAAGTGGAAGAGAGTTTCTTTCTCATTTATGTTACCGCAGCTGCGGCAATGAGGGTTGTGTGGGATCCCAAGTTTGGCCGCATGGTCTCCAATTGGCCAATGCCCTGTGATTATTGCCGTGACTCTGGCGATATCTGGGCGGGTTCTATTTAGCAGATTCATTGTTCTATTTTGGTCGTATTTGGGCCATATCTTCCTTGATATGACGCAGTTGGTCAACCCCCTCCATTGAAGATTGGCTTTTCGCAGGAAATGTGAGTGAATTTGCCCCTTGGCCACTCCTAGTGGAACGTGGACCCTTGCCGCGAGTGAGCTGTGTAGATTTGACCCCCGTCTGGCCAGCTCATCCGCGCGCTCGTTACCTGTTATGTCACTATGCCCTGGTACCCAGAGAAGTGTGACACTGTAACGTTCGCCCAGACGGGCAAGCTTGTACCGGCACTCCTGCACCAGCTTGGAGGATATGGTAGCCGAGTTGATGGCTTTGATGGCGGCTTGGCTATCAATTAGGATAGCAATGTTTTGTTTATGCGTTGTGTCACGCCCTAGTTGCGTGCAAGCTTCTCGGATAGCCAGCAATTCCGCCTGGAAGACGCTGGAGAAATCCGGCAAGCGATATGATACTGATATCTTCGGTGATTCTGAGTAGACCCCGGCCCCCACACCACAGTTCATCTTAGATCCGTCGGTGTATATGACCGTGTCGAAACCCTGCACTACTTCGTTTCTCTTCCACTGAGCTCTGGAAGGGAAACTTACCTGGAAGCCTTTATTGAAATTAAGTTGGGGTGTGATGTAGTCGGTTGGAAATGTGACCATGCCGTTTGGTAACGAATCCAGTATGTTGCTGTGGCCATACGGCCTTGCACTCCAGCACCCTGACTCCCTGAGTCTTATAGCGCTGCATAATGCGGTATATTTAGTGTGTAGATCGAGAGGTAAAAGATGCAGGAGCACAGTAAGGGCGTCCGTTGGGGCTGACCTCATTGCACCCGTAGTGCCTATACTGGCTGTTCTTTGCAGTTTTTTTAATTTTGTAAGGTTATATCCTTTACTCAACGCAGGCCACCATACGAGTGAACCATAGGTGAGAATTGGACGCACTACGGCTGTGTACATCCACAAGGTCATCTTTGGTCGAAGTCCCCACTTCTTTCCAAAGGTTTTGCTGCAGGCGTAGAAGGCAATACACGCCTTCCTTACTCTGTGTTCGATGTTTTGTTTCCAGTTAAGTTTTGTATCAAGAATGATGCCCAAATACTTAGCGCTGGATGATAGTGTGAGTGGTTGTCCGTTTAGACGGGGGAGGGTAAAATCGGGTATTTTGGTTTTGGTAGTGAACAGCATCAGTTCAGTTTTGCTCGGGTTAACGCCAAGGCCACAACTTGCAGCCCAGGTGTTTACCTTTCCTAGAGCGGCCTCCATAATTTCACTAATCACGGAGGGAAACTTCCCTGACACTAGTATCGCCACGTCATCCGCATACGCGACAACTTTGACCCGTTCCCTGTCTAGTTTTACCAGAATTTTGTTTATAACCATTAGCCAGAGTAGGGGAGAAATAACGCCACCCTGTGGCGTTCCTCTATGGGCAAATTTGGTTAAGTGACTGTTGCCTAGTGTTGCCTGAATAGTTCTTGTTCTGAGCATAGAGACTATCCATTGACTAATAAATTCCTCTATGCCCAGCTCTGTGAGAGATTCAAGAATTGCTTCGGTGTGCACGTTGTTAAAAGCTCCCTCTATGTCTAGAAAGGAGGCTAGGGTGTATTCCTTATAATGTAAGGATTTTTCGATTGTTCGCACTACCTCGTGGAGAGCCGTTTCCGTGGATCTCCCCTTCAGGTAGGCGTGCTGGGATTTGGATAGCGATGATTCTGCTAGAAGACTTCGCATGTGGATGTCGAGGACACGCTCTAGAGTTTTAAGTACAAAGGAGGTTAAACTTATTGGCCTAAAGTCCTTCGCGGCTTCATGCCCGCGTTTGCCCACCTTTGGTATAAAAACCACTCTAGCGCGTCTCCAAGAGTGAGGCACGTGATTTAGTATTATACAACTTCTAAAAATTGACACCAACCAAGGTATTGTTAAGTCTTGCGTTTTCTGTAGCATGACAGGTAGTATGCCGTCAGGGCCCGGAGACTTTAACGGAGAGAAGCTGTTTATAGCCCAGGAGACCTTTTCCTTGGAAACTATTGAGGTAATATTACTATGGAATGCAGGTTGTACTTGCCGAGACCTCCCGGGTTCCGTGCTAATATCGCTGCATCCTGGAAAGTGTGTATTAGTTAGGAGTTCTAGGGTCTCCGCGCAGGATTCAGTCCAACTTCCGTCTGACTTTCGTAGAAACGAAGGGTTGGAGTGTTCTTTGGACAGAATCTTGCTAAGCCTGGCGGAGTCCTTAAGGGTTTCTATTGAATGGCAGTAATCCATCCAGGCCTCCTTTTTGGATGCCTTAATGGCTTTCTTATAAAGACTAAGACAGTCCCTATACGGCTGCCAGAATTTGTGTTTGTGGCAGATGTTGAAAATCGCTCTGGTCATCTGCCTAAGATTGGAGAGATCCTCGTTCCACCATGGGGGAAGTGTTTTTTTACTACGTTTAACTGGACACGAGACTTTGTATGCAACATTCATTGCGTTCTCGAAAGACTTAACCTTTGCCTCCAGTTCTACGATTGCTAAAGTGTATGTTTCAGGTGTGTTTTTTAGTTTTGTCCGAAGGACTTGGCCAAACTTAGACCAATTAACTCTCTTGGGGTTTCTAAATGGTTTACTAGTCTCGGCCTCGAGACACAAGTCATAGAGGATCCATCTGTGGTCTGAGAGTGACTCCAGATTGGAAACTCTCCAGTTTTCGACCCTAAAGCTATCATTGTTTGTTTTAAGTGTGATATCTAGGACCTCTTCCCATCCCCGGAAGCTTCCCGTACTCGGGAAAACAAAGGTTGGGGTTGTGCCCTTATTGCAGATAGATAGGTTAGTAGTTAAAAGAAAATCAAAAAGTGACTCACCTCTTTCATTATCTTCTGAGCTTCCCCATACTGTATGCCTTGCATTGGCATCGCAGCCCATCAGTAGGTTGTCCTTTGCTGTTAGTGTGGCTGTGAGTTGCGCCACCTCCACTGGCGGTGCTGGTTTCTCATGAGCCATGTATGCTGATGTCAGGTATGTCGTTTGATTCGCAAACTCCAGTTTAACCACTGTTAAATCGTCTGAGCTAAGATTGGGACATAGAAAACCTTTAAGATGTTTCTTAGCGAGTATGCATGTTCTAGGCTTACCTGTGGCCTGGTGTTTGTAAAATAGGTTGTATTGTTTGTCTTGAAGCCCTTTAATGGTTGAGTCCTTCACCCAGGGCTCCTGAATAATGCCGATGTCCATGTTTTCCTCCCTTAGAAAAACCCTCAGGTTGTCCGAGGCACACCTTGAGTGCCTCAGGTTAATCTGTATGACTTTCAGCATTATTCGTGGATGGGTTTTTGTCAGCGATCATTAGGTCCTCCAACAGCTTGTCGGTTTCAACGATGTCCGCATCGTCCTCAGGACCCGAGGAAATAAACACTTTCAGCTTGGCATGCCTTATGCCAAACCGAAGCTTGTAGTCTGCCTTTTCGAGAGCAGCCAGGCACTCGTTATTTATTAGCAGCAGGAAGGACATCGTGTTTTTGTGGGGTTCCTCTGCCTTGATGACTGCCCAGTCATCCATTTGAACCGCCGGGTTGTGCAGTTTGAGACATTGGAGGAGCCTTCCCCCATCAATCTTCATATTGGGCAACCAAATGCGAGCCCTAGGTCTCCTCGGGATGTCCTTAGCTGGGATAAGCTTGAGCTTCAAACCAACCCAGGCGTCGCTAACCTTAGCAACGCACTCACTAAGGAAGTCCTTGGAGATTCGGTCGGCGCACTTGATTACCCGATATCCCCTAACCACCTCGGCGGAGTCAAAATCTAGGAGAGGTCCCCCTTGGTTATTTATAAGGTGGTCCATCACCATTTCAGAGAGCTTGGCCTCAATGCTCCCCCACGCCTCGGCTACGGATTTCCCATTTGTAGAGAGTTCATCCACTAGTGCAACCTGAAGATGATCCCTTACCACCTCGGTAAAGGGCCGCCTTTGGATCGCACTGGCCGCCGACGTGCTTGGTTTTGTTGTATCTGTGGCTGCTGAACCTTCGGCAACCTTGGTTTTTTTGGGGGCCGGGCGATGGGAGGTCTCTTCCAGAGATCTGTCCCGCTTCGCTGCCTGCCTGCGATTGTTCTTCAGGTGATCGTTGTATTCGTCAACGATTGCCTGGTATTTGACCTTATCCGCCTGGTCCTTTTCGTGGACCGTTCCGGCAGCCGCATTCTTTGCTATCTTGCCTAAGACGAAGAGGGCCACCTGGTACTTGCTCTTCATAGCTTTCCCTGCGGACTTATGTTTGTTTGTTTTTTTTGCTGTTTTTTGGTTTGCGGTCGGGGTGCTAGCCTTAGCACTCTCGCCGCTTGGTGGACAGACGATTGTCTCCTGACTGGAGGCCAGCAATTCGTCCTCCGATGAGGTGCCAACCTCTGGCAGCCTCGGCTGGTCTTTTATTTTTTCTTTATCTTCTTCTTTCTTTCTTTCCATTTTTGTTTGTTTTATTAGATTTGAATCCCACGAGTGAGATCGGATAGGGTAGTCCGTCCTGGCAGAGCCGTCTTACCAGGATAGGGCACTTATACAACCGACCTTGCCCGGGCATCGGAGGGGACCGTTTGCGGCCTAGTTCGTTTAACCACTTTCTGACCATGCAGCCCTTGACACGGTACCTTGACGTCTTGGCTTAAAGTGGGATTTTAACTGGGGTTTACTCCCGGCACCTTATAAATGGAAAGGTGGGGTCGCTCTTAGTTTCGGTCTAGAGACTCATGTCTCGTTGACTTACTACAAGCCCTTCCGCCCCGTCAAGGCGGCAACCCGGTCGGAAGGGGTAGGGGTAAGGGTAAGGAAAGGTAGTTAGTCTATAAAATAACTAATCGCTCGGTTTTCCGTTTCACCCTTAACCTGTAACCATAACTTTGTTCCTTCCGCGCCAGCCTTTTCCATGCTCAAACTAACATCGGATAAGTATTTTCATTTCCTTTCATTTCCGCTGGCGCAATAATCTTTATCTATGATTTGGTTTTGGGCAACAAAATCCACCTCCTTTCGTTTCACAAGGCGAAAAGAAAAAAAAAACCGAAACCAAACCGATTTGTCCCATGGGAGTCCCTAAAACAAGCACAAAGCCAACAAAGAAAGCGACTGAAAGAATCCTAAAGGACACAATGCACACAACGAAACAGCAAAATTATATAATCAAAAAAAAAAAAAGGGTGTGCATTTGAAAAGAACAGCCAACTACATTATACGTACAGCGTACACCCCGTGATACACCCTGCGTCTTATTTGCCGCCCCCAACCGCGTGTAGCAAGCACACAAATGAGCTGGCATGAGTGTTTGCAATTGCCTATGGGCAAATCAATATTCGTTATTCGGAAACCTCATTGACTAGAAGTTCGGCACAGCAGGCAAAACGATAACCAAGCAATTTCGATAAAAACTTAAGCAACTGCACCCTGATAGGGTTGGTCAGATTGAAGACGAAACAAAGTTTGGAGAGGGAAGCAAAAGGACTGCTAGCACTCTTCCCTGTGTATAGTCAAATTCAGTCATCGAATAAAGGATAAACTTGTTCGGTGTAATGAATACAAGATGATTTTAAGAGGATGTCATGGGATATAACAAGGAAGCTGCTTCTCGTTTCTTCATCTGCGAAAGTTTGGTATAGGTATTCCGGGCGCTGGTGATTGCGAAGCCTGTCACCGCTCAGCTCAAGTGGCAACATAATAAAAACATTTTCTTGTCAGAACACGGAGACAGAGAACAAATGAAAATAGGGAGACAAAATGTATGAAATGCCACAGACACGACCAGAAAGGATATATAAGAAAACAATATCAGTTATAGCTAGCAGGAGCTTAACAACAAACACGCAGCTGGAGTGGCTGGTATAGTAGTCGCAACGTAGTGAAAATGGAAATGTCTTTGAGATGGAAACGTCATTCCTGAAGGATGTGAGTTGTTATACAAAAACGGATGAAGATGGGATTCACTGCGGTAGTGATTTGAGTGTAATTTGCAATTGATTTTAGTTTACTTCCTTCTATTTGGAACATAGATTTCGTGATTTTGGCTTTTGAATGCAAGGCTACAAGGATGATCAACGATGCAGATGCAGATGTTGCAAAAAAGACTCTGCGGTTGTCGTCAATTCTCTTACTTTGTCGTTTCAGTTGCGATTTACTTTCTGTCACTCGTAGTCGTTTTCAGAGGTATTTTTAGTAGACGTATAGTTGCAGTTTATTTCTTTGTAGTTGCATTTGTATTATGAAATATGAAGTTATACATTTGTAGAAACAGGGAGTAGTTTGAAGTATGACTCTCCCGACTTTTTCCGTTTTTAACTTTTTCGAGATTTCTATGATAGAGGAACTCAAAGAAGTAGGTCGCAAAATTCTGTCCGTCTGTCTGTCAGTTTTTCCCGAGGCCTACAGTCCCATACGGCTGCCTAGATTTCGTTCAAACCTCGGATTTGGAGTTTTGGGGCTTACAGTTCGGGGCTGGATTTAGGAGGTAACCCAATTATTGATGGGAGGTACTGCCCATGTTCGTACCAGTTTGTTTTGTTCGAAAACGATTATAACCAAAATTGATATTTAAGCTTAAGTAGGCGAGGTTACTATGACTGTATACCCAGTTTTTGGCTAAGAATTCGAATAACGGTACTTTTGAAATTTTGACATATATCTCGAAAATAGTCCATACGATTATAACAAAAATATTAATATAAATAATTCATATCTAAGGTAATGTGCTCAGTTATTATTAGATAGCAAACTCAATTTTTCTCTATATTAACGTTCAATGGATTTTTGAAAAAAGGTAATTTTTTGTTTAAATTTAGTTTTCTTTAAAGAAAACGCAAAAGGAGGTTTTGACCAAAATGCAAACTTAGAGTAAAATGTATGTTTTAAAAATTACTGCGTCCTTCATTTTCAATTCGAATCCCCGAAAACGTTAATTTTAAAAACAGCTCATCATTGATTTCGATCAAATTTTAAAAACCAAGAAATGCTTATTCCGAAAAATAACTTATAATCGGTTTTCAGCTAAATAGCTTAGCAAAAGTATTTTTCAAACTAAACACTGAAATATTTGGTACTGTTTTGTCTGCCAAATTTTACAAAAACCGCTCCTACGATTTTGATCAAAATGCATACTAAAGATAACATCAGTATTCTAAATAATATTCCGTACTTAGTTTTTCTCAAAAAATTCTAATAAATCCGATTTTTAGTTATTTATCAAAAAGGACTACCTAAGCAAAAGCCGATCTCTGTTCATATATATTTTTAAAACTCAATACCGCGCTTTAAAAGTGAAATAGCAACAGCCATTAAAAATGCAATAACAGTTACGAACAATTTATTTTAGCAAATATTACACAGGTCTTCTTTTTTTTTCAAAAATGTTGAATATGCACGTTAAAATAATTCCAACCACTTGGAGTTTATACAGAAAATCTCACTTCATTTCCACTTCACACACGTCCATTGGGATAGTTTATAACTGCTATTGCAAATTCAAAACCAAATATCTAATTTGTTACATATTATAATATGACTATGTAAAGATATCAGTCTATCGCGAAACCTATTTCCAATCCCTGACCTGATCAGCGTCATTTACTATTCTAGTCGCAAATAAACACATACCGTAACAGATCAGAAAACAGAAACTTCTAGTAAACGCTTACATCCCTTAACCCAAGAATCTTGTAAATTATGCAAGCTTATAAAATAGTACAGTATGCGCTTAAAACTCTCTAATCAGAAGTTGTAACAAATGCCTTTTACTAGAGCTTCAACTTAATTGCTTCAATTGTTATTTGATATTAGTTAAGTACATATACTACCATACCAGATGAATAACTAAAAAAATGGATTTTATTTAACACTATTCCTAGCATCGCTTCCTAGATTTTTACCTACCTAATAAAATAAGGAAACAACTACCTAATCAAACATTTGATTAACGAGAAAGTTTCGTTCGATCCAGTCGTGCACTTTATTTTTTCTGCATTTTTGCTGCCAGTACCTACTTGGATGATTTAGTGGTCGTTTCGAAGTTTTCCTTGCGTTGTTGTCTTGTAGCCACAGTGTTGTAGTTGCAGTTTATTTCTGAATTTTTGATTAACATGTCCTTGTCGTTAACGAACAAGTGGTCTTTGCTTCTGTAGATATAACTCTGTAGTCGGCACTCGGCAGTCGTTTCTTTTTTTTTTTTTGTAGTAGCAGTTGTAGATTTCTGAAGTTTTAATGTAGTTTTCCGTTTTGTGGCCAAGTAAATATTTGTCGCTTCTGTAGCTACAATTCGTAGGTAGGTATTTTTTCTTGAAGCCGAAACCAGTATTTTGTGTACCTTGTCGCTATCGACGTTTAATTTGGCTATGTCGCTTTAATATTTTTTGTGGTCGGTGACCTCAGAATTCACTGTTGATTTGTTTGTTTTGGTATCGCTATTGTATTTTTTTTTTGTAACAGGTATCGCAATTGTTTGAATCACAAATGTTGTTTTCCATTATTTTTTTGTTAATCACTGTGTAGTTTTATTGTAGCCATAGATTCGGTTTTTCTCTTTTTTCAGTCAAAGTAATAGATTGTTTTTTGTAGTTTCAGTACTATCTACTACAAATATTCATTGAAATTCGCATTTACGGAGAAGAAATATATACTACTATATATAACTGAGAGAGTTATAATTATGTTGGAGAGATAGATACCTATCTTCTCTGAAGATGTAGGTACAATATACATAAATTCAATGATTGGTTGGTTGGTCGCCGCCTAGAGCACGTCAGTTTAGCACCTAGAATACCTACCTATAACCAGAAATATGTTCCAACTGCGTCTTACCGCACTTTACGGGGCATTGTAGTTGCACTTCATTTGTCAAAATTTGTTAAGAACCACCGCAGTTCGTCTTTCTAAAGTTTTTATAGATGAAGCAAAGAAATTCCAACAAACTGCACAAAATGAATACTTACGTCAATTTCCGTAGTCGCAGTCCTCCTCAACACAGTGCACACTGCACACATCCCTTTCAACATGCTCTCAACAAAAAGAAACAACAAACTTTATGACATGGAAAATTTAGTTCTCACTCGTCGTGTGTTTCTATCGTCATCCTCATCACACTCATCAGCATCACACATTTGTTTTCACCAAGTTATGCCTCTCGTCCCCGCTTATTTTATACACTGCACAACAACATCGCCTTCGTATGAACGGCTATATATGTTTTGATGTGTGTGTGTGGGTGGAAATTGCTCGTCATTGTCATGATCGTCCTTGCCATCATTCTACCCACTCGAAGTTGTGTTACAAATTTCCAACTTTATATTTCCTCACAAAAGGACCCAATCAGTTGCCACTTGAGCAAAACATACGTTCTCCCATCCGAGAGCGCAGTGTGGCGCGTTTCAACACTCCAGTTGGAAACTTTCAAATGAGTTGGAATTATTCGCATCGTTTCGACTTGAAAATCGGTCCTGTAGGGCCCTCTTCCAGCAACCCGTGGGGCCAGCGAGTGTGCTTCGCATTTTCTAGTACTTCCGGAGAAAATAAAAACTTTTCCCATACTTTGGTCGGGGATTTTAGTTTTCGGTGTTTTTTTTTTTTTTTTTTTTCCTTTTTCATATTATATACCCGCCCGTTCGCCATTTAGTGAATCAATTATGAGGAAGCAAAGAGAAGGTTAAAAAAGGCACACAAATCAAATTAATTTCTACTCTCGTTCATAGAGAGCCACGCCCACTTGAACTTTCAGTTCAACACGAAGCCAATCATAGAACTATTCAAATCTGTGATTATTATTCCAAATGATCCGTTTAGGGAGTTTTTTGTGCACCGGCAGAGAACGACTGGTGAGAAAAGTTTTCATGTTTTTTTGTTGCGTATGCAAAGGAGTTGGCAAGGAATTATCGGAGTTCAACAAAGGGACCTTAGCGCGGTGAAGTGGTGTAGTAATGGCGTGGCTGCGATTTCCACGAAGCCGGTGGAGTTCTATTCAGAAGGGGTGCAGAACTTATGCTATTAGGTATGAATTTTAAATAGAACGACCGACGACGACGAGATTTCTATTTGATAAAAGCCAGAAGGAGTCTATGCCGTGCGAAGTTAGTCTATTAGGTTTAATGAAAGGGGTCGTCCTGATGCCGATCGTTGGGAAGAAAAATTCTTTATTTGTTGTGGGACTGATGGATTGAGTTATAAATGTGTGCACGAGGTGGGATGAAGTACGTTCGTACCGTCAAGAGTCTTGGCCAAGCAAATTAACAGAAGCTTCGAATTCCATAATTGATCTTTTCGGCACCAAAGAGTCTAAGGTTACTTTCTCGTTCATTGTCCTATCTTCTTTAAAACGGCTTCATTATTTAGAACCAGAGATTGAAGACTTCTTACAAAATTTTTGAAAATGACCGTTTATATATTGCTTTGGAAATTGTTTATCCACTTCCTTCGCGAACTACAATCCCGAAGCGAGAAACCAACTCAAGTCACCAGCACCACTTCATTTCTATGAACAAAATACCAACCAATCCCTAAGCCGATTGCGTTACCACTTACCAACTAAAAATTCTCTTATGGCTGCTCGGAAGAGCTTAGTTCGAACTAAAACTTTATTGAATTCTTCATTTCGATGCTGATTCCCCCAACCGCCCGGTGCCCGGGTCTCGCCCAACCCCGAATCGGTAATATTTATGAGAAATTCCATTTGTCGAATGTATGGCTTTGACAATGCTCATGATTTAGTCGAAGCCCAACCACAACCCTCAAGCCTCAACATACGCCACGGGACAATTCCAAAGGAAACTACCAAAGAAAAGTCTTAAGACAAAAAGTGTATATACTCGGATATATCATAATGGAAAGTTCCACCCCACATATGACAACACCAACAGCAACACAAATGCCCCCTAGGGCAGCATAAAAAAAAAAAAAAACGTCCTTGCAAGTAGACACTGCCAGACCTAAGGAGATATACCACATTAGAGCGGTGGGTCTGCAAAGGAATTGTATTTGTATCTCAGGCAGACGTCCACATTATCCAAGTTTTTTTTTTTCCTCTTAAGCGTTTTCGTTTTCTCGCTCATCCTTTTTCCTGTCGAGTGATTTTCCTTCCATGCCATTGCTTATTTTGCTCAGAAAGAAGTTAAAAAAGCACACACACAAAACGAGGAGGACGCTGAAAATGTGTGGTGGTGGTGGTGGGGCTTGGTTTTGGTGAGTCAACGATATCACTTGGAAATGTGTATGGTTTTTGGCAGGACATAAGAATTCTCACCGCATACTTTATCTCCTCTTGACGTGAATCGAAAATGGAAGTGCCCCAACCATGGTCTCCTGGAGATGATGGTAATGCCATTGGATAGAGAGAAGACAAAAAAAAAATGAACCTGCGAGGAACCCAGCAAGAACTCTGCGTCGTAATTTAAGCTACATTTTTCATTCACAGATCTAAACTTCTGCTGAAGGCAATAATGTATAATGCATCCGCCAACCAAAAGGACTCTAGTGTTTGTTTGACACCACGAATAATCGCTTTGCATTCGCTTTGGACAGCTCTGAGGGGGATTTTGAGAAAAAGGATAATTGTTTCGGTGCATACAAGCGATGATGACAAGTCGGTGTGGCTCCAGCGATTTACTGGAATTATAGGAAATTCCCTTTGGTGGATTTATTTACGATCGGAAAAGGTGTGTGGGAAGTACTTATAGGTACTTAAGTATGAAATGTACCACACCAACGGCCGCACTGGAAGCATTTGTGCATCTTTTACCACTAAACTTACACACTTGATCTTGACACACCGTTCGATGTGTCGTATCGTAACCTAACTGACAGACTGGCATAGGAACTTAGTTTCGAGAGGAAATGAGACCTAAGTTTATACAGATGGATCCAAAACCAGTGAGGATACGGGGTCAGGTATATATACTCCAGCGAGTTGGACCTAACATATGGCCCTGAGAGATTGTGTTGGGTACCTGGGGCACGAAAGGGTTACGAAAAGGCAGACGTTTTGGCTAAGGAGCTCCCAATTAATACAGTGATTGAGGGTTTCAGACCATACCTACGGCCGTTGCTAGAAGGGTTATCTTTGAGAAGGGCATAGAGTCTCAAAGGTTGGTTCCTCAAACATGGACACATAATTAAATTCAGTACGGAAATTGATTTTAACCATAATAGTTCCTTGGGGATGGCGATGGGCCCACTTTGGTGCCTGGTCTCTTGTGATGAGCTCACAAACAACAGTGAATTGCTGAATACACGCTGAATACACACCAGAAACAACTATAAACTGTTAACAATTATTAAAGAATAATATAAGGAAAATTAAGCTATCTTTGACACATTTAAATAACGAAAAGAAAACGAAAACGAAACAATGAGACTTAATAATTTTGAATGGTGTTCTCGATTGCAGGAAATAAAGCAAACTCTCAAACTGCTGAATTTATGGGAGTTTATTTCTACAAAGGAGTTTTCTACAATATAATGAGATCTTTTACAATTAGGTACACTTACCGCGGTTTACATCTCTTCCCTTGACCGGTGCTGCCAGGTTCTTTTAACCACAGGGAGAAGCGACAAAAGTCTGAGTGGGGGAAGCGAGGAGTAACAACGATTCTTGCTTTTTTGGGAGTTACCCCGACAATATCTCTGTTGTCGCTAAATTGCGCTAGATTACGCCAAAAAAAAATCATTAAAAACTAAGAGGTAAATTTAGCACTAGAACCTACTGAAATTCTGACATAATTTCATAAGCTATAAAGTAGGACATTTTTAAAAGATTCAACTCTCGAAATTTATATTTTAGGCTTGATAACAAATCAAACAGTGCATCTATTTCAAGCAATTTGTTCGTCTTTTTACAAATATTTTTTCATTTTTTGCACCTAACCAGAGTTTCAGATGAATTTTAAGACGATGCTTGATCAAATTAAAAGCGCTAGAAAATCCGCTAGGAGCTAGAATTTTTTAATACATGCTAAAACTGTTAAAAAAACCGTCAAATCAGCTACGAAATCGCTAAACTGTCAGCGGTGCGCCTTGACTCTCGAGAATAAAGGAAAACGGAAATAAAATGGCTGACCATGGAAAGAAGTGTCAAACCGCGATCGAAAAAGTAGTGCCAACTCGTTGTTAGTTATCAGGTACTAGGCGGCATGTTTAGGTTTTCGGGTTTTCCACAAATGGATTATAACGAACAATCTTAAAGAACTGTATTATTGACAGCTAGGTACCGGCTAAAAGAAAAGTTTTCACTTCGTCTTCAAAGACATTGTTATATTTCAGAAGGCAGAAAGAAAGATAGGCTACGGTTTAAGTCTTTGGATAAGACCATACGTACGACGAATACTTCTTTAGGGATTATGAACCGTCCATAAACTTTTTAAGTTCTTTGTGGTGGGAACAAATTTGAATTACTTATTGTCCGGTAGCTATAATACATAAACCCTAAGTCGTGGTTGATTTTTGTATAGTGACCAGTGATTTTTGGTGATGAGATCCAATTAATATGACCGTTCCTCCAATATATATTATATGAATATGATTTTGCATTCATTCCAGATACCTTTGGGGACCCCTCAGAAGCCTTACAAACTTCTTCTTGACTTTTTTCAGGGACGGTATTGTTGCTTGCATTTGTTTGGCCTTTAAGTAGCTACTCTGTCTTGAATTTTATAAACCCCCGTGTGAAAGAAATTATATTTGACATGAATGCATTGTTACCGAGTTTGCTTCCTCCTTTTGGAGGTTGACACTAAAAGTCGTGTGCTTCATTCGCTCATACCAAACCTGAGACTCTTTGAATCTGCCGCGGCTGCATTCTGGTGACTTACGAGCTGTTAGCTGTGGTTTCTGAGCTAAAGCAATTGGGAAGAGCTCTTTTGAAACGCTGAGGCCTGCACAGACCGGAGAGCCTAAAACTCATTTCTTTTTGCGGCTTGCAAAACTGATCGCACACATCACAGCCAATTCCAAACACTAAGGTCAATATTAACTTTCCGAAAATAAACTTTCCGGAGTAGGTATATCGAGTGCGCTGAGAAAAAAAAATTCTCACAAACAACCACAATCAATGTGGTCACGAATAATTTGTTTATTTTCATTGCACACCATGCCAACCACCGAATAACAATTGCTGCACTATGGCTCTCTCATCAATGGTTATCTTCCTATCTTCATAGCACTTCACACTCACAGCTTACAAGAGCCCCTGTCCCTCTCTGTCTTTCTCGCGGTCGTATCTCGTATTGCAAGGACCTTTTTTGGTTTTGCTGCATAAATCACCAATGGAAGAACTCGGGCATTCGGAATGCAAAGGTTGCACGGGTGCCATTCTGCCATTGTTGGCCCGAGTTTTAAATAAATTCATTGAGAAATGAATTCATTGGATGCTCTGTGTCCTTGGCGTCGTTTGGCCTCCCAGTTCCCACCTCTCTCTCTCTCGCACTCCTATATTACACAAATTTATTCATTTTTCAACAACCCACTCGAATCGTCCTCCGTGCAGTTTCTTCTCAAATTTGTCCTCCTGTTTAATTAAGAAAAAAAAAAAAAAAAAAACAATTGAGAAATTGATTGTGCTCCCAATTATCCAAGGACTATCAATCGAGGTCGTTGTCCCATTGATAAGGGAAAAATTCTGAAAACACGTCGTATGTCGCTGAGAGTCAGTTGCTCAACCCACTTCCTTGTCATATGCGCACTTCCATCCTGACCATCACTCAGCCCCAAAGTGTTGACAAAGCCTAAAGGAAATTTGTAGTTTGAAAGGAATTGCCCCTTCCCGAACTGAAACTCCAAATCCAATCAAATATTCTCTTGGAAGGGTGGCGGCATGAAATCAAGTTAAGCAAAGTGAACCAACGCGAAGGACCCAGGATGTCAATCATCTATGTCATCGTTATAGCGCTGTGTTGATCCGAGTATCCGATGAATTCAAATTAACATTCCATCTGTTCTCTCTGCAGACAGGCGAAGGCGATAGTGCAAGGAGAATGCGGGCGATGTTTTTCTCCTAGTACCGTACTCCAATATGCAGAATAAATAAGCTTGAAATGGAGATCCTTTTACTGTGTAAATAATCGAATTTTATACCTTTTATATTCGGGGTGTAAAGCGATGAAGTCGGGAAGGGTGTTTGACTTAATTGGGCTGGCAGGTAAGTCAAGTAAATGTGAAGGGTAAGTTTTAATTAAATTATTTCAAAATAATTTCGGTCTATTTGAGATTGGATAAATTTTTAGATAAGGCTACATGTTGAAAGGTGTCTGCTGTAGAATACACCAACTCACCACACCAACCCTGTCTTACTGATATCATTCCGCGAATTGCTCAGGTCCCTTTCGTTCGGCAGTACATTCCTTAGTTGTAATCTGTTGCGAATAAGTCCGTCCTATTGGCCTTATCTGATATTCAGAAAGCTGCGTCTCAATCCTCTTAAATGGACCCCACAGACACAAATAAAACAGCAAATGGAAACCAAGGGAGGTTGGACTTCAAATTAAAAGGGCACCAGGGTTGTATCTCTTATCAGTTGCTTTACATCGCGATTCGAGTAGAGAAATCCTTCTTTATTTCCATCGCGTTTCGAGAAACTTAAATCCATTACTCCTAGGCTGATGGTTACGTCAGAGCAAAGAAGCAAAGATCCTCTGCCATATGCTTTGACACTTTGCAGTGCGAAATTGACATCCCCATTAAGGACACCATCGCGAGCACGTGAAACTCAGGCTACCCTGCATGCATGTAGCAAACAATAATGGGGTTTATTACATAATTTAGCCGCTGCCATCTGCGGGAGTGAAGTGCCATTTGGGTGGCACCATCAATGTCATTCCACCCTTTTGCAAGTTGTATAGGTACCTTTACTGCGACAGCGAAATAGGTTAGTAGCAGACGCGCTGCCAATATTGAGGGTAAAAGTAATTTAGTGGGCTTTTCAAAGAACAGCCAACTAAGGAAGTAGGCCAGGCTAAATTGCGGTTGTGAACACAAGAAAAAAAAAAGACACCAAGTTACGAAGGTAAAGACCTACCCGCCAGAGCCGACGCGCGTCTATTCGTCACGCTGTACGGATGCTAGCAATGTATAGAAGTGACTTTAGTGCACTTCTGGAAAAGAAGCATGCCTCTCGCATCTGCATATGGCGACGAGAAGAGTAATTTTTTTAAAATGCATAAGTTGCAGAGTCTGACGTAATGCAATTTTAAAATGCTCTTCATATTATTACGCTTCAAAAAAACACTCACGCTGGCAAGAAGAAGAAGAACACGGTGACTGCGATGACATAATTAAGATGATGATGATGGCGCACTTGAAAGATGTTTCGTTGGCCATTTGGTTGGTTGTAGAATCAAAAATAGGACTTAATTGCTGGTAAGGGGAAACTGCGACATTACAAGCAAATGCATTTCACGTTTACCTAATTGAATAGACGAAGAGGAATGCGTCTGGTGTTCAACCAATGTAGAATGTAGATTGGATGCAGTTACGCAAATTCTGTGCTCCCATGGTGGGCATAAACCACAAATTTTGAATGCGTAAAAAATTGTGTGAATTCTTAGCGATCGCTAAAAAAAACTTCTCCCAGGCTTCTTGCCACACCCTTCATGGAGGAAATTATAATGAACAAACCAACGTTTCTATCACATCTTTCGTCCTTATATCAGCTGGTGTCTGAGCCCAAAACATGGACACAGTTATATTTAATAAACAGAATTCCGAAGATGTGAGTCTACATTTAGGTGCAAACTACTACTCGCGATTTGCACTGCATTTTTAAAAGTACTAGAGTTTGCCTATCGGTAAAAATTCTACCATTCTTATGACCTGGCTTAAGCGTAATACGGAGTTCATCCGTAATGAAATTTTCCGATGGTCTCCAAATGGACAGCGAAACGTCTGCGAAAAGGCAGCGGAAAATAATTTGTGTAGATTTCCATCAGCTGAGACAAAAGCAGCAGTGTTCCAAGCACTGGCTTTTTATTTCCAATTTGGCTCCTTAAAATTGTCATTTTGGATTTATCGTAATTTACGCTATTCACTTTATTTAAAGTTTGGCGATTTTTAGGATCCTTAGGAATTTATAATTCTATTGCGAACGTACTCTTTTCGTATAACTTAAACTTTCTAAACAGTTATATCTTTTTTGATTATTGGGCATTTCAGATTTTGATATGAGATTTCAGATTTCTGCTGCAAAATGGAACATTAGACCCGAATTTTACTGGTTCCTTTGTGTATTGAGTTGGCCGCAAAAAACGTATTTTTTACCTGCACTGGAAATCCATTGCAATTGATTTTCACTTCGATCTCAACAAAGCAAAGAAAAGTAGGATTTCAGCACGCAATTACAACAACTACGCTCAACTTGACACTTCGAAGACTCACAGAAGTTGTTTCAATTATATGCTGAAAAATCCTGCTTTCCTGATATTATCGAAGCTAAAAAACACACATCTTTAAAAATAATTTAATCAGAATAAGTGTGCCTATGAATTACAAAAAATGCGCATTTTTAATCTTCATATTTGAGTTTGGATATTTTCGGCTTCAAAATTTTTCATTTTAGCCCCACATTTCTTACAAAAGCTGGCAACTATGACACTGCAGTACAAATACCAAATGTTCGCAAGCAATGGGTACATTAAGTCGACTAGATTGGTGTTGATACATAGATAGGATAACCTGAACGCAAAAACTAGATTGGTCGGGAACGTCACTTTTCCTACATCATCCATATATCCGAACTGTCAACTTAGTACTGATGTCACGAATTTCTTGACTAGATTCGTCGGCTATCCCCCCACATAAAGGTAAACTGAAACAGCTGCTCATTAGGGTGGAGTGAAATTTTCGTTTCCAATATTTTTTTTTTCCTGTGTTATAAATTGTTGACCCATGGTCTTAAATGTATAAATTCCAAATTTCATTCTTTTACGTGAACATCTTCAGGTGGCGCACTAGAATTGAACATTGAAGTATAAGCGAAAAAAGGTATCCCAAAACGGTCGAAATAAAATGCATTAAAATATTTTTTTGTTTTGTTTTTATTAAATATACTATTATATAAATAGATACAAAAACACTAAATAGAATTTGAAATAAGTTTAAATGTTTCCATCAGTAGTTGTTAGACCTTCGGTACGGTTGAAATAATGCGTTTTTGTTTCAAAAAAAAGGTAATTCTTGCCTGGATTTAATTTTTGCTCTAATGTAACCATCTCTTGCCTCTTTTCCGCAAACAGATAATGAAGCCTCGGTAACAAGCTTAACGCATCGTTCTACTGCCTGAGTGTGGCAGGGGAACTTCTGCAAAAACATTAATTTTTCCTTAGAAGAAATCATGTTCGATATTTCTGTATCGCTGTATTTCACTGTCGTCGGTGGTTCGGTAACTTTTTCATTCGACCAGTCTATTAAGTCATAGTAATTAGATGCATCTATTTGTAGTTTAGGAAGTTGAAACTCACGAACTTGATTGCCTTTTTTCAGTTGTCTTGCCTTTATTATTCTTCGGAGAGCTAGCTCTCTTATGTGTGAAATTTTCTGGATGTGCGAAGAATGAATTTCTTTGGATAGTTCTTATAACGATGTTTTTAAGATCATCCCGCAAGTACAACGATCTTTTAATCATGTTAAAAATGTGAATCGGACCATATTTACATGATGGCTTGTTTTTTATGTCAAACCAGGTTGGTGCGTAGACTTTCATTATGAATATGACAAGTTCTTTGAGGTTTTCCGATGGATTTTCTGTGCCAACATATAACCGAAGAATCCTGTTTGCACAAGTTAACCATCGCGAATGTGCTAACTTTCCTGGATCCTTGCTAGCTAAAGCAGGCAAAATTGAACCTCTAGAAATAGCTGAGCACATTTGATGCAAATATTTTTGATCAGTGCTTAAAGAGTCAGCATCCACATTCGGAAGTTCTGCATATACTGCTTCAAAATTTACCACTTTGAAGTTCAGGCACTTTTCAAGCATTTTTCCAATGCTTCCGGAAAAACTATTGGGGCCGGTTGTGGTTCCATCGAGACCTGCAAACAGATGACGAAGCGGTAGCTCATTTGCATGTAATAAGCACACAAACCATTGTAATGGACGACCGAAATGTTTTTCTAATAATGCAATAACGCCATTCTTATGCCCTGTATTTACAGCAGTGCCATCACACCCAATTGCTACTAAAGACGTATGAAGTTCAAAATTTGTTTCTAAAAAGTCAACTATACTTCTTTCGATAGTAACTGCTTTTCCCGAATCAACTGAAAGATGTCCGATATACTCTGAATCTGGCTCCGATATAAGTGAGATATGTTCTTCAGTAACAGTCTTTCGATGTGATATGGTGTCAGTCTTAGCGATGAATAGTGTTTTGTCTTTACGGCCGTCAAAATAAAGTGAGGATATCGGTTTTCTAAAGCATGCAGCTTCACATTGTAAGCCTAGACGGACTTTTTGACGCTCTCGTCGTAACTTACTGCGATCTATTACTTTCGATGAATTTTTACTACTTATGACGTTTAAGTCCAGCATAGCAGCGTTTACTATGATAGCTGCCGATCTATCAGAAACCCCGGTTCTATCACAAGCTGTAGCCAAATTCTGTAGTTTGTTTCTCATTTGAAAAGTTTCTTGCTTTTTTTTACAGGGTTTTGATGGGCAAAATTCATTGACTTCAGTATCAGAATCATTAGAAGCACTGTCAGACAAACATTCCACAGCTGCAGCAGAAGTAGAAGTGCTTGGAGTATCAGCCGTAGTTTTCAAAAATTGTTGGTATTTTCGTTTCCTAAGATCCTTACGATGCAAAGACTTGGTTGCCACCTGATCAACAGATCCAATATACATTTTACGATAATTTCGTTGATCTTTTAAAAAGGGTTCTTCTGCAATGGGTACTTTGGTCTCACATTTACACAATGCTCTTGAAATACATTTACAAGTTGCAATATCAAACAGCTTCTGCAGAGAATCTTGATAAAACTCCTGCTTTTTTGTTTCATTGCGTAGTTTCTTAGTACTCTTATACTTATTATAATACGAAATCAACCTTGCAATAACTTGTTGATGACTGATGGTAGGAAGTGAAGCTTTATTCCACATATTTTCGACGTCATTAGATACTATTTCACTTACTTCCTTAATTGAGGGATCTTTTCCATTATTCAATGCAATTAAATCGTTTCTTATCCACAAATAATGTTTAATTATATCAAAATAAGTTGGCAACATATTCTCATTCAGCTTTTGTGGGTCACCAAAAATAGGGCAACGTGAATTTTTACGAGTTTTAGGCATTTTAATAAGTCAATGGCAAATGAATTTATTGCTGTAAGAATGGATGTCCAAGAAATTTTTATGAAGGTGGTGGAACGAGTAACTTAGTTAAAGGTATAAATACTAAAATAATTTAATACGCACAATTAGACTTTATAGAAAGCGATTCTAACACATTACTTAAAAAATATATTAAAAATTACTATGAATTGAAGGAAAAATTAAATTGTAGGCCTTGAATTTCAAGTAATTTGCGGCAACTGAATGTAAAATCATAGGTTCCTGATTTTAATTAACTCTTTTTTGAGGGAAGAATTTTTAAATATTAGGTATTATTTTTTTTTAATTCAAGTCGTCTGCGCCACCTGAAGATAAAGTCATAGGTACCTGATTTTTTGCATAAATGATGTCCTAATATAGGGTCACCAATTAATAACACAGGAACAAACTAATTTTGAAAAACAATTTTTTTTGCCATATTCACTCCAGCTTACTGCTCATATGACCGTTTTCAATCAATCAAAACCGAGATACATCTAGTCAGACAGCTGTCAGACTTACTAAACTAAATACCTGAACGTCCCCAATTAATGCCCCGGACAATAAACTTGTGTGAAAAGAAAGTGGAGAATTGTACCAAGCAATCTACTACAACTACCCACTTTTCCGCCTTCATTTCGCAGCAGCTGCGTACTGCAAAATAAAAAGGAGAGCGAAATTTTTCGTTCATGATTTCCTGTGTGTCACTTTTGTATGAGATTTTTCGTTCCAGAATAGCTGTATACCAGGCTTTACACACCAAACCCAACCCTGGGTTACAGAGATCAAAAAAGGTTTAATCGGAGACAATACTGAGACCACCAACTTCGGTCGATTTCGCGTTACTTTGCTACGATTTACGATTTTATGCACTAGTGTCATGTTACTTAAAAAAATCCGGTTCACCAACACACTCGCACAAAATATGAGCCACTTCCGCTGTCGGCAAAGTTGCTGTCAGCGTTCATAAAATGTTACCCGTTAAATTTGAAATGTGGATAGTAATTGCTTTAAGAAATAAGTATACTTTTGCTTAAAATATTATGAAAAAATAACAATGTATATTGCTTGAGAGAAAATACAAATATTTTGAGCAATTTTCTTCAGTTATTTAAGAAAAATTTAAGCATGAAATTGAAGTTAATTATGTACATCCAAAAGCGGAAATTACACTACCATTTTTGTCCTAATATGTTTCTAGTGTATAAAATATTTCGTTTAGATAGTCTTATTAACCAAACAAATCAATTTATTCGCTTTTTAAAAACTCAAACTCAAACACCATACCCAAAAAATTGACTTATCTAGCACTTTTTGTGAAATAGCCCTTTCAGGGAAATTTCTCATTTTAGCGCAAAACTACCCGCTATATTGAGAAAAATAAAACAACGACCTGTCAAACGAAATCGTTCAAACGTTTACAAAATGAAAATAAATGCGAAGCCGAGCAAGTGTCATTGTGATTAAATTGGTAAAAATGTAAGTAAAATAGGAATTCAGATTTTATTGTTATGATATTTGTATTATTTACTTAATTGTAGTGGGGACTTTGCCGCTGCCGGTGGTACTCTAGCGCGAGCGTTCCTTCATCTGGGATATTTTGTGCTAGACGTCTAGCGGACAGTGGTACCCGGCCAATGTCTTTCAATGCATAAAGATTCGTATTTTGTTGTATTGAAGGCAATTCAAAAATGCCCGTCGGCGTCGGGATGGTTTGTTTCTGCGCTGAAATTATTATTAACATTCCGTCTGTTGGATAGTTTTGAGGTTATGACGATATTTGTGTTTTAGATAAATTTGAAGAATAATTTATTTATGTTGTCAGATTGCTGAGATTCCCTCAATTTTGTTGGCTTTCCTTATTTTCGACGGATGGCTTTTTCTACATCAAATTTCCCATTAAAAGAAAGTGAAATATCCCACGGTATATATCTTCTCTTCAGTTCTCCCGGAGCTTTTGTAGGCGCACGTCGTGCACGCACTCAGAGTTCTCAGACTTAAACCCCTCGTTTCTGAAAATATTGTTGCCAATATTTATAAACGCGTGAGATCGCCTAATTTCGAGGACATTACTATGTCCTCGTATAAAAAACCCAAAACCATGCCGAAAATGGTTACGCGGAAAAAAGACCCAAGGGCAAACTATTGGACCCCTCTTCAATGTGTACACGATAGTGATAATATTAGTGATGAGATGGACGAATTTGTGTCGCCAGATAAATCTCCAAATAAAGTAAATTTTCCACCACCAATTAAACTATTGCAGAAGCCCTCTGATTATGTGCATAAAATCATGAAAACCCTTAATATTTCCGATTATTCGATTAAACAAATTTCTATCGGCATAAAAATCATGTGCGAATCAATTAACTCTTACAATTCTGTTCTCAGTAAATTAAAAGATGACAATTGTCAATTCTTCTCACATGATCTTAAAGGTGAAAAAGCTTTTAAAGTCGTTTTGTTTGGCTTAGGTGCAATTGAAGTCAGTGTATTAAAAAACGAACTAATCAATCGCGCCCTTAAGTGCAAAGAAGTGAAAATTGTTACCAAGAAGTACGAACATTATTCAGACACATTTTATATTGTTTCACTTGAAAGTGGATCTGTAAAATTATTTGACCTTAAAAAAACATACGTTCGATCTTCCACACACAAGTCAACTGGAGCTTTCAACGAAAACAAAGGAACAAATTAACACAGTGTAGAAACTGAGAAACTGCCATATCAAAACATACTGCTCGAACTGTGCTGGGCCCCATAAGACAGATGAATGCATGAATGCTGATCTTCTCAAGTGCGCAAACTGCAGTGGGAACCATAAATCCACCGACGATGTATGCGTTAGCCGTAACCGATATCTAGAAATGAGAGCGAAAATTGCAACCAAAACAAATCGTTCTCAATCTCGCTCTCATCCAAGGCCAAATACTGCTGTAAATCTAAACACTGTCCCCATTAACTACATGTCTGTCAACGATTTTCCCGCTCTTCCTCAAAGAAGTAGGTACATCAAATCGAAATCGTATGGAAGACACCAACACTTCGCGACCAATTGCGTGGACGATCCCAGCTGAAGTGCCATCGAGCAACAACAACCATGCGTCCACTGCCAGCGGCGATCTGTTTACGATGGAGGAGCTTAATTCTCTTGTCATGGAAATGATAACGAAGTTAGGTTCGTGTAAAAATAAAGTAGAACAATTTAATGCCATCGCACAATTAGCAACTAAGTTTCTGTACTCTAATGTCAAGTAATATAGTGGATAGTAATATAAATGTTGTAACCTGGAATGCCAGAGGTATTGGAAAAAAACATGTTGAATTCATTAACTTTCTAAACTCTAATAATTTTGATATAGCACTAGTCACGGAGACTTGGTTGAAACCCTCTATTCAAATTTCTACTTCCATGTTTAAATGCTATCGAATTGATAGAAGAGTTAGGAGAGGTGGAGGAGTAGCGATTCTGATAAGGAGGTCAATTCAACATGAGCTTTTAAGAAGTGTGCAAACACGGTTTGTTGAAAATATAGGTATAGAAGTCAAGCTAAGAAATGGTAATTCAGTAAAAATATTTTGTGTATATTTTCCTGGTGGAATCTCCAGAATTGAAACGCGATCAGGATTAAAGTCCGATCTAAGAAAGCTTTTCAGTTTAAATGGTGAATTTTTAATTGGAGGTGACATCAACTGTAGACACCGTGATTGGGGTTGCGTCCAAGCTAATTCTTGGGGAAATGTTTTGTCGAACATTGTTGCTGTGTTACCAGTTCGTGTCCTGTTCCCGTCCAGTCCTACATATATTCCAGCTGGTTCTCGTGGTCGTCCGTCTGTAATTGATTTATTTATCACCAACATTTCTAGTCATATTTCTCAGCCAGTGTCCATAAACGACCTATCCTCAGATCACAAGCCAGTCCTCTGTCAACTCCCATGGTCTGGGGAAAAAAGTTTTCAATATATTCAGGACTTAAAAAACGCGAATTGGGCAGTTTTTCGTTCAGAAATAAAAAGGAAACTTCGAAACGTACCTATTAGCTTAGAAAGAGTAACTAGCAAAGGAGATGTTGATAATATTGTTCATAAATTTTCTGAACATGTGCTTAGTTCTGCTGATTGTAGCGTACCAAAAGTTGAAAAGAAATATTTTTGTGTGAAACTTCCGGGTCATGTTTTGGAACTCATACGACTGAGAAATATGCATAGGCGTAACTGGCAAAGGTATAGAGAACCTATCTCTCAAAGTCATATAAAGCTTCTCAACAAACAAATAGTCAAGTTCATTCATAATAAACGCAATGAAGAATGGAACTCTAAGCTTATGTCATTAGATACGGCTTCTAAACCTTTTTGGAATATTGTGAAAGTTATTAAAAATAAAAATACGCAAATTCCTTGTCTTGAAAGTGGCGGTTACGTATATTACACTGACCTTGACAAAGCCAATGCACTCCGCGACAAATTTGCTAAAAATCATTCTGTTTCACAACATCTAGGAGATGCAAACACAGACTTACTTGTATCCAACTCCCTGCAGACACTAACCTCTACTGTAGCGGAAACACCGGCGACTGAGTTTGTTAGCGAAGCAGATATAAAATACTTAACAGATAATTTAATTGTTAAAAAAGCTGGTGGTCTGGACCATTTAAGAAATATTTATTTAAAAAACCTACCTAAGATTGGTATTAAATACTTAACTTATTTAATAAATGCGTGCCTGAAATTGCAATACTTTCCAACTGCCTGGAAGGAAGCAAAGGTTGTACCCAATCCAAAAGCAGGAAAACCAGCTAATAATCCCGAAAGTTACAGGCCTATTAGTTTGCTAAGTAGCGTAAGCAAAATTTATGAAAAAGTACTCAAGGATAAATTGTTAAAAATAATTGATTATCGAAATATTTTTCCTAATGAACAGTTTGGTTTTAGGCGTTATCATAGTACTTGTCACCAAATTCTCAGAATTTGCAATACTATAAAGGCAAATCGTGACGTAGGAAAATCGACGGGATTGATACTTCTCGATATTGAAAAGGCATTTGACACCGTTTGGCACAACGGCCTTTTATACAAAATGCTTGATTTAAATTTCCCTGTATTCCTTTGTAAAATTGTTCAAAGTTTTTTGTCTGGTCGTAATTACAGAGTGTATGTCAATAATAGTTCATCGAATTTACTAGATATTACCGCAGGTGTTCCCCAAGGTTCAGTTCTTGGGCCGTTACTATATAACTTGTACACGTCAGATATCCCATCCTTACCGGAATGTGAAATCGCTGTATATGCCGACGACACTGCAATATATTCGTCGCATGAGTTTGGTCTCACCATTGAGACGAATCTACAAAATGCGGCAGATAGTTATATTAAGAAGATATTACAGCAAATGGAAAATAAAAGTAAACGCGGAAAAGATCCAAGCTATCTTCTTTACAAGAAAAAGAAAGTCTTGTTTCTTACCTTCGAACCATTTATTAATAAATGGTAATCAGATAAATTGGATACCGGTGGTTAAATATTTAGGCGTTTATCTTGATAGTAAGCTAACCTTTAAGGAACATACTGCAAGGACATTACATAAAATAGGTATTGCAATTAAGATGCTGTATCCTTTTGTTAATAGGAATTCTTTATTGTCAAACGAGAATAAAATGTTGATACACAAAGTTATATTCCAGGCAATCTTGTTATACGGCTGTCAAGTTTGGGGAAAATGTGCTGATTGCCTTATTAAAAAATTGCAGATTCAGCAAAATAAGTTATTAAAAATAATGTTGAACCTCCCTTGGCACTACTCCACATCTGCTCTACATAACAGAGCTAATGTTGAATTGATCTCCGATAGAATTCGGAAACTTGTCGGAACGTTCTTGATCAGATGCAACTTCAATGATATAAAATTGTACTCAAAATATTTAAGATTATTTCAGTTGAAACATATACAACCCAACATATCATATCTCTGTACTTTAAATTGTGTGATGGCTCTCCTTTGTAATTTTATAACTGTAAAAATAAATAAAAAAATAAAAAAATATCTTTTCTTCTAATAATGTATGTCTAATACGTATAATGTTCTCTTCTAAAAAGCGCACGATTTATTTTTTATAGCGTACTCCCATCGCTAATGACAAAATGTAGTCGCTTTGTACTTACAAATGCCATTATGCTCCCCAACTAATCAACTTAAATGCTTTTATATGTCAGGGGACGAAAAAAATACCCAAACATTATTAACACCAATGCTCCAACAAAATGCTGTTCCCTTGAAGTTATTTTCAAATCCTTTTAAAACCACCTAAGCAACCACAATAAATTTGAAGTTGCCACTCTTCTCTCACTCTTAAAGACACTACAAATGCAAATAGCTCAAGGATATGAAATATCCTCACAACAAAGCACCTGATCCACTGCCACGGCCGTGATACAACTATACATTCGTATACCTAAATAAACGCAAAGACAATACATCACCATCGCAGCACCCGTCCTCAATGGGCATCGTGCCGCCCTGCGATCCTTTCTTTTTCGCATCATCATGCCGAGCACAAGAAACCATCCATTTGCCATCTCTTTAAGGTGAAGTTCAAAGAAGTGGAAAACAATATCCCCATAGAAAATGGATTTCTTCTCTTCACCAGAGGAGGCTACAAGCTACAATGTCTTCGTCGTAGTCGTGTGCCATAGCCATACTCTACATGATATAAGATAAAAGGAAACCCGAAATAAAGAAAAAGTGGGCGCAACAAAAACAAGTGAAAAAAGGAAAATTTAAATGAATAAAAATTCTAAAGAGCCTTACAAAGATACCGCATGAAGCAGAGAAATCTACTTGTATCAAGGTAAACTAGGTGCTCGGATTCGGAATTCGGATTGCCTTGAATATGTGCGTGTTTGAGAATTTGCTTGCTGAATAATTTTATCTCTGAAGACATTTTTTGTGGCGGCACACTGCGACTGCGATAGTGCGAAGGCTTGCGGAATGCGAACGCATGTCTCACTTTCAATCACGGAATGGAAAATGGAATATATATGATTTTGGGAATATGTGCGTTGTCATTATGCAAATGCAAATGTACAGTATAGTGTGCTATTAGAGAAATTGAATTGTTTGGCTAGAGATTTGCTCTTCTCGATATACCTATGTTGAAGTTGATCCCAAATTGGTAGGTAGGTATATCGGGCGATGTGCACTTGTGGATATAAATTGTGCTAAATGCTTTTTTGATTGGTAATCGAGGTGATTGTTTTTTGAGTATGTCCTTATTTATAGTTTTACTTAAAAAAAAAAAACGCTTCTGGCTAACGATAAACTACTTGGCCAAGAATCGCGATTGTTCAGAAATGGGGTTTCAATTGCATTTTGGGAGGTGTGTGCTTTGCTCTGCATATTATTTTCACAGATACCGACCAGAGATTATACTCGTAGTTATGGCTTCCTTAATTTGTTGCCCATCCAGCGCAAAGAGTGGTGGGGATCTCTAATTAGGACAACATTGACTCATTGTCATTATGCAAGCAAGTCCTACGAGACAGGATAGTGGCTCCGAATTATCTAAGCGGCGTTCATCTTGTACTACCTACCACTTAACGTCTATCAGAGCTATAATGGGTACAGTTCTGGGTATGTGAACAGATTGAATAGGTCAAGTTCGCTCTTTTAGTGCGGCAGTCGTAAATTTGTATTTCAAGTACCATCAGCGAAATTTTGTTAGTGCGACATTAGCATTAAATATGCGCCAGTGGCGACGCGTGAGTAAAATTGTAGGCGTTCAATTCATTCTATTTTATTTTTTTCTTAATTTTTTTGTTATATACAAATTTGTACACAGAAAAATTACTTATATTCCAAGTCCAGCTGTCCAGCTTTCTAGATTTGCCCAAAAATATTTTAATGACATTTTCCACTCTTTTTGTAATCACGATTTAAAATTAATTGTTCAGCAGATAGATATAGAGTAAAACCCGGATAATCTCACCTTAAATGTCCCGTTTTGATAGACACTTATGCGGGTGCACAAACATGGGCACTTATCTCTAAATTTATAAAAAAAAAAAATAAATAAAATAAATGAAAAATTGTATAGCAAAAAAACATTGACAGTTTAAATTTTGACAGTAACAGCTATCCAGTCAGTCTCCCTCTCCACCATTGTTAGATTAAGATTATTACTTTTTTATTTTTGATTTTTAAATCATGAAACACAAGGAAGCGCTTAATGAAAAAAAAGCTTTTGTGAAGATTTTTTTTCAGGTAAATTTCAATTAAAATATACAAAATAAAAGGCAACTTAAGCGAAAGGCACTTATCCGGGTTTTACTGTAAGATAAAAAGCGTTGAGAATGAGAAGGTGTTAAGTGATATTTTTGAAAATTTTGATGTTTTTTTTCTGTAAAAGGTATTATGTGACAACTTAAATTTTGGCCTATTCGCCGATACTCTACTGTACTTAATATAGAAGTTGGCTATGGTTAAAGGTGGTAAATACACAACTTTTTAAATGAAAAGTGATTGTAACTTTTTTTCATAAAGGCGTTATAAGCGTTAATTTGTAAAAAAAAAATACCACTTATTGTAACATTTAATAAATGAAGTCACGTTGTCTAAAATATTATTTTCCTTATTTACTTTTACTTCGTATTACCGAACTCCAACTTCTTTTATAAGCAGATTTAGGGGCAAACAACTTTAAACGTCTTTTAATCGAAACTAGAAATTTGTCACTTAACACCTTCTCATTCTCAACGCTTCAAATATCAAATCTCTGTATGTAACGCGGCCCAACAAATGTAAATTTCAATACGAAAATAAACTATCTATCTATCTATACACCAAAAACATCCTATACCAATTTCCCATTTCGTTCATAGCCCTCCAGAACGAGTGAAACGTGAAAGCAACATATTTTACTCATGCTTTCATCTCCACTTTATCACACGCAATACCAAAACCCAAATCCAAAACCCAAGCAACACACGATGGCACGAATCCCACACAAACCCATAGTCATAGTTGATTTCGTTTACAACTGAGCTGAACGAAATAGTGGGTACGAACAGGGCTGATGTTTGAAATTTTCTTTGGGAAGTATAATAGAACTTTTTTGGTGAGTACCTACCGGGCACTACAGAACGAAAGTTAAGGAATTTATTTTTAGCTATGCGTTTTTCGATTAAAACGGTTTGGATATTGGAAGCCTGTGGCCAGTTTTTGGTAGAGTTTGTCTAATCGGTGTTTATTATCCAATGACTGACTTTAGTATCAAAATAAGTGTTCGTCAGTGAAAACGTTGCACCCATTTTACGATCCGGTTACAGGCTTGCCAACGTGAAACATAGATAACTTCGAACAAATATACCGAAAGAGTGGGACGGAGAAATCAAGTTTGCGACAACGACTTAATTTTCCAACTGAAATAACAAATTTTAAAAATTTTATAAATTGCTCACCCAACTCGTATTTTAGTAGGTACACTTCAAAACGTTCTACCTTAAAATAACCTAAAAGAAATGTTTTCCATAACCAAGGTTATTTGTGTACATTACCCTATTTTTTTTTAGTTATTTGTTGAATTAAATTAACTTTCGGACTGAGAAATCTTCGGGAAGGACAAAGGTAAAACAAACATTGGGAAAGACAAATACTTTGTCCCAAATGTACCGTGTTGGCAACCGTGTGCGGCTAATACCTCACACACAGCTTGTTCAATTCCATTTCAAATCTTTAAATAGTGGCAGAAGAGAGAGAATTTCTTGGATCCGTAAAAGTTTGTTATAAAGGGTTTTCGAATAAGAGGTGTTATTTTGGTATTCAATGAGAAATGTCATTCTTTGAGATAAATGATCGGATGTTTATTTCATAGTAAAGAGGATGGTATGGGATGGTATGCTGTTAATAATGAAAAACAACATCAGCCAATTGGCCACCACAAGCACGCATACAGGACCATATCCTTTTCATAAATTTTATCTTTGAGGTCTTGAATCGACGCTGGGCTGTTGGCGTTGACCTTATTTTTCACTCTCGGTGACCAATTGTGATCACCTCTTCGAGAGATAACACGGTCCGTTGCCTGTGTGGCACGTAGCGCCGTCTTGTTGAAAGTAAACGTTGTCCAGATCAATACCATCCAACTCCGACCTTAAAAAAATATTATTCATCTCTCGATAGCGCAATCCAGTCACCGTAATTGTTGATCCAACCTCATTTTCGAAAAAGTAAGTTCCAATATTCCGGACCATAATCCAATATTCCGGACCATAATCCGCAGCAAACAGTCACACATTGAGGATGGAGAGGCTTCTCAACAATAACTTTTGGGTTGTCCGAGCCCCAGATGCGATAATCTTGCTTGTTGACGTAGCCACCGACGTGGAAATGGGCCTCATCAGTCAAGATTATTTTTCGATGGAATTCCGGATCATTTTCATGCATTTCAAGGACCCAATCAGCAAAGACACGACGTTGTTGATGATCGACCGGCTTGAGTTCTTGTGTTAACTGATCTTTATAAGCCTTAAGACCCAAATCTTTATGCAAAATACGGTGTAACGACGTTTGTGGAATGTCCAATTCCAAAGAACGACGAGGAATGGACAAACCTGGGTTTTCTTCAACACTTTGGGCTAGAGCTACTTCACATCACTAACTTGGCCCAACAGCTCGAATTTTTCCACCAATTTCTGTATTGAGGTCCGACAGGGTGCTTCACGACGACCAAAAAATGCTTTAGTTTTGCGAACTGTGACTGCAAGATTTTCACCATTTTGGTAGTGAATTTTAATAATTTCAATGCATTGTTGAAGCGTGTATCGTTCCATTTTTAGTAGTGGCGTAGTTTTTACTTGTCAAATGTTAAAGAATAAAAGCTTAAAGAGTGACAGCTACCGAAATAGCGGGTCATTCACAATAGCACCTCTTATTGGAAAACCCTTTTTTTTATTTTTTTTGTAGCGTTTATTTTTGATGGATACATTTCGTTTCTAACTCATCTGAACGAGTTGATAGTCGAATCTCGAATAAGTGGAAATGAAAAGTTTTTTTTGCTCGTGTCGGAGTCGCAGTCAGGGAAATTGTTCGTTTCAGATATGAATTACAATTACGACTAGGCTCAAGTGCACAAGAGTCTGGCAGTTGAGAAATACATACTAAATTTACTGAAATTTCGTAAGGACTTAGGGGATAAGTGGGCATTAGAAACCTTTTTCAATTTTGGTGTTGTACCGGAAAGAGTGGTAAGTATTGCTGTCTCAGATTTGTGTTTCGTTTTGTATGTATAACGAATTGGCTCGAGTTCTTGAGAGGGTGGCACGAGTTGGGAAATACACTACGACTAGTGGCTAGTGACTATGACTTGGTGTGATTCGTACATATATCCCAAACAAACAGCAGGGTGACTTTCCCGTCTGAACTTTGTTCCCAATTGCCAATCAACTTTTACTCTATACTTATAAAATAATAATCCTTTGGCTCCCTTCAAAGTTGCAAACCACTACCCTTATCCATATTAATGCACCCTCATACCATCGCTTTCCTATTTACAACTTAATATTAATCATGACACAAATTCCATAATAATCCTTTCAAACGCATATTACAGTTGATTGCACATCTACATTAGACTTATCGCTTTAATGTATTTCCATTTAATGTATATCCTTTGAAGAGCATTCCCAGAACGAATCCGTCGTGCATTCGAAGGTTAACGTAACACACAGATAAACTCTAATCCGTGAGCACCTATTAACTTTCTATTTAAGCGTCATATACCTATCCACTCCGCATAATAAAACCCATTCAATTCGATCGCCCAACTACATTCGCTTATCATACCGAAAATATATACACACAAATAGATCATGCATATAGAATTTTTAATATGAAAAAAAAACAAGAATGCTGATACAGGCACAGGGACTAAACGGGGCAGTAAAAATAACTCAATTTCCCCCTCACACGCTAGCTCTAAAGTCTACTTTTGGAAAAAGGGCGGGTGTTGCGAAATCGGTCTAGTCTAGGACTCGCTGTAAGTGAATAGACAAATGTACGACGTTTCAAGATAATAAAGTGATAAAGTTCAAGAGAATTCGCCCTCGAAAGCCAGCAACTGTTCCAAAAAAGCAGCACAACTATATAACCCATAAAAGGATTGAATATGATCAACCATAAACTAAATTTCACTATACCATCGCCGCACCGAGTTCGGGATTGAATTTCGGGATGAAATGCAAAAAATCGCTCCACAAAAAAACAAAAAAAAAAAACAAAAAATAATAAAGAATACCCGATTCACTTTGAATATCCCTTCGGAATTTTGTATCACGGGTTAAATCCACTCAATTCATACACAGATTTCCAACAATCGGTCATAAAAATAATCTGCCAATCCCATGACCATAGGGAGGGGAATAGAAATATTTCAATGGGATAGTGAGAGAAACTGGAAAGGAATCTGAATCCTTAAGCAATTTCACAAAATAACTTTAACACTTGCAAATAGCAGTCAATAAGAGTGTGGGGTTGCCAACTTGTGCGTTATTGGTCAGTCCCAAAAATCCATTTATTATGTTACACAAACTTTTGACTAAGGTACAAAATTTACAAAAATGGGACGAAAAGGTGCACTATCTAAATGGTGGTTAAATTTTAAGGGCTGATGTTGAATGTGAACCACACCTAAACGTCAAGTTTTTTTCTGCATTTCATTTGACATTTCTCAATTTCAAACTAACTCAATTTGAACCATGGAGAGATATACAATCGAGCAATGCGTTAAAGTTATTCAGGCTTAATAAGCGTTCAAATCAAAATGCACATCGTGCACTTCGTGATTTTTCATCCAAATATGCGCACAATGGTAAAATCGGAAAAATCGTGCAAAAATTTGAGCAAACCGGGTCTGTAGGAGATATGCAGTGCTTGCTCTTACAGCTCGAGACTGAGTGTGAGAGTGACTGTTTGGTGTGGTTTATGGGCTGGCGGCATCATCGGGCCGTATTTTTTCCAAAATGAGGCTGGTTAGGCAGTTACTGTGAATGGTGTTCGCTATCGTGAGTTGATAACGAACTTTTTATGGCCCGAATTGGAAGATACATATGGATGTGGACGATATGCGGTTTCAACAGGACGGTGCCACTTGCCGCACAGCTAACGAAACAATGGCTCATTTACGCGACAAATTCAATGGCCGTGTTATCTCACGTGTGGGCGATGTCAATTGGCCGCCAAGATCATGTGATTTGACACCGTTGGACTTCTTTCTTTGGGTTTATTTGAAAGAAAAGGTGTACGTCGATAAGCCAGCAATAATTCAAGAGCTAAAGTATGAGATAATTCGGCACATTAACGGCATGGATCCTCAATTACGCCCCAGTGCCATCGAAAATTTGGACCATCGGATGGAGGTGTGCCGCCGAGGTCGCGGCAGCTATTTGGCCGATATTTTGTTCCATGCATAATTGAACCATACCAATATTATCATAATAAAAATAAATGACAGTAATTTCCAAAAAATTTCTGTTTTCTTCAAAATCAACATCGGCCCTTAAAACCTAACCACCCTTTATATACCGGTCAAGTTTGGACTCTATTTAAAGTGGATGTCTTGGTCGCTTCAAAATATAGATTCTCCATTTGCCTTGACGGGCTTTAGAAGCGTAAATTCAAAGGCGACTATACGCGGTGTAGCTTCGGCGGCATCGACTTTGTCAAAAAGATTGTCATATTGCATTTGAGTGGCTAGGACATGCAAAGCGGGTAGACACAAATGCTCCGGAACATTGAGTTTTCGATTCTAACCCGAGAGAGTAGGTGAAGGCATTTCAAGATGAGACCCACTTACTTTTCACCGAATTCAAACTCAAGTCGCATATGTCGCAGCAATCAGCGCAAGTACCACGTCTACTGGTAGCAAATATCCATTGGGTTTTGGCAAGTAGGAAACCCGATAATGCCCAATTCACAATGTCGCGTTGACGCGCGCGTGCGTTGACAGATTTTGTAGAAACAAAGCGTTCATATGGTGCCACACAAAATGCAGCTTCAGGCGTTGAGTCGACTTTAGACCGTAAATATCGTAAAGTTCAACGCGACGCGTGAGTAGAGCTACTTTCTACTATCACGCGCGTTTGACAACTTTAGAATTTTGAATTGTTCGATTTGAAGTCATAGAATGTACCGTTTATAGTTGGAGTGGCACAGATTCGCTAATGTTTATTATACACAACTTTTAAAAAGCTATATGATGGGTTTTCAAAGCATAATTAATTAATTCGGTGTGTGAGAATGAGGAATAACATTTTTTTTTGTAGGGCAACTACTAATTTCTTTAGATTTTTTGGAGGAAAAATATTAATCAAGGGCCTTGTATCCGTATTAAGGTTGTTGCGTGCTTTGATATATTGTTAAATATGATTTTCTTGTATTTTGGAGAATCGTTTTTCAATTCGTGCATACAAATTACAGCTTCAAAAAAAAAGGGAGTAGACTTGAAATTTTAATTCTGCTCTGAATTTGTATTTTTTAGCCAAAAAACAAACAGAACTTTTAGTTTGTCAAAGTTTTCCCTGTTAACGCGTATTCGCTTCAAAGCAGCATTTTGTTTTACAAAATTGTTGCTCGCGCGCTTTGGCATTTAAAATCGTAAAATTTCGATAAAGCGTGTCAAAGCGCGCCGACGCACGCACGCGTGCAACGCCGAATTGTGAATTGGGCATAAAGCCCATTCGGAGTCGTATAGCCACATTACGTTGACTATAAGACCAAAGTATTCAAGACTGATACTATTAACGGGGCGGAAGCCCCTTAAGTTTAAGTATCATCGTAAATCGGATTTTTTTTTTTAACTTTATTTCATGGGGGAATTTAAAGTTATAGCATTTTTAGTAAAATTCCTAAAACAATTTTTCAATTACCAATATATGCCTTTAAGTTTAAGGAAAGCATTCTTGCTTTCATACCTTTTTCGAAGACCTTAGAATACTTAGCATTAAATTAACATTGAAATTACTTAAAATCCCCCACCCTAATCAGCTACGAAGATGTTGATTTTTTTTTTGTTCTCTTACAGCAAAAAAAAAAAAAACTGGCAACTCTACAGATATACCCGCCGGCAAAAAAGGGAATTTATTAAAATCTATTTTTTTCTGCCATCTTTCCCCATTCGATTTCAATAGACCCTTCTCCGAACGACGTCAATGCCAAAATTTGTGACAGATGAACCATAGTCCTTACACAATCGCTATACCTCCCTCCCGATGTCATCCATTTGAAATCCTGAATTTTTGATTACGAACCAATAAAACGAAATCAATCGTTAAATCGGATAAATTTGTTATTCAAAATACAAATTCGCACAAACAGCGACACAGTCGAACTGTACCGTCATCGTCCTTTTCATACGGCTAGAATATTTCCGATACACTCGACACACAAACAAACAAATGCATTCCGACGGAAGCAGAAGAGGAAGTCATCGAGTAGATTTCACATTTGAAATTTGTATTTTGTGAGCAAAAATATGACAAATGGCCCTTTTGATGATCCTACTAGCCATCATATAAATTCTCCAGCATCACCAACAGGAGCAGTACATATCCAACTGTAGTAGGTATAGAACGAGCCGGCCAAATGCGCACCGAGCAGATTTATTAATGGTCATGGATGGACCAGCAACACTGTGGGTGGACAGTGGTTGGAATTAAATTCTGTTTTATCGTGATTTGTTCGACATGCACATAAATTTGGCCGGCAAGCCGAAGCCGAGTCCGGGGCAATATTACAGCGATAGAGTGCGAGGTGAGGAGATATCCTCGAAGCTCCAAGTCCTCGAGTGGGTGTAACCACTCTCCACTGATGCATTGGTCATCAGCCAGATGAGAGAAATTGAATTTGTGTGTGTGTGTGTGTGTGTGTGTGTGGGTGGAATGAAGCACAAATTATGAGTTGAAAAGGAATTTATTACATTGGCCATTGGCGACGAACGACGACGACGGACGGCGCTCACCTGCTAGCTATATGAATCATTCCAATCATCCAGCAACCGGGATGAATGGTCTGGCCATAGATGTCGTTGCCTTGGTGCTGGTTGGAATCTGCTGCCTGATGTCTGTTATCGATCGAAGGCGGCTAATTGTTGTTTATAATTGGCCTGAAGATATGATAACTGCTTCTGCTATTATTGGCGACAGTGTGGGTGTCTAATTCCGGTTGCCATATCATCCTCTTGGGTGGGACGCCGGTACAGACAACGTGGGATTGGTAAATGCAATTTGCATATTAACTGAAAGCAGGAAGTAGACAAGAAAGATGACAAATGCTCAGAGAGTGATAAAGTAAAATGGATGGATGGTGATTTTTGGTGTCCAACCCAGCGCCACCATACCAATACAGCCTTGTAATGGCATGCATTACGGCGGCGCTACCGATGGTCGGTATACGGTATGAATCGGTCTTCCGGGACTGATTAATTGCCAAGCTTGTAACTTACTTTATCACTACTACTGTTAAATGCGAAGACGATTGGAGGAAGTTAATTAATTTTATTGCCTTTTCTGATCGATGGGGCGGGCGTGGTGAATTAAATTTTGTTTTAAGGACTATTACAATTTAAGGCGATAACGCAAAACGAAAAGTCTGATTGTGCTGAGGCGTGGGCGTCAGACAAATTGATGGTGGGACTGCCTAATTGGGAGTGGGACATGGCAAGAGAAGTTTATATGAAATGTTTGCTTATGATGGGGTGGCGGGTGATATTCCAATAAGCACGGTGGTTGTGAAGTTCTAGGGCCAAAAAATAGTTCCTATAGTCAAGACATAGGTACACTGAAAAAAAAAGTCGGCGTCGTATTGATGAATGGCGTTCATCAACATGATATTCATTGATATGACGTAATTTTCATAAATATGATGAACAAATTCATGAAAACTTTTTGACAAATGATGAACAGTTTTTCAATATGATGAAAATGAATTCATCAATTTTTTCAATAGGATTCTGAAGAGAATTTAACGTATGTTTTTATGAACTTCGTTCATTATTTCATCAAAACATTTCATCAATATGACGAAAACACTTATTTTGATGAATTTAGTCATTTGTTCATCCAGTTGATGATTTATTCGTCTTATTGATGAATGGAATCATCATATTCAAGTACGATTGCCAAGTTTTGAATTTTTATCATATTGGTAACGACGTTCATCGTTTTGATGACGGCTTTTATTATATATTTTTATTAAGGAGAACGTTGATGTAAACCTTCATAATATAGATTAACTAATTCGTTATATTGATGAAAAAAATTAAATTCACCGTTATATTCATCATATTGATGAATGGAATCCTCATGTTGATGAACTCTTTTCATCGGTTTCTTCAATGTGATGCACAGATTGTTAATATGATGTATGCTGTAGGTGTACACACGCGATGTTGGTACAGCATTTATACTCACACACGCATGATGAATCTTTTAATGTATACATGCGTAGATAATTATATGTCATTGCTCATCAAGTGTAAAGTATCTACACAGGGTGGCATAGAAGAAAATTGTGAATGGTTTTACGATGAACGATGAATATCTTAAAAGATTCGATATATGTGATTTACAAATTTCATCACATAATTATTTGTTTATCTTTTAATTAATGTTCCGCCAAAAGTATCCATTTGCATTTTAAACAATGTATTGACAATTGCTTGCCGATAAACAAACTTTTTTATTTTTTCTTTTACTACGGGCGACTGGTTTTGCTAAATAAACTGCAGTATATACAATTTAAAACAATAAATGAAGTGTGAAAAATTCAATATTAGTGTAAGAATGGTGGAAATATAAAAAAGCTATAGTCTAACTTCGATTATTCACATTATATAAAATGTTATAAATTTTGCATAAATAGCTTTAATACATTAATATATTTTAAGTATTTATTATGTTATCGGTATAATGAAACATATATAATTAGAACCTATATCTTCGATGGAGCGCCTCATTTACCCTAAAAAGAATGCAATTTACCTAGCCTTAATTAAAGGTATGCAATTAATGTATAACTTTAATTCAGTTGCATAGATATATCTGGGAGGTGTTGAACAAGTGATTTCGTTTCAATAATTTTACTACGAACGTTTTTCGGCATAAATTGTTTGCTCTAAATGTTCATAGCGACGTTTTAAAAGCTAAATCATGAGTAAGACTATCTAATTTTCAAATGGGCTTATTTTTCCGATATCTTGATATAGCTTTTTCATTTGTAAAAAGTAAAACGTAAATATCGAAAAATGTTGTTGTACGTGTTTTAGAATACATACTTCAAAAAGTGTTTCCACCAAATAAAAGAAGATTAACTTGACGTATTCTCTCTGGCTCTGTCCATTTGAGAGAAAATGACATTTCACGAGAGACAGAGAGAGAGAGAGAGAGAGAGAGAGAGAGAGAGAGAGAGAGAGAGAGAGAGAGAGAGAGAGAGAGAGAGAGAGAGAGAGAGAGAGAGAGAGAGAGAGAGAGAGACATTTTTCCATTTTAGATGTCTTTTATTTAATTTTTTTTTTTCACTTTGAGCTGTGAAAAGTGTGTTTGTTTTATTTCTAATCTCCCTTTTTATGAGATTACTTTTGTATGATAAGCTCCGAGATTTATGCGGGATTTACGGAAATTTTTCTAAATCTCGCAGTTATTCTCCGTTGGAAGCTTAACAGTAGGGTCGATTTTTGACGTTAAATAAATATGTCATTAAAATAAAACTATAATTATTATCATGAATTTTCTACAACGATTTTCCTTTGGTAAAAAAAAGAGCTCGCTATATAATTATAACGTTGTGATTTCATTACACACATAAATGTAAATAAATATTTACTTTTTAAAAATATTTTCAAAATCAATGTAATATTGTTATTTAACCAAACTTTTCTCGTACATTGTTCAACATTATAAAATTCAACAGAATGGATCAATAAAATTAAAACTAAATAACAAAAAACGCAAAAACACATTTCAAACACAAATGTATGCACATGCACCCTGTAACTCTATGCATATGGCAGGCAAATGGCCGTTCTCTGATTCTCATTGGGATCCATTGTGAAAAAAAAAAAAAAAATTGTCCCAGGAGTGATAAAAGTAACTCAGAAATAAAATTTATTTATATAAATCTTCAATATTTCTTGAGCGCGTGAGTTTTTGCCACTACACTTTATTGACTTTCGTGGTAAAACTGATTTTCGTTTGAATATTTTCCTTTCGGATGCGAAGAAATTCAATAGTTAAATTCACATAATATTACCATTACCATTTTCATGACATTATGCTCGTTTAAGTATTTTAGCATCCCCATGAAAGTGGGAAGGCTATATCTTTACGATTTATATTGGTGTCAGTATTTTTATTTCATGTTTTTATTTGTGTGAATAATCTTACAACTACATGAAAACAAATTTGACAGCATAGAAAGTGTGCATCATATTGATGAACAAATTTGTCAATATGATGAATACATTCATCACATTATGAAATTAAAGGTGAATTTGGGTTCATCATATTGATGAATTTTTCATAATATTGATGAACAACGTTGATGAATGATGAACAACATCATATTGACGAAATCGGTTTCATCATACTAATGAAAAAGTTCACTGGACTAAAATTGTTGATTTTTTCATCACATTGATGAACTTTTTCACTACTATGGTGTACCTTTTTTTTTCAGTGTATGTATCTTTAATTTTATATAAGTATAAATAGAGTCCCGCCTCCCGCAGTAAAAATGATTATCGGGCATACTAACCATCCCATCTCAATTTTGTCAAAAAGGAGGGTTTTCCTCCCAAGTTTTACTAAAAATAAGTTTTTTTTTTTTCTCCAAAAGGAGGGTGAAAGGAGGATATTATCTAACGATGAGAAATCTTTTTAAATTAAATTTTTATGAACAAACTGAATACAAAATATGCATTAACTGTATCTTATTCTAAGTCCATTTCCTCAAATTCATCTTTGTCCACTGTTTGTTCGTCGCTGGCCACCGCCACATTATATTTTGTTTTCGATAAGATTTTTCGAGAAGAAAACAAGTGCGGAAGATTTTTGTCGCACAGGCTGAGGACTGGAAACTATGGTTGGCATTAATGACGTCGTAGGCCCAAGTATTTATTTAACATTGAAAGTGCAAATCGATTAGTTTGCTGCTTGATGAGGCTTGCACCGGCAGCTATGTGTTAGCTTGTCTTCAGATGGCGTTTGACGACCGCATCACTTTCAGTTTTTACTATTTTAAGGAACGGATATTGTTTTATAAGTTCCGCATTAAATGCACATTTATTTTTCGGCATTTTTGCAATCGAAAAAAAAAAACAAAAACATCGAGACCAAGAATGAGTTGAGCTCAAGAAATGAATGCTATGAACGAACATAATGACGCGACCAGAACGAAAACAGAGAGAGAGGTAATATCTTCTGGCCAGTGTTGCCGCAGGATTTTTTAAAAATGTAACTTTTTGGGAAAAAATGTAACAAACTGGAAAAAAATTGTAATCATCGTTTTTCAACTCAAGAAAAAATCTTTACTAGCAACTCTTTATCACATTTAAAAAAAGCTCTTTTTGACCTACCTGTTCATTTTGTATTTAACAAATAAAAAAAGGAAAAAGTATTGACCATCGAAGTAGATTTAAATTTCTATATTTCACAAACTTTATTTACCACGAGATGTAGAACATTGTCAACGGCGACGCGGCGAGACAGAAAAATATTGCTGTGTTTTTTCATTCCCTCCCATTCACATTCCCACTCGCAGTTTAACGTTTTGCACAACTTTTGCTCTGTATAAACAAACATATACGTTGACAGAAATTGGTAGAAGTTTGAAGTTTTCTCGAAAGAAAAAAGTGCTGCCAGTAGTTCCATTTTTCAATATTGTTAACGAGAAAAACAAAAAAGGATTTTAATAGGAAAAAATGTAACAAAGCGGAAAGGAAAGTAACATTGTAACAAAGGTATAAAATAATTAAAAAGTGTATCTTTTTTGTTACACTTGTAACATTGTGGCAACGCTGCTTCTGGCCCGATTTGTGTATTCATTTTCGCCACGTTTTGCCAAGGCTCACTGCGGTGTTTAGGTACAGCGGCAGAATTTGAATTGATTCTTCGGTGGAAAAAAGTCGTTTTAAAGTTTTGATAGGAAAGAAGGATAATTGGAGGGTAAAAGCAGGATTCTAAGCGAGAAAGGAGTTCGGAGGTTTTTTGAAATTTTCGGTTCAAAAACAGGATTATCCTCCCAAAAGAAGGATAGATGGGATAGTTAGCGCATACCGGAAGTTCTCTGATGCATAATATGCAATGCATTTTTCTGCTCTCTCGCTCTATTGCGTGAAAATCAGAAACGCTGTGATTTTTTTACATTTCGTCGCTTTTACTGCAAAGTGACATAGGTCAAAATTTGTCATTTTCAAGTTTAGGTATTTATACAGAAATGACCACAAAAAAGTGTTTATTTTTTTCTGCCTAAACGGCCTTATTCTACTTCTTCTACTTTCCACATTGTAAAAAGGGTCGTTTCGATTCTTCACTAAAAAACAATGCTTTTTACCTCAATGCCATTTTTTTAGCTATGCGTATGAGGGGTTGACTTTGTTTCGTCAAAACAGCGTATTTCAAAAATCGCCAAGCTACACAAGAACAAAATGGTAAGATTCTTGTGCCATTTCGACCTTTTTTTTATTGCATTCAAATTTAATTTCAGGCCAAAACCACACTTTTGCAATTTATAAAAAAATAAGCACGTAAACACTTAGATAACATTTTTCGCAAAACGTTTTTTTTTTTTAATATTGCCTTTTCTATGCAAGTTTATATAATATATCTTAAAGAGGGAGAAAAAATACTTCAATTGTATGTAAGCGCTCTTTGTATAGGTATTGTTCTTAATTAACTAGAAAACAATTTTTTAGTGTGACTTTAAACATATCGCTCCTGAAAATTATACATTTTAAACTTTATGAAAAATCGGTTTAGAAATAACGCCGTATTCGGTACGATAAAAAAAAGCCAGTTTATAACATACGCATTGACAAGTGGCAACACCGCTAATGCACCAACAGATTTCTGCCACCGATTTACTGAGTTTTACTGGGTTTTACTGATGGGCGACTTCTATGAAGCACCTTGTTCGATGACGAATGGTCGGCTGATTTTTGCAGCCAAGCAAGAGGTTTATCGATAAAGGCTGTAGAAGAAAAGTAGAGCTGGTTATAGAGGTGATAGCCGGCAGCTCTACAGGTGAAATTCAATAGGGTAACATCGAGGTATGTCCAATTCTTAGGACAATGCTGTCCTATTCGAAAGGTGATTACTGATGTATATGAGGGGTTGTGTTTTCTATAACGTATTGCATCGTATTGAATCGAACCGAATTTTAAAGTCAACTATTTCCCAACATGAGTAGCGAGTAGGTATACCTACCTTTTCCGTTTACTTTCGCTTTGTATAGATGGCTGCATTTGCCCATTGGATAAAGTTCATCCCTACACCCACTTGTAGCCAGAAATAGCTACATCCTTCACATCTGTGCAATATAAAGTTGCAAACATCTCCATCAATTTAATCGTGCCAACACATAAATTTCGCCAAAAACAAGTGTACCCTGGGCATACAAACATCCACTTCGACTCGTTTTATTGCTCTCATCGTCCTCGCTCTCGGTGCATTCGGCGATAGCCACAAACAACACTGACAGCGGAAAACACTTCATTTAATTGATATTTTCCATGAGGCACTCGGCCAGCCAGTGGCAGCAGCAACAGCTACAGCAACAACAACTGCATCTGCATAATCCACTAAAATGCGTTGTTGACATTTAATGTCCACACACTTCCATTGCGCCCACAGAAATATCCTTTTGCAATGCAAATTTAAATATTTCCCGCCCCTTTCTCACAAAAGGCTCCCCATATAATCATTTTCATTGGCACCCCAGGGTTGCCTCTCTGAATTCGGGACGAAAAATAAATATTCCCTCGGCGTCGGCAATCGCGCAAGGGGTAACATGTACCCACTTGGCCAGCGCCTGCCTAATCGTAATGAAATGCACACACCACTAGGCAACCCAAAAGACCACACCCCTAATTGAATCCGCATTCAGGCCACAAATATTTTGTTAAGGGTGTTGAGCTGATTTGAGTGACGCCACGAATGTATTACAATACAATCGTCGAAATACCAAATGCCCCAACGCCATAATATAACACCACCCACGACAGACCACAGTGCGTTCGGAACTTCCATGACATCCTCTGAACGGAATGCTCATCGGACCACCGCCACTCCGGTCAAAGGTCACTTCCTGTCGCATTGTTGCTCGCGGCAGAGGACCAGCTGTGCACCGAACTGGTATGCAAATTTTTCTATGGGACTGCGACTGCATTGACCAGCAGGACATAGGAAGCCCTACGAATATGTGGTGTCTGTCATTGTAAATGGGCGCGCTATCAAAACAACTCAAGCAATAATTTTGCTTATAAATTCCACTGAAATTTAAATCACTGATGGAAATTACGGTCAATGGGAAAATTACGCTTGATGGAGTTTTCTACTGTGAGTGTATGGGTGGGCCTGGGCATTGGCACGTTTGGCGATTCTTTTCAGTGTTCTTTTTCTTTGGTGTCCTCGTTACGAGAGCGCGGATTTTTGAGGGATCGATACTTAAGTCTGGGCAATTTTTTCTTTCTGCTTATTTGAAAATTTCATATTTCATATTTCGGGTTCATAGCTATTTTCTGACATCGTCAAAGTCTTAGATGATAGGAACATTTTGAATGCAGTTCGAATAAAGTATTTGTGTTGGTAGATTTGGCTGGTAGAAAAATATGAAACACATCTAGGTCGATAGTTTTACCTGCTTTTGCTATTTGAATTCGAATTCTTCAGTACAATAGAATTATTTCTCTTAACGGACCGGGTTTGGGTAGATTTGGTATTCTTTTCGTTTTTCACGTTTCAATCTTCATTACGCGAAGACTCAACTTCCAAAAAGGAACACCCGAACTGAATTTTAGGAACTACTTTATTTTTTCTGTAATTTCTACGAAGTGGAGCTGTCCATGGCACCAGCACGAAAGAGGAAGATAAGAGACAGAGAGCGATTATTTATAAGGAAAAGTCAAAGTGACATTTCCTTGCTGTGTCAAGCGCCCTCTAGGGTTGAGATATATTATGTTAGGTGTGGTTTACGTTTTGTTTCTTATATCATAAGTTTGGATTACATTTTATCTCTTAGGTGTCTTATAATTAACAGACCGCATTATGCTCATAAATTTGCTGGACGAATGCTTCAAATGGTACAAAAGGCTCGACACAATAGAGCAGCTTGAATATTAAAAAAGTTTCTCATCGAAAAACGCGTCGAAAGACAAAAATAACTGCAAACCAGGCTTCGGTCAAAAGTGTCCCCAGTCCTCCTGTTGAATTGGGAATCGCCCGACAACGTTTCAACGGTTTAAATTACTCAAGATCTGCTCACGAGAACAGTATTCCACACTTAAATTCACACCCCAAACACAGCAATTAAAGCTGAAATGAGCGCAGCTGATGATCTGGAAGCGATTCCCGCAAAAGAGCTGACGATTTGAATTTATTCAAAAGGATGCCAATACCCAATTGGAATATATTTGCCATTTTTCGTTGTGAACTTAACCAACCGCCACTTCAATTGCCAATGATTAATGCGAATCTATTTACACAGAGCCAAACAGAAATGTATGCATTGGCTAGATGATGGTCTGATGTCGGTCCAAACCGCCCCACCCCGTAATCCTTCGAATAAATTATTCGTTTAAATGACTTCCAGTGCGCGGTTAAACTTTTCAACTTCTTCACATCGGAACCACATCCACCGACGCTGCCTCTAATGATCCACAGCGCTTATAGCTCTCAGCTAGAGCTTGGCTCTAATGACACAAGTTACAAGTTTTGCGGTTTTTTGTATTGCCCCATTTTACTACATCCAGAGGGCGTAATTAAGAAAAAGGGTTTCCCCACTTAATTTTTGCGTTTAATTAGGTTTTTCCCTCACTTTGTCCTTTTGGTATCCAGTATTCACCAACGGATCTCCATCGAAACCACCTAATCAAGTGGTGAGCACTGTACATTCTCTCACATGTCCGTGTCAACTCGTGACAAAAGCAATTTTCTTGCCGCATTTTGGTAGTGGCGTATAATGTATATGTATAGTGTCGTGATGTACAGCGAAAATTTGAGCCATCAAATTGCTTTTCACCCACGCTTCGGAGGGTGTTGCCAATGACTGGCATAGCGCTGTGTGCGATGTGGTTCGCACTGCATACACTCTTGAGAGCGATTAAAAGTTGTTGGCTTTTATTTTGTTTTGTTTTTGGCAACTTCAGGGAATCCTTGAACTTTCCAATGGAGTTTTCGCTGTCACATCACGGGGCGTGTTGCATCTGATGGTGACACTTTGTTGTCATTCAGGAGTTGATGGTAATTAGTCAGTGGCTTATAGCATGTGCGGGTCGCGGAGGAATTTCAGCAAATATATATATATTTTTTTTTGCTGTAGAAACACACAGAAACACTTTTCAATATTACTTTGACAGCTGGCTGTTCCTACAATGCTACAATCCTATCGGCCAGCTTTCGCCACCACCACCACCACCACCAGCACCCGATTTGATCATGAATAAATCAAACCGTCGTCGTTTATCTAATTGACAGGACATAGTCCCAACTGTCATGTCGTAATGAATATTCAATTCATAAATGTCAATCGACGTGCCTCCGAGCAGGTTATTGCCAAACGCGCATTTCCTCGCTTTGACAACAAATCGGTCTGCATCCCGGTTGTCATCATAATTCCACCGAATCGGGTATGGAACCGCAATGTTTTGTCTGTAGGGCAGATGAATGGATTATGATTTAGTTCCAATTCCAGCCTATGCCGTTGTGTAGGAGTCCTTGCTGATGGTGGTTCTCTGGTTGTTTTGTTATTGGTCCCTATATATAGGATCCACGACTACGTAAGTTAGTATTGGAACTGTGGTGTTGGTCCTCAGTGAGGAGACAAAAAGTGTTAAAAAATATGCAAATGAATCCTGTGTTTGTATGTGGATGGGTGGAAAGTGGAAGAAAGAAAGCGTTTTCAGGCGAACAACGAGACATCCCCCCCGAGACTTTGCGATAAAAGATTGAGAGGAAGGAACATTGTGATTGCCGGCAGATCTACTCTGGTCAATATTTGTACATCAGGTTGATCGAAGGTTTAGTTGCGTGAGACTCGCAGGACATACATGCTTAAATCTAATTTGTTATTATATCTCCGACTTCATTCAAAGGAGAATGAGGACAACAATCGTGGACTTAGCTCCCATGTAAGATGGGAAATAAATTCCGAAAATTCTTAGTGGCTTTATTTCCCTTCTAATGTCAAGTAAATTCCCACTGTCGACTAAGAACAAAGTAAAATTAAAGAGTCAAGTAGGTACCTTGCAATTTTTATTAACAAAAGAGAAATTAACTTTTAACTGAGACAGAGTAATATATATACCAAACTAGCAGCAGCGTCGCGTGAATTATTTAGATGGGTGTGCAAATTCTTTAAAATTATACATTTTTTAGAAATATCAATTAATTGCCGCAAAACACGTCCCATTTATTGTTTTCTCAATCATTGTTTTGCTGTTTTTGATGTCTTATTTTGTTTTCAAAATAAAATATAGAAAAATAAAACTTTCACATACAAAATCAAAAGCACCGCACGAAACTGCAACCCCAATCCCCAACCACTTAAACGAAAAGCTAAGTTCAACCATTCATTCATCGGCTTTCGTGCACAGCTTTTATTTGCACGAGTATCGATGTAATACATTGTGTATTTGACTTATGACGCTTTACGGAAACAGAACAGAACAGAAGCAAAAGAAGAGAAAATGAATACAGCCCGTGCACAGAAAACCTTCGCACGAGTTCACTACAAGTTCATCAAAGTAAAGCGATTTAAGTACGGCGGCGTGCGGGTGACGAATGACGATGGGGATGAATACTCGAGAAATCTTGTAGAGGGATATAGTTTGGATTTGGAGTTGGATGAATTTATTTGATGAAATCAACAGAATGGTGCACAGCGAGTTTTTGTACGAGTTAATTTTTTTTTTCTCAGCGGTGAAGGAATTTTGAAAGAAGATAATTATAATTTATAAAGGATGAAAATGAATAGGTATGGTGTAGGCTGTAGCTGTTGGCTGTGTTATGGATGTTTTATGGGTTATGGAATTGTGCATATCATTATTTGTGTGTTATTATTATTACACAGTGTTTGATGGGGGACTTATTTTCGTTAGATCAGGGTGTGCAATGCACACCTTGCACACCCTGACGAGACGCCACTGCAAACTAGTTGTTTCCGCCCGACTATGCCCGTGCTAAGGAACTTTGTTGCTTAAATATGTTGTCTAAAATCCTGCTCAGCAAAAGTGCTTGGTTTTGACAGTGCAGCATTTTAACTGCCATGAGTGTCGAGAAAAAACGTTTTCAATGTTCTTAAATTCGAGGTTACGTTGAAATAACGTGTTGCTGTCGCTAAAAATATTTTCATACTGAAGATATACCTATTAAAAATAAATTTTCAAAGAAACAGAAATGGTTTCCGTAAAGAAAATTTCCGAAATCATAAAAATCAGGCAAAACTTTTGACAAACACGATCCTATATTCCGATTAAAATAAAAAAAATAAATAAATCCCGTACAAAATGTATGGAAAATTAAATTTTAATAATTCCGAGCAAGCATAATGCACATGCTACTCAAATTCATTATTCAAAAGTTATATTAAATACAATAGAAATAATTGAAGTGTCGGTCAACCTTCAGCTTTTTCACTAAAGTGCTTTACGGTACACGAAGTATAAAGCGGAAGGTTACGCCAAACAAACTTCAATATGTAATTTAACCTTTGATAGTATCAACTCTGCCTATAATTTGGATATTTGTAATTTGGAAATTATATAAAACTAGCTATGCCCGCAACTTCGTACGCGGCGTGAGACTGTGTAATTTCCAATAAAATATATTTGACCGTTTCCTCAATGGCATATTTGCTTAAAATCAACAGTCTAGCTAAAAAAAAAGCGGTAAACATTGTCAATGTCAAACTTATTGTTACAAACAAATCTATTTACCTAAAACACAAATTTAAGAAAATTAAATTCAACAGCGTACCTAAGTCCTAAAGTTCCACTTCCTTACTGTAGGTAGGTATCAACGCAGGTAATATCAAAACAACCACTAAAACAAAAGCCTTAACGGAAATTTGTATTTGTATACATGATTCACCTATATCGTCTTTACTTCTTGAATCCTTCAATTCTTTACTGTAGGTATCAACGTAGGTACTATAACAACCATTAAAACAAAAACCATGAACTCAATTTCTATATACACCACCTCCACCATACGTCCATCACCACACCACACGTCATCAGCCATCTGCGCATTTCCTCAGAAACACATTGTCGCTGTTCTTTTGTTGTTTTTTTTTTTTTTTTCATATGAACGTGCTTGTGTGATGTGCGCCACCAAACCACCCCAAAGCAGAACAACGATCAAGAACCGCGGCTGCTGATAATATTCGACTTGAGAAAATAAATTTATTTTTTTCATGTTAGATTCTAGGTGTTAGCTCAGCTTCTAGAGGACAAAGAAAGCTGATTGACGGCTTAAAATAACTATAAAAGTGTTGGCTCTCCAAAGTATTTTGTTTTGTTTGCATTGATTAAGAATTATTTGAGTAATGGCGAGTTAAAGGCAGTAAAGTCAGAAAAAAAAACACATTTTGGTCGAAAACGCTCCAAAAAATAGGCACGGCAATGAAAGGGAATAGCCTATGTGTTGCACAAAATCTTAAGGAACATTTCAAAAAAGTTTCATCGAAATCTGTGCAGCAGTTTTCACGCCATTAGGTAACAAAAAAATTGCCTACAGTTTTATTATAAGTATAGATATAGATGTCCAAATTTCCAATAATAATTTTAATTATACAATTTTAGAAATAGCGTTTGAGTATTTAGTTTTTTTTTGAATGGGAGGTGCTACAACCTGTTTTCCTATCCCATTTATCTTTTATAAAGTGCCACCTACCTACCGGGTCCAAACTCTCCTATTTTTCGAGCTTCAGCCAACCATACAGAGGCACAAAATTGCACTGAACTGGGTTGACTGGCTTAGAAGATCGACAACAGCGCCACCTATCGGTTCCAAAATAGTTGTATCCTTCAAACTGTAAGGAACCATACACAGCTTCACAATTTCACTGAAATCGGTTGAGTGGCTTAGGAGATCGACAACAGCGCCATCTATCGGATAGACCGTCAGCTACCGCGCATCTATCCAATTCCCCCGTAAAGGAATATTATAGAGTGGATATATATACATATACAATATACATATGCATAGCATTATGAATATATAAAATAATATAATAACACTTAAAATAATCAATCATATTTTTGTATTAAGTCCTCGATTTCAAGCCAGTTTATTTTTTTCAAGGTGCATTTTCACATAAAAATGTTCATAACCTCTTTCATCCCCAAAAAGTTTCGTTTTCGCGACAGAAAGTAGCCTATATCCTTCCTTGGGACAAAACGAAGCCTTCAAGCCCAAAATCGTTAAAATTGAACGATCCGTTCTCGAGCTATGCGCACACACAAGCCCACCTTACATGGGAACTAAGTCCTCTTCATGAAAGTGGTTTTGCTTCCCACTAGGTGGGACTTATTTCCCTGAACCAGATCTGTGGGTATGAAAAGTGCCGTAGTTTAACTGCATTTTGAATAAATCGCGGGTACGTACATTATACACCTTACCATAACAGAACGTGATAAATTTGTGTGCGAAAGTATTCGGGATCAAAAAAACTCCTTAGCTTGCAGACAAGTCTGATCCCTGACACCTGATTTGGAAGTAAGGCGTCACAATTAGACCCTCAATCATTGCACTCGTAAGGACGTTATATACCCTTCTTCATCAATCTTCGTACATACTGCAAACTGCAAGAGTACATACATACAAAGTACACAACACAAATTCAACTCTTTCCTTGTTGGAGCCGATTAATCAACACCAATCAATCATTTGCTTACAGGGAAGTGATTTCGTGAGCTCTCTCTCCAGCTAAGTTCATCCGCCAAGCGCACTTACGAATAAATTGCTTTTTGCTGTTTATGCATTTTTGGTGGAACTTTCCGTACACACCGCCATTAAAAATCTGTTTAACTTGCAAACTTTCCACACATCGCACATATATGCAACCCTCACCTATAAAAAAGCCACACTAAAAGTTTCTAGATTTAGCTCGAAACGAAAAATTAAATGTAGGTACCCACATTCGGGCGCACAATTAAGGATTTCGTAGAAATCAAAACAAACCGAATTGAGCTCGTATTAATGGGGCGTTTCGCGTGTGAACTGTTCTATCTGCGGGTGGAGATGCATTACTCATAGCTGTCGGATCATGGTCACAATCACAATGCATCGATATCCTTGCATGATATTCACGGAATCTACAATTTGATGGCATTTGCACTGAAGTTTTGATTTGTGTGACCCACAATCCGGCAACTTGAGCTAATAACCCCGATTGTTTGAATCCCTCATTTGATTGCCAAATCAATTTGCCCCCGCCCGCCGTTGACCTATTATACGACCGGACCCAAGCGGGCGCCTAATAATGTATATTCATCGACCCTTCATCAATTTTCTGTCAAGGTATGGGAAGGAAATGGGGGCATTTTCGGCAATTATCCCCGAAATGATATCCTTGGCACGCCCAGCATTTTTTTCCCCCCAATTTTCAAGGGCTTTGCAACCAACACAGTAAAAGAACGGTGGGTGTTGTGTTTACCATCGTAAGAAACCAATTCACTGATTGAGAAAAACGCCAAGACCGATGCTATGTCGACGATTGGTGTAATAAAGAAGACGAAGTCTTTAAATTCATGCTGAGTCTTATTTATTGGACGATTTTGTTCTTAATTTTTTTTTTTTCCAATTTAACTGGCCATGAGATGGTTTGATTGTTGGGGTGTAGGTTCTAGGTTCTCAATGGGAAATTGGGTAGGCAAGCTGTATATCGAACATCTGCACCGCATCGTCAACATCGTCGAGCAGGGATTTATAATAGGGAACTCTTTTCCGCTTCCTCCTCGTGTAAACATTGTGTTTACAAAAGAATTGCATGTTTTCAGGGGAGGGGAGGGGGGAAAAAGAACAACAAACTATGGCCCACTTTCGAAGGAGAAGAAGATGATAATTTAGAAAAAGGATATTCCTGCTTGTTACCACAAAACGGAGCACTTAAACTGGTAATCCGAGTGCTTAGAAGCATGTGTACACTGTTAAATAATTCACCCGATATATCCTTATACATTGTTGTCCTAGTCATTCATCCATTTGCATTTATAGTGAACAGCATGCTTGCATACAGAGACAGCGATTAAAGTTAATAATTTAAAATCCTCCTACTCGTACAGAAGAGTCAACTACACAGGAGTGCTGTGGGAAAATCTCCAGGAAAATTGAAACACATACACGGGCTGCTTTCATTGCAACTTTTTCAGGAATGCACACTCGGCGTTGAAGTGCTGCCTTGTTGATAGAGGTTACTCTGCGTCCTTAAATTGCAGTAACGCTCGCCGGGGTTCAATGAAAGCGGGGGATATTTGCAGCTGTATCAATTTCCTTGTGGTGCTGAGCCATTCTGATCGGTTTTGATTGTAAGTGGGTTAGAAAAATTGCGCGAGGAGTTGCTCAGAATTTTTATAAATTTGTTCCTTCATTAATTTTTTGAACAAAAAAAAAGAAGATATTCCCTTCCATTGAAAGGAAATATTTGCTGAACTATGCGCCTGCATAGCTGTGTAAAACCAATTCAATTGAATAAAACATCTCCGCGCTCTGATTAGCAGGAGAATCAAAAATGTTCCTCTCCTTTATCCTTTTGGATATAGTACATACCATTTGTAATTACCACCGCGCACCGCCTTCACAAACTCCACCAGTTCCTTCACAACTTTCAACTTTTGAACATAAATCCATGCGAAGCCATAACTCTCAACTCGTTTCCCACCACACTAACAAGCAAATCTCCTTGCTGTGGTCTGTAGCACTTTGGAAACTTGTTCTTCTGCAGCACCACAAACGATTTACTCCTCTGCTATCCACAGCTACGTATACCCCTACTCCCTACACCAACTCCAACTCGGTTCTGGTCTGATCTTTCGTGCCAGCAAATGAAGAAAAATTGCCCCAAAGAAACGAGTAAACACAAAAAGAGCTGTGCAAAAATTGAAAAAGAACTCCACCGACACGAAGGAGACCGATAATTGATAATTAATTGATTTTATGATTTATTGAATGGTGCTCCTCTTTTAAAGCGGCCAACAAACGACCAGCAAATTAATGTAATAACTTTTAATTATTTAGTGCACACTCTTGTGGTGCAGGAAGGGTATAGCATTGCTACCACAATTTCCACAAGCTATCCTGCGAAACAGTAGCTGGCAGTGTGTGAGTTCGTTAATTGGCAAGAAGCAGCTGATGTCTTGAATGGGAGCTGGGCGCAAATAGTCCTACGCACTACTGTGTGAACTTCTGGTACTCCGGGGTAAGTAGGTATCGTAAGAATGATTGGTCTAGAATGCTTTATAATAGTTGGTCCTGAGAGCAGAATGTTTAAGCAAAATTTAATTCATACAAAACACACGACCTACAGAGATCAATCAATAAAAAAAAAAATTTAAAATCGGGTCAGACCTCAGACGATTTTACTATTCAGGCCAACTTGAAACATTCGTTTCCTGTTTAAGACAATCCCACAATAGCCTCCCGAACCGCTGGCAGATAATTACTTCTTCTTCACTTCAATTGAAGCAAGTTGCAGTCCTCCGGAAGTATGTCGTCAGGAAAGGAGCTGAAATTGTTTGCTTCTTCTGTAGCCAAAAGAGTTTTTTTTTTTTTTTTAAATTGATGTCCTCGAGGTTTTCAAGAATTCTGTTATTTGATGTGCATTGGTAGTTTGTCTAGCAGGGCGCTCATTTGTCGCATTTTGGGGGATAGTTTCCCGGGAAGATCTGTCATAGTAGTATCTACAGAAAAAAAAGCCCCAAAAGAGAAAATGAAATAAGGCCCCAAGTTTGAGGTTCATATCATAATGAAATTAAAGATAATGAAAACTACTTTTTATTTAATATTGTTGATATTGGATAATTTAGAATAGATTAAAGGAGCTTTTTATATACTCAACCTCGCACCTTCCCCGTAATCTAACAGTAAGCCCAAGTAGGGGGGTTGCAGGGGGGGCAGCATGCCCCCCATACGCATTCCATATCGGAAGGGTAACAATTAATAATAACAAAATAATTTCGGGGACTTATTTCATTAGGAAATAAGTGCATGCATTTTTTTTAAGAATGGACAGATTGCTTTCTACTTGTATTAAAATACAGGGTAGCTGATGAATATTTCTAAATAAATAAACTTGAATAACTTTTTTTTTTTATTTATATAGTTTCTTTATTTTTATTTCGTTTGAAAGATATTCCATTTTTATTGTGTTTTTTTATTATTTTTTTTTTTAAATGACTTATTTTAAATGGCTCCGAGATCGTTGACACACGTGCGACATCTTATCAAAAAGTTGTTGTTTTCTTACTGCCTGTATAGGGTTGCAGTGGGTATTGCTTCAGTTATTGTTTGAACCGATAAGTTCCGGGTTGAGACTCCAGGATTGCTTTGTATGGCAAAAGATACGACATCAATCGTTTCCTGTGTCCTGACTGAAGGATTTCATAGGCTTTCTTGTAACTGTCCGACGTTCGGTAAAAGGCCAGCCTCACAATAGTCCATGCGCTTGGAGCAGTGCAGCCAAAAGTTCGCCATAACTCTCTTTAGACTAAAATTATAGGCTCTAAGGCATGATAGCGGCGCACTATCCAAATTCTGGGGTTGAATTAACGCATCCGTGGTCGAGTAATACGTGACTGAATTTGTTAATGTTTTGCTTATGTCCACAAAATTCAGTACCGTATGGTTCACTCACGGATGCGGTAAGTCGGCCTCTGATTTCATCGTAACAAACCCAATGGTATATTTTTGTCAAATCTAAATGTTAGTACGTAATATGAAGAAAAAATGAAACCGATTAATTAATAATTTATTACGGTTTCTTTTGGTAGCGCATTTTATCAGCCTCCGCCACCCTGTGTGTACGACAAGGTTTCATACTACCTAGGCATGTACACATTTTTTATCTTCTTAACATTTCTGGATTACTTCGCATAAAACCGAGCTGTTTTACTTGTTCGCTGCCCTTCCATGTCGATTTCCTCAATAAGTCCTATTCTCCTATGTATCGATCTCGTTAAATTAATATGACATCTTAAAACTCTGCCTGACACTGTTTTGCCAAACTTTTATATACCTGATTTGCCATCAGTATACTAACACTGCTCAACAGCAAAATGGCATACAAGCAATTTGTGACTTAATTTCCTATTTGGGTTGGTTCAAGTATATTAGTCATTGAATTTGATATAATGCCATAAAGAACTGTCTCAGTTAAATTACGAACGTCTCAGTTAAATTACTGTCGTTAATAAATAATGTTGTTAACGCCACTGTCCGGTATCTATCAGAAGGCAGCTTAAAAATTGTTTACTGCTTGGATGAGTGCGTTCCTTGTTTATATTTATTGCTATAAAGAGTAATTTTGGTCATAAATTTGTAGGTATGAATTCTAAATATATGGCGGCTGAGCAATAAGGAGGAACAACCATTTAATGATAAGCCTTTCAATATTTCTCCTATAGTTTTTCGGTGCATCGAATCTAGAGCTGAATAAACACTAATTCGCTTTAATCATTTTAATTTTGTATGGAAAGGAAAAAATATCGATTCAAAGGATTGACACACACTTCGGAATTGACAATCGTATAATGTTGTAGTCGCAGTAGCTTAGTGGTTAGTGTGTTGGACTGCTATGCGGGAGTCCCAGGTTCGAATCCCGCAAAAAACCCAATTCCGACTCAGGGTTTTTTTCCGCTGCGCTACCTCTCGCGAACGTCTGACAAACATCCGAGAGTATAAATGTCTTGAAAGAGCTTCTCAATTAGCCGTTTGGAGTCGGCATAAAATTGTAGATCCCTTCCATTCGTTCCAAAAATAAGAAACTCACACAAAACGAATGGTTGTGAGAAGCTAGGCCTAGGGTCTCTCCAGACCTGTTGCGCCATCTATTTATTATTTATTTATAATGTTTCCCCCCTCTAAAAACGCGTTTCCGCAAAAAGAAAGAGCCGATCATATGGAAGCAAATCGTGTAGCGAGAGCCACCCGTCGTGTAAATGATGATTTTTAAGATTAACAGAAGCTTATTTGACGTCAATACCGAAGGACACGTGCAACGTGCACCACGACCATCTTACAATTTAAATCGAGCTGCGTTTCGTTATGCTATGCTGTCTGTCAGTATTGCAATGTATTCCCAGCAATATGACAGCGCAGTGTGACCGCTGTGCGACTAAAATTTTGGGTTTTGAAAAGGCGCTTCAAACATTTTACATTGTGAAGAATTTCAAATCAAGTGTCATTAAAGTGACGATTTTAAGGGGAACATTCAAAGGCGAAGATGTTAAGTTTGTTCCTTTACTTTCGTAGTAAGATGGAAAAGACTCTCGAAATGGCTGTTTTGGGGATAAATTCTCCTTAGGAGAGGGAAACTTACGAAAAAGTTAGGGAACGCTTTTGTAGTCATCTATGAAAAATAACAGATACAAACATAATTCAAAAATTCAGAAATATGGTACTAACACTTGTTAAAGTGTCTGATAAACTCGAAGATTTGGCTATTTGTAATTTATTAACCTTATAAGTTAATGCATCTAGCGATGAAAGTGATTTTGACTTAATCGAACTTCTTTTTGATAAATCCCAGTATGTGGACGAATTTTTACTGATTGAACTAAAAGCATTCGAGAAAAGGAAAAAGCAACACTGTATTTATTACAATTGAGGAGATCGTCCCTTCGTATAGGAGAAAGAGCTCTGTCGGCAACTTCGAAAAGGATCTTTATTCAGTTTAATTTGGCCACCTGTTGATATCATGCGCAGGAAAAACCATATGCACGAGTATGCCAAAAAGGACAACATATTTCAAATCATGTGTTCATTTTCATGTCCAGGTACCACATTTTCTAAATATTACACCGAGAAATTTGTTGAGAACAAATTCGTAAGATTCTCAGCGGAGGCTGCTCTCTCTCTATGATGCTCTATTTTGCGAACTTTTCGTGCTTACCAACGGCATCGAGTAAAAATTATGGATTCTACATAATTCCGTATATGATTTCACATTTGTTTTTAAGCGCCTTAAATTTCCTCTACGTCTCGCTTTCGCTTCGACTACTTATAAGTCGCAGGGACAACCGCTGTATGTTTGTGGCATAAATCTTGAATTCCCATGGTCAATTGTATGTGGCTAGCTCAATCATTGTTTCATGTACTGCAGTTTATCTTTTAAATAAATAATTTGAATTGACCGAAGTACATGAAGCAGCAAGTTTGTGCATATTCGGTATTATTATATTCAGTACATTAATAAATTTGGGCGGAACGAAATTCGCCGGGTCAGCTAGTAAAATATAAATGTCTAACATGTCTCCTGAGCCATGTGATACTCCAACGTGATAATGGTACTTTATGCCTTCCATCAGACCCGCTCCCTGAAATTACACCAACAAATTAAAATGAAAAAAAAAACTCCAAAATCCCCGAAATATTTTGACGCAATTGCCGCGAACTTCAAAAGTTTTCCAAAACTCTTTTTGGCTATTTTTCCCAATTCAGAAAACTGAGAAAACAACAAGTAGCGTCTTTTTTCCAAAACATTTTTTGGCGTAATTTCAGGGATTTATATTTCATTTATGATTCAGCCATTTATAGCCTACCTAGGTATATACCAATTTGATTTTTAGGAGAAGGTATTCTCAAAACGTAGGTATACTATTGGTTTCTGAAAATAAGATTAATCTCAAGTATAAATGTTTTTTTTATAGCTAAGTTTATTGAATTGGCAACACTTTTCCAGCGACAACGCTGACCTGTGCTCAGAAAAGTTAATTATTTTTTAGTGAATATACTTATACTGGCAAAAAAATGGCCTCCATTTTTGCAAAAAAAAAATTTGTTTAGCGGTGTCGCTACTTCTTGACGATTTAAACGACTAAAAGTAAAACTCTGTATTGAGTTAATAATATTTAAGTGTAATTTGGGACCAAACAGAGTTTTCAACGAAATTATTTTAAATCATCTTTCATTTGGTCTGAAGTTCATAAAAATCGGTCTTATAATAAAAAAATTATCGGTACGACAAAAACTAGTTCCTAAGGGAGGGAGGGACTTCAGTTCTTAGTTCATGGTTACGGAACAGGCAGATCTCAAGTAAAATTCAGAAAAAACATTCAGACACTTTTTTTTTTCTTATTTTATTAGAAAATATTGACAAGAGGGAAATGCAATTTTGTTTCTAGCTACTATGAACTCCTTCCTAAACTGGGCCGGTCTGACACACAGTACTTTTTTTTTTATAGAAGGGTATTGAAGGTGGTGACAAGTCGAAATCCAAGATGTCCTGAATAAAACTCTTACAAAGTACCTGGTGCTGGTTCCAAGTTAACCGAAGCGGCTGATTGCAGATGTCCTGGCAGGGGGGCAACATGAACAGCACCTCGAGTCTTAGCGACATATGTTCCGGCAGCACCCACCACCACTGGAGCAACAGCTGGAGCTACTGCAACTGCAGCTGGAATAGCACCGGGAACGGTAACGATACCAGCTGGACCTGAGACAGCTAGAATTGGACCTGGAGCTCCCAAAATCACAGATGATTGTGCTCCTAGGGCCAAAGCAATCACAACTACGGCAACAACGACGAACTGAAAAAGAGAAATGGTTTTAGACAGTATTTAGGGACCTCATGAACAAGACTCACCTTCATGATGCTAGATATTTTTGTATTCTTCGACTTTTAATGGTCTCGACTATGTTACGAACGAATCGTTACTGATGCCTCCCAGGGGAACTGCCAGACACTTTTATAGTGTGGGGCATGGCGCTATTGTCAGCATTCCATAATTACCATTTAATGTTGGGAGTCAAGTGCGCGGAGGCTGCAATGCTGGTTGGAATGTCAAGATATTCTTAAAAAATTCAAACTTGTTAATATTTATATATTACACCTCTATTTATTGGTATTTAATGTAATTAATTGCAGACACTTAATTGGATTTGTTTACGTCTGTATGTGGTGCAGACTGGACAGCCAGTCGAAGAACAAAAGCGCGCCTTTTTAATGTTTGAGTGGGTAGGCGCGCCAACACTCCAGTAGCGGCAGATCGGATTGCAATTCACAGCTGTGACCATGTAACGAGTGTTTGATATGAAATCAAGTGTAAGGTCGGAACGAGTTTCTTGCAATTTGATTTGGACTTGGACGTCGGTTGGTGGTATGGCGCCACTACGTTGTGCTCGCATTATGAAATTAATTTTGAAGTTGCAGAATGGCAGCTGGGAACTGGGATTGTTGGCATTACACTTATGTATATGTACGACAGAAATGGCTGTAGACACAACTGCTTTTTGTTGAATTTACTTCCTCAGCATATGGGTTAAGAGCGATAGCTGGCTATTGTCTCTTTGCAATTAACGCTGTGATGGCTGGAAATTGCGACAAATGGTTTGTTTTTCCACCGAATGCATTTAATTTCTTAATTAGCTGTGAGAACCTATAGACGGGCTGTAATTGTGTCATTATGGGTGTTTAAGGCAAATCAATTAAAGACTATTGCGTTGTCTCGAGATTTCGCTTTGAAAGTCAGATTGGTTAAAGATTTTAAATGATGATGTATTTAAAGGGACCTCTTCCTTGATAAGAGTTAGATGGTTCGAAGTCAATTTTTTTTTATTTAAGATATCACAACTTATCTTAGTTATCCGCTCGGAAGCTGAATAAAATTCGAGATAATCTCGTTCTCATAAAGAGGGGCTTGTCATTTGTATTAAACTTATGAACCAGGAAGCAGGGTTTGAAAGAATAGGTACAGTTTTTTTTTAAAGAACTCGGATGTACCCAGTATGGTTACGGAGCGTTTGCCGGACGGTCCAAATATTTCCTCTGGTAAGCCCCAGATTTGGCAATTTTTTTCCAAAAAAAAACAAAACTCAACTTTTTTTTCCTTTTTTCTTTAACATGTTTAAAAATTATTTAAAAATAAATAAAAAGTTGGCGCAATAGGTCCGTGGGGAGCCTAGGCCTAGCTTCTCACAGCCATTCGTTGTGTGTGAGTTTTTATTTTTGGAACGAATGGAAGGGATCTACAATTTTACGCCGAGTTCAAACGGCCAAATGAGGAGCTCTTTCATGACAGTTATACTCTCGGATGTTTGCCAGACTTTCGAGGTGGCGCAGTGGAAAAAAAGCTTAAGATGGAATTTGATTTTTTTCTTCGGGAATCGAACCTGAGACCTTGTGCTTGAAAGTCTAACACACTGACTACTAAGCCACTGCGCCTACGACTTAAAAGTGGGAATTTCAAATTTGAAACGCGGACATGTATGTTTGGTTTTCCGAATGCTAAAGCGTGCGGCAAATAAACATAAAGCCCTTACGCAACTTTAATGAAATTGTTGTTTATAAAATTTAGAGATAAAATACTGAAAAATGTTTAAGAAAGTCTTACAAAAAAATGTTCCTAATAAAACTGGCAATAGTTTTTTTTTTTTTTTTAAGGACAACAAATTTTCATTGGCAATACTTTGGAGGATCGATCGACTATTCAACATCATTTTAAAGTAACACACGCATTTATTTCATCCTCGATTCTGCGATGCTCAATTTTGGATCATTTACTTGTGCACAGAATGAAGAATTTCTACGCAGGTACCCCAAGTACAAGTACAAGTTACTCAGCGGCTCTTACGTTTCTTCACAGAATGCCTATAAATTAAATTTGTCTGCGGAACTTTATATTAAGGTTACCAAAAAGGATATTATTAAGAATTTTAAAAAGCTCCAGATCCATCCCTAAACCATATCTCCCCCCAGATTTCTTCCCGTCGACCAAAAAATCCCTCAGTCTGGGGTGAATACCCCCAAACTGGCCACACTGTAATGGTGCAAAAACATATTTTACAGACCTTTTTTTAACAACGTACCTTGCGAAGGCAATCCATTTTTATTTTCACAACACAAATTATTTCCGAGCTATACCGGGTATTCCAACGAGTTGTGAAATATTTTTGTAACTTTCAGAAATTCTAGGATAAATTCCCTTCCAATGCCGCTCAGGCATATTCCCTTTCTAAATACAAAATTCCCATTACAAATCAGTAAATCGATCATTCGCGATTTTCCAAAATTTTTGTTTGCTTAAAACCTTTCACAGAAAATAGTGTGCAAAGTAAAAAATAGTCAAACAAATCCGTCACGGAGTTCTTCCGAAACGAAATATTCCATACAAAAGTTACACAACGAAATCATGAACGAAAAATTTCGCTCTCCTTTTCGTTTTTCAGTAGGTACGCAGCTGCTTCGAAATGATGGTGGAAAAGTGGGTAGGTGTAGTAGGTTGATTGGTACAATTCTCCACTTTCTTTTCGCACATATTTATTTTCCGGGACATTAATTGCTTGCGAACATTTTGCATTCGTGCTGCAGTGCTGCCAGCTCTCATAAGAGGGTGGAGCCAAATTGAGAAATTTTGAAGAAGACAATATCCAAACTCAAAAAAAAAAAACTGCAAATTTTTTGGTAGGTTTCGTTCGTTATTAACAAAAAAAAAAAAAAATGCAAATGTAAATGAGTTTTTATATTAAACCGTACTTTGAAATAAGTTGTTATAAATGTGTGAAAATCAATTGCAATGGATTTCCAGTGCAACTGAAAAACATGTTTTTTTCAGCCAACTCCCAAAAGAAACCAAATTTGGATTCGATTTGGCAGCAGAAATCAAAATCAGAAATGCCCAATAATCAAAAAAGATGTAAGTGTTTAGAAAGTTTAAGTTATACGAAAAGAGTACGTTCGCAATAGAATTATAAATCCACTAGCTGACCCGGCGAACTTCGTTCCGCCCAAATCCATATATATAAAAATTGAGCCTTCAAATTGTATTCGTTTTTCGCCAATACACGTCTTAACGCATTTACCGATTTTAACCAAACTTCCATACATCTTTGGTATTGGTCTTTATATGATTTTTGTGAAGATTGGTTGCAAATGGTAAACGTATGTTTGTGAAATTTGTTTACAAAAAACGGTGAAAAAAAAAATATATTTGTGGCTCTGTTGTCGATCTCCTAAGCCACTTAACCGATTTCAATGAAATTTCGGGGCTGTGTATGGTTGGTTTCAGTTTGAAAGATAGGATAATATTTTGGTATGGTGGGTACAGCTATATGTAAAAGAGACTGACGTCCGTATGTGCACTCATAACTCGGGAATGGATCGTGGTTCGGTGAAGATTTGGTGTTAAACATTATTTTTGATGCCAAATCTAAAAAACTAAAAAAAAAAATGTTTCGTCAAAAATAAAAAGCAAAAATGTTGTGGACAACTGAATCAATATTATTTTTATTTAAAGTATGTATTTTTTTAACTATCGCAGGGCCTTTTCATAAGCTACATTTTTTGATTTGTTCTGAGTAGTAGTATAAATAAACAGAACTGATGGCTTTCCTAAACGTGAACAAATAATTGTCCGTGGGAGAAGCATGGATACTCTAGGTCGATTCCACACAATTCCAACGATTGTCCTTGCGCCTTATTTATTGTCATAGCGAACGCAAGACGTATCGGAAATTGCAATCTTTTGAATTCAAAAGTTAAATCTGGTGGAATCATTGGAATACGCGGAATCAATACATCTTCACCTTTAAATTTTCCTTTTAAAATCGTTGCTTCAATAAAATTGTTCAGAACCTTTTTTACTGCTAATCTTGTTCCGTTGCACAATCGAGGCTGATTTATGTTCCGAAGAAGAATAATTGGTGCACCAACTTTCAATTGTAAACGATGAGGCGGCAATCCAGGTAAACCCAACGAATTCAGAAATTCCGTCGGATATGACAGCGTCATCTTGATTTGTGACCGTGTCTACTGATTGATACGTAACAATCTCACCAGGCACGTCAGTTAAGATATCCGCATTCAATTGGCCGACGTCCTTATTTTTGGCAGCCAATATTGCTCTTTCAGCTAACCAATTGTGATTTTTATAATTTTGCGCAATGTTTGGAAAAACACTTGAAACCAATTGTTGTTCTGTTTGTGAGAAATTACAAAAATTATCTGGCAAACTGTTTAATCCAGTGTTATCAATAGGAATTTGTCCATTTCCTATCGACAGTAATTGCCTGGAAAATTCTTCAGCCGATGGGTCATTTTGTATTTGTACTCTCACATTTGTTGTTAAAGTGAGTGTTTGTAAATTTCTCCATAAATTTGATGACTTTAAACATGCCTTTAATTCATTTGCTGGAGTTGCACGGGGTATCACTGGCAGTGTTTGATGGAAATCACCAACCAATAATATTAAAGCGCCACCAAATATTTCTTGATTATTATTTAAATCTTTCAAAGTCCTATCCAAAGCTTCCACCGATCTCTTATGTGAAATTGTACATTCATCCCATTCTATTAATTTGCATTGTTGCAAGACTCTTCCCATTCCAGAATTTTTAGTAATATTACACGTTGGATTTTCATTAATTTGCATATTCAATGGTAGGTAATTTAATTGCGGAGTGCGCTGTACGACCACCATCCAATGTAGCAGCTATTCCTGAAGATGCAAGTGCTAATGCTATACTCTTCGGTGATCTTATAGTAGCTAGTAGCATGGAAATCAAAAACGTTTTTCCGGTACCACCTGGCGCGTATAAAAAAAAAACATTCCTCCGCTTTCGTTTTGTACAGCTTGAATTATTGTATCATATACATTTCTTTGTTCTCGGTTCAATTTCGGCAGATTAAAATTTATAAATATGTTCAGTTCATTTATATCGTATTGTTGTTCATGTTGCATTTCTTGATTAAATACGTCATGCAATGGTCGATTAGGAGCTGGCAAACCTAATTGTGACAATGTTTTATTTGCAATTGCTAAGCACATATCTTCAATTATAACTAATGCCTCATTATAAATTTCGAGTGTAATGATTAATTCCTGATTTCTAGAAATACGATGCTTTGTCAAAATCTTCCAACTCGTAGTTTTTAACTTCTCGAACGACATCTTGAGACGTCAAATCACTATAAAAGGCCATATAATCTTGATGAACGCCAAAACCATCTAGATTTCCTGAAAATATCTTTGTGTCATCATTTTAAACCAAAAATTGCCACTCATGAGGAGACACATATCCTCGATCAAAATCAAAACTTTGTTGCGCTTTTCATCTCACATCAGATGATTATCCGATTCGATCAGTTCATTATCCGATGTCACAGTGCAAATTCGATGCAAAATATCGTCGGCCATAGCACACAACACACCGTCACCAGTTCGCAACGCTTCGAACGAAGTAGGACCACAAACATTGACCAAAATCATTCTCACATAGAGCATTCGTTGTTTTTCGGGTGAACTGTGTATATTCTACCAATTGCATCACTTGCATAAACACCACGAAATGCGGGAACTACTTCACCTTGTTTCCGCCGCTTGAACTTCTTCGACGGCGCATTCCAATATCGGGGCATTTCGCATAACCCTACTCACCCTACTAACCCTACTCTCGAATGAGTAGAGTACCAAGATTGTTACTCGTTCATTTTTCGTAACAACCCCTACGTGAAAACTCAAAACGCTGAACAACATCATTGTCCACCCATCTCAATCACCCCTACATTTCAACTTACTCACTCGTTTATTGCAAGGATCCTGAAAATAATGGATTCAAACACCATCAAACAAATATCAAAGTATCTACTCCACTTTAAAATGTTACTTGGTAACATAGTAAACATAATTTAATAGCACAAACTTATTTTATTAGGTAGGTACCTATATTTAAAAAAAAATTCAAAATTGTTCACAATAACAATTTGCTCGGAAAATAATTGAAATCATTGACAACAAAAATTGCTTTTAAAATAATTTTTTTTTTTTTTTTTTTTTTGTATTTGAAATGTCACTACTCGATTTCTATCCATTTTTTTGTTGTTTCAAAGTGCATTTCCCCATACAAACTTTCATAGCCTTTTTCATCCCCTCAAAGTTTTGTTTTCGCGACAAAACTTCACACAAATGATATACAGACCAATAGCAAATATGTGTAAAAGTTTGGTTCAAATCGGTAAGTGCGTTAAGGCGTGAATCGACGACGAACGAACACAATTTTAAGGTTTTCTTTTTATATATATAGATAGATAGATAAGGATCCTAAAAATCGCCATACTTTAAATAAAGTGAATAGCGTAAATTACGATAAATCCGAAATGATAATTTTAAGGAGCCAAATTGGAAATAAATAGCCAGTGCTGGTAGCACTGCTACTTGTGTATCAGCTAATGGAAATCTACACAAATTATTTTCCGCTGTCGAAAATGTCGTTTCGGAAGAACTCCGTACAACGCTTTAGATTACAGGTACCTATATCAGCTGTAAGAGGTTTGTGTGTTGGGTGTCCTCAATATACCTGAAATGTGGCTTGCGATATATTTAAAAATCATTTATATCTACTGACACTTATACCATGTTCCCACCAACGTGATTTAGCCAAAGTAATTTATAAATCACGAAACGCGTCCCCACCGAACTTTAAGTGATTTAGTGTAACACTTACGCCAACTTTGCCATATCAGTGATGGGACTTCTAACACTTAAGTGGTTCAACCACTTTTTACACTCTCGGAAATTCTACCAACCTGAACTCGAAATCTACATCCTTTTAACAAAGCTATTCGCTAAGAATATTTATTTTACATCATTAAATTGAAAATTGTACCTACTATACCTACTGCTATTCGCATTTCGTTTACCCATACATACTCAGCTATCAGTATTTTTCTCGACGAATTGCATCAGCAAAAACTTTCAGTCCAGTATACACCATTTACTGCGCCAATTATTCATTACTTGACTGTATTAGTGCGAGGGTGTTTTGCTAAGTTTTGATATTTTTGTATTTAATGAGTGTTGAGTACGTTAATGATGAGTTGAATCTATGCCATTTTTCTTATAGTTCTTCAATTCAAAATTTAAAAGCTGCCAAGAACTTCTGGAGAACGGGAAAGATTTTGAACCCCCGAAATTATTGGTAAAATATGCTTCAAACTATAAATTCGCAGACAGTTGCCATACGAAGTAATAATTAAGTTGTTTTGAACAACAAATGTGATTTTTAAAAATAATTGAAATTAATAATTAGAAATGACTTATGTATATATTAGGTATAGGTATATTTTATTCGGTTTTTTTTTTTTTTTTTTTTTTATTATTACTATTTCATCGGTATAAATAAATGAATTATTTATCTACCATCGACAATTTTTTTTTCTTCTACCACTTTTTTTTAAGGCTACGGCTAACACCGTTTCACTTTCCTCAAGTCCCATCACTGATTTTAGAGGTATGTTCGATTTTATTTTGTGTGGATTTGCGATGACAGATACGTAATTAAGATTTAAACACGTCTAAATCACGTAAATCTTAATCACGAAAATGTATGATAAATCACGTAATACATGAGATGATTTAGCTAAGTCGAGTGGATTTGGCTAAGTCACATTGGTGGGAATATGGTATTAATAAAATATTTGCAAATATCGTTCTTTATGATTAAAAAAAAAGTGAACGAAAGGGACTATATTCCCATTTCGGGTTTTGCATGAAGAGCATTGCAAAACGTTTTCAAAGAATGTGTTGAGCATTTTCTAGACCCTACTATCTTCTTGTAAACATTGTTGTTTCTAAAAAAATGCTCATTCAAAGCCCTAATTACTGCATGGACCTATAATACTTGTCGCCTACACATCATTATTAGGTACAGTAACTCAGATTCAAAAGTACCTTACCCTCTTAATTTTTGGGTATGAAATTAAAAAGCATTATACTTTAGGGCGGCTTTCCTAAAAATTCGCCTTTGACTCTGAATGGATATCTAAAATGGAATACCTAAATTGCAAAATTAGAACGCCACTCGGAATGATTTACAGGCAGTGATATAAAGACTTTTAGGACTGAATTGCCCACGACGCCTATTAAAAATACCCAAAAATTCCCTTTTTGGCTACTCCGACGTTAAACAAAATACACTATTTTTGGATGTGCTGAGCATTAAAATAATGTAATTTTTCGCCCTTTTTCGCCCTTTTAGCTTATTTTGAAAGGTAAAATGCCAACGAAATGGTAATTACCCACGATCTGGTATCACTTTGATGCTTCAATTCGAAGCTGTCATATGCGAGAGGCTTCATTTACACTGTACACTATGTGAACCCCAAAGTAATATCCTCTTTTTTTTTTTATTATAAATTAATGCAAGTGCTATGGTTTTTGAATGGGAACCATTTCATTTGTTGTACTTCATCCGCAGGCCTGCAGAACGAACGGCTTCGGTAATTTTGCGGAATGAATTAAACATCCAATTGATGCAGCTCACCACGGGCAGTCGTGCACGAATATAAAAAAAAAAGTATTTAAAGAGCTTTCATTAATATTTCCATTTCAGTGTGGAAATATTTTAATACGCAAACAGCTTCATTTTTCCATGCCAGTTGAATGAAATCTATCTTAATAAGCTCACAAAGGGCGTGGCGGCTTAAAAAGGTTTATTCGCAAAATACGTCCATCATGCTGTGATATAAATGCGCCTACCGGCCGTCGAATTTTTGTGTAATAGTAGTAGCTACCTTCGCCTTTAACCCATCATCTCAAGCGGAAAAATACGAAATAAATCGTTTGGCCTTCAGATTTTCTATATGAAAAATACTGCTAAGTGATGTTGTTGAGTTTCTTAGAAAAAAAAGCTAATGGATTCTTAACTTCCTGAAGGGTTCTTTTTTTTATTGTATTTGAGAAAGATGTTAATTTGTTTTTCACTGAACATATATATTTTTTTCTGGTCTATCGGAGCTACACCTGAAGGTTATATGAGAAGTAAAATGCGATGAGATGAAGGATTTACAAAAAGGACTAAAAGTCGTTATATTTCTTTAAAATTTCATCGATTAAAATTTAAGAAACGCAAGGATGAATGCGCAAAGTAAAAGGTTTAGTCCCCCAAGGCTGGAAATATGTTGAGGCCACTTCAAATGTTCCTTTGTATGACTTTGTGTAGGAGAATCCATCAAATTTGACCTCGTGATGAGTGCTCACAGAAACTTACACTTTGAAAGGACATACATAGCTAGCAGTCCGAAGAGTGCTTCGTATGTGGTGAGAGCGTAGTCATCAGTGCGGGTACCTAAATATTCTTAGAAGTTTTTTTTTTTTCAAACTAAAATAATTACAATTCTTTAAACGTTGAATTTCTTTTTTACTTTTCAACGAAATTGCTTGAGAACCAAAGAGAAACTCACACAGCCATGTAAATGAAATGAGTCTCCTTCAATGGTAAAGCATTTCTCCATCGTCATCAAGACAAATTTATTTACCACCTAGTGAAAGAGAATCTGAAATCGTTATCGCGTTCGCTAATATAAAAAGCGACTTGGGAAATTCTATTTATGCTATTTTTTTTATTATTTCCAATTTTGATGAAATTGGGGAAGGGAATAATAACAAAAAAAAAATCGTGCTCGAGAGATGGCCTGTAGTTTATGTAAATGGTGTAGGTATTTTGTATTTTCCCGGGGATTCAACTCATTCAGCCCCGTTTGCTGATACTACCTTCTCAAAGCGATTTAAGTTCGACTTAAATACCTTAAGGGCCACTTTTCGATGTCATAAACTGTCACATTAGATTTTAAGTGATTTGAAGAACTGAAGTCGTTAAACGGGCCTCAGTAATAAACCGCGTCCACAAAGTAAGATAAACTGGGTGATAAAATCAAGTTACAAAGTGGAACAGTTGAATTTGTCAACAGAAATATGTTTAAGGCCACTGTTTTTTTTTTTTTTTTGTGGGAGGACATACTGAGTAGCGTGTATGTGTTAACCAGGGACAAACCATACTGAGTAGAGGTAAGAGAGACTGAGATCCCCATCTTCGACCGATTAACATTTTTTTGCCTACCTACAAGCTAAATTTTACGCTCCCAAAAAGTTTAGGTGCGCTAGTATTGTTGCAGAGAAATTCGTATTGACAAATGTCAAAAATCCTCTCCACCAACACATTCGCAGCTAATCTTTTTACCTTTCACTGTGGGCAAAGCAAAACGGATAGGAATTGGCGTACACGGATAGGATAACAAAATGGCGGATTCCTGGCAAAAATTGAGGGGGCCAGCGGCAAGAGGATTGTGAGTTGGGGGTCTCAGTATGATTTCTTTATGATACTGAGACCCCACAACTCGCACGCAATCCTCTTGCCGCTGGCCCCCTCAATTTTCTTTTTTTTTCAAATTCGCCATTTTGTTTTTCTATCGGTGTTATGTCTATTTAGAATTCGTGTGACATGCAAAAACATACAAAAAATATAAAATCAATGCTGCCAACTGCTACCAACCATGGGGGAATGTGATAGAGTTCGGAATTACGACATTTTAACATAACTGAATGCTATTGGTTGGTTATTATAATTTTTTAAAAGACGAATAATATAATTTGTTTAGTTAATAATGCTATCTAAATGAGATGTTTTATATACTAGAAAAATATTAGGACAAACATGGTTGTGTATTTTCCGCTTTTGAATATCATTAACTTCGATTTCATGAGTAATTTTTTTTTTAAATAGCTGAAGAAAAATTACTCAAAATATTTTTATTTTCCTTCATACAGTCTACATTTTTCATTTTTCATAAATATTTTCAGCAAAAGTGCACTTATTCCTAAAAAAAAAATACTATTCAAATTTAACGGACAAAATTCTATGAATGCTGGCAGCAACTTTGCCGACAGCGGAAGTGGGACATGCAAGGTGCGAGTGTGTTGGTGAGTGAAGTTACGTGACATTTGTCACTACGAATTTCTACGTAAAAATACGAACGCACTTAGCATGTACCACTACCACCCCATAAAAATATAGCTTGTAGGCAAGTAACGGAAAATCGGCCAAAGATGGGGGTCTCAGTATTGTCTCTGGGTGTTAACACCACAAGGACGCTCTGCCTGTAATCACTACCAAGTATTTTGTGAAAGCGGTGAAAAATTACTTTGACATTCTGAATGGAGTTTGTAGCTCGTTGTATGCAGATCACGTCCTGAAACGCATTTCTTAGACTTTCCAGAAGATGGGGTGGAATAAAAAAAAAAAAACGCTGAAATCCAATTTGTATATTGCGGTAAATCAGGAACCCTCAGGCCTCACCCGGTTTGTAACCCCTGCGATTTTAAGTTAGGTACCTTGCAAATTTGCACGTAAAAAAAAATCAGTGCCCATTTTCTGTAATTAGCACATCGACCCGTTTTCGGCGTGATTTAGAAACTGATTTTTATATTTCCTTTATCATGAATTAGGTACATATTTGTTCTATTCCATACTAGCTGACCTGGCGAACTTCATACCGCCTAACGGTCAATGAATTTTATGATACCTTTCAACTTAACTTAATCTACTATTTTAATTAAGTTCAATAGTTCATTAGGAAATACAGATTCAATGAAAGTACAAAAATCAAGTATTTCAGTGCCTACTTTTATTATACTCGTAGATATCGTCACTCGCTCCATACAAAATGTATGGGAAAATTAGTTTTCTTCATAAATTTTGTTTTTCGGGGATTTTTCGGGAATTTTCTTTGATATTCTTCTTGTTTGGCCGGAGACCAGTCCGAATTGTTGCGAGTCATCGAAATCTATCCAGGCTTTCTTGAGTTATAAGATAAGATACGAACATCACTTTATTTTATATCTTTTGAAATTAGGAAGCCCCATTTGCGGTTATTTTTCTAAAGAAATTAGTAGTTGCCCCATAAAAAAAAAAATATTCCTCATTTCCACACACTGAATTAATTAATTATGCTTTGAGAAAACATCATATAGCTTTTTAAAAGTTGTGTGTAATAAACATTAGCGGATCTGTGCCACTCCATTTATAAACGGCACATTCTAACTATGACTTCAAATCGAACAATTCGAAATTATAAAGTTGTTAACTGCGCGTGATGGTAGAAAGTAGCTCTACTCAGGCGTCGCGTTGAACTTTACGATATTTACGATCTAAAGTCGAGTCAACGCCTGAAGTTGTATTTTGTGTGACACCATATGAACGCTTTGTTTCTACATAATCTGTCAACGCACGCGCCCGTCAACGCGACATTGTGAATTGGACATCATTCTGAAAGAATACGCTTGTTTATAGCGCTCAGTCTGTTCTATTCATGATGATAATTCACAGAAATAAATGATGAATAGAAAAATATCACTCGAGAGCCTTCTTTCCCTTTCAATTCACATTTTTTAGATAAATAAGAAAGTAAACTGATGGCATTGTCATAGTCAATGATAAGTAACCACAACGAATGACTATTGCGTTGTACAATACGCCCATAAGTGATGATTTAGTTTAAGAGAAACGGTTTTAGAGCGTGAAACAATCGAATAAATCGAATGCCCGAAAGATTGCAACGTTGCAAGTCGAATTGATAATTTTCTTCCCATCTGTTAAATCGAAAGCGAATGGGGAGGATAAAAGAGAAAAGGTAGAAAGGCAAAAGGCGGCACGTTGATGCCGCGATTTCGCTAGTCAGCTGGGTGTGGGCTCGATCACGGTAGAGTTTTATCAACGGATTGATAACAAGGTATGATCGATTATCTGAAATAAGGGCGCCACGCAGTCTTTGGAAACGGGAGATTACGAAAAATTTGGTACCAGAATTATCGATGGTAACAAGTTGCGAAACAATTAATTAAAAGACTTACGTTATTTTCCCACAACGGGGAATTTTACCAGTTTATTGGTTTAAATTAGATTTAAGAATTATAAATTGTGAAATGGCCACGGATTGCTTTTAGAAAAACAGAACCTCTCAGTATCGCTTTACACAACTGTTTTTTTGTTGTGCGACTTAGAATCTCCTCCGTTCGAAACATGAACGAGATGTTGGAACGCAAAGTGTTCGGCAAAAAAAGTTTGACACGCGCAATTTCCAAAAAATGCACCAAACTTTATGAAAACAACTATTTCACTTTGCGGTTTTGGACCAGTGGATAGATTCCGATTACCATACGGTTCGATGAATAATGGTCACAAAATGACACAACGGGTCGCGAGGGTATTTTTTATTTTTTTTTTTTTATATAATTTTACTCGCGCTCAGGGGGTTATGAATACCCTTATAATGCGGGGCACGGCATTCAAGTTTTTTTTTAAGAAGAGAAAGAGGGATAGGAAAGAGTTTGTGGCGCAGTGGATATTCTCCACGAGTGGCGTCCGAATAGCTAGGGGAGAATTGTTGATATTTGTGTTCGCTTATAATTCACATAAACTTATTCGCAGTTTTTTTATTTTTGAAAAATATTTCGTGGTACTGGCTCGGATTTGAACACGTAACCTCCCACTCAACAAGCGAACACTCTATCACTGCGCCACGGCCACCCGCTGTTAATGGCTACGGTTAAAGAAAACGGAACGAAACCTCACTCGACTGTATTTTTCACAATTTCCAAAAAACTAAACGCTTACGGACAACCTGCTAACACCACATTCACAACAACCTAATTCTCTGTTTTTTTTTTTTTTTTTCTCCTACGAAAACTCCTCAACGTCCTCTGTACTGGAGATAGGTCGTCAAAAGCTCCCCGCTCCAACCATTGTAGGCAAAGTCCAATAATTTCCACTGCACACTACTAGTACCATGAAAAATTATATCTTTTAATTCCATCTGCTGTCAGTTTTTTTTTGTTCTGAGCAATATACTTTTCCTTTTTAAACTTTTCTCGCGTCTTGTCTATTAGGCGGCTAGCGAAAAAGTGAGTTAGCCGTGCTGACAGCTGTCCCCATCCCGGGCCCTGACAGATTCCTTTCCGACTATTATCTATCATCTAGCAGTGTTCACAAAGCGATCTCGTGCTGTTCGATTCAACATCTCGGTGGTTGCTTAGGTTCGCCTTTACCAATCCCTACCAGACTAATAATTATTATTATTACTATTACTAAAACGACCCTACGACTGGAAGGATATGTAATCCGCGACCCCAAGACTAATGTCGAGTGAGCTTCCGCGCAGAAAGGGGTAAACTAACAGAGACCACACCCTAAAAAAAAGGTATTTTCAAATTGATATTTTTGTCATATCAACTTCAATTTCATGCGAACTACCTGCAGGTAGTTGGAAATTATCGTTTACAATACTATTTAGGTTTATTTACTTCGTCTTTAGGACGGGCACACGCGGTCTTTTTGTATTTCGGTGGGGATCCAGTCCCTTATTTCCCGTTATGAAATATGAACCGTCAGTCTATCCGTTGATAGATGCCCAACGATCTGGGCTCCACGACAACCTGTTTTTGTCATCCTCCCGTGGCAAAAGGGAAGCCCCCGAAAGATACCGGAAGAAAAGGGTACGGAAGGGCAAAAAATATGAAAATGGGTCAGGAATAGGATGGATGGAAAGGACCAATATTTTGGGCATTCATTTTAACGCAACAGCATTGTGCTGATTACCTTTATACAAACTTTAGGCGAAACTATGAAACTCATCTCGGGACCTTCCTCTTTCAATAATTGGCTATGTAAAACTAAATTTTAATAGTTTAAAACTTTTTCCCAGAGTCAGGTACCAATGTTCCACTAAAACAGAACCCTTTTGGTTATTTCTGAATATTCTTCTTAACTTTCGAGCCTATACCAACGCAGTGGAAATTCTTAACTTTCTCGAATTGAACATCAGTCCTTATTTAAGTTCAAATGGGCTTTCTTTGTCCAGTTCTTCGTATATAAAAAACACGAAAACTTTTTTGAAGAACTGTTTTTTTACGATTTTAGCTAAAATTTGATTTATTGTTGAAAAACAATCGTTTCGGGCATACCTACTCTTACAACGAACTACATATCCTTATTGTAATAAAACTGTAAATTTAATTCCGGCTGTAAGATGTTTGTTTGGAATAGATTAAAAAAGCACTTCACGAAATTGATTCCGGTTTTCACAGTTGCATTGCAAACTGTCGAGATTAGATTATAGGATATGTTTAACCATTATCCGCTGTTAGGAAGCGTAAATCTAAGTTGATATCTATGAAAAGTTTCATAATTCTCGAATGCCTTCTTACTCCTAGCTTTGGAATGACTCATCCAAATGAAACAAAACATTTTTTTTTTTAATATAAAGTTCAATTATGTAGGCATACAAAGATTTTAAACATAAATCATCTTTGTACGTTATCCTGAAGTCGAACAATAAGCAATAAACTATAAATTTTATACAATTTAAAAAAGTAAAATGTTCGATTGAAGTTAGATCGTTGGAATTTCCTAGCGTTCAGTGGAGGAAATTTTGTGTGTGTACGCGGTGACAGCCGTTTTCAAAACGTCTATCTTATGCTCTCCACACATATAAGTGGAGTCCCATTGAAACAGGTGGAAACGTTTTTATGCTTCGAATTTTGAATTACTTACTTACTTAAGGTGGCGCTACAGTCCGGGGTGGACCTGGGCCTCAACCAATACGCCTCTCCAGTTAGCGCGATCTTTGGCTAACTGCCTCCAGTTGCGCACTCCAAGTTGGTTGAGGTCCCCTTCCACTTGCGCGCGCCACCTAAGGCGAGGTCTTCCTCTACTGCGTTGTCCCTCCGGGTTGGAATCGAAGACTCTCCGGGCCGGAGCGTTGGTGTCCATTCGCTCTACATGTCCTAACCATCTTAGACGACTAATGCGTACTTTTCTGACCAGGTCGATGTCGCTGTACAGCTCGTAGAGTTCGCTGTTAAATCTTCTCCTCCAAATCCCGTCAACGCAAACGGGACCAAAAATCACTCGAAGAATTTTGCGTTCGAAGCGACCAAGAAGATCCTCATCCGTTTTTGCTAGGGTCCACGCTTCTGCGCCATAGAGCAGGACAGGGATGATGAGAGGCTTATATAGAATCTCCTTAGTGCTTCTTGACAAGGCCTTACTAATCAATTGCCATCTTAGGCCAAAGAAACAGCGGTTGGCAAGTGTGATTCTTCGCTTGATTTCTGAGGTGATGTCATTTTCAGAGTTAATAGCGGATCCGAGGTAGACAAAGTCCCTAACTACCTCAAAATTACAACTGTCTATCGTGACGTTCTGTCCGATTCGTCGATGTTGTGTGTCCCTTCTTGTTGACAGCATATATTTTGTTTTACCCTCATTCACCAGTAAAACCCATTTTTGCCGCTTCCGTACTAATACTAGCAAACGCTCCAGTAACAGCTCGCTGTGTTCTGCCAACAATGTCAATGTCGTCAGCGTATGCAAGTAGTTGCACAGACTTATGGAAAATTGTGCCTCTGGTGTTGGCTTGTGAGTTTCGCACAATTTTCTCAAGAATGATGTTGAAGAAGTCACATGACAGCGCGTCACCTTGTCTAAATCCTTTTTTGACATCAAAGGTTTCGGTGAGATTGTTTCCGACCTTTACGGAGCAGCGAGCGTTCTCCATCGTCATTCTGCACAATCTGACAAGTTTGGCAGAGATGCCAAAACTAGACATGGCTCTGTATAGCTCGTCTCTATAAATGCCGTCATATGCGGCCTTAAAATCGATAAAAAGATGGTGAGTTTCGATCTGGACTTCTTGGGTTTTCTCCAGGATCTGCCGTAGTGTAAATATTTGATCGATCGTGGACTTACCGGGCCTAAAACCGCACTGATAGGGACCTATCAGATCGTTGACGAATGGTTTCAGGCGTTCACACAGTACAGCAGACATGATCTTATACGCAGTGTTCAGGAGACTGATGCCTCTATAGTTGGCGCAGTTAAGAGAGTCTCCCTTCTTGTGGATCGGGCAAACGATGCTGAGATTCCATTCATCAGGCATACTTTCGTCTGACCAAATCTTGGAGACGAGTTGGTGTATGCTCTCTACCAGGTCATCTCCCGCTGCCTTAAACAGCTCGGCAGTTAAGCCGTCCGGTCCAGCAGCCTCGTTGGACTTAAGCTTAGATATTGCTATCCTCACTTCATTTTGGTCAGGTGGACGGAAATCTTGGCTTTCATCGTCCAGGTTGAATGGCTCGTTCTGCCTGACAGCGGAATTTGTGTCGTCTTCGCCGTTTATCAGTCTGCAGAAATGGTTTTTCCATGTCCTCAGCACCGACTGTGACTCTACTACAAGGTTTCCTTGTTCGTCTCTACAGGTCTCCGTTCGGGTCTTGTTGGCATGAAACGTTCTTTTTACCTTTTGGTAAAACTTCCGAACATTGTTCCTGGAGTAACACCTCTCTTTATCCTCGATCGAGCGCTTCTCATGCCCTCTCTTTTTTCTCCGGAATTTTGACGGTGGGTTAAATTTTCAGGAGGGTGGAACTTTCGGAAATCGAGTCATTTAGCTTAGCTTATGTTGAACCAAAGGTCATGACTCATGAGATTTAAATGATGATGGATACAATTAGAATGCGAATAAGTGCCATCTGATGGGTAGACCTGGGGATAAGGTGGTTGTACCGGGTCCGCTATCTGCCATCTTTGTTTTGAATGATCGAAAGGTAGGAAGGGTCGCTGGACCGCTGCACCGCTAGACTGCTGGACCGCTGAAGGCTAATTGAAATAAATTTTCTTAACATCTGATGATGACCTTACCTAAAGTAAGGCCTAAAGTTCAAACTGAGCATGGGTCTAAGAAAGTTTCTTTTTAAAAAGTTGTTTAGAGGGTGGATTCTTCCTAAACATTCAAGACAGACAATGTCCTTCGGTCGACGATAAACACAAAAGCACAGGCCCACCAATTAGTTCAGACACTTCCTCTTCGACAGTAATTCTACATCTCTGGTAGCACCTTTTTACACACCACAGACCACACTTGGCGGCCACTAATTTAATTAAGATGTCGTCGCTGCCACACTATAGAGCCCATGCCAGGAAACAAGACGTATCAAAAGAATCCACAAACATCAGCGGATGTTTGCTAGGGAGTGGAAAAAAAAAAAACAAACAAGAAAACCGGAAAAAAACCGAAGAAATCCTCAAACTCACTCAATAAACTAAACACAGCTAAGTATCCTATTGCATGTGAAGTGGATTAATGTCGGTCAGACATGCAGGGCCCCAGTAATGCAGCATGCTGCTACTGCACTCCACCGCTCAGGACAAAGCTGTTGGCCCTCACTTGCCGGTTGCCGCACATTTCCGTTTCGAATTGTGGCCGCTCTCAAAAGGATTCCTCCTTCTACACACACAAACACACTGACTGTACAGTAAATACCCATCTCAATAGTACTCTCGTTAACCCTGCCACTACCTACTGATACTGGAAATGAATGTGAGTGGAAGTGGAAGCATTCGAAGTAGATCTTTCTGTCTGCTGCCAGGTCGAAGACCACTCTACGACCCCAAGGAGTACTGGTATCTGCCACCTACTATATGTATGTTGGGGAAGTTCATTTGCTACAGTCGGACAGAACGGAAGAAGCTTTCATTGATTTCCAACTTATCATGACATTTGTATGGAGATTTGAGATTCATAATGTTCTCTTAATATCCGGCGCAGGGATAAAATCCTGACGTTGAATTATTTCTACCCGTCCACAACGGTGCCATGTAAGAAGTTAATTAAAGATTCTGCTCTTTAATTATACGCCCAGCGAATTATGAAGTTTCGATGGGGTTTTCTTTCTTCTTCTTTTTTTTTCTGCTTTGCCACGGTTCGGTTGGAACTGACCAAGAACGCCTCCCACTAAACAGCCATCTCGTCTTGTGCTAATTTGAAGGGTGTTTATGCTCAATTATCCCGGCACCTCGATAAGCAGCTAAAGGACGATAGGGTGAGCTTGGCAAAGGAAACTTTTCACCATGGGGGCTGTTAATCGTTGGCAGTCGTTTCCTTTCCGTTTTTGTGTGCGCTCCGGTCCTGTCTTGGTCAACTAGGAAGGATGTGGAGAAATTAAAGAAAGCCACGAAGAGAAGCTGTAAATCCTTGTGGGTATTAGGGATTATTTTTTCCGTAGTTTTATCACTTTCCTGTGCGCCCGCGACCATTGTTTGTCATCCCCTCGGGATGATTCCTGATTCCTTCAATGTTTTTTTCCTAGCTTTCCATTAATTTTATTTGTATGATGGAGGTGGATTACGCTCCCATCTCTGATGTAGTAATATGTTTCTTCTGGTTGTGGAAAAGTTTTCTTCTTTTTTATACGCGGTAAAGGATAAAACTTTTAAAACAGAAATTGTCCTTTTTACACCAGACCCAGGTAGGTAGAAGAAGTTGGTTCGCATTGAAATTTGTCGCGAATACGAATTTTCGTGTGTTCTTTGGTTCGACCGCACAATGGTGAAAACTTTCTTTAAGTTTTTCGTCCTATTACAGAGTGATAAAGGAGTTTTTGTTGTTATCCTTTTTTGCGTTCGCTTTATCAACGTGTATAGTGAAACTTTAAATTGGGAGTACGGTAGTGTTTTTTTTTTTATTTTACTTAGGTATGGTGGACAGGTAAGAAGGCGTCGAAGGAGATGCAACCCAGAAGCGATTGCAGTTTCGTTTTAGAAGTCTCCCAGGAGGGGGTAGAAGAGCAGTTCTCGACAGAGGCTGGTTCCTTTGTTCCGCCTGTGAGGAAGTACAATTCTGTTAAAACGTGTTTTGTGATGGAACCAACCTTCATTAGGTTGATGTAGATCTCAAGTTTAATTTAATCTACGGAATGTGTTGCGGTCGCAATGATTTGAGTCCAAAATGGGTGGTGTAGGATGTATTTTAAGGCCGGGAGCAGTACTCAGTTAAACACTTGACTTGAAAAACAAAGGAAAAACCACGACTCTGTAGAATCACAGTTAACACAAACAAAAACATTTTACAAAGGGATTTCAAATTAATTCCCTGGTCAGACTTATCTGACGAAGCCAACAGAATAGCAACATTTCTGTGATGAGAAATCGAAAGGCTGATAAAAGGCGTTCAAAGCGCATATGCGGGAGTACAAAAAAAATGTTCTAAGCTCCATAGTTCAGTGCGCAAGTCGAAGCAGTACAAACAAATTTCATTCAGATGCAATTTCTTAGAAAAAACTACTCTTAAACATCATGACGTAACCCCGCACTCTATATTACAACGCCAAATCAAAATAAATAGTTCTTGCTCATATAGAGCTCGACTTGCGTCAGATTTGCGTCTATGCACTTATCTCTCACACCGCCTAATAGCTGCGCTAGAAACCAGTTGCAGTTGTTGGTTCCGTAGTTTTTATCCCCTGACATTGAACATCAGCCTACGAGAACTCGTTTAGACTGTGATTAGCATAATGCATATAGTTTGTGAACTCAAGAAGTCTGCATACTCCACCAGTTCATTGTACCGGCATTACTATAAAAACTTCTGTCGCAACCACTGAAAGGTATCAGTAGCGATTCAGTCGTAAAATAGCCAACAACTTCACAAGTCAATAAACTCCAAGTCAACGATCAGCAACATGAAGGTACGAACTAAATCCGTCTTGTCCTCTGCACTGTATTATTTTAATTTCTCTCAATTGTATATCCTTTTAGTTCGCAGTGTTAACCGTAGTCGTGCTTGCTTTGGTATTCCGCGCCAACTCGTCGGTCATTCCGGTGGTTGCGGGTGGTGTAGGACCTCTACTTTCTGTTTCGGGACCGCTCGGCTCAATTTTAGTTCCAGCGGGTTCAGTCGCCATTCAAGCATCAGTCGTGCAGGGACTTCCCGCCAGTGTTGCCGTTCAAGTTCCAAATACTGTTGCTATACAGTCGGTCGGTCCAGCAGCTGTCGCTGTCCCTGCTCCAGCTGTTGTCGCCGCTGAGGGAACTTATGTAGCTAAGACCCGTGGCACCGTTCACGTTGCTCCTCTGCCAGGACATGTTCTATCGGCAAGTTCAGTTAACCTGCAACCTGCTCCAGGAACTTTGTAAATGACTATCACGATGGTTGGGAATGGAATTTGCTGCTGATTTTACTGATGTTGATCGTCTTCGATTGTATACTGTTTTGTTAGTTATACAGGGTTGTGCTGTAAGAGATTGTAGATTTGGCGATTCTCTTGTTAATCTGACTTCTATTTGTATAATAAAAATACGCAAAAAAAATTCGCCTTAATGAATTTTATGATTTTTCTTGTAATATCCAAATTATAGTAAGAAAAAATATTGACAGCCAGAGGAAATGCCTATTTCGCTCGGTACACAGACACACACAGAAAAATAAAAGTACAATAAATTCGTTTAAAGAACAAGAGGACCTATTTGAAAACCAACACTTTGGTTGGAACTATACCTACCTCTGTTTCAACCAACAGTCGTATTTTATTATCAGCCATAATCTACATAGATCATCGATTAACATGCAATTACAACAACAGAATATGATCGATCCATCGAGATCACAAATCATGATCGGAGGTTTATACTACTATTTCTCGCTGCGTTCTTTGGCGCTGTTCTTTTCATTCTTAAATATTGGGGTGCCTGTAAACGATAGCCAGGCCACACAGTCACGTTGCCAGACTAAAATATTCAACACCATTAATAAATCAAACAATCAAAAAGCATTTTCTCGTTACGTTTTTCGAGATGTTGCTTTTTCATTCTATAAAGGTATGCCCAGACCAGCGAAAGTTTATGTAATGTTTCGCATTGGTCAACAATCGTAAATAAATTATTATTTCATAAGTTTCCTTTCAACATAAAATACAAATGTCAAAAAACTCTTGGAATAATGAAAAATGGAAACTATCAGGCTGCATAAATTTAAATTATTTTCAAAACTAATTATTGGGATACCTACACATATAAATTTTTTATCACAAAATAGTAAAAAGAAATGTAGCTGCAACTGTTTTCGCCGAGTTTTTTTCAACCAACTTCAGTTTGTCCTTCTGGGTTTTCGCGTTTAAACCGCTAAGAATTCCATTTGCGGACCAGAGGTGCAAACTGCGGGAAGATTTTCATTCCATTTCGAACTGATTTCCATTTCCTTTTGGAAAAAAAACGCACCGTATTTCGGGAGCGGTGTTGTCGTTTTCGAGCCTCTGGCATTGATAATAATAAAATAAAAAACACTTCATAAACATTTAATAAATACTAGATCGGCAAAAATATTTCAGAAATATTTGACAAATGTTTATGTAATGTTTCTGAAGCACTTCATAAACATTTAAAAAAAAATCGTTCGCTGGTCTGGATACAGCTTAATATGCCAAGAAAAACTAGACGCCGCAAAATATTGTTTATTTGTTGCATATTTGAACATAACATTTTAAATTAGTTTTTTTAAAAAACAATATCGAAAATCAAAACTATGCAAATTTGACTCAAATGGTAACACCTTCGACAAGCAAGTGAAATGGCGTGTCCATTGGTATCATATTGTGACGTCACGTTGCGCTGAATCTTTGCAATGTGGCTGGCGGTAATATGAAGTTTGCCGTACTCATACATTTACATTAGGTACCTGCTTGTTTTAAAAGCAACTGTTGCCACAACTCAAAAATTAAACTTTTCTATGATCCGTATTGTTTTATTTTCGTGATCTGATCCGGATCAGATTACGCTGATAATACAATACGACTAACATCACGAAATGGTTACCACATCTCTTTCAGTAGTTGTTCAATCCTTGATTACCTTTGTCAGGAATTTATTGTAAAACATAAAACGTGATAAATAGTAAGTGAGGTTTGACTATGTTTAAGTAGGTACCTTAAGAAGGTAAAGGTACGTAGCTATTTTTTTGTATGCAACCTATTTGCATCCTACCACAACTTCTAAGTCAAAAAGTGTCGCAATTAAAAACAACGCAAATAGTCTATCGATTACTTATAGTTAAAAAAAAAAAAACAAAAAACACAAAAGCAACAGCGTTTTCAACCCACTTAAGTGGAGCAAGGGCTTCAATTTATAACAATTTCCTCTTTGTTCAGTACTTCAAGTTTGATTGCATCAATTGAAATGCTTTTTATTACTAACAAAGATGGCGACGATAACAATTCTTAGAATACTGTGCAGTGTACAGGTCTATGTTAACCTATAAATTTATAAACGCCAAACCAGAAACTAACCGGAGCACTTAAAAGTTCGTCTATCAGACAATTGCAGGAAAGATCGTGCTTATAATGTTGTTATTTGGAAAGTTGGATATTTAGTTAAGTTGCTCGTCATTGCTAATTTTAGAATTTTTATTTCTTTGTTCACCTAATAGTCCAGGATCCCTAGTACATTTTTTTAACTTGATTACTATCAAGCTAATTTTCCGTGAGTAGCTTAGTTTTGATAAGACGCCCACAATTTCCTTTGCGAAAATTCTTGATTGTGGTAGCTAACAGAGCTAGCAAGGCTAAAATATGTCGATTTGATGATTCTCAAATGTTTATTACTAACTGGATTGTGTTTTATTAAATCTTAAGACAATTATCTAAATTATTTGAAAAAATATTTGTCCTACAAAATCGATGGTCTGATCAAAGAGTCCCCCCCTTCCAACATGTATCGATAACGAGATCACCAAAACTGATTACTAACCAGCTGATTTTTTTTTTATTTGTTAGTTAATATTTATATAATTCAACAGTCATATTGTCCTACAAATTCCGTGGTATGTTATCCCGGTCCTACGCTCAGAAATTGTTAAGACCATAAGACCATTTTTATCATTACTAACTGTAGGACAAAAATATGAATAATAGGTTAGTGTGTTCTCTGCCCAAATAAAACCATGTCCTACAAAAAAACAGGTAGGTATCACTAGTCCGACAAGAATTGTAATTTTTTCGTTTTCCTATTTGTAACATAAGATACAGTGAAAAAATCTTTTAAACACACCGACCGAGTAAATGGGTCATATGCCCATAGAAGTTAGAAATCAAAATTTCAATTCATATCTGCTCAAACAAGAATTGAAAAATCTCGTAAATCGTAATGCAGAAATTCTTCCACAGAAAAAGAAATGCACATGCAAACTACACACAAAGTAGGTACCTGCTCATCTCATTCATAAAAGCAACAGACAACAAAAACAAAGCTGAACGTATTATGAAATCGAACCAAAAAGGCAGAAAAGGAATACATGAAAAAAAAAACCCACCCTCATCAACACATTCAATTGGAGCACCGCGATAGCGTACCAAGCTATATAGTTCTGTACTAGGTTCTACTTTTGAGCGTAGGACCGGGATAACGTACCACGGAATTTGTAGGACAAATATTTTTTCAAATAATTTAGATAATTATCTTAAGATTTAAAAAAACACAATCCAGTTAGTAATAAATATTTGAGAATCATCAAATCGACATATTTTAGCCTTGCTAGCTCTGTTAGCTACCACAATCAAGAATTTTCGCAAAGGAAATTGTGGGCGTCTTATCAAAACGATGCTGTTCTCGAAGATTCAACTTGATAGTAATTAGTTTTACATCAAGGATCTGTACTACAACTTTTGAGCGTAGGACCGGGATAACGTACCACGGAATTTGTAGGACAATATGACTGTTGAATTATATAAATATTAACTAACAAATAAAAAAAAAATCAGCTGGTTAGTAATCAGTTTTGGTGATCTCGTTATCGATACATGTTGGAAGGGGGGGACTCTTTGATCAGACCATCGATTTTGTAGGACAAATATTTTTTCAAATAATTTAGATAATTGTCTTAAGATTTAATAAAACACAATCCAGTTAGTAATAAATATTTGAGAATCATCAAATCGACATATTTTAGCCTTGCTAGCTCTGTTAGCTACCACAATCAAGAATTTTCGCAAAGGAAATTGTGGGCGTCTTATCAAAACTAAGCTACTCACGGAAAATTAGCTTGATAGTAATCAAGTTAAAAAAATGTACTAGGGATCCTGGACTATAATCTTAAGTAGTAAATTATGAAAAGCAACGCAAATTGCAGATAATACATATATACTGTGGCCACTGTGGGATCGAGACTGGGTAATAAGTAGTCCCAGTGAGCTATCAGCCACTCTGCATGACATATCCCGCAAGAATAAGAATAAAACAAAAATGCTGGTAAAATTAATCTGCCGCAAAAGGTCCATAGGGACAAGTTAGAACTCCTCGCATGCCTGGGCCTTTCCGGCGGAATGCGGACTTGGCCTATAGCTGCTATAGAAGCTTAAATGGGATTAACACCCAACCAAATAAATATAAAAAAACGTGGCTATACACAGCTCAGCATAAGCCTGGCAAGAAGAAAAGAAGGGATAAACTTTAGTGACCATTATCTCGGAACTTCCGTAACTTGACATCATCTGCGCGATTACTGACCGACTCACAAAAACATTAGGCTTCAACAGAAAATTCTCCACGAAGATCAATAACAAGCAATAACCCACCTAAACCAAAACAGCCTAAAGTTGTATACGGATGGTTCCAAAATGGACTCGGGAGTGGGAGCTGCATACATGGGCCAGACCGCAGCATATCAATACCTATGGGGAAAAGCCCAAGTGTACCTCGTTAATTTTTTCAGGTATATAAAGGTGCAAACTGCCATATATTCACAGACAGTGAAACAAAACCAAAATAAGGTGGGTTTCCGGATCTTTTAATACCAGAACCTTTCTTAACTCCACAATAAAAATCTGGGAACACAACATGTGTATCAAATAGTGGGAAGAAATCCCAGGCCTCATATAGGCCAAAATGGCAATCCTGCTATTCAAAAAAAAAAAAAGCCAAAAAATATCTAAAGGCTTTATGAAAAACCTTTCAGGCTACCTTACAGGCCACCACTGTTTGCGATACCACCCAAGCTAAATGTACATAGCCAACTCCCCGGAGTTGAAATTCTTCTTCTGTGAATTACTAAGTCCGAAGAATTGAAGAAGTCCTGAAGTGAAAAACTCTGCTAGCCTAAATTTATTTTCTGGCAATCTCGGCACATTAAATCTTTTAGGTCGACGTGCCTCTTTATCGCCTTGGCGAGTCGGAAGTTTAAAAATGAGACATTTAAACTTTGTTCTCACAACTATTCATATTTGGGACGAATAGAAGGGACCTATAATTTGATGCCGAGCCCAAAACATCTTACTGAGTAGCTCTTTAAATGGAGTTTGTGTTTTATCCTGGAAGCTTAGTAGTCCAACGTACTAACCACTAACCACTAAACCACTGCGCCTATCACCTCATGGGGTTATAGTCTTTCTGCATGATCCCCAAATGAGAAAAAAAAACATGTTCTTTTCTATTAAAATATTATCCAGAAGTTTAGGGACTCAGGAGAGTTATAAAGCCTTTTAGCATATATTCAAGGGAATCCCTAAATCCCGAAGTCTTGTGGGTTTCCCTACTTTTTCAGATTCTAAATCTCTTATATAAAATATGTGTCATTTTAGAGACTGAACGCAGGGATGGAAAAGTCGATACAATTGTATCGAATTCGATACAAATGAGTTTGCTAAAGTACAAAAGTACAATTTGCCTTAATTCGATACAATTCATTTACCTATTTGTATCTTTAAAATTCTCTTGCAATTTGTATTTTTCCAAAAACAGAAAATCAAATCACTTAACGAACTATGTATTTGTTTTAAGTTTTGCACAAAGCGCTGACTAGATCAGTGGCGTAGCAAGGGGGGGGCAAGGGGGGCACAGGCCCCGGGCGGCACTTTGATAGGGGCGGCAATTTAGAGCAGCTCATTTTTTTTTTTAAATAAATAATTTATATATATTTATTAATATCATTTTGGCAAGTTCTGGTTAGAGTGCTATAAGCGCCTACTGTACTATTTTATAAGCTCTTACAGTTTACAAGTTGACAGGCGTAGTAGGAGTTTCTATTTTTTGTTTGCAAGTAGTGTTGGTGATTGATCGATATCCTTACATATATGTACGAGTATATCTAAGAATTCAGAGATTTGTTCTTGAATTTGCATTCGACGTTATAAACTGAATATCCCGATGGACGTGATGGGGGTGTAAACGAAGTGGGATTTTCTGATTGTGTAACGATCCAAGTGGTTGGAATTATTTTAAGATGCATATTCAAAACGGTTGAAAAAAAAAAAAGAAAAAGTGAGTAATATTTGCAAAACATACGTTTTGCCTAGCTGCTATTGCATTTTTAATGGAAGTGCGGAGTTTTAAAAAAATATATGAATAAAGATCAGCTTTTGGGTGGTAATTTTTCAGAAATAATTAAAAAAAAATGATTTAGTTGAATTTTTTGAGAAAAACTATGTGGAGGATCTTATTTAAAATACCTATATTATCTTTAATATGTATTTTGATCAAAATCGTTAGAGAGGTTTTTGTAAAATTACGCAGAAAAAACTGTACCAAATTTTGCAATGTTGTTTGAATAATACTATTGCCTAACTACTTAGCTGAAAACTGACTACTTATAAGTTATTGTTCGGGATGTAAGCATTACTTGGTTTTTAGAGTTTTATCGAATTTAAAATTGGGATTTTCGAGATATAATAAAATAAATAAGTAGTTGGCGCAACAGGTCGGAGGGACCCTAGGCCTAGCTTCTCACAACCGATTCCAAACGGCTAATTGAGAAGCTCTTTCAAGACAGTTATACTCTCGGATGTTTGTCAGACATTCGCGAGAGGTAGCACAGTGAAAAAAACCCTAAGTTGGAATTTGGGTTTTTTGCGGGATTCAAACCTGGACCCCTCGCTTAGTAGTCCAACATAATAACCACTAAGCTACTGCGCCTACACTTTCAAGATATAAGGAGTTTTTAAGGTTAGCGTTTTCGGTGTAAGTAAGGCCACAATAATTTTGGAAACATAAATTTTACTGTAACTACTCATTCTGAACAAAACCTTTATCGCATTTTCTTAGAAACCTAAAGAAAACAAAATTTAAAAAAAAAAACTTATGTTCAAAAATCTTTTGTACGATAATGGGTATGGTACGTTTAGCTTAAATTGTTGGGAAAATTGGCGTTTCGCCGGGGTGGCGAAATGATCAATCTGGGAAATAGTAAAACGTCAAAACGATGTTTCGTTGAAAAATTACTTGACAACAGTATCAGCAAATTGCCAAGTGATTTTTGCGAAATGATCAAAAATCATTTCAAAAAAACACGAAAGATAAAAACGCCAATTAGTAATCGCGCAATGATTGAAAAATTTAAGGAATAAAAAACCGAATTTAAGATTCAGAAATGCAAAATAAAGGAAATATTTAACGACTAAAGGCAAACAAACAAACCGAATGAATTTTGCAAAATAATGGTAACCCTAGATAATATAGACAAAAACTGAGCCCTCTATTCAGGTAGAAATGACCATAACCATAGAAATGAATTTTTGTTTTCGAGATATTTCGAAATTTCAAATGTACCGTTATTCGATTCCAGAAATTTTACCAAGTTTGCAGAGGTATTTTTTTTAATGTGTGAACAAATTAAGGGGGCGGCATAAATTGGCTCTGCCCCGGGCGGCTCCAACCCACGCTACGCCACTGGACTAGATTCTGCTTTTTACTTTTGTCTGTTGATGAGTAAGTTTGTGTTGGTTGGTTAAGTGCTATCAATAAAACATAACTTTTTTCAAAAGTGTTTAGACCTGTTCAAACGATGTACAAACGAAAGAAAAAAAAAAAAAAAGGGGTGCGTTTTCAGCCTGAATGGAAAGAAAATACCCATGGCTTGAAGAAAATGTTGAACGAAAAATCAAACGTTGTTTCTATTGTAATTCCAATGTTTCTGGACGAAAAACTGTTATGAATTTCAAGTTCAGGGCAATATTTTGAATACGAATTTGCAAAATGAGTGTATTAAGCCTGAAGAGCTCATAGATTTTTGTAGGTATGTATAGTTTTTTTTATGAAGTCATTAATGTTTATTTATATTAATAATTTCTTTTTTTTTTTTATGATTTTTTAAATAAAATATTGTGAATTCACATTTTTTGTATACGAACATTTTTTTTTTAATACAATTGACTCCATTTCAGTACAATCGTCCAACAGTTTTCAGTACAAATCGAAAATGGCATTTTCCATCCCTGACTGAAAGTCGTCCTTAGCTTGAAGAGAATGAAATCGCGCTATAGATGTCTACTCTTTGAAGACATGGTTCAATGCGCTATGAGGAGGAGTCCTAAATAACTATGTACATAATATCTCACCCGAAGATCCTGATCTCCATTAAATACTCCGGGTCTGATAAACTGAATATGAGGCGAAAGGAGTCTTTTTATTAGCAAGAGGTCAGACTTCAAAAATGTTTTATGAATTTATTGTCGACACTAAATTTGCATCCATGAATTTCAAGCTTAAATTTACAAATGATGACGTAAGAGTTGTGTACTCCAGCGGATTTGCCTATAGAATTAACTGTTCATAAGGTATCTGTCCAGCTCCTTTCCTTCGTTATCCCAAGAAGAGATATACCTACAAAAAAAAAAAAGAAAAAAAAAGACATTGGTATCAAAAACGCCCTTCAAAAGTAGGCGTGGCAGTTAAATTGGTATAAATAAGAGCTTTGAAAAGTAAAACTTGTCGACATATTTAGTTGCGTCATTTATTTATTTATTTATTTTTTTTTTTTTTTTTCGATCAATAAGGACAAGGAGTTCAACATATAGCACATAAGCCACATATAGGCGAGCTCTTTATCTAACCAAAAATACTAGCCAATGGTCAAACGTATTCCATGAATTTGGCAAATTAAATTTCTCCTACTACTGCTAAGTTTAATAAATCTAGAAATTTAGCTCAACACCAGTGCCCAGTACTACAACCATAATATAACATTTGAAGAAAAAACCAACCACACAATCTTTATCGCAGTGAAAAGGAAACACAAACAAACCCTAAACAAAATGTTGGTCAAAATTTATTATACCATTCACCCACGTTTGTGCTATTTTCTACTTCAGTATACCACATTAGTCATTTTGACTTCCTCTTTGCCATTATCCCTTCCTCTGTGCCTTTGTTTCATAATTTTAAATCTTCCTGTCTGCTGCTCCTGTGCGGTGCTGTGCTCTGTGTGTTGTGGCTTTGCTAACGGTTTATTAATTTAAATTTACATTAATAATCTCACTTAAAACGAAAACCGGCAAGCACCAGGAAAACAACCCAAATAATAACCATGGCATTAGTCAAGGTAATAACTACACCTCTTAAGATAATTACTGTGACACAGTGAAAGACATCATCATCCTGTGTGTATGTTTTGTCCTCAATTCTGTGGATCAGTTCTTTCGCTTAGGGGCTCACGAGGGCAGCATATATACACGGAGGAAGGATGAAGAATAATAAACCAGAAATGTCCTTCTATCGCTTTTTTTTTTTTTTTTTGTTTTTTGTTTTCTCTGTGGGGGTTTTGTTTGCATTTCGTTATGTCCGCTTATTTGCAAAAACCTGAATAATCCGTAGCACCGGATTCTGCAGGGATAATGGACGACGAAAATGCATATATATACCCATTCGTGTATGCACTGAGGAATCTAACACCTAAAATGGTAGGGACTACTGGGAACAAGGCAAGGAAAATAAAATCGCTTGTTGCAGGAAAGTTCTTAATCGTGCTGTGACAAAACTTTATCCCTTTTTCTACGACTGGGGGTACGCCATCATATTTTGAGCCGATGTGCGGGGGTATGAATTATGGAAAAAAAGAAGAAGAAAGGTGCTCTTTGAATGTGCGATGTGTTCTGGGGTGGGTCCCCTTTTAGATAGTTTCTGCCAGGAGTGGCTCCGGCAATGTGGATAACTGAATTTGTCCGCAGAATGAATGGTTTCAGCCAATGTTTCGTCATTATCCTTATCAATTGATACAAAAATCTCTCTCCCGTGGACCTGTAACAGCCTACGTTGGTTGTTCGTAAAAGGTTCTCACGGACAGTCAGTATAGGATGTACAAGGTGGCGCAAAAATAACCTTCCGATGTTTTTTGGCTGTAATTTAAAAAAAAAATGAAAAACTTTGATTCTTCTTGTGGATTATTTTTATTTGGTCTTTTAATTTTTTTTTACATCAAGTCGAGCATATGATGTCATGTAAATGGCCGCCGCCACAGTTGGTTGTCATTTGAGCCCTTTTTATGGCATTTTCCATCACTTTGGCCAAAACATCCGTCGATAGGTCCTCACATTCTTGACGGATATTGTCTTTAAGAGCCGCAAGAGTCTGAGGCTTGTTGACATAAGCCCGCGACTTCAAAATGCCCCACAAAAAGAAGTCTGAAGCGGTCAAATCAGCCGATTATTGCTCAAATAAATAGTCACCAATATTCCGCGTTCTGGAGCAGTGTAGCGTAACATTGCTTATTAACGTGTATTTCGCATGTGTTTACTACACAAATGTCAAAACAGAACTGACATTCGCAATCGCAAAATTTATAGCATTATCTGATAGGAGGATTACTTTTGCGCCACCTTGGTTCTAAAAAACTGTATAATGCTTTCATAGAACCTCTTTATAAATATAAGTAAATTTGTTCACCAATAATATGGCGGATTTTTTTACTCAAACCAGTGTCTGCCTCCTGGTTCTAAACATTTTGCAAACACTAACCTTTGTCTAATGGAAGATTGGAGTCGATGCATAGAAAGCAGGCCATTAATGTCGTGCGAAGGTCACTACAGGAAGGATCCTACACTGTTTGTAAAATCGTTTCAAGAAAATCCGTAAATCCACACACATTTCATACAACAAGTTGGCGTGTCCTATTGACAGATGTCTATGAAACTTTTTGAAAAATATCCTAGCACTCGAAGATGGCTAAATAAGCTATGTCGTGTACAGCATTTATAGTACAGCCCACTATTCCGGAGCGTTTATGCCCAAAAGGTTTTTTTTTTCACTTTGCTGGCTTTAACTTTACCCAAATATTGATCTATATATATAAAAATCAATGCCACTTTTCGTTGTAATTTTATAACTCAAGAACGGATTCACCTATCAAAACCAAATTCTTAGGCTTTGTTCGGACTATTTAGCAGATGGTTTATGTGAAGTTTGCACAAAATCGGTGGAGCGGTTCTTCATTTATCACATTTTTTGTAACAAATAAATTCAATAAATGGCGGATCATTTTGTTACTGGGGATTTTGCTGTCAAATTGAAACTTTTTTCAGTGTTGACAGTACCAGCATGTTGTTATGTAATTCATGCGGTCATAATTATTGCTATGTGTTTAAATTTTTAGACATATTGTTGAGTGCATTCATACAAACGGTGAGTCTTGAATTGCTCAAAAATGTATTGGGCGTATATTTCGTTTTTCAGTTCAATTCAGTTTTCTTCAATAATAATCTTCTTTACATAGTACCTACAATTCTTTCGGGGTGAAACGATGACGATATTACTCAAAAACCACTGGGCCAGTTTTTATGATACTTCTTTCGTTTTGTTCGTATTGTTGTATTTCAGGTTTAGGTAGTCTTAAAAGATAGGACTTTGGACCCGATAGGTGGCGTTGTTGTCGATCTCCGAAACCACTCACCCGATTTCAATGAAATTTTGTGGATGCGTATGACTGGTTCTAGCTTAAAAGATAGGATAGGTACTTTTGGCCCAGAAAGGGTGTCAATGGTGTCGGTCTCCGAAACAACTCAACCGATTTCAATGAAATTTTGTAGGTGTATATTCTTCGTTCCCGCTTGAAGGATAGGATAATTTTGGATCTAATAGGTGGCGCTGTTGCCGATCCCCGAAACATATTCACCGAGTTGATTGAAATTCTGTAGATGGGTAGGATTGCTTCCAGTTTTAAAGTTCGGATAGTTTTAAACGCTATAGATGCAACTTTGCAGAACATACGCGGGATAGAAAAACGGGTTGTGCGCTATTGCTAACGTTGTAGGTATAATTAAAATTAAATAAAATAAATTAAAATTATTAATGGACATTGTCCAAATAAAGCACTTTGCGAAATGTGAGCAAGATTAAATACCAAAGGTGCGGGCAAAGCCTGGTGGGTACTGGGTACAGTTACATATAAAAGACTCTGACGTCCGTATGTGCATTCATAACTCGGGAACGGATCGTTCGATTTTTATGATTTTTGGTTGGAACTTGGAAGGAAGAACATGGCTCAGTTATAATTTTGTTGCGCAACATCAATGTACCGAAACTTTGTAACGGATCGCATCTGATTTAGTGTGAAGGATCTCAAATCAAATGTCATATGCAAGTGACGATTTGGAGTGGGAAATCCAAAGGCAAATACTCTTATTCCGCAGATTCCGCTTATTCAGACCGATTTTCTATTATATGAGCTACAGGCCAAAATTTAACATGACCAAACAGAAATTATGTCATCAATCAAAAAGAAATGCCAGGAACGATTGTCCTCGATCGTGGTTCTGCTTTGAAGGAATTGGCGCACATCGAAAGCACTAGCTGTCGTTTTCTTTGTTGCAGTGAAGCGAACCAAAAGTATACGACGTACCGACAACGTATTGTCGCATGCTTTCCTTAACTCTATTGTTTATGTCTATCAAATAGTTTTCCAAAAAAACGGCTTGTTATGTAATCTATTGGACTGCGTCAGACAGATACAGATATAATCCGAGGCAGCTTCGTCAGTCTCGTTTCAAAACTGTCGGGAAGAGCTTAAATGGAAGGTTACGTAAAAATCTCTACATATAAAAATGGTGTGAAAAGTATATAGTAATTCTTCAATGGTGAAAGATTTGGCCGGTGTGGGTCAATTTTTTTTTATTTGTTCGTAATTGCCAGGGGCTTCTACGAAAGAAAATGTTGGGAAAACCCTCCGGAAAAGTCGAAAATTGATTTCTTGTATGGAATTTTGTGTGCAATTGTTCCGGAATGGCTTTTCGAATGGAAAAATAGAAAATTCTTAGTGTCAAACTCGGAAAATTTGAATTTTTTTTTGTCGACGAAATTTTTCATTTTATTGCATGATTTGATGTAAAGGTGGAAAAATTTGTGAAGCTTGGAAAATTTCGTACATGTCGTACTATAATTAGTTCGTCCGTAATGTTCGTGGTAATCAAACGCCAGAGGAATGTGCAGAAGAAAATGAATGGAGACGTGCCCATTTGCACAGGCTTGCGCTGCACAATCACCACCTCAAATTCGACAAAAATTTTTTTGAACTCGATTGATGTACCAGTTAGCTGTACGTTGCCTGTTCGCGTGTTGGCAAACCGTCTTCGTTGTTTGTTTTTGAGCCGGAAAAAAAATCGAAAATCAACAAATCCCTCTGGAGTTTATCTAAAGGCGTTAAATTTGGGGCAAGACTAAGTTCGCCGGGTCCGCTAGTTAAATATAAATATTTAAGGAAGCTAAGCATAAGAGTAGTGCCAATCCGGTTATATGCGATGTATTCAACTGAAGAACCTTTTAGGTCAGAAGCCATTGAAGGACAATATCCCCAGGAAGACTCATTGTGAGAGCAATTCAACTTCGCCAGTAGTTTGAGATTTGAGAACACAAGCGAACCTACCATTTTATGGTTTCGAAATTTCACCTTGTAACGGGTGATTAGTACCTTGTGTCACTGTCAAACAGCTTCAGTTTGGTTTGCAATTTAACCATGGATCGTCTTAGAAATGAACAACGCTTGCAAATTATTGAATTTTACTATCAAAATTCGTGCTCGGTTCGAAATGTTCATCGCGCGCCGCTTCCATTTTATGATCGGCATTCTCGACCTTCTGAGCAGTCTATTCGGAAGATTGTGACCAAATTTCGCACCAAATTTACTTTGTTGGACATTAAACCACCAACACGTTTACGTACTGTGCGTAGTGAAGAAAATATTGCGGTGTGACAGAAGACCGCGAAATGTCGATTCGGCGCCGTTCCCAGCAGTTAGGCCTTTGTTACAGCACTACGTGGAAAATTTTGCGGAAGGATTTGTGCGTAAAGCCTTTTAAGATACAGCTTGTGCAAGAACTAAAGCCAGCCGACCTACCACAACGCCGAATTTTTGGTGAATGGGCTCTTGGAAAGCTGGCCGGGGATCCGCTTTTTTATCGAAAAATTGTGTTCAGCGATGAGGCTCATTTTTGGTTGAATGGGTACGTAAATAAGCAAAATATCCGCATTTGGAGTGAAGATCAGCCAGAAGCATTGCAACAGCTACCAATGCATCCCGAAAAAGCCACTGTTTGGTGCGGTTTATGGGCCGGCGGCATTATTGGGCCATATTTCTTCAAAGATGATGCGAATCGCAGCGTTACTGTCAATGGTGAACGCTACCGAGCGATGATAACAAACTTTTTTTTGCCCGAAATGGAAGTTCTTGATTTGCATGATATGTGGTTTCAACAAGACGGTGCCACATGCCACACAGCACGCGAAACAATGGCGCAATTGCGAGGCGAGTTTGGTAAACAGTTAATTTCACGTTTCGGGCCGGTCAATTGGCCGCCTAGATCGTGCGATTTGACACCATTAGATTATTTTTTGTGGGGGTAAGTCAAGGCTAATGTGTATAGGGACAAGCCCGCTTCGATTGACGCGCTGGAAGCCAACATCCATGCATTCATTCGTGAAATACCGGCCGATATGTGTGAAAGAGTATGCCAAAATTGGACTCAGCGGATGGACTACCTGAGACGCAGCCGCGGTCAACATTTGCATGAAATTATCTTTAAACATTAAATTGCAAGGTTCAAACTATCGATTCAAATAAATATTTCATTAATTTTTTCGAATTTTTTGTGTTTTTTTTTTTAAAAAAGTTCTAAACCTCTTAAAAAATCACCCGTTAAAACTTACAAAAGCATCCCCCCGACAATATTCAAACTGCAGTGAAGCTATCCAAAAGGGTTTCACAACAAAATTAATTTCCAAACAGAAGATAGGTATCCACCAAAGGATGGTTTCTACTCGTAGGTTAAAATTATCCCACTCAGCGTTCACCGATGACCGATATTGCACTGAAAATCAATTATTCCACATTTTCCCATTCTCAAGTCCATTTTCACCTTCGAGCGATTTTTTTCTCAAATGACCTTCAAGAGGAAACTCTGGTCAAACCAATATCAATGTTGCACATACGCCCTTGTAACCAGCAGTAGTAGCAACTCTGCTCCTGGATACTTGCCAAGACCTCGGAAAAATTTACAAAATTTCGTAAAGTTTCACCCACCACATCCGAGGACCACTGCATGTGGTTGAGCAACTTTACTCCTCCATCCGCACCACATTATTCCTTCGGTCTATTCAACTAATGTATTCATTGTGAATAATTCGCCTTTTACATTTCGGGAGGATTACATAAACTGCGGATGAGTAAGTTCGTTTTGCACGGTCAACGATGAATACCACAACACTTTGCATCAGCGAAATTCGCCAAAACACGGTCGGGTTATACTTAAAGAGAGAACTGGTGACACTACGTTCCAGTGTTGTAATTTTAAAAATTTGTATAGTAACTAATTGGATAGAAAAATTGTAGGGGGGAAGCGGGAGACTTGAGCCACTTTTTGTTAAATCGTTCACTACAACTTTTCTACTAATCTTAGCCACATTTTGAATACATTTTTTAAATATGCATTTATCTATTTTAAAGTTATTCACATAAACTACATATACACGCAACAGATTTTTGCCACGTGCAAAATGTTTGGGAACAGATTTTTGACTCAAGTCTCCCGCTCAGGTGGGAGACTTTACTACCCGCTTGGGGAGACTTGAACATACTTAAATTCTTCGAATAAAATAAACAATTTAATCAGTTCATATGTTATTACAGTTAATTTTTATTATATTTATGATATTATGAAAGTACAAAAAAAAACTATTAAAAAACAAATTAATACAAACTCAAAAACATAACTAAGTATATGATGTATGTAGGATTTCCCTACGTGGCTCAAATTAAACACCGAAACTCTTTTTAAAACATTTTATTCAATAATAGGTATGCACTAGTTGACGCTGTGGCACAAACTACTTCATTAAAGGTTCACGATAGACTGTACTGAGAAAATGCAAATTGCGGAAATGTAATGAACAAAAGAATGAAGAGGGACGCATGCTAGAGGTACTTATTTACTGTCGGTCGAACGATTTTGAGGGGAAGTATGTTGTGTTCTTTGTTGCGTATTATATACAAGTGTGTCGGTCTGTTGCGTTATGTTTGTCCCGTACTTTTATGTTTCGTTTCGTAGGGTGATATCCTACGGTTTGGCCCCATCCCACATTCGGCTGTCCTGACATATCATTCGTCCCCGAATGATCGCGTCCACTTCTTCATGAACTCCGCAACGGTGTTGGTGTTGTTTGGTCCCTCATGGTCGCCTACTTTTTGGACCTCGTACCTTCCGTTGGCCATCTTTTTGGTCACTTTGTAGGGTCCGAAATATCTTGGACGCAGCTTTAAACTTGTGCCAAACTGGGTACGCTTGATGGCAACCAGGTCGTTTACGTTGTAGACTTGCTCCGGAACTCTCGATTTGTCGTAGGTCTTCTTGTTTTCCTGCTGTATCCGGTGGATGTTCTCGCGGACTTCATTGCGCACCTCATCCCTTTCATCATTCAGCTCTTCGATTGCTACTTCGTCCATCAATTCTCGTAAAACTGTCAAATTAGGTACTCGCATCTTTACTCCAGTTAGAATTTGGAAAGGACTGAACTGTGTACTCCTGGAAGGAGAGTTATTCAAAGTTTGTTGGACCTCCTCGACATGCTTATACCATTGGCTTGGACTATCAATGCATGATTTGGCCAACATTGGGATGATTATTCTATGGATCCTTTCCACCTGTCCGTTTCCCCTTGGAACCCCAGTCGCTATTAACAAGTGCTGTATCCTCTCGCCTTTACAATACTCACTGAAGACATTCGAGGTGAACGCCGTTCCTCAATCGGATATTATCCGTTTGGGATTCCCAAAAATTGCTGCCTGTTTCCTTAGTCTATCGACTACTTCGTTAGATCCTGTGCTCTTCACTGGATAGAGCCAAACAAACTTCGAGAAAGCGTCCACAACCACTAGTAAGTGATTGTACTGCTTACGAGTCATCTCCATGGGACCAACATGATCGACGTGGTAGGTTCCTAGTGGTCGGTCTTCTTTGTCGATTGGCGTCAACAGTCCCTCCTTTTTCCCAGCTTTTGACTCTGTGATGATGCATTTAACACATCCTCTAACTACACTCCTTACCTTCTTTGTCAGACTTGGGATATAGAACTCTCGCTCCAACAGGTCTTGAGTTTTCTTGACAGCGAAATGTCCTTGTTGGTGCGCGATGGTGATGATCTCCTGTTCCATTGATGACGGAATCACAATAAGTTCCTTGACGGGATCTTTGCACAATACGCCTGCTTTCATAAAGTAACCGTCGTATGGCTCGCTCTCCAATATTTTCGTCACAGCTTTAATCCAGGGATCTGCGGACTGAGCCTCTCTGATGCGAAAGTTTAACGACTCTTCTATCAACAGGCATGACACTCGACTTAAGGCATCTACATGCTTCATCTTATTCGCTGGTCTGTGTTCTATAAGATAGTCGAAATCCTGTAAAAACATTGCCCAACGAGATACTCTTAGCGGAACATCTTTTTTGGACATCGTCATGGTGAACGCGTTACAGTCAGTCACTATTTTCACTTTGATTCCCATCAAGTAAATTCGCCACTTCTTCAGCGCCTCTATGATAGCTAGAACTTCCAGCTCATACGAATGGTATTTCTCTTCCATAGGTGTCGTCTTTCGGCTCATATACTGAATAGGGTGGAACTGCTGATCTTCGGTGTCCTTTTGCAGCAGAACAGCCCCATATCCATACATGCTAGCGTCGGTATGAACCTCGGTTAATGCCTTGGGATCAAATAATTTTAGCACTGGTTCGCTGGTTAACGCCTCCTTCAGCTGTTCAAACGCGACTATTTGTTCGACATCCATCTTAAATTGAGCCTCCTTTCTCAACATATCCGATAGTGGTTTGGCTACCGTCGCAAACGCTGCAATAAACCTCCGGAAGTACGATGTGAGACCAAGAAAACGTTGAAGCGATTTCCGGTCGACAGGTACTGGGAACTCTCGAACTGCTTTTGTTTTTTCCTTCGATGGTCGGATAGTGTTTTCTTCCACGACATAACCCAGAAAGTCAATCTTGCTCCTCAAAAACTGGCATTTATCCCATCGGATCTGTAACCCATTGTCCGCAGCAACATTCAGCACGGCCTCTAACTTTCGCAAGCCTTCATCCGTTTCCTTAGCGGGAATGATGATGTCATCCATATACAGAATTATCGTTCCGTCCTGAATCAGCTCTCGCAACACTGAGGATATGTATCGGCAAAACACTGCCGGTGAATTCGATATGCCAAAGGGCACGTAGCAGAATTCAAACTGACCGTTGTGTGTGACAAACGAGGTATATTTTCTCGAATTTACCTCAATGGGAACATGAAGGAATCCATTGGCTAAATCCAAGGTAGTATACACTTTCGCTCCTTGCAGCCGGTCTAGTACATCGTCAATCAGTATCATCGGGAAATTATCTCGTACAACCTTCTCGTTCAACTTCCTGTAGTCACAGCAGAGTCGTTTGGCTCCGTTCCTCTTCTGGACTAGGACGATTGGTGACGCATACTCTGACGTACTAGGCTGTATGATACCCTTCTGCATCCACTCTGCCACCTGCTCTTCCACAACCTGCTGATCTGCGTACGACATTCTCCTTGGTCTCTGGTACACAGGAATTTCATCGGTCAGCACCAACTTCATCTCGACTGGCGACTGTTTAGCTCTCCTTGGTGTATAACCGCTGATAATCGACCTCAACTTTTCGCTCTCGACGAAACTCAGATGATTTAGGTCAATAGTAGACCTGTTTTCAACATCCTCCTCAGCTGACAAGCAAACTGCTTCAAACTCGGTAAACAATTCTGGAATGTCCACATTCTCATCAACGACGACGCTCCTTGATCCCTTTGGACCTATTGCCTCCAATCCCTGGCACCTCTGGCCCCTGTTGGCTAAGCACTCACGACTCATGTCGCTTACCGTCCTCCTCGCGGATGCCCGTGTGACCGCGCGGCCTTTAACGCCAAACTCAGTTGTGGATTCAGCTTCCTGAACTGGTTTCTTCTCCCTGTCAGCCGCTTCTTCATTAGTTTGCCTCTTCACAAACTCTGCGCCATCCTCAGTGATCTTCACGTCTACCATCTTCACTATCTCGTTTCCAATAACAGCGGAGTAAGGTATGTCGACCTCCTTGACTACGTGAAACGATAAAAGTAGATCTACCCCGTCTATGCGTACATTTGCATCTAAACGACCTAGTGTAACAACCTTCTTTTGCCCTAGCCCGGACAAGCTCTTCTTGATCGGACTGAGTTCGGAGTACTCTAGTCTGACCAGTGTGTCATAACGGAGAAGATTAACGTCGCTACCCGTGTCAAATAACGCCGACACTCTCTTTCCCTTGACCACAATATCTTTAAATATTCTATTGCAGCTTACTGCCAACGAAACTCGGACCTCGGAGATATCATCTGTGTCATCCGTTGGTGCAGTATGAACACGCGATCTCTGCTCAGGACGCCTCTGTCCAGACTGGTTGTTGCCTCTCCTGCATTCAAACGATTTGTGGCCTACCTGTCCACAAGTGAAACACTTAATGTCCCTAGCTCTACAGTTTTTCTTTACATGTGAATTCTCGCCGCACTTAAAACATTTACGCTCTCTTCTCTCTTCTTTGACTATCTGACTACTACTACTTGTCCCCGCTTGTGCCCCTCCCCTTGAGTATGACGACTCTTGGTTCGGTCCACGCATCCTTTCATAGATTTGAATTTGTACTTTCAAGTCACGAACAGTCTTGGCCTGATAGAGAGCGAGTTTGTTCGACCTGCTGTCTGGAATTCCTTCGATGTAGTACTCGATGAGACTCGCCTCGTCCAGCTGAACTGATTTGCCTAGTTCCATTAGCGCGTATAAATATTCCCTGAAAGATTCGCTGGGTTTCTTCTTACGGCTCCTAAGCTGACGATGAACTTCCGCTGGGGACAACGTTACCCCAAATTCGTCAATAAGCGCCTTCTTCAATGTTTTCCAATCTTTTACATCCGATTGGCTTCGAATGTAAAGATTGGCCGCCCCTTTTAGCAACTGTTTGGCGTATATAAATTTTTGGAGCTCGCTCCATTGCACGGTGACAGCACTCTCCTCGAATCCCCGCAACCACAGATTGACGTCCGCATTGTTCGATCCGTAGAATGGCATGAGTGAATCTTCGATGTCTCTTAATGTGAATATTCCCCCCCTAGCCGGTTGCGTATTCACTTGGACAGACGATACGCTTTCCTCGTCGTCGTCACGAACCTCAATCTCGTCGACCTCTTCTCTTGCCTCTATGTTTCTGCCCAGACCGTAATGTTGGAGGAGCCTCACCTGTAGTACATTTTTTAGCCCTACTGTTGGTAAGTTTAAGTCAGTCAGTTTTTCCCTCAATCCCTCTACCGTTAATGCCAAAATTGCCTCCCTCTCCATTTTACAGTATTATTTCTTTTAATTTAATTTATTTCTCAGAATATAATCAAAAAAAAAAGGAAAAAGCCACAGACGTCACTCACCCTCATATAAATGTATGTATTTGTTTTTCTTTATCGCCTTCTCTTCGTGCGTTGTCTCGCCTTCTACTGCTTCCTTCGTGCGTTGTCTCGCCTTCTACCGCTACCTTCGTGCGTTGTCTCGCCTTCTACCGCTACCTTCTGTGTCTGGACACGACACGCTGCCTTTCTCTCTCGTTCCCGTTGGGGCACACAACAGCGATGAGGTTGGAATTTTATTACCTGTGTCGATAATTTGGCGATTTCGATCACGAGGTTTTTTTTTTTCCACGCACAATCGCCTTTCTGTTGCTGCCACTTTTATTAATATTCTTTTTACTTATTATTTTTCACTTCTCGCTCGTATGGATAATTTGACGATTTTCACACACGAGCCTTTTCTTTTTGTCTTTTAAAGTTCTTCGCACATCACTTTTCTATCCAGTTTTTCCTTTGCCACTCACTGGTTTACGTTTTCTCGTACATTCGCTCGTTTGAAAATTAAATTGTTTGATTCGCGAGAAAAAAAACACACTCCAGCTTCAATCTCGGCTGAGTCCCCAAAATTTGTAGGATTTCCCTACGTGGCTCAAATTAAACACCGAAACTCTTTTTAAAACATTTTATTCAATAATAGGTATGCACTAGTTGACGCTGTGGCACAAACTACTTCATTAAAGGTTCACGATAGACTGTACTGAGAAAATGCAAATTGCGGAAATGTAATGAACAAAAGAATGAAGAGGGACGCATGCTAGAGGTACTTATTTACTGTCGGTCGAACGATTTTGAGGGGAAGTATGTTGTGTTCTTTGTTGCGTATTATATACAAGTGTGTCGGTCTGTTGCGTTATGTTTGTCCCGTACTTTTATGTTTCGTTTCGTAGGGTGATATCCTACGGTTTGGCCCCATCCCACATGTAATTAAAATAAACACAAAAACTCAAAGTCATTGAATTTTCAAACATTAATAAAATAGAGACAAAAAAGTAAAAAAGAATATTAAAAAATACTTCAAAAACTTACTAAAAATAAGTAAATCACTTCATTTCTTAATAAACTACCATATTATTAAAGTATTTTAGCCATATGTAGGATTAGCCTCTATTTGGTATCACAGTAAGGGCATTTAAAGATCTCATTGTCCCTTTTGATTAGTCCAACACATATCTCGTGCACTAAGACGCAAAGACGCATATCCATTATTTCATCAGAACCACTGATCAACTCTCCCTTTGAAACCGACTCAAGTCTCCCGCTCACATTTTTTCACAATTAAAAACTAATAAAATTTGTGATTTGTGAAACACAAACTAACTGAATTTCGTTATAATATCTAAAAAAGTCAAAAAACTGTTTTATATGACAATGTTAACTATTATTACTAACCACGTTAAAAAGAAAAGTTATCATTAAAAAAATAAAACCAAATTGTTTAACTTTTTGCACCGAAAAACACATTTACATTTCTAACAGCCAAAGTCAATTGACAATTTAGAATTATTTTTGTGTGGAAGTAACGGATCACACTCTGCAACATTTGAGTTTACCGTTGGAGGGTTTGAGTGGAATTTGAGTGAATTATTGAGAGTGGTTCAAGTCTCCCATATGTTCAAGTCTCCCGCTTTCCCCCTACCTTAAATGACCAAAATGTTATCTACATAATATATTTAAAATTGCTAATAGCTGTCAGTATCACTATTCACAAAGGTACAAATGTCAAATTGACATAAAAAAAAAACTGTGTTGGGCACCATAAAAAAAAGTGCTGCCAAATTGTTAGCATTCGACGCATTGCCAATTAAAAGATTTTTCAATGCAAACATCACGTTAATAAAAATTTTAGTAAACTGCAAAAAAAATTATAAAATACAAATTTTGAACAAATTGTAGGTACCGAAAATACTTTTCATTTGAAAAAGGTCGGAAGAAGGTACAAACGCACCTACAAAATTAACTCTGCCACGTTCCCAGACAAATCAAAATTATTATTCAAGGACGTGTTCCGTCTTAAGACGGCACCTGCGTTCGCAATTCGCTCGAGTTGAATTAATCTCATTACAAATTGATTGCGACATATCACATTATAATCAATCATACCTATGTCTAACAGATCTACGATACAAAACAGACAAACAAACCAACACACCTAAGTATATACCCAACCCACACATCCTTTCGTTTATCCTGTGGCGAATGGTATTCTTTGTCTGATAGAAAATTCAATTCTTTCTCATGTCGGCTCATATTCCAATGCGTCGGAATGGCGGCTACAGCCAAAGAAGAATGAGAGTGAGTATCCTCATAGGCAGTAGGTCGTATAGTTTGTTTATATATAGCACACGTAGATGTACACCGCTATGCCGGAGGGATAAAATCAGTGAAACAGCCATCTACCTGCTCACCCACCGGAAGCGTATGTCACTCCGAAAGATGATTATGTTGGTGAATGTTCTCCTCTTGGATGTTTTTTTATAATACAAAATATAAGGATACCATCTCCGTTTTAGAAGGACACAGGGTGGCGTCTATACTAAGCCCATGTGCGATTAATATTATAATGCGTGCATATTGGAGCGCAACTCGTGGGGCATTAATGTTCATTTGTCTGATGTTTCCGTTTATTAATTTCGACTATTTTTAGATAATGGCATTTCTCCTTCCTCGAACATGCTGTGGGAATAGTTACACAAACGTGTGCCATCTCTATGGGAGGATAAATGACAGAAGAAAGGAGACTGGAAGCGACAGACAGGGTGTTATAATCGATTTTTTTGGACTTCGTTAGTTTTCATGGCGCTTATGCCGACGCATGGTGGGGTAGCAAAAGTGCGGAAATAGGAGATGCAAACTTAAAGCTTAATGAATTCCATTAAAGAACATTACAGCGAGGACAGAGTGACATATGAGTGATATGTCCTTGTGGTGATAGATGACTTTCACCACAGAGCAGGGCGGTTTTTTTTTTTATGATTGAATGATCTAAATTGACACTTGTCAGATGAGGGCAATTAATTTAGAAAGGCTCGCTTTGTTTTTTTGGCAGGCTAAGACTGAGGATTTTAAAGGTGTAACAGGGATAACACATTTTTGCTTTGTTGACACATGTTGAGGATTTAATTTATATTATCAACTTTAACGGTCTTGGGGAGCAGATATGTAGTAGGCACGCCACAACAAAATGAGGAGTTAAGGATCAATAACTCAATTGTTGCACCCGCTGTGTGGCTTGTGGCACCGTCCTGTTGGAACCACATATCACTGATATCCAGTTCATAGAATTGCTCATAGAAATAAGGTTCCAACATGTCTCGGTAGCGACGAAAAAAACTGCCCAAAGACGCCACCCACATAAAAACCGCACGAAACAGTCACTTTTAGCGGATGAAGTGCTGTTTCATGAAGAACATGAGGGTCCTCACTTCGTGTCCAGTAACTCATACTTTGCTTATTGACGAAGCCGTTTAACCAAAAATGCGCTTCATCGCTGAAGATTGAAAATTGGCGTTAACGCTCTTACAGTTGCCACCTCCGACTCGGAATTTCTGTAGTAAATTTTAATTATTTGTATACGCTGTCTTTTCGTGTACTGAATATTTTGACATTTACAGTTCGGTAATCGACTTAAGGGTGCATTCACACTGAAAGATTGAAGTTGTTAAGTCGCTAATGAAAGACCCTTTTATAAAAGGGCTCAGAATAACTCCAGGGCGGTGATGCTTGGCTAAGTCTACATTCGACAAAAACTACAATATACTGCTTTGCACGAAAAAATAAAACAACTTAGATCCTGAAGGCTCACATATCAACTCACCAAATCAAACTCCCAAAGAGGTCACAGTATTCCTCACGAACTTTTACATGTCCACCCACTGAAGAAAAAAACTCCACAATCGACCTCGCATTACAATATTACTTTTCCAGTTAATAATAGCAATAATTAAACAATAAAACCGATTCTTAGCAAATGATTCACATTTATTTATTGGACATAGCTTAGCTGCTTTATAACTTTGTCAAGAATTAGCTATCAGTTTTACAGCTAATCCCCAATAAACTTTTTCTGTAGCCTACTTAAAACCTACACTTGGGAGCTTACTAAATACGCAATCATAAAATCGAAATAAATTACACACACTCTCGCACTAATGCTGACACTTCGATATTATTTCCGAATCATATTTGAATTGGACAGAGATACATCGTGTTGATTTTTTGAATATCCTTGTCACTGAGACCGGTTCTTTGGCCAATAACCGCCTTCGGGTCGTGTGTCACGATCGTTTTTTCGCCGTTTTTCGAAAACGCGACCGAGCTGTAGTGCAAGACGCTCTGGTAGTCGTAGAAGATGCCAAAGTTCTCGGTCTTCGTTTGCTTGACAAAGTTGTGCTCCATACCTTGTTGGATGTTTTCAGTCAGAACAGTAATGTAGTCGTCTCGGTCTGAAGCACTCTGCTGATGGTAGAAGCCAAGTGCGTGAAGTAGTTCGTGAAGAATCGAGCCGAGCCTGAAGCATCCCTCGTTGAGGGGAAAGATCTGCAGATTCATGCTCTGTACGGATTTTTGATAGCCCACTGCAGAGTGGCAGCCATTGGGATTGGCTGTGATGTTGACGTAGTACCCGTCGCTCTCGTCGGCTTGCTGGAATCGAACGCATGTCTCAGCCTCGATTATGCGAATTGCCCTTTCGATGTAAGCTCTGTGAGCAGAATCTGTAAAAGAAGGGTTGCATGTTGTAAGGACTGGTTTTTATATATACGTTCGCAGACATACCAAAGGCAGAGCTGATTTTGTAAAAGACCAACTGGTTTGGCCAACGCATATCTCGCGCGATTAATCCGTTTCGTGATCGCAATTCCATTTGTTGCCCTGCATTTAGATCGATGTCACCTTCAAAATATCCTCCAGTTTCCTCAGGATTCTGCGATTCAGCGACAGATTTTGTTGGATATCCATGTGAAAGTTCCACAACGACTAAAAACGCTAAGACATACAAGTAGCGGAATGGAACCATTTTGTGTGATAGTTGCGGCACTGTTAACTCGTTGGTGCAAGACTGTTAAGTCACTGGATAAGACTGACCGCTGGTAAAATGCTGTCCTATTTGATAAGCGAATCGTTTGCCAAAATCAAACGGTATCTCAAAATAAAAGGCTGTCGATATGATAACATCAAATCCCTGATGCAATTGCGCTACCGCTTGGTATCAGTGTATACATATACAGTCGAGACATGCTATCAGGTTTGTAAACGGTTTAGTACAAAAAGATATAGTTTGTCGGGGTAATTCACCGAGGATTATTTTTTATTACTTTTTTTCATTGCTGCTACACAATGCCGGTCGTAAAATAAATTTAACAAAGATTGGATAGGTATAGTTTCGGGCGCCAGCTAAATCGAGAAGTTGATAAGCCCTACCTTATAGAAACGACTGTTGGTTTGTGGATCTAATAAGCTATGGTATGAAAATGAAGGGCACAATATATATATAAATAGTTGGCGGAACAGGTCCGTAGGGACCCTAGGTCTAGCATTCGTTTTGTGTGAGTTTTTAATTTTTGGAACGAATGGAAGGGATCTACAATTTTATGATGATTCCAAACGGCTAAAGCTCTTTCAAGACGTTATACTCTCGTATGTTTGTCAGACGTTCCCGAGAAGTGGCGCAGAGAAAAAAAAACCCTAAGTTGGAATTTAAGTTTTTGCGGGATTTGAACCTCGGCCCCTAGCCGTACATAAATTCACCGACTCCGCTAAAGGAAAACCTGGTTTGACACCCTTTAGCGCGGTCTGCCGAAGCTGAAACCAAAAAAAAAAAAAAAAGGAATCGGAAACAATTTCTCATTTGTTCTTGTCATCAACGATCTAGCTGGGAGCGAAGCTCGGCTGAAAAAGGTGCAAGCAAGATAATGAAGAAGGTCATGCTAAGGTATGCATCATAAAAACAAAATTTCGAGCTCCATTCTTCGAGATGTACCTACTAAACTTTGCTTATTTTTTGAGTAATTTTAATTGCTTGCGACATGTAATGTTCGAATTAAGTTCAGAACTTCAAATCTCATTTGGTACATACTTGAAAAAATCGGTTTTCAAATAACGCCCTAATGGAATCGAAAAAAAAACCTGTAACCTATAAATATAATGATAACGGTGACATTTTACTACTTATAACTTATAAGTAACTTAAAGTTGTCTGCAGAGCTCAGGCCAAATGGCAGCGTTGACATTTTGAAATCGCCCGTGTAGTCAGATTTGACAGAAAAAAAAAAAAAAACAGTAAAAAAACTAAAATCTAGTCAAAAATAAAACAGTCAACTAAATGCAATCAAAAATTGCAGCTAAAAATTCGGTCAAAATAAATCAACGAATAAAAAAATAAATAAAATAAACCTTATTAAAAAAAAAGCCCAGAACCATTTACTGCATTTATTCTCACGTATTAAAGTGACGTCTATTCCTATAATTAACAATAATAGTAAATTCATTAAATTAGTTCAACTCATAATTTAACCTTACATAGTAATTTGTCTAAGCGCTTCAATCGTCTCGTCATCATCTTCGTCATTTTTGCATCTATGACGGATATTGTATTGCTGCTTTCGTAAGTAATATTAGAACCAATTTTCTTTGCAACTTCGGACGGTATATCAAAGCTCAAGCAGCATTAAAGTTAGCAAAGGCAAGTACTTATGTCAATGCAAACGTAAAAAATTGTTTATTGCATCAGTGGGATATGTTTCCAAGCTCAGAGCAAAAATATAAAATTTAAGCAAATTTTATTCTTCTTTTGCTTTAGTTTATTCGTTAATTTAAATTTTAAAATGTGTACTGATTGAAAATAAATGACAGAAACATTAAAAAACATTCAAACAAAAATCGTATCCAGCTAAAAAAAAGTACAAACCAGCCGACTCGATTATACAAAATCTTCCTGCTAAATAAGTATCAATGCAGTCGAATCTGACTGGAAAACAGTCAAAATGGCAACGCTGCTTATGATACACTCTGGCGGAGAAAACCAAAATTTGCAACAACCGCATCTTCTCTGAAGCTTTGGCTTGGAGACCGAAATATTAATCCCATTCTCATGGATTACGACTGACGATTCAGGGTGGGTGGCTAATGATTGAGAGTTTGTGGGACTGCTCGCGCGACCTTCCCTATCAGTGATTAGTAGCTACGTGCGGCGCATTAAGTATATTAAAGACATAGAATGGCATATAAAAACCAAAGCTTACCCTGCCCTATCCATCTATGGAAGTCTTACTCAGCAAACGTCTTCCACAATGATATCAGTGATCTAGGCAGTACCATACCAGCACAACTATCCCACCCCATACACCAGTGGTACGCGCAATGGGCCGACTATCACCGAGAGCCACTTTAACTACGTCCAAAGTTGTCTTTGATCTTCCAAGTTGCAACACCCTCACTGCCAGAATAAAAAGTGGACTTGTTGGCTAAATTTACTTTATTTCACACACAACAGCCTCAGGCTAGTGTTGCCCCTACATCCTCAAATAGGAATTGGACACTTGTACATAATATTTAGCTTGTAAATATCCTTCGGACTGATGCCCAACCTCTGTCCAATTTTCGCTGACGGATCCAGGGGTACAATTGTTTTTTCCCCATTCTTGCTGAATGCCGTCGGACCGTAGTGCATAACACTACCATAGTCATATGTGATGCCAAAATCGTCCACAACGTCCGAGCTGTAAATATTGAAATTATTCTCTTTGCCCGCCTCTATATTGTCGAATACAATTTTGACGAATTTATCTCGATCTGATGCACTTTGCTGGTGATAGAAACCCAGCGAATGTAGGAATTCGTGTACAATTGTAGCCAAGCGGAAGCATCCTGTGTCCAATGGGTAAATTTGGAAGTTAACCGATTGAGCACGATTTAAATATCCCACATTCGAGTAGCAGCCACCTGATTGTCCGGCTATGTTAATATATGCTTTTGTGGTATCGTCAGCTACATGGAATCGAATACAGCTTACCTCCTCGATAATTTCCATACCACGGAGGATGTGGTTTCTGTGTGCTGCATCTGTAAGGAAACGTATTTTGTAAGCCAGTCCTTTTTATTTTATTAGAAATCTTACCAAAGTGACCTTCGGCAAATTTGTAGAAGACTTTCTTCTCTGGCCAGCGGTAATTTTCGGCAATTAAGCCATTACGTGATCCCAGCTGAATATTTATTCTTTGTTTTGTTGAAAGGATAATGTCACCTTCGAATTTGTCACCTTGCTCTGGATCCGACTCGATTGGTGTGGGATAAGCAGTGGTCAAGCCAAGTAGGACTGAGATGAGGGCGAATCCGGCGATTGACTTCATTTCGCTTCGGCTTGTGTCAGAAAACTACGCCCGCAAATTGACATCGAAAACTTTATAGGACGTCGGACAAAAGAAATTTTATCGAAACTTCTACCAATACAAAAGCAAGTAGCAAATTTCTTGTATATATTTCGAAGTCTAAGGGCCGTCTGCACCAATCGCCTCTGCGGCATTCGTTATTTTTCTGTATATTATAGAGTGCCATTCAGATGGGTCCGCTGTCAAATAGCAAGTAGACTGCGCTCTGAAATATAGGAAAACAATAATTATTTTATCTGTTACAAGGATATGCACACGATAGTGGACGACAAAAGTCGGTTCGCACTTTTATTCACTTAGTTGCCAGCTCGGTGAATTTAGCCCTAAGACTAATTAACTATATCTAATCAATTGGTTGTTGATTTTAATCTATTGCTGATTTGACTTGAATTGACGTGTTTACCCAGTTATGAGTGGCCATTGAATTGGAGTTTATTATCTGCTAGAGTTTTCGCTACGCGCGAAATCTTATCGCAAAAGAATTTAGGTCGGTTATAACTCGTGTGAATTTTATGTACAACTGTTTTTGATCATATGATAAGATGAAAAGTAGTCGTAAGATAACAAATTCCTGCGCAACGCTATATCAGCTAATTGAGGCAATTAATCAATCATTATTGTAGTTTATTTTGGTACGTGGGCGCAGTAACATTTAGCCCCACAGACCTAGAAAACTTTATTAAGGTACTGTTAGTACTGTTTTCTTCTGGGACAAATAGAAGGACCTAAAATCCAATGCCTTACTAAACGACTGAATTTGGAAGCTTTTTTATCAGCACAGTCAAACCCTCGAATGTTTCTAGGTAGAAATGAAGCAGTTTAAACACCTTGGGGCTTAGTGTGAGTTTGTGTGGCAGCTGAACGTGAAACCCCATGGTCACTAACCCTGATACTCTCAACTTTTCGAGAGGTTGGACATCTGAAAAACCTTAAAAAACACTTTGTTTTTCTGTATAGCGGAACCAACCTGAAGCCAACCTAATTTCTTAGACGTGCCAACAAAATTGGTGACATCCGGTAGACAACTTCTCAGCTGCTCAAGTATGATATAGTTGAACCAAGTCCGACAACTCGCCTCTACCTCAGTGGCCAAAGATTGAGGGGAAAAGAGTCAACTTTGGCCCTTTTTGAATGAAAAGAGGGACAAGCTTAAAAAGGGGGAAAATAAAAAATCTCTGTGTAACGTAAAATTTTTGAAAATATTTGAAAATAAAATATAACGTGTTTTCGTTACGAACAAATTTTATAAAATTAACTAGCCCGGCGAACTTCGTCCAGCCCAATATTGACTTTTTGACTAAAATAATTTGAATTTGGAGCATTCACTATTCCACCAGAAATTATTTTTTTTGATCCAAAATATCTTTTGACAAATGCGATCTCACTGTATATACTACGATCAAATCAACATTTTTTTTAAAATAACATATGGATATGGAAATATATATATGGAAAATTTCGGTAATTCTCCAATTTCCCTTTTAAATTTTCCATATTTTTTTCGTCGTATGAACCTTCCTTAGGCGTAGACAAACACATCAAAGAAAAGATAGCTCAAATCAGACGATCCGTTCTCGAGTTCCCTCATATACAAAAAATTTGTGGTAGGTGTTACCATCTCTGAGATTGATAGGGAGACGCACGGAAAATTCAAGACGCTTAAATACGAATGGCAAATCGTTCTGAATGAGGGGAATCCGAGCAATGAGGTCCGGAGAGACCCTAGGTCTAGCTTCTCACAACCATTCGTTTTGTGTGAGTTTCTCATTTTTGGAACGAATGGAAGGGATCTACAATTTTATGCCGACTCCAAACGGCTAATTGAGAAGCTCTTTCAAGACATTTATACTCTCGGATGTTTGTCAGACGTTCGCGAGAGGTAGCGAAGCGGAAAAAAAAACCCTAAGTCGGAATTGGGTTTTTGCGGTATTCGAACCTGGGACCACGCATAGCAGTCCAACACACTAACCACTAAGCTACTGCGACTAATGCAGAATGTTTGCCCTTAAATTTTCCCGTCGATTAGATGACATATGGTTTGATCTTTCACCATCAATTCAAACGCGTTTCGTTACAAAATTTTGGTGCATTGACGTTGCACAGCAAAATTATAACTGCCCGGTACATCCAAGGAATTCAAAAATTCATATAATTCCCATAAAGTTTTGTTTTCACGACAAAGACTAGCATAGTATGTCCTTCCTTGGACACATGCAAATTTAAACCAAAAATCATAAAAATCGACCAATCCGTTCCCGAGTTATGAGTGCATATCCGAACGTTAGCCTCTTTTACGTGTATAGTTGTACCCACCCGGATTTGCTCGTACCTTTAGTATTAAGTCCTGCTCAGACTTTCCAAAGTGCTTTATTTGGACAGTTTCCATTAATATTTTTAATTATACAACTTTAGAAATAGCGTATGGTTTTATTTTTCAATGAGAAGTGCCGCAACCCGTTTTCCTATCCCGCCTATGTTTTATAAGGTACTAACAAAAGGGTATATAACTATCCTCTCTGTCAAACTTGAAGCAACCATACCCATCCCAAAAATTTTCAATCGTCTCAATAAAACTGTTTCGGAAATCGACAGCACCACTTATCGGGTCGAAAAGTATCCTATCTTTCAAGCTGGAACCAAACATACACATCCACAAAATTTCTTCGAAATCGATTGAGCGGTTTTGGAGATCGACGACAGCGCAACCTATCGGGTCCAAAATAGTGTTTTCTTTAAAGACTGCCTAAGCCTGAAATACACCAATTCGAACAAAACAAAAGAAGAATCAGGAAAATTGGCTCAGTGGCTATGAACATTTTCCTTGGTTATGTTATTTGTGCCGGAAATCGAATGGAAATGTTATTTACCTATTTAAAATTGATTAAAAACTAATTTGGAGTTTTCGTCAAACAATTGTACAGCTAAATGAAATATGAATTACTGAAATGTCAAATTCAAAAAAGTATAGACAACCAACGCCAACTATATTATTACAATATTAAATTTAATGTTGTTTGATACAAAATTGTTATGCAGGGAAATCTAGCTTGTCGTAAATATCTCCCAGCGCCACCTATCGGGTCCGAATTTTGGCAAAAACTTTCTTTTTTTAAGTGTTATATGGTGTTAATTTGAGCCACATGGGTCCATAAATACGAATTTTCAAAAAAGCGACCCCAGCGCCCCCTATAGGGTCTAAAATAAATATAAACCATCCGGAGCACCACACAAACATATGGTGTGAGTATAAGGGGGATAGCTTCAGAGGTTCAGCCGTGATGGTCAGTCATACATACGCACGAACGTTTTTATATATAAGATTGTTCATATTAAACATGAAAGAAAACAGCACATCGAACGTCTATATAAATGGCACTAGCTTGACTTTCTCAAATGAAGCTAAATACTTAGGCCTTATTTTTGATAGAAAGTTAACCTGGAAGCCTAACATCCAATAAAGAGTTAAGAAGGCCACTGTGGCACTTTTCTCTTGCAAAAAGGCTATATCGAACAAGGCTTACAGCCTCGTGTCACCCACTGGCTATATGTCTCGGTCATAAGACCAATACTCACGTACGGTGTGGTTGTCTGGTGGACTGGCTTTGGACAAAATGATTAATCGCGATAAACTAAGCAAAGTCCAAAGAACAGCTTGCTTGTGCATCGGCGGAGCTCTTCGCAGCACCCCCTCCGCTGCACTTGACATCCTGTTTCATCGGACAGCCATTGACATCTTCAGCGGGCAAACGGCAACTTCTGCAGCCGTACGCCTCACAATTATTTCACAACGGACCAGCAAAACAACTGGCCATGCCGCTATCTTGAACACCATTAGGAGCCTTCCACAAAACATCGACTACACGACACCAGAACTACAATTTGATAGAAACTTCCAAGTCTCCATTCCTACTGGATTATTCTGGGAGGAGGAAGCGTTCCTGAATGATGAGTCTATCCATTTCTTCACAGTTGGTTCGAAAACTGTGGACGGTGTTGGTGGCGGTGTCTACTCTAATAGAGACTGAATCTTAGTCTCTCCTTCCGTCTTCCTAATCACTGTAGCGTTTTTCAGGTGGAAATAATGGCGATAAACGAGGTCTTATCTTGGCTAAGGGAAAACGTGATATCTGCTAAAGATATCCGTATTTTCTCCGATAGTCAAGCCGCTATCAAGTGCCTGGAATCAGTCTCCACGAATTCTATAACAGCCTAAGACTGTCGTTCGTCTCTCAGAGAGATGGCGGAGCAGTTCAACATTCACCTCTGTTGGGTGCCGGGGCATAGGGAGTAGGGACATCCCAGGTAGCTGCAGGGCTGATGAACTCGCCAAACACGGAACTACAATACCTCTGCTTCCAATTAAGGATTCCTTAGGTATTCCAATCGCTACTTGGGAACTCAAAATAAAACTGGACGCTATCGAAAGAACAAATCTTAGGTGCGGACAACCGGCTCGACTTGTCTAGCGACAAAACATATCTGGCCAAAGCTGGATCTAAAACGTTCTAGCCATCTGATCTCCCTCGATAGGAAGCATATTAGTGCTACAATCCTACAATAGGTGTCATCACGGGACACTGTCCTATCGGCAGGCATGCAAAAAGGCTTGGCGTTCTCTAAAAATTTTTGTAGAAGCTGCTTTGAAGAGGAGGAGGAGGAAACTATTCTCCATCTTCTCTGTACTTGTCCGGATCTCTCACAAAGACGAAAACTCCACTTGAGAGCTTTCTACTTTAGTGATCTGAACGATCTAAAAAAACATAGACATTCGAAATCTACTACGCTTCATTAGAAGCTCCAATTAGTTGAACGTGTAGGAGGAATGAATACAGGGGGCAGATTCCGTATATCAACGATCGTCTGAACGATATCGTTTTGGAAACTCTAATCACCATTAGAAGTTATAATCTGCTCGAATTTTTCTCAATATCGTCAGCTTTCATTACATTTGTGGGAAATGAACTGGATTAAGCTCTCGAACTTGTAATTTTAGCACTTAGTTGCTAGTTTTGGGTTCTATCGTTTCGACGATAATCGTCTGAAAAGTTAGGGAATGAGTACCCAGATTAACCTGATACCAATCCTGGATTCAGTTCTCCTTCCTTTGTATTCTGACTGAATTTATGAATTCATTTCACGACTCCAGTTTATCCTACTCAACACTCTACCACTGTCTTATGGATTCAAAGAAAATACTACAAAAGCTGAAATATGTCGAAAACTCTCCCCACAAACTCAAAATTTGTTGCCGATAAGAAGGATTTGTCGGTTGTATGTGATCCGAAGAAATAATGTACAAAAATCTATTTATTATTGTTTTGTAAATAGATAATTTAATTCACTTAATATGCTAGTAACTAAACTTTCATTTTTTAATGCGTGTGTGACCAAATAGGCGCGTCAACCATAAAAACTGACTACTGGAATTTTATACAAGTCCGGAGGAATGTAGTGAAAGCAACCAAGAATGCTGGATTGCTTGTGCATGAATTCACCACAGATTCACAACTCCGTTCTTAGGAATCAGATACACCTCGCGCTGGGAAAAGTCTAAGCGCAAGATAGGACAAGACAGTCATGGAGCCTTTTAGGAAATCTAAATCCAAGGGAGGGAGCCAAATAATTTTAAAGTTCAAATAGGCATGATATCATAGAACGTGACTTATTACCAGAGCGCACGCCATCACGATAAAATACGAAATTGATCAGCTCAAAATATATAAAGTCTGAACGTTGGTCAGCCATGAGCGGAAGGCCGTCAAAATCCATCCGCTGGTAGCATTAGCAACTTTATTATGAAACTACAGAAAGTCTACTAGCCTTGATATTTTTGACCTTTCTTATACAAAAGGTAGGCATTTTAGGTCGACGCCCGTGCTGTTAAGCAGGTCAAAAGTTCTAAAAACAAAAACATATAGCCGAGACCACAGATCTCCGACTACAGTCCAAAAGTAGGTTTATGCACTAAACCGATTCAAACCATGAACCAAATCTATCTATATGTAACACATATATAACCAAAAAAACTTAAAAACACAAATGAACTATAGATGCAGCAAATGTAGGTATATTTCGTCAAACCTTCCAACTTGTAGACCAAAAAAGTTACACTACAAGTTTTCAGCGAATTCTTTGTTTACTTCAAAACATTTCACACACAACAGACCAATCAGCCGTTCTAAATTGGGATCGGACACTTGTACATAATGTTTAGCTTGTAAATATCCTTCGGGCTGATGCGCACCCTTTGTCCAATTTCCGCTGTCGGATCACGGGGTATAATTGTTTTCTCTCCATTCTTGCTGAATGCTGTTGGACCATAGTGCATAACACTGCCATAGTCATATGCGATGCCAAAATCGTCAATAACTGTCGTGTTGTAAATTTCGAAATTATTCTCAGTTCCAGCTCGGATGTTCTCGAATACAATTTCGACAAACTCATCGCGATCTGATGCACTTTGTTGATGGAAGAATCCCAATGAATGTAGGAATTCGTGCATAATTGTAGCCAAACGGAAGCATCCCGTGTCCAATGGGTAAATTTGGAAGTTGACCGGTTGCACCTCATCCAAAAAGCCCACCTCTGAATAGCAGCCGTCTGCTAATCCGGTTATGATGATATATCCTACTGTGCTGTCATTTGCTGGATAGAACCGAATACAACTTATCTCCTCTAGCATTTCCATTCCACGGAGGATGTGGTTCTTTTGTGCTTCATCTATAAATGGATGTTGTTTTTGGGTCTTTTCCAATTTTTGTTCTTTATTTAAAGCTTACCAAAATGTCCCTCGGAGAACTTGTAGTAGACTTTCCCTTCGGGCCAACGGAATTGCTCGGCAATTAAACCATTACGGGCTCCACTCCGAAGTTGTGCCTTTTGTTCGCTTGATAGAACCATATCACCCTCGAATTTGTCACCCTGTTCTGGGTCCCACTCGACTGAGGCAGGATAAGCAAGCGTCAAGCCAAGTAGGGCTAAGAAGAGTGCAAATACGGCAATTGACTTCATTTCACTTTGAATTGTGTTACGAAACTGACACCAAATCGCAAAAATATAAATTTGGAAGTATGTCGATGGTAGCGACAGAATTTTTATTCAAACCATATAGGTTATCTAACCTTTGGTAGTAATAAATTTCAAGTTAAATTTATTAGAGAGCAGTATAAGTGCCGATTGCACCAATATATTCTAAGAGCCATTTCTGGTGATTTTACTCCGCTCACCGATTGGGTTTTGTGTGACAATATGCAGAAGTTTATTTCTTTATAGATAGATACTTAAACTAATAACAATATTCATTAAAGAATGGAATAGAATAATAGTAATCATTCTTTAACTAAAAAGTTAGTGGTGAATGACACATCAAAGATTTAAAAATTCAAATGATAACTGATGTGGGGTGACAATCAGTGTAATGGTTAAATATAAATAATTTTGTAAATCTCAGAGGGAAGAAAAATCTTTACACATTTGAAAAAAATAATATAACGCAAAAACTATATATAAACGTAACAGAATAGAGATAAGATACACTAAGGAAATTACAATATTTATAATTGTTGTGCTAATGAAAAAGCAAGAAAAAAAGAATCTAAAAAAGTGTTTCAATGCAATCATAGTTTAAAGTGAACAACCAGTCTTTTACTTTTCTTACTTAAGCGGAAAAATAAGGTATTTCTCTGATAGAAAAGGCCAATTTATTAAAGAACTTTGCAGCTGTATAAGAATAAAAACGAGAAAAAAGTGTTCTGTTTGCAAAAGGTGCAATGACCAATGACTAAGCTCATATCTATACTTATAATAAAAAAACTGTAGGCAATTTTTCTGTTACCTAATGGCGTGAAAACTACTGCACAGATTTTGATGAAACTTTTTTTAAATTTTTCTTAAGATTCTGTGCAACATATAGGCTATTCCTTTCATTGCCATGCCTATTTTTTGGAGCGTTTTTGACCAAAATGTGTTTTTTTTCCGACTTTACTGCCTTTAACTCGCCATTACTCAAATAATTCTTTATCAATGCAAACAAAACAAAATTCTTAGGAGAGCCAACACTTTTTTAGTTATTTCAAGCCATCAATCAGCTTTCTATGTTCTCTAGAAGCTGAGCTACAACCTAAAATCTAACATTAAAAAAAATAAATTTATTTTCTGAAATCGAATATTATCAGCCGCCGCGGTTCTTGATCGTTGTTCTGCTTGGGGGTGGTTTTTGGTGGCGCACATCGCACAAGCAAGCTCATATGAAAAAAAAAACCAGCCACAACGTGTTTCTGAGGAAATGCGCAGATGGCTGATGACGTGTGGTGTGTTGGGGGACGTATGGTGGAGGTGGTGTATATAGAAATTGAGTTCAAGGTTTTTGTTTTAATGGTTGTTATAGTACCTACGTTGATACTTCAGTAAAGAATTGAAAAATTCAAGAAGTAAAGACGATATAGGTGACTTATGTTGTTTGATTTATTTATTGTTGGTGTAGATACAAATTTCCGTTAAGGCTTTTGTTTAAGTGGTTGTTTTGATATTACCTACGTTGTACCTACAGTAAGGAAGTGAAACTTCAGTACTTACGCTGTTGAATTTAATTTTCTTAAATTGGTGTTTTAGGTAAATAGATTTGTTTGATTTATTGTTTGAATGTCGACAATGTTCACCGCTTTTTTTTTTAGCTAGATTGTTGATTTTAAACAAATATGCCGTTGAGAAAACGGTCAAATCTCTTTTATTGGAAACTACACAATCTCACGACGCGTACGAAGTTGCGGGCACAGCTAGTTGTTTATACGTAGGTTATACATTTGGGAATTTCTGCTCAGTATATTACCACAACTTTGTTTAAAGAACTCTCTTAAAACTTTAAAAACATATAAGAGTCTGATTGAAAGAATTTGCAACGTTTTAAATAAAGGTCAAATCTCAGTAAATCGATTTTTGTGTAGTATAATTCTAACTAGATGTTTCTGGGCTATTAATAAAGGCTTAAAGGTATTAGCATACGAACCACCCCAGCTAGTGATGCCGTATTGTAACTTTGAGTGCGCAAGACCATAGTAAATAGTGGTTAACACTTTCTTGGAACAAAAAGGTTTTAACAGATACATCTTACGAGTGACCAACATCAAATACGATTTTATCGCTTGAATATTAGTTTTCCAATTTAGATTGGTATCAATTGTAACTCCTAAGTACTTAAAATGTTGTACCGATTCAATTTTGAAACAATTTTTTGAGCATTGCATATCAGTTACAAAGTTACTTACCACACTTATGAACAGGTAATGAAAACAGTTTACAGTCGCATGCGTGAAACCAGAGGTTATAATCATATAGATTATTACCATTTGTCATGAAAGACATCAACTTTGTTTTCTCACTTATTATCAATTTGTGTGCAGTAAACCACAGCCTTAATATTTCAAGATCTTCCTCGATCCTTGTGACACAATCAAATACAGTTTTGAACTCATAAGTAAACGCTATATCGTCTGCAAATGCAGTTGATATACCATTTAACTTGAGTTTGAAAAGGGAGTTTATGTATATTAGGAAAAACAAAGGGCCAAGTACAGAGCCCTGAGGAACACCGTTTTTCAAAATTCGAGACTCACTCAAGACACCATTGACATTAACTCTCTGTTTCCTATATTTTAAAAACGAATGCAGCCATTTAAAAAAGTTTCCTCGTAAACCAGCAAAATAAAGTTTGTTTAGTAACAAATCATGGTCCACCATATCAAATGCTTTTTTCATGTCTATAAATAGACACATAGTAGATTTATTACGGTTTAAACCACCATATAGTTGACTGCATACTCTCAAAATAGCATCCTCTGTGGAAATTTCTGCTCTAAAACCGAACTGGTTGCTACAAAAGAAATTAAACTTGTCGAGGAATGACAAAATACGCACTTTAAGCAGTTTTTCAAATATCTTGGAAAAGGTTGAACGAAGTGAAATAGGCCTATAATCCGAAACATTTCTTCTGTTACCTTTTTTAAAAAGAGGTACAACTTCAGAACATTTCAAATGTTCAGGAAAACAGCCCCTTTCAACACTACGATTAAATACGACACTCAGTACATCAACGACAAACAAGGCAATATTTTTCAGAAGCACACTTGAAACACCATCACTCGTGCAAGAGTTTTTATTTTTTAGGGATAGGATAACATGGTACATTTCTCTCGAAGTTAGGCTCAAAGACGAAACTGTTTGGTAGAATATCTTCGCCAGGTAAACTTGAAGAAGTGGAGCAATCACAGTTTACATGTGTTACAACGACTGGTTTTAATTTTTCAGAAACATAAGTGAAGTAGTCATTGAATTTGTTACTGATGCTGCATAAGTCAGAATCAATAATTCCATCAGCTACAACACTATCAATTACAACTGATTTCTATTTTTTCCCAAAATATTATCAACCACTCTCCATTCTTCTCGAATATTACCGTCGGCTCTTGCAAATTTTGGTGGGGGCAAACACCTCCATTTATTCGGCTTATTACAAGCTTTAACATTGCTTAGCTACTAACTTAAAACTAAGACAAAATAGATCATTGTAGTAGTTGTTACGAGTGTCTTCTATATTTGTATGAATTTTCTTGCACATAGTGTCATACTGTTTTTTTATTTTTAAATTATTGGGATGTTTTTTACATTTTAAACTTATCTTTTTTTCTTTCTAATCTGATTTAGAAGATTATTACTCATCCAAGGCTTTAAACGTTTTTTGTTATTAGATTTCTTTTTTGACACAAGATTTTATGTGGCTTTGTAAAATGTTAATAAATAAATCGAAAGCAACAGAAGGATTAACTTTTAGAATAAACTGACTCCCAGAATTCATATATGTTAAGCATTCCTTCAATAGATTGAAATCCACGCGCTTTTTCAATGATGTGGATAAGGGTGTGAGGCTGCTTTCAGTAGTACCGTTGTTATTAGTGAAGTAATTAAGGGCAGTCATACTATGATCTGTAAGTTTCATATCATAGACTTTACCAATAAACTTTTTTTGTTGTTTTTATGATATCTAAGCAAAATGTGATCAATGCAACTCTTGGTAGAATCGGTCACAAGGGTTGGTTCGTTAAAGACCATTAGAAGCCATAGCAAATAAATAGTTCTCCGTATCTTTATCCAATTCATTAAGTATGTCAATATTAATGTCGCCCAACAAAATTAAATTCTTTGCCTTATTTGCGTTTAGAACGTTGCTAAATTCATCAATAAAACTACTTTTACTGAATTCGTGTAGTCTATATATGCACAGAATAGTGTAATAATCATTCTCATATTCAAACGACAATTTTAATAAATCGGCGCTTGTTAGCACACAACCATTTCTGACAAAGACAGCTACACCACCAGCAGAATATAAATTATTACAATTGCCAAAAACAGTAAAACCCGGTATATTATAGAGACTAAGTTAATTTTCATATATCCATAATCTCACTTATTTGTTTATTTATTTAAGTCTATCATTTTACAATTTACAGAATAATTACATAATTTAAAAATAAAAACTCTTAAAGTAAGAGAAAAATGTAATATTAAGATAAAAAAAAAACTCTTCAAGTGAAGAGAAAAAAATGAATTTAAAAATTAAAAAAAAAAAACCTGAAAAATGTTAAAAACCCATTGACGTGTATTTTTTTTATATTCTGTGTCACCTTGGTGAAACGGTCCCTAATACGAGTTGACTATCTAATCAATCAGTCGATTTTTTTAATGTATTGAATTGCATTGCTTATCTAACAATACGCCGCCATTGGATTTAAGTCAATTATCTAATGGAATCAATCTAATTCGGTAAGAATTTATGGGAGGATTATTTACAATTCTTTCGGACTAGAGTAGACCATGAAATGTAGATATTTGTGAAAAAAAAGTTGTGGAGCAAAGTTCTCTGTCGGTCGCCTTAACCTTGCGTACAACTAGTGAATGTTACGCACAAGGTTATCAATGCTTAACAAAAAAAAATAGTTGGCGCAAAAGGTCCGGAGGGACCATAGGCCTGGCTTCTCAGAACCATTCGTTTTGTGTGAGTTTTTAATTTTTTGGAACGAATGGAAGGGATCTACAATTTTATGCCGACTCCAAATGGCTAATTGAGAAGCTCTTTTATGACAGTTATACTCTCGGATGTTTGTCAGACGTTCGAGAGAGGTGGCGCAGTGGAAAAACCCCTAAGTTGGAATTTAGGTTTTTGCGGGATTCGAACCTCGACCCCTCGCTTAGTAGTCTCTGTATTGTCTCTGGTTCTGACTTCGGAGTATATGTCTCCATTCATGGTAAATCCGCAGTTGCTTTTAAAGTCATTAAAACTGTAAGATCACCTTGTAAACAATTAGGGTAGGTACCGACTCTCAATATTGAAAACATTTTTACTAGAAGAGCTCCTCCAACATTTTTTTGAAGGCCTGCCTAATTTTCAGCTCAGCTATTTAAACAAAAATAACCTAACATACAGAGAGAAAAATATAGTAGGTAATTTGGCAAAATCAATCAAAACAAAAAATTAATCAATCAACCAATTTCGAGTCATATTCATCGCTATCCGATCTGTGCTTAAATTAAGCACGTTGGTTTGAAACTGGTTATACGGCTTTCTTACTTATAGATTTGGCATGCTTAATTTAAGAGGTTGTATATTAATTATGTCACTAAATTCATACCGAATTGTCTTATTCTTGAAGCGCAGTTTTATATTTAGAACAATATGTAGGTACTTAATTTAAGTATAATAATTATTGTATTCATTTACTAGGCATTCCTAATTTGATTTTGGTTATTATTATGACCGCCTGCTTTGATTTTTTTTCTTAATTTAAGTAAAAACAGTCAATGTTAAATTGATCTGACGTTTTTAAGGCAGTAATTATATTTCTTGTTGCTATTACGGAGCACTATTGATTGCCGTTAGGTCTTATCGCCCAAAACCATAACGCCCAAATTGAAAAATGTCATAACGCCCAAAATATTTCTTGTTATTAAGTTTGGGTATTACGACATAGTATTGGGCGTTCTTACGTTTTTTTTTAAATCAGAAAACATACTTTTGTTTGATATGAAACAAAATGCAAAAATATATTTTGGACTTCTGTTTTTTTACAAGCTCTATAACCTCACGCTAAGAAAAACAGTTGAAAAAGTCATAAGTAGTCTGAGCATAAACAAGGTGACCAAAAAAAAATATGCACAATGAACTAAAAGTAATACAACAAATTAAAAAAAAAAACAATGTACTAGTCCTGAAGTGATACAAACTCGTCAAGTAGATACCTAACATTAAGAAAATATTTGAAAATGTTTGTGAAAGGCAATACTATCAGCTACCCCACCCGGAAGGGCTGCTCCTCGCTGCGAACAAGATTATTTCTCTAATAATTAATATGTTTCTCTTTTATTCATTTGTTATTCTGTTTTTTTTCCTCATAGCGGTCAGAATGCTTCATACAATTTGGGCCTTACATCGATTTCGAAATTTTTCATTGAATTTTTTGGTCGATTTGTCAATATACACTTAGGCTTTGTGATATTTTCTTTCTCAATATTTTGGGCGATGTGATGAATTTTCGGGGTTATGACATTTATTTATGTTGATTATTTTACCTTGAACGATAAGACCCAACGCTATTTTAAGCAAAAATATTCTTAATACGCCCAAGATCAATGTCACAAAAGCGTGACATGAATTTTACAACAACATATTGTCTGGCAATGTTTTGGGCGTTATGATATTTTTCAATTTGTGCGTTATGGTTTTGGGCGATAAGACCTTTAAGCACGATTTAAGAAGCACGTTCTCAATACTCACCTTTCATAAATGGATCATGTAAATTAAAGAAAATAAAAATAAAACGACGAAGGGAGTAAAAGTCTACCAGTGTAAGAGTAATACAGGGTGTCCGCCGGGAAGGTATACTTCTTTATTTTGCCGCCATTTTGGTAAACATTAGTCTTGACAGTTCATATTTGGCAGTCGTGAAGTAGACACGTGGCAAATTTATTATGGAAAAATATTCGATAAACCAACGTGTTTTAATCGTTAAACCATTTTATCAAAATCAATCATCAATTACTGTGACGATTAGAAAGTTACGTGAAATTTTTGGGAGAAACAACGTGCCAACAAAACGCACTATTTATCGTGTAGTGAATGATTTCGAAGAAAGAGGGTCTGTAGGTGATAGGCCCAAGCATGGACCACAACGTACTGCAAGATCGATTGAAAACATTACTGCTGCCCAAGGAAATGTTCAAAACAATCCATCAACCTCAATTCGACGCCGTCCTCAGGAGCTTGGTCTTCAAACAACAACTTTGGCGACAATTTTGCACAAGGATTTGCATTTGTTTCCATTTAAGATTCAGTTGACACAATAGCTTTTTCCACAAGACAATTTACGCCGCCGCACATATGCCAATAGGATGTTACAGCTAGCCCATGACAACCCCGACTTTCATGAAAAAATCATAAAGAGTAACAAGGCACATTTTCATTTGAATTGATATGTGAATAAACAGAATTGTCGGTTCTGGGCAATGAAAAACCCTCAAACTATTCATCGGTCACCTTTGCATTCATTAAAAGTTACAGTCTGGTGTGCAATTTGGTCAGGAGGAACATTGGACCTTACTTCTTTGAAAATGAAAACGGCGTAGCGGTAACTGTGAATGGGGAGCGATATCGTGATATGATTGAAAACTTTTTAACGCCACAACTTCATGCTTTGGGCTTGATTAACATGTGGTATCAACAAGACGGTGCCACATCGCATACAGCCAGGATTACAATGGAGTTACTGCGAGAACTCTTTCCACAACAAGTTATTTCAAGAAATGGTGATGTTGATTGGCCTCCACGGTCGCCTGATTTGACTGCTCCGGACTTATTTTTGTGGCGATATCTGAAAAGCAAGGTTGAGGCAAACAACCCAGAAACACTTGAGCAACTCAAACAAAATATTCATGATGAAATTATTGAAATACCGCGTGAAATGTGTGAGAATGTAATGAAAAATGTGCTCAAAAGGGCTCGCATTTGTGAGACTAACAGAGGCGGACATTTACCTGATATTGTATTCCATAATTGCCGACATTAAATAAAACATTTATCAATATAAGATCCATTCCCTTCCATTTAATCAAAAATTATAAACAAACAAAGTAGTATACCTTCCCGGCGGACACCCTGTATTTACTCTAAAAATCCTTAAATCAAGCATGCAATGTATGACGAAAAGTTGATCTGCTTCTAACACTTTATTTCCTACTTTGAACCCATACGTTTTTAGAGTTAGAATCATTACGTTACTTTCACTTCGCACATGCTTGGATTAAAATGTTTGTGATTAAAGTAAGAAAAATCAGCATAAATTGTAAGAATTTTGATTAATAATTGTTGCTTTCTAAAGTTACACGGAAAGAACTGCAAAGTCTCTAATTGCGAAATTTTGATTTGCAAATCACGAATTATATATTTTTCGCAAATCACAACGATTTTGTCTTGAATTGATTACGATTAAGAATTTGTAAATTGCAACTACTGAAGTAGTAAATCAACCCCTGTTGCAATTTACTTACGGATGAAATCGTAATTGCAACAGAAAAGTGTTAATTTACTATATTTTTTTTGCATTTCACAACCACAGTTATATCAAATTGATTACTATTTGTGTCAAATTACGATCGGTTGTGGCAATATGTATTTCATGCCCGATCGCATTATTGACACTGAGAAGTGTTGATTCACGACTTTTGAGGGTCAATATCTTCACTTTGTAAAATTTCTAGAATTGCGAATTAAAAGTGATTTAGTAAATCCTGAGCTAAGCCCTAGAATGAGACAAACTGGTAGTGATTCGGCGCTTATTTTTCTTGATTTGATCTAAGAATTTTTTCCGTGTAACCTTAAAAGTACAGTAAAAGCCCTTTAATTCGGAAAACTCGTTTATTCGGAAAAAAATTTCTGAATAAATGAGAGTTTTAAATTTTTTTACTTAAAAATTAAATTAAATTAGCAAAAATTAAATAACGCAATGATTGAACACGCATAGCTAGTAAATAGATCTCATATATGTAGAAGCCGGAACAAATCATCAAAATGTCTTTTGGGGGAGTTCCGGCAATTCACATATAAGAATCGGGAAAAACTATATAAAAATATACCTTAAAATGTTTGTGATTGAAGTAAGAAAAATCAGCATAAATTGTAAGAATTTTGATTAATAATTGTTGCTTTCTAAAGTTAATCTTAAAAGTACAGTAAAAGCCCTTTGATTCGGAATTCTTTAATTCGGAAAAAAAATTCTGAATAAATGAGAGTCTTAAATTTTTTTACTTAAAAATTAAATTAAATTAGCAAAAATTAAATAACGCAATGATTGAAAAATTATATAAAAAATTCTAGTATTTTTTTTTTTTTTTTTTTTTTTTTTTCTAGTATGTTGTACTGTAGTCGCAATAGCTTAGTGGTTAGTGTGTTGGACTGCTATGCGGGAGTCCCAGGTTCTAATCCCGCAAAAACCCAATTCCGACTTAGGGTTTTTTTCCGCTGCGCTACCTCTCGCGAACGTCTGACAAACATCCGAGAGTATAAATGTCTTGTAAGAGCTTCTCAATTAGCCGTTTGGAGTCGGCATAAAACTGTAGATCCCTTCCATTCGTTCCAAAAATGAAAAACTCACACAAAACGAATGGTTGTGAGAAGCTAGGCCTAGGGTCTCTCCAGACCTGTTGCGCCAACTATTTTTTTTTTTTATGTTGTACTAAATAAATTTGTTGATACCTCCGTTTATATACCTATATATTTTTTTTTTAATGTTTTTAGTTACAAAAATGAATTATATTAAATTTTATGTATCTATTATTTGCAATCTTTTGCGTTAAAAAAAAAATCTATTTAGTTCTTGCATTTTTTTCATCAATAGGAACGCGTTTTTGTGCATAAAAACAATCTCTCATTAATTCGGAAAATTCGTTTATTCGGACTGACCGTCCCCCCAAACCGTCCGAATTAACGAACTTTTACTGTACCTAAATTCGGGTCGTGGATTTTCCCTCAGTGAGGCATCGTAAAAGAAACATGTTGAATGGAAGTCTTTACTAATCCAACGACAGACAGAAAGGAACAGTCGCCTGTAGTTATGCAGCAAAATAGAGCGCCCGACACTACAGACGTACATGGCTCTCAAGTCTCAAGTTTGATAAAAGCCATTATCTTACTCAAAAGCTGATAACACTAGCTATGACAGTATTTTTTTTTTGTTTTGTAGCAAACAATTGCCTTTCCCTCGAGTATCATTAGATCAGACTTCGATTGATCGCTTATTACGTGTCTAATTGTATTTATATCATGACATGACGAACATGATCGGAACCACTTATCAAGCTAATTGTAGAAATCCCATTTCGAAATTGAACTGACATTCTTTCCAAATGGTCAGTCTTGGCCGAGTTATTACAAACAATGGTCACGTTCTACAACGCCTTGATATTTTTACTTGTGACCACTTTCTGCGGTGGATATCCGCATAGGGGATTTGCAAAGAATCCAGAGGAAACTGCGGGCTATTTTGAAGGAGATATCGTTCTCAGCGATGAGCAAATTATGGAAAGGAATTCACGCAATGGACTGATTTCGAAGACGAAGCGTTGGCCCAACCGTGTGGTTTTTTACAAAATCAGTCCCGATTTTGGTACGCTTTGTGGCGTCTTAAAAAACATTTTAACAAATTGTCTCTTTGCAGATGCCGGGCATAAGACGCACATCGTGAAGGCTATAAAAACAATCGAAGCAAACTCCTGTGTGCGTTTTCAAGAAGCCAATGCAACCAGCCAGCACTACATCAACATCACAGCGTATCCCAATGGATGCCACTCCACAATTGGCTATCAGAAATCAATTCAGAGGATGAATCTTCAAATTTTCCCACTCGACGAAGGTTGCTTCAGAATTGGTTCGATTTTGCATGAATTTCTACACACACTCGGCTTCTACCACCAGCAAAGCGCTTCGGACCGCGATCAATATATAACTATTGTTACGGAGAACATCGAACCGGGCATGGAGTACAACTTTGCCCAGCAGACAACGACGGAGAATTTCGGTATTCCCTACGAATACAACAGCGTTCTTCATTACAGCTCTACGGCGTTTTCGAAAAACGGTGAAAAAACAATTTTGACGCACAATTCAACCGCATCTATTGGCCAGCGCACTGGCATGAGTGTTAAAGATATCGAGAAACTGAATGCGATGTATCTGTGTCCCATGCAGATTTAAACGACCATTTTTCGGATATTGGTTTCCGTGTTTTAATTATTGTTAGTGACTTTATTATATTGTTTTGCGAGCGTCAATAAAACTGATATCTACTTCCCTATAATAAAGTGTGTCTATTTTTTACTTGACATTTTTTCAGCGGAATGTGATTGGCCTAGCTGTTTTTATCGTTCAATTGTTTAAATTGTGTTTTTATTGTGTAAAGGGGTAGGGTGAGCAATCGATTAGATTTCACCGATCGGATTATAAGACTTGAAGTGCCGAAGTGAATATTACTTTATTAGCGGGATCTTCTGTACTTCAAGGATGCCCTTTGAAGCTAAGGCCTAGATTACTGCTAGAGGGTGTGTGTATTTTTATGTAACGACGCCATAAAATATAGACATTAGAGGATTATGACATTTTAGAAATAATTATTTAAAGGTTAACAATTTTTGTTTAATTTACATTCAGGGTTTAGTATTATTATTTGTTGTAGTTTTTAGAGTTTTTTTTTTTTTTTTGAATTTGCATTTGCAATATCACGATTAACGTGTAAGCCCAACGGTGCAAATGAAGTGGGATATTTTGATTGTGTGAACTCCAAGTGGCTGGAATTATTTTAGGTGCATATTCAAAATGGTTGAAAAAAGTGGAAGTGGGTAGTATTTGCTAAAAATAAGTTTTTCGTTGCTGTTATTGCATTTCTAATGGCTGTTGCAAATTTGAATTTTGAAGTGCGGGTAGCCATTTTTGAGAAATAATTAAAAAACAGATTTCTTCGAACTTTTTGGGAAAAAACTAAGCACGGGATCTTATTTAGAATACTGATATTATCTTATATATGCATTTTGATCAAAATCGTTAAAACGGTTTTTTGTAAAATTTTGCAAAAACAGTAGGTACCTAAAATTGCAATGTTTAGTTTGAAAAATATCTACTATTTGTTAACTATATAGATGAAAACCGATTATAAGTTATTGTTCGCGATATAAGCATTACCTTCTTGTTTTTTTTTTTTAAGTTTTATCGAAGTCAAAAATGAGGTTTTCGAGATATGAGCAGTTTTTAAAATAAGCGTTTTCGGTGATTAGAATTGAAAATTAAGGACGCAACAATTTTAAGAACATCAATATTACTCTGAGTTTGCATTTGGGTCAAAAACGTTATTGCCGTTTTCTGGTAAACTAAGGAAAACAAAATTTAAGAAAAAAAGACTTTTTTTCAAAAATCCATTTTACGATAATACCGAGAAAAACTGAAACTGAAAAACTTGCTATTAAGTTGGAAGTGACCATATTACCTTAGAAATTAATTTTTGTTACAATCGTGTGGACCGTTTTCGAGGTATGTATGTCCAAATTTCAAAAGTACCGTTACTCGAATTTTTAGCCAAAAACTGGGTATGTAGTCATGGTAACCTTACCAACATAAGCTTAAATATCAATTTTGGTTGAAATCTTAAAAGCCGTTTTCGAGAAAATCAAACTGTTACGAACATTTTGTATGGGAAGTACAATTAATATTGAGGTTACCTTGCAAAACAAAAAACGTCCCCGAGCCGTAAGCCCACAAACTCCAAATCCGAAGTTTGAACGAAATCCGGTCAGCCGTTTAGGCTCTAGGCCTATGGGACAGACAGACAGACAGACAGACAGACGGACAGACCGGACAGAATTTTGCGACCCACTTATTTGAGTTCGTCTATCATCGTAATATCATAATTGATCAACATCTCGAGTTCGAAATTTTGTACGAAACAATATCTTTCTCTTACTACGTAATGGAGAAAGTTAAAAAATGGCTTAGCATAAGCTCATCATTCGACTGTCGGCATAATTCACACTTTCGGTAGCCCAATTAAATACTAGCGCTAATCCCTTAACAAGCCATTGGCGAAATCCTCCTGCAATGCATCGCATGATTTGTGGATAATTTATTGAATACCCCACAACTGCGCCCAGTGCCCAAACGGATCGTAAATCTTTCGCTTCACTTTTAAACATTCTCGCGAGTTTAACGCGATTTTCTCAGCGGCACCCAGCGCGATGATTTACAGGCCAAGTAATCACCGATAAATCAACACACGATGCTCTGAAACGGAGGATGAAATCTATCCCATGAATGAATACCCAGAAAAGAAACTGCATATTGGCCAGTCGCGCAAGATACATTTCCTAAAGTAGCGAAACAACCGCGCCTCCGTTCAGAAGCTATTCAAACAGCAACACCAGACCGGACCCTCATAATGACTTGACATAAATTTTTCTATAAAATTGCATACGAACGAGCACGAGGAGTTTTTCTTGCTCATTGCACCATAAATTTCAGAAATATTGCACCGAGCCCCCTAGGCGCCTACCCATCTACCACTGCTCCTGCACTTGTATTAGTAGTGCACCAATGAAATTGGAAGATTTCTAGATACCCATTCATTGTTTCGCTCCTCGAACCTCGACCCGCACGTAGTCCATTCATTTGTGGGAATATTTCTCCAAAGGGATCTACAGATGCATCGAAGAGCGCCATACTGAACAGGACAAAGATGCAAAACAAACCGACAACGACGACGACGACGACCGTCGAAAAAAGGATAAATAAATTTATTATCTGACATGTCAAAAAGAAAATGGCTGTTGGTTTTGGTTAGGCGAGTCGTACGTTGGTGGTGGTGGTGGTGTTGGTGGTTTGTCCGTCTGGACCGGCAACCGATTGTAAATTGAAAATCGCATCAAATGTCCGCAGAGTACACAAGAGTTTGGGAAATTTTATTGGATTTCAGGGTTTAATTGAGTTTTTCGAATTGCTAGAGGACGCCGCGCGGCTGCGATAGGGATAGCAATCCAGTAGTGGGTAACACTACATATGACACAGCAGGGCATGCTGGGGCTCTGAGGTTTCGAGTGTATGAGATCGGGCGGTGGATGACTTGTGCTCTTGGTTTGGGCAAAAGTTGAAAGTACCACCCCTCATACTCGTACATATATGCGCGGTATATCGGTACAAGCAACTTAGCAGTCCCGAAGGATTGGTGTTGGTGTATGCAGGCCAAAACCAACAGCTCCACCACCATCAACAGCAGTTCGAGCTAATGACTATGACAATGGACTCGGAAAAGTCATAGATACAAGGATTTTGGGTGGAGTCCTCCGTGATATCCATTTGACAGTTGGAGGTTGAAAGTTTAAATGGAGTTTGTAGTTTTGTGATTTATATGCGAGTGCTCGCTGTGACATTGGTGGCACGATATGTGGTAAGTTGGTTGCGTTGCCGGAAATCCTACGACTCCTCTGCTGTTTTATTAATTAATAAATATTCAGATTTTGTCACTTATACTTTGTCGTCGAGTTGTAGCAGAGGGGGGGGGGGGCGCGTTTTGGTATACATTCCGCAGATAACAACGGAGAATTTATGTTTCTGATTGTTTTGGGGACAACTTGAGTGTTAATTATGTTGCATGTGAGTGGTATTTTGAATATTTGATTTGTTGTGGAATGGATAGGCAACTGGATTGAAAATAAAAGTAAATACTGAGGGTTGAGTTGGCGCTGCGAGTTTTCTGTGGGGCTACGCATAGGCTCAGTAATCAGAGGTTTTTGCGTAATGAAGTGTAGAAAGTCTCTAAAATGTTGGTGGCCCCTTGCGTGCGAGGGACTGCTATATAGACTTGTCAAAGACAATGTGTAGTGGACGCAATACGTCCACGAAATCACGGGAAGTTTATCACAACTATTTGTATGCGTGAGCTAATTTCTAGGGAGGGCTGACTTGAGTACCTTTCTCATGGCAATGGCAGTTGTACACTTAATTCTTTCTTAAACATTCGCGAGAGAGGGCGCATTTGAAAAATACTCGCTCTTTAGTCTAGCATACTGCGAATAATCGTGCTGTTATTTCATAATTTTTTGGGAGAAAAAACATTAAATTATGAGATAGAAATCATATATTAAATTGCCTAACCAAACCAATAAAGTTGATTAAATCAATAACTATAATCAGGTAGTACATACTTGCAAACCACTAAATAAGAGGCAAAATTGCAGAAGGCACTCGAAAAGATACATAAAGTGTATCTTCAGCTTACCACTACGTCTGAGAGACTTTGAGCAATGAAAGGTTACACTAGTTATGCTTACCTTTCCAAAACCCAAAATCACAGACCACCTAATAACAATCTTCAAACACTTAATGCCGGAAAGATGCGGTCCGGATGGATGGAATTCCACCAGCACCTTTCAAGCCTAAGTTACCGCTAGTTGATCAAAGCTCTCACAAATCAAGTAAAAAAAAAAGTACAGCATTGTAAGTCTTAGGAAAGACTTTAAACTGGCAAAGACTAGACCCAAGAACGGTCTTCAAGCTTTTAAGTTCTAAAAAGGATACCCTCGAACAAGCTAACCAAAGAAGTGACTCCGCAACGCTTTGGCCGTGAAATTATTCGATTAATGATACTAGGATGGAGAAGCCATTAGCGGTCGCCGTCGTGCAAACTTTTCAACATTCATTTAATTAGGTGAAATAATCCCTGTAAATCGCATGGCCTTAAAATTAAAGTTCGGAAGAAAATGTTCTACCTTCACCTTTAGATTTATTCTCTGAACAGAAGTCAAAAGTCTTTCTCTCTCTCTCTCTCTTAGCTCTATAAAGTGCAGGGAAATAAGTCCCCGGGAACTAAGTCCACTGAGGGACCTCATGGGAAATAAAACCACTTTCGTGAAGTGTAAGGTGTGAAATAAATTCCGAAAACTCTGAGTGGTTTTATTTCATTTTTAATGTTAAGCAAACTCTCACTGTGTACGCGCGTATTTTAGTTTTACGCTCGTATTTTGGTTTTTACGCGCATTTGTAGATTTACGCACGTTGTTTGGTTTTTACACACGTATTTCGGTTTTTACGTGCGTATTCCAGATTTTATGCGCGTATTTTTTTTTTACGCGCGCATTTTAGTTTTTACGCGCGTATTTTGGTTTTTAAGCGCGTATTTTAGTTCTTACGCGCGTATTTTGGTTTTTACGCGCGTATTTTAGTTTTTATTGTTACGTAGTTTAGTCTTCTTTTTTTTTCAGTGTACGGTACGGACCTGTTGCGTTATCTAACTATTTACTTATTTTATCTCCATAAGAAAATATTATTGGCGGCAGCAACACATTGTTTCAACGTAACATTGAGCTTAAAAACATTGTAAACGCTTTTTTTCAATACTCATGATGGCTGGTAAAATTCTGCACAGTCAAAACTAACCACTTTGTTAAATGTGAGCGGGACTTTAAGCAAGATATTTAAGCAACAAAGCTCCTTAGCACGGGCAAAGCCGGGCGAGAACAGCTAGTTTTTGATTAAGCTAGCTTGCTGCCGTCAATATTTGAATTCAAAATTGATTTTAGATTTGTTCTTGGTCTCAATTGAATGCTGCAGATAGAGGTGACAAAGAACCACATATGCCAGATAAGGGTTAACATTATTTCGCAAAATTCATTCGGCTTTTCTTTGTTTCGCTTTAGTCGTTAAAAAAGTTTCCTTTATTTTGCGATCCCGAATTGGCAATTTAAATTTGATTTTTATTCATTAAATTTGTCAACCATTACGCGATTACTAATTGGCGTTTTTATGTTTCGCATTGTTTGAAATGATTTTCGAACATTTCGCAAAAATCATTTGGCAATTTGTTGATTGGCATTATTCTATTATTCTGGTTTGTTATTTGGTCGAGTCATTTTTCAGCGAAATATCGTTTCGCCGTTTAACTATTTCCCAGATTGATCATTCCACCACCCGTATTTTTATTTGACATTGAATTATTTTGCGATTTTTTGACTTGCATTCCGTCTTCAAAATTCGCAAGTCAAAAATTCACTAGTGTATGCCAAATAAAAATTGTCAATCAATAAAACTTCAATCAAACAAAGAACGAAAACGATGGTTTGCCAAACGAATTAAAAAAAAAAAACAAAACAAAACAAAACTTGTCAAACGTAAAATGCAGAACAATGGAATTTTTAATAAACAAAACGCGAAATAAAAAATAGGGAAGTGAACCCGGCGAACCGTCAATTTTCCCAAAAATTTAAGCGAAACGTACCATACCCGCCAGATAGAGAATGCGAAACATTAAGGTTTGTGATTGAGACATTAACAGGTCGCTACTCCCTTGCCACTTTCCATTAATATCAAAAAAACCGTATAAGTTGTTTTTTCTGCATTCAAACGACGAGAGACGCAAATTTTTGCGCGACATATTTGGCATTCTGCTATCGTGCAAAATGGTATTTTCATCCGAACGTAAGCAGACTAACCCTGGCGGTATTGGTTCTGAGAGGCTTGATTTAACAATCTCACAATCACTATCATCAGCCTACCGTATCAAAAACTCATCACTGCCTCGTTGTCAATGACTCAATGAGCCGGTGGTCTTATCTCCTTGCAATAGATAACATTATTCCCAGAAATAGAAACATATCGCTCCAGTGTTGGTAATAATGTAAGACATTCAGTATAAAACACGCGAGACGACGATTCTTGTAAGAAGACTTTATTACAACTGACTTAAAAACGACTTCACAAAATCAGCTTAGCCTAACAATGCAAATCGACTTTGGCAAACAATGGAATACGGTAAAACTCATGTACAAATCTGAAGGTTAAACTGTCATATCATTCGATCTATGTTCTTGTTGTACATTACTTCACATAAGATACGCTAAATAACTAAGCGAGCATGTAGGTTCATGGATTTGAAAGGATAGGGTGATCATATTCTAAGATCGCATAATTATTTGCGTAATGCAATTTTGTTTTAATTGGCTTCTTACAGCTCGATCATCCTGACAATAAATCGTCCTCGATTTATCTCATGCACATACATAGACACTTTTACATTCGACAATCATTTTCATTCTGAATCTTAAACATAATATTGAGGTACTTTTGACATACAAATTAAAAAAAAAAGTGATCATTAACATAAAACGAAATGTACAGAGGGTACAAAAATAATAAACATACTTTACAATAATAAATTTGCATTGGCTTTCTTTACGAAACCGAAAAAAATAAATTAATTATTTTGTATACATAAAAACACAAAATATCGATACGTGTGAAACTTTTATAAAGAAACATACGGCTTCATGTTTTCTGGAGATGCTACTCCTTCGTATGGTATTCTTGATATTTGAAGATTATCTAAATCTTTTACTAAATATCTATCATTTCCAAGTGATTTAATAATTTGATATGGTCCTTTATATTTAGCTATTAGTTTTTTATTTATTCCAGGAGCATTTAAAACATTTTTTATCATGACATAGTCACCGACCTTGTAAGGGTATGGGGTCTTATGTCGCTTGTCAAAATAAGCCTTATTAGATTTCTGAGTCTGAATAGTTTTTTCATGTGCCTGTTGTCTGACGGACTCCACATCCCTGACCTCTTTTGTGATCATATTTTCTTCCAAATGTTCACGGAGCTTGTCACTAACTACTCCTTTTTGAGCAACACCAAAAAGCAAAACACTTGGAGAAAAACCTGTACTTTTGTTCTCTACATTATTAAGAGCGAATTCTACTTTATTTATGTGCTTTGTCCAATCACCGGGTTCCTCTTCACTCTCTTTAGCAAGCATGGGTGTCGGGCTTCTATTTATCCTTTCCACTTGTCCGTTGGACTGAGGAGAACAAGTAGCAATTTTAATATGCTGAACATTATACTGATTACAAAAATTTGAAAATTCCTCTGATGTAAAACAGCTCCATCTATCAGATACAATTCGGGTTGGCTTACTATAATTCGTGAAATATGATTCTAAACACTTGAGAGCTTCTTTTGTACAAGTACTTTTGACAGGATAAAGTTTCGTGTATTTAGAAAACCCATCAACGACTAAGAAAATGTGTTTCTTGAGATTCCGCACTGAAGAGGGTAATGGACCATAGTGATCAATGTGAATTGTCTCAAAGGGTTTCTCACCTTTGGGAATACTGTGCAGTATTCCTTCCTTTTTACCAGTCGGTGGGGAGAAATGTATGCATTTTAAGCAATTGCTTATATGATTTTTTATTTTGGATTTCATACAAGGAAACCAGTACGTTTTTCTCAAGAAATTGTAACATTTTTCAACACCAACATGGCATAAAGCATCATGATGAGTCTGTATCACATTTCTTACCATCTGCGCTGGAACATAAAAGTAGACTTTTTTATTTATTTTACGATAGACGAGACCGTTTATCAATTCATAACAAGGACTTTCTCTCTTCTCTAGCATATCAATCAGCCCCCTTATGACTGCATCCTTTTGTTGGGATGCAGCCAGGACATGCTCAAAAGATTCTGGTTCAATAACTAGAATGTTGTGACACCTGCTGAGAGCGTCAACGTGACCCATTCGTTTACCATCCCTATGTTCGATTGAGTAATCATATTCTTGCAGCTCTAGGGCCCAACGTGAAATTCTTGGATTCAAAAGCTTTTTACTGAGGGTAAGAGTCAGACTTTTACAGTCAGTAATGATTTTGAATTTAATGCCAGTCAAATAAATCCTGAATCGCCTGAGCGCATAGATAATGGCAAGAGTTTCTAGCTCATAAGAGTGATATTTAGACTCTGGAGCTGTGGCACGTTTTGAAAAGAAAAAGATAGGGTGCAACCGTTTATCCTCCTGACGCTGTAAGAGCACTGACCCAAATCCAAAGCTGCTTGCATCACAGTGCAACTCTGTATCTGCATTTGGACTGTATATACTTAGTAATGGTGCATTTAATAACTTTTTCTTAAGCATATCGAAAACTAACATTTCTTTATCCGCAAAAAGAAATTTGGCATCTTTTTTTACTAGATCGTACAACGGTTTTGAAATAATTGAAAAGTCCTGGATAAATTTACGAAAGTATGAGCATAAACCTAAAAAGGAATGCAAGTCTTTGGTGTTTGTAGGTCTAGGAAATTCTTTTACAGCTCGTAACCCATCCGCATTTGGACCTATACCGTTTGCAGAAACCTCATATCCCAAATATGTTATTCTTTCCAAGACAAATGAACACTTATCGAGTCGGAGCTGTAAATTATGTTCTTTAACTATTTCCATAACATCTTCTAATACCTTAAAATGTTCCACTACTGTTTCCGTAGCAATAAACAAATCGTCAATATAAATTAAGATTTTTCCCGATTTTATTAGGTTTTTGAAAATTAAATTGATATACCTTTGGAAAACAGCCGAGGCATTTTTTAGCCCAAATGGCATCCGCAAGAACTCGAATTGGCCTAATGGAGTTACAAATGCGGTATATTTGATTGACTCGAGTGACATTTTAACGTGATGAAATGCACTTTTTAAGTCTAGTAGAGAAAAGTATTTTTTGAGTCGCAAAGTGTCTAACTGATCCTCTATTAAAGGTATTGGAAAATTATCCTTGACTGTAATGCTATTTAATTGACGGAAATCGATACACAACCTCAACTCTCCCGATTTTTTCTTCACTAAAACAATCGGTGATGCAAAAGGCGATTTGCTTTCTCTAATAACATTCTTATCTATCAGATCATCTAATATTTTTTGCAGTTCAAGTTTATGGGCATATGGTAGCCGTCTTGGGGCACAATTGAAAATCTTATTCGTATCAGTCAATACTATTTTCATTTCAAAATCGGAAACCTCACTTGAAAAATGCTCAGTACTCGAAATATCATTGCTTGAAATACTCCCAGAAACCAAATTTGTTATTTTTTCTTTCTCTTCATAGCTTAATTTTTCGTTAATGTTCAAAGAAATTTCATTGCAATCGTTGCACGTATCAATATTTAGAATTTCATTACTTTCGTTTTCAACAGTATTACTTTCAATTTGTTCTTTATCTAAAGTTAATTTAATATTTGCTTTTTGCAAAAAGTCTCTTCCTAAAATTATTATATTTTTCATGGTATCGTTTTTAACTACATATAGATATAAGTTGGTATATAAATTATCTTTCTTAACTACGCAAAATACCTTACCATAAACTACCAATTTACTACTATTGATGCCGATGAAGTCCTGCGCTCCAGATTCTACAGCTGTCATCATATATGGTTGGACATATTTTAGCTGAACGAAGCTGATAGGGCTTCCTGTGTCAATCATAGTCATCGCATTCATCTTTGTACTCATTGCTTCGGGATCGTCACTGATAAATTCATACTCGAAAACTCCATGGAAGTCTTGTAAGAATGAAGGGCTGGAACAGTTGTTGGCTAACTCGTTGTTTTGTAGCATCATCACAGAGGTTGATTGTGGACAGTCCTTGATAAGATGTCCCATTTTTCCACATCGAAAACATGAGCCCTTATCTCTGCGGGGCTTTGGACAATTGGTAACGACATGCCCAAAGTCATTACAGTTGTAACACTTGAAGCTGATTTTGCTGCGTGCTTGTTGTACAATCTTTGGTTGTATCGGAGCTCTAATATAACCACTCGTACTTGTCGATGATGATGGTTGAAATTCTGGTCTCATTTTCTCGTATTTCCTCAAGGCGGCTTTCAATTCAGACATGTTGTTGGCTGTAAGCAGAATTTGTTTATTAACCATTGAATCAGGTATACCTTTGATTATATAATGTATTATGTCCTGGTCCTCGATGTCTGCTGCACTGGCGATTTCCTGCATAGTTAAAACGTACTGCTGGTAGTTCTCATCCTTCTGTTTTTTGCGATTGCGCAAGGAGTTATGCACGTCAGAAGCTGTTGAATGATGATTGAACTCATTGAGTAAAGCTTTTTTCAACTCAAACCAAGAATGACATGATGTCGATCTTAAAAACAGTTTTGCCGTTCCCTTCAACAGCCGCTGAGCGTAGATGAAGCACCTTGATTCGTCAAATTTATATAAGATTTTGGATTCCTCAAACGCTTTGATCCATCTAGCGACAGGAAAGTTGTCGTCGCCAGAAAATATTGGAAGAGAATCTTCTATATCTCTAAAACTAACACTGTCAGCTATCGAAGATGGTGTACATGTCTCACTAGGGCTGCTCAACTCGGCCAATCTCTTCTGTAACGCATAGATTTCTTCCTTCCTCTTTATCACTTGGCGCAAAGTCTCCAGCTGTTGGGTCACCAGTCTATTCTCTTCTTCCAGCTCCGAGGAATTTTCATCCTCACTTATGCCATCAAGTACAGCTGCCGGAAAATATTCCTCCATCTGGACATCTGTGATTTGCTCGATAGCTTGCTCCAATCGAATTTTTAATTGTGCTTTCACACCAGTTGTAGCCAAACCAAGTTCGGCTAATTTGTCTTTTAATTGTGGCACAGTTGCAATTTGCAAAAATCTCGTAGCGCGTGATGCCATTATAATGAGTAATGACTAATTTTTTGGAATTTGTCTTCTTTTTTTTTTGTAATTAATTCACCAAATCGATGAAAATATTGTGTATAAAATAAAAATCACACGTAACATAAAGGTCCATAAAGTTTCATACATAAATTAAAAACTTGCAATAATTTCTGACATAAAATGACATGCGTTTGTACACTAATTCCACTTCTGATTTAACTGTAAGACATTCAGTATAAAACACGCGAGACGACGATTCTTGTAAGAAGACTTTATTACAACTGACTTAAAAACGACTTCACAAAATCAGCTTAGCCTAATGCCCAATTCACAATGTCGCGTTGACGCGCGCGTGCGTTGACAGATTATGTAGAAACAAAGCGTTCATATGGTGCCACACAAAATGCAGCTTCAGGCGTTGAGTCGACCTTAGACCGTAAATATCGTAAAGTTCAACGCGACGCGTGAGTAGAGCTACTTTCTACTATCACGCGCGTTTGACAACTTTATAATTTCGAATTGTTCGATTTGAAGTCATAACGTACCGTTTATAGATGGAGTGGCACAGATTCGCTAATGTTTATTATACACAACTTTTAAAAAGCTATATGATGGTTTTTCAAAGCATAATTAATTAATTCAGTGTGTGGAAATGAGGAATAACATTTTTTTTTTGTAGGGAAACTACTAATTTCTTTAGATTTTTTGTAGGACAAATATTAATCAAGGGTCTTGTATCCGTATTAAGGTTGTTGTGTGCTTTGATATATTGTTAAATATGATTTTCTTGTATTTTGGAGAATCGTTTTTCAATTCGTGCATAAAAATTACAGCTTCAAAAAAAAAGGGAGCAGACTTGAAATTTTGATTCTTCTCTGAGTTTGTATTTTTCAGCCAGAAAACAAACAGAACTTTTAGTTTGTCAAACTTTTCCCTGTTAATGCGTATACGCTTCAAAGCAGCATTTTGTTTTACAAAATTGTTGCTCGCGCGCTTTGGCATTTAAAATCGTAAAATTTCGATAAAGCGTGTCAAAGTGCGCCGACGCACGCAAGCGTGCAACGCCGAATTGTGAATTGGGCATAACAATGCAAATCGACTTTGGCAAACAATGGAATACGGTAAAACTCATGTACAAATCTGAAGGTTAAACTGTCATATCATTCGATCTATGTTCTTGTTGTACATTACTTCACATAAGATACGCTAAATAACTAAGCGAGCATGTAGGTGCATGGATTTGAAAGGATAGGGTGATCATATTCTAAGATCGCATAATTATTTGCGTAATGCAATTTTGTTTTAATTGGCTTTTTACAATAAAATATTTGTTCAACAATCCAAGTTCACTTGCCCACACGGTTGTACATAATTCGAATCTTTTGAATGTCACGAATGCTAATTCTTCTTCGTTGCCCAATCGTCACCGTCTTAGCCTTTGGCACAAAGGTCGGCTTGCCATTTTTGAAAACTCTGTTGCTGCAGAATGCATCACGCTGTCATAGTCATAGGGAACACCGAAATTTGTCACAAAACTGTTTGGTTACTTTTGGAAGTTGTGCTACTTTCCGCTTTGCTGATAGGAAAATCCCAACGCATGGATTGATTGATGTCTTGTGCACTACCCTGCCGGCCGACATAGGAATTATAACCACTGACGTTGTCAGTAATGTTGATTAAGGCCGTCGAAGTCGCGTTCGCTAATCGAAAACGAATGCAAGCCCTTTCTTCGATGGTGTTCATTGCCTGACGAATGTGTGCCCTGGGGGGAGTCTGTTGGGTAAAAATCAAGAGAGTGATATTATCATTGGAACTTAGGAACTTAGCTCATCAAAGCATGAGCTGATCTTGTAGTAGACGATGCCCTGCTGTCATCTGAAGTACGTAGACAAGAGACCATTCCGTATAAAGGGGTGGTGACGGGTGAGCTCTTGCATTGGATTCAACTTCATGTCACCTTCACAATATTCGTCTTGTAGCTGTGGATGTAGTCTGCTCACCCGCACCGACCTACAGCTTGAGTCTGACGACACGAAAAGGATGACACAGATTTACAGATACCCTGCTGGTGGGACTTTCTACATATTTATACCCAGCTAAGAGTAGATACTGCATCATTGGCTAAATATTTTCAATTACTGGCTTATCGGGTGTAATGTAACACCTGTTCCGCGCATGATATCGTTTATGCGTGTATCCCTGAGTTGACAAATTTTGAAGGTTTTGTAATCTCAAATGTAAATATGCTTACAGGAATAACGAACTCGGTAGAAGTTTACTTAACGAAGAACAATCTCTTCGTGCAAATAAGGTGGCTCTATTCTTTGAAAAAAAAAAAAAAAAACTGTGTATTTATATTTTTCCATTTAGGCAGCATATCTATTACCTACAGGGAAAACAATCCCAGCTCCAGATGGCACATATATTGCGAAATCGGTCTCATTAAAAACATCTATCATCATCATTTTAGTAACAGTCTGCATGTTTTTTGATTCGCCGTTGTTCTTTTAAAACCTTTTTTTATGAAATAGGAGGTCTTACAATTAGTGAAAGGCATAAATTATCGTAGTCACAACCGATCGAAATAAAGACACCATAGAAGCATAGGAAAAGAATATCTTCACATGCGAATCCTTCATGACTCTCGATACTCCGCCACCGATTCTTAATCATCAAGTGCAATGGCAAGGGGTCTAGACTTCGAACTTGCCATCTCATCTTGGATGTACCTTGAGGGAGCCTGTCTGATGCCTCCGATTCCATAGAACGTCTAAGAGTCCGTATTGGTGAAATGAAAGGCAAAGGATGGTTTCAGGTAATTCAAGTAAGAATCTATCATAAATTTAATTTGATCAAGCTATAGATAGACTCAGGTTCATAGCTCAGCTTGTGGTTGAAGCAGAAATAGTGATGTCAGATTAAAAGATATCTTAATCTATTTTCTTTTTTATTACAGATTTTTGAGTTCCAACATTTGTAGGTACAAGACTTTGTACCTCAAATTCATCAAATTTCAAGATTTTTTATATCTAACAAATTAAAGCAACACTTTCTATTGAAGAAAGACGTTTTCTATTAATTCCATGATTATGTATAATGTGGGTCGAACTACCGTTTCCATCAAAGAAACCCGAATTTCAAGGGATTTAATAAAAAAAAAAACTGATTTAGGTAATAAGTTTTAAAAACAAAAAATCGTGCATGCTAGCAGCACTCGGATTATAAGCATCTATGAAGATTACGCAACCACAAAAAAAAAAAAAAACAATTTGACATAAGACATAAAGACCGCTGACAGTTGTGTCTTGTGTTATCAGAATTCAGAATTCAGAGGTTGCGAAGTAGCTAAGGAGTTGCAAAAACGGAGAGATGCGATTTCCCCTCGACGGGCAAACCGACCTACTGGCCAACTGATACTTCAAACATACCTGACCTGACCGATTTTTTCGTCGTGAAAGGAATATCTACCAACCACATTAAAGTTGAAGAGAACTTTGATCTGTCATCTGATCATTCACCGGTTATTTTAACATTGAGCGTAAAACTGGTAAATAACCTTCAGCCAGCGAGATTAACTGGTAGAACAACTAACTGGGAAGGCTTTTGGAACGAAATTGAAGAGAATGTTGAACTTAGCGTTCCACTAACGACACCCTATGAACTTGAGGTTGAAGTAGATCGCTTCGTTGAGATCGTACAGCTCGCTTCCTGGAATAATAGGCCTAATCTAAGGAAAACGCCGGCCAAATACGGTCTAAGATATCCTCCCGAAATAAAAGAATTGGTCAACGAAAAAAGGAAGGCGCGTAAAAAATGGCAACATAGTCGCGCTCCGCAACATCAAACACATTTGAATTATTTGTGCAATTTGTTGAAGACAGCCATTAAGGACTTTAAAAATCGTGCGATAGGTTCTTACCTTGAAAGTTTAACGGCGAAAAAGATTCCAATTATTCACTTTGGAAAGCTGTCAAAGGCATCAAAAGGCCCAAAATCCCCGCGCCGCCAATTAAAATAAATCAAAATGAATGGGCAAGGGAAGATAAGGAAAAAGCGGACGTTTTTGCCGCCCATTTAGAAGAAACCTTTAAACCGTACGATGGTCGGGCGGTTCACGACAGTGTTATTGCGGCGGAACTACTATCCGACGATTTAGTACTCACAAGTGCAACGCTAAGGGAACCAAAACGTGAAATTGAATCCCTAAAACCTAAGAAAGCTCCTGGTTATGATTTGATCACGGGAGAAGTTCTCAAAGTTCTACCAAGAAAAGCACTAATTAAGCTTCTTCATATTATAAATGCCGCGCTCAGACTAAAACACGTGCCGAGCCAATGGAAAGTTGCGGAGGTCATAATGGTTTTAAAACCAGGGAAATCGCCAAATGAAGTAAAGTCGTATAGACCAATTTCCCTTCTTCCAGTTATATCCAAAGTTTTCCAGAGAATTTTACTAATGCGCCTACAACCGGTTATAGAAGACAATAATCTTATCCCTGACCATCAGTTTGAGTTCAGAGCCAAGAATTCGACGATTGACCAAGTGCATAGAATTACTGACGTAATTGAGAAAGCATTTGAAGAAAAACAGATATGCTCAAGCGTATTCCTTGACGTCTCACAAGCCTTTGATAAGGTGTGGCATGACGGCTTAAAATTTAAATTACGACAAGTTCTTCCCGTACGCCTATATGATATTTTAGAATCATATCTCGGGAATAGACTCTTCCGTGTCAGACATGGAAACGAATATTCTGAGCTTAAGGAAATTTCGGCCGGCGTGCCGCAAGGCAGTGTCCTTGGGCCCCTTCTCTATCTGTTATATACTCGCGATATACCAAGAGAAGATGGCACTACTCTCGCTACGTTCGCCGACGACACCGCTATCCTAGCAGTAGGTAACACTATTGAAGAAACGACGGCAAAACTGCAAATCGCACTGAATAAGGTAAATGAATGGACGAGGGACTGGCGGATCACCCTCAACGAAACTAAATCTGTTCACGTGAATTTCACGTATAAGAAAACAAATGACTTGCCAATTTTTTTAAACTTGGCTCGAATACCCTTTGCAAACGAGGCCAAATACCTGGGAATGACACTCGACGCAAAGCTGAAATGGAATTCGCACGTGAAAATTAAACGTAAAGAACTCGATATCAAATATAGAGAAATGTACTGGTTACTCGGAAAACATTCCCAGCTCAGTACTGAAAACAAACTGCTTCTATACAAGCAAGTGCTAAAGCCGGTGTGGACCTACCGTATACAACTCTGGGGTTGTACCAAGAAAACAAATGTCAATATTCTACAAACTTTTCAAAATAAAGTGCTTAGAGAAATTGTACAAGCACCATGGTATATTAGAAACGACGATATCCACAGGGATCTCGGAATTCCAACAATTGAAGCTGAAACTAGAAGCTTCGCGAGAAAGCATAGAAACCGATTAATCGGACATATCAACAATACAGTCTGACAAATTTTGGACGAGAAAAATTTATTGCGCCAGCTACAAAGAACGAAACCGTTCGACTTGGCAAGATAAGATTAACCGCGTCTAAATTGCGGAACATGCAGGATCTTTCATTGGAAAGTAGCCTGTCAAAAGTTGTTATTTCGTTATGGGAAAATTGCTTGATAAGTTATATCTTAGTTGCAGTGTCTAACAATCTTTCGAAGGGTGGTGTTTTTAGTCAGTAAAAATCTGACACTACTATGAGCACGCGCTTGCTATTCTCATAGTGTCTTTGGAAGATTTTCACCTACCCTCGGTAAAAAATAAAGAAAAAAAGAATTCACAACCAAAGTTGATAAATATCCGAACCATCATAGTATTGCAGCGCACACGCTTGGACATTACGCGTTTAAATAAACCACGCATCCACTCTCATCGGCCAAATTGAAAAATATTCACAAATAAATCGTCAAACACAATCCATACATCGCGAAGCACTTAACTCATATTATTATCCATTATCCGCACTTCATGATACAAGCGGTCTGTTTAAATTCGCGTCCTCATTAAGCGCAACCCGATTGGCAACATCTATCCCACCCCCGGCGAAGGCGACATTGCTCCCTTAAGCAATTACAAACACTCCGGCTGGGGCCGGTATGATATTGTTGGTGTTGCCCCAGATCGGTGTCAGGGTGAACCGCATTTTAATTGAAAATAAAATGTTATTACAATTTTATTTACTTAACCTCTCTCGCTCTGCCAGTTGTTCATGTTCATGCATGTGAGTGAACACACATCGTTGGTCCCATAGTGGGCAATTACATTGCAATTGGGGCCAGCCAGACCAAAGGGAATAATGCCTTCGTGCCGCCCCAAAAGGACAAGGGTTCTGTTCTGTTTCGGTGTATTAATCATTTTCCGTATAATGATGATCGAAATTCTCGTGCAAATAAAAAAAAAACAACAAATAAAACAAAATTAACAAAGCGACCGAGTAATTGGAATTAAGTCGATAACGAGCAACGAGCATAAATCAATCGCATCAACTGGGAATCTACATTTAAGACCACCAGATTTAGCTCACCTTCAAATGGCAATGGAACCACCAGGGAACTTCATGCCCCCCACCATTTTCATTGATAATCATATTCCACAGAATGTGCCACAAATTTCCTTCACACTGGTATAGATACCTACCCATAAACTCATCATATTGATCCTTCCGATTCTGTTCAACCACATCAAGGGGACCAAACCCAAGATGTAATCGCAACAAGAACACCACTTGAAGCCGTAACAAATCAATCCCTTCCATTTGCAGTGACGCCCACCATTCATTACTTCTACAGGGGTAACTGTGTGCGTACAGCGTACTATATCGGAGCGGCATTGAATTCGAAAACCGAAACACAGAAGAAGGACGATGCGAAGGCGACGAAGACGAAGAGCCAATGGCGTCGTGAACGACAAGGCATCTTAACCCAAATTGAGACATCTATTCAGAAAGCAATTTGCAAAATGAAGTAGTCCCTTGCCAGCATGAATCAAGAGGCCAGGTGCGGAACCATCTTCTCACAGTTGCACCTCGTACTTCTTGTCGACCTGAATTCCGAATTACTCTATGTAAATAAAACGTAAACAACAACCACCAGGCAACACCATCCACCATCATCACCCCAGTCGGTGTCGTCATCAACGCTGGTCGCCATCTCTGGGCACAAATAAGTACTAAGCACTATTTTCGAAAGCAATCTGGGGATAAAATGTACTGCCATTCACGAGCAATGGATGGCAGCGTGTATCCTTCGTCTTATATGGATATTGGATATCCTTCAAGCTTCTCCGCACAAAACATTTTCCCAGCAACCCATTTCAACTCTCTTTTTGTATCCAATTGAGTGATCCGGTGATTAAGTCGTGTACGGGTACACCGATTCACTTCGAGACTCAGCCAAGCGTATCGAGTGAGAATTTCCTCAAGGACGAGTTGGTCACAATACCGGAATCGTATGCCTTTCGATGAACAAGAAGTTGATGCGTTTCTCTCGGCAGCCTCTCGAAAATGGAAATGAATGCAAGCACTCTATACTGACATCTTCTCAATGAGCCCAGCAAACAAGCACTATTATCATTAAATCGATGAAGAGCGAAGGTCCTTTTCTCCTTTTCTCCTTTTCTCCTTTTGTGCATGAGGACATCTCAATAAATTTAAATCGTAATGGAATTTCATTACTGCCCCTGCCATCCGTTTTGAATAATCGGGGAAACGTCTTAGAGATCATCCTCATCATCTGCCTCACGGAATCCCATTAGATGACAATTTGTATTATGGACGCGTTTTAAGGGTTAACCGTCGTAAAGGATTAGCGACGAACTTCATTATTTTAACTGTCATGGGATTTTTGTTTTTTATCTTCCTTGTGACACTGTCCCTGTGTCGAATTTAATGAATGATAAGCCGCTCCTTGGTGTGTTTGTGTTCGTGTTGCGGGATATCTATGGTATGGTACTTCTGTGGAATGTCTTCTAATCCGTATTAATTATGAAAAACGATTTTACTTATTCGCGGGAAGGCGGAGGCAAGGAGACACGATAATGAAGAAATCTAGTTTAAAGATTGACAATGAACTTGATAGTGCTCACGCTGAAAGTTTAGGTTGGGTTAATCCATTCAGGAAGGGATAATAGAAGTTAGAACTTCCTGAAGAAGGAAACGAGTTGATTTAGGAGTCGTTAAGGATTAAAATGGAGTTGGTGAGGTGTAGCGTGTAGGGAGCAAGCACCTAGATGTGTGGGTGAATGTGTGAGCCTCGGGGAGGGAAAGGCACTACTGTTGGTGTTGAGTTGGAATGGATGTGATTCGGGATGAAGAAGGAACAGTGGCTGCAGTGAAAGAGAGAGGCATATATCCGGGTCTATCAAAGAATCCGTCGTATTCGGAATTTTGCTACGAACCCCGAAAGAACTATCACAGAATCCGTCGTAGCGTACATTTTTTGCTTTCAAAATTCGTAGAACGTGGTATATTCAGTGATACCACTTTCTACGAATTTCAAAATTCCCCTACGACGGATTCTGTAACAGTTCTTTCGGGGTTCGTAGCAAAATTCCGAATACAACGGATTCTGTGATAGACCCGATTTTATCGATGAACTTTAGTGCCATTGAAATCTAAAATATTTTTACAATTTTTGATGTCAATGATAAAGTCAAATATAAGGAATAACTTGCTTAAGGACAACTTTTCTTTCTTCAAATAAAGGGTGGGCCATCCAGTGGTTTCTTTTTAAATCATAGGCTATTTTGCCACTGACAGCTGTTTCCCGCTGGAAATCATGACAGAAATTCAGTATCAAACCACCGCGGAACGAAATGAGTCGCTTTACGCTTGAAAAACGTTGGGAAATATAGAAAACTTATTTCCCAAATGAGTGCTATCTGCCCAAACAGTGCGTCTTTTGAAAAGAAGTTTTGGCGGAAATGAAGCACCCATCGCGTCTGATGCTGTACGCAAGCTTGTGCAAAAAGACCTTGAGATTAGTATATGTTAGTGGACAACGCTCATGGTCCCCGTTGTCGTACGTAGAGTGTGAGACTCAATTCACGAACATGACCTCGCCATCGATCTCAAGTCTGAGGAGAATTCTGTACAAAGCCATTTTAACCGAATTTTTTTCTGAAATTGAAGACATGGATTTGGACGACCTTTGATTCATGAAGGATGGCGCGCGATGTCACACATCCCATGCCACAATCGATCTTATGCGCATCAAATTCCCAAATCGTGTTATTAGCCGTCTTGGCGATGTCAATTGGCCGCCTAGGAGCTGCGATTTGAATCCTTTGGACTTTTTTTTAAGCTATCATGAGCTTGAGCCCGAAACCATCAAGAAATGTCTTGTAAAATTGGACTGACAGACTGCGCTACTGCGAAGCCAGCCCAGGCAGCTACTTGAACGACCTTGTGTTCCATCATTAATGGGAATGTTTGCTAATAAAGCACTTTAAAAAAGAAAATTATGTTTGACCAACCCTGTACATACAATACCACCCATCTCTTTTATTATTCTGCAACTGGTTCTGTATTTCCTATCATCTTGCATACCACAGGTCTGTTAGAGCTTTTTCTACAGCATCATTCAATTGCTGCTGCTCGGGTACCACCCTATTCCTTGTAACTGCAGTGCTACCATACTGTAAAACTTATCTGCTTACTTAACTGCTTATAATTGCATACTTCTTCTTCAACTCTGTAGTTGTTCTGTTATTGCTCTGCTATTGCTCAGTTTTAGTTTAAAAACTTCTTTAACCCTCCTAGGAAAGTTTCATGTACCACTAATCTACTTCATCTTGTCCTGCTACTACTCTGCTGCTGGTCAGTTTACGGCTGTCTTCATAATTTTCTTCTGCAGCCGTGTGTGTGCTCTGTAATTGCGCTGTTACTACTCTGTTCGAGCTTTGGAAGTGCTCCGTAGCATATACCACTACTCAGCTAAAGCATGACCTGATAATATCCTACTTGCAGCACATCTGCAGCTCTATTACTACACTGTTATTGTTCTGCTCTTGTTCTACCCAGTACTCATCGTGGAAAATTTGGACATTCATCGATATAAAGGGTCTTTCATTAAGGACTTGACAACTTATTTTTTAAATAAAATGCAAAATAATTTAGATAGGTATTAAAAAAAAGATGTGTTGACTTGAATTACAATCAAAACATTTATGAATGGAGTTCGACTTCGTTCATAGTATGTCCACCACGGGAACGTATGCAGAGGTCGATACGTTGAGCTTAAATTTCGAAGACTCGGAAGCACATTTCGACCGATACGATCGGTATTTCAATATTGGCTCTGCGTTCTTCTAACTCCGCTGGCTTGTTGGCGTAGATTTAATGTAGCCCCATAAAGTCTAGAGGCGTTTAATCACACGATCGCTTCGGGCAATCGACGGATCCGTTTCTCGTGATCACACGTTCACTTCAAAGAGTCGATTGCTGCACCCGCTGTAAGGCCTTTGGCACCGTCTTGTTAGAACAACATATCACTGATGTCCAATTCATAGACCGTGACGTGACGGTAATTTCCATCGACGAAAAAAATGGCCCAAACGCAACTTTTGCTTATTGACGAAGCCGATTAACGACAAATGCGCTCTATAGTTAAAAATTGAAAATTGGCGTTAACGCTCAAAGTTGCGACCACAGACTCTAAAATTCGGTAGTAAATTTTAATTATTTGTAAACGCTGTTCCTTCGTTTACTTCATAACGATGAAAATATTTATTTTACTGAATATTTTGACATTGACAGTTCGGTAATCGGTTTAATGGTGCGTTCACACTAAAAGTTTGAAATTGTCAAGTCGCTAATGAAATACCCTTTAGCTGAATATAAGGTTGAAGGACTAGATTGTGCGTGGAGGTGGTATAGTGTATCCGGTATCCCATCAGATCAATGCAGACACAAGTGATATCATGGTTGGTATCTCGTGTGTATTATTCCATTGACTACTACTGCTATTTGGTCATCCAAATGGATGACCATCCAATCCATCACAAGGACTCTATGCACCTTCTAGGAGTCACAGTCAATTCAGGAATCACATGGCAGAACCACATATCCTATATAGCAAAATCGGCGTCCGCAAAGTTGAGCTACCTATTTAGAGCAAAGAGGTACTTTAGCCCCAAGCAACTTCTCCTTCTCTACAAAGCACAGGTAAGACCAGGCTTGGAATATTGTTCCCATATATGGAGTTCGGCCCCAAAACATTCACTTAACCTGCTTGATAGCATACAGAGACGAGCAGTTCGACTCATTGGAGACCCTACACTCACATCGAATCTACAACCGTTGGTGCACAGAAGACAAGTCGCTGACCTATGCTTGTTCTATAGGTACTTCCATGGTAGATGTTCTGAGGAACTCAAAGACATTATCCCTCGAAATGCAACTTTTGGGCGCCCAACAAGACAGGCTGCTAATGCTCGTGACCATACAGTACACTTGACAACCGCGAGGACATCAACTTTCAAAAACTCCTTCTGTTACAGGACAAGCAAACTTTGGAACTTGCTTCCTGGGGATATATTTCCAGAAGACTACAATTTGCAGCAATTTAAGTGCAGAACAAACATACATCTGCAGGCATCTCGGGGCGCTGTTGAAGCGTTATAGGTTCGCCTTTCTCGGGAGAAGTATATAAAAAAAAAAAAAAAATTAAGCACTTAGCGCTTTCTCAAAAAAAATTTGCTGTGCTGATATTCATCTTCTCACATGATTACGAACCTTCTTCAATGAAGTCAGGCATGGCGAAGAAGAAACCATTGTTAAGGCAGAAGATGAATATTCCAAAAAGCATACTTTTAAGGACAGTGGAAACTTTGGAATATTAGTTCGATCCAAGGCCGAACCAAACAGGCCGCGACCAGTCGAATTCACAAGCCCACTCGTTCTCTGACACTATTGCCATCCAAAAAAGACTCTGTTCAGCTTCTAGATGTATGAAGAAACTAGCTCCCCCTGGCAATATTCTATCCTATATATGACCTACAATCTATCGCCCTCTCCTTACCCATATAATCCTTTACAAACTGTTCGAATAAAAGTAACCGCTCATCCTGCTAACTGCCTACAGCTCAATTATCCCCCCCAGATAACATGGGAAAATATAGTTCCAACATTCCGATTAAAATCTGAAAGTTTCTTTCATCACCCCAGCGCAATCATCATCATCCTTGTCGGCTATGACTGTTTGCTTTGCTCTCAAAAGACCATGTAATAGCGGAGGGAAAATGAAAAGAAAAAAAAAAGCTTTCCACCGTCCATCGCAACCAACTATTATCACCATCATTTCCGTCATCATCATCATAGTTTTCCATAGCAAGAGTGTGGCTTTGCCTGACGCGACACCACCATCATACTTTGGGGAAATTTAATTCCTAACACCTAAAGCTGTCGTTACACAAATTACATCGAGATAGCTGTAGGATAATAAAATTAGAGCAACAAAAAATTGAAATGTTGAACTGCTCCAAATGAAATAACGAAAAGGACACGACGACAAGTATATATGTATAAGCTGCCATCATCCCTTTGCCGAAATGAGCATTTTCAATTGGATTCCTCCCCGGCGTCACTTTTAATTCAATAAAAATTCTGTAATTGCATGCTTCAATTTCAATTTTGCAACGACCGTCGGCGACAAGGATCACTACGACTGAGCAACGATGAAATGGAAATATGCCCCAAAGGACGAATTCGAATGTTTAGTGGCAAACACCTCATAGCTAGGTGTGACCGTATATAGATAGTAAGAGTACGGCCCGTTGCTCAGGATAGGTATCTGGATCTGGATGTTAACTATCTGTACACTATAAGCAACAACCGTTAGTTAGTCCTCCACTTGGTGTATATGCATTTTTTTTTTTTTTTTTGTGCGCGCAGCAATTTTGTCATTTCTTTTTCGAATAAATCAAGTGCGCTCATCCCTGTGCCAGAGAAGGATGTCTTTCAGTCCTTGGACTGGTCTCTTCATATCTTCAATATCACTTCTCTTTCGCTTTAATTGAATCGCAACTCGCAAGAAGTAATTAGCAATTGAGATTGCATAAGAAAAATTCATTACATCTCCCGAGGTTGGGTGTTCTCTTTTGAAGCCCTCTTCGGTCTGTTATCGCTGCTCCTCGCTTGTAATAGGACAATCATACTTTTTTGATTATATATCCATAATAGGTCTTCAACTTTAACACTAATCGGAATTCGTTTTTTATTCTTTCTGTCTGGTGGAACAAGTTTTCCAATAAAAAGCAACGGCAAGGGGACGTAATTTTTTTGCTTCACGTTTCCTCGAGAAAGGGTGATGTGTAGGTAAAAAGTGGAGATTTCCATTCAAAGATATTTCCAGTTCGATCATGATTTTAAAGCAGACTGAAGGAGGTGGAAAAGTGCTGCACTTCAGAGTTAAGTGACCGGAATTAATGCGGCCAAAGGATAACAGAAACTTTTTCGAGAACATTTCAATAATCATTATTGGAAAAGTTCCATTTAGCTGAGAAAATACTCGTAGTTCCAGTCGGACTTTTGTGTATGGAATTGGAATACACAATTTGATTTCTATGATCCAGTTCAGAGGCTAATCGTGATGTAGATTATTTTGTAAGTGACGACTTCCCTGGTAGAAATTATTGAGTGAATGGAGTGTTTAATACTCGGGGATATACTTTCTGTAAAAAGGTTCGTAGTCTGGCTTAAACTCTCTACCTTACCTCGTTTGGCTGTTCCGTCTATGACTCGAACCCTATAGCACGTATGCTCACAGAGTGGGTATTTAAGGTAAGAGTTGATTTGAGCAAGTACTGCTTACAATTACAAACACCACGCTTTTGACTCTCGTATGAAAAGTGAATCTTTATTCCCAAGCTCGGGGTTTATATACAAAAATAATTGCTTACATTCTATACCTACTTCGATTCTTGATCCCTCAAATATATATGCCATATATTATTGCCTACGATGCATAATTACACTAAATGCCCGAACTTAAGTGTTCTTTCTGTCTAATCGGCATTATTCGTATTGCTTCGACATATACCTCGGCTGCGGCCGACGTACCCAGTACTCGTTATTTGAGTACTTGTTTGTCGTATGCGCTGCATACTATTTATGATTACTGCGGTAGGTACTGCGGGTGAATGATTTATGGCTTGTGCTGGGTTCAAGTATCAAAGTTGTATTATTAATAAATTAGTTAAGTGGTCGCTGGTGCGATCTCTTCACATTTCTTGTTTTTTAAGACTTAATCACAGCTGTCATCTGGGTGGCATTTCAACAGTACAGTTCCTTATCAAGTTTTTTTTTTTTTTTTTTTTTTTTTCTTTTCCCGAGGGTCGGTGGAAATCTTGAAAGACACTAGTGAAGCTAGTAGTGTGGGACCCGCCACCCACTAAAACCACCTCCCTATTTATTTACGACTGAGTTAAACCATAGACACATAATTACTAGATGGTGCATTTCATATAAAGGAAATGGTTATTCCGAAGCACCCCAATATCTAGATGGCGCCACCGTGAAAATATACCTCAAACTCGGATACATGCTGCAAAACATTTTATTTGAGGTGTACTGTTGACAAACACTTCCGATCAACATGAACCTTGGTCTTCGTTGGCTACTCAGTGAAGTTCATACCTGATTCTTCTTTATTTTCCTTTTTCGCAAAACATACCAAACAACAAAATGTTCCCAAGAGAATGCGTATGCATTTGCATTGCTGTTTTATGATATGCTTTCCCTTTTCGATTTCAGAGTGTGGATGAGGGATGGGTTTTGTAATCTATTCTTTCTCTGCCTTTTTGGTTCGATTTCATATTTTGTTTAGATTTGTCGTCTGTTGCCTTTATGAATGAGATGGATAGGTACCTACTGTGTGTGTAGTTGGATATGCATTCCTTTTCCTGTCGAAGAATTTGTGCATTTCGATTTGTGAGATTTTTCAATTCTGGTTTGAGCACACATGAATAATATTACAAATTGGATTTATATCTTCTATGGGCATTATGATTGATTATCCTGCTTTACTCCATGTATTTAATTTTTTATGGGCGTACAATTTTGTGGGGAAAAAATTGTAAAGCAAATTGCATGTTTATTTCAAAATTTACATCTGTTACTGTCGAATAGATTTTGAAAAAAGTAGGTAAACCAAGTGCTAAATGTGTGCTCTCAGTTATCAGTTGTTAGTAAAAAAGTATGATGTATGAAACTTATTTTAAAAATACCAAGTTAAAGTTTTCATTATGTTCAGGTGGATTAGTCTTCATTTCTGCAACTGGTTAAATTGGAATTAAGTTTACTTATCTCTATCCTCATGCTTTTTTTCACACTATTTTATTTAACTAAAGACTCGTTCCAGAAAATCTAATAAATCCAGGAAAAACCTATTTATTTATAAGCCGAATTCTTACATATACCTATTCTGATTTCTTAAACAAAAAAATATTATATTGGCATTGGGGCTACCCAATGCAGTAACGCCCATTTCCTGAATATAATATTGTATAACGGAGAAGTCAGAGCAATGGCATTACCTTTCCCTAAAGGGTTTATTCGGAACTCGGCGTGGATGTAATGTTTAAAAAACCGAACTGTTTATAGGATTTCCCCGTAAATTTCGGTTTCTACAAAATATGGAAAAACCCTTTAATATGAACGGGAATAAGGTTTCCGGAAGAACTGCAAAAAACAGCTAGCTAGTTGAGGTTAGTTTTATGGGGTTTCAATTTATGTATTCAGGCCTCTATTTGTTTAACATTTCTCAGAAACAAAAGAATAATTTTGAATACAGGTATATAGAGGATGGGTAGTTGTTTTTAATTTTTTACAGTTTTGGGTAATATAATGGACCTTTTTGTTGGCTTCTCTTTTTAATTTGGACAAAAGCACCATTCCCTATTTTTAGGTTTTTCCATATAACCAAAATTCAGATAGACATCGAACCAAATTCATGAAAAGTTATTTAAACCCTTGACATCTAGTGTATAGAGTCAGTCTTATTTTTCGAATAACTCGATTAGTTGGCAATATTTAGAGTGCATAAAAGACTAAAAAGTCATAAAAATTTAATAAAAAAAAACATTACATTAGCTTTTTTTGTGCGAGTGTGTGTTTATTTTTAAATAAACAATTTCGAATAACCCATTATAGTCTAAAAAAAAAATAATACGAGAAATAATTATTACTAGTGGGATTGTGTGCAATGTGCATACGAAAAGATTATATTTGACTTGTGATTTTAATTAAAACAATATGAGAAAAAAAGTTAAATGTGTTGTGTGCAGTGAAAAATCGAAAGATTTTCCCAAGAGGCAATTTTTTTCGATCCCGAAAAAAACAAAAGAATGGGAAGTATGGTTAAACATATTGAGAATTACAACAGAAATTAGTACATATAACAATTTTGTCTGTGCCAATAATTTTGAAAAGGAAATGTTAGGTAAAAAACTAAAGGAAGGTGCATTGCCTATTTCGAATCAGGTGATGCAAGTTTCAGCTATTGAATATGGTAAAACGTATTTCAATAACAAGGAAAACTATCCTAGTTGCAGTGGTCATGGTAGCACTCAGAATTTTGTTTTAAATGATGAAGATGTTACACAAGAAAGCCTCGAAATTAAACAGGCCAGACAAATAAAAAAATTGCAATCCCTTTTATGTTTGAAAAATGAAGAGATTAAAAAATTGAAAATGTGCAAAATTAATAATTTACAATTACGTCGACAGCTAAGTTAAGACAGAGAAAGTTAAGTTATTAAATAAACTGTCAAAAAGAGATATAAATGCGCAAATAGATTCTTTAAAACATGTCGATAAGAAAACTAATAGTATTTGCAAGTTATTTTTAAAATCTAAAGCCAATTATAACGCGGCTGATAAGTTTATGGCTCAGAACCTATATTTAAGGTCCCCTTTCATGTAGATGCAAATATGAAACCCGAAAATTATCTCGCAAATTTTTGCTAGTGGCAATGCTATAAGTGGAATTTAAAAAAAAATGCTGTGTCAGTCAGTCATTTAGTTGAGAGGTATCTTTAATTATCTTCCATTCACCTCCCACCCAGCATCAATGAAGGACGTATAATACCTGTTTACTTTAAAGAATTTATCGTAATAGGGGTTTTTTTTTATGCCCACATGATCCATATAGATAATTGATTTTCATGGTTTACAACAACAAGTGTATCCCGTATTATTGTTGTAAACCATGGAAATCAATGATCTATATAGATCATGTGGGCATAGTAAAAAAAGCCTAATATCCTTCATCATGACCTATGCCAATAAAATATCGGAATATACACACAGAGCTACCTAATTATTTCACATTGCCATACACATTCTTTCCACATTGTTGGGTTCGTAAGACACTTCATCCCCATTGTCATCTATCGTCACGCTAAAAGTACGCTAGCTCTACCACACCCACGAGCCACGACCCACCATACAACTAGCTATATGCTATTCATCCAAAAAGTACTCGATCTCGATTTCCATCACCGATTTCATTTCCTATTTTTCTTCCTCCATTCTCTGCATCATGTGTGTAAACACTATAGATACAAATATGGGAACATGCAACACAAAAAAGGTTGATAAGTTGAAAAACTGCATTGGGACGCCATCTATTATGAGTAAAAGCGTGAGGTATACGCTGTTCCAGGTTGGGTATGGAATGCACCATCTAGTAATTATGTGTCTATGGTTAAACTCATTTAGCAAATTCTACTTTAATATAACGGGTGATTTTAAGAGGCTTAGAACTTTTTTTAAAAAAAAAAAAACACAAAAAATTCGAAAAAATGAATGAAATATTTATTTGAATTGATAGTTTGAACCTTGCAATTTAATGTTTAAAGATAATTTCATGCAAATGTTGACCGCGGCTGCGTCTCAGGTAGTCCATCCGCTGAGTCCAATTTTGGCATACTCTTTCACACATATCGGCCGGTATCTCACGAATGAATGCATGGATGTTGGCTTCCAGTGCGTCAATCGAAGCGGGCTTGTCCCTATACACATTAGCCTTGACATACCCCCACAAAAAATAATCTAATGGTGTCAAATCGCACGATCTAGGCGGCCAATTGACCGGCCCGAAACGTGAAATTAACTGTTCACCAAACTCGCCTCGCAATTGCGCCATTGTTTCGCGTGCTGTGTGGCATGTGGCACCGTCTTGTTGAAACCACATATCATGCAAGTCAAGAACTTCCATTTCGGGCAAAAAAAAGTTTGTTATCATCGCTCGGTAGCGTTCACCATTGACAGTAACGCTGCGATTCGCATCATCTTTGAAGAAATATGGCCCAATAATGCCGCCGGCCCATAAACCGCACCAAACAGTGCCTTTTTCGGGATGCATTGGTAGCTGTTGCAATGCTTCTGGCTGATCTTCACTCCAAATGCGGCAATTTTGCTTATTTACGTACCCATTCAACCAAAAATGAGCCTCATCGCTGAACACAATTTTTCGATAAAAAAGCGGATCCTCGGCCAGCTTTCCAAGAGCCCATTCACCAAAAATTCGGCGTTGTGGTAGGTCGGCTGGCTTTAGTTCTTGCACAAGCTGTATCTTAAAAGGCTTTACGCACAAATCCTTCCGCAAAATTTTCCACGTAGTGCTGTAACAAAGGCCTAACTGCTGGGAACGGCGCCGAATCGACATTTCGCGGTCTTCTGTCACACTAGCTGATACGGCCGCAATATTTTCTTCACTACGCACAGTACGTAAACGTGTTGATGGTTTAATGTCCAGCAAAGTAAATTTGGTGCGAAATTTGGTCACAATCTTCCGAATAGACTGCTCAGAAGGTCGAGAATGCCGATCATAAAATGGAAGCAGCGCGCGATGAACATTTCGAACCGAGCACGAATTTTGATAGTAAAATTCAATAATTTGCAAGCGTTGTTCATTTGTAAGACGATCCATGGTTAAATTGCAAACCAAACTGAAGCTGTTTGACAGTGACACAAGGTACTAAACACACGTCAGCTGTCAAAACCAGTGTTGCCAAAACCAAACCAGCTAAAAAATCACCCGTTATATGATTTAAGAATGCAAAAGAATTCCTCTGGGAGATCCCTTTTCAATTTGCATTCCAGTCCTTGGTGCCAAACCTTGTCAAATGCTTGAGCTACATCTAAGAAGATGGCCGAACAAACTTTTCTGGTTTCCAGCATCTTTTCAATAATACTCGCTATTCTATGCACTTGTTGAATTGTCGAGTGTTTCTCTCTAAACCCAAATTGGTGAGCTGGCACTAAATGTCGATCCTCTATTATTGGTTTGAGCCTCTTTAAGAATAATTTTTCAAATAACTTTGAAATTATTGGTAGTAGAGAAATCGGTCTGTATGATTTCTTTTCATTTGGTGATTTATCCGGTTTCAAAATCATAATCACTTCTGCTACCTTCCATTGACTAGGGACATGCTTAAGTCTGAACGCTGCATTAATAATATGTAATAGTTTTCGCATAGCTTTTTCAGATAATTCTTTTAGTATTTGCCCTGTTATCAAGTCATAACCTGGTGACTTTTTTGCGTTTAAGCTGTGCTTGATTTCGTTTTTTAACTCTTGTAGTGTTATATTCTCTATGGTTTTGTGATCGTTTTTTTCAACCATGGTCAAATCTTCTTCCGTAGTTTGCATAGGAAATGGTTGGAACGTTTCCTCAAGATGATCAGCAAAAGTATTTGCCTTTTCTTTGGAATTTTTCGCCCAAGACCCGTTATCCTGCCTTATAGGTGGTGCTTGTTTCAATGGTTTCCTTGAGCCTTTCACCGCCTTCCATGGCGAGTAATCTGCATTTTTGTGGGCAGAGAGGCTATTGAGATATTTGCATAGGGACTCGTTTTTAACTTTTTGTACAAGCACTTTTAGTTCGTGGCATAGTTCCTTATCAAGTGAAAAGCGGATTGAAGGCAACTAAAGTCGACCTGTCAACTGATGACAACTTATAAATACTGTCATTCTGATATGACATATTTTTGTGGGGGAATAGAACAATATGCTGTCAGTCAATCTTTTTAAGAATAAAATAATTAAATTATCAACCAATTGTTGGGCTTTCATTTATTCCCAAGGCTCCTTCTAAAATCGTTTATTCAGTTTGGGTGGATTTGAAAAGTTATGTTGCCTAACAGATGCACATTTGTTCATTGTCCAGGTGTAGTAAATAAGCTTTTGGTGGAGTATATTGGCACCAGTTCGTTTGTCAATCTTTTGTTAATTTGTTTGAACCCTAAAAGAACTTGAATACGTTGAAATTCGATGAGAAAGGCAAAGTGTGCAAAAAGGGGATGGCCCGTCATATGCGTCAAATAATGTCCTTAAAAATAAAGTGCACGACTTGGTGTTTTTTATTTATTTTATTTGTTTATTTTATTAGATAGGTAAAGATCTGAGAACCAATGCTAGATAAAAGAAACGGTTCATAAAATATGGGAAAATGAATAATGTTACATAAAATGCTAGGTTATTCATCTGAAATGGACGGCATATCAATTAACAATGTGAGTTTTTAAAGGTTGAAGCTGTAAATAACAGGCATTATGTCGCAACTTCTGATTAAGGATCAGGGAAGGATCTGAGTACTTTGTGCTTAGAGTGTGGTATTGAGTTTTAGAAATACCTATATGAACACAGTTCGGCTTTTGGGTAGTCATTTTTGGGAAACAGTTGAAAAACCCGTCGCTCGTGGTAGTCACTTGGTCTATTGGAGAAAAATCGAAATGCAAGTTCATTTTCTGACAGGGTAAAACAGAAATATCTTCCCAAGTGGAATTATATACGGAGAATTGGCGGTCAAAATTCAAAACTATTCCAACAATCACTTCAAGGAGTCTGATGATTAGTGGTGTAGTTCGAAATAGCTATCATTCCTACCAAAGTGACTGTGTCTACGAGTTGTTGTTAAGAGATATTCTCTCAAAACAATAATTTCAAAACTGAAATTCGACAAAATGTCGAATCGTTGCTAGTTGATACTCCTCGCTTTCGCACTCAGTAGTTAAAAAACTGATTTATTCGAATTTTTTAAGAAAATCTAAGTACGGGGATCTTATAAAGAATACTGATATTATCTCTAGGTAATACGTATTTTGATCAAAATCGTCAGAGCGGTTTTTGTTGAATTTGGCAGACAAAAAAGTACCAAATATTGCAATGTTTAGTTTGATAAATACTATTGGTTACCAATTTAGCTGAAAACCAATTATAATAACTTATAATTGCGATGTAACCATAACTTGGTTTTTAAAGTGATATCGAAGTCGAAAATGGGGTTTTCGAGATATGAGCAGTTTTTAAAACTAGCGTTTTCGGTGATTCGAATTGAAAATTAAGGATGCAATAATTTCAAAAACATAAATTTTACTCTAGGCTTGCATTTTGGTCAAAATCGGTAATTCCATTTTCAGGTAAACTAAAGAAAACCAATTTAAAAAAAAATACATTTTTAAAAAATCCCTTGAACATCCATAAGGAAAAATCTGAATCCAATTATAAAAACTAATAATGGGGATGTAACCATTACTTGGTTTTTAAAGTTATATCGAAGACGAAAATATGGGGTTTTCGAGATATGAGCAGTTTTTAAAATTAGCGTTTTCGGTGATTCGAATTGAAAATTAGGGATGCAATAATTGTAAAAAACATAAATTTTACTCTAGGTTTGCATTTTGGCCGAAACCGGTAATTCCGTTTTCAGGTAAACTAAAGAAAACCAAATTTTAAAAAAAATATTTTTCGAAAATTCCTTGAACGTTCATACAGAGAAACACTGAGTCTGCTATTACGTTAGAAATGAATTTTTATTACAATAGTCTTGGAAATATGTCCATATTTCAAAAGTACCTTTATTCGATTTTTTTTTTTTTTTTGTGAAAAGACTGAGTAAACAGTTGTGTTAACTTCACCAACATAAATATCAATTTTGGTTGAAATCATTAGAGCCGTTTTCGAACAAATCAAGTAGCATTAATTGAGATCACCTCGGAAATAAAACTGCCCCGAACTGTAGGCCCCCAAACTCCAAATCCGAAATTTTAATGAAATCCGGGCAGCCGTTTACACTCTAGGCCTCGGCGCAGACGGGCAGAATTTTGAGACGAACTCTTTTGAGTTCCTCTGTATCATCATAATATCAGAATTGATTAACATCTCTACTTCAAAAGTTTGTACGAATATAACATATTTTGAGCACAAAAAGTCAACGTAATCATTGAAAGAAAAGAGTACATATTTGGATTTTGCGGGTGTTTAGGTGGCACTGGATAAAAAAAATAGTCCAAAACGTATGTTACTTCATTTCGAGGTTTCCCGACTGACTGACGTCTTTAGGGTTACTAACCTTGTCAATGATAATATAACCTCACACATTGATTTGGACAACTAATGGCTCTGATCGAAGGTTCAACGGCAATACCCCCGTCATTGGTGTTGGAGTATAAGAGTATAAGAAAGGCCGCAACATTAGACAGGATACCACCGACACGCAAGTCCAAATTTAATCCTATTAAACGATGTAGCAATTGGCCACGAACTTTGCTTGATCTGAGCTTGTCTGGTAAAAATCGTGGCTATGCTACGACCCTTTTGGAGACGAATCGATCGACACCGATGGTCTGAGGAGTTGCATGATTTGGCCTGCTGAACCAGATGGTAAAAATCTTGTATTTTATTCTATACTATAGGTTCTACTATGGCAAAAAATACAATTAAAATCACTTCGATTTCCAACGTTGGATTTCGCACTTTCAATGCAAACTCCATCCTCCCGACAAGGATAGCTTCATTGAACTGCGTGTAGTGGCCCTCATCAATCTTTGCAGGAGAGCAAACAAGGTCCCACTCCTTGTAACGACCTTGTTCTGCTCGGCTGCGAGTATTTACTGTTACACCGTTGCCAATGCCATTCCACAGAGAAATGTTTTTTTTTTTTTAACCCACGGATACCGTTGATACCGAATCGACATCCATCCGCACTATATTACGTTTTGCCAATAATAATTCTTTCATTTTTCTAACTTGTGTACGTCTAGGCTTTCATCCCTTTATTTACCCTCAGCATGGACGGTGGGGAAGAGTTTACTTTTTTTCCCTCTGTGGTTTGCCCTTTCAGTCTGACAGTCCACGGGGTAGGAATGTACATATTGGCACAAACAATATTTCACCGCAAGTATCATAAATCTCCGGTAGAATCAATATTTTCCCCACCCGAAGGTAGTTTGGATCCGAAGTCAGTGTCCTTGTCAGAGTTACTTTTGAAATTGCGAGTGGCGCATCGTTTTGACCAAGTAATCCCAATGCTAATCCCTTAGCCGTTTGCCATACAATTTATATACGAGGATGGCTGTGTGACTGATCTGGTGCAGGAGGAATTACCTGATGTGGTGTATAGCAAAGGATATGGGTTCTGCGTCGGAACAGGTAGTATTGAACTTATTTATGGCAGTGAATCGAAGAGATTACGGAGAGTGTGCGGTGTGGCTAAGGTTATTTTTTTCATTTCGCTTAAAGCCGCCAAGGCTTTCAGCTGAATTACCTCGAAAGCGAATGTTGCCAAGGAGTTTCCTTTTTCATTATTCCCGACCAGCGGTGTGGAATCGGAGGGTGGCATCGAAACCTTTTGTGGGATGAAAATCAAAAGCAGAAAATAGTACATCCTGAGAGCGAAATACACAGGGATACGGAATGTAAGTACTATAGACTCCACGGAAGATTGATGTGAATAGATGCCTATGGCTGGAAGGGCAGTAACGATGTTTAAAAGGTCCGTAAGGATATGGAAGATTATTATGTAAGAATGACCGTTTTATGGCAGTTTATCGGGTTAAATTAATGAGAGCTTTTTGCGTTTTTGAAAAGAAGCCATATTAAATTTGAAGCATCATTTTTCGCAATGTTTTGATTTGATGAAGATGAATGGCTGTTGAGTTATGATGGGCTATAGAAAAAATAGACCTAAATTGGGATGGCTACTTTGGATTTATTAGTTGAACAGAGAAATTTTAGAACCAAAAAAATTGGGACAAATATTCGCACAGTTTTCTAGGGTTTAAGGGACAAAATGAATAATATGAAGCACAACATAAGGAGGAAATCTCCATCTTGCTGATAAAATATTCCGTCTGTGTAGCTTAATTTTTTAAGGATACAAAGGACTTCTTAGCAAGATAGGTTATTTATATTATATTTAAAGAGAAACTGACGCCATCTACAGAGAGCTGAAAAAAATAGCGTTCGTTGATGACATTTTTTACTCTGTTTCAACTTTTTTTCTTGGAAGTGCAAAAGGGTCGTAAGATTCTTAAAATTCTCACACATACTCACAATCCTATAAAGCACCTCGTCAGGACCTCGTCAGTTTTCTAAATCTAGTGGATTCTTTTTAAATCATGAAATATTTTGTCACCGTCAGCTGTTTCCCGCTCGAAATCTTGACAGAATAACGTTGGGAAATATTGAAAACTTATTTCCAAAGAGAGTGCTGTGTTGCCCAAACAGTGGGATTTTTGGAAAATAAGTTTTGGCGGAAATGAAGCACCCACCGCGCCTGCTGTAGGCAAGTTTGTGCAAAAAGTCCATGAGACTGGTATGCTAGTGGACAAAAGTCATAGTCCCCGTCGTCGTACGGTGCACATACACGAGAATGTGGCTGCTTTAGCCGGCCGAGACTCAATTCGCGAACATCGATCTCAGATTCTCAGCAGCTAAACATTTCACGCGCTAGTCCGAGGAGAATTCTTTACAAAGATGCCATTTTAACCGACTTTTTTTTTATTGAAATTGAAGACATAGATTTGGACGACCTCTGGTTCATGCAGGATGATGCGTCATACCACCAAATTCCCAAATCAGCCGTCTTGGCGATGTCAATTTGCCGCCTCGGAGCTACGATTTGAGAACCTTGGACCTTTTCTTTGTAGGAAACCGTGAAGGACCGCTGTTATATCAACAATCCGGAAACGATTCAAGCACTTAAGGCCAATATCATCGAAGCAATCCCTGATCTACAGCCCGAAACCATCAATAAGGTCTTGGAAAATTGGAGTGACAGAATGCGCTACTGCGAAGCCAGCCGAACGACGTTGTGCGTTGTGTTGTGTTAATGGGAATGTTTAATGGCGCAACAGGTCCTTAAGGACCCTAGGCCTAGGTTCTCATAAGTATTCGTTTTGTGTAAGTTTTTCATTTTTGGAACGAATGTAAGGGATCTACAATTTTAGGCCGGTTCTAAACAGCTAATTGAAAATCTCTTTCATGACAGTTATTCTCGGATGTTTTCCAGACGTTCGCCAGAAGTGACGCAGTGGAATTTGTTTTTTTCCGAATGTTTGCTTTTACTAATAAAGGAATAATTCATGGAAAAAAATCTAATTTGGATAATTTCATTGCATTTTTAAAGAGAAACTTGTATTTGGCCCACCCTGTATAAATCTCATTGCAGTAATTGATACAAGCCATTTATCCCTAATCAACTATGCTGTTGCCATCCCCTTTTCGAATCAATCAAACCAATCGCCATCTACAAAGTAATTTATCGCTGAAAATTAATAATCCCAGTCTTTCGAAATGGCTCAAGGCAAAGCATCTCCAAAATTTATTACCTGTAATTGAATGTCCATAAAATTACCATCTTTCCTCGGGACAGTCCAACCATTATCGAGTATATGTGCGTATCTAATAATTTAATTCCCTTTCCAACGTTAACGCTTATACAGCGTATGCAATCGCAGGATTTACGATTATGTCACCGAGCCTAGACGGTCGAAAATATTATTTCAGCCGACAAAATCAAAAAAAAAAACTTTCGCTTTTCTAAGGGTATCCTGTCAATAATTCAAAACTTGACGATGTGTTTATAAAACTTTAGGCCATTAAGTCGCAAACGAAAGATGACAACGGGGCGTGCTGGGCTGCCTACTGTGCTGTGGATTTATGTTGGCCATTAAGGAGTGTGTAAGGGGCCTTATGATGGAGCTAAAAGGGTGAAACTGGTATTGGTCCCTTTTGGGCCATATATTTTGGCAAATCGAATAAATCCAAATGGATGAACTGCGAGCACTGATGCAAGGGTAACGGAAAAGAATAAAAAACAAATATTTCGAAACTTTTTCGTGCGCCATAATTCTTTATTGAATTTGTTTGCTTTAATATCAGAGATAGAGTTGTGGTGTGAGGAGCGCGGGCCGACCTGAGCAAATGACAAAGAACCTTAGGGGTTCTGAGAGTCAGTCCCTTTTGTGTTTATTTTGAAATATGTTTTCATGACTTCGTCGTTTTTGTTTTAATTTTTTTTTTTTTTTTTTGTGAGCTGTAGTTGAAGTTGGACAAATCCTGTACAGTGTGTGGCCAACAACAGGCGGCTACCGATCAACAGTTGTTTAGTGATTTATCGCGCACAAAGGGTGGTCGATGAGCTTACTATGTCTGTAGAGGTAAATATAATGATAATGTATGGACACGGCAGCAGGATAGTACTACAGTGGGTTGCAAAAATCTTCAAACGAAATTTTTAAATAGGTAAAAGAGATAGGTAGGTAGGTAGACCATCAGTTGGGTCCATTGTTTCCAGTTACGGGAACCATCCAGTGCAGCCTGTTGAGAAACAAGAAATATACCGCTTTTTATATTGAAGCCACATAGATTTAGTATGAATCTCATGAGTTCTTAAAGCTCCGTTGTAACCTGATACTCTAGTTCTTCCTACGAGTTAGTAGCTACTGATAAGACGTCTGTTTATCTACTAGAACCACCCAGATTTGAGTATGAATCTCAGGAGTAGGTACTTTGAGATTAAAATTCTTCAGATCCTCTAGGTCATCGAAGAAGTATCTGTTAAAAATTCTCTGTCTGCTATTTTTGAGGGCTGGGCATTCGCAAAGTAGGTGGCGAATAGATTCCATTTCTTCTACGTCCCTACAGCTTCTGCAAAAATCATTATGCACTATCCCCAGCCGTTCCGCATGTACGCCTATCGCACAGTGTCCAGGTATGACCCCCGTGAGTATGCGAATGTCTTTGCGGCTTAGTCCGATCATACATTTAGATCTCTTTTTGCTCACCTCATTAGTGTGCCTGCAGGTAATGAGATTGGTTCATCGTAGGTTAGTTCTACTCCAGGATTCAATGTCAATTTTCATTGCAAGCGTGCTTAGCGGAGTTCTTACTGATTTAAGGGCCATAGAGGTATAAGAGATGCAGGATGAAGTCATTGATCGTTGTCTGTAAGAAGTTATCGTCCGTCTAAATTATGAACGCGATTTCATATTTGACGGACCCAATGAAGTAGTTTTTCCGACAAGCTCTCACATAATGAGTGACATCTTCAAAATAAATGGAAAAAAAAACAATCAAAGCATTTTTTAAGCCTTTTAGGAAGAACGTACAAATGAAATTTGAAGGCATAAGTACTTGAACGAGGAAAGTGATTAGGAGTAAGAGGACTTTTAGAATCAAAGTCGAAGAAAAACAAGCTTTAACAAAAATACCACACCCAAGTCCACAATGCAACTTGACTTAAAACGCAGCCCGACTTAATCTCACCCATACCTCTGTATAAACACTGTAAAAAGGAACACAATACTTCCACTACCAAAAAATCCCCCAGAGCTCAAAGCCTCTGTAGATAGTGCTCCCTTTTTTACCTTTGTATTATTTAAATATTTATCTTTTATGCTAATAAAATAATAATAAAAATAAAAAGTCCCCAAGGCAAAAGTATTAAGCATTCCATGTTGGTTGGTCCGTTGCCTTTTCACCCAAACCGTTGCGTTGGTGTAGTTTCCGCATTAAAGGTAACAGATGGCAGTTGTGCTGCATCCCTGGATGATTTGGTTTCGATAAATTAATCGAACGACCGCCCTGTGCTTTATTTCCATCTGCATCCTTACTTTATTTCAACATAATTTACGACCAAAGGTAATGGCCAAATTGAGTTCTATTCAGGATCAGGATAGCGTGTGTTCCTGTCATGTTGCGTTTTTGTGTTAACCAGTTGCAATCGCATCATCGTGTTTGTTATCGATGTTGGTGGCGAACTTAATCCAATTCATTCCATTGAACAAGATAATCGTTTCAAGGCAACAAGCCATATGGATTCATTACAGACAGGTCGACTCGTTCATCCACACACGTACGTAGCAATGTAAATATTGCGTTGTCATCGAATATAATGCCAGTATATCTGCATCAAGCTGACCTTATTCCATTTTGTCTTCTTGCCAACGGTAGGTGACAAAATATAGTAAGACACGATTATTCTCACATCTTAGATCAAACAATAACAACATGAGGAGCAGGGGCAGGGCACACTGAAGACTGAAAACTGCACGCAAACACAGCATGCTATCGATGCGATAGAGGACGATGTGTCGTCCTTTCGATATGAGAGAGTGCCCCGTACAAAGGATGCCGTGTCATGCAATTGATGCTTGAATTGTCTTCTGGATACACCTGACTGTAGTCAGGCTCAGATCAGAATCAATAAAACGAGGCCCATTCAAGTGGCACTAAATTGGGTCCGCCTAAGTGAGCGTGTATGTGTGCCTGTATGTTTGAGTGCATGTCCTCCTTCACTTGGATCGATATAGTGTGTCCTTTCAATATGTTAATAGAGGCAACATCACAGCAGCTGGATCGAATACCAGATTTCCTGATGGATTATTTCCGGAGTCCTTTGTCATGATTATTTTACAAACCAAATAAACACACACACACACAAACACTGTCAGGCATAGCCTGGCGCACAGCGACGGATAGACACAAAATTCAATTATTCATACAATTTGCATAATTTCAAGATTCTGTTCAGATATCCTGTCAATCAGAGAGCAGTAGAAGAGCGGATTAATTTTACATTGTTTATGGATTGCGTATTCAGGGGGAATTTTGTAAATATTATGAATATGATGCCGAAGTCGATGTGAATGCGAAGGCTTCGCTTATCCTCCGCCTCCGGATGTGATGGCGATCTCTGGTGTCAGTCAGTAGATGATGTCGGCTTCGGCCAGTAGGACACATTTTGTTTTTACTTTTTTTTTTACAATTTTAATGAAATATCCTTCGTTCGTTGTGTATACAAATGAATACAGGACATTGAGTAAATATATGACAATCGATTAAAAATGTAATGCACACTATAATGCCACCCATGTGCGTGTGGCCTGTGTCTACATACCAACTGATGTGGATACGTTCGTGATTTCATCGAGTTTCTATAATTTAAGTAAATGGAATTAAGTGGACAAATGGGTAAACACTATCTCGTGCGTAATCGATGTGGGCGGCATGGACAGAGGCAGGCCATGCCATCCGGATGCATTGATTAAATATTGTAAATATGAAAATATTTCTTGTTTCCTTTGGTAGATTGATGATGTTGTGATTCTGAACAGATGAAGACCTCCTCATGTCGGGGTGATTATTACAGGCAAAGTTGACATTATTGAATTTACAAATAAATCTGTCGTTTGGAAATCAAGTTGAAGTCGATAAAACCTTCAATAATTGATGGAGCCCCGAGGAAAAGGGTGCCATACTGTTAGTTATGCATTAGAGGCGTGTCGTAGTCACATGAATGGATAGGAAGGGACTTCTTGCTTTGACTGCTGTACGATGTGAATTTTTGAAGACGTACCTATTTGAATATGTATCGTCCTCGTCCTGTAAATAGAATCAATATACGTATTTACGTATATCTTGTTATATCTATCTATATATATTAATTTTAATTGTGTTGGTTTGTTTCCGATTCACGCCTTAACGCATCTACCGATTTTAACAAAACTTTCAGACTTCTTTGGTATTGGTCTATATATGGTTTTTGTGAAGTTTGGTTGAAATCGTAAAATGTATGGGTTTATTATGCGAGTGTTAAAAACACATGAATTTCAGTAAATTTTGTGTTTTTTTCGTTGTGTTGTCGATCCGCTAAACCACTCAACTGATTTCAATGAAATTTTGTGGCTGTGTATGGTTGGTTACAGCTTGAATGATAGGTTTTGGCATCCCTGCCAAACTCGTCCGGTTGTGCAGGCTGACAATGGAGAATGCACGCTGCACCATCGGTAAAGAACTCACTGCGACTTTCGATGTCAAAAAAGGATTTAGATAAGGCGATGCGCTGTCAACATCGTTCTTGAAAGAACAGTGCAAGACTCAAACGCTTACACCAGAGGCACTATCTTTCAAAAGTCCGTCCACCTACTCACCTACTCACCTACGCCGACGACATCGCCATAATCGATAGAATGCAGCGTGATGTCACTGGCGCGGTCGTGAGCATTGAGATGGAAGCGGCGAAGATGGGTTTGGCGGTCAATGAAGGCAAGAAAAATTATATGCTGTCATCAAGTAAGGACAACCAACACCGACGTCTTGGACAGAATGTCTCTATAGACAGATATAACTTTGAGGTGGTAAAGGAGTTTGTTTACCTAGGCTCCGCTATGAACGTAAACAATGACACCAGCGCTGAGATTAAACGAAGAATAACTCTTGCCAATCGCTGTTTCTTTGGGCTAAGAAAGCAATTGAGTAGCAAAGCCCTCTCTCGAACAACTAAAGTGACCCTTAATCATCCCAGTCCTACTTTATGGTGCAGAGGCATGGACTCTATCAAACGCGGATAAGGTTCCTCTTGATTGCTTCGAGAGGAAAATTTTTAGAGTAATTTTCGGTCCCATCTGAATAGACGGTGAATGGAGGAGGAGATACAACGACGAACTGTGCGGGCTGTATAGCAACATCGACCTAGCCAGAAGAATGTAGGTCCAACGACTGCGGTGGCTGAGTCATTTAGAGCATGCTGCGTGCAAGTTAAGATATCCGATCACGGTCTAACCATTATGGCAAATTTGCTGACAAATGATTAGATCGTAAACCACAGCAACTCATATGTCGCCGGACGCCGGATGGCGATATCTAATATAAACATAAAAAGTAATGTAAACACAAGTTCTCTTCATGGTATCTCTAGATTTAGTTTTAAGTCAGATTTGTTTCAACCGTCGCTTCGAGTAGACCTCTGCTACGAAGGAAATAAAGAATAAAATTTTTTAAAAACTTATTCTCTCCGTTGAATAAATTAATTGGCGCCCAACGTGGGGCACACTGATAAAAACCAAACCGAATTATATCCTGAAAAGAACAAGTAAGGATTCGGTAGTAATTTGGTAAAAAGTGTGTCGAATCAAAAAATTAAATCAAGTACCCTATAGAAGGGGAAATACGTAGAACAAAACCCTATAAAACAACACAAGTAAAATAAAAATTATCAAGTGGAAAGTGAAATCCCAAGTAAAATAAAAATTATCAAGTGAAAGGTGAAATAAAACAAATATCAGAGTGTAATTAAGATAATCACAAGAATAAAAATTAATCGAAATTTACTCGAAAAAAAAAAAGGAAATATTAATGACATTAAGAAAGTGAAAACTAAATAAAAATAATCGAAATTGAAAAATAAAACAGAACTAAAAGTGAACTAAAAAAAAACAAAGAAAGTTTTTCTGACAAGAAGAAAAATCATCCAGTACGAGAAGGAGAATCCATTGAAAATCGAAATTGAAAAATAAAACAGAACTAAAAGTGAATTAAAAAACAAAGAAAGTTTTTACTGACAAGAAGAAAAATCATCCAGTACGAGAAGGAGAATCCATAGAAGACATCGTAGTGATTTCAAAACTGCTGTTATCATCTCATAAGAAGGAAATTCAATTAAGAAAATAAAGAAAATGTCGATAATCATTCTTCTACTGATTGGCATAGCTTCAACCGAAATAATCGATTATACTCGAGAAAATTATGTTTTAATCGAAAATGGCAACGCTGCCATCTATAATGATTATGGTGAAATATTCCATGTCACCAATTTAACATATTACAGAACACTTACCCTTGAAACACAAGTGACCCTAAATGAAAACACGACATATGAATAGATTAATTATAACCGAACTTCAAAACATAATTCAGACGATAACGTTAGCTAAAGCAGGCATTCTAAACCCAGCAGTTCTAAATTTAAAAGAAATTCAAGACATAACTAAACATGAACATGAAACTTTGACTTTGACCGACTTAATGGACGTTTCAATTTTTAAAATACTTCAAAATAAGGATGCAATTATAATTTACATTAAATATCCCATCATAGAAAATAATTGTAAATTATATGAAACAAGGGCTATAAGCCAAAATGATGGAAAATTGGTTATTGAAAAAGAAATTGTTAAATGTAACAAAACATATTTGAATGTAGAATTCTGTAAGTTAGAATTAAGAAATACATATTGTAAAATGTCATCTAGAGAAACATGTCTGTCCGAAATGTTAAATAAAAAAAGAGTTCAATGTGAAAAGGTTAAAGAACATAACAGGAAATTTGAAATAATTAAAGATGGTGTCATATTACTATCAGGAAATCATACAGTAGACGGCCATACAATAGAAGGCACTTATCTGATCACATTTGATAATAAAATAGATATCGATAATGTAACATATGAAAACCCAACAGCCATTATTTGGAATTATTTAAAAATAGAATATTTTAATAATTTTGAAATATCCAAATACTTAGAATCAGAAGATATAGAATTAAAATTTGAAAACATAAATTTGATACATAAATTGAAACACCAAATTGAAAGTCATCCAATACGTTGGACTATAAATTCTTTGTTAGTATTAATAATCATGATGTTTACATTATATAAATTAAAACCCTATGCTAAAATGTGCAGGAACAAACATGTAAATGAAGACATGCTATTCGATAATATAAACAATCAAATTCAACTTGCCACAAGACAGTTCGAAGAAACGGGACGTTTCTCTTAAAGAAAGAGGGGAGTTAAGATATCCGATCACGGTCTAACCATTATGGCAAATTTGCTGACAAATGATTAGATCGTAAACCACAGCAACTCATATGTCGCCGGACGCCGGATGGCGATATCTAATATAAACATAAAAAGTAATGTAAACACAAGTTCTCTTCATGGTATCTCTAGATTTAGTTTTAAGTCAGATTTGTTTCAACCGTCGCTTCGAGTAGACCTCTGCTACGAAGGAAATAAAGAATAAAATTTTTTAAAAACTTATTCTCTCCGTTGAATAAATTAATTTGCATGCTCCAGCCCGGTAGATCTTCGAATCCACTCCCCAGGGACGGCGCAGTAGAGGAAGACCGCGACTCATGTGGCGCACGCAAGTGGAAGGGGACCTTAACCAACTTAGCGTGCGAAACTGGAGACAGCTGGCCAAAGATCGTGCTGGCGGGAGACGCTTGTTGGTTGAGGCCCAGATCCACCCCGGACTGTAGCGCCATCTTAACTAAGTAAGTAAGATTCTGCTTATTCAGAATGATTTGCATTTGTATTTAAACGTATCAATTTCCCATTTCGCTGTAACAAATAATAAGTCGCAAGGACAATCGCTGGAATTTTATATTCCCATGTTTCTCATATAAAGTCAATTGTATATGGCGTAACCTTCCGCTTTATACATCGTGTACCGTAAGGGACTTTAGTGAAAAAGCAGAAGGTTGAATGACACGAAAGAGTTTGAGTAGCATGTGTATTTTGCATGCTCGGAATTATGATTTTCATTACTTTAACGAATTTGGGCGGAACGAAGTGCGCCGGGTCAGCTAGTAGGTCTTATAAAATTAACTACGACATAAACCAGCGACGTGAACGTAAAAACATCGCAGCTGCATTGCCATTATAGGAAATACGTATCCACAAGTGTAATTTTTCGTGTCATATTTCCACATAGTATATGGAGAAACTGCAGCAGAAACTGCTAGTCGTCGAGTCAAGAAACTTAATGGGTAAATGCCTCCTCCTATATATTGACTAAGAAGCTATTTGCTAAATGTTCCGGCTTCTTGCAAAGATTGCCCACAACTCTTTAGAACGAAGATTACAAATCGGAAAAGTTTGACACTTAAATAGGAAGTTGGTAGACAACTAAATATAATAAAAAAAAAATCTTTTCTGTACCGTTTTTCCAAATGGCCCCCTCTTAGAGGGGTTCAATTTTAAATTTATCATCGCCTGTTTTCCGGTTCTAAAAAGTATTTTCTGACTATAGTTTTCATTACACACCATGAGAGAGAGGGCTTACTTACTTACTTAAGGTGGCGCTACAGTCCGGGGTGGACCTGGGCCTCAACCAATACGCCTCTCCAGTTAGCGCGATCTTTGGCTAACTGCTTCCAGTTGCGCACTCCAAGTTGGTTGAGGTCCCCTTCCACTTGAGCGCGCCACCTAAGGCGAGGTCTTCCTCTACTGCGTTGTCCCTCCGGGTTGGAATCGACGACTCTCCGGGCCGGAGCGTTGGTGTCCATTCGCTCTACATGTCCTAACCATCTTAGACGACTAATGCGTTCTTTTCTGACCAGGTCGATGTCGCTGTACAGCTCGTAGAGTTCGCTGTTAAATCTTCTCCTCCAAATCCCGTCAACGCAAACGGGACCAAAAATCACTCGAAGAATTTTGCGTTCGAAGCGACCAAGAAGATCCTCATACGTTTTTGCTAGGGTCCATGCTTCTGCGCCATAGAGCAGGACAGGGATGATGAGAGTCTTATATAGAATCTCCTTAGTGCTTCTTGACAAGGCCTTACTAATCAATTGCCGTCTTAAGCCAAAGAAACAGCGGTTGGCAAGTGTGATTCTTTGCTTGATTTCTGATGTGATGTCATTATCAGAGTTTATAGCGGAGCCGAGGTAGACAAAGTCCCTAACTACCTCAAAGTTATAGCTGTCTATCGTGACGTTCTGTTCGATTCTACGATGTTGTGTGTCCCTTCTTGTTGACAGCATATATTTTGTTTTACCCTCATTCACCACTAAACCCATTTTTGCCGCTTCTGTACTAATACTTGCAAACGCACCAGTGACAGTTCGCTGTGTTCTGCCAACAATGTCAATGTCGTCAGCGTATGCAAGCAGTTGCACTGACTTATGGAAAATTGTGCCTCTGGTGTTGGCTTGTGAGTTTTGCACAATTTTCTCAAGAATGATGTTGAAGAAGTCACATGACAGCGCTTCACCTTGTCTAAATCCTTTTTTGACATCAAAGGTCTCGGTGAGATTGTTTCCGACCTTTACGGAGCAGCGAGCGTTCTCCATCGTCATTCTGCACAATCTGACAAGTTTGGCAGGGATGTCAAAACCAGACATGGCTGTCATATGCGGCCTTAAAATCGATAAAAAGATGGTGAGTATCGATCTGAACTTCTTGGGTTTTCTCCAGGTCGTGGACTTACCGGGCCTAAAACCGCACTGATAGGGACCTATCAGATCGTTGACGAATGGTTTCAGGCGTTCACACAGTACAGCAGACATGATCTTATACGCAGTTTTCAGGAGACTGATGCCTCTATAGTTGGCGCAGTTTAGAGAGTCTCCTTTCTTGTGGATCGGGCAAACGATGCTGAGGTTCCATTCATCAGGCATACTTTCGTCTGACCAAATCTTGGAGACGATTTGGTGTATGCTCTCTACCAGGTCATCTCCCGCTGCCTTAAACAGCTCGGCAGTTAAGCCGTCCGGTCCAGCAGCCTTGTTGGACTCCAGTTTGGATATTGCTATCCTCACTTCATTTTGGTCAGGTGGGCGGAAGTCTTGGCTTTCATCGTCCAGGTTGAATGGTTCGTTCTGCCTGACACCTCTCTATTATCCTCGATCGCGCGCTTCTCATGCTCTCTCTTTTTTCTCCGGAGAAGCCGATGTTCTTCCCTCCTTTTTTGCTCGTAGAACTGTCGAGCTGCTCTCGTCCTTCTATGCAGCGACGCGAGAGAGGGCTACGTATATACAAAGTTCTTCAAAGTCCTGAAATTTTACATCAAAAATTACCGCAGGAAGCTTATTGAAACTTAAAATTTCCATACCCCCTTCTACCGTAATTTAATTCATTGAATAACTACAAAGGCAACTGATACACATCCGAACCCGCTTTTTAATGCGTGAAACTGTAAATCACTTCCACTTCACAGCCATTCAATTCAATCCTCGTTCATTGAATGACACTAGCATCCCCTTTAGAACTTATGCCACAAGAAGAAAAAAATAAAAGGATAAACTAAATCAACAAGTATACACTGCAGCGCTTTAAACACTTACCAACGTTTAGCTTTTCATTGTAGAGAATTCCACTGCGACCACAGATGCTTTCACCTCCTGCATCCCTGCAAGACCACATGTATAAACAATTGTACAAAACAAAAAAAAAACGCACACACATAAACAAACTGAACTATAAAAACAAAACAAAAACCACCCACAAATGTTTAAATTGGCCGGGGTGATGGAGAAGCTGGATTGACACACAACACCGCCTCGTATATGCGAAATACGGCGCACAGACGACTTTTTGACCCGGTTTCTGTACATCGGACGCTTTGTGCTTCTATTCTGCTGTTGTGCACGCCTCTGTGTTGCATTGGCTCTGTGTTGGAGATGAAAAATTCATAAATAGACTCGGGGGTGTAGGGTGCCGTTTGCCCGAGAAGCTGAAAAATGTCCTTCGGATGCGTAGGCATATGAATTTTTATTTTTCATCAAAACATCAGAAAGGAAGATACAATACACTAACACTTTACACTTATTCTAATTAATTGGCCACATCACGTGGCAGATGGCAAAAGAGTACTCGTTTGTTAGTGCCCAACTTGGCGCGCGTAGTCGCAACGTCCCTCAATCATTAGTGTGGAAAAGTGGAATGCATGTGCATGATCTCACGCCTGAGTGTTATATATGCAAAGCAGTGGGCGCCTTTGAACTTGAGTGGAAAGCGTTCAAGTCTGCATCGTTTGAAAAGCGTTGTATACGGTGGGATGGCTACATGCCCATAAAATCTGGCACAAGGTGAATGTAACTCCTTCTGTCGAGACATACATTTTTAAAGATAATTTTAGTCATCTCAGTACAGATTGCTGTGGACAAACTCAAAAAATTATAAGGCTGATGGGTCTCTTTTTAAAGTAGTAACCGAGTTTAACCACGTGTCTGAAGAGTACGTTGCAGCAAATGTGATGTACCATCCCAGTGGATGGTTTCCTCTCAAAAGTCGGTTCAAATAACACGAATTTCGTGTCCCTGTGATAACTTTATAGCTGGATTAACTTTCCAGGACGAAATAGTTTAAGAATAAATGTCCACTTGGGAACGAAACACATTATAATAATTATAACCTCGGTAAACACTTGACCATTGTATGTGGTGGGAACGAAGTTTACATGTGACCTGAATTGGGAAGGTTCTTTCCCCAGGGAATGACTTCTGTTTGTGCTGTAAATATCCCTGTCCTAACAACACTTTTCTTTGTATGCACAAGTAGGTAAAATCAATAAAAAAAAAACACTCTGTTAAAAGGTGTAGTAGGTAATAAAAATATGTTCATACTGGCGGCAGCCAAATTTGAGAGTCTTATTTGCCGGTTGCCAGATCTCCTACTAACTCCTACCGTTCTAATTTTTCCGCGACCAGAGAGCTTCTTACCACATTTCACATTTAAGAAATAAAACTAACAATAATATCTAGTAACTAATTAAAAAAAAACCCCGACTGACTGTAAAAAAGATCTCACTGACATTTGGTTTTTTTTTTTTGTAATTTATATTTTTATATTTATTTGTTTAGCCTATGACACTCCGGGAAAGAAGACCAATTTAATGACACCTCACTCTTCAAAATCGGTCAAGCCGTTTTGGCTACAGTGCGTCACGTAGGAACGTACATACGAAATAGTATACGCGCGAAACACATAACCCCTCCCTGTCGAGTAGAAAGAATCGTCGAACAGTCAGGCTCATGAAATGTTTTCTTTGGTGGAAAATGTAGCTGTGCAAAAAGATTTCATATATTATACGTAAAGGTAGCTCTGAAGGTGACCGTTGTGCATCTAAAGTTGCAATTTGGCAGGTTTTTTTTTTTTTTTTGAGAGTCTGCCACAATTTTTTTCCAATTTTGGATTTTTTTTTAGTTTAAGAAGATGCTTCAAAAATGTTTCAAATGCTGTTATTTCCAAACAAAAACCCTCAAAATGTAACGCAGTTGCCTATCACAACACTTTTATAGTCTTTACCGAGCCAATGCTTGTTAAATATCATTCAAAAGTACTAAATGTGGAGGATAGCTTTAGAAATGGCCCTTTTTCTCATTGACCCTATTTCTTGCAACTTTTCAAAATTCTGCAGCGGTCACACTGGTGGTCAGTATCTAAAAATAATGTGCTTGTGTCAATTTATTGCAACCTTCGTCGTGTTGTCATCATAATAATTTGTTGTTCCATCCTTCCATCTATTCAGTACAAGGGTTGCGACTTGCGAGTGGAGGGATGCTACGTTGTTGATGTTATACAATATAACAGATTCCGATGGAAAAGAAACCAGAGTGGTATCTATCGGAAACGCAAACTAACATTATTTAACCAATAGCTTAAGCATTTAAAAATCAAAATTTCAGTAGCTTTTAGCACATTTTTCGTTTACAAAGTTCAAGCATAGTCCATACAAGAACCATTCAAAATCTAGGGATAACAACAGTTCAGCTTTTGCGCATCTAATTATAATAGAACTCGTCAGCTTAAAAGGAATTTTATTTAAAGTAGGGTATCGTGATGCAGGTTAGGTGCAGAGCAAATGAGCTACTTTTAAATCGTGAAAGCTATCAACAAGTTTCACAGCAGTTGTGCCCAACTGATGTATCTTATATGACATTTTTTAGCTATAACTAGGAGACTTGTGTAACCTACTTTACTACTACTGGACAAGTTCTTAAGGTTTCAGTACATTTTATTAATTAGGTATACTTAACTCTAAAGAAGTCTAAATAATTGGCTTAACAATACTGCAACGCTAAAAATATACTATCCCTTCTGCTCATATAATTTTGGTTAACATAAGCTTGGGGAGCTAGAGACTTACACCTTGCAGCGTTCCCGTTTATTAAAATGATACCAATTTAAGTACAAGTATTTAAATGAGTTAGGATAGGGACTCAACTGGATCCCGCTCTCAAAATTGATTAAATATCACTGAATTGCTGCTCTATTCAATGACAAACTGAAAAATCAATGCAGCCTTAGGCTAATAAGGTTTAAGAAAGTCATAGATGTATGACAAAACCTGTGAAAATTAACCGAAAACATTTAAAAGCGACAGACAGAAACTCCTACAATCCAGCTGCTCTTGGCTCGATTTAAAACAAACATAGGCAAAGACATCTTAAAAAAATCAAATAAATCGAGTTACCACAGGCCCTACCCTTTCAGTTCGATAGTCTCAACATAAGAGTAGGTAGAACCATTTTTGAATGCAGTTCTCGAAACTCGAACTACTTAAAACCGATTCGAAAAACCTCCGAAAGTGTACTTTTTGCCGATTCACTTCGACGTCACTTGCACTGCGAAAGCTCTCCACTTTCATACCCACACACACTCCGACCCCAGCCGCTTATGTCATTGAAAAAAAAAGTCCTTTTCTTATCATATTGCCGTTCAGTTGTCATTTCATTTATTGATATCTCACCATAGAAGAAAAAACCCTCCTCTACAAAAAAAGAACTTACCACCCCTACCAAACCAACCACCCGCAAAGTATGTGTACACACACATAATGGCTGCCATTGAAGCTTCGCTCTACCATTTTCCAAGTTCCAAGTTCCAAGTTCCAACCCCCATTCAGAGCATGCGTCAACTTCGTTCCAAAAGCGGGCCCAAAAATTCAACTGCCCCTTGACAGATACATCCGCACTCACTCATTCACCCAGCACAGAACTTTTTCCACATTTCGAAATCGATTTTCAAGAAAAACTTCACAGATTCGCCTTTGCTTTGCGACCAAAACGCGAGTGAATTCTCTCATCTCTGCGTGTGTTGTTCTGCCCAAGTGAAAACTAATACCAAATTTTCACCAACAAAATTAGTTTGCTGTCTCAACAGAAAGTTATTTAAACTAAGTGAGCATTTAAATCAATCTCCGAGCAATGGAAAAAGTATCGTAGTGTAATAATTTTTGGGGAAAACGAAGAAAAAGTATTTTTTATTTATTTTTTTCACCCATAAAGTGAGTCGCAGTGGTGTTGTTTGGAACGACGAAAAAAAATTGAGTCCTTCAAATATTGATTATTTCTTTCGCAAAATTGTTTGTTACATGTATTTCCCTTTTTTTTTAAATATAGAATTCCGTGTTAAATTGAGTAAAATTGTTGGTAAAAAATAGTTAAACGTAACATTATGAAAACCCCCAACAGCAAATAAAAGAAAAAGCTCTGCGAAAATGTCGGTTCGAGGAAATAACTGAAAATCAACCACCCCCTCGTGTCATCGCAGGATAATTCGCAGATACATTTTTATGAATTAATCGCACGAAAAGTATCGAAGAAAATTATAAAAACTGGATAAAAAAGCGAACGCTTTAGATTAATTATAACGAAAACTGCAAACGCAACGGAACTTCGAATTCCACTTGAGTTTTTCTTTCCTTAGGTAAGCAAGGACATTTTATTTTATTTTTCTGAAATTTTTCCACATACATTATTGCAGAGAAAGGACCTAGTCAATAGATGGTGATAAATCTGTTTTTTTGTTGTTTGGATATTTTGGTTGCAATAGATCAATAGAGGATTTTCCTTGAAAAGAAAAGACGATTTTTCTATTTTACTTCCAACCAACCCCCATATAACCTTTAAAGTGTACTTTTATAGTGATGTAGTGTAAGAAGAAGCAACTGAAGGAGGTCGAAGATGAAAATGACAGAAAGAGAACGACTGCGGGAGCGCATGGGAGATGGGTAGATACGAAAAGGGCTTCCACGGGGGGATGGTGCTTTTTTTACTCATGGGGTTGTGCCTTGTGCGATGGGACAAAGCTTTTCGCAAATACCTATACACAAGTCGATTGATTGACTGATTTTTTATTCTTCTATGTTTTGCGAATTACAAAACAATTGCCAACAGAATTTGCTGCCCGTAAGAGGGGTTCGTTATGGGTGCAAGGCACATAAAGTTGGAAAGGACTAATTTTTAAATAAATGACAGCAGCGCTATGGTACCACTGAAACGTAAAAATTCAATTTATAAGGTCGGTGTAGTGAAGAAATCTCATTTTCTTAATTGTGTAGTTGTTTTATAACTTCAGGTTGATATACAGCTTCGATAAGGGCAAACTGCTGAGAGAACACGTTTCAGTGGGTACCTATATTGTAGGTAATTGCTGGGCAAGTCGCTTTCCTTAAACTTTTTCGAACCAGCATTTGATAAAATCTGGACTGCCTTTAAGGAGAATACCATCCCACCCACATTGGGTGAAAGGACTTTCATTTTAGTAATGTTTTAGGAAGTCCCTAAAAAAAGGGACAGGAAAATTATTTCTTACGTTTGTTCGGTCCATAATAGATTCATTCAGAACGTGGAAAGAGTCAGCTATTGTATGCGAAACTGCAGATAGGATATTCCCAAAACGTTCCATGTGGTGCGGACTTTTTGATTATACAGAAAAAAAAAAAAAAAAACAACAACAGCACTTGGTTTCGCATGAATTGTTATTTTGTTATTTTGTGATTTGAGGGCTCTCCTTAAAAATAATCCCTCTTAGGACTGACTGTCTTTGCTTTAATGACTGGAACACTACAAACAATAGTTGAAGAAGTAAGACATTTGAAAATTTTCGAACATCAATATCAAATACAGAAAACTAATGTAAGTTATTATCAAGCTCAAAAAACTCAAATCAATTGGATTTAGGCCTTAAAGTGAATCTTCGAACAGTAGATCAAGTATGGCATAAACAATAAAACGACATTGATATTAGTCAAAATACAAGTACTGTGTGAAAGACTGCATGGATAGGTAGAAAAGTTTCGTCAAAATATGGTCAAGAACAGATATAATGTCTCTCCTATGATTTTGAAAGATACGTTTTACCAAATGGGAAGTACAAACATAAGTAACGTGTAATTGGACACTTAACACTGTTCTTGACAGCGTAGTGACTCAATGTGAATGTTATGTAAATTCTTGAAATTTTATGCTGGCAGTGCTCTCGTTTTTCATAAGTCAAAATTTTTCGGTCTTCCTGCGGGGGGTTGTCTATTAGTTTTACACTTTTAAGGGTTATTATTCAATATTTTATAAATGTATATTTATTGCTCTGTTTCAATGTTTCGCTCTGACACTTACAGTGTTACCAGAACTCACTTTAGACCATGTGGGAGTGAAGGAGGCAGGAAGGGTCACATATAGTGAAAAAATAATGTATAATTTTTTTAAATACATATTCTGAAAAATCGAACAAAATTCCTTGAAAATTCTCTGAGTTAATCATAGTGAAGTATAAGAAACACTTAAATGATTTACGTAGCTAAAACTATAAATAAAAAATAACTTCAATTCGACAAATGGACCAATAGTTTCTTCTTAGAAGAATAAGAAAACTGCCTTTATAGCGACATTTTTTTTTTTTTTTTTTTATAAATAAGATCCCTTTGAAATGATTTATATAAGTCAAAGGGATATGGCAATTGATTTGCTCCTATTTTCGAAAACTATTTTTTGAAGGCCTTTGTTTGTCTTGCCAAATCGCTTTTTAACTTCGATCGTATTCTCAATATGATCCTTCTCTTTGTAAGTATTGAAAACCATTCCAGTTTCCAGTCTCTTTTCAACTGTTTCCCTTTAACTGTTCAAATAATAGTAGTTCTTTTTCGGGATAATACGCAGAGCGAAAATACAAATGCCACATGATTTTACTTTTGGATTATAATATTCTTTGAGGGTGGAGTTACAGTGGAGTTCATATTTGTATGACTAATGAAATAAAAAGCAAACAAAAAGTTCATAGGATTTTATTTCCAACTATATTTTGATCCCACATCAACACAATTAAAAAATCTTTCGACTTAAATTCTTTAAAATTTGTAATCATAAAATATGAAAAGTATGGTACCTTTTTCTTTTTAAGCTCTTTTTAGTATGTGAAACTTCCCCATTTGTGGTAGGGGTTTCTGAAAGTTTCCCTTGCTTTAAATAATTATTGTTTTTAATGATGAATTCATTGCTTTGGTAATTCACAGGGAACAGAAGGTTTAAAGACACATTACTTTGTTGTCCGGTTGTTATGTTACGCTATCCGGGCTCGACTGTATGAACACATAGTTCAGCGTTATGATTTCAAAAAAAAAAAAATAGGGAGGTAAATTTGAAGCAAAAATTGTAGTAGATTCAAGAAAAGTTAAGTAGATTTCAAAATCATAGTTTTCATAGCTTTTGCAATAATTATTCTTTCTCTTATTTGACTAAACTTTTCAGAACAGACAGTCAGGAACCAAAACCAAACCAAAACCACTTTGACAGAAAACTAAAAGCAAAACAATAATAAACGTCAGGAAATTGTAATAAATTTTCAGCCTTACTATAAACGTTTTGTATAGAGCGAGATTATTTAGTGCCTGGTAGAGAGGTGGATTTGTATCGAAATATCATTTTGACTTCAAATTATTGAGTAAAAAGCTTCTCTTTTTCTATTTAGATGCACTATTATCGACGTTTACATATGAAATTATTATGATTTTATCCTCGATAATGTGTTGAAATATTGTGTTTTAATGTACACAATTAAAAAAATTGTATGGAAAAAATAGCCACTGTGAACTTCTAAAATTAAGAGTCAAAACTAAAATATGTTTATTGTTAAAGTCTAGTTAGGATAATTCCTAAATGACAATTTAAAGGAGCCAGTGAGAAGTTTGAGTATCCAAAACGGAGATAAATATCCAGTGCTGGCAACACTGTTGCTTGTGTGGCAGCTAGGAGCTGATAAAACTCTCCAGAAATTATTTTTCGCTGCCTTTTCGGAGACGTTTCGCTGTCCATGTGGAGATCACCGGAAAATTTCGTTCCGAATTAGCAGCGTACTAGGCTTAAGGCCCAATGTGAATACCTTTTCATAGGATTACCAATTCTCCAATGTAATATTTTTACTTTTTCCCCTTTTAAATTTAATTTAATTTCATTTTGAATTGAATTCGTGTTTTCCAGAATCTGTTGAGTTTTTTTTATATTTTTGGTCAGATAAATGTAATAGATATCTCCTTTGTATTATTTTTTCTGACTTATGCCCTGTATAAATAATATTCATGGTCAATTTAAAAAAAAGAAGGATTTTTTGGATTATGTATAGAGGCTGTATAAATTTGTATACACTGCATAACTATACACGTGCATTTCAGCAAATCCTTATACATAAGGCTGTGAGCTGTGTGTCTTTAAAGTGAATTTTGATGCAATTTATTCTTTGGAAATGTGAATCTGGGCTTACATGAAAGAGTGTAAAACATTTTTTAAATAATTTTTTTTTTAATAAAATTGAAACAGATTAAATAAGGGATTTCTAAAGTGAAGTAGATATACAGAATAATGCGAAGTAGGGAGCAGATTTTAATTTTTTTTTTTTTTTTTTCAAAATTTAAGTAAATGTACCTACTTCAATTGAAGTAAAGTGGTATCGCTGACATAGGTCCCTTTCATGACTGTAAAGAGCCACCTGCTATTTATCGCTGGGACTCTAATTATTGTCAGTGAAAATGAAAAGAAAATGTTTACTTTCCTCTCAGTGATTTGCAAGAAGTTCAAAAAAGAGCACGGGAATACAAATTTAACTACTAAAAAAGTGATCTTATTTGGAAATCCCAACAATTGAGAGTTATTAACAGCTTCTTAAACACAGTCACTTTGGTAGGAATGATAGCTATTTCGAACTACACGACTAATTCATCATCAGACACCTTGAATTGACTGCCAGAATTTAAAACTATTCAAACAATCACTTCAAGGAGTCTGATGATGAATTCATGGTGTAGCTAAAAATAATGATAGCTATTTCCTACCAAAGTGACTGTGTCTACGAGTTGTTGTTAAGAGTTTTTCCCCAAAAAAAAAAAAACAATTCGCAAACTGAAATTCGACATAATTTCCCAACAGAAATTGCCAGGGTAACTCCCAAAACGAGCGAGAATCGTTGTTACTCCTCGCTTCCCTACTCAGCTTCTTAAAAATTTGAGCAATATTTTCGAGCTCTGGCAAAGTTTGTGCGTTCAAAGACAAAATGAAAAAAAGGGACACACTTAATTCCGAATCACGTTCAAATCTTCTTCAAATAGATTCAGTAATTAATTTCAGTAATGCAGTAAAATGACCAGTTTAGGAGAAATCTACCAACTTTCAAATACATTTTATTCTGAGCTAAATTAAAAAAAGACGATTTGCCCCATACTAGTTACCAAGTATAAATGCTGTGTGCTCATCTGAGAATCTTTACAGAAAATCCATCAATCAGCAGCAGCAGTGTTATTATATCGTGGGCTTTATCCCTCTTTGTGGGAATTTCGATGTCCGAAAAGCCTTTCGTGGGATAAAGGGAAAAATCACCAAATCGTGCGATTTTGAGGAATCTAACAAAAAACATTAAAACTATAAATTTTTGCTGAAATTTCATGAAAACTCCTACATTTCACGATGATTATTAACACACTGAATGTGCATAAAGAACTGCTTAGGTATATAAATTGTCTCTTATCAAAATTTTCTAGTACCAAAAAATAATCGTAATAATTTTAGAAACTGTGATTTTTATACTTAAAGTTAATTAACCGTGATTTTCTTTCCTTGTAATACAAATTTTACTTTTAAAAACTGGATTTTGAGGCAAAAAAGTATCGCGGAATTTTAAAAGGGATTTTGATTAAGGTGAAAAAGGGAAAAAGGGAGAAACTACCACGCTTCGTGGGATAAATGAACGGAGAGTGCTTACAACACTGATCAGCAGTTAAAAAGAAAAGCTATCTCTAGTTTGTGTACAGCAGAAACGAAGTCATATGGAAAAGCTAGAATCCACTCGAAGAAATCTACCCACACGCTATCACAACGTAAAATTATGTAACCTTACAATGATTCACAAGCAAGGGGTATTATTTTCAAAAAACTATGTGCACAATTTAGGAGGCTTCGAGTCTGTTTATACTCGTATTTAGTTGTTCGTTGTTCCACTGCCCACACAAAAGTTAAAAAATCGATTATATCTGAACTTTCACACAGGGACCGAGGATGGTACTAGAAATCTTTGCAAAAAGGGGAAACATGTCAAACCCCACATCTATAATACCTACTCAGTTTCATTGGTATACAATTTCATTTATAGAAATGGATAAGGGTAATTTGGAAATTCCGTGATTGCAAAGCAGCATGGTGGGAGCATTATTCACCGACTCCCAAGTTGATACTATACCGAATTACACTAACCTAAACGCTAGCTCTGTTATAACGATATCTCCTTTATTTCCATTATAATGCAGGAGTTTTCTTAAAAATTTGTCATCTTCCAAATTATAACCCAAATCATATACACCCTATGAATTATAAATGAGCACAAAAAGGTCCAGAAAACTGTCGTCTTACGAGCCTCCATTCTACTTGCAGTGATGTAAAGGATCGAACACATAAAAAGACAAGAACAACAAGAAAATCATTACCAGCGGCGTGTGATTATAGACGGTAGAATAAAATAAAAAGCTTACTCACAAAAAAAAAAAAAAGTCACGTTCATTGTGGTTGATTTCATTTGCTGATGCTGAGGCGTTGTATTTATTTTTAGTTTTGCTGGTTGAAATTATTCATAGAGAGAAGGTTACGCACACAGGCAGCTTGTGTCCTTCATGTTCAGAGAGGTTGGTATACCTTGACTGCACACACCATTTGGTTAGAGAAGTCGTAAAATTGTTGTAAGGATACCTACCTACCTACATTGTGCCATTAACTATTCGGGCTGTCATTGGAAGTAAGAGGCATTTTCTATTAGTGCCCTCTGGGTCCAACAATTTATTTTAATTTGTGGGCGTTCCGTATTTACTGCTGCGATAATAGATCGCAGTTACTAAAGGAGAGCGTGTATTTGTCAGTTTGTTCTGAGTTACGACAAAGTCGGGAAGAGAAAATCACCCACTACTGATGCATGGAATGCTCTTTTTAATCCCACCCATTTATAAGCTAAAATAAGAAAACACTCACGATGCTGCAGCGTCTAAGGGACCATTATGCAAACATCAGCGTTCAAGTGCGTCAATCCGCTCAACTGTAAGCTGGAGCAAGCCAGGCGTGTTTATGGTCAGATATTTTCGATAGGGGTGTTTTACGAGACGACTTTAATCAGAAGGGTGCAGTTGAAGTGAATATTTTTAAATTGCAGACTACCTACTTTAATATAATTGCAAGGCAAAAGCCCCGGTCCTGGGTCTCGGAGATAGTTAGAAGAATTATGGTATATACAGCTTCTAGTCCAAGTCTAGTCTCTGCTGGAGTCTAACTGTAGGTCAAGGTTCAATATATACTGTTTGGGAGTACAGAATTTAAATTTAGTAGGATACAAAATACGATTTTTTCAGCAAGCTAGGTATGAGCAGAATATTATCCGATGGAAGCTTTTACTTGGACCCCATAACTTTTCATGGATCATCGTCATTTATGTGATTTGAAAGCCGAACTCAATTGTGAATAATCAGATTATTATTAAGGTAGGACAGAAAGTCCTGCCATACATAGATTATTTCCAGAAATAAAAATATAAAAAAGAAAACAGAGTGTACTTGTGGCCACACACCAGATGTGAAACTCCTCTCGCTAAATGTGGATGTTAAATTGAATATGTGTTGTATGGTTGAATTGTATTTAGAAGTTTAGATAAGTATGGATTTTAAAAGTTTTCATAACGCAATCCAATCCAAAGTTTTCTATTTTAAGAGTTTTTATTTGCATTTTGCTCTCATATCGTTACAACTAAGATTTTATTTAATCATCTGATTCAGTAGCCTAATGCTTGTTTAAGACCTAACTTTATCAGTTCACTAAATAGGTCCAGCGTGCCCATAGGTATTAGTTCTCACTTTCAGAATTAAGTTGAAAGAACCGAAAAAAAATTGTTATATCTTGGCAACAGCGCCACCTATCGGGTCCAAGGCTATCATAACTTTCAAAATGCAACCAGCCATATACATTCATAAAATTGCATTGAAATCGGTTGAGTGGTTTAGAAGATCGAAAACAGCGCCACCTATCGGGGATAAGGCTATCTATATCTTTCAAGAAAAAGCAGCGTGAACATCCCGGAGAAGGCTACACTGCGCTAAGTGGTAAACATCTGTTGACACATTAAAGCAAAATCGACTCTCTAGAAAATATTACTCACGAATGCAGCACCTGTTCTTTTATTAGAACCAAGTGAAAATCATCTTTTCATCTTCGACTACTAAGCGAGGGGTCGATGTTCGAATGCCGTAAAAACCCAAATTCCAACTTAGTGTTTTTTCCACTGCGCCACCTCTCGCTAACGTCTGACAAACATCCGAGAGTATAACGTCTTGAAAGAGCTTTGAGCCGTTTGGAATCGGCATAAAATTCTAGATCCCTGTTGTAGAATAGGTCCATTCGTTCCAAAAATGAAAAACTCACACAAAACGAATGGTTGTGAGAACCTAGGCCCAGGACCGGACCTGTTGCGCCAGCTATTTATATTTTTTTTTGTTAATGCCCTTCGAAGGCAAATTCTGGGGTCGAATCGCGTCCTCCGTGATCTAGCATTTCGTGACGGAATTTGTTTTTGTTTCACACGTAAAACCAACTTAATTCCGTGAACGGGTAGCTCGTTCACGAAGTGGCGATTCGACCCCAGAATTTTCTGTATAAATACAAATCCAATCATGATAATTATATTCGTCTAAAAACAAAATTTGTATGATCGCACAAAATAACTAATCATGTCAAATTTACGTTTTTGTTAAGCCCCTATTGGGTTCAGTCTTTTGGCAAGTAGTTTGAAACAAGAATTTTAGACAGTTTGTAATAGGTTATGCATATTTGAATCTCTATTAAATGGCATCAAGAAGTTTTATGAAGAAGACCCTCAAAAGGTAGCACGACCCAAATTCATCTCCAACATTTGGCTCTGCACCGCGCAAAATAAATCGCACCTTAACAAAGATTGATGGGCCAATTGCTGGTTTCATATTAAATTTTAAGAACAAAATTTAAAACGACGCTTCAAATATAGAAGTTGGATTTTTCTTGTGCACGGAAAGAAGTTTAAGATCAAATCAAGAAAAATAAGCGCCGAATCACGGAAAGTTTGTCTCATTTTAGAGCTTGGCTCAGGATTTACTAATTCACGACTTTTTATTCGCAATTCTAGAAATTTTAAAAAGTGAAGATATTGATCCTCAAAAGTCGTGAATCAACACTTTTCAGTGTCAATAATGCGCTCGGGCATGAAATACATATTGTCATAACCTGGGTTGGCAAAACTACATCATTTTCAGTCGGCCGATGTAATCTACATAAACGATGTAGATTACATGTGTATTCTACATGTAGAAAACCATAATAATGTATTTTTGTAAATACAGTCGAACCCGTTTAAATAAAATGAGAAAAAATCGTTTTTAACCGGGTTTTTCATTTAAACGGACTTCGGATAACTGAAAAAGTACACGGGGACAAATTAAATTTTTCATATAAGCGGGGTTTTCAATTAAACGATTGCAAATAAACGGGTCCGACCGACTGTAGTAATTATGGACACGTAAAACGGAACTAAACACAAACCGCAGTGATCAACATTTCTGCAATCACGTGAAAATGATCCCATTACTGATTTAAAACATATCAAATGAGAATGGTAAATAGTTTCAATAAATTTAAACAACAATTTATCAATTTATATTAAGGTAGGTAAGTTTACGATTTTCGAATAGGAGAGCTTAGATCCAGCCTGTGGGATTCAAAAAGGTTATCAGTTCCCCAATACTACGTTTCGAGACCTCCTCAAGGGAGTCGAAAAAGGGTTTACCAAAAGATCGCTGTTTGGCCCTAGCTAGTGCTGGACAGGCGCAAAGGAAATGAGTGAGTGTTTCCTTTTCGGCTGTGTCATTACAGTTTACAGCTGCGGCAGTGTATATTATGTTATGTGGGATGCCCTAATCTAATTGCGTGTTCCCCTATTGGCCAATGGCCTGTGGTTATCGCCACATCCTTCTAGATATGATACAGCTCGTCAGCCTCCTCCTCCTCCATCTGAGGTTGGCCTTCGATAGGAATTCTAGGGAGATCTTTGCTTTGACTGCTCCGAGCGGCATTTTAACAGATTCCGAAAGTGAACAGTGAAGGGCTGAGCCTCGCCTGGCCACCTCGTCAGCATGTTCGTTGCCGCAAACGTTGCTGTGACCTGGAACCCAAATCAGGGTAACCTTGAACTTGTCAAGCGAGGCCAGCTCCTTACGGCACTCTAATACCAATTTTGAGGTTATGTTGACTGAGGCGATAGCCTTGATGGCAGCTTGACTATCAATGAAAATGTCTATCTTTTGCCTCGGAACTATGTTTTTGTGTAGTTTGATTTGACGATAAAGTAGCCCATAAGGAATTTAAGTAGAACTTAAATCGCTATGTGCAGTATCAGCAAACGGGTCTTAGTCATTGCTATAAAAATATCAACATGCAGAACTTGCCTTTAATACCTACTACGTAAACAAAGTGCCCGACCAAAATACTATTTTGTTGTTGTCGGTTAAAACGTCTAAAAAATTGATCAACGTCTATTTTCTTTTGCGATCGAACGATTTTTGTATTAATTTGATAACGACGACGAATTTAAAAAAATATAATTTTGTTATTTTTGTCTATATTTTAACGCATACAAAATAGAAAAAAATGTTTTCTACATTATGTATTCTACATGGTGAATCAGGCTGAGTAATCTACCTCATGTAATCTACGTAAAAAACTCATGTATATTACATACGAGTAATCTACATGCCAACCCAGGTCATAACCGATCGCAATTTGACACAAATAGTTATCAATTTGATATTACTGTGGTTGTGAAATGCAAAAAAAAAATCGAATCGTAAACTACCACTTTCCTGTTTCAATTACGATTTCATCCCTTAGTAAATTGCAACAGGGGTTGATTTACTTGGTACTTCAGTAGCTGCAATTTACAAATTCTTCATCTTAAATTGCAACTTATTTTTATCAATTTGCAATTCTTATTTTGCAATTTACGAATTCTCTACGTCAATTTACGTTTTTAATTTACATGTGCGAAATTGTTATAAGATTTTGTTGATTCATAATTTAGTGGTAGTAAATCACGAAATATTTTTTGCAATTTGAGTTTGTAAAGTGGTGTTTGAGAAATTGACCTATTGAAGTGGTGAATTGCGCCAAGAATGTCGCAAATCACTACAAGTAAATGAAGCTCGAATTAATACTTCTAATCGTAATATCAAAATATTTTTCACCGTTTTCAATGTCGAATTACGAATTTTTGTATCAATTCAAGGCAAAATCGTTGTGATTTGCGAAAAATATATAATTCGTGATTTGCAACTCAAAATTTTGCAATTGCTGACTATGCAGTTCTTTCCGTGTGATCTGTTTTTAAAGGTACCTACTAGGGGTCGCCCCGTGGTCGAAATTCGACCAATTTATTCTATAAGTTCATTTATGAAGGGGAAATGAAGGGGAAATATCGGAGCGCTTAAAAATAGGCAATCGAAACCATTTCAGGCTTCGCTTAAATTGCAAATAAAAAGTGTCCAGTAATGCGGGCGGTCTTCTACTTTATATCCCAGGTAGAAAAGGGTGCATAGAATAGATATGCAAAGTTTCATCGTTTTAAGTTCAACAGTTTTGGAGTTATGAGGACCTTAAGTTAGAAGACAACATTTTTCTTAAATTTCATATAAATCATAAACCGTTAGGCCGATTGGTACAATTTGAATTTTATTAGATTAGTAATGTCGAACACTTTCGAAAATAGATTTTAGAAATCTTATCGCTTTGCTTGCTGCGGTTTCAGAAATAATACGGTTTTAAGGGATTGGGATTTAGTTTTTTCAAATGGTTCTAACTTTCTAACGGTTGAGCTACAAACGAAAAGAATTTCACTACAAACAACTACAAACGATTGTCTATCGAACTGCATTTCACGTTTTCCATTCTAGAAAAAGTGCGAACTAACTTCACGTAGGTGCAATGTTGTTGTTGTTGTACTTTCATGCAATTCGCCTAAATTTACCAACTGTAATTCATAATTTGTAGATAATTTTTGTATTGTGCACTTCTATGTATTGTCCCCTACCCAAATATACATATATAGTGTTGGCATATTTATGTCACTTATAATAGCAAAAATGGGTGGAAACACGTTTTAGGCAACTCCGTATTAATATAAAGATTATTCCGACGGTCCAACAAGGACAATTTAATTGATTTGTTTACGCACTGAAAGTCGACCTTTTCCCAAAGCGAGCTTAAAACATTTTAATAGGCTTTATTAAACTTCAAATGCATTCGAAAGTGGATACAATATGAACTACCTTTTGTCCAAAAATTGTAAACATCGTTTGCATGTCAATTTTAAACCATATAAATTATAGGAACATACTTCTTCGCTTATCATTAAAAAAAAGAGTACTTTATTAATCAGAATGTTGACGGTCTTTTTGAAAAAAAAAAATGGAAAATACTAAACCAAATTAGCACAAACAAGATGAATTAGCATTTTTGTAAGAACTTAATGCAAATGATGTTATAACTGAGAAAAGAAAAAAAAAATGCACTATAAAATTGTGTTTTCGTGTTTAGTTTGCTGCCCAAGAAGCTGTTTGTGATCTGTCGGAATATGCTGCAAATCTCCGGGTCTTGCTCAGAAATCACTTCTAATTTAATGCATATAATTTCAGTAATTAAAGAATTCCGCCCCAAAATCTAGATTTGCAGATGTCAAGAAAAAGTTCCACGAATCAAACTTCAAAGGGAAATTATTTTAACTTAACATAGAGAGGTATGAACCCTCTAAACTATACATACCGAGTTTATGTAATTTCCCTCAAACAATGAAGGGAGTTTTTAGAAAAAGAATGCAACTGGTTTCTTTTTAAGGTCGACATAAAATGACTTTGTTTCACCACGTTCAGAGCACATAAGTGTTGTAATTGTTTGTTCTAAAACTTTCTGGAAGTTTACTTTAGCCGATGAATACTCATCCCTTTCTTCTGGCAATATGAAAACAAACACCAAACATTAGACAGGATTAGCATTTGCCCCTTCTCTGAAAATGAGTTATCGATGTAGTAGGGGTTGTGTCGCCGCAGTGTAAATAAACAACTACTTCGATGCACCGATGCATGGAAAATGCCGAAGCTGAAAGGAAAACGATAAATGTTCGCAAAATACAAAGTGACAAGCAGATTCTCAAAGTGGAAAGGACTTACGTATACTTATACTTGAAATTGCGATGTGAACCTACTCAAGTGTGAAGTGAATTTGGTTGGGTGAACTGATTTCTGTTTATATATTCAAAGACATTGGGTAATTGCATAAGAAGCAAATTTTCGTGAAAACAATTGACTGGCATAACTGACTAATTTTATGAAATTGTGTGTGCAGATGATGGCACTTATATAACATGAGTCTATTGTGGTTCTGAATTTTAAAGCAGAAAACAAGACTTGCTGTGACTTGCTGCAGTACTGCTCTGTAGATTTGGGGGTTAATATTAGACGAGGTGCACCTGAACTTCTCAAATCTCTTAAAATTAACCAAAATTTGATTTTGTTCTCGAAACCTCTATATCTGGAGTGACAGCTGTTTGAAAAGTGGTTGTCTTGTTTTTCATAGAAGTAGTAAAAACACCTTCTAAGTATAACCTTCCAGAGCGCTAAATGGCATGTAGTTTTGAAGATGTAACATTTTTACCTCTAAGCTTCTTGTAAATGGTTTTCCAATAAGAGGTGGGGTTATTTTGGTATTCAAAGAAAAATGCCATTTTTTGAGACAAATGATCGGATGTTTATTTCATAATAAAGAAGGTTTGCCGTCAATAATGAAAAAACAACATCAGCCAAATAGCTACCACGAGCACGCATACAGGACCATTTCCTTTCACAATAACACCTCTTATTGAAAAACCCTATATTACTGCAGTATAGTATGGAATCCATTTTACGAAGTACATTCTAGAATAGAGGAGATCCAAGAGCGTCTTGAGGCAATATTGAAATGCCATCTTACGAGTCGAGGTGCAAATTATTTGGTATCTTACCTCTTTATAAGCATAGGCATTATTTTTCAATTACGTTTATTCGAAATTTTATAAATGGTCATACCGATTGCCCTTTCATATTTTATGCTCCTTCGAGAACTCATAGAAATAGACTTTTATTTTATGTACCTTGTCATAGAGTTAACTATGAATAAAATGAACCAATTTCTAGATGCCTAGGCCTTTAGGGAATCCAATAAATATTGCAGTATATTTGATTTTCAACTTTGTAGGGTTTCGTTTAGAAATATATTAATTCGGTTGTTAGCCATTTTTATGTATATTCTTATATTAAGCAGTAGATGTACTCATTTGATTGAAAATAAATAAATTAAATTAGATTAAATTTCAAAGCGAGGAGTGATGACCTTATTTCCCCAGTTTTTGCCAAAAACTAGTCACCTTAAGGGCATTCCAATTCAGAACGTTTATCAATGTACCGCACTTCATTTTAAAAGGTAAGTTACCTACCCAAATGACCAGCTCAAAGCTCAAAGGACACATTAACCCTATTTTAAATAACAGATTAGACGACCTCATTTATCATTACCATCCAATAAAACTCCTGTCAGTTCTGTTAACCCCATATCCATACAATCGACGGTCCAAAACTTTATACTTCATAGCGCCTATTACTAATACTTGCATTGGGCGCACAGCCCATACAAAGGAGCAACTGCAACAATTTATTTCTGCTGCCCATTACGACGGTGCAATCAAAGTAGTCGAATGGAAAATTCTCCGCATTATTTGACAAACCCCTGTTCCGCACGTATTGGCATCTCTTTATACCACTTCCATGCGAAGAGATTGTGTAACTCTTGGATTGTGTTCAAATACGTTGTGTCCTATTCCTCTGCTTCATATTCTTCGAGTGGTTTTCATTTAATCGATTTTTTTTTCTCTCTCTCCATGATGATTTCATGCAAAAACTGAAAGGAATTAATAATTTATTTATTACACAATTTGTGCTTGCATCTCATTATAGTTAAAAAAGGAAAATAACATCCTTATTCATTTTGCTGGTTATTTTTTTAACACCCAAATGAGAGCTTTCAGTTAGGTATTTCCATCTGGGTAGCCCCTTTTAGAGCTTTTTTACTACTGGCATACAAACACACATAAAGGGAATCACAATCAACGTAGAACGTACTTCGTCTTCGGCTTTATTGAGTTGGGGTGTTCTTTTTTTTTCCTCTGCTCTACACGAATTCCAAGAATTGATTATTTTATTACAATAATTCCTTTCGCCTGCTAAATATTCTGTGTGTGTAAGTGAATAAGGATATATTTTTCCTTAGCCCTGCCAACTATTTGGAGACTACTTGTCTGAAGAGACCAAGGAAGCTCTGAATGAAATATTGGCAAAAGCATTGGCAACTCATGGCGAAATTTGGTTTCCTTTACTCAAACACGCACGGAAAATAAGGGAAAAAAAGTTCTGCCACACACACACACATGCCTATCTGAATGGCGAGGCTATTTGGTTTCTACTGTGATTGCTGCGGTGCTTGCTTAGTGTGTTAACGGAATTTCCTCGGACTGTTTTTATTTGGATTTTCCTAAATTGTTCTATCGCTGATTGAGTTTGTTATCGTGTTTACTTCTTTGTCGTCGTCGTGTATAGAATCCTTTGATAAAGAAAGTCGTGCTCCTATTCCTCCTATGGGAGGAAATTAAAGTTATAAAGACTTTCGATATAATGAAATAACTAACTTTTGCTGGTATGTCACTAATTGTTATGTGCTAATCAGTTTTAGTACAGTGGGTACTGATTTTTGCAGTGCGTTATCCTATTGGGAAGATAGTGTTGGTGTGTAGTGAAGTGAATTTTGATTTATTTTTGTCCGTAGCATATCAACAGTGAATGAAGCATTTATTTCCCCAGAGCTGGTCCCCGTGTTCCACATACGACGTACGAATTCCCCCATCCAGTTGTGTTAATACGAAGCAATGTTTGTTTTTATTTGTTGATCCGGGGAAAAAGTACGAGAAATCCTACAGTATTTTTTAATTAGGTACGTATAGGTATGTGCATCTAGTCCTAAAGTGTAAAATTGTAGAGGTTTACTGTTTTATTAATGCGCTTTTGAGAGGTGTGTTTAATTTAGTCAGAGGTTATTCTCGAATCTGTGGTGGATTTCAGTATATTGATTTCCCTGGAGGTTTTTTAATTTAATTTTTGCTATAATTACGACGGACTGTGTTAATGGAGAGAGGTGTACGATGAGTTTAATATTTTCAGGCTGCACATGTCTCACTGGTTCTGGTTTTGTGAGGATTTGCTGGATAGCCCATTAATAAGAGTGAATGGCTGATAAGCCAAGCTAATAAACTTTATTTTGAACACTGTTTTGTAACCCCACATAAATGGGAGATAAAGATTATAATCTAAAAATCTAATCTTATACGTTTATTCCAATAAGTTGTGACTAGAAGTTTTAAAGTACAATGAGTTCTAAGGACTTTTTTCATGTCAATTCTTGCTAAAAAAGCGAAGGCATAGAAAAGCATTTCCCTCTGCTATTGCCCTGTTTTCCAGGTAGCGAACCTTTGTTTTGAGCTTAGTGAAAGCTGATGTCACATGCTTCTCAACGTTTCTATAAATATTGAAACTAAATATGGTAAAACACAGGTTGTCATTTTGGTGTTACCTAATGCGAGAAACAGATTAACACAGCGACAGCAACAGCGAATTTAGAACCAATGTATTTTAATTACTCTGAACACATTAGCACAGCAACATCGACAGCGAAGTCAACGTTAAAACTGTCAAAAATTGGCTGTTGCTGTCGCTGTTTTTAATCTGTTTCTCGCATAATGAAAGTGTATCAGAGTGTACCAGTACCGGTTGGACAACAGAAACTTCCGACTGATATAAGGTACATATATGCGTTCATTCAAGGGAATCGAAATATCCCCTTCGCTCTTGTCTTCTAATTAACCAATATATAGATTTTTTTATTAAAGTGTGTTGTAATAGAAATAACTTTCAAACCATGCTATCTTTTTTGACAGATGTATTCACAGTTATTTAATCTACACCAAGAGGTAGCTTCCTGATCTCTCTATATATAAAACAAAGTGGCAAAAGCTGTATGTTTCCCTCTGTCGCCCGTAATTTTCAACCAATATAGTTCATTTTAAGGCAGTGAAAGTGGTTCTTAAGTATTTTCCTTCGCCTATTTATTTATAAGACTAGCTGACCCGGTGAACTTAGTTCCGCCCAAATTCGGTAATGTAATGAAAATAATAATTTCGAGCGTGCAAAATGCACACGCTGCTTTACGTAATTCGGTCAATTCAAATTCGTTATGCACAACAGGGTTCGGACTTCAGTTATAAAATTTCGCAGTAGATCTTACAAAAAAGTGCAGTAGATTCACTTTTTTTGCAGTAGATTTTGAATTTAGAAAAAAATGCGATAAAAATGAAGTCTTAAAATATTTTTTTTTTTTAAATGGATTAGTTTAAACATAGAAAAGTGACAGCTAACAGCAGAGCAGAACAAAAACAACAATAAATTTAGAAACAGAAAGAGAAAGACACACTTGAGACTTGACATCAGCATTAGTTCGTGCAAAGTAAATGCAGTGAAAACGAGATGGCATGCACATTTTCTTTTTAAATGTATTGTAATAGATTGCAGAACAAATAAACAGTACTTCCAGTAACTGATTATTTGCAATAGGCTCTTAAAAATATACTAAGAAACAAAAATGTGCAGATATATTCAATTTTGATTTAAGATTTCCGAGATTCACAAAATTGCAGTAGATTGTCAGTCGAGCGCAGTGGTGCAGTAGATTTTATTTTTTTCTTAAAATTGCAGTAGATCTACTGCAATTGCAGTAAAGTCCGAACCCTGTGCACAACTTATCCTTTTTTTCAGTAGAAATATTTGAACTATGTACCTATAGCAATGTTGATGTGTTTCATTCAAACCGCAATGATTGGCGTGTCGACCAACCTTCCGCTTTTTCACTAAAGTCCTTTATTTATGGTTCACAACGTACAAAGCGTACCTTTAAATGGGTTATTTTTATTGTGTTGGAAGTGAGTTTTCTATCCAGTCTATTTTTTTTTTTTTTTTTTTTTTTTTTTTTTTCAAAATGCTATACAAACTCCTCTCCCCAATCTAATACCCATACAGTTTTGTTTTCACGACAGAAAGAAGCATATGTCCTTATTTGGGTCAATGCGTTTTTAAGCAAAAAATCAGAAAAATCGAACGATCCGTTCCCGAGTTATGAGTGCACATACGGTCGTCAGTCTTTATTATGTAGCTGTACCCACCCGGCTTTGCCCGTACCTTTCGTCTTAAGTCCTGCTCACAATTCCCAAAGTGCTTTATTTGGACAATGTCCATTAATAATTTGAATTATACAACTTAAGAAACATCGTTTGATTTTATTTTTGAATGGGAGGTAGCACCAACCAACCAGTTTTCCTATCCGGGTTATGTTTTGCAAAGTACAACTTATAGGGTCCAAAACTATCCCGTCTTTCGAACTAGAACCAACCATACCCATGAACAAAACTTCAATGAAATCGGTAGTGCTGTTGCGGAAATCTGCGACAGCGCCACCTCTCGGGTCAAAAAGTATTCTATCCTTCAAGCGGGAACGAACAATATAGCTCCACAAAATTTCATTAAAATCGGTGTAGTGGTTTCGGAGATCGATAACAACGCCAGCCACCTATCGGTTCATACAACAATTGGAACAAAACAAAAGAAGAATCACGAAAATTAGCCCTGTGGTAATTTAATCAATCTACTTTTTGAAAAAAAAAAAAAAAAAAAAATCCCACATAGTACGTCTGTTCCCTTACATACTTTCTGATTCAATATTGGCAATATGTAACATTTCTCTCATTGCGAGAAAATTCGCTCATCGAAACGAAATATTACCAAAAAGAAAAGGAACGCTACGAACCACAAATTTGAAAAATGTGAAATTTTTCTACGATGGAATATTCAAATATGAGTAGAACAAAGCACAAATTTATGTTTAAGACCGAGATCTGAATTTATTTTATTGCTGAAATTAAAAAAAAAAAACCCACAATTCTATTGCTTCTTACAACTATTTTAATGCTATAAAAGCAAAATATAAATGAAATCAAATAAAAAGTCAGTTATAAATTGGCATTTGAACGGTTTAACAACCATCTGTCAGCAATAACCAACTAGCCCCAAAGAAATTTCTTGGGCTAATATTTGCAGGTTTTTTATGAAGGGGAAATGTTTTTTTCTTTATTTTCGGTTCTCTTTTGTCCAACTTTTGCGTAAGGGAACAAAGTTTGACTAAATTTGGCCTATATGTTCGAATGCATTATCGTTAGGGGGCAGACCTACCTAGCCTTCTAATTAATTTTTGAGATAAAAAAGTCAAAACAAATATTTTATAGAAAGAATTATTGGATGCCAAATCAGGACCGCACGGCAATTTTCCGGAATTTTCTCTCTTCCTAAACCTGATATACAGCAATACGAACAAACCCAAAAAGAATCATGAAAATCGTGCCAATGGTTATCGAGTTATAACATCATCGAATTTCACCCCGAAAGTATTATATATAAGAAGAAGATTTTCAAAAACAGCCTTTTTTTAGAAAATATGCTTTTAATGATCAAGCTCTTTCTGGTCTCCCATTGGGTTTGCTTATTGTCGTTTCTGGAGTGTGGCAAAGACGAGCTCTCTCCTTCTTTCCAACAAATATTTTGAAAACTTATTCCTGTCAATTTCGATTTACCACTTGAGGTTGAAGCAAAACCCGTCAGGTGGTTTGTCATCATAGCTGTCTCACCTTGATTTTTCAACTTTAGTTTTTGTTTTAAAATACTTCTCAAGGAGGTTTTTGAGTTTGCCCCGACGAACATCATACTTGCTATTTAACTTGTTAGTCAATAAGCTTGGCTACAATTCATGCCAAAGAAGGTACGCAGGAAATGCAATTTATAACTTACTCGCAGACAACTTTCATTATAAAACGGATTTGGGGTCCCCAGTCCCCATTGTGAGCTATCCCACTGCACAGATACATACTTTTAAGCCGATTAAATGCAATATTATAATTCCAGTCAGTGCACGAAGAACTCCTTTCATCTTCATGGTAGTCCTTTTTTGTGAGTTTGTTCGACATAGCATAAATGCACCTCCTACAAAATCTAGGTAGAGTGCAAGTAACTCTTATACCAATTGTCTAACCGAGAAAGTGTGTGGTTTTGCTTTAAAATTTAAATTCATCTCCATAATTCCCATCCGATGAACGATGATGCCTGGCTATGGGGGAATATTCAAAATCGCATAGAGGTAGGCCCTTTCGTTCTTTTTTGTGTGTCAGATAAGCCTTTTGAACAAAACTAGGCCGTCGATGAACAACCCCTTGTATTCAGTACTCGTCCATTATTAATGTATCCATGCAAATCTACAGTAGACAAGGAGATATTCATCAGACACATGTGTGAGTTAGACGAACCGAGCAAGTCGTAAAGAATTTCCCCGAGGAGAACCAGTAACAGACACCCTAAACTCCAGTCAACACTTCACCCAGGCAGTGGTTGTGACTTGTGAATCATCGAATATAGCTTACGCAAAAAAAAATACACAGCAAGACTGTGGTTACGGAGGAGTGCTTCGGGGGATGTTCTGCATTTCGCCACGTCGAACTCTTTCTCTGACGTAGTTCATCGAGAAACGCCATTTGATGCAGTTGTGGTAATTGTGAATTTGAATAAAAGCATTTAAAGGATGTGGGTCTCTGTGTTGAAGTAGAACTTGATGCTTACCAAGTGTTGGGGCTTTTCATTTCACTTTGCGCCTGCTGGTTTTTTATTTTTCTTTGATTGAGCACCCTTCCCACTGTGCAGTTTATTTTTAGGGTCAAAGTGGGGGTGTAGAAGAGCTGCTGTCATGCGATGCCAAACAGACAGGGGTGCGAGAGAGAAATAATTGAAAAGTTGATGAAAGTTTGTTTTTGTTTGCGAGCGTGCACGCGGACAATTCCACACAAACCCATAATTCAAATAGGTACCTTGCGTTAATCTGCTTAGAAATGCGACTGGTATAAGTTTTGTTCCATCAATGCACGGGGCAAAATTTACTTTCGATGATGCTAGAATGGAAGTCACGTAGAAATGTATCCCACAGCACTGGGGGTATACCCTAGATTATTTGAATATAGGTGGTATGCACATTGACGTCAAGTCTTAATGCGTTGTGGGAGGGTACGTACAACAACTGTGTGACTCTAGTAATGCGGGGGAACAAATCTGTATCTAGGGACCCAGCTGTAATAACTACTGACATTCTGAAATAAATGGTTAGCTCATTGCGCCAGACTAATGATGATGCAATTTCTCTGAAATTTGGTTTTGGTTTTGTTTTTGTTTTCCATACGTTACTGTTGTAGGTGGTTTATTTATTTTGTGGATAGAACGTACCGATGTTTGTACGAATATGAATAAATGGTGCAAGCTTTAGATTTGTATGCAACATATGGAACGCTTATTATTAGCCCGACTTGCGTTTCTTGTTTTTTTTTTTTTTTTTTTTTATTTATTCAAACACCAAAAACATTTGCGATGACAGTCGAATCAAAGCGTTTTGAAACAAATCCTTATTTTAAATAAACAAGGCATTCGAATATAGAAGCAACAAGCAAAAGACAAACGGTCCACTTGACTTGATTTAAGTCACTGAGTTTGGTATTTTAAATCTCTCGGGGACACTCTTTTTTCGTGAATAGGGTTGAGCCCCCAAATATAAAAATGCATTGATTTACTTCCAACAAGGTTGCGTTAAACGTTTAACGCTACCATGTTTTTTCCCCTGAGTACCAAAAAGTATTGCATACTCAAAGGTGTGAGGGTACCGCTCACGCTTCAGAGTATGCAATGGTAAGAGAGTTTATTGTCAGCAAATGCTGGGACCTGGGAGAGGAATATTCTGTGGTGAAGATTAATTTCCAAAAATAATGACTAAATCGGCAATTAATGTCTTGTTGAAGTGAAACTTCTAATGCGACTTCCAACATTTCGTATCTTCCTTTAGTTGTCATAATCCCATTGTAAATGTTATAGATTTGGATATTTCTCCACTCGAAAATGATAATCGAAAGATGCGATCAATTGTGAATTGTAAGCAATGTTAATAAAGTCTGTCTTAAGGAAACGATATGATTTCACTAAAAATCAATTTCTATCCCTTCCTATTTTCATTTCCACATTACGAAGTTTCACTTCTTCCGCGCGGCGGGACTCCACGCACTGAAATAGCAACAATTTTCTAAACTACGAATATTTGCATGTTTGTACATATTTATAATAAAAAAAAAAAACTGCCTTTTCTCTGGTCAAACTACTTAGGTTATTCTACATCAGCTTTAAGATCGATTTTGACAGCAAACCAAGGAAAATAGCTTAGGTTTATAAACCAAGAATTGGAACGTTACAAAAGTGCGGAGTGTTCATTGGAAAATTAAATAAAACCCGGCTGGATAATGAAATAATTCCTCGATCATTTCAAGTTTCCCTGAGTTGTTTGCTCTTTTAAATAAAACTGTTAAAGCATTTTTTTTTTTTTCTTTTAAATAAAAACAAAAATATGTAAAAAAAAATCAATGTTATGTTAATTTTTTCGACGAGAGAAAGACTCAGTCCGTTAATCGGCCTATTGTGCATACCACTGGTGTTTAGGGGTTCCTTAACTGGTGACCCATGCGAACCATTTACTTCCGTTAATAAAGCTAAGAATATAATGGTGTAGCATAGATCACTAAGATCATTGAGGAAGGTTTCTTAAGTACGCCATCCTTAGATTGGATAGTGCATAGGGCAGCTGCAGAGAAGGTAGTTGACGGACTCTTCTTTATCCCTGCAGCTTCTGCAAAAGTCGTTGTATGGCAATCCAAGTCTATGCGCGTGTCTGCCCAGAATATAATGACCGGTACTGACATAAGCAACCAACGAGATACTAGGTCGGTTTAGTCGCAGAAACTCCTTGGATCTTTTAGTATCCAGTGTCGGCCAAGTAAACTTGGCAACGTCCCAATATCCAAGATGTTTACATCTATGCTGTGCTATTCGTGTTGTGTCCGCATTAATGATTTGTTTAGCGTAAGACAGCGGTGCATGCACGTTGTACAGACTAACGCTATCAACACAAAAATTCAAAATCTTAGATAGGTGTGTTTCTGGTGTTTGAATATTAAAACCTTTGTTGCGTATAGATCAGCAAACTATTGACAGAGTTATATCATCCATGCCATACCGAAATAAAGTGTCGTTTCTTTACTGCCGATAAAATAAATAGTTGCCGCAACAGGTCCTGAGAGACCCTAGGCCTAGCTTCTCACAACCATTCGTTTTGTGTGAGTTTCTCTTTTTTTTTGGAACGAATGGAAGGGATCTACAACTTACATCGGAAGTGTGTTTAATAGCAGAGTTCCCTTTTGGGTTCACTAGGGTTTGTTTGGGAAGTTCACAAGAGACTTTTGAGATGAGTGTTGATGTTGACAGGCATATCGCAAAATTAATTAGTTGAAAGTCTTTGAAGTTCTCTTCGAAAAGTTCACAATTTGAAAAATCAAACAGCAATCGTTCGAAACTAGGAACACCCTGTATGTATCAAATTTATTTGATGGGTATTTGATTAATTTAGTCAAAACTCCCTCTTCAAAGTCCGTTACATGGCTACAGCTATAAATGCATTTCAAATGAGCAGTGGTAAAAATCGCATCAACATTTTTTCTTCATTGGCTTAAGACCTACACCTTCATGTTTCGCTCAACTTTTATTATGCAATAGAATTGATGTGTTTGAAAGAGAAGCGTCATCCATAAAAATGTTATAGATATTCACTTTAAGTTGGCAGTTTGAACTCCTATCCCAATACCTTATTGATCGGTTTGCCTATTTCGCTACGCCTTACAGAAGGACTGGCGATTAAAGAAATAAATAAAAATAATACAAATGTGACGTTCACAATATCCCAATAGTCCTTGAGAACATATAATTTTCTTAATTATCGTTTCCTTCAAATACGGCTAATTACCTAAAAACATTTGTCACACTTGAAGCCGAATTTGAGTGGCATGTGTCCAGCGTGACCCCTGCTGAATTCCGAAAAGCCGCAAAAAAAAAGGGCCAATGAGAAAAAAAGGCCATTTCTAAAGCTATTCTGCATATTTAGTATTTCTGAACGATATTTAACAGGCATTGGCTCGCTATACACTATAATAGTGTTGTGATACGCAACTGCGGTACATTTGGAATGTTTTTATATGGAAATGACACATTTGAAAAATGTTTGAAGCACCTTTTTTCTGAAAAAAGGGTCAAAAGAGCAAAAACAAAATTTCGCACAACGGTCACGCTGGGATGTGGCCCAATGGGGAAGGGAATAATCCTAAGTTTTTTCCAGAGTTTTTCCCCAGTCCATCAGCCTTTAAAAGGACGAATCTGTACTACAAATTTCAATTATACTTACCAACACTTCCTTGGCTTCATCTTTCTCTTTTCGCATCTCGTTTACCACAATCTGTGTCTACATTGCGTCACTGTTACAGAAATAGAATATATTTCGTCAAATTTCTCTATTGCCACACTCTGTCCAATAATTATGAATATTATGAGGTTTTCTTTGTCGCCGAAATTCTTATATTTTTCGCTAAAAATGGGACACATTTTAAGGATTCTCTTTATTTTCGTTGCGCTTTTGTGTTTTTCCTTAAACAAGTTTCATCTGAAAGGAAAAGGATATCTATCTAAGTCATCCTTAGTTTATGACGTCAAGGTTTATGAACAAATTTATTCTGCTGGTCTGTTTCCGTGTGATAGCATTTCCCCACTGGGTTTATGATTTGTAGAGGGAATTTATTGCACATTTTCACGTGTTTTTATAACCTTGTGCTGGTGATATTCAAAGAAGCTTATTCTTGATATCCCAAGTCATGCCCACACGTGACTTAAGACGTAGACTATGCATTCAATTTTCTCGAGTTGAAAGTGAAATGAAGGAAATGAATACAACATTTAATTTCTTCGAAGAATGAGAGATATCTTCCGTTTCAAGGGAGAATGTGAAGTTGTTTCATTCAGCGGACTCGGTCGTGTTTACAACATTTGCCATAAGTATGTATACTCCCATAGACCTTACCACTAGAGTAACAAAATCTATACAATATACATTCTCTCAAGGATCGACCGGTAAAAAAATCGTAGCCCCTTATTTTAATTACTCGAAAGAACCACAAGCCAAAAAAAATCATAATTGGCACACTGGCATTTCTGTCCAGAAAGCAGCACCCACCATTCCATCACACAAGGAGATGACACCTACCGCATATAGATATCCAGCCACAGAAATATTGTTGACTTCAAAAAGAAAAAAAAAATAGTCTTGAACTTTGCTATTTTTGTTTATTTGAAGAATTGTGTACAAGGTGCCATACACCTACTCGATTGTTTTTTGTTTAAAACTCTTAACAATTGAGTTTATGTAACGCACATCTTCAGGTCACTGGCTTTGCCAAAGTACCAGACCAATTTTCTCCGAATCAAAACCAAAAAAAAACTGTTAAGTGATTGCTAAATGAAAAGTAATAACGGATGAAGACAACTGTTTTTAACTTTCTCCATTACGTAGTAAGAGAAAGATATTGTTTTCGTACAAAATTTCGAACTCGCAATGTTAATCAATTCTGACATTCCGATGATAGAGGAACTCAAAAAGGTGGGTCGCTAAATTCTGTCCGTCTGTCTATCTGACCCAAGGCGTACAGCCTTCGTTCAAACTTCAGATTTGGAGTTTGGGGGCTTACAGTTCGGGCCGTTTTTTTTTCCAAGGTAACCTCAATAATGGTACTTTCCATAAAAAATATTCACACCATATCGATTTATTCGAAAACGGCTCCATCGATTCCAACCAAAATTTATATTTCAGCTTAAGTAGACCCAGTTTTTGGCTAAAAGATAGAATAAGTGTACTTTGAAATTTGGACACATCTCGAAAACAGTCCGTACATTGTAACGAAAATTAACTTCTAAGATAATAATGGTCTATCCTAACTTAATAGCAAGTACAGTTTTTTACGGTGTTATTATTATTATATTATTATTTTTATTATTATAAATTCTTTATTAAGACATGACTTCGTGTCTGTCGGAGTTTTTTTATATTTATTTATATTATCGTACAATGGATTTTTGAAATAAAAAAAAGTAATTTAATTTTAGTTTTAGTTTTCTTTAGTTTTAATGAAATAACGATTTTGACCAAAAGGCATACTTAGAGTAAAATTGATGTTTCCAAAATGATTGTGCCCTTAATGTTTAATTCGAATCACCGAAAATGCTAATTTTAAGAACTGCTCATATCTCGAAAGCGCCATTTTCGATTTCGATAGAACTTTAAAAATCAAGTAATGCTCACATCCCGAACATTATCTAATACTCAGTTTTCAGCTAAATAGTCAAGCAATAGTATTTTTTAAGCCAAATATGCAATACCTATTTCTTATTGTCAAATTTTTCAAAAACAGCTCTAACGGTTTTGATCAAAATCGAACTCAATCGGTTTTGGAATTATTTCTCAAAAATTACTACCCAAAACCAAATATCCGAATTCGTATTATCTACTATCTACTACTTCCAATCATAGACACCTTAAACCAGTGCAAATAATCTATCCCATTGAAAAATAAAGACATGCTTCATCAGAAAACAAAAGCTTCTACTACGCTTGTCCTTGTATTCAAAAATATTGTGAAGTGTAAGAGCTTATAAAATAGTGCAGTAGATGGTGTTTATTACTCTCTATTACTGCCTGTTACTCAGAGCTTCAACTTATAAAAACTCACATTGTTATTTGTTATGTACTCTGCCATATCAAATGAATAACCTCAAAATGAATTTTATTTAACACTACCTATTCTTTTATTTTATGTACGGTTGTTTCTGAACTCAATTGACTCAACCGAACTTCTGATGAAAGAAAAAGTTTCGTGCAACATAGTTGTGTACTTTATTCTTTAAATGCTTGAAAATATATTCGAACACATATTTAGTTCGATATTTTAAGCAGAAAAGAATTTTTTTGTTTGTTATTTCTATACATCTAAACATCTATAGTCTCTGTAAAAAGGTAGCGTGTTACTGAACTTGGCTGCAAAAATATGTAACAGTGACTGCTTAAAATGTTACAAGGCTTTTAAGAGGTGGTTTCTTTTCAATAATTTATAGCTCTTTGCATGCACCCAAAATACATGAACTCATATAAATCTTTTTTATGGTAATCATGACATTGCCGCGCTCCAATATTCATAAGTGGTTTGAGTTAACTCCATGCTCAACTAGTTTAACTTTGAAGATTGATAACTTAATGCATGCCAATCGTGTACAATTGCAGTTACGGGCTATAGGAAATTTATTTTTATCCAAGTTCAAGGTCTAAATTTAATTCGGCCAATAACTCGTCCACGACAAGAACGTAATTACCTTCGTGTCAACCCCTAGTTTAGATACTAATACAGATGACTGTTTATGACAACCCGCCATTAACTGATCATTATCAGGCTCTAAACGTTAATCTTTCGTTTTGAAATTTTCAATTTTCCGCTTCCGCGAGTACTTTTTGCTAAAATTTGTCTCCGCACAATGAACGGCTTACTGCCTTCGGAATTCACCGAAAATTATTTTAATTTTAATTTCATAATTTGCATAATGCTACTTAATCTACACACATGAGTGTGCCTGTACAGTGTACATATGTAAATAATTGTGGTTATGTCCTTCACCCATTAGGCTTATTTACTGTGAAACTTCCCCTGTTCCACACCTATAGGCCAGTATCAGGTAAGATTTTGTTCAAGGGGAATCTAAACTGCGAAGCATTTTATTACGTGAAATAAATCCAAAAGCACTGTTATATACATAATCTCATTATTCAGAGAGGGCTCTTTATGATATTTTATATATGCGGGGACTTAGAAGCGTTGTGCTGGATAGTGACAAGCAGCAAAACTTTCTAGTTCCGGTATCCTTCGAAGGGCATCCATATTATCCACCGCACAGCCAATGGCAGCTGGCAGGCAGTTGGTAACCGCAAACAAATTCTATTTTCTTGGTGGCCTATATTGCCACACGATCTAGCACCAAGTGTCGTGTATGTCAGATAGGCGGTATCGATTGAAATTTAATCTAAAAGTCAACAGACGGTATTGTGCTTGGAAGGGTGCAAACATAGGAACACTACTGGCAGAGTGATAAAAGCACAAAAAAAGAAGAACGATTGGAAAACACAGGAGCTGAGAAAAATAAAGCACTCCAGAACATATTGTCATTCCATGGCATAGACACATTGATTTGATGTACTTGCCAATTAATTTCAATGAAACGCAATCAGCTGAAAGAGAGTCAATTAGCAAGAGGGCGTTCTTTTTTCATCTACACATCTAAAGGATTGCTATAGGTAGAAAGTTTTTTTGACAAGGCTTAGTAGATATATTTTGAATTTGAATTATTCACTCTACTGGCGACTCAGATGATATACCTTTCATCTTGAATTTGGTATGTCGTGCATGGGCAGACGTCAAACAGATTCTGGGGGTTGCCACGGTGAGCTGATCCCTGCCCGATCTTTTTTCATTTTCCGATGTTTGATCAAAGAAAATATTATATAAAACTGATGACAGAAGACAGTTGACAGGAGACAGGAGACAGAAGAAAAAAAGATAGGAGAAAGGAGACAGTAGACAGAAGACAAAAAACAGAAGCCAGGAGACCGAAAACAGAATACAGGAAACAGAAGGCTGAAGACAGAGTAAAGAAGACAGAATACAGAAGGTAGAATACAGGAAACAGAAGCCAGGAGACGGAAGATAGAATATAGAAGACAGGACACAGAAAACAGATATGCAGGAAACAGGAGACAACAGATAGAGTAGAGAAGGCGGAAAGACAGAAAGAAGAAGCCAGGAGACAAGATAGGATACAGAAGACAAAATGCAGGAGAAAGAAGACAGGAGTCAGAAGACAGAATACAGGAGACAGAAGCCAGGAGACAGAAGATAGAATACAGAAGAAAAAACACAGGAGACAGAAGCCAGGAGACAGAAGACAGAATACAGGAAACAGAAGGCAGAAGACGGATACACAGGAAACAAAAGACAGAGTACAGAGCAAAGAAGACAGAATACAGAGGACAAAATACAGAAGATAGAAGCCAGGAGACAGAAGATAGAATACAGAAGACAAAATACAGGAGACAGAAGCCAGGAGACAGAAGACAGAATACAGGAATTAGAAGGCAGAAGACAGAAGACAGATACACAGGAGACAAAAGACAGAGCACAGAGTAAAGAAGACAGAATACAGAAGGCAGAATACAGAAGACAGAAGCCAGGAGACGGAAGATAGAATATGGAAGGCAGAAGGCAGGACACAGAGAACAGATATGCAGGAAACAGGAGACAAAAGATAGAGTGGATATTAAGGAAAGACAGAGTACAGGAGACCGAAGGAGAAACCAGGAGACAGAAAATAGAATACAGAAGACAAAATACAGGAGAAAGAAGACAGGAGTCAGAAGACAGAAGACAGAAGACAGAAGACAGAAGACAGAATATAGGAGACAGAAGCCAGGAGACAGAAGCCAGGAGACAGAAGACAGAAGACAGAAGGCGGAAGAAAGATACACAGGAGACAAAAGACAGAGTACAGAAGACAGAATACAGAAGACAGAATATAGGAGACAGAAGGCAGGAGACAAAATGTGGAATACAGAAAATAGGAGCAAGGTGACAGAAGATAGATTAATACAAGAGACAGAAGATAGAAGACAAAAGATAAAAGACAGAGGTAGAAGGTAGAATACAGAAAACATAAAAAGGAGACAGAAGATAGAAGGCGGAAAATAGAAGACAGATATACAGAAGCCAGGAGACAGAAGACAGAATAGAGGAGACATGACATAGAAGACAGAAGACAGGAGACAAAAGACAGAATACAGAAGAAGAGAGAGGCAGAAAACCACAACAAAACACAGAACACATACAGATTATATACAAAAGTAATCGTTTGATGGAAGCACGTATCGAATTCGTCCCCTTCGCACCTCTATGCCCGATTAATAATAAGGAGACAATTATGACTCAGTCTATATAGCATAATCGTATCTCCATCGCCTACGCACACGCAAAATTGAGGTCAATTTAAATGCTTCCCCGAATGTTGAATTGTTAAACGTGCAGAGTTCTCAATGGACTATGCGATAACTTTAATAATTAGGTGTGCCCTCATTCATGTACACTGCATAACGTTCACTCCGTGAGCCATCGTGGTTGCTCTCCTGCCTGCTGCCTGCGTCGGAAAACTTGAGGTAACATTCATCTTCATTCGAGTTGGAACATTTTTGTAAGTACTTTATTCGAAACTTTAAGAGGGAGAAAAAAAACACTTCCCAGTGTACTACGCAGAATATTGTACTTCTTAATCGGTGGCACCCTGATGACTATCGTTGAATAAAAGACGCGGACATAACCGAACAACACTCATCGTAATTAGGTATCTTAATTATGTCAGTTTTGTACTTTGTCCCTATACCTATACCGTCGACTGAAATCGTATTCTCTGCTCCATTGCTAACCCTCTTCGTTGTGCTTAATCATGGTCCTGTCATTCCTGTGTTCAAAAATCGATTGCTGGCACGGATCCCGTTCCGAGATGAACATATAGAGATACTCGTAGACGCTGGCATGGCCTAGTTGCAGTTGTTCTCATCCTTAGTATCTATGAGAGAATGTTCTGTTCATGGAGGTGGAAATTTATTGCAACCGGAAGAAGGAAAAACAAGGGGTTAGATATACTTTATGTTTCGCTTTAAGAATATGGTCTAGCTGTGGTGTTGCCAGGCTTTCTTTTGTTTTAGAACAAATGATGAACTGATGAATCCAATGACACAATTTCAGAATCATTTAATATTGAACGTTGAGTCGGAGTTGGTTACTCAAGTGTTAATGGACCAACGGAGATAGGTATTGCCATCGACATATTTTCAACTTTATAACATGTATGTTGGAATCTGGAGACCTATGTAAAGGGTGATTTTTTAGCTGGTTTGGTTTTGGAAACACTGGTTTTGACAGCTGACGTGTGTTTAGTACCTTGTGTCACTGTCAAACAGCTTCAGTTTGGTTTGCAATTTAACCATGGATCGTCTTACAAATGAACAACGCTTGCAAATTATTGAATTTTACTATCAAAATTCGTGCTCGGTTCGAAATGTTCATCGCGCGCTGCTTCCATTTTATGATCGGCACTCTCGACCTTCTGAGCAGTCTATTCGGAAGATTGTGACCAAATTTCGCACCAAATTTACTTTGTTGGACATTAAACCACCAACACGTTTACGTACTGTGCGTAGTGAAGAAAATATTGCGGCCGTATCAGCTAGTGTGACAGAAGACCGCGAAATGTCGATTCGGCGCCGTTCCCAGCAGTTAGGCCTTTGTTACAGCACTACGTGGAAAATTTTGCGGAAGGATTTGTGCGTAAAGCCTTTTAAGATACAGCTTGTGCAAGAATTAAAGCCAGGCGACCTACCACAACGCCGAATTTTTGGTGAATGGGCTCTTGGAAAGCTGGCCGAGGATCCGCTTTTTTATCGAAAAATTGTGTTCAGCGATGAGGCTCATTTTTGGTTGAATGGGTACGTAAATAAGCAAAATTGCCGCATTTGGAGTGAAGATCAGCCAGAAGCATTGCAACAGCTACCAATGCATCCCGAAAAAGCCACTGTTTGGTGCGGTTTATGGGCCGGCGGCATTATTGGGCCATATTTCTTCAAAGATGATGCGAATCGCAGCGTTACTGTCAATGGTGAACGCTACCGAGCGATGATAACAAACTTTTTTTTGCCCGAAATGGAAGTTCCTGACTTGCATGATATGTGGTTTCAACAAGACGGTGCCACATGCCACACAGCACGCGAAACAATGGCGCAATTGCGAGGCGAGTTTGGTGAACAGTAAATTTCACGTTTCGGGCCGGTCAATTGGCCGCCTAGATCGTGCGATTTGACACCATTAGATTTTTTTTTGTGGGGGTATGTCAAGGCTAATGTGTATAGGGACAATCCCGCTTCGATTGACGCACTGGAAGCCAACATCCATGCATTCATTCGTGAGATACCGGCCGATATGTGTGAAAGAGTATGCCGAAATTGGACTCAGCGGATGGACTACCTGAGACGCAGCCGCGGTCAACATTTGCATGAAATTATCTTTAAACATTAAATTGCAAGGTTCAAACTATCGATTCAAATAAATATTTCATTCATTTTTTCGAATTTTTTGTGTTTTTTTTTTTAAAAAAGTTCTAAGCCTCTTAAAAAATCACCCGTTATATACATATGATGCGGAGTTGATTGAAGGAATTGTTTGTTGCATGAGCAATGAAGTGACAAAAACAAAATCGGACACTTTCACTCTTCGACTAAGTTTCTACGATCATCAAGAAAAGTATAGTGAAATCTTCCCTAGGCATATATGGATGATCGCAACATTTTCGTCCGCCATGAAGATTTGATTAAATTTTTGCTGATGAGCGCTTTTGTTCTATTGTACACCCTTCTTACGCCTCAGAGAGGTATACACCCTCATAAGAGTTCTCTCATAACGCATAATTCCTTTCGAAAACATTTTAGAGGTTCTTGTACTCGATTTCTTTTGCATGGCCACCACGGGCACGCTTGCATAAGTCCAGACGCTGAACCCAGTTTTCGACGGTTTTCAAGCATAAATCGGCCGATACTGCTGCAATTTCACGTTCGATATTCGTACGAAGTTCATCAATCGTCACTGGCTTGTTGGCATAGGCCATAGACTTGACGTAGCCCCACAGGAAATAGTCTAACGGCGTCAAATCGCACGACCGAGGCGGCCAAGCGACTGGACCATTTCGTGAGATAACACGTTCTCCAAACTTGGTTTCCAATAAATTGATTGTGACATTCGCTGTGTGGCTTGTGGCGCCGTCCTGTTGGAACCACATGTCCTCCAAGTCCATCTTATCCGATTGGGGCCAAAAATATTCTGTTATCATTGAACGGTAGCGATTCCCATTCACAGTAACGTGCCGGTCTTGATCATCACGGAAGAAGTACGGCCCAATGACGCCGCCGGCCCATAAACCACACCACACCACACCAAAACCAAACCAACCCAACGCTCGAGAACGACGTGTGAGAGACACATTTGGGCTTTCTTCAACTGAAGCCTCAGCGGCACCAATATTCTCGACACTTCGGGCACTACTTTGTCTCACTGGCACGGGAACATTTTGTACTGTGCCTGTGGATTCAAATATTTCCACTAGACGCTCAATTGTTGATCTGCTAGGACGATTATGACGACCATAAATTGGACGTAGCGCTCTTAACGTTGAGGCCACTGACACCGAATTTCGGTAGTAAATTTTAATAATTTCGACTCGTTGTTGGCTCGTACATTTTTCCACCATGAAATGACAAACCTTACTGAAGAGAAATGTTAAAAGAGCAGCAAGAAATTCGGCGTCGTTTGCTGTCCCTGTCGCTCTACTTTTGTAGCGTCCCTGTTGAAAAACCCATTATTTCCTCATCAGATGGAAAATGCTGATATTTTTGCCCATTGGTGCAAAATATTTGGTTCCAGACCCAAATAAAGGGTTTTCCAATAAGAGGTGTTATTTTGGTATTCAAAGAAAAATTCCATTTTTTGAGATAAATGATCGGATGCTTATTTCATAATAAATAGGAAGGTATGCCGTTAATAATGAAAATTAATACCATCTAAATGGCCACCACGAACACGCATACAGGACCATATCCTTTCACAATAACACCTCTTATTGAAAAACCCGCTCCAGTTCCCTCATCAATTCTCGATCCATCTGTGTACCACTTTGTTGTGTGATTGCTCAATCTGTGAATTGTGGATTCGCTGCTCCAGTTCTTATTATTGCTGACTTAAGCAACTAAGTTCTTTTGGAAATCAAATCTTTTGATGATATCGTCTCTAGAAAAGGCCAATGATGGTTGTTTTTTGAGTTGCGTCAAACTGTCTCAGTGACAGTACTCCTTCCTTGGCCATTCTTAGAATGGGTTACTTACACATTCTTCAACCACGAAGTGCAACGGATTTAGTTCCAATAGCTCTTCCGTAGCTGCGGTTTGGCAGGTTCTCATGACCCCTGTAATACATAGGCATGCCAGTCTTTGCACTTTATTAAGTGTCTTAGATCTGGATGTGAAAAGTTTTGCGTGGCAGGGTACAGGCCAATAACATGATCAGTGCTTCCACGTTCCCTAACTAGCCAAAACATCTTGAATCGTGATAATGTTTAGGTAAGTTTTGCTCATATTCAGGCGAAAGCTCACCAAAGACAAAACGTCCGTCGCCCAGCTCCGTATTTTACATAAATCAATATAATTATAGAAAAATACATGCCGGGGTTACAAGCACACGAGCACTTTCACTTCTACTTAAGGAACACCATTTATTACCTTTTCGAAAGATAATCATATACAATTAAATCAGCTTAGTAAATCCAAGACTGACAGCCATTTTTATTAGACACCTAAATAATAGTCAAACATAATAAACATTTCTGCGTCCCCCTCCAGCACCTATCCATCAAAACTTATAGACATTCCCTTTCAGTTGATTAATTGATTTTAAATGCAAATAACCGAGTTGTAGGCCTAATGGATTTTCATCACCACCCCCAGTCTCTCTGCAGTGTCTGTTCACACAACACAAAAAAGCTCCAACACGCACACAGATCCATGTGACATAACAAAAATAAGTGTTAAGCTACACACTCGATAAGATAAATTATACTTTATACAATGCGACTCGAAATACACTCACTCTGAGTGTATTGATTGCTGAAGTGAGGTCACTGATAGCCGCATGGCAATCGGGAGAAGTTTGTTTGTTTGTCCTTTGTCCGAGTGGGTGAACAGGGCGACTTTTTTGTATGGCTAACTGCCGTGTGAAATCATTTGTTTGTATGGCAATGGAATGACGTTCATCTTATGTCTACTCAAAGTGTGAATGGAAGACTGATGGCCTACACGTTACATGGTAAACTGTGATTAATGGGTCGTAGTAGAGTATATGTACGCATCCTTTAAGTGTGATTCAGTTTTCCCCACAAAAGCATGACAACGTAAGTAATCATAAATACAATAAAACTCAAAGTCATATTTGTTACGGATATGACAGAGCCATTGCTTTGGTAAAGGTTATGATTTTCCTACAAATGCTGCATGATTTTACGATACATTCTTCGAAATTGTTAAAGCTGACTTTGTATATTATGTAGCCCGGCGAACTCCATTCCTCCAAATTCGTTAATGTTTAATTAATATAAATTTATATTTCCGAGCATGCACAACGCATACTACTTTATTTGATTCAAATTACAATTACAAATTTTAAATATTTTTTTTTTTGTATTGGGAGTGGCACTACCTATTTCCTATCCATGCTATTTTTTTCCAAAGTGCGGTTCTACGAGTATTATCAGGTTTAAAGACAAATCTGCGATCGTCTGAGCTCATTTTCTCTATCGCCGATTTAAGCATTGTAATGAAAGCGTTGATTGCTTATATAAATCGTTACAATTGTCGAATAACGTTTCTTGACACTTCTGTTTGCCCTCTGTACAGCCTATCGACTTGATCATCCCCCGACAAAATGAAGTACACCTGCGAATATTGGTGTACGTCATCATTTACTGGCAAGAACGCACCCATCCGATGGTAAATTTGGCCTTGAATCTGTTAATAGAATGACTTTGCGTGATGTATTACCCTGCAAGTCGGCATGAAACCAGTTTTTTGAATGATTTTTGTTCCCAACGAAGTTATACGGAAACAGTTGTTGTTCTGTCGAATGTTCTTTAGAAATCATCCGATTCAAAGAACGATTTTATTAGCTCCGGAGGTAATAATTTCACTTTGTCACTCGCACAGCAAAGGCCGGTCGTTTCGCCTTTAAATTGTAGTCATAGCTCCAATATCGAAAATCGCATCGCCGCCCTAGTTTTCTGTTCGTTGATGTTGAAATTGACACTCTTCGATTTAAACTTTTGCTCAGCAGCTGTACGATTTGACGTAGTTCTCATTACTTGCACTCTCAAATTGCTTGCCTATTGGTCTGGTCTTATGCCATGCGATGTCCCATTCTTCGCGTTCTTCTTCAGTTTAACTTCCTTGCTTGCCTTGTTCGTCGGCCACTATATGCGCGCGGTCGTCTTGGCATTTCCAAAATATCACTGAAATTTACTTTTTAACAACTATTTTGTCCGCGTCTAAGCGTTTTACAAAATTTGTACCTTATCAAATGTATAAAAGCAATGAAACTGTTGAATCGATGCACAAGATCAAAAACAAACCATTACTGTTGTTGAAACGTATAGTCCATTAGTCTGAAATTCTCGATTTCCGCAATTTACTTCTTGAAACCAAAAAAAAAAATCCGCACATACGTAGTTCAGTTAAATTCATTTTTGACATAGAAAAGTCAAAATAAATATTTAATAGGAAGAATCATTGGATGCTATATCAGGAACGCACGGCGATTTTCCGGAATTTTCACTCTTCATAAACCTGATATACAGCAATACGAACAAAACCAAAAAAGAATCATGAAAATCGTCCAAGGGGTTATCGAGTTATAACATCATCGAGTTTCTAGATTAAATGCGTCTTGCATTGAACGATTTGGCTGTGGCATGCCCAACTTGCACAACAAATTGCCACTCATGAGCAAACACATATCCTCGATCAAAATCAAAGCTTTGTTGCGCATTTCATCTGACATCTCCAGTTCATTATCCGATGTCACAGTGCGAATTCGATGCAAAATATCGTCGGCCATAATATCATCTTTGTATAATCAAAGTACCTATCTACTTCATTTCAGAAAGTTACTTAATGTATGTAACATAGTAAACATAATTTATTACAACAAACTTTTTGTGTATATTTAAAAAAAAAAAAAAAAAAAAAAAATTGTGGACAACAACAATTTGCTTGGAAAATAATTAAATAATTGAAAACAACAATTGCTTTTAATTTAAAATGTTTTTCTTTTATTTGAAGTGTCACTACTCGATTTCTATCCAGTATCTTTTTTTTTCAAAGTGTATTTCCCCATACAAACTTTCATAACCTCTTTCATCCCCTCCAAGTTTTGTTTTCGCGACAAAAAGTAAATAAAAACCTGATATACAGCAATACACGAACAAAACAAAAAAATAACTATGAAAATCGTCCCAGGGGTTATCGAGTTACGTCATCATCGAGTTACACCCCGAAAGAATTATATATTTAGAAGATGGAAGACATAGGTTTTTTTTTTTTAAGTAGAATTACCTTAGAAAATTGAAGAGATTGAGGGAAACATCCATTGCTGAGTTTAACACGAAACTCAACACCTATTTTTTGGTAGATGATTTTTGAAATTCGCACAAAGAGTTCACAAACAATCACTTATCCAGACTTAACCTCTTTTTGATGGATCTGAGAAATCTTTGATGCCGAAGGCTACAGGTTACAGTTCAAATATGAATTTCCGACGCCAAGCAGTACGTAGAATCCAATTTAGCCTCGCCGCAAAGACCTATCTAGGCTAGCCATAAAAATACAAGAATTTTCTAGTTGCCTTTGTTTTTACCCGACTGGACGCGTATCCTATGTACGTTCCTACGTGACGCCCTGTAGCCCAACCGGCTTGACCGATTTTTAAGAGTGAGGTGTCATTAAATTGTTATTTTTTCCCGGAGTGTCATTATTGTCCTTCCCAGCGTTGGTCGCTTTTCTGTTTACCGGAAGTATTCTATCGCTTTTAATGAAAAATGTTTTTTTTTTTCTAAGCTTCATATACAGTTTTAAGTCTAATACATTATTGCACATTCCTTTCGATTTTAGAATACAAAATGCCTCCAAACAGTCAAGTGGAAGAGGCTGCGGAGCAGGTCGGCGAGGAGCTCAAAATGGAAGTAACAACCCCCGCGAGTAGCTTTAGGGAACGGAAAACGACTCTGGCACCGAGAACAACAACAGCACTAGCTGCAGATGGTAAGTTTTTTTTTTGAATTCCCCTACTTTTGACTTGATTTATTTAAAAATAAAAATAAAACACAGAAGTGGAAACACCTACGACGACTGTACCCTTCGAGGAGGAAATCGAAAAAGTCGGAGAAAAAACCGTAAAAATCGCAGACAAAATCGCCGACGAATTCGCAGAGCAAACCGGCCTACCACCATGGGGTGCGGTGGCGGTCATTATCGCCATATGCCTTGTCGTCCTTGGCCTATGTTTCTTCTGTGTGCGCAGATTTCTTAAGAAACGACGGACCAAAGATGGTAAGGGTAAGAAGGGGGTCGATATGAAATCGGTCCAATTGCTAGGCTCGGCGTACAAAGAGAAAGTAAGTATCAAGCCGTCATTATTATCTTAGTAGTTATTGGGTTCTGGTATGTCATAGGTTCAGCCTGATATGGAGGAATTGACCGAGAATGCTGAGGAGCAAGACGACGGCGAGAGCAAGCAGAGTGAACAAAAATTAGGCAGATTAAATTTCAAGGTAAGTTGAGCTCGCAAACTGTCGGTTTGATCGGTTGTGAGCGATGGAATAAGAGACGATGCAGATCTACAACAGAACACTGTCAACTTTTTTTTTTTTTGTATAGCTACAATATTTTGTATAGAATAGGTTGCAGCGATGATGGTATAAAAGTATGCGGTCAAGTATTCCGTGGTGTATCATCTCATGCATTCGATTACATTCACTTGCCATCGGAGTCATTAGTCAGCCCTACTTGGGGTTTCTTTATCGTAATGAATTATATTTAAGATCCGCATTCGAAAATGTCAGCTGGAAGGCTTCCAGCACATACTTTCGGAAATTGAAGAAGGGCTCTATTTAATTCGCTTTACTTTTATCAATCATGTTGTCAATTAAAATGTTCATAATTAACATTTGAACATAGAAAAACATTTCCCTCAAATGGCACAACAATTTATTTGTGAAATTATTTGTGGCATGCTTTCACTTGTAGATTATAAACGGAGAGTGGAACTACTACCTTTTTTTTCAAAAAATAAAGCAACTGGCATTGAAATTTTGATACATTTCTAAACTACCTTTCCTTACCGCACTTTGCAGTGCCTTTTCATTTACCCAGCCACAAGGCATTTCAATCAAACGCAGCTGCTAAAATCCTCAACATAAAATTTACAATCATCTAACTGGTTAAAGCACAATACCACCATACGAAAATAATTGCCCAGAGATATGTATTCTCTGAACCCTCTTTATGTACGACATTGAATGAGTTATCCCCGAAACCTTTGAAGAGAAATCTTTTTTCGTTTTCCATTAAAAAAAAAAACTCATATCCTTTTGTTTTCGGCAGATACATATTTTGTTCCACCCTCGATTTAACTGTGAAAGCGATACCCGCACACCCACCCGAAGTGACCTTTCATTGTTTCAAATTCTGCGAAACGAGGAATTACTTTCCTCATTATTAATGGCTTTGCCAGAAGATTGACGAGCTTTCAAACTCTTAATTCCACTTAAATGGAAAAATATCAACACAAATCCTCACATGGGAAGTTGTTTCCGAACTTTGCAAATGGGAAGGCTGTCCGATGAAGAGGAGAGATAAAAAAACACCACTCACATTACTCACCATCATTCAACACACATTCACTGAGCAAACTTCGATGCAACGAAAACTAATCCATCTAATAATCTTTCAACAGCTTGAATACGACTTTAATTCAAACAGCTTAGCGGTAACAATAATACAGGCTGAGGATCTGCCTGCCCTGGACATGGGTGGCACGTCAGATCCCTACGTCAAGTGTTACCTGCTGCCGGATAAAAAGAAGAAATTCGAAACGAAAGTCCATCGTAAGACCTTGAGTCCTGTCTTCAATGAGACGTTTACATTTAAGGTGGATGCATATATAACAAAAAAACATTTATGCAGCAAACAAGTTAACTGTCCTTATTTTCAGAGTTTACCATATGCCGACGCCATGAACAAGACCCTAGTATTCGCGATCTTCGATTTCGATCGTTTCTCCAAACACGACCAAATTGGCGAGGTCAAGGTGCCCCTATGTACCATTGATTTGGCTCAAACCATCGAGGAATGGCGTGACCTGGTCAGCGTGGAAGGCGAAGGTGGACAGGTATGTAACTCTCAAACACGACCAGCTTATTTTTGGATTTTTTTTTTTTTTTTTTTTTTCATTTTCGTTTAATTTTTTATAACAAAAATACTTGTAAGAAAAATAAGGTATATAACACAATTGTAAATTGCGAAAGTCTTTTCGAATAACAACAGAGAAAATTAACGAAAACTTATATAACTGATAAAACTTATCCACACCCAGTTCAAAAAGCTGAAAAATCGAAAACTTTTTTTATTTTTACAAAAACAAATTCAACACAATTTTTTAACAAAACACACACAGTGCATTTATTAAGATAGATATATTTCTCTTTTATGTATGAATTGAAATTGAAGCAAAACAAAAAGTATCTATTATATTTTTACAGAGTTTTAATTTGTATTTTTATAAATGTGGGAGGGTGATTTTTTTCTACAGAAACTTACTGAAGAATATTTCCTATTTTTCTTTTTCCCCCTCACTTTGTTTCGACCCTTCGTAGAAGGTAAATACAAGAATATTACACAACAACTACTACTACTACTTAACTTCTTCTGATAAAATATGAACAAGGTCAGAGATTTTCATTTCATTTTCATTTTTTGTAATACTTACTTACTTATCCGAAAAAAAATAAATAATAATAATAATTACTTAACACTAATTTTTTATGTTAACAGCAGAGCATTTTATTATAACAGAGATTGTTTAATATTGGATACAATTTTATTTTATATAAAAAAAAAAGCTGATTGATTGGATGATGCTATTGAGAAAGAAATTGAGTTTTATATTGGAGTTTTTTTATTTTGTTTTCGATTTTTTTTTGCAGACAAATTTTGATATTTAGCGATCATTATTCGGCTGTTTTGTATCCTTAACTGCACCGTTTACTTTCGTTTAAGTTTCTATGATTATTACATGATGAGAGCTAGTGACTAGTGGTAGATTAAAGTGCGGGCCAAAGTGGATAGAACTGATTTTCTTTTAGATTGAATAAAGTAAATGCCTCTTGCCATAATTGTCATTAGAAATTAACTTTGTTATGTTGTCTCTCAAATTTAATATAAATATGGGTACCGGTGGGTGCTTTTTTATAAACCATACTGATATTGCGGAAAATCCTATATATGTAGTTCACTGGGTTGGCATGTAGATTACTCGAATGTAATATACGCGAGTTTTCTACGTAGATTACATGAGGTAGATTACTCGGTCTGATTCGCCATGTATATTACATAATGTAGAATAAATATATTTTTTTTAATTTATTTTTTTTTATTCATGAAATATTGAAAATGTATACAAAAATAAGAATGAAATTATATTTCTTTACGTTCATCGTCCTCATCGTGAACACAGAAATCGTTCGATCGCAAGGAAAAGTAGACGTTGACCAATTTTATAGATGTTGCAACCGACAACCTATTTCGCGCCTCACTATGAACAAATGATCAATTTGAAAATAAACGCTCCAACTGCGCAGTCGATGCCGGTATCAACAGCAGTTTTGTCGCGAGCCCTGCAAGTTATGGATGTTGAATCACTGCGTAGAACCAGTATGTTTTCGGGGATGTTATTTTTTTCTTTCCAATGAAGCAAAAATTTGTTCGCCTGAATTAAACAAAGGGAAAGACTCCAAACCATCTGAATCCAATAAATCAAAAAGATATTCGTGCACTATGCCTTTCTGCAGATCGTTCAATTTTCGGCCGCGATAAACTGGATGCAAAAAGTTCGCTGCCATTGTAACGTTGTTGAAGACGTTACTTTTCGTGCAGCGAATTTGGGCGAGCGTTCGAAGCTATCCAGGCGCTTTGTCGAGTAAATCAAGCCATTCTTCGTCAACGTCTGCAGCTGAAGATTCAATTTTTTGGCACAAATTGATGAGTTTGCCGATTGGATCATAAGCATATATTCATGCATTTTTCTCACCCACTCTACAAAACTTGCGTTGAATAGTAGATGAGTTACATTTGGATCCGGTTGTCCCATTTTGGCATCTTCATCGTCACTCTTTTCATAAATGGCAAATTATCTATGAATGATTTGAGTGCATTACGAGAGCTAGCAAAGCGAATCAGCGACCACGTTATGTCGATTTGAGTTCGAATTGGTTCATCCATCGATCAGCAATGTCATTTGCCGGTTCATTTTCGCAATCAATCCCTAGTTTCGCTGCTCAATTTTGTGGTGAACTTCGTCCAACAGCGCCGTAGCCATTTTTTTGCGATTCGGTGGACGTAATGCTTTGACGAATTTCTTGAAACAATCGGAATCACATGCAACAAATGGCACATTGCAACCGTAAACAAATTCGGCATGAAGAAAATCAATTCTGTCACTTTCAGTTGAACTTATTTTATCCATGAAATGACTGATTTTTGGTTGCTTCGCTGCTGGTGGGGTCGAATTCAGTCGGTCCGACTGTGGAGAGCTTGTAACAAGTACATATCCTTGGAATAATGGCGACGTTGACTAGCAAAATTAATATTGTGAAGCAAAAGCAAATAACAAAAGCAAAACAAATTCGTACAACCGATAAAACGACACTGCCACTATCAGCACAATTTGTTTGTAAAACCTCAAAATTGGGTGCCGCGGTGTCGCTGCAATCGGCGATTCCCTCCAAATCTTCGTCTTCGTCAGCATCAGTATCAATTATCGCAGTACCACATTTTTTGCTAAAACAATCAACACAACAAAAAGAAATAAACTAAATTATGAAAAAAGAGACAACACACCAAGTTAATAGATGGCCAATGTAAAATTAATTATTAACCGATGCGCAATCAATCGTGACTTACACGAATTTAATAAAGTATTTGAACATAACTGGCATTTAGCAGCCAGTGGGAGCATTTACAAAAGTTCACTATTAAGGTTTTCTACATGTAGAATACGTGTGTAATCTACATGGTTTATGTAGATTACATCGGCCGACTGAAAGTCATGTAGTTTTGCCAAGCCAGAGTTCATAATAGAATCGCCAGCTTAAAAACCTTTCAAAAAAAAAACGGAACCAAAAATCGGTTGTGAGATTGTCTTCTCAAAGCTCTCTTTTGACTGTGATTGTATTTCATTTGCTGTTCAGTTCAAATAGAGTAAAAATAAAATTACTGCAATCTTTGCAATATGCACAACACAATTCTGAATTACGACGAATGTCAATTCCTGTTTGGCAGACGCTCTTAAAAATATACAAACATTGGTCCCGTTTTTTGAGATGTACACATAGTAAGCAGCTTAAAATTCGATGGCACATTAAAGGCATGCAATAGTTGATAACTCTTTTCCAATTCCATCAATCGGTACCTACTGCCAGATCAGTCTCTTGTGAAATAAGTACACTTTACAAACCATTTGTAGTCGCAGTAGCTTAGTGGTTAGTGTGTTGGACTGCTATGCGGGGGTTCAAGGTTCGAATCCCGCAAAAAAAAAAAAAAAAAAACAATTCCGCCTTTGTAGGGTTTTTTCCGCTGCGCTACCTCTCGCGAACGTCTGACAAACATCCGAGAGTATAACTGTCTTGAAAGAGCTTCTCAATTAGCCGTTTGGAGTCGGCATAAAACTGTAGATCCCTTCCATTCGTTCCAAAAATGAAAAAAACTCACACAAAACGAATGGTTGTGAGAAGCTAGGCCTAGGGTCTCTCCAGGCCTGTTGCGCCAACTATTTATTTATTTTTTTACAAACCATCTCAAGGTAGATTGGTCTGCACTTTAAAGCCTAGCGTAGGACTTACGTATAATCACTCACAACGCAATTTCTACACAAAAACTAAGACGATAGTTTGTTTTTCTTTTGAGTTACCTTTAATACTATATTATATAGAAGTTCTACTGATCGTTTTTTACGCATCCTTCTACTGACCTTTGGAACAATTGAGTTTTTTGTCACACGAATTTTTTCAGAAAACAGAATTTTTTTTTTTTCCTTACTTCTTTTTTTCTTAGAAGTTGCACACATATTTCTTATGCTCTGCTAGAAGTGAAATGATCGCTAAACAGTTTTTTTTTTTTTTTTTTTGTACAAAACAAATTTTCATTCTTTTGAAACATTTCAATTCCAATTCGATTCACTTAAGTAAATCAGCGCTACTAATTCTCTAAATAAAAACATAACATTTTACATGTATTATTTTCATTGGGAAACTATTTTCTTTTATGTTTTTTTATCAAAAAAAAAAATATATATATATATATATCTATAAACACATGTGTTAAATTTGAGTTATATGTATAGCTAATCCCTCTTGTAGACAGTAACATGTTTCACAACGCAACACAGTAAATCAGAGCCCGTACCTATAACAAATGTCACTTTTAAAAATTAAAACTTTTCAAACCAAGAAAAATAATAAAATAAAAACACAACTATTCAACAAAAAACACAGTGTCTCTCTATCTCTTTCTCTCTCTTTTTTTCTCTCACCACAACACTAAATGTTAAACTAGTTTTTTTGTCAATAATTGTTCATTTTCTATTGTATTGTTGAGTTGTCCCCAACCCCTCTTCGCCCACTATGTCAATCATTTTTAACTTCTGCTGTGCTTACGCCTGTGAATGGTTGTGTCTTTCAAAAACAAAAAAAAAAAACTAATTGAAAAATGTATCAAAAATTATATGAAAAAAAAATCGCATTTAGCATACAAAATAAAACCACAAATTGTTACAAATTAAAAAATCAAAATCCCAAAATAAACAACATGCATGCTTCGCTTACAAATGAACATTTTTACTTACTCGTAAAACCATCTTCTTTTTCTCGAAAACATTATATAACATTTAAATATTTATCCTCTTTCAAATCATAATTCTTCAATTTATGTATCAGAAAAGAAAAACAATTATAATTCATTTTATATCAAATTTAAATCTATTAATTTATTTTTTTAATATTTAATTTTTTTTTATCGCTAACGAAACAAATTATCAATCAATCCATACCTATTGCCAAAATTACCAATCAAAATTCTATCTCGCAAACTAAATCATCCACGTAAGTATAAAAATTAAAAAAGAAAGAAAAAATTGAAACAATTATTCGTATTCATATTGTGTTTGTGTAACGAAATTGTGTATTGTTTTGTGTTATTTTAACTTTTTGTTTGTTAATGGAATTGGTGTAATTTTCACGTTTGACATTGTTGATGTTGCTATTCATTGGAAACTATATTAGAACTGTGATTGAGTATCTGTTCCGCTAAATTTCGGTCATCTGCTTTTGTCTTGTTTTTTATGTTGCAAAATTGTTGTTATTTTATTTTAAGGGGCTTGCTTAGGTTTAGGTAAAAATGTTATTACTTTGGTCCCCTCGGAAGTAAAAATCGATGTCACATTCTACGTAATAATTTTTAAATCCAATTAGAAACCTTTTTTTTAATAAAGAGCTCTCAGACACAAAAATGTCATGTTCATTGTACGGTCAAAAAGAATGCCCTTGGAAAATAAGTTGGAAAATGAAGACATACCAACCGAAAATTGGAAGCATTTCTGAAAAAATATCAGCTATAGGAATATCAACGTTCTAGTGACATACATAATAATTTACTCACTTAGACACAGTCTGGAATGGAACTGGGAGTCAATCAGTTAATCACTAAGCCTCCACCTCCAGTTGTGCCCTACAAGTAAAATGAGGTCGACTTTGACAAGTGCATGCCACATGTTATCTAAATCTTAACCAGTCTCCTAAATTTAAAAATCAAATCTCTCAAAAAACTTTTTTAATGTGACCTTCTACACAGGCCGTGGCTCTTTAAAATATTAGTTCTTTGATATACCTTTGAAATATCATTTTTCCAGCATTCATTATTGTCGACGCGATCACGGCGTTAAACAGTTTTTAAGATAATTCTTCTAGCTAAATTCCATAAAACATAAAGCGCATAAAGCAAAAGTAAATGGAGATAAAATTAAAGAACTTTTCCAGAATGCGGTTGAATTTCGGCCACCGGGATTTCGTTGTTGTTATTAAAACCAAAATAAATTGTGGAACCCTAAGCGAAATCTTGCAGTTACCAGAAATAAGCTTTAAAAAGCTGAAAATAGCAATGCCCTTGTAATATTATTATTTTTAAATATTTAGTAAAAAAAACTAAGAAATATTTTTGTAATAACTGTAATGTTACACAGAGCTTCGATAAAACGGAAACATTTATTTATTACATTACTTAAAATTAACTTTTAGAATATATTTAGTTGTTTTTTTTTTTTAATATACATTATATTAGATTTAGTTTGATGGTTATAAATCTTTGGACAGGTTTAATCAAAATTTTAAAATTTACTCACTTTTTACATTTTTACACATTTGGCCAGAAGCGAAAACCAGCCAAGGGTTTAAAATTAAAAACAATGTTAATAAAAGTGGTTGCAAGTAAAATTGGTTAAGCTTAAACAGATGACAAACAGGTTTTGAGTAATCGGAATACCGTTGTCTGATTATTTTATGTATATGTAAAGTGAGAGCTATGTCGGAAAATAAGGTTTCTGTGATAATATAACTTTTGTCTGCATGGTAGCGCCTTAAAAACAGTTTTGACTGAACAATTTTATTCATCGCAAACTTGATTAACTTAAACCAAAAATATTGGGCCAAACTTAAACTGAAGTGGTGAACAGTAACCAAAATATGGGTTTAATTAAAACAAAATTTCTACAAATCAAATAACATGGAAGCATGTTACTAATAGCAATCGAATGTAACTTCCGACTAAACATTTTATGATGGGTAAATAACTTTCTATAAATTTTTCGTCTAAGACAATGCCAACGAGTTTAAAATGCAATAACAAATTATTCTGTATTTATTTTTCTGGTAGCTATAAATTCTGTGTAAAAATTGAGAAATTCGCAATTCATCTGTTCATCGTTTTCTTCCCAATCTACTCCATTACTAATACAAACTGTATATATACAGGGTGGGCCCGATACGAGTTTCTTTTTAAGAATGCAATAGAATGAACAAAATTAAATTTTGTCCATGTATTATGGCTTTTATTAGGAAGAGCAAATATTCTCATATGTAGGCGCAGTGGCTTAGTGGTTAGTGTGTTGGACTACTAACCGAGGGGTCCGAGGTTCGAATCCCGCAAAAACCCAAATTCCAACATAGGGCTTTTTTAAACTGCGCCACCTCTCGCGAGCGTCTGACAAACAGCCGAGAGTATAACTGTCTTGAAAGAGCTTCTCAATTAGCCATTTGGAATCGGCATAAAATTGTAGATCCCTTCCATTCGTTCCAAAAATGAAAAACTCACACTAAAACGAATGGTTGTGAGAAGCTAGGCCTAGGGTCCCTCCGGACCTGTTGCGCCAACTATTTATTTATTTTAAATATTCCCATTAATTATGGAACACAACGTCGTTCAAGTGGCTGAATCGGGTACTGGCTTCGTAGTAGCGCATTCTGTCACTGCAATTGCCAAGCCCTTGTTGATGGTTTCGGGCTGTAGCTCATGAATTGCTTGGCCTTAAGTGCTTGAATCGTTTTTGGATTGTTGGCTGTTGGATTGACATCATTCCTTCACAGTTTCCCACAAAAAAAAGCAAAGGGGATCAAATCGCAGTTCCGATGTAGCCAATCGACATCGCCAAAACCACTGATAACACGATTTAGGAATTTGGTTCGCAAAAGATCGATTGTGGCATGGGCTCTGTGGCATGGTGCACCCCATACTGCATGAACCCAGTCTTGCTTCATCCAAATCCATGTCTTCAATTTCAGTAAAAAAAAATTCGGCTAACATTACTCTGAAACGAAAAATGCCACCACTCAACAATCCACACCAAACCGTCACTCTCTGTGGATGCATTGGTTTCTCGACAATACCGTACCACGTACGGGTTTTCCGAGCCCAATATGCGGCGATTTTGTTTGGAGAAACTTGCGTACAGCAAAAAACGCGCACTGTTTGGGCTACACAGCTCTCTTTGGAAATAAGTTTTCAATATTTTCCAACGTTTTTCAAACGTAAAGCAACTCATTTCATTCCGCGGAGGTATGATACTGTCTTTCTGTCAAGAATTCGAGCGGGAAACAGCTGTCAGTGTCCAAATAACCTATAATTTAAAAAGAAACAACTAGATGGCCCACCCTTTATGTATCTAACTAGGTAATTTATACCATACTAGCGGACCCCCTGCACACTTCGTAGTGCAAAATAGAAAAATAAAAAAATCAAATTCAAATTCATTTAAATCAGTGATAAATACTTTGTATTTTAATGCTTTGCGGTACACAACATTTTTGGTTTTTCCATATTCGGTGTAAATATACAAAACCGATGGTTTGTCAACACGCGAGCAGTCCTTGTGAGAAAACTGGATACTATAAATTCACTTCACAAATTCCTAAGGTTTGCCCTCGCGCCTTATTAATAGCAACCGCAAACGCAAGGCAAACAGGAAACTGAAGTCGTTTAAATTCAAATGGAAGATCAGACGGAATCATTGGGATGCGTGGTACATACATCTTCGCCTTTAAATTTTCCAGCTAAAAAAGTAGCTTCAATTACATAAGCCATTACCCTTTTAACAGAAAAAGATTTTTATTGTTTTTTTTGTATGGGGAGGAATACTCCTCATCCAATACCTAAGATTGTGTGTAAATTTGAACTCAATCGATTCCATGGCTTTCGAAATGTAAGATTTGTAAATTTTTCTGTATGGACGGTACCCCTTTGTCCAATTTTGACCAATCTTCACAGGAATACTCCTCATCTAAAACCTAAAATTGTGTGTAAATTTGAAATTTCCAGAATCAAAATCGGTTCACGCATTACAGAGAACATTGGCGACAAACACAATATAAGTTATTTTTATATATATAGATAACGTGACAAAACACACAAATAATGGATATTTTAAGGACTAAAAGCAGTTTCCGTATTCAGCGACTGCAGATTAAAAAAGCCAGCAACTATATAAAATCTACTTGCAACCGCTTTTATAACATAATTCCCAAACGAGAAAAGAAAACTATTCAATAGCTTTTTACTCTTTGCCCTAATTATATAAAAATTTCGTACTTTTTGCTAAATACTTCTATATAATTAACTTAACATTATGAATGCTAATTAGAGCTTTTATACGAACTTTTTAAAATCATAACATCACAAAATCATGTTCTATTTTTTTAGTTAATAATAGTACATATACTCTAAACACTAAAATCAGTCTAAATGGATCTTGACAAACGGAAAGTAACAAAATGTTATAACAAACATCTATAGTGTTTTGTTTATTTATTTTTTTCTTACACATTTAATGGGATATTTTAATTTATTTTAAAATTGGTCAACATTAGAAAAAGAAACAATTAACAATAATAATGGAGCTGGTTTGAGCTGGGTGTTTAACGTTGAACAAAAGGTAAAACAGTGAAACACATTTTTTTTTTTTTTTTGTCATTTCTGTTCCACTAAGAAACTGATGGTTATTCTAAGAAGATGACAAACTCGTTGTAGCCTCTACCCTGCGAGATGGAACGATTTATTAATTTATTTATTTACTTTTATTAAAATCGAAGCTCTAATACGTTCTCAGTAAAAGTGCGAAGGTCCTATGTTATTATGTTGTAATTTTTATTTTTATTTTAAAGTTATACTAAGTTTTTGCGTTAATGATCGATGTTTACTTGCAAAAAAATGTAGTAAATGTGTAATGAATTACATAATAATATATATTTTGTTGGTTTATGTTAAATAAATTTAGCATTGGTTACTTATTTAATACAAATGACAGCTTACATTTCATTTAATTTCTATTATGAACACCCGGTGGCGTATACTTACTATATTGAGTATGTTGGTCTTAATTCGATTAGAGGAGGATAAAATAAAGTAACAACAGGAGTAACGACATACCAGTTGAGGCAGAGTTAGGTTTAGATTTATAGCTTTCCGAGTGTCGATACAAACGTGATTGCTTCTTCGCCATTAATGATTTAGTGCGATCTTTAACTGTCCAACTGAACATCACGCAAGGTTTGCTTCGAAGCAAACCATAGCACTAATAAGTATGCTGGCGATTTGGATTTCAAATGGCAAATCGATAAATTCGGGGAAAATAACTAGCAATGAAAAAGTATTTTCTCCTCAAATCTATCTGTACCTAATATTTGACATAAATTATTAATTGTCCTGTTTGTGAATGGCTTTGTTGGACTTAAAGCATTTCTCTAGACTCATAAAAACGTATGCCAACGTTTTAGTAGTCAACAACTCGCAAGAAAAATAGTTTTCAGTTATAGTTCTTAGGTCGGAAGTGAGACGTTGCGAGCATTAAGAACGAGTCACTTGTTTAAGGATATACACTTCACTGTTTATTGAAATCATGGGTAAACACAGAACAGGGGTGCGTATATTTGCAAAATATTATAAGAGTGGTCAGTCTGTTCTGAATTTTTCATAATATGAAGTGAGTTTTTGAATAAATCAGTTTCCATTTAATTTTTAGAGAGGTGCTCGCTATTTTTTAAAATGTTGTTAACATAAATACCGTTGTTATTAAAGCATTTTGTTTTTACAAACATCCAAAGTTTCTGTGCAATATAAATAATTGTATTTATTGTATTGTATATGAAATGAGCAGAATAAAACTTATATCATTCGAAAGGTTCTATGCCGTAGATGTGCACAAACAAAAAATTGTGGGTATATGTCGCCATTAAGGCTGGTAAAATGAAGTCAAAAATTCCCCATACAAATTGCTTATTAGTTAAATGAAAGCATTTTGGTGACTTTCAATTTGTCGCCGTCATATTGCCATAGTAACGTATTCAACTATGAATCATCTCAGATAAGAACCCATTTTCGAAGGAATACATTTACCTACCCCTAAAAGTAAGCAACTGTATGATTTTAAATCAGTGGCATATAATATCTGTTAGGTGTTGCCAACCACTTTTGTTTCAAAGATGTTGTAAAAAATATTTTTCGACATAAAAGCTTTCCTCTAAATTTGCATATGGACGTATTAAAATGTAAATGTCAAGAGTGAAACTTTTTTTCAAAGTGCCGTACTTTTCCGGTATCTAGACATCCCTTTTTCGTTCATAAAAAAAACACGATAAATATCGAAAGTGTGGTACGTTTCTCAGTGATACATAATTATAAAAGTTAGGGTCCATTTTCAAACACAAGTAAAACTAGTTTTATTAAAATGATGATCCAAAACGATTCAAGCCGCGATTAGACAAACCTCCTATTTTACAGAGTTCATATTTTATGCATAACCAACAGTGGTTTAGTGAAAACTTACTGTATCCTTTAGGTAGCACGAAGCTCTACTGTCGAAGATTAAAAAATATATTACTCATACGCCACCGCGTTCGTTATACATTTTTTTTATGTTGACTTAACTTTATTTGCATTTAAAACAAAACTATGTTTAAACAAAATAACAGCTTTTTTAGAAGCCTTACACTAAAAATTCCATTCAGTACTTTTTATGCAATAAAAACGTATTCGATGTTGATACAAATACATATTGTTGTCCTTGTACTAACCTCCCCTACTTTGGTGTACTTCAACTAGGATGATACTGCATCCCACCAATAAAAAAAAATATACGAAAGTGCTAAACCCTTAAACGGTGCAACTTACCTATAACAAATAAAAAATAAAAATGTTCTTCCCGTACTTTCAATGTTGTGAACTTCAGACTGTTGTCAAATAAGCCAATGTGTATACAACCAATTTTTTATTGGAGTAGCTAAATAATTGTTATGTAGTAATAAATGTGCAACAATAAATATTAAAATAACTATAAAACAATTCCATAAACATATATAAAATCAAACTAATTCACGTTTTCTTTGTACAACATAATTTATCAAATAGGAAAAGCTTGGCGATATCTGCTTCTCTCTGCGCTATGTACCGACTGCTGGAAAACTTACTGTCGTCATCCTGGAGGCTAAGAACTTGAAAAAAATGGACGTTGGTGGATTGTCTGGTAAAAATTTTAGTCTCCAAATCGACTTGAAAATCATCGATCCACAGTTAATCATTTTCAATTCACTACTCCATCTGGTGGATTGGATATTTTCAAGTCGATCCAAAATAAGTGGTATTTTTTCTATATAAGCATTACATTAACATTTCTTTTAAAAACACAAGCAAATAAATAATATATATATATTTAAGTATGTTTAATAATAATCGTTTTTGGCACAAGAAACAATTTTATTCTCAGCCAATTGTGAATTTTCAAACCCAAGAAAAGTCTTATACAGGAATCTTTTTTTTTCGTGATATTTTCATATGAGCAACACTGGACAGAATATCGTGTCTTGTCCTTGATGTAAAATAATAAAATAATACTTCATTTTGTGACTCTATACTCTATATGCTTGCATTTTGTTTTGTTTTTTTCTAATTAATATTGCTATGATAAATATTTTTGTACAATTTTTGTGTTTTCTTCTTCATTAATCGCTGAATACATTTTTGCATTGTATATGTCCGTTGTGAATAGAATACCTCTATATACTCACAATGTCCGTCTTTTTCATCTAATTTAAGTGTGGACTCAAGGCCCTGCCGAATAATTGTAATTAAACAAATAAAAAACAACAAGAGTGTTGCCTATGAAAATATCAACCAAAGCTCTTCTAAGCTTTTACAAACAAACTCTAAATTTTGTTTAGTTCTTCAGAAGTTATGCGTTTATGATTTCTTCTTCAGTTTTTCTCATTTTGTTCACTTAAGGTTTTACAGTTTTCAGTTCGTTCTTGTAGAGTAAATGATAATTTCGTTCATTCTTAACTGAGATTAAAGTTGAAAATTTGAAAAGTAAACCTGTTGCATATGAGGGGGCTCTTATTGCGGAATTTATTTATTTCAATTTGACGACCTTGTGATGGATGAGGCAGTGTTTTTTTGCTTTTTGTGTTTTTTTAAGCATTACAAAACAAGGTCGGCTACATATTGAAAGGAACAATGCCAAACCAATTTATGCAAAGTCTGAAAAGTGGAAGGACGAATAGTTCCATTTAAAATTATATGCGCTGTAAAAATGTCAGTTGGCAGTTTTCCTGGAACGTGACATTTTTTGAAAATTTGCTGGACAAGTTTCGTACAGTCAAAAAGATGAAGATTACAAATCTTACGGAAATTGCTTTCATCTGACTTTTAAATAAGCGAAGGGAAGTAGTTAAGAACCACTTTTACTGCCTTAAAGTCAACATATTCGCTTAATTTTTTTCTACTTTGGGAATACTGTGCAGAGGTGCAATGCGGTGTTTAATTTATTTTCCAAAATATTGCATATATAAGCCAGGTCACTATAATGGTAAAACTTCTACCACTGGGCGAACTCAAGTTTACTCTATTCCCCGCAAATATTTTACTGTCACGTCAAGTTTTCACCAACTTATAAGCCACCTCAGTCCGCAATGGGAACCTCAAGTACGAAAATTTGTTAAAAGTATTGTATTTCCTTTAAATTTATTTTATTGTCAGTTTTTTTTTATTTTTTTTTTTATTTTTTTTTTTTACTTAATTTCCCTTAGAAAAAAGAAACAAATTTAAAAATTAGACAGTAGCATAACGTAATTTGATCTAACTTAAAATTAAACAACAATTTGAAATTTAGAGTAAAGAAAAAAAATATTTAAAGTAAATGAGTAAACAAACAGACAAAAAAAAAACTAATGGTAACAACAAAATTTTGCAGACAAAAAAAAAACGTAAAAAATCGACAAAATCCATATTGTGTTTTCTTTTTTTCTATTTTATAGATCCATATGTGAAAATTGCTATCATGCAAAATGGAAAACGTTTGAAAAAGAAGAAGACAAGTATCAAAAAATGCACCCTCAACCCTTACTACAATGAGTCGTTCTCATTTGAAGTTCCATTTGAACAAATACAAGTATGCGAGAATGTATTATACTATCCTATAACTAAATATTACTGTTTAATTTAAAAAAAAAAAAGTTATATTTGTATTAAATTACAAGAAAACAACAAATACCAGAAACAAAATACCTCAAACAAACTACAACTGTTACAACTACTACTCTTACTACTACTTTCCATACTACAGATACAAGATAAACTATTCTATAAAAAAAAAAAAACTAAATACAAACCTCCAGACCAAAGATAAACACCCCCCTTTCAGCAGATATTCAAATATCTGGACACTTCCCTCTGCTAACCACCTTTCAGCATAAATGTTTTTTGTGTTGTAAATTTGTTGTAATCAATTGCGCCAAGCAGAGCCGTTGCACACTGTTTAATAAGCAAAAAAGAAATATACCTATTATGAGTTAAACTTGTAAATAACTTTAAACAGTTTCTGTATTTTCGAATACTAAATGTGTTTCGATGTTGTCTTTATACACTAAAGTGCGCCCTATTGATTTTATGTTGCCCACTCCCTCTTACAATGCCCTGTGAATGCAAACGGCTCGTAGATATGTTTTTTTTTTTATTTAAACATAATATTACTTACTTATATATATTATTTAAATTTAGTTTTGCAAAAACTATTGAAATTTGATTTTGAGTTTTGGTTATCGATGTTTTAAAAGTTTATTTTTCACGAAAACTTGTTTTCGCTATTAGCTTTGTTATAAGGTGAGTGTGTATTGTGATATGAATCTAACATCGTTCAAGAGTTCGTTTGATTTTGAAAGTATTACACTCTAAATGAACCACAGATCGTTCTTTTTTAGAACGTTATGGGACTTTTTCAAAAAGCTGCGTTAATATAACAGTTAAATATGTAAAAATAAAATTTTAAGATTTAAGCAGCAGGATATATTCCAACGTGTTCCCAATAAATACATTTAATAATACTGTCGGCGCAGTGGCTTAGTGGTTAGTGTGTTGGACTACTTAGTGAGAAAAAAAAATCCAATTTAAGGTTTTTTTCCACTGCGCCATCTTTTGTGAACGTTTAACAAACATCCGAGAGCATAACTCTCTTGAAAGAGCTCCTCAATTAGCCGTTTGGAATCGACATCAAATTGTAGACCCCTTCCATTCGTTCCAAAAATGATAAACTCACACAAAACGAATGGTTGTGAGAAGCTAGACCTAGGGTCCCTGCGGACCTGTTGCGCCAACTATTTATTTATTTTAGAAGAATATTTGTCTGTTACCATTTGAAGTAAAAGCAACAAGACCTATATGTTAATAAAGCTTCTTTTAAAATGCGTCTTATCACTTAAAAATGGAATTTAGGTAATATCGACACGCCTTTCACATAAATATGTTTTTTCCGAACTGCTTTAAAGTCTTATTCAATACAAAAAAGAGAATAATTGACTGATTCAACGTTCCCGAAATATTTGTAAGTCGGCTTTCTGCTTTATCTAGAAGCTGTTACTATTGACATAAACATAAAGAATCCTATCAACCTCATTGGTAAACTAAATTTTTAAAAAGGAGTTTCTTTCTCTTTTTTAACGCAAAAACTTTGCTTACAACTCTAAAAATCACCCGCAAGACCCAAACGAACTCTTGAAAAAAAGTGTAACTGCTTTACAAAAATAAATTTAATATACACCCTCCTGTTTAACAAAAACTCTTTGCGAAAACTAAAAGCTGCCTTGTTTTACGTAAATTAGTATAATCGATGTTAATTTGAAAATGTAGACGTTCAATGTGATCTTATCTATTATTTGACCAAAGCCTATTGTTTATCTTGTGTTTTGCTTCTAAAAAAAAACTATAACCTAAAAATTAGCAATAAAAATAATAAAAACTATTTTTTTTTTCTCAACAAAAATGTTGCTCACAAAGTAGGAAACACACAGCTATGATATTTTTTTGTTTTCTAGTTAAATGGCCCACTTCAATGCCTCTTCAGTTTTGAATGCTCTTCAAAAGCGAATTGACAAATTAAAAAACACTCACTATGGTGTCATCTCTCTCTCTCTCTCGTTCTCTTTCCCTGTACAATCATAATAACACTCTCTAACCTATATCTGTATCTTTCTGAAATAATAGAACTCTCAGCATCGCCTTACTAAAAGTCAAACTTGTTAACTAACCGTTACGGCGTCAAAATTAACCCCGGGTTCATTATTTTGACACTGTCTTCTGATTTGGATACAACCGTATAGATACACATATTAAAATCGTTTAACAAGGATTTCGATATATTCTACTCGTATGTGTGCTATACTCTGGACGTCGACCATATGTATATCGAAATAAAATCAAATCGCATTTTTAAGCTACAATACTTTTTGTAAATCCCTATAATAATATCCCTAGAATCCTATTCAGTAAACCGAATCAGATCCCACCTAAAAAAAATACAGTAAAACTCACATTGAAAACCCACCTCGCATCCTCTTTCAGAGTAGGATGAGTGCTCATCACAATTTTCTTCTTGTTTTTTTTTTTTTTTTTTTGTTGAGTAAAGGCGATGACACCAACGGAATCACCATAAACAGCATAATATTAAAACTCCAATTATACCAAGAAAACAGAATACAAAATTTTATTTAAAACAAAAATAATAATAACTATAAATATTATAAATATAATAATAGGATTGAATATTATACATTTTCGTCTACCAGTATTTAATGAACAATTGCTGTTCATTATGTGTTCATCCTGTCATCTCCGTATACAACGTCACTCAAACATCATCACTATCATAAATCTTTTCCTCACAAAGAGAAACATTTTTTAATCATCTTTCATTACATTCGCTATATACACAAAAAATAAATTTATAAAAAAAAACATGGCTTTCAAATAATATTTTTAGTATTTTGTAAATAGCAAGTACTAAATATGCACTCGTAGTCATGCCCTGCAAGTACCCTATAAACACAGACGTCCTATAGCGTGCTGCATGCAAAAAAGACCCGACGAAGAAGTACAGAAATGTTCACCAAACGTTGTCTACTCAGTTTCTAGTTGTTTTTAACTATAAATTGTTCAGCAAAAATCTACGAAAAAGAAAAAATTAAAAAATGTGTTTCACACTGACTACATCCCTGGAAATTCACTTAAAACTCTCATTCTTTTGCCGCTTAATCTTCTTCCGGAGTAAGCCATATTCCAAGCTATTTCAAAACAATAAGAAAATTCAAATTTTAGTAGATATTAGTTCGAAGGACTACAAAAGAAACTGCACTGGAAAATGTACATGCAGTCAGAGATGTGCTGAGGTGCGGCGAAAACGAATTTACGTATTAGAATCATAAAATGAAATACGGTCCAAATTTATTTGCTCCTATTTAGAAAACTCTGTATGAAAAGTATGCAGCTAGCAATTCAATAGAGCAGCCATAAAATTCGCAAATAGGAAGAGACACAGACTTAGTAAACAATATTTCTAGTGAACACTTCTGTCCGTCTTTGTTTCATATAATGAACTCCTCCACTTCACCCGCTCCCAAAAAAAAAAGACATATTGTAACCCCGTAGCAACGTAACATAATATTTAGCAAAATAACGTAGTAAACTAAAAACGTTAATATTTTACAATATTATTTATTTTAATGTTTAAACAAAGCAATTGTATTATGTGTATTGCTTTTCTGTGTTGCCTTTACAAGCATATTCCTTCAAAAAAATATATATATACACACACTTACTGGCGATTGTCGTACGATGATCGTTGTGTTTATATTCCAGTTTACTTTTATTTCATTATAAATGTTTGTTTTGTGAAGAAAATAAATTTCTTCCATTTTTTTTTAACTGTTTATTAATTTATCACTTAATTACACGCTAAATTAGAAAATTCAACTTGTCGTCACTGTTGTGGATTACGATCGTATTGGTACATCTGAGCCAATTGGACGATGCATTCTTGGATGCGCTGCTACCGGCACTGAATTACGGCATTGGTCTGATATGTTGGCATCACCGCGACGACCAATTGCACAATGGCATACCCTGAAGGATCCAGAGGAGACCGATGCTCAACTGGCTGCAATGAAATAAACAGCTAACGAACAATAACATAACAAAACAAAAATAGCAAATGATGAGATATAAAGTTTAAACATTAAAAATTTATTGAGAATAATTATATAAAGAAATGACGACATCAACGGAACAGGTAGATTAAATAATTTCTGTTGTGAGTGGGTGTTGTAATTTTGTTGTCATTTAATTGATATTGGTTATTTTTGTGTTCGTTTGTAGTGCATTGTTTTGTAGTTCATAGCCATGATTTAAGCGGATGTCTTTATTTACAAAAGTTGCCTACATCTACTTTAATAATAATTTAAAAAAACAATAAACCCGACTGACTGTAAAAAAAGATCTCGCTGACATTTGTTTGACAATTGTTTTTTTGTTTTTTTAAATCTACATTTTTATATTTATTTGCTTAGCCTATGACACTCCGGGGAAGAAAACCAGTTTAATGACACCTCACTCTTCAAAATCCGTCAATCCGTTCGAGCTATAGCGCGTCACGTAGGAACGTACATAGGATACGTGCGAAATACATAACCCTCCCTGTGTCCAGTCGGGTTAAAAATAGCTAAATACATATTTTTTTTTTTCAATAGTTGTGTCCCAAGGGCATACAAAATGGTGTAAAGTAGGGGAAACTACCCTTTTTTGTTATTTATCGGATAGCTCTATAATTCTTATCAAAAAATGCTGCATATAAATTTTAATCAGTCTTGGAATTGCATAAAAGCTCCACTATTCTGCAAACAGCCCGCCTTTACTATGGTCTCTAATTTGATCACGAAACGTCTCGCTCTTCAGACGAACATATTACTACTGCACCTCGGTCACCCGCAGCCAGTGATGCCAACCCGAATCGAAGTTTGTATACCTAATTTCGAAAGAAATTATGAATTTTTTTTTTTAAATTATGCCTTTTTTGATAAAAAGGATAAAAATTGCATATTTTACAAAGGAACTGCAACGAACCTGCAATGTGATGAACATTTGTTAACCAGAATGTTGGTCGATCGATAGGTAATTAAAACTTTTTTGATCTCTGTAATAACTTCTAATTCTCTATTTGACTTCCTCACCAAACCCAAGCCTTTGCGACTTTGATCAAAGTCTGTACCAGATTTACCAAATACAAATTCTATTTGTGTGAATTGATGGTAGAAAACAATTCATAAACAAATTATGCCTTTTTTCTAAAAATTAGTCCCCAACGCCTCAAGAATCGGAATTATGTCTAAAAGGCATAATTGTGCCCTAGTTGGCATCACTGCCCGCAGCTCAGTTTCGAAGTACAGTTTTTAGCAAGAGAATTTCTTGTTAACTAAGACCACGATGGAACTTTTCGATCGACTAAAAATTACCTATCTCTTTAAAATCGCAAAATGAGCTGGGGTAGGTCATTGGTTTAAACAATGCAGACGTTTTTTTGCAGTTTAAAAATTAAACACATGGCAGATGATGTTTTAAAAACAGAAAATGCTCTGACTCACAAGTAAGTCATAGAAGACACTGCTAACAAAGAGACCTTTTGTGCTTTCAAAAAGGAATATTCCTTAGACAGTTTTAATTTTATTATTTATTTTTCTAAAAGCCTTTGAAGAAAATACATTCTTTGCGATTAAAAGCCACTTATTAAATGTTCTTATTTTGTGCAAAAGACATTCGCTTGAAATACAATATAACCACCTAACTTTACCCTCAATCAGTATTGATAATAATATATCCTGTTAAGTTCCGCCAGATACACAAATAGATAAAAAAGAAAACAACAACCGAATCTCATACGGGCTGAACATCATCTCAATAGACAACAATCAACAACAACAACAACAAAAATAAAATCATCATTCCAACTAATCTATCAACAAAATCACAAAGCGAAGTGTTTCCTCACCCCTTCAACCCGCGGTATGAATGGAATGGAATGCAAATCCATACGCTAAATCACCTCCCACATGGAAGTCCTAACATCTAATTTAAGTAAGAACATTAAAATAAATATATTAAAAACTATGTATATTTATTATTATTGTATTTTCAATATGACAAAACAAACTTAGTTCAATATACAAACAAAATAAAATGCAAAATGTTTTAGATTTGCTACAAAAAAAAAGAAGACAAACTCCCCAAAACTTTAACTCTTTACCAACAAAAAAATACGAAAATGAAAAAAAAGTTCACAAATAAAAACAAAAAAGATCGACAAACATGTTTGCAGTTATTATTATTAATTACGACTATTTATTATTGAAACAAGAAAACAAAAACCTATTATTATCATTATCTCTCTATTTATGCAAAAAGTTCAGAGTTGTTTAAATATTTAACAAAAGTCGTAAGTAAAATAAAAATAACAAAACATCATAGTGCAAAACATAATAAAACAAAACTTCATTGCATTAAATTCGCAAATTGATTTCACCAAAACAAAGCGATTTTTCCATTGTGAAATTAATTTTAATTTACAATAATAATGTTAAATTTAAATTATATTCAAAACAAACAGAGGTAAAATCTTACAAACTAATAATAATGAAAAAAAAAGTAAATAAATTGTTATGTAAATTTTATTAATAATTGTGTAAGTATTATATAAACAAGACAAATTTCAAGTGTATAAAATAGAAAAAATGATAAATATTATTATTATTAAAAAAAATAAATAAAGTTTAACTTTATTCGTGATTAAATTGAACATATGCATATATCATTTATATTTAGTTTCTCATTTGTTTCTCATTACTTATTTCAATATTGTTAAATATGCTACCAAATATCAGTATCAGTGATTAAAATAATTCTCTTCGAAACTTCTTCGACTTGGCATTGTTGTATTTTGTTCTCGTTAAATTCGAAGATCTTAAATTTACATGGCTAAAAAGGACAACATGAAAATTTAAGAAAAATATGTATATGCTTTAAGAAATAACAGAACGACTTGTAGAAATATTTTACTATGGTGATTTTCAACTTTGATGGCTGCGGGCAATGGTGTACTTGAACGATATTATAGGTTTCATTGGCTTACAAATTATGAGTAGGAAATAGTACGGGTACAAGGAGAGTACCTACAAATATGTACACACCTGTTACTTTTTTTCCATAAAACAAAAACTCTGATAAGTGTTTAGGCACTTAAAAGGACATGCCGCAGTTGGTTGTGTTATGACCTCAAATTATAATATAGAAATGCTCAATTATTATTCCCACATATTTTAAATAAGCGAGAACTTGAACCTGAAGGTGAAGCTGAGTTTTGAGTTGATAGGTACTTAACGTTTTTAGTGCTTAAGGCGGGACTAGAAGAGCTGGGCACAATTACCGTATGTTTTAGAACAAGCTGGAGTTTGCAATGAAATGAGGTCTAAGGACCGCTTTTTGGTGCACTCTTATTAGTTCTGAAGACTACACCTTTAAATTGGGAACCTTTTATAATGGATCACTTTGAATTTAAAGTTTCTATGTCAAAATATTAAAAAACCATTGATCGAATCCGTCACTCTAATTTTAAAAATACGATGAAATACAGTGTTCCGCTTATCATGTACGGAACATGGCCCCAACCTTTGTTTGAGGAACTTATTTCGTAATTTCAAGAATTATGATTCGTAGCCAGTGGAAACATGGTTCATAGCTCTCTGTAATAGACCCATATCTGAATTTGTTAACAACGTAAAGATTTGCTCCGTTTTATGATAGTCTCTCGCAGTTGTCCCTCAGAGATTTAGTCAATTATTTCACTACAACAAAATCTGATTCGTATTCGGATTGCAGCAACATCTTGAGCACTTTCCATTTTTTAGTAGTTCTAGTCTCACTCAAAGATGGCGCTGCTCAGATCAGAATATTTCGGACATGTCTCATTTATTGCTAGATGTCAGAAAATGTGACATGATGGAGTAAAAAAGTATTAGAACCACATTCCGTTTTAAGTAGTTGTGTCTATAAAATAGAATAGAATTGAGTTTATTTATAAATATTGAGTTTAAGGTGCCTATATAAGAATGAGAAACAAGGACAGAGAAAGGTATTCCATATTTGACTTGTACGACCTACAAAAGAGTCTCTGATCTGGATAAGCTCGTGGACATAGGCTGGTGTTGCTATTATTCGGAGTAAAAACAAAGACTCGCTTCAAAGTATGTTTCAAATACAACTGTCAATGACACTTTCATACTGGCTAATTCAAAAGGGCTATATTTCGATAAACCCAGCATGGTTCATTCAAAACCTCATCACAAGAAGCCTTAGTTCCTCCCATAAACCACAATAAAAACAATTTAATATTTATACCTAAAGCGCAATATAAACTAAGTTATATGACGAAAAAAAAACACACACACAAAAAGTACGCGTTCCTACCATCCAACTTGGAAAATCGCCAGTATCTTAAATTTCCCCCGAATATGATTTTTTACTTTAATCAAAAACAAAATAAAATTATTTTATATATGTATTAACAAAATATATACATAAAGAAGAAATATTAAGAACAATAATAGCTATTACTTATTTATAAACAAAAAAAAAAGAAACAAAAATATTATATAAAGAAAAAGAACCTACTTTAGAAAAATGACAAAATAAATTATTATATTAAAAAATACAAAACAAAAAAAAATCGACATATATATACATAAAAAGTAAATAAATTAGATGTTTTTGTCCTGTATAAATACTACTTCTAAATTATATTTAAAACACAAATAAAGCGTATATGCAAATATATATATATATATATGAAAGCAAAATGAATGTAAAATATATTTCAAACAGATGAGATTACCGTGTTTAATAAATGTAAAAACAAAATAAGCAAATAACAATACAAAGTATATATATATATATAAAATCAATAAACTATATAATTCATGAGAATATTGGATTTTCTTTTATATCGTTTTGTAATTTGTTTAAATGATTTCCTCTTAGTGATAGTTTTCATTTCACGAGAAGAAGATCCATTACCGGTTTTGTTATGGCGACGCATTTTTGTTTTTAGTTTTTTTGTTTTTTCTTTTGTTTTAACGAATCGTCAGTAAACAAAATCCTACCTAATAATAAGAATTTAAGTAGAACAACAAAAAGAATATGAAAATTATTCATTCAATAAGAAAATTCGATCCGAAACTACTTATATACAAAATAGAAAAAAAAAAAAAACAAAACAAAACAAAAAACAGATGATAATATAATTTTTAAAACTATTTATGAAAATAAACTAATAGGGAAATCAATAAATTAAAGAAAATAATTTATTTAAACAAATTTAAAAGGATAAACAGAGAAAATTAAATATAAAACAAATTAACGCTAACGACCAAAGAAATAAACCAATTTTTGATTTTTCGTTCCAATTTGTTTTATTTTTACTGCATTGTCATATCATAAAAAAAAAACAAAAATGTTTGTATAGGTAGGTAATGTAGCGAAAAGAAGAAGAAGCATAAAAACAATGTGAAGAATACGCCCTTAACTATGAGTTGTCAGCTGTATTTTAAGTCCACACAGAAAGTTAATAAAAAGGCAACACGCCCTTTAGTTTGAGGATGATCATCAGTAATTGCTAACAACGATGTATTATAATACTTGTTTTATTTTCAACTCATAATTTGTTTAAAATTTCTATTGAAAGGCAGTCAGATTTATATATAGGTAGAGACTTAGAGAAAATGTCACCAAATAGAGAAATAACCACAGCACGTTAGATTGTTCATAAAAACCCAACCACACCACACACACACACACTCACACTCCGGAAAGTAACCTTTTTTCATAAAACGAGAAATGAAAATTATATAGTGAATTTATAAACTTAACCAAACCCACGGATTAAAAAATATAGTATACAAAAGGAACATATATATATAGCAAATCATTTTCAGCAGAGCAGGAAAGTACGTCCTTATAGACAAAATGAAGGAACGGGTGAAAAAAAGAAATATTTTATATAAGAAGAGATAAAACAAAACAGTAGTAATACTACGCGGGTATTGGTTTTCCTTTAAAAAATGTAAATTATAAACAAAATAGAAAACACTGTCAGATGGAAAATGCACAAAAATCATAACTATAAGTACAGTACATATTCGCGAGTAGTTAGACAACCTTTTTATGGCAAAGAGGGCGGTCCTGTGAAACAACCGCACGAAAAATGAAAGTAAAGGACAAACATATTATTATTATTATTATAGACAAAAACAAATAGCGTTTCAATGGATATGGTTAAAGTTAGTAAATGGCTAAACAAAGTATTATTATCATCTATTTTATAGTTTTCGTTGGTTTATTTTGTGTTCAAATTTTTAAATACAAAACAAAAACAAAAACTCTCGAGACTTTATCCCTCAAGAAGGTTTATCGAATGATTTTCTCAAAAAGTAATTATACACGAAAAAAACAAAAAAACAATGCAAACCAAATAGAACGGAAATCTTACTCACTACAAGAAGATGTATTATTATTGAAAAAATATATATATATGAAATTGTATTATAATTTCTATTCGAACAACAAAATAATTATTTGTAGTGTCGGGAGTTTAAAGTATAAATTAATTCGAACTATTAGTAAACCAGATATATATATGACAAGCTAATATTGTACGAAGAAAATATAACAAAAAGAGCAGTAAATATATTTAATAAGCTGTAATAATGGCAGAAGGAAAAACTGATTATAAATAATTGAAATTAAATATACATATATATTATTTCATAATAATACAACTGCAAATAAAAATGAATAAACAATAAAAATGATTCAAAAAAAACTGAATACAAAGAAATAAGATTGAACAAAATGAAGACATTATTATAAATAAAAGAAGTAAATCTCTGTTATCGATTTAAAGGCGTTTTATTAATTCCTAAAAGAGAGTTTATGAAGAAACTTAAACAAAATAAAGTGCACGACTGGGTCGAACAAAACTTTCTCGTTCATGAAAAGTTTTGTTGGTTGTTTTCTTATTTTATAAGATTGGTACGTGAAGATCTGGGAAGCAATTGTAGGTAATAGAAAGGGTTCATGAAATATAGAAAAAAGGAATACATAGTGTTAAATAAAATTCACTTTTAGTTTTTAATAGCTGAAGCTCTAGAAACAGATCTCCTTGTTAGAGATTTATAAACGCCTACTGTACTATTTTATAGCTTTTACACTTTATAAGTTTTTGAGTACAATAACAAGTTTTGTAGGAATTTCTGATTTTTTATCTTTTTGGGAATGATTTTCTTTCTGACTGGAATAGATTAATGACGCTGGCTTAAGTTGTCAATGATTGGAAGTATTATTCGTGATAGATCGATATCTTTACATATAAATATATATTGTTACATTTAGGCTGGGATTCGAAAAGATAAAACACTATTCTGTTCAACTTTTTAATTAAAATCACTTTATTTACACTTTCTACTTAATCACTTATTAAGGACCAAAACAATATAACTTAAATCAATTTTAAACGTTCCAATCCAATCGCTTTATTCACTGTATTACTTTACACTTATTTATCTCACAACCGATTACTCTTTCGAACTTCAACAATCACTGGTTAAAAATCAACTGTACATCTCTGTTCTCAACGCGCTCCTCTTATATCCGCTCTGCCACCTATCAGCGAATATTCCAGAAGTATATTCCAACTCTTCTCTAGATGGTTCTAGAATTAGCTAACTTGACAGATTCCAGTCTCCAATTGGAAGTGGAACTTGGAGGGTGAATAAGTGCCCGATTCACCACAATTCCTAAGTGCCTAATTCACCACAATATAATGAGAATGGAAGAATTCAGAGATTTGTTTTTGAATTTGCATTAACAGTTATAAACTGAATATCACGATGAACGTGTGTGAAGGTGCAAATGCAGTGCAGGATATTTTGATTGTTGGAATTGTTTTAAGGTGCATATTCAAAATGGTTGAAAAAAAGTAGAAGTGGGTAATATTTGCTAAAAGTAAGTAAAATTTTAAAGTGCGGTGTTGAGTTTTAAAAATTGATGTATATGAACAGAGATCGTCTTTTGGATAGTCATTTTTCAGAAAAAATTAAAAAAACTGATTTATTCGAATTTATTGAGAAAAACTAAGTACGGCATCTTATTTAGAATACTGATATTATGGTTAATATTTATTTTGATCAAAATCGTTAGAGTGGTTTTTGTAAAATTTGGCAGACAAAACAGTACCAAATATTGCATCATTTAGTTTGAAAAATACTATTTGTTAACTATATAGCTGGAAACCGATTATACGTTATTGTTCGCGATATAAGCATTACTTGGTTTTTAAAGTTTTATCGAAGTCAAAAATGGGGTTTTCGAGATATGAGCATTTTTTTTAATTAGCGTTTCCGATGGTTCGAATGGAAAATTAAGGACGCAGCAATTTTAAGAACATCAGTATCACTCTAAGTTTACATTTTGGTCAAAATCGTTATTGCCGTTTTCTGGTAAGCTAAGAAAACCTTTCGAGCAAATCAAACTGGTACGAACAGTTTGTAATGGAAGTACCATTTATATTGAGGTTACCTTGCAAAATAAAAAACGGCCCCGAGCCCTAAGCCCACAAACTCCAAATCCGAAGTTTGAACGAAATTCGGTCAGCCGTTTAGGCTGTTTGCCTGCGGGACAGACTGATAGACAGACCGGACAGAATTTTGCGACCCACTTTTTTGAGTTCGTCTATTATCGTAATGTCAGAATTGATTAACATCTCGAGTTCGAAATTTTGTACGAAAACAATATTTTTTTTTTTTTTTATATGCTTCTCCCGGGAAAGGCGAACCTATAACGCTTCAACAGCGCCCCGAGATGCCTGCAGATGTATGTTTGCTCTGCACTTAAATTGATGCAAATTGTAGGCTTCTGGAAATATATCCCCAGGAAGCGAGTTCCAAAGTTTGCTTGTCCTGTAACAGAAGGAGTTTTTGAAAGTTGATGTCCTCGCGGTTGTCAAGTGTACTGTATGGTCATGAGCATTAGCAGCCTGTCTTGTTGGGCGCCCAAAAGTTGCATTTCGAGGGATAATGTCTTTGAGTTCCTCAGAACATCTACCATGGAAGTACCTATAGAACAAGCATAGGTCAGCGACTTGTCTTCTGTGCACCAACGGTTGTAGATTCAATGTGAGTGTAGGGTCTCCAATGAGTCGAACTGCTCGTCTCTGTATGCTATCAAGCAGGTTAAGTGAATGTTTTGGGGCCGAGCTCCATATATGGGAACAATATTCCAAGCCTGGTCTAACCTGTGCTTTGTAGAGAAGGAGAAGTTGCTTGGGGCTAAAGTACCTCTTTGCTCTAAATAGGTAGCTCAACTTTGCGGACGCCGATCTTGCGATATAGGATATGTGGTTCTGCCATGTGATTCCTGAATTGACTGTGACTCCTAGAAGGTACATTGAGTCCTTGTGATGGATTGGATGGTCATCCATTTGGATCTGAGGAACTGTTGATGCATTTTTTCTGGAAAATATTGTGAGCTGTGTCTTGTTTGCATTAAATACAACCAAGTTGTCCTTTACCCACTTCAAGATTTTGTCCAGATCATCATTTAGTGAATTAATTTGTTCACATCTCTGATTGTGTGATGTAGCCGTATTCACAGGCCCACTGTTCGAGATGGAGGATATAAGAGTGCTGTCATCTGCAAAGCTGTAGATATTATTATTTGTCGATCCAAGCAAATCGTTGTTACATTCAGGCTGGGATTCGAAAAGATAAAACACTATTCTATTCAACTTTGCTAATAAAATCACTTTATTTACACTTTCTGCTCAATCACTTATTTAGTACCACGACAATATCACTTAAATCAATTCTTAAACGTTTCAATCCAATCGCTTTATTCACTGTATTACTTTACACTTATTTTTCTCACAACCGATTACTCTTTCGAACTTAACACAATCGCTGGTTAAAAATCAACTGTTCTTCTCTGTTGTCAACGCGCCCCTTTTATAACCGCGCTGCCACCTATCAGCGAATCTTCCAGAAGTAGATATATTCCAGATGTTTATTCCTTATCTTCTCTAGATGGTTCTAGAATTAACTAATCTTGACAGATTCCAGTCTCCAATTGGAAGTGGACTTGGAGGGAAACAGAGTGCCCGATTCACCACAATTCCTAAGTGTCTGATTCACTTAGTGCCTGATTCACTAAGTGCCTGATCCACTAAGTGCCTGATTTACCACAATATCTTTCTCTTACTACGTAAATGGAGACACAAAAGCGATGAGCAATGAACGATTTGCTTTTAAGCCTCATTTACATATTACATTTTTTGTGGAAAAAATGGTAAGTAACTAAAAGTACCAATTGTAATAATGGGTTTTTCAGCGGGTCGATGTTGAAATGGAATAAAACAAGTTGTGTATGAGGTAGGTATTAACGAAGTTGTTTTTAATTTGAAAAGGGCCCATATATGACTTAATGTAAGATCGTTCAAATGTTAACACGGTGGCACGGATCCGAGACCGAGTGGTGTAACTTGTCAAGAAGTTGGCATCAGTGTCGGCTAGATTGGTCTGGATAAGATGTGACCTGGGGCCCTACTCTGTATTTCGTCCCCTGACCGCAAAAACTAGATTGGTCAGGATCGGCAACGTCGGTTTTCCTACGTCAGCCACGAATTTCTTTACTATATTCGTCGACTACCCCTCCATAAACGTCAACTGAAACAGCTGCTCATATGACCGATTTCAACCAATCAAATCCGAGATACATCTAGTCAGACAGTTCTGTCAAACTTATTGAAAAGAGCAATTCTGAATTTCGTGGCAATTCTCTCGGATCTTCAATGAAAAACGCCATTAGTAAACTAGATACTTGAACGTCCCCAATAATAAACACTAGATTAGAGGGAAGCTATCAAAACAACATGACCAGCACACAGGCTGCAAACATTGACCCGTCGCGAAACGTTATTCTTATTGTTATTACAGGTCCGAGTTTATTGGGTTTTGAACGAGTTAAGAAAATCTGGACTAGACTTTTTGATACCTTCTTCGTTTATACGAATGCGACATCAAAAAACCTGCTAACATATCCGACGTGATATATTGCAGGAATACGAACTCAGACAACTCGCCATACCCATTCACAAACATGAATTGAACTGAAGGTAAGATTAGACTGTATGCCAAGTGGTCATAAAATGCCAATTTCTGACAGTTCTTCTGTCAAAATATGGTCATACAATGTAATGGGCATATCTCATATGCTTTAATCAACTAGATGATATATATGACCACGCTGATTTTGAAAGATAAAAATGGCCAAATAGCATAAATAGTGTAATCGGACAATAAGCACGAATGCCAGCATAAGCCCTATATGCCCATATGAACTTTATTGAAATTTCGTTGTGGCATTGCTGGCATTTTTTGTAGGCAGTGGCTTAGTGGTTAGTGTGTTGGACTACTACGCTAGGGGTCGAGGTTCGAATCCCGCAAAAACCCAAATTCCAACTTATGGTTTTTTTCACTACGCAACCTCTCGCGAACGTCTGACAAATATCCGAGAGTATGGCTGTCTTGAAAGAGCTTCTCAATTAGCCGTTTGGAGTCGGCATAAAATTGTAGATCCCTTCCATTCGTTCCAAAAATAAAAAACTCACACAAAAACGAATGGTTGTGAGAAGCTAGGCCTAGGGTCCCTCCGGACCTGTTGCGCCAACTATTTATTTTTTTATTGCTGGCATTTTTGATGGAACAAGAAATATTTTGTTGTCATCGGTGTTTGAGTTCGTGTGATTGTGATTTATTTTCGTTTTCACTCTTTTTTTGTGGAACAATAACAAATATGAAATGAAAAAATAACAAATGCCTTAAATGACCACCAAAGCAAATATGACCATATTGGTAATTTTGGTCATATAGTCTAATCTAATATAGGTATACAGTTTTGATAATCCTGACATTTTGGCCATTTGACAGCTAATCTGGTCATTTGCCTGTTGGCATTCATATGCATAACTGGCATACAGTCTAATCTTTGCTTGAGTTGTAAAATAATTTATTGTAATCGTTCAGCAAACGGTGAGTAATTCGTTTAATTACTTGTCACCCAATTTCAAATTCAAAATGATCACTTCCCTCACTTCCCTATACTGCCGTCATCTAGTATTCAATAGAATAAACTTCAATTGGAATACATGTTCGAGTCTCGCTTTAATCAGTGGAATCTATTTTGACAGCGAATTGAAATATATCAATTTTTTTTTATTTACTTCTACACAATTTATGAAAAAGACCGGACTTGAAAAAAAAAGAAAACAATTTTCCAGAAATAATTTACACTCCATCACGCCCATCACAATACAAATGTCTGAGGTTCGTTCGAAAGTAATCCAATTATACAAACAGGTAAATTTTTCTAGATATTTTTTTCCGCAAATCCTTGAAAAATCCAAAAATCCATCATTCACAGCTCCAATATCTCGGCCGTGAATATCCTGGAGGAGCGCAGAAATTCCGTCAACAGTGCCATGAGGCATTCTTGAAAAATAAAGATGTTCAGGATCCTAAGCAGATAATGGCGCTTGTCGCCAAAGGTCGTTATGTTGTAAAGGAGCTGGAAGCTCTCTATTCCTTGAAGAAGTACCGGGCTATGAAGCAGCGCTACGAAAAAAATTAATGGATAACTTGCATTCGTTGCGAATGCATTTAGATAGATGTACCAGAACGCAGAATCAGTGGCCAATTTATCGTTTCAAAGTTCATTGAATTTAATTTTCGTTTTATTTTGTTCTCTCTGTTTTTATACGTTTTACATAACATAGTGTGTTTTTGCCTTTGTGCATCGTAGACGGCGAATAATAAAAATATAGTTATTCTTAGAATGTAAACAAATTTAGCTTTGATTGAGAACGATGGCGAGTGCATTGGTGTGTGTAGGGACAAGTCAAGTTTGGGGTTTTCGTTGCAGGAGGTGATGTAGCATGTGCCACGCCTCGAGTTATCATTCATGCGAGTGATTGACTTGCTCAGCTAGATAACAAGGTCATTGAGTGCATCACAATAAGGAGTTCAAGTCATGATTGTGTTATATTTGCTCCATGAGCTGGAAAAATGTTTATTTTGCTGATTTTATGTGTTGACCCTTAAGGACAGGTTACGCAGTGTACCCTAGTTAGGTAAAACGCAAAAAGAATTTTATTTTCAGAATTTTTATTTAAAGTCATGAAACATGATCATGAGCAAAAAAAAAAAAAACGGCATTCGACAAATAAATAAGAAACATTTGTGTTATCACAATAGGCCCACTTGTGGCCGCAGTGATCTGGGATACACTTATACCCTCTTCGACCACAATCTAGTTCTAGATCGATGAAGATGCTTTTGTCATAATAGGCCTTTTTTATTTTGCCTACATGATCTATATATGTGGATAAAATCAGAAACTCCAAATTTAGTAATAGACTGCGCGATAAGAGAAGCTCCAAACAACACTCGGTGAAGTCTCACATCTCCGGACAGCGTCGGCATAAGGCTGTAAGTTGTTTTTGTCCATGGTTTTGTGTCTGTATTTGCTTACTACTGACGACATGGGCTAAATGCATTTCAAAATTCAACTGATCTCCATTCATTTCATAGGTGCCTTGTTCTGTCTGATGAACTCAAAAGCCATATTGGTGTTAAGACAGTCTTCTTGGACACACGCATAATACAAAAGTAACTTCAAACTCCAAGAGCGAAGAAAAAAACGAAATCAATTTTCTACAAATAACAAATTGTATTAAATAATTTATTCTTATGCCTTAGAATAAAGAAGTGGCTTACTTCTAACTTACAAACTACTGACCTTATCTAATTCTTTACAGTATATGCAATTGCCAGAAACTATCACATAGAGAACACATCATCCAAAAAAATCTTTTAAAGTTTCTTTGACCGTCGACATCACCTGCCACCGATCTCTTCTAACCAAATTCAAATCCCAGCACCTCCTCCACACCATAATCAAACAATCGAAAGTCATCCGCGTAAATCTCATACAGCCTGCGTATAGCACCGATGGGCAATGGATCGAAATATTGCCGCAAATGACTTCTCGTATCCGAGGATTTATGACCCGTGGGAAACGTAAGATTCTTGTCACCGGTTAAGTACAGCGCTAGCGCCGAGTCATCCAATAGGGTTTCGTGTTTACCTGAAACGAAAAAGTCGTATTACAACCAAAAGTCAAAGAAAGTTATCAGAATTTGCTTACCAATGACATTGTACTTCATTGCACAAGGAGCACACAGCTTGGCAATAGGTTCCCAGTGCTCATTGAACGACTGATTGAATAGGCTCACCTCGGGAGTCAACAGATACTGCACAAACTCTCCGAATGTTACATCATCGCCGTTTTCGAGTGATTCATTTGTTGGATTCACCCGAAAACTCTTCACAATTTGTCTGCCCACTCGCGTTTGAAAGTATTTCGCACTAGGAGTGGTGCCTTCCAATTTATTGCGATAGGCCGAGAGCAGCCTTTCGAAGGGATGTCGCACTAAAACGAAACGTGTGTACTCGGACAGAACGGTTTGACGTTCTTCGTCACTAAGAGAGCTGAGTTTCTGAAACATCGTAGGGGAATGTGCTAGTGAAGCTGGAATCTGTAGAGGATCAGTGCCATTCTGCCAGTTGCCAGTGAGTATCATAAGAACACGTTTCCAGTTTGTGCAGGCTACCTGGAAATTAAGTAAGAATTATTATAGATCGATATTATAGAAATCAACAATAAAAAGAAAAACAAATAAACTAAACACACTCAATGAATCATTTCGGAGGCGTGCTCCACAGCTAATTTTTTTTGGCGTGTATCCACACACTTTTTTCGGGTTTTGTTTATTCGAGAGGCAATAATTCAAGTTTTTCATTTGGTTTCCTATGAATGTTTATGTTTTGAATGCTAAAAGTAACAGAGGAAATCTTTTACTTCGTTATGCTCAGCGGGATTTTCCAATGCAAGGGAAAATGAATAGCTTCGTGCTCAAAATCAAAATGCGGACAGCTTAAAAAAAGGTCATCTGGGTGGACCGATATACATATTTGCAGATTTTAAGAGATTAGAGACCCAGTGGCTAATTTGTTGGACTACTGACGGGAGGGTCTCAGGTTAAAACTACCATAAATTACATTTCAATGGGTTTTTTCACTGTGCCAACTCTAGGAGCGGTTGTGTTTAGCTATGCGCCCTTCAAAATTTAGCTTAGGTCAACATCAGCATTACAAACTTGTCCACTTACATTTGTAAGTTTTAGTTCTTATTGCACTCGCAGTTATTATCGGTATTCATTCGACTTCGCAGGATTTCGTCATCAGATATACAGTCAACCAAATTTCAAGAAATTACCGATCGGGGGAAATATTTTCAAAACTACATAGCCAACAGGTTGGGTGTGAATTTCCCTCGATAGGCATAAGCTCACCGAATGGTTACCTACTTGCCTTAAAGTTTCCCATTTTGAATTGATAAATCTCGACTGTTTGTCTAATTCTGAATCTAGCAAACGTTCACATGGAAACAATTGATGAAAAAAGAAGCCGACAGACGACAGTGTCAGTAGGTCTGTTCCTTTACTTTTGTAGTAAGAATGGAAAAGACTGTCAAAATGGCAGTGGTGGGGCTAAATTCTCTCACAGAGAGAGACGCTTACGAAAATGTTAAGGAACGCTTTTGTAGTAATTTATGAAAAATGACAGATACATAAATCAAATATTCAAAAAATTGTACGAAAAGTCGTTAAAATGTCTGATAAACTCGAGGAATTTGTTAATTTACTAAGAAAATTAGTTCTATCATTTATTTTTAAGTTTATTTTGATGAATCTGGGTATGTGGAAGAGTTTGTACTGATTGAACTACAAGCATTCGGGAAGAGGAAAAAGCGACACTGCATTAGGAATTAGATACATGGAAGAGATTGTACCTTGTTACAGTAAGAAAGAATTTCGACGCCAATATCTAAAAGAATCTTAAAGAGAACATTCAATTTTATTTTGCCGCCTGTTGATACCATTTTAACAAGCAAGAAGTCAAAAAATAATCAACGCATATGCCAAATGGGACAACATATTTCAAATCAGCTGTTAGTTGTAATGTGACTGACAGCTTTTTCACTTCTTACACCAAGAAATTTGTTGAGTAAAAATTCGTAAGATTCTCAGTGGAGGGGTAATATCTTGCTCTCTCGATGACGCTCTCTTTTACGAATTTTTTGAGTTAAGGAACGGCACTGAGTAAAAATTCGTAAGAATTCGTAAAAATTCGTAAGATTTTAAAGTAAAGGAACAGACCTACTGTGACATCAATCAATTTCGATGGACGTTGGTAATTTGCGGTATCGAGTTGTGGGATAATGCCTAATAGCGCACATGGACACGTACAGCTTGTTTATGGATGAACTCACTATAAGCGAACATTTTCGTTGAACGGGTAAACATTTCTTTCAAAACTATTCGAACAGAAGAAGAATTTTGCTTTTGTTTATGGTAATTTTAAACGAGCGAAGTTTGGCTAAGGGGTTGCAAATGTTTTTTCATCGCATTAGAAACACAGCGGGTGATTGTCGATTACAAAGTGATGGATTGTGTACACGAAGACGCATGCAAGCAAAGTATTTAATTTTGTTCATGTGTAGGGGCTTTGCTTTGCCATGAATCAGGTGGTTAGTTAATCGGAATATTCTATTGGGACCACCAGATATTTTTTGCAGAATTTAGATTTGACGCTGCTCGTGGAACATGCAACGAAATTGATCTGCTTTTGTAAATGGATAAGTGCTTTAATTGACAACAAAATCAGCTTTTAAATTGCATTCATTTTTGGGAAAATCACAAATGGATATCGACTTGAAAAATGTTTCCCCTAGTGTAGATCCAAATGAAGTATTTTTGGTGATTTGTAGTCTTTAGATGACGAGGAAGATTATGAAGATAATAATTCCTCCGTTTTCACTAAACTTTGCGTATTTGTTTTCTTAAAGTAACCTAAAATAGCTGTGCAAAGTATGGTAATGTGTTAATCGGTAAACAAATATCGAGATCTGCAAAAAGTGATCCCAATCAAAATAGCTTATTGCCCAATGTAAAACGACAGAGTTTACTCACAGAGTAATTCACCCTAAGTTTGGATGGTACGTACGTGTGGTCTGGTAGTATTTTGTACAAGTAAATGGAGTGTTGCCCTGACAAAAAAAAACAAACGAAAGTAACCCACCTATTTCGAGATAAACCTACTACGAGAAAAAAATAAAAACAATTTTCTAATTTTAACTCGAGAGTGTGTAACACTCTATTTGAGTGGTGCCAATAAAACAGAAATTTCACTTTTCTGTCAGCCCGTCTGCAAAGTGCTATTAAAATCTCGAAGAGCTGGCTCCTTTACTAGATGTTGCGTAAGATTATCGATAGTGGTGTTGCTAAATAAAGCACATCATGTAGTTTTCAGTTCACGAACAAATGTCAAAAAAAAAGAAGTCCGGGCGTTCCCGAAATAATCGAATGTTTATCAATCAATGATTGATGCAATTTTAGCAGGTGAAATGGATTTCAATGCATTCACCTGGAGGCGGAATTTTAAATTCCCACTGAGAACCCACTATACTGACAAAGACAGACGAGAACCAATCACCGCAAAAAGGGACTGGAGTTCCTTGTACGTAATGCTCAGCCCTTCCTACGAACCACCATAGCCAACGCAAGGGAAAAAGCCTCGATCAATACTTTCAGAAATGATCTCCTCAACCTTGTCCTGCAAGTTTTATCCACAGTTAAAAACGCCTTATACCTATACACCAAAGCAGCTTATAAATGGGCGCAGTAGTGACACAGTACTGGGCTACTGCGGGCAAGGTACCTGAAGACCTATGTAGATCTGTTGCTGCAACTTTCTACCTGGGTATTTATTTAATAGCAGAAGCGACGGTAGCAAGACTGTCATCAGGAAGGCCGGACTGACAAGAGACTACTTGTCAGCAGTTAGAAAAAATAAGAGCACCTTAAGGTAATAGAGTTGGCAACTGTACTAAAGTGTTAATTCACTAAACAACAAAATGTAACGTCAACCAAACTACAACTAACTTTATGCATATCAGAGAACAGAGAAGCAGTAGGTACTATAGTGGGTTATAGCAGAGAAGGAGGCTCATTCCATTTTGCACATCCCAGATCATGTCATCTTTTGCGAAAGACAAGCGTTGATTTTTTCTTGCGTCATTAAGTGGTGATTTTTCCTTAGGTTAAGTTAGGTTGAAGTTGCTGTCGGCTAGCCGACACACTTAGACCCGTTTTATTCAATTGAAGTTGAACACAACTTGGGGGTTTTTCTATGTCAAAATCCCCAAGTTGTTTTCAACTTCGAATGAATAAAACGGCCCTTAGACCTTTATTAGGTCCCTTGTTTTTTCTTCCTAGTCATTGAACCAATTGGAGCTTCTGATGAAGCGTAGGAGATTTCGAATGTCTGTCTTTTTTAGATCGCTCAGATCACTAAAGTAAAACGCTCCCAAGTGGAGTTTTCGTCTTTGTGAAAGAGCCGGAAAAGTACAGAGAAGATGGAGAGTAGTTTTTTCCTCGTCCTCGTCAAAACAGCGTCTGCGAAAATCGTTTTAGAGAATACGGCAAACCTTTTTTCCTGCCTATAAGACAGTGTCCCGTGATGACACCTATTGTAGCACTGATATGCTTCCTATAGAGGGAGATCAGATGCCTAGAACATTTTAGATCCAGCTTTGTCCAAATCTGCTTTGTCGCTAGACATGTCGAGCCGGTTGTCCACCTAAGATTTGTTCTTTCGATAGCATCCAGCTTTATTGTGAGTTTGCAAGTAGCGATTGGAATACCTAAGGAATCCTTAATTAGATTCATAGGTAGTGTAGTTCCGTGTTTGGTGAGTTCATTGGCCTTGCAGTTACCTGGGATGTCCCTATGCCCCGGCACCCAACAGAGGTGAATATTGAACTGCTCCGCCATCTCCCTTATTTTTCCTTAAGTTTCAGAAGCTTTATGTGTTTAGCTAATTTTAGCTGCCGAAAAAGCTGGGGGTCAAATCGAGTCCTCCGTGAACGGGCATTTTGTGACGGAATTTGTTTTTGTTTCACACGCAAAACCAACTTAATTCCGTGAACGTAGTAGCTCGTTCACGGAAGTGGTGATTCGACACCTGAATTGGACGCTGTTCTAAGGATACTTCGCGTTTCGTGAAGTGTTAAGGCAGAAGACGTGTTTCTTTTATATTTTCTTGCATAAGACGACGGTTGATGATCACTTCGCTTTATTTTTCGGGCTATAGCACGGCATGAAAGACCTTTAGAGCAATAAACATGTATACTTGCCCATTCTCCCACCGTTAAACATTGTTTTTTGTCCATTTTTATTAACACTCAATTAAAAACAATTACTTTATAAAATGTACCGTATAAACCGGAAAAAAAGTATTCACTTAATAAGCAACGTTGATTTCTAATCTAATCTAATGACCCGATTTATTTGCGCATACGCCTTACTCAATTTACAATTTGTCTTCAAAGTTCCGTTAGCAAAATCTCTCCTAGGTATACACACAGTTTATATTTTGTTGTTAACGAAATAGTCTCTCATTTACCAAAGTTGCTTTTTTTCGAATCCATCGTATAAGGGGAGTAATATCGATTTCGCTTCTCAAAAATGCCTGCTTCTAATCTTATGACTTGCAGTATAGCTCACAAAATTCCTTATTGTGCTATTCATAAGTTAAATGATATCAGGAACTAAGGGGTGGGGTCCCAGTTGGACAACTCAGCCAGTTACATTCAGTTGTTCGATATAGTTCAAAAACCACCTCACGATCATTCCTTTATTTATACTCATGAGGCAGCATTCCCGTTTCGCCATTTCATCACTCAAACATTCCCACTTGCCATTTGTGAGTAATGGCACAATAACAAGAAAAACCAAGTTACATGGTACACTGTTCCAAGGAAACGATTGTGCGTAGTGTCTTTATGTACTCATTACAGACACGACCACATGTCTTTGAACACAACACATGGAACATTCCACATTTTTGTTATCAAAATCAACAAGTCGATTTCTTTTTTCGCGTTGCTTCCGTTTCCACGAATCCAAACCACCAAACACATGTTCCATTCAATTTGAAACAGAGTTTGCTCTCATCAATTACATTTTTATAGCGGAAAGTCAATTTACGAGTACTTTCTCCATCCTTTATCGTCTGCGTCTTCGTAGAAATCAAAAGTGCATCACTTGTTGTCATCATGATTATAGATCAGCCGCCCGGTTGGCGGTTGCACTTGCAACACACGGCACTTTCACAAAAGCCTCTCAATTAAGAAGACACCGCATTCAGACACACTGACCACGGAAACTTGTCATACCAGTAGAGCCGGAACGACACTCTCCGTCGCCTCTAGCTACGGGTATATGTAATGCAAACGAGGTCGGCAAAGATCATTCGATCTAGCACGTGTTACAACCACCACTCAGACTCACGTCATATAAATTACGCATACGTACTGGATATTCTATATGTCTTGTTATTGTTTTTGCTATTGCGCGGTTGGTGCTATCGTTCATCCGTCTATTCGTATTTGCGATCCATCATTGACATTTCAACTTCAAACAATTTACTCACCTTTTATATTTATGTAACCATGGTCTCATACACGGCAAACACGCATATGTGAAATGTGACGCGAACGCAAACGTGTGCACGCCAAAGGTTCAATCACTACTTGTCACTTTGCATCACGTAAGCGTTGATAGCCGGTAAATAATAATTAAAAGTCGTTCTAGCATTTTTATGGTGTGAGCGATGATTAACATCCATCGCCGACTAATGAACATTAGCAGGCGAAGAAGGAGCAAAGGTTGAATAACTTGCCGATTGCTGGGCGTGAGGTAAAACATTCGTCAGTAATTTAAAGTACACACCTGTTGTTTTTATAAATAAGCGCTCGATACAACGATTACGTTATCGATGTGTACGATTATTTTCGCCTTCTTCCTGGTTCCTGATATTGAATCGTATGGGCTACTTCTACTTTAAATTATGAGGCAGTAGGTAAGGGTACCTTCTTACCAATACTCAATACTCGGTTAACAACAGCTTTCGTGGCAATATGAATTTAAATTATCGCCTCCGATTTCGCACAACCTCATTCGATAGATATCTTCATAATGTTGGTGTAAGCGATATTATTTGCTGCAGGTATTTTTTCTTGAGAAAAAAGTTCGATTTCGAATCAAGCAACTACAGGCAATTGTAGATTACAGAAGATTAGTGTACAGTAGATAATTGCTTTGCCCTCTTTATAATGTTGTTGAGTGAAATTAATTAAATTCCGGCACGCTATTGCAAAACAAGGCTTGTGCAAGGTCTCACCACCTCAATAATGTTCTTATTCTGAAGCTCAACTACATTGCAACTGCAATTTCTAAAAAGGTATAAGTAAAAAACTAAAATATCAATTGACTAAAGTGGGATAAAATGGAGTGGAATTTGGCACCGCCCCCCAAGGATGCATCTGTCAACGAGCTTATTCAAATATGATACGACTCATGTCGTTTTCCATTGGGCAACAAAAAAGCGTCCGGGAGAGTCCTGAATCGAAAAATTCACTTCTGAAACCGTTCCATTGGCACAAAAAATACTCTTCTGGTGATTCTGAGATTTGAAGTCAGAATCCACTCAAGAAGCACTCACACAAGTGTAGTTTATGCATTTTTTACAAATCAGCTGACAGCTGCCGTAGATTATTTTTTGGCATTTCACCAATACTTTTTTGGACTCAATCAGAAGCAGTTTTCTTGTTCCATTGGTTTACAGAATGAGTGGATCCCCTAGTGAACCCAATGGAAAAGGTCATGAGTGGATCCCCGAGTGAAACCAATAAAAAACGACATCAGTGTTTAGTCAAGTTTAGGATAACTTGCGGTTTGTAGGAAATTAAGCCAGCACGTAACTTGACACACTCGAGTTTAGACGAAATAATCGAGCGCAGTGGCCAACAAATAGTAGTTTTCTTTGGGGACAGATCTCTAACTCACTGAATACAGTGGGTCGAACTCAAAGTTGTTGGCACTTTTTTAACAACCTCAAGCACTTTTCCAAAATTGTGTCCCCATGTGCGTGAACGAGCTATATACCATTCATACCTCCAATGTGTTTCCTACCGATGATTAGCTATTTCCTTCACTTCATCGTTTTTTTTTACAAACTTTCGTAACAGAGCACAAAAAACCTTTCAGCGTCAGTAGTTACAATGGACTGGCCATAGATAGACTTCACCACGACGGCATTCAGTTGATTGTGCTTTTCCACAACAAATCGAACGAAAAAAAAAAACCGAAGGGGTCAAAAAATGCATGGTTCATATCTCAGCTAAGACATATTTCTAGAAACGATAAACGAAGCGTAGGAGTGGTAGAGCCACACCCACAATGGTTAAATAGAACAATCAAGTACGTGTATGTGAACCGTTACCAAGTGAGTGCATTCAGCTGTAATTTTAGTGTCCAAAATTATATTTTAGTGCCGACAAAGAAGATTTAGCGCTTCGGCGTGTTTTTAGTGCTTAAAAAATATTTTAGTGCTTTTTTAACTCTGCCGCTGCGCACCATCTTTTTGTTCTCTTTTTTTTAAATGCAGCCATACGTTTATACCGGTTCATTTCTATTGAAATGTAATGTGTTCTCCTGTTTTCGTTTTGGATTGCAGAGAAACAAAAAAATTGTTGTAGCACTTACACCATTCCTGAAAATGCAGTTTCCAAAATCGGTACTTTGCATCAGAGACAAACCCTAACTCGCAATCCTGTTGCCGCTGGCCCCCTCAATTTTTTTTTTCAAATTCGCCATTTTATTTACCTATCGGTGTTCTGTCAATTAAGAATCCGTCTGACATACAAAAAAATACAAAAAATATAAAATCAATGCTGCCAACCGTGGGGGAATGTGATAGAGTTCGGGAATACGACATTTTAACATACCTAACTGAATGCTATTGGTTGGTTGTTATATATTTTGAAAAGGCGATTAGTATAATTTGTTTTGTTAATAGAACTATCTAAATGAGATGCTTTATATACGGATAATCAAAAAATCCCGGATAATAGATTTTTCTCTAAATTTATAAGAAAAGCTCTTAGTTTGATGACACTTTATTTCTTTGTCTTATAAAATAAAAACAAACATTAAGGCGGCTCTCCCACTGAAGCAACAAGCAACAAGCAACTGGCAATAGGAAACATGCGATATTATCGCTAACAGTTATTTTACATTGAATCAAATTAGACGTCTCACATTAAAGCAACTCAATATCGGTTGAACGAAAAATGTTGCTGATTGCGGCAACATTATTGCTGGCGATACACAGCGCATGTTGAAAAGCGATATATATCGCGTCGTTGTATCAATATTTGCGAGTAGTGAGTGCAGTGATAGTACATGTAGGTAAAAATCCCTGCACGTAGGGATTTTCGATCTAAAAATGACGCCGTAGGCAAAAAGGGACAGATTTGTAACGTAGGTATTTTTTTCGGATGGAACATTTTCATCTTATTTGTAAGTAAATTGATTTGCTCAGTAAAAAAATGTTTATTATTTTTGTTTATCTATTATATTTCGCTCTTACATTCGGAAAAATTCATTTGTGGTTGAAATTGAGTATGAGAAGTTTGATTCGATTTTATTCATGTATGATAAAATAGTTATGTAGAGAGTTTGTATTGAAAATTATTCGACGGTGTAGGGAAAAGTAGGGATTTTCTCTGTGTACTGTAAGGATTTTTCCTGTGTTTTCTGTACTATCACTGAGTGAGTGACAGTTCGCTAGAAATACTGTTGCTTCAATGTGAGAATAGGTTAAAATAAAAGTTGCGTATTGCTTATTGCTTATTGCTAGTTGTTTATTCGAGTAGTGCTTGCTTGTTGCCTCAGTGGGAGAGCCGCCTAAATTCAACAATAAACACAATAATTCATTTAAAATAAATCAATTTAACGATGGAAGAAACTACAACGTTAGTTTTAAACTTGTACCTACGTCGACGGCGGTCAAGGATAGCAGAGATAATGCCGGATAAATGTGTCTAAAAAGCAATTAAAAATTTCTTTGGAATTCAAAGATACAACAGGACTGTTTTTGTTACTGCGGATAATAGAGTATTTGCCGGTTAGTTGAGTTAATAATTGGAAATTGACTGAAAATAAATTTATATAAAAAAATCCGGTTAATAGAATGTCCCGGTTAAAAGAATCCCGGTTAATTGAGTCGCGACTTTACTAGAAATATATTTGGACAAACATGGTTGTGTGTGTATTTTCTGCTTTTGGATATCATTATTATTTCAATTTCATGAGTAAATTTTTCTTAAATAACTGAAGAAAAATTACTCAAAATGTTTGTATATTTTCCTTTATACAATATACATTTTTCATTTTTCATAAATATTTTCAGCAAAAGTGCACTTATTCCTTAAATAAAATTCTATTCACACGTACGGAATAATTTCAAATTGAACGGACAAAATTCTATGAACGCTGGCAGCAACTTTGCCGACAGCGGAATTGGTACACGCAAGGTGCGAGTGTATTGTTGAGCTGGAATTTTTGAAGTTACGTGACATTTGTCCATACGAATTTCTATGTAACAATACTAACGCACTTAGCATGTACCTACCACTCCATAAAAATAAAGCTTGTAGGCAAGTAACGAAAAATCGGCCGAAGATGGGGGTCTCAGTATTGTCTCTGCTTTGCATATGGCATATACCATAGGGGCAATTAAAAAAACTATTTCAATGCATGTAGGAGTAGGTATCTACCTATTACTTTTTTTAAGTTTTATTGAAGTACCTATTTATTTTTATTTTACTGTGCAACCGCCATATGGCTGAATATGAATAAACTGTTGTTTTTTACTTTTTTCTCAACTTTGGATCTGTTTTTAAAAAAAAATACAGTTTTGATGCCCAAGAGGTCAAAATTAACTGATAATTTTAAAATCTGTGCGCAAAGGCCAGAATAACTTGGCAACTTTGTGTGAACCTATAGAAATATTATTGCGGCATTCCAGATAATTGCTGTTTAAAAATATCCACAGATTGCTTCAAATTGTAACTGCCGAAAATGTTCACTTTTGTCACCGGGCGCATCAACTGTCCCCCAAACCGAAATTTTTTTAATTTCACATAAGGGATACTTTGTATCCATGTATAGTGTGATCCCGTCGAATAAATAAAAAAAACGAATAATTCTAACCATTTCTTCAGGTTTCCAATTGATCTTCACAACTCAACTACAAACTGCACACGACTGCAGAAGATCAAATTAGTTGCACTCTTATAAACGACGATCACTTTCAGACAACGTATAATGCGCGTTGTCCCTCACTCATAGGGAATGGCTGCCTCAAATGACTTGTATTACAAGATAACAGCTCACAGTGCATGGCTAGTTTGTAAACAATCAAGAACATAAACGACAACGTACAACACTAAACAATGCGCTCCCTTAGTGCAGCGTACTGCAAATCCTGTATCCACTTCCACAGCCAAGGGGGGGGAAAAACAAAATACGATATGTAAAACCTCTGAAGATTTTAACGAGGCATAAATTAAGTATCAGCAGAGGTTCGGCTGACTTGCTAATAAAGAAAAACTCGGCACAGACTTAGCAAAAAAAAACAATTTCCGATGAAAACAATATGTGCTCATTGGAGGCCGCACAAGGCCCATGCGTAGGCATGGCGTGCTATGCTCCTCCAGCGAAAATGGAACAAGAAAAGAGAAATGAAAGACAAACGAAATAGACGACGAGAAATAACTCAAATAATTAAAACTTCACCTTAAATGGTGTACGTAGATTGGCGATCACCTCCCATGATCGGCGACCGGAACTACTCGAGCTCGATCTCACTCAGAAGACAAATTACAAAACTTAAATTATTCACCTTTGGCACATAGCAGTACACAAACTTGTGTTCCGGGTCTACAATCATGTGATCCATTTGCTCCTCGGTAAGATCGTCGATTGACTGCGTGCTATAGTCCATGATTTCGCACATTTTCTGCAGATATTCCTGGCGTTGTATGTTCACCGTTTGTGTCAATTCCAGGCCATGTTTGGTGATCTTTACATTATTGTTGTCCCCATCCTCAAAGCACAACACTACGGAGAAGGAAAAGAGCGCCACCACCAGGATTACTGTACAGGTAATCCTTTTGCGTAAGATCATCGTTCCGAAACGAATCGTGTGTCAGGTAATCGTAATTGTATGTGGATCGAGAGAACTGCTAAATACGCGGTTAACATTGGATATGCGGGGTGTACGGGCGTGTGGTGCTAGCTACGTTGCCTCCGACGACCAAAGTAATTCTCACGCTTAACGAATCGTAGAACCGACTTGTGACCGACACCGAAGTCACTCAACAACTGACGACCGTTTGCGTCGGGTAGTGGATTCGTAGCTGGTTGTTCGCCCGTGCGATGTGTGTCTTGCGCTTTAGCAAGGGCATACGCTCTCCAGAGGAAACGCCATGACGGGTTTGTACGGTGCGGTCGTTCTGCACGTGTTGATGCAGCCGCTACCAGTTCACCACTTCGCTTTGGAGGTGTGTCTGTTGAGCTTTTCTTAACTGTTTCTTTGCCGCGACGATCAGATAATTTTGACTTATGCTGCGCGCCAGGTGGAGCCGGAGTACTGCGTTGCTGAACCAAATTCGCTGTGCGTTCTATGGCTCTCTTGAGGTTGGCAATTGTGGGGCTCTGTTGCGATAGCTGCAAAGAGAGAGATAAAGTGGAAAAGAGTGATTAGAAAACGTGCGGAAATATGAAGCTATAATCTTCGATTAGACGACCTTGAACTTAAGAAAAAATAAAAATAAAAAATTCAATGGTGTCTCAATGTGATTTGCAAGTCGATTTTATTTATTCATGTAAAACGAATTTTGTATAACCATTTTGAAGTCTCAACAAAAATAAACATACATACATTCAATAAGGTGGCTAAAAGCTTTCCCAAATAATACGCCAAGAAATTTATTGAGGCCGCTGCAGAATTGAAGAAAAATCGCAAGAAAAAGGGCCAATGAGAAAAAAAGTGTCATTTCTGAAGTCATTCTGCACATTTAGTATTTTTTAACGTTATTTAACATGCATTGGCTCACTTAAAACAATCAGAGTGTTGTGATAGGCAACTGCGTTACATTTTTAAAGTTTTTTTATTAAAAAGTATAACAGCATTTGAACATTTTTTGAACCGCCTTCTTCAACTAAAAGAAAAGGGTCAAAATAGAACAAAATTATGGCAGGCTCCCAAAAAAGTGCCAAATTGCAATTTTTTTCGGACAATGACAATGGTCACGCTGGCCGGGAGGGGTAGTATCTTGCTCTCTCTCGGTTTCGGGTTAAGGAACGGCACTGAGTAAAAATTCGGAAGATTGAAATGTAAAGGAACAGACCTAATGTTTAACTTTAGTACCTAAATGCTGGCAAATCCTGGGAATGTAGCCCGACCATCCTCAGATGGATGTATATTGCTATTGTGAGACCAATGATCACGTATGGCGCAGCAATGCATGGGCAAAAAGACCCAGTCTATCCACCACAAGGAAGACATTCAATAAAGTGCAAAGACTGGCATGTTATACATAGGGCTATGAGAACTTGCCTAAACGCAGCTATGGAAGAGCTATTGGAACTAACTCCGTTGCATCTCGTGGTTGAGGACTGTACAAGTAAAACGATTCTTAGAATGGCCAAGGAAGGAGTAGGAAGAGAAAAGTGCATCACACTGAGACAGTTTGATGCAACTCAAGAAACAACCATAATTGACCTTTCCTAGAGACGATATCATCAAAATATTTGATTTCCAAAAGAACTTTGTTGCTAAGCTCAGCAATGAGAAGAACTGGATCAGCGAAACCGCAATTCACAGACTGAGCAATCACACAACGAAGTGGTACACAGATGGATCGAGAACTGATAAGGGAACTGGAGCGGTAGTATTTGGGCCTGGAAACAAATATTCTGAACCAATGGGCAAAAATACCAGCATCTTCCAGGCTGAAATCTATGCCATATACAGATGTGTCCAAATCAACCTCGACAGAAACAAAGTCAACTGTGATATAGCTATAATATCAGACAGCCAGGCTGCTATTAGGGCACTTAATTCGTATCGTTAAATCCAAACTTGTGTGGGAATGCCTACAAAAACTTAATGAACTGCACTGAAAAAAAAGGTACACCATAGTAGTGAAAAAGTTCATCAATGTGATGAAAAAATCAACAATTTTAGTCCAGTGAACTTTTTCACTAGTATGATGAAACCGATTTCGTCAATATGATGTTGTTCATCATTCATCAACTTTGTTCATCAATATTATGAAAAATTCATCAATATGATGAACCCCAATTCCCCTTTAATTTCATAAAGTGATGAATGTATTTATCATATTGACAAATTTGTTCATCAATATGATGCACACTTTCTGTGCTGTCAAATTTGTTTTCATGTAGTTGTAAGATTATTCACACAAATAAAAACATGAAATAAAAATACTGACACCAATATAAATCGTAAAGATATAGCCTTCCCACTTTCATGGGGATGCTAAAATACTTAAACGAGCATAATGTCATGAAAATGGTAATGGTAATATTATGTGAATTTAACTATTGAATTTCTTCGCATCCGAAAGGAAAATATTCAAACGAAAATCAGTTTTACCACGAAAGTCAATACTTTATTGTAGTGGCAAAAACTCACGCGCTCAAGAAATATTGAAGATTTATAAAAATAAATTTTATTTCTGAGTTACTTTTATCACTAATGGGACAATTTTTTTTTTTTTTTTTTTCATAATGGATCCCAATGAGAATCAGAGAACGGCCATTTGCCTGCCATATGCATAGAGTCACAGGGTGCATGTGCATACATTTCTGTTTGAAATGTGTTTTTCCGTTTTTTGATATTTAGTTATAATTTATTGATCCATTCTGTTGAATTTTATAATGTTGAGGCGTGAGAGAACAATGTACGAGAAAAGTTTGGTTAAATAACAATATTACATTGATTTTGAAAATATTTTTAGAAAGTAAATATTTATTTACATTTATGTATGTAATGAAATCACAACGTTATAATTATATAGCGAGCTCTTTTTTTTTGACCAAAGGAAAATCGTTGTAGAAAATTCATGATAATTGTAGTTTTATTTTAATGACATATTTATTTAACGTCAAAATCGACCCTACTGCTAAGTTTCCACCGGAGAATAACTGCGAGATTTAGAAAAATTTCCGTAAATCCCGCATAAATCTCGGAATTTATCATACGAAAGTAATCTCATAAAAAGGGAGATTAGAAATAAAACAAACACACTTTTCACAGCTCGATATGTCAAAACCAAAAGTGAAAAAAAAAAAAAATGAAAGAAAAGACATCAAAAATGGAAAAACGTCTCTCTCTCTCTCTCTCTCTCTCTCTCGTGAAATGTCATTTTCTCTCAAATGGACAGAGCCAGAGAGAATACGTCAAGTTAATCTTCTTTTATTTGGTGGAAACACTTCGGGATTAATTCTAAACCTCTTGTACTTAATCTTGGTATTTGTGTTCGGTGGAAACGTAGCTTAACCTACCTTTTAGAAGTATGTATTCTTAAACACGTACAACAACATTTTTCGATATTTACGTTTTACTTTTTACAAATGAAAAAGCTATATCAAGATATCGGAAAAATAAGCCCCTTTGGAAATTAGATAGTCTTACTCATGATTTAGCTTTTAAAACGTCGCTATGAACATTTAGAGCAAACAATTTATGCCGGAAAACGTTCGTTTACATAGTAAAATCATTGAAACGAAATCACTTGGTGAACACCTCCCAGATATATCTATGCAACTGAATTAAAGTTATACATTTATTGCATACCTTTAATTAAGGCTAGGTAAATTGCATTCTTTTTAGGGTAAATGAGGCGCTCCATCGAAGATATAGGTTCTAATTATATAAGTTTCATTATACTGATAACATAATAAATACTTAAAATATATTAATGTATTAAAGCTATTTATGCAAAATTTATAACATTTTATATAATGTGAATAATCGAAGTTAGACTATAGCTTTTTTATATTTCCACCATTCTTACACTAACATTGAATTTTTCACACTTCATTAATTGTTTTAAATTGTATATACTGCAGTTTATTTAGCAAAACCAGTCGCCCGTAGTAAAAGAAAAATAAAAAAGTTTGTTCATCGGCAAGCAATTGTCAATACATTGTTTAAAATGCAAATGGATACTTTTGGGGGAACATTAATTAAAAGATAAACAAATAGTTATGTGATGAAATTTCTAAATCACATATATCGAATCTTTTCATCGTTCATCGTAAAACCATTCACAATTTTATTCTATGCCACCCTGTGTAGATACTTTACGCTTGATGAGCAATGACATATAATTATCTACGCATACATACATTAAAAGATTCATCATGCGTGTGTGAGTATAAATGCTGTACCAACATCGCGTGTGTACACCTACAGCATACATCATATCAACAATCTGTGCATCACATTGAAGAAACCGATGAAAAAAGTTCATCAATATGAGGATTCCATTCATCAATATGATGAATATAACGGTGAATTTAATTTTTTTCATCAATATAACGAATTAGTTCATCTATATTATGAAGGTTTACATCAACGTTCTCATTAATAAAAATTAATGTCTGTTTTTTGACGAACGCTGTTATCAATATAATAAAAGCCGTCATCAAAACGATGAACGTCGTTATCAATATGATAAAAATTCAAAACTTGGCAATCGTACTTGAATATGATGATTCCATTCATCAATAAGACGAATAAATCATCAACTGGATGAACAAATGACTAAATTCATCAAAATAAGTGTTTTCGTCATATTGATGAAATGTTTTGATGAAATAATGAACGTAGTTCATAAAAACATACGCTTAATTCTCTTCAGAATCCTGTTGAAAAAATTGATGAATTCATTTTCATCATATTGAAAAACTGTTCATCAGTTGTCAAAAAGTTTTCATGAATTTGTTCATCATATTTATGAAAATTACGTCATATCAATGAATATCATGTTGATGAACGCCATTCATCAATACGACGCCGACTTTTTTTTTCAGTGATGGGTAGGAGAAACAAAATAACCCTTTGCTGGGTGCCTGGCCACGTAGGAATAGAGGGTAATGAAATGGCCGACTTCCTGGCAAGAAAGGGAGCATCAGAAACTGAGCCATTCTGCGGATTAAGGAATCACACCCTCAAAGAAGAATTCAGGTAACTAGAGAAAGAAAACAGGGCAAGAATCTGGCAAAACACTCAGGGCATGAGGCAGGCCAAGAAACTCCTGGGGCAATACAACCGGAAAAGATTCAAAGCTTGCATCGGCATGAGCAAAAACAACCTCCGTATCGTAAAGGGGTTCCTTACGGGGCACTGTAGACTCAAGGAACACCTCAGGAAACTGTATATATCTTAAGAAAGTCTCTGCAGATTCTGCGCGGAGTCCAATGAAATCCAAGAACTCTTGCTGGGATCATGTGGGGCAATGACCCACAAAAGATTTAAATACTTGGGCAAGTACCAACTATCTGATGAAGAAATACTGTCACTGCCACTGGAGCCAGCTCTCACCCTCAGATCTTAAAGGAAACTGGACTGGATAGAGTGCTATAGGACGGATTTCTTCGGCCAAGGAGAAAGAAGAGTACAAGAACCTCTAAAATCATTCCGAAAGGAATTATACTGTGAGGGGAACTCTTATGAGGAGATATACCTCTCTGAGGCGTAAGCAGGGTGTACAATAGACCAATAGGTCGCAGTACAACAACCCCTTTCACATAATAAATAAATAATAACTTCAGTAAATTATTTATTTATTTTGCTGCCTTCCTGCGAACTAACAACTCCGGCGTTATGACTATCACAAGTGAATATTTTATATTTACTTTTGGGTATGACTTTGAGGGTTACCTACTGGTGCTGGCTAAGGCCCCAGTTAAATAAGAATATAAGAATTTATATTTTTTTCAGTACGAACAAGTTTTTCCGATCACGGAAAAATTAATAAATTCTTTTTCTAAAAAGATTAAATATAATTTCCTTATTTTTTGTTGATAAACTAACTTTATAGTTCATAAGCAACATTTTAAGACCAAGATTGAGTTCAACCATCAAGTTTAAGTGGTCAACAAAAGCAAACATTTTTACGGTTTCGTTTTACGTGGGGCTATAATGAATTTTGACTGGTCGAACGGTTTTTTATATTTATATTGACAATAAATTAAATCATTCAACCGCAGTTTAATAAGGTCCACCATTTGGATCAGTTACTACATGCAAATTGGCCCATTTTGCTTGATTGCGCAAATTATTTGAGACTACAAATCAATCATCAATCAGTGAAGCGCTTTACCAAGTGGATACACAAAATAAATAAATCAACTGCAAGCTAATTGAGAATGAAAACGAGAGGAATACTCCCTTTGATGTGGGCTTAATTCGCATGGGAGAGTTTGGGAACATTACGGTTCATTGTGGATATATAAGACCGAACGGAGCTGAACTTATTTAATGTGACAATTTTCTAAATTGTTATGTGAGTAGCCAACGTTTTAATGTCCCATCTTGTGTGCGCGTTGCTTTTTAAATCTTTTTTCAGCTTTTTAAAGGTCAATGACAGTTTTTTTTTTTTTTTAATTGTTGTTTCCGATGGTTAGGATTTATATGCTCAGATTTAATACGAAAGAGCAGACAGAAATAAATTTAAGTAGAAAGTACATTAAAAATGAACGAGCACGTGTGGCTTTACGAGATTTCCATCAAAAATGTTTGACTTTCTGAATGGTAGATATAACTTAATTTTTTTCGGTTAAATATACAACCAGTTACACAATGTTTGTCAGTGTTTCTTTTGGGGAAGTTGGCTTTTTTTATTTTTTAAGCAAGACTAATCGGATTGACATAATAATTGGTCAGGCTGGATCAATTCTGAGACAATAAGGCCATTCTGTTATCAGGAGGACCGAACTTGGTGTCAAAGCTAAGTTGTCGGTTTTAAATTCGGTGTTTGATCCTAATTTTACCTTGGGTCATGACATGAGATTTGGGTAATGACTGAATAAGATCGCGAATACAAGCTGCCGAAATTAGATTCCTTCGTTGTATTGCTGGTGTAACTCGCAGAGATCGTATAAGGAATACCAGAATACGTGAGGAACTGAATGTCGAGTCGACGGGGCGGTCCATACTTCGATGATGACATTGAAAATTAATGAATATATGAATGAATGACATACGACACCTTGGGTCCGGGATACGGGAAGGCGGTTATCTACTTCACATAATTTCTTACCGGACACAGGTGCTTCAATGACTATTTTTAAAAAAATGGAACGATCCCAGCAATAGAATGTCAGTACACACACTTTTCGAATGCATGATTGGACTAAAATCGGTCAATATACTCATGGTAATGCCCACCAGAGAGCAAAATTGGAACGGGCATATTTAAAGTTAAGAAAAGACCCGAGGATAGAAGACCGAAAAGACTTTAAAATGTTTGAACCAATAGAGGCTAGAAAAAGTGCAAGCACCTTGAAATCATAGGGCTGTTCCAACTAAAGATGGAGAGAGTTAAAATGGTTGGAATTCGGCCCATTGGAGGAACTCGTCCACCACTGCCAATGAGTGGTATGAAGCATTGCCTCTTCACAAAATGAACAAAAAGAAATAAAAGACAACCCATCCATGATACAACTGTTGATGTTCTAGAATACAGAATACACATAAAAAAAAAAAAAAAAGTAAATAGTTGGCGCAACAGGTCCGGAGGGACCCCCTAGGCCTAGCTTTCTCACGACCATTCGTTTTGTGTGAGTTTTTCGTTTTTGGAACGAATGGAAAGGATCTACAATTTTATGCCGACTCCAAACGGCTAAAGCTCTTTCAAGACGTTATACTCTCGTATGTTTGTCAGACGTTCGCGAGAGGTGGCGCAGTGGAAAAAACCCTGTTGGAATTTGGGTTTTTGCGGGATTTGAACCTCGACCCCTCGCATAGTAGTCAAACACACTAGCCACTAAGCCACTGCGCCTACAATTTTCTCCGTTAAGAATGCGAAATACTTCATCCGAAGAGAGAAGGTTTTTTCCGTAAAAGGATCTCCCGATTGAGATCAGCATTGAGCAGGTTCCATTGCATTGCAAAGTGTACCTTCCTCACTTCCGACATCACTTCTGTGTGGCATGTAATTTAATGGCAATAGCTCACCAATCAAATACAGTTGAGATTACCTCTACACTATTCCGATCATGAAAATAGTTATGTTTCCCAAGGTCATGATTTAAGATTTTATACATGTTCCTTACTTGGCTTTGTTCGCTTTGCTTTTTAAACAACTCCCGCGTGGATCCTTCGATCTTAATTAAAAGTTCCTGCAGTGCTTTTCCTAGATCTGTTTTGTTTACGTGTACTTCGTGTAGGAGTTCATTATGCTTACTTCCCAGCCTAGTCCACTCAGCAAAGAAATGGAGATTCCCACTTTTAAGGTGCATTTCAATTTTGTAGGGAAGGCGATGACTTGGTAGAGATTAAAAATTCAAAACATATAGGAAGTGTAACCTAGGCGTATACACATACAGCGTTGGTAATCCAGTTTCCAGGTACAACATGTAGTTTGGCGTGTTTTCAGGCAATCGGAACATTTTCTCGAACTGCCAGATCCCCCACACTGGTCCTGCATAGCACATGATTGATCTTATAACTGCTTCAAAGACTTCCAATTTTACACTTGGCGCGATTTTATTTATTCATAGGTCTGTTCCCTTATGATAAGGCATTCGAATAAATTGGTCAAACTTCGTCCCCTAACGCAAAAGTTGGGTAAAAGTGAACGAAATTTGACTTCGAATGTATTCGAATGGATTATAGTAAGGGAACAGACCTATTGTTGTGTTTGTTTGTTTTAGTACAGCCTGCCACAATTTGTGATAAAGTGGTATATATTATCGTATATATCGTATGAATAAAGCGTAGCAGTTGCTTTTACTTAAGAGAAATTACAAAATCGAAGCATTTGCTACGTTTGGTATGAATAAAAACCAATTTGAGTTAGTTCCAACTTTTGACATGTTCGGAGAGCGGCGGCACGTACCTTTTACTCAGATCGGTATGAATAAAACTTATCAGACAAAGCAAATGAATTGCAAATTCTGAGTCTGCTATTTAGTTGACTCAGACCTTTTGCTAAATATTTTGTACGCACATTTTTTACACAAAAAAAAAAGGAAGCAATGTGAATTTTCGATGGTTTGTCTATAAATAGTTACCTGCGAAAAAATCAATTAAATCTTGTCACGCGAAAAATATTGAGTGTGGACTATTTATGGCTAATAGGTATTTCGTTCAGATGCAAATGTTTAGAAAGAATCATTTCTAAGGTATATAAGCCAGGAGTGACTGGGAGAATGAAATAGTACCCCGCAAGGAGTCTGTCTGTTTCTATACAGATGGGTCCAAAACTGAAACAGGAGTAGGGGTGGGGGGGGTGTTTTCTCTTATGATCTAAATTGTAAAATCTCATTCAGCCTTCCTAATCACTGTAGTGTATTTCAGGCGGAGGTCATGGCGATCAAAGAGGCCCTGTCGTAGCTTCGGTATAATGTAATATCTGTAAAGGATATCACCATCTTTACCGACAGTCAAGCCGCGATTAAATCTCTGGATTCTGTCGTCTTCAATTCAACAACTGCCCTCAATTGCCGACTATCTCTGAACGAGATGGCGAAACAATTCAAAATTCACCTTATATGGGTGCCGGGCCATAGAGACATTCCAGGTAATTGCATCGCCGATGAGCTCGCCAGACAAGGCACTACTATGTCGACTCTACCAGAAAAAAGGAGTCTCTATATGCCTCTTGCTACTTGCAAGCTCCTAATTAAACAAAACGCATTAAGCGCTACTAATCGCAGGTGGTCTAGCTGCTTAACGTGCCACACCTCGAAACAGATCTGGCCTCAGCTGGATTCCAAGCGCTCAAAAAGTCTCATTACACTGAAAAGACCCATAATAAGCACTCTAGTAGGTGTCATCACGGGACACTGCATCATAGGGAGACATGCTCTCAGATTAGGCCTCCCTTCAAATGATTTCTGCAGAAGCTGTATGGACGAGGAGGAGGAGGAGACTATTCTTCACCTTCTCTGCACGTGTCCAGCACTGTCACTCCGTAGAAAACTATACCTCGGAGAATATTTCTTCGACAATCTCAGCGAACTCGCAAACATAGGTATCAACTGCCTCCATCGCTTCATTCTTAGCTCCGGCTGGTTCAACGGGTAGATAAGGAGTCGATATCGATCCTGTGGTAACACAATGGGCCTAATTTGGCCTAAGTGAGGCTGTACTTGAGGCGGCCTGCCACTCTAACCTAACCTAACCTAAGGTATATAAGAGATGCGGATCCGGAGACGCGTGTCAAGAAATATTTCCAACAAGCCAACAACCTAATACAATTCCCGGCACCTGAAGAAGCAATAAGACATCAACAACCTATTTGGCAACAAAAATCATATTTCCAGGTGGAATTGGAACTATAAGCTTAGCACGCTGCTCGAGCTAAATTTTCGCTACCATACAAAATTCTCTCCAAAATTTATTTGAGCTAAATCTAAGCGAACCCATTTAGCTGAGTGGTACGCTGCTCGAGCTTTTGTTTCAGAATGTACTTCATGTATTTGTCAAAATTTAGCGTGCACATTTAATGGGGCGGTACATTTTCTCAAGCTAAATTTTGACAGATCGTTATGTTCTGTTGTTGTGTTGCAATTTTGTATTGCGGAGAATGGGACAAGTAAGAAAAGATGGGTTTTTTTTAATAAATACCTCGACAAAGAGTACCTAGAATTGGAAATGGTTGAAATCAGAGAGTGTTGAATTTTCGAAGTAAATTATTTTGAAAGAACAGCTCTTTTCAGTGACACTTATCCGCGGCGTGCTTTATGTTAAAATTTAGCTAGGACTTTAGCTGATGTTTGGAGAGAAAAGTTGGAGACCAGATAAAATTTAATTTAGTTTTATAGCCTATAGATTGCATGCATATTTCTGAATTTCATTTTTTTTATTTCAATTTCCACACAAGTCGTTAGAATCTCAAGGAAAATTCAAAAATTCAAATTTACTGGTCAGGTTTGACAGGAACTGCAAGGCAAGTACATAAGTTCACGTACAGCGAAGCTATGTTAGAATTTTCGAACTTACTTTAGCAAACTAGGTTGTTATTCATACCGAATCAAAGCAACTGCTAAGGGCTTTTACTTTGCTACAACCTTTTGCTTAAAGTAAATGCTAGGTTTTATTCATACGAGCAAATATGTACATCAATACCATGTAAAAAATATATGCACACCACAATAATGTTAGTAATGTAGTTCGAGGTGATTTGCTATCAAAAGAAATATCTATAAAAGTTATCAACAAAAATTGATTACTTATTTAACAATAAGACCAAAGTGCTGATAATGCAGTTTGGAAAGTCCGTTGACAGAATCAATCAAGTGGGAACCATAAAATAATTGCACACCAAACATATTAAACACATAAATATGCGAATGTGTATCCACAATTTGTTCTGTTTCGTTTTCAACTCTCTTTAGAGTTTTAACTGACTAAGAGTCAAAAAATGTGCGTCAGCTGAAGTTCGTTTCCATTGAACTTATGTAATAGCCTTTATTTCTGATCTTTACAACACAATCACCGGCATGTGGAAGTGTGGTTTAACCTTCGAGAATTTCATTTCGTATCCCCAACGTAGAAAAGTCAACTAGGTACCTACCCATATAATGGCGCACAAGTCGGTCGCGAGGCGATAATTGCGAACAGCTCAGGATAGGATTTTTTTTTTTTTCTTTTAGTGACAGGCTATAGCCTTCCTCGCGATAAGACTTGATTAGCGAAGCAAATATATGTTTGATTCGCTGTGCTTCCAAGTAATTATGAATAATGTGTTACCATGTTAGCTGTGGTCAATGAATAGCTAATTAAGACGTAATATAAATAGAATATGCGGGGAAAGGTCAGCCGACTCTGATTATGTTGGCTGTCGAAACACGATTCTGTTTGCGATTCAGGGCTTTGGAATGTTCTAATGACGCATATCGCTTGCTACTGTCAACGTTGAAGTGCTGTATATTCAGACTCTTATTTGTTAACAGTAAAAGATAACCAGTTGCCGCGTCAATTAAGACGTGACACTGATCCTTCAACTTAATAGACAGTGATTGCTAAAAAAGAGAAAAATCAAGCAAATTGATTGCTATCCGTTGAAATTTGTTTTCGTTTATAGAAAAAAAGATGGCGAACATGTGGATAGTTTTATTGAAGCAAGCAGAAAACAAAAAAATACAAAAACTTATTTTCGCATAAAAACATTCACGAGATGATTGATAAGAAAAACGAGTTGTAGTAACAATTAACTTGTTTCACACACATGAATACATTTAAGAGTCGAATCGGTGAAAATTACATGAAACATTTGTGGTGAGAAACTTGATTTTTTTTTTACAGATTTACTGATAAAATGACATTTAAGTGGCTGAACAAAAAAGAAAAGGTAAGTGGTAAAAGCTTATTAGTACTGACCGTATGCAATGTGATGAACTACGTGAAAGTGTGAAGCAGTGCTGCGAACGCTTATTGCTTTAAATAAATCAGGCGATAGCTCACATTTTTGTCTCTTCTAGCATGACTAGTTGAAACCATGAACCAGCCATGAAGTGTGTTTAATTTTTATAACAAAATGGCCAGAACTTTACTCTGTATAACGCTCCAAATAAATTGAGCGTGAAATTCGATTGAAACAAGCCAAACCCAATAAAGTACCAAAGGCTTTCGCAGCTGATCAAAAATTAATGAAAAGGAAATCGCTATTCAACAGAATTACACGCAGTAAGCCTATTTTAACTTTGCGGAAATACGATTAAATCAATCTGCCTTGTTGTGCTTTAGCTCCTTTATCGCTATAATGACTTCCTTGCTGGCGTTTCTAGTGCGTATCGCGCTATTTGCCTCCTTACTTACTTTACTTAAGTTCGAGTGGACCTGTGCCTCAACCAATACACCTCTCCAGTTAGCGCGATCTTTGGCTAACTGCCTCCAGTTGCGCACTCCAAGTTGGTTGAGGTCCCCTTTCACTTGCGCGTGCCACCTAAGGCGAGGTATTCCTCTACTGCGTTGTCCCTCCGGGTTGGAATCGAAGACTTTCGGGCCGGAACGTTGGTATCCATTCGCTATAAATGTCCCAGCCATCTCAGACGACGGATGCGTACTTTTCTGATTAGGTTGATGTCGCTGTACAGCTCGTAGAGTTCGCTGTTAAATCTCCTCCTCCAGAGCCCGTCATCGCAAACGGGACCAAAAATCACTCGAAGAATTTTGCGTTCGAAACGACCAAGGAGACCTTCATCCGCCTTTGATAGCGTCCATGCACCATAAAGGAGGACTGGGATGATGAGGGTCTTATACCGAGTCTCCTTAGTATTTCTCGACAAGGCCTTACTAATCAATTGCCTTCTTAGACCGAAATAACAGCGGTTGGCAAGTGTGATTCTTCGCTTGATTTCTGAGGTGATGTCATTTTCAGAATTAATAGCGGATCCGAAGTAGACAAAGTCCCGAACTACCTTAAAGGTATAGCTGTCTATCGTGACGTTCTCTTCGATTCGTCGATGTTGTGTGTCGCTTCTTGTTGACAGCATATATTTCGTTTTGCCCTCATTCACCACTGAACCCATTTTTTGCCGCTTCTGCACTGATACTTGCAAACGCACCAGTGACAGCTCGCTGTGTTCTGCCAATGATGTCGATGTCGTCAGCGTATGCAAGTAGTTGCACAGACTTCTGAAAAATTGTTCCTCTGGTGTTGGCTTGCGAGTTTCGCACAATCTTCTCAAGAATGATGTTCAAAAAGTCACATGATAGCGCGTCACCTTGTCTAAACCCTTTTTGACATCAAAGATGAGATTGTTTCCGACCTTTATGGAGCAGCGAGCGTTCTCCATCGTCATTCTGCACAATCGGACAAGTTTGGCAGGGATGTCAAAACTAGACATGGCTCTATATAGCTCGTCTCTATAAATGCTGTCATATGCAGCCTTAAAATCGATAAACAGTAGATGGGTATCGACTTGGACTTCTTGGGTTTTACCAGGATCTGCCGTAGTGTGAATATTTGGTCGGTTGTGGACTTACCGGGCCTGAAACCGCACTGACAGGGTCCAATCAGTTCGTTGCCATAAGGTTCCCGGGGTTCGCACAGTACGGCAGATAGGATCTTATACGCGATGTTAAGGAGACTGATGCCTCTATTGTTGGCAGGTCTCCTTTCTAGTGGGTTTTCCCCTTTGCAACAGATTAGACTTCTACTACAACTACACCTGAAGAGATGTCAGATTATACGCTAGCAGATCAAAAAATGCTATAAAACAGGAGACGGACACGCACCATTTAAAATAAACAATTGTGTTCGTTAAAAAGTGTTCAAACTGTTTATAGAGCTTGTATATTTTATTGTTGTGGTGTGGTATATAAATAAAACATGACCTAAGTACTGTGGATTGTACATTTGAATCTATAAACTACCACCTATTCAAATATACTTGACTAATCGCACCATATTTACACGTGGAAAATCAAACAAACACCCAGAGATCTTATCAATAACATTAAGTTCCGATCAAATCGGTTACCCTTCACAGCTGAAACGATTCAAGCAGAGGTAACAATTGGCAATAAAAAAATAAACACAATAAAATAAGGTAATCCAGCGTTCTTATACAACTCAGCTGGGATTATTGACAAAAGAAATGGGACTGCACGTTCAAATAGAAATACTTCTTCCAAATAGGTAAAAACTTCAACTTACCACAACTTTCAGCGTCGAGAGTCCATCACGTTTTACGTAAATTGTTGTCGCAAGTCCTCTAGCAATTGCAATCTGTTGGTAGTAACAAAAGAAATAAAAAAATGTATTCACCAGTGTCCACTAACTATTCCACGACAACGTAATGAATGATGCAAGAGTGGTCTTTGGGCAATTCACCGTAGTAGCAAGAAGCTGAGACCGCCGAAACAATAACACTTACTACTATGGTTTCTTCGTTTTTTGTTCCCCTCTTCAATTAGCACACTTCAAAGTGTTACGCGGCCCCTGAGCACCGCAATCTCACACTTAGCGGTTAATTATTTTCAAAAAGTTTACTGACCCACAGACATGGATTTTGTTTTTCCTCGACTAACTATCGATTGAGAGGAATGTTTTCTTCTAACCCACTTAACAACGCGACTGTGTGTCTCTATCGATTGCCAATGTTAAGGTCGTCGCGCGTGCATGCACAAAGAGACCAGAAACTATTTAGTAATTGGATTTAATTTTCTAACTACTGACCAGTGACCACTCCAGTTTGTTTAGCGCACACTCACCTCGCCTTGAAGCTCTTCAAGTGTACAATCCAATGGAAGATTCGAGAAATGTTCGTCTGATGAAATAATTTTCTTAAGGATATCATCGGTATAACGACACAACGCTTCATGGTCGGAAGGTTTGCGATTGCTTTTGGATTTCACTTTCCTTGTGGTTTTTGTTTTCTTTTTTGACGATTGTCTCCGCCGATGATGATGATCTGATGAGGAACCGGTTTTTCTAGAGCCCATAATTCAGAGAAAAAACTTATAAACCTTGCAACTGACACGAGATAGGATTCAGAAACTTGTTTTTTGGTAAAGCTGATTTACACAAGTAGTTAAATCAGGAATAATTTAAAAAATATCTTTTAGAATCAAATCACACAAAAGGAACACAAAAAAAACTGGCAAGAATGACAGCTTACAGCTGAGCGAATGCGATCCAAAATATACACTGAACTAAAAGCAATGCAAACGGAAAGTGGTGCCAAATCGAAAAATTGTGGAAGGTAATAAGTGTTTCATTTTTTGTTCTTTTGGGGCCGGTCTGTTTACAGCTAGTTAAAGCCTTGGTTAGGTTACCACAGATTTAGGTTAACCCATGATTATAAATCAGTGATAACCAATGAGTGTCTGTTGACCGTTTTTTCACTTCGGTCACCAAACCATAGCTTTGCAGCAAATCGTTCCATTTTTCCAGTTTATTTGTCAATCAATGATTGGCCGACCCCATGGTTACATTTTTATTTTTTTATTTCTTTATGTATTTTATAATTTTATATATATTTTTTTTTTTTTAAACTGAAGAATGAAACTTTGTTTTTGTATAGAAAATTTTTGAGAACAAAACCGAAATAACGCCGAAACTAAAAAAAAATTGTTACAAATTTGAAAAGCCTCATCCTATTTTATTCAACGACAAACGAAATTTTCTAATTCTCTCAATATTTTTCCTATCGCGTGTGCTTTACCTCAATCTATGAGAGCTGTCATCGGCCAAAAATAATAAAAATGTATGTGTCAGTTGAAAACCTCACTGAAATCTTTCGTTCATTTTATAACTTTGATTTTTCTTTTCGTTCGCACAATATTGTACAACAATTTTTTTTATTAGCAGTGCTACGTCAAAATGAATACCTACGTACCTAGTCCTTAAAAAATCTTGAACAGACGAAATTACAGAAAATCAGTGGTTAAATCTCATTAACCGCTCAAAATCGGCTGGTTATCGATTTTTCTGGTTAACTAACCAAACTACTGATTCTCTGGTTAATATTTTGCTGAACAAACACATTCGATGGTTACCAGCTGAAATAACCGGTGATTAAAGATAACCAAGATTGAATAACTGGGCCTTGGTGTAGGTAGACGATGCTGGGAAACGTAAAAAGTGCTGCCAGATTTTCAACTTTGTAGTAGAGATAAGGGACAATTCTCATGAGAGAGAATTGCGAACTGCGAACACGTGAATATTCGTAGTTTCTGACACTTCATTCACATGAAAACTATTTTTGGTCGCAGATACCCGCGTACCAGTTACATTTTTAAAGGTTAAGTTTGAACGAATTTGTCATTCGTGAGTTTGTGGATCGCAACTTTTTTGTGTGGATTGTGAATAAAGTGTGACAATTCGCGGGAAAATTACTTCAATTGTTAATTTAGCTGTTTAAATCAATTGAGAGTCATGCTTTTTGTTTAGACTAAATGTTATATTAATTAAACGATAGAAAAAAATAGCGATTTTCAATTCATAAATAGAGTTAAATTTATTTGTTCGCAATTAGCTTATTCGCAGTTCGCTCTCATGTTAATAGTCCTTAAGTCAGTCAGGCATTCACCAAAGTCGCCGATTGACATCACTTTCTTGCAGATTGTTTCGGAACAAGTTATTCTGAATTATTTTATTGAACATTTTTAGCTTTTACCCTTTTCACATTGCAGCGAAAACCGTGTTTTCGTCGAAAACTTGAAATTGCATTCACAACGAACAATAACTAGTTTTCGTTTGACGTTTCAATCAGCTGTGAGACACTAGTCCTGAAACTTCTGTGTAAACTATTTTGCTTACAAGTTTCGATGGCATTAATTTACAAATAAAATGAATTCAGAGCATTTAAAAATAGTATTAGCCCATCAATTAAGTGTGGAAAATGATTTTAGTTGTGAGTTGTGACATTTGTTCGGTCAGCTGCTCTGCTGAATGTTGCGAAAGGTGTGTTTGTTTCAAAAACGCAACGGTTTGAAGTCGTTTTCGTGGAAAACGGCTTTAAACGACTCGTTTTGAAAACTGAAGTATGTATGAGAAAACTTCTGTTTTCGATGAAGTTTTTGAAAGTTTTCGGGAAAACCAGGTTTCGGCTCGGTGTGAATAGCGTATTACGGTACTTTGCTGTGATAGTTTTTTTAGTAAAACACACGTAGGTACATTAGGTTTTCAATACAGATTACTGATTTGGCTTTGTACCTACATGAAAAGTAAAACGAAATTAAACTGTTTTTATTATTGAATTTGTGTTCTACTTGAGAGCTCTATGAGTTTTCATACGTAAATAACTTCGCCAGTGACAGCTGAAGTGACAGTGAAGGAATGGCAGCTGATAAGGGAATAGTAAAATTGAAAATGTATTTGCCTTTTTGAAGAGCTTACAAAAATTAAGATATAACCCCCATATTAATAAAAAAATTTACATAAGTTAGTTAGCTTAGCTATCGAACGTCAGATAGCATACAAAAACTGGACATAACTGCTGAGTAACAAGTTGATAACTTTTACACAGTATTTATTAATACGGGGGTAAGATAACCAACTCTAAGGAAATCGATTCATTACGACAAATAATTCCCGTGGAAATGATACACAAATCATTTTAAATCGTATTTTATGAAACAAATAATTATCTATTACAAATGGCTGTCAAAGCTATTCATGTAGGTACCCTTCAAGAAGTCCTTCCATTTTATATATCATCAACTTCCAAATAAAAATCGTTCCTTTTGTTCCGCTGTGGTAGCTAAAACTTTATTTATTTATTTTTTTGTATAATCATTATTTATGTTTAAATATGTAACATTATCATTAATATATAAACTTTAAGTTTATTTATAATTGTTTTTAATTCATGTATTTATTTTTTAATTGCATATCAATTTCAATACAATTTATTTTATGGACTTTGGAAACCAAAACACTTGATGTTGTCTGTGTATTTGCATTTATATTTATATTTTAATTCTAAATTTAATATTCAATGTAATTATCCCTATATGCAATATTTACATTATTTTCAAGGATACATAGGCTACTTTCTATTCATATTATAATAAAAAACAATAATATATATTGTGCATCAATAAGAAGTCCTTGGCAGGGTGAACAGTGTTGCACCAGTGCCTTGGAGCCTTTTCAACTGCAAAACGATAAAGTAAAAATAAAATTCATATATTCTTCTTCTCGTGTATTATACTGCAGCATAGATGAACTCCTAAGTGGTATCTTAAATCTAACTTCCTGAAGGACAACGAATATATTGTTTGGTATATTAAATCCAAGTAGCTAAGGGTTGGTTGTTTTAGTACAAACCCTCTGGTTCTTGCATCCAATAAGTGAACTGCATTCGTTTCCCCCCCTTTCTCCTTACTCTATGTTTCTCGCTCTATTTCTATCGAAATGTCCTGCCAAATCCAAAATGAGAACGAACCGTAAAACACACAGCTCCAATCCAATCGCAGTGCAGAATGTACACAATGCTGAACACTCAGGCGTATGTGGATGCTTGCGCTTCAAGTCATCGTCACATGTACGTGTGAGTCCTCAGCACCGTGGTTGTATTGCTAGGGTGGATGCGATGCATTTCAGTGCGCACTGTATTGCTGCTGAGGGGTTGGTCAGGCCCCGATAACAGCCAATGAAGTTGGCAGGAGATTTGGATAAATTCATTGGCAAATGAATGCCTTGTGTTTTTTGTGGAGTCCTTTGGCTGCAGAGTACCTAGAAAGACAAGGAAAAATAAGAAAAATTGTAAATTAGAATGGGTGAAGTGGTTGAGTATTTGAATTGAGATAAGGAAATAGAAAAGCTTACATATCTTAGGTGTAAATAAGGAAACAACATAACGCATTTTGTGAGACTGTTTAAACCAAGAATGAAATTCACAAATAAAATAGTCCTGGCGAGGAAAAAGGTTAGACAACTGTAAAGTCCATGACGTGCTTTCAGATAAGGTACCTACAAGTAACTGACAGCCTTATTCATAATATTTAATTAAAGCTGAATTAGAGTTAATTTTGGTTTAATTGCAGAAAACCTTATTCATAAACTTTTTTTAAAGATAATTCACACTTAATCAAATGTCAAAAAATAAATGCCTCAATTCGCATTTAGCAGTGAATTAACTTTTGTTTTCTCTGTTTATTTGAAAAAATGTGAATATGATTTTCGAAAATTTTGAATAAGTTTTGTTAGTTAAGCAATTAAACTCGATATATATTATAATACGAAATGAATGCGAAAACAATTATAAATTTTGCAAAGACAAAAATTAAAAAAAAAATATGTACGCTTTCCTTTTCACACAACTCATTTACTTATTTTGCTGTTCGCTACTGCTCAAATGTTTTCCTTTTTTTATTAATATCAGATGTCCATACCCAAAAGTGGCACTGAAATGCGCGAGTGCTGCCAGATTTTCATAATAGTTTTGCTTAATTGATAGATTAGCTACTCCATAGCAAAATTATGTTTATGAATAAACATTTTCGACAAAAAGATTAAAGGCAAATTAACTCATTTGATGTGAGTTAGTGGAGACACTGATAATCTACTGATTAAGGGAATCTAATGAATAAGGCTGTGAATGTTTAATTAATATAGTACAACTTCAAACTCATTGCAACAAATTTCATGCTTTATGAGTATTTTCCAAACGTCAGAGTTCCTATTTTACAGACATTAAAATAAACTCGCCAATGTTTAACAAATTAAATAATAATTAACGAGTTCCATTTCTTTTAATGTTCACATCTGGATCTGTACTTTCGCCCGTTCGTGTTTTTCCTACAGCATTTTAGAAGTCTAAAGTAATAGGATGAACTCGTCGAGCTGTCAGTTTGTTCAGTCTAAATAAAAAATAAATAGTTGGCGCAACAGGCCCGGAGAGACCCTAGGCCTAGCTTCTCACAACCATTCGTTTTGTGTGAGTTTTTCATTTTTGGAACGAATGGAAGGGATCTACAGTTTTATGCCGACTCCAAACGGCTAATTGAGAAGCTCTTACAAGACATTTCATACTCTCGGATGTTTGTCAGACGTTCGCGAGAGGTAGCGCAGTGGAAAAAACCCCTACAAAGGCGGAATTTGGGTTTTTGCGGGACTCGAACCTTGAACCCCCGCATAGCAGTCCAACACACTAACCACTAGGCTACTGCGACTACAGTTTGTTCAGTCTGTTATAACTTTTAAATATAAAAATGGATCTAGTAGCTAGAGATTGAATTTTAAGGACCGATGTTGAATGTGAACCACACCTAAACGTCAAGTTTTTTTCTGCATTTCATTTGACATTTCTCAATTTCAGTCTAACTCAGTGCTGGGGGATCATGGGAAAAATCCCTTTTTGTGGGAATTTCGACCTTAAAAGGGAAAAAGGGAAAAACGTGTGGTTTTGTGGGAATTGTTTGAATTTGTGGCAATTTGCCTTGTACCTCCCAAAGAACAGGTAATAACGAAAGGTCCGATTTAAAAAAAAAACTAACGAATCTTACAAAATAAGATAATAAATCCAAATTCATTGCGTCAGGTTTCATTAAACCTGACAAGTTAGACGATAGTATTTATGACGATGCATTCAATATAAGCGATTGTATTTTACCAATAGAGGATATATGTTATAACTTTTTGAAGATAGTTCCATAGACGGAAATATTATCACCGAAGCGAAACAAAACTGTTCAAGTTTTTATATAACAGCTTTTGTTGAAATGAAAAAAAGATTTCCCCTCAAAGATGAGTTACTTAAACAAATGGAATCTCTAAATCCAAATGTCGCCCTAAATTTAACTGAAAGAAAACACTGCAAAAACTTACAAAATTTAAATCAAATCCTGAATTTAGATAGTTCGATTAGTTCGATCTTATTTTAATGAAACACAAAAGGAAAAGCTTGTTTTATTAACAGTCGAAGAATTTTGGAATAAAATTTTATGTTTAAAAGATACTAATGGAGAGTATGTATACCCAAATTTAAAAAAAAATTGTTAAGTTTGCGTAAGCTCTTCCGCATTCAAATGCCGAGGCAGAACGAATTTTCAGCATAGTCACTGATGTGAAAACCAAAAAGCTTAAACTTGTTTTTTTTTAACTAAAATAAGTATTTATTTATGTTATATTTAGCTCAATAAAAACCGAAATGTATTTAAATTCCAAGAACATGACGTGTTTAATGGAATTCAATGAAAATCGAATTTTTTATCGTGGGAAATAATAAGGGAAAAAGACGGTGCTTTGTGGGAAAAAAAGGGAATTTGTGGTTTGGTTGATGGGATTTCTTCGAAAAATGCCCCCCAGCACTGGCTCTAACTCAATTTGAACCATTGAAAGGTACACAATCGAGCAACGCGTTAAAGTTATTCAGGCTTGTTATGAAAATGGGCGTTCAAATCAAAATGCATATCATGCACTTCGTGATTTTTTCGGTCAATTTAATCGTCCATTTTAACCTCAGTGGATTCGTCAATAAGCAGAATTGCCGCATTTGGGCGAATGATAATCCAAGAGTGATTGTCGAAAAACCAATGCACCCACAAAGAGTGACTGTTTGGTGCGGTTTATGAGCTGGCGGCATCATCAGGCCGTATTTTTTCCAAAATGAGGCCGCTCAGGCAGTTACTGTGAATGGTGTTCGCTATCGTGAGATGATAACGAACTTTTTATGGCCCGAATTGGAAGATATGGATGTGGACGATATGTGGTTACAACAGAACGGTGCCACTTGCCACACAGCTAACGAAAAAATGGCTCTTTTGCGCGACAAATTCAATGGCCGTGTTACATCGCGTGGTGGCAATGTCAATTGGCCGCCAAGATCATGTAATTTGACACCGTTGGACTTATTTCTTTGGGGTTATTTGAAAGAAAAGGTGTTCGTCGATAAGCCAGCAACAATTCAAGAGCTAAAGGATGAGATAATTCGGCACGTTAACGGCCTAGAACCTCAATTATGCCTCAATGTCATCGAAAAATTAAACCATCGGATGGAGGTGTGCCACCCAGTTCGCGGGGGCCATTTGGCCGATATTTTGTTCCATACATAATTGAACCATACCAATATTATCGTAATAGAAAGAAATGATAATAATTTCTTAAATAATTTGTGTTTTATTCAAAATCAACATCGGCCCTTAAAACTTAACCACCCTTTAGTAGAAGTGAATGACAGCGAAACAAAATAACTGAATTCTTTTATCTTTGCCGCCTTCAAAGGCAGTTGAGAAATAACAGTAAAATAATAACGGTAAAACAAAACGAAGTAGGTATCAGAAACAAAGTAGAAAAATGTAAGTAGCCGTGATTACGATTGGTCAGATAAGTGGACGGACTGAAGAACGAGGGGACTCGTAAATATGCTGCGCCAAATTTATACACATTAATCTGAATTTAGTTTTACCAGTCATCTTAATTTGCAACCACATTTGAAACAAGTTCAAGCCCACATAATCCGATTGTGGCTTACCCTTTAGCCCGAGCGCATTCGAAAAGAACTCACTTTATTGTTTGTGAATGGCGTTTCGATAACGACGTCCTTAAAATGCTCCGATTGTTTAGTCAAAAAAATGAAATATTCATCATTCAGATGGCAAAATTTATTTATTGCACCCACATGCATTCGCTGGCATTCGTGTAGCCTGATCTAAATCCATTAAGTCCGAGGGTTATGCAATAAAATCGAAAACTCATTTCATTTGTAATTTGCTGTAGGTTGTATAGTGTTCCTATACACAATGTGTACACCAAACAAAAGCAACACCAATGAAAACAATTTTGAAAAGCTACACCATCGCCATCCCAATCCCAGACTGTGCAATACCTTGTCTTGTCTTCTGTGTAGATACATTCGGAGGTAGCTATGGCTACATACATTCCTCGATATCCGACCGCGTCTAAAAGAAAATATACTAATGCATATAACTCAGTGTCTGTCCGCTGTGTTTTAATTATAAATTGGTAAATACACTAAGCAATTTACATACGACTATATATACATCCTTCGGTTGCATACATATACATACATTGGGTTAATGATGCATAAACACACGGCATCTCTACGCGTACATAGAAACTTACGAAAAGAACGTAAATTACGAAAATAAACCGCCAACCGCGTCTGTCTTTCAGCGGCCTGGGCTAAATGAAAACGTCTCTCGAATATTCTTGATGCCGAATTTACGACTAGAGATGAGTTTCTTCTTTTGTTGATGCAAGAGCGGGGCTAGGGGATTATAGATATTTTTGTCTTTTCGAAAAATGAAATTGAAAATTATAATCGGGTTCGGGATAGGCTTACATGTCCCCGCATTTGCGAGGGAAACGCCGGAGACAGTGGTTGTTTTTTTTGTAAGATTGCTCCTTAGGGACACATGAACATGATCAGTTCAATCAGACTGCGATCGGATTAGGTTTAGGTATACAGTTTTCAATTTTCTTTCCGCCGATTTGTAAGTAAAATAATTAAAATAATAATTAGAGATAGCAAAAAGTTACATCACCACGACGTCTAATTAGATCTCGAGGAGATGTTTGCTTTGCTATTTTGTTGGTGGCAGAGAAAAAAAATCTTATTTTAGAATTGACGCAGTCTGTGCACGGGTAAAAAGCTTTTGTTTGAAATTTCAAATCGACATTTAAAGTGATAAATACGTCGTCAATTTGAAGCAAAATAAAAATACAAATCATTTAGGTATATTATGTGTACACCCAGAGGGAAGATCCTTGGAATGCTCTTGAGTAAGTCAAACATAACACATTCAACCTAACCTATTTGCGGTTAAGTTTTCTATTTTAAGTATTAGTGGCGCGGTTAGTGCGGATACTTTTGCAAATCAGATTGGGATTATTTCACGGCTTCAAGAAACTAAAAATACTACCACATAAAAAAGCGTTTGTAAGTTTCTGAGAACAGCTAGCGAAACTGGAGTTTTTGGCGCTCAAATAAACGTCAAACTTGAACAATAGGTCCGTTCCTTTACTTTCGTAGTAAGAATGGAAAAGACTGTCAAATGGCAGCGGTAGGGATAACTTCTCTCACAGAGAGAGACACTTAAAAAAAAGTTAAAGAACGCTTTTCTATAGTAATCTATGAAAAATGACGGATTCATAATTCATATGTATATTCAAAAAAAGTGGTACGAAAAGAAGTTAAAGTGTCTGATAAACTCGAGGAGTTTGCTAATTACTAAGAAAATTAGTTACATCGTCTACGTAGCGATGAAAGCGGTCTGGAATTATATTCATAGATTTACAGACCGACATTGTCGGGTCTCTTTTCGTCTCTCTACCACTATAAATCTTACCCAGAGAGACTCTCTGGATTTCTCCAGAGTTCTTCCCTCGGCTCAACTCCTAGTTTATGGGAGATCTTCTTCATCGACTGGGTCTCGACCTAATGATGTCCCAAGATCTTCATTCTTCTGCCAGCCAACGCCGGACATTGACACAGTATATGCGCCACTGTCTCAGATTCCTCCAGGCATAATTTACAGGTATCATCCTCTCTAAGGCCCATCTTGCTGAAGTGATACCCGAAATTACCATGTCATGTTGACAAACCCACCACCCATTTCAATGTTCCTCGACTCATGCTTAGAACCCTTCTTTGTGTGGAGCAGGTCGGCCATTTAATTGTCACGTTGGCCTACATTATAGTCGACATCGTTCCACGGTTGACCACCTTCTCAGGTGTTCTGTCGTGATCCGTTTGTGAATCAGCTGTTCTACCATTCCTTTGCCAATTGAAGCGAATGGTTCTGGTCCCAGCAACTTTTCAGTTGATCCCTGTTTTGCAAGGGAGTCCGCCTTTTCGTTGCCTTCGATCCCAATGTGTCCTCGTACCCAAGTCAGTGTTACTTCATTTTTAGATAAACACTTAATGAGCTTAAGTACACATTCCAATGCCAATGATGTTGTGATGTTTGTCTGTACCATGCGTCTGATCACCGCCTGACTGTCCAGTGCTATTAAGGATATTTCTTCCCTACACCTGACTCTCAAGCAAGTAGTCCAACGCATGCAGCAATGGAATCATCTCAGCCTGGTATACAGAAGTGTAATTCCTGAGGCTAACGCGACGGGCTAGTTCCAGCTTTGCTGAATATATACCGGCACCCGCTTCGCCATCCATCATGGATGCATCTTTGAAAATCACTATTTCACCACTCCTTTTTTCTGGAAGTAATCCGTTCTCAATACGAGTCTTGTGATTCCCTCCCATAATACGCACCCTTATTATCCCATCCATAGGCATGTTCAGCTCCCTAATCTCGTTTTTTACAAGTTTCAGGATCTTCCTATGCCCATAGATGGTACGACGATTGTCCCATTTCGCATCTCGATACAAACGAAGTGCGTTAGGCCGCTGTTATCTTAATACGTAAGTCCAGCGGTAAAATCCCCAGGATCACTTCCAATGCGCATGTTGGTGTTGTCCTTATTGCACCTGTAACTCCTATACATGCTAAACGTTGGACCCTATCCAAGTGCTTCCTCACAGTTTTCTGGGAGGCTTTCGCCCACCATACAACCGAGGCGTAGGTAATAATGGGTCTAGTTATCATCGTATACATCCAGTATGCTGACCTAGGCGAGAGTCCCCACCTCTGTCCACATACACGTTTGCACTGATGTAGTACCCTTTTTGCCCAAGTACCCAAGTAAGTCTAGTATCTAGATGGACTCCGAGATACTTAACCTTCTTGGCCATTTTTAGTTCCGATCCGAAAAGTGTTAAGGGTCGAAATTCCAGATTTTAAACTTCCTTGTGAAGATTATTAGATCTGTTTTCTCCGCATTAATGGAAAGCCATCTTCCAGACACCACCGTTCAATCACTTTGAGCGCATTCCACATGGTATCTGCGGTGACGTCTATGTCTATGAAATTTCCTCTGGCCATTATTGCTATGTCGTCGGCATATCCCACTGTGTGAATACCAGTCGCCTCAAGTCTGCCGAGAACAGAGTTCACAGTGATATTCCACAGTGTAGGTGAGAGAACTCAATCGATTTCGGCCTCCACAAATGCAACCAATGATGACACAAAAGCTGACAAGAAGTAGAGTAAGCCCATCAAGCCAAAACTTGCGCCCACCCCAACTCAGTTGAATTCCCCAAAAAGCGCTAAATTCAACATTTCGGGAAAAAAATTCGAAATCCAATTTTGCGTTCCCACTGAAACTTCAACATTTCAAATGACAGCTAGTGTCAGAATTGATTACTGATATTTTTTTCTGTAAAGAAATCAGAAGTGGTTGATCTTAAAAAATGCAATAAATAAAGAAGTGCATAGACAACCACTTCCTTATTCTTTATTTATAACTTTTTTGTTCCATATTTATAATTTTAATAACCAGAAAAGTTTGATTGATTTGTTGACAGTTGCATTTTTTTTTTTTTTTTGTCAGCGGGCTGAAAGGTCATTTATATCGTGTTCCATTGCGCAAAAATCACTTCTGAGTTCTAAAACCGTTCCATTGGCACAAAAAGTACTCTTCTGGTGGTTCTGAGAAGAAATTTTTCGCTTCTCAATTTGAAGTCAGAACCCACTCAAGAAGCACTCACACTAGTGTAGTTGTAATGTATGTAATGTAATGTATTTTATACAAGTCAGATGACAGTTGTCGTAAATTATTTTTTGACATTTCACCAATACTTTTTTGGACTCAACCAGAAGCAGTTTTCTTGTTCCATTGGATTATAGAATGAGTGGATCCCCGAGTGAAACCAATAGAAAACAACATAAATGACGTGTGGAATTTGTGAAGAGGTTTGTTCGATTTGATAAAATTAAAAATGCAGCGACGAAATTCAACGATTCGCTCAAATTCAACATTTGGAAATGTTGGAAAATATATGTTAATGTTAAATTTATAGGCGCGTTGTAAATGTAATAGGTATAACATCTTCGCCTGTCATTAAAAGACGGCCTAAACAATCGTTTCATGCTGAACTTAAAAGACATGCTAACGTTATAATCGCATCCTTAAAGAGCGAGTTGGCAAATAGGTACTCGCAATGGATTGCTGCTAAAAGTACTTAATTTAGACCAGCAATTGGCAGATTACGTCAAAAATATTAACTCCGCTATCTCCGACCTATGGCAGAGAGTCAATAACATCAAATATGTTGTCAACAGCAGCTTAGCGAGGGAAGTATCGGAGTCAGTGTTACCTCTGAACATTTCAGAATGAGTCCAAAAAAACTCTTAGATGAAAAAAGGAGTCCCATTCCGATTTCAATATTTTCTTTTCTTTTTTAAATAAACAAACTGTTCAATTCAAATTCAGGTAAAACCAAATTCTTTCGAATAAAACTAAATACACTGAACAATTTTGAATTATAGCAAAATTATCCTAAATTTTTAAAAAGAGTACACTGATTTTCAAGAAGATGAGTCCAGAATCCAGGCGCTCAAAATGGAGTCAAAATGACTGTAAAGCGTCCCGAAAGGTAACACTGAACGGAGCTACAGAAGCGTCGTGATATGCTAGAACTATAACGCAAGAGTTCATCACACAGATGCAGTCGCTTATGGTATTCCGCCTAAAGAAAACTTAAGCCATATTTAACACACTATGCGAGAAAATTAGGATAACACCGCTCCTATCTTAACGAATTATTTTCGCACGAAGCCGCGTAGGAGACGTGATGCTGATGACCCAGCTGTCATTTTACAATTCGCCAGTGCTAGAGAGAGAAACAAAAGGTTTAAAGCGCTCTCTGACTAGCTATCGGAAAAACAATACGCCAACGTGATACCAGACTTTCGGACTGAATTGCCCGAGACGACTATCAAAAATACCTAAAAAAAAGTCCCTTTTGGCCATTCCGCCGTTCAAAAACAAAAAAAAATACACAATTTTTCGTTTTTCCGAGTGTTAAAAAAAAAATCGCAATTTTTCGCCATTTTACCTTATTTTGAAGGCAAAATTCCCAGGAAATGGGTAATTATCCACGATCTGGCATCACGAACTGCTATTAAGCGACTTTGGTTTTGATGCTGTTGCTGATCAATAGCAGAAAGGGTCATAAGGCTTTCTCTAATCTGTTGTTAAAATACAAGATCAAACAAAATAAAATATTGTTTAGTAGCGTTTTATAAAGTTCGGGAGAGTACCTACACTTTTCTATACGGTTCATTTTCGGTCGTTGCCAATATTGTTAAGGCGAACAGAGTTCGAATCGTTCAAAGTTACGAAAAACCTTACCGGCTTTTATGGTCGATGAATAAATTCGTTGCGTTTGAATGAGGTGAATATAATGTGTTTCAAGGGGCGAATATATATACCTACGCCTGCACAAATTGTTCTCTACTGAAAGGGTAAAACATCTTAAGTTGACTTAATTTTAAGTCAACTTAAGATGTTTTACCCTTTCAGTAGAGGTTTCGTTTCCAACCTTAATGATCGTCACACCTCCTTCAACTGTCTATTCGATCGCAAGTTAAACAGAGATCACGTAAATTTACAACAACACCGCACTTATGCATTAGATATATCTAAACACTTTGCAAACTTTAAAGTTGACTTGATTCGTCAGAAAAATGAACACTAATGTAAATTTGAATCGAGATCAACTGAACATCGTCTGCTTGCAAACATTATTCCAATCGAATTCAACAGGAAAAAAAATGTTTATTTTCATAGGCCACTGCCAATAAAATTTCTACCCCATTCACTTCTGAGCCAAAATAAATTAGCAGCCTCTAGCCAATAATTTGTTCTTCTCGTCGAGTCAATGTACCCACTTGACCTTCAACTGATCGAAATTCCCATCAAATGTGATGACAATAAGTGCCAGATAGCCACCACCTGTTCAAGTGTTCCGTGTAAGCCTCTTTTTGGGCAAGGATTCAACTGGCATCGACAACCAATCAGCTGACCAAATCAACCGAACCTGCACTGAGTGCGTTCATTGGCCATACATCCATTGATAGATTCTGCGATGAGTGCTGAGTCTAACCACAAGAATAGCCAAGAATTTTCACGAATGCAGCCAGAAAGGCACACGCCTTTTAACACAAAACAAGTGGGTGACGTACAAGCACCTTGGTCGTTTACGCATCGCGTGCCGGACCGAATTTAAATCAGGAAAGTGGCCAAAAAGCAATCGCTGTGCCTGTAGTGGTGTAGTGATGACTTCCAGTGACTAGTGCCAAAATTCTGAGAGTTTTCTTTGGCGTATGTGGGGTTTTTTTTTTTTTTTGTACAACCAAGATCTTGGCAAATCTTTCATTCACATGAGTTGAGGTTGAGGAAGAATTAACGATTTATTGTGGTGTATCCACAATCTTAGAAGGTTACTGATCCAAGTATAAGTAAAGGAGCACTGCCGTCAGAGTCAGCCAAAAATTCAGTCCCTTTGCATATGGATGGGAGAGGGAAATCGTATTCACGCGGCAGTCAGACAAGTAGGCGCTTCCACATTTTTTTTTTTTTTTTTTTGTTTTTTCTCTTTCCATTTGTTTGACTTTCTTGGCCCAATCCACTTTTGGCTCTTGTCTACGATGCATTGCGTCAAAAATGCGCGCTGGTATAGTGCTTTTAGTTCTTGGCTCTGGTCGAGGACTACTTTATGCCGCCAACATACAAATCACAAGTATGAGTGTGTGTTGTGTATCCCTGATGTTGTTTCAATAATAAAATATACTTCACGTTGTGACATCCTTTTTGGGGGGATAAATTTATATCCTCATATGCGGAACAGTGCAGATTGCTGTTTCCGTTAACATGTCGCACGCCGTGGGGGGCGTATACTTAAAGGGATATGAGTCAACGGATATATGGTTTTTGCTGAGGGTGGTTATTACTTATTGTCTGGTTAAAGTTTAGTACGGCTTTGGTAAGTTAACGAGGCAAAAATTAAATCACTAGAACAATAAGTGAATGGCTCCATGAAAAGGCGACTTGTGGTAGAGTACTCAGGTTTTGAGATTTTTGAAACTACTCGATATACACCCCGAATGTAAGCAGCTGTGGACTCTGATCATCAAACATTTTTTTTTTTTTTTTTACGGCGGAGGCCGGTAAGGCTTTCGGGTGCATTACTGACATCGGTCAATGAAGTTAAATATCTGGGACTAAGCCCGGACAACAAACTCGTCTGCAAAAAACACACAGAGGAGATAACCAGGAAAGCCACGCGGGCTTTAATGATCTGCCGAAGCCTAGCTGGCAAATCCTGGGGATGTAGCCCGTCCATCCTCAGACGGATGTATATTGCTATTGTGAGACCAATGATCACGTATGGCGCAGCAATTGCATGGGCAAAAAGAACCAGTCTATCCACCACAAGGAAAACATTCAATAAATTGCAAAGACTGGCATGACTATGTATTACAGGGGCCATGAGAACGTGCCCAACCGCAGCTATGGAAGTGCTATTGAAACTAACTCCTTTGCACCTCTTGGTCGAGGAATGTGCAAGTAAAACGATTCCAAGAATGGCCAAGGAAGAAGTAGGAAGAGAAAAGTGCATCACCCTGTGACAGTTTGACGCAACTCAAGAAACAACCATAATTGACCTTTCCTAGAGACGATATCATCAAAAGATTTGATTTCCAAAAGAACTTTCTTGCTAAGCTACGCAATAAAAAGAACTGGAGCAGCGAATCAACAACTCACAGACTGACCAATCACACAACAGATGGATCGAGAAACGATGAGGGAACTGGAGCGGGAGTATTTGGGCCTGGAACCAAATATTCTGAACCAACGGGCAAAAATACCAGCATATTCCAGGCTGAAATCTATGCCATAGACAGATGTGTCCAAATCAACATCGACAGAAACAAAGTCAACTGGGATATAGCTAGAATATCAGACAGCCAGGCTGCTATTATGGCACTTAATTCCTATCATTAAATCCAAACTTGTGTGGTAATGCCTACAACAACCTAACCAACTGGGTAGGAAAAACAAAATAACCCTTAGCTGGTTGCCAGGCGATGTAGGAATAGAGGGTAATGAAATGGCCGACTTCCTAGCAAGAAAGGGAGCATCAGAAACTTTCATAGGTCCTGAGCCATTTTGCGGAATAGGGGATCACACCCTCAAAGAAGAATTCAGGTAACTAGAGAAAGAAAACAGGGCAAGAACCTGGCAAAACACTCAGGACATGAGGCAGGCCAAGAAACTTCTGGGGCAATACCACGCTTGAGCAAAACTAACCTCCGTAGGGCTTCCTAACGGGGCATTAAGGAACACCTTAGGAAGCTGGATACCTATATATGAAGAAGGTCTCTGCAGAATCTGCGAGGAGTCCAGTGAAATCCCAGAACACTTGCTGGGATCATGTGGGTCACTGACCCACAAAAGATTGAAATACTTGGGCAAGTACCAACTATCTAATGAGGAAATACTGTCACTGGAGCCATCTCTCATCCTTGGATTCTTAAAGGAAACTGAACTGGAAAGAGTGCTAAAGGACGGATATCTTCCGCCAAGGAGAAAGAAGGGTACAAGAACCTCTAAAATTATTCCGAAAGGAAATATACTGTGAGGGGAACTCTTATGAGGGATTATACCTCTCTGCGGCGTAAGCAGAGGGTAAAATAAACCAACAGATAGCAGTACAACAACCCCTTTCACATAATAATAATAATAATCATACATTTTAGACATTTTACCTCGTTTTGGGTCTTTGGACTGTCTGGCACGCAGTGTTGTTGCTGTTGGAGATCAGCAGCCTCTTGCAGTGGCTCTATCTCAGCTTTGATAGTTGTCACAAACGAAATGTTAATAACTGTCCATCAAAAAATTGTACGAATGACGCATAAAGTACGGGAAATAACCCCACATGGAAATTTAATTCATCTTGATTGGAAAATAAGTCCACTTGACAAAAATGTACTTAGTTCTCACCCAAAGTGAGAAATAATTCCGCTCAAAAATTAGTGGAATTATTTCCCTCGGACAAAGATTAGATTGTTGTGGGAGGTGGAATCGAGTTGCCATATCACTGCGGCCACGAGTGGGCCTATTGTGATTTCCTCCAATTAGAGCTCGCTCATGATACCAGACTTAGTTATGAATCCTAGTAGATCTTTGAGTGCGCTGTCAGATATGTCCTCTGCCCCAAGGTAAGGTCTTCCTAGGTGGTATTGACGTAATCTGACTATAGACATTTACAGTGACACAGTATGTGTTCTACTGATTCTGTCTGCAAGTGCTGTTTTATATTATTCCCATAGTTATGAGGTGTTTTTTGACTTGACAATGTCCAGTGAGGAACCCTGTGACTGTACGAATCTGACTCCTTGTTAGGTTTAGGAGTTGTTTTATTCTCCCTTGGACAAAATAAAAATGTGAAGCAAATTCCCAGTTATACAAAAAAAAAACTATTCGCGTTTAAACATGTACGAAACCCCTTATTTCTTAATATATGAATAATTTAACATTATGAATTACAAAAAAGGAAAATTCGCGCAATATTTCGAATATGTTTGTGGGGCATGCTGACCCCCTGCAAAGTTTCTTTAAATGCATGCAATTCAATAAATAAAAACAACTTTCACACACACTTTCTCGAATCTACTCCAACCCTTTAATAGTGAAACCAAGTAGAGTAGTTGTTTATTCATAAATGCCTTTGTTTATGCATTGTAGTATTATGTCTAATAGTTTGTTGGCATTATTCCGTATTTTTATTTCAAAATCAAGAGTGGAATTAATACTGACTTGTATTTTTATGACGTGGGTTTAATGCTCACAGTATAGTGGAATTATTTCCCAATCTAAGTCGGATCTAAGTACACCTTTGTTAAGTGGACTTATTTCGCAATCAGGGTGGTTATATTCCAGTGGATTCATTTCTCTGCACCCCCCAGGAGTTGTTGCAGAAAGTGATTGACAGATATGTCTGTTAGCGGCGAAGGCTAATGCGGAATAGTATGCTGAGTTCACTGCATTCTGATTTTTCATATGTTCATGTCACAAGTGTTGCTGAGGTATATAGGCACTTGTGGCTGGCAGCAGAAAATATAAAAGACCAGCACGATGGATGGAGAAATGAAGGCAACTAGCTACTTTTCAAAACTGACAATCGCTATGGCAGTGACAAATGCTTCGTTTCATTTTTTTCCGACTTCGATTCCCCGAATCACAGGAAATCTTGGCTTCATTTCTGTTTGATGATATTTTTCGACATAATTTCACTTCTTTCATCTTTATTTCAAGTGACACCTAACAATTTTTAAAGCAACTTTCAAATAAGTGCTGGTGGACAACCAGAACAGAGCAAACTACTTTAAAGAAGGTGGAACTAAGCTTAGTTCGATATTGACGACAATTGGGAACTAAAAATCAATTATCTTTGTCAGGTCACCTGGTCATCGCTAAGACGACATCTGAACTACTTACTGCAACCTCAACATAGTCCCCTAACATCCACTGAGCACTTGTTTAGTCTGGCCAACATATCTAATTATTACCACATGGTCTGAGATTTATAGCACGGCAATTAATTACACTAATAGATGCCATATGCTTTATTGCCATCTGTGTCGACATGGTTATGCCATAACTTACGTAACCATTTACACTCTCTAGCTGGCTCCGGTTCTTGAACCAGATGCACACCATATCTCGACTGGAATGGTTCCAACTTTAATCCTCGACCTTCCTCAACGCAAAGCTGTTCCAAAAAAGAATGTTGTTTCTTAAATTAACAAAAACAAGCGAAGCACGCCCCCTATTTGCTTATTCGTTTGTATCGGTCTCAGATAAATCTGAAAATTAAATAACGCACACTTATTGGCAGCACTCCATGGGCGATAAATTATGCACTCATAAACCGAAGCTGAGAGCGACCGGTGCTTCTGTGTTGCGCTGTGCGTAAGGAAATCCATAAACAAAACGTATTTCTCCAAAATGTTTACACTGTACCGATACCGAGTACCGACGATATAGTGAGTCTCCTGGCACACGCACAACGCGTTTGTTGTTCCTGCCAAGTAGGACGCATACGGATGGCTCTAAAGTGGTTCCATCCTCTCAGCGCCGCTGCGTGTCATGTCCTCAACCGGATGTGAGATTTAAAAATGGTCCAAAAAATCAACCAGGAAAAATGCTTAATCAACTCCGTCCGTCCGTCGTCCGTCTTGACTTTGATGAGGAAAGCCGTTGGTAATCGGGAGGGGGGAGGAAAATTCTGATCAGGTTCCAAGTCCCCTTAAGTGTGTGCGTATTTATATGCATGTTGGCAGTATAATAATGAGTTCTTGGCAGAAGCTAGTGTAAACAAATCACTACGCGTCGCGCCTGGTGGAGGGAGTTCTTTTGCTATCGAGCCAAAAAGTTTGAATCTGCATACAAGCCCCCAATCCCTGACAGGTTGCTGAAAGTTGAAAGTCTGCCACAGGGGAATTCTTGGAGCCGTGAAGAAGGGTGGCGGTGTTGATGGCTGCGTTTCATTCACCACCCAGTTAAGCATCAGCAGCAGCAGATCTCTGTTTTGGCAGTTGGCTCGCAGTTTTATTGCTTTTGGAGCACGAACCGTGGGAAAATGCTCACCTCGAGACGTGTGCGTTATAATTTGGGATGTACACTTTTTTCAGTATTTGCTTGGCCGTGAATTAGGAATGACGTCTAAGAGGAAGTGACACATTGAATGGTTTTCGGGTGAGTGAGTATGAATATTCTTGGCAGCGGGTAGCACGGATAAGAATTGGGCAGGTTCACAAGGTTATGCTGTCGATATAGTCTTTTTTTGATTTATATCTGAGGCAGTGATTTGACTGATTGTGTAAAGGGACAATTTGATGATTGATTAAATGGCTCTTTGAAAATGCAAGCTAAGTGGTGACGTGAATATGCGAATTTGGGTGACTCAGATGTTGTATGCAATCGAAACTAGGTTACCAAGGATGCTGCTCATACTTGACATATACAGGATGGGCCAAATAAAAGATTCTTTTTAAAAATGCAATAAAATGAACGAACTAATTTTGTTGCTCGTATTGTGGCTTTATTAGTAAGAGCAAACATTCCCATTAATTATGAACACAACGTCGTTCAAGTGGCCGCCTCGGCTGGCTTCGCAGTAATGCATTCTCTCACTCCAATTTTCCAATACCTTGTTGATAGTTTCGGGCTGTAGCTCACAGATTGCTTGGATCATATTAAGTGCTTGAATAGTTTCCGGATTGTCAGTATAAAATCGGTCCTTCACGGTTTCCAACAAAAAAAAATCCAAAGGGGTCAAATCGCAGCTCAGGCGGCCAATTGACATCGCCGAGACGGCTGATAGCACGATTAGGGAATTTGGTGCGCAAAAGCTCGATTGTGGCGTAGGCTGTGTTGCATTGCGCGCCACCCTGCATGAAGAAAGGTCGTCTTAATCCATTCTTAAATTTCATTAAAAAAAAAAAATGTTGGTTAACATGGCTCTGCAACGCCCACCGTTGTCCGAAACGTTTTTTCCAGCCTCATTTTCGAAGAAGAAATTGAGTCTCACACTCTCGGCTACAGCAGCCATTTTCTCGTCTGCGCTCACTGTAGAATGACGTGGTCCCCGTCATGAGTGTTGTCCACTAGCATACTACTTTCAGGAACTTTTTGCACAAACTTGCGTACAGCAGGCGCGGTGTGTGCTTCATTTCGGCTAAAACTTCTTTTCAAAATCCCACGGTTTGGCCTACGAAGCGCTCGCTTTGGAAATAAGTTTTCAATATTTTCCAACGTTGTTCAAGCGTAGAGCATTTCGTTCCGCGGAGGTATGATACTGACTTTCTGTCAAGATTTCGAGCGGGAAACGGCTGTCAAAATAACCTGTGATTTAAAAATAAGCCACTAAAAGGCCCACCCTTTATTATAGTGATGGACTGATGAGCTTTTCTGTCATTTTTTCAATTTAGGTTCCATTCTGTGTATAATTTATAAGACCCTCAAAACCACAACAAACCATAACAGTGACAACCTGATGACTTTTCACAAAAGTGTGCCCGATAATTTCGCCCAAATTGCTGCAAGAACACAAACGATTACCGCAGTAATAAATATCTCTGTGAAAAACTTATTGCCGCAAACTTATGGATTTGAAAGGAGCTCTCTCTCTGTTAGCCGCTTCTTCCGTAATGTTATGCAATTATGATTCATCCGCACGTCCCCCCAGCTCTGTAGTTTGCTGTTGCAAGCACGACAAACGAAAATCAAAATTTATACTTTTGCGGTATTTTTTTGCAGCCCACTCAAAAGCACAAAAGAAAAAAAAATACTCTTCCCGTCTGTACCATAAAAATCTGCCACAAAATTATGACTCGAAAAGAAAAACGTTTTAAGAAGCACCAATGTCCAGTGTCTCGCGCTGCTAAGGACACTCGCTCTACCACCATAGAGCACCCGCCATATAGCTCCCCCAATGTTAATGTAATGATTTATTTACATATTTTTCCACTAAAGACGACCGAGGATATTTTTGCCCAAAAGCTTGGTCCAAACTTTTACCAATGCCAAATAAATTTCTGTTTTAAAAAAAATCGGTGTTTTCTTTGATCGCCTATGCACTTTGGCTTCCAATTAATTATTATGACTGTCGCCTACAATCTCATTTTTTCCTATTTTTTTTTTATTACTCGTCCTTGTGTTTTTTACTTTGAGGGAAACAAACAACTACAACTACACTGCAAGCGCAATTAAGGATTACACTGAGATTAATTTCTTGGCAGCGCATTTGTAACTGCAAAATGAAATAGACTCGTTGGAACAATTTACGACCCATTAAAGCAATTAACAATTAAGAAGTAGAGAGCAGTCGTAATTAACAGGGAAAACAGTTCGCGTGAAGGACTTAAAAGGATTTGCTTGCAAATTCGGTTTTTTTTTTTTTTTTTTGCTGCTGACAAAAAGAAACTGACTTGTGTACTCTTGTACCGGAAGTGGGAAAACAAATCGTTGACATTCCCTGAATTCCAACTCGGAAGTCGGACTGATCCGACACTGTTCAGAGGAAGCTATGGCCTTTTTTTATCGGTGACATTGATCGCCTGTTTCGGAAATTCGCAAATTCCGTTTAGTGTGCTGGCCCTATAGTCGCAATTCCAAAGAATACAAAAACTTTTCCACTATTTATAAGGACACTATGCTCAAACCTCCAACACGGTTGCGAAGGGCGAGTGCGAAAAAAAAGAGAATTCCTCTTCGAACATTTTTCTTGACTGCCGTCGTATGTTTTGTCCTTTCTACTTTGCACAGGAATGAAAACTTTTTTATGCCCAAGAATACTGGACAACCCGTTAACTGTTATGTTCACACTTCCTGTGCGGAAGGACCCGGCTTTGTTTATTTATTATTCGTGATTTTGTATTAAATCGAATTCGATTCCTATTGAGATGGAAATAAATCTCAAAGGACGCGAAATGCTGAAGCAATTAATTAAACTGCAGTCAGGACAATGAATTGAATTTTTTTAAAGACCTTAGACAGATCTCACTCTCTGGCCTTAAAAGTAAACCCCTTTTTCGCGTGGCGTCCAATAAATATTGTTCGTCCTGTGGCACAATGTTTGTTATTTCCTAGTGTAATGTCTTTGCCTGTTTGCTTTGGATACATCCTTTACTTCGGTTTGGTTCTTCTCGGTTGGATGCAGGTCTGTGATTTGATTTACTTCGCTGGTATTTTGGAATTATGCGTGTGTGGTTATTGTTCGGGGGGCGCATTATCTACATTTGTGGAATCTTGGACGAGCCCTTTGTTTGTTTACGCATCAGTGAACTCTTGGGAAGGAATGGTTAAAGCTATGGAAAATAAAGATTGCGATTTGGTTAAAAAGTTGCTATAGGTCAGCACTAATAAATTTAAAAATAAGAGGATGCCAAAGATCAGATATTTTAAAATGACTCAGATACTTTGAAAATGAATTTTACTTACACAGCCCAAATGCTAAGCCTGCCAAAAAATTAATACGTGGTCTAATAATAATTCCCACTGTCTACGCTAAATTTTACGAACTTTACAATCACTTTGTGACCTAGAATATTTTTTTAGGTGAATGTTTAAAACGATTATTAGTAAGTCACCGATTAGAAGACTTCAAAGATGCACTCCTCGTCCGTTGATTGAAGTCCATTTGAATTTGCGTGCATTTTTGATATTCTAGTTTAAAGCGGGTTCACTATGTTAATAATAGTAAAGTTAAATTATTTAATAAAATTAATCAACTTCTGCTTGCTAACTGAGATTCTCTTCAACATTCAAAATGTTTCGTCAGGTTTTCATTCAGGTTTTGAAGACTGATGACAACGTTCCCGAGATGTTTTCAGCAGTCCCACTTTGGACAATGGGTTTGGGGTAGTAATTTGTAAAAAATAATTCAAAAATTGATTTCTTCGATACTCAACAGTGATGATCTATGGAATATGGTGTGCTTTACCTTTGAAATCAGTCTGCAGTGTAGTGTATAACTGTGGTGTAAGGATTGCCAGAATAATTCGTTGAAAAAAAGTGCAAAATAGGTATATGTTTTGGAACACTAATTTGGGAAATTAATTCAGTAAAATGAAAAGAATTCATTAAATTAAAATGATTCGATTGTTTAATCTTTCAAAGACAAATCTTTGGAAGGCCAATTAAAACGGACTCTTTTTGTGAACACCGAAATTTGTCCCTTTATCGTGTAATAATAACTTACAAGATGTACTCGGGCGGTGTCGTGGGGTCCAGCTCATATAAAAAAAAAATATATTTTAAACGTCTGCCTGAAATATAAAAGTCTGTGCTAACATTCGTAAAAAAATAACTCACGGTCTAATATGGGGATGTTTTTTTAATACCTCCGCAGTATTACAGGTCAATGCAATACAAAAATAATACTTTTCAATATTTCCAATGTATTAAACTTTTTCTGTAACATTTTTTTTTTTTTTTTTTTTCAAATTTCATAATTGTTTCATTAAAATGCTCAGTTTACTACGAATTCTCAAAAGTTCAATTTCGAAAGAATAAAATCCAGTATTTTTGTTCTACAATCTAACCCGGTCTATTTCAAATAATATTTCAGTCAAGAACTTATAACAATTAAGTTATAGTTGACATGAGACATAAAATCTACTCTGATTGCATTTTAATACGAACTTATTAAAGCTTTAGGTTAAGAATTAAGAGTTAGTTTGAGGTTTGAGCATCCTACTCAATGGAGTGGATGATTTGGATAACGTTTTTTTTTTTAAGAAAAATGTTTAAAAAAAACAAACATTGACATCCAATGAGAATATTATTCTTACTAAATAAAGTAACTTTAATTTCAAAGTTTTTTAAGATGTTATAATGTATTCGCTTTTTTTTTTTCTTTAAGTTGTGAAACGCAGAGATGTTCTTAGTAGATTTGCTTTTGAAGATAAGGGCGGTCTAGAGATTCCAATTCATTGCCTCAGAAATATAGCTATTCCATTCCAAAAAGTTAGTAATTAACTGAATAATTAATAAGATAATTCGGGCATACATGAATTTTCCTTCATTTAAAGGTCTAGAAAAATATACCTACTAAAGGAAGCACAGCGGCACTCTATAGGATTATTTTCAATGGAGATAAAAGAACACGGGAATTTAATAATAATAATATTTGAAACCATTAAAAAATAGTATTAAAATAAAATATTTTTGATGTTGAAATACATCCCATAGATATTTAAATCAAATATAAAAAAGTATTAAAATATAATAGGATTGCATTATATTTTTATATTCCCTGGGTTTATAAAAATCAAAAGAAGTACCTATTGAATTTGAGGTGAAAGTATTATATTTTTTATTAATATTTAATATGCAAAATATTAAACTTTAATATGAAATTTAACGCCAGTACAATTAACGGGTCTCCATTCTAAGCATAGCCAGTAATGCAAAGAATTGGCATAACGGCTTAACAAAATCGTCAGCATTACAAACTTTTAAAGAACTAACATGCAACCGTCTACAGAAATACAAATTTTTTGTTGATATAGTGAATAGGATATACATACCTTACGCAAAATGAAAAACAAAAAATCTATTTTCAAATATTGCAGATAATGCTTCCAAAAATAAAATTAAAAACAAAAACAACGCTCTTAAACTTTTTTGCGTTTTAAAATCCTAAGTAGACTTTTAAAATAATTTATTTCGCTAATACGTTCTGTATAAGATTTTAATGTGCAATTGTTATGTAGCCAAATTAATTGTAGCCAGAAATATGATGACTTTCTCCCTTTCTAAACTTGGTTTCACAATTTCCTAGTTAAATTGCATACCTAATTGTTTTCCAAATCATTACTGCTTAAATGACACTTTCTCTCTCATCAGTATTCTAAGATGAGACGTTATAATGGAGCTTTAAATTAAAGGCCCGATTAGTTTGAACTACAATGGCATTTATAAAATATATAAAAGGACAGTGGTGCCAATATTTCTCTACCAATTTTAGCAAATAATACCCCTGAAGATGTTCGCAAAAAACCGACGAAACGTAGGGTGCAATGACGGATTAAATGTTTTTTAATTGCATCTTAAATATGAGCTGAACTTCAATAATAATAATAACAAACACTATTTAGTTTAAGGTTTTTTTTTTAGGGCACAGTAGTTTGAATTAAGATTATTGAAATTATCGAACTATGTACATTGTACATCACTGTATTAGATATTCAATTCATTTAAATGAAGGTTTTAACAGTTTATTCTGGAGAGAAGGGGGAAAAAGAGGGAAAAGCTTTAAAAAATGGTAAAAATAAAAAAATCTCTGAGAAACGTAAATGTTTTAAAATTAAATCAAAACGTATTTTCATTACGAACAAATTCCAAAGAATGAATTGTTCATATTAAACATGAAAGAAAACAGTCCATCGAATGTCTAAGTAGGACTTTTTGTGCAACTGAATGCATTCACTCGTTTTGATATTATGTCTAGTAGAAAAGGAAATTATTTTACAATATCTACATTTTAATGTGATATGCTTATTTTAAGCTTGTAAATAAAAACGGTTATAGTTTTGGAGTTTTTTTATGAAAACAAGTTCAAATTTCACTTAGGGGAGAAAAAGTTGATTTATGTTTGGAATTTAGGGGAAAACTAAAGTTTTTCCTGATAAAAAAAAGAGAAAAACAGTCTTTAAGGTCTGGGAGCACTAACTGTCAATTTTTTCTCTTTCGAAATAAAATCGTTTATTTTGAGAAATTATTTTTTTCCGTAAAATTTCTCATTGAATTGAAAATATTATGTAAATGTAACTTCACCTCTCTTTAGGAATAATTTCTTTCAAATGCTAAACAGTCCTAACAACCAATTTTACTTACGTCTACAGTACTTTTTTATTTAATACTAATAACTTTTTATTTAAACTTACTTTGAGTTGAAGAAATTAATGGAGCCTCCAAAATCTGTTCACAGCTTAGGGTTTTACTCGTCAGCATTGTTGTGAAAGTTTTCGTTTGATCTCCTATTCTTTTTTTTTTAAATATTTATCACTAATGTATCCTTGTTCTAATTCTTACTACGATTTGATTATTGTTCACTTTAATATTAGCAGCAACTTTAACACTATTTTTCTTTGTGATTATAATATTTTATTTTTAAGATTAACTAATCGTTGTGTTGAATATTATTATTTTAATTTTAAATATTAATCACTACTATTTAGAGTTTAATTTTTCTGTTTTCAAAGTGAATCCGCGTACGAAAACATAAAATCCATTTGTATAAAGCAAGGCTGCTGGTGGACGTTGGTCCTCGCTGGACTTTTGAATTAGATGTGGACACACGGTGACAGTTATTCTTACCAAATGAAACAATGGACGCATTTCTTGGATATGTGTCCACTCCAATTGGCCTCGTTCCTCGATGTCAGGAAACTTGCTGCCTTTTTTTTTTTTGAGTATTCGACATGTTTTTTTTTTTTTGGGTATTAGCCAGTTGGCCAACGCAACAAACGCTGCACGCTCCTTGGGTGGTAGTGGTGGTGATGATTGTTGCTTCTGCTGATGACGAGAGAATTCGGGTTTCCAATTGACACTTTAGCTGGATGATGGAAGGAGCTAAGCTGTATGATCGAGACGGACGTGTGTCAATGGTAAGAGTCAATTGAAATCCCAAATTATTCCACCATCAACCTGTTGGCTGGTGATGAAAGAAGCCAAGAAAAATATACAAATCCCAGTTGACTCTGCACTGTTGGCCATCAACATCTCGGCTTTGGCCACCAGCATCTCCAAGAATCATTCTCGCTGTCATCATGTGGTGGACCAATGAACGGGAGATATCTTCTTCTTTTATACTGCAGATTCAACGAAGGTAGTGGTGGTGGAGGGAGTTATTCTTGGACAAGAGTATTGTCGTTTCTGCTGGTGGTACTGCTGCTGATGGTGATGATGATGAGTTTCTGAATCGGTGGCCAAGACACCGTCCAAAAAAAAATCGTTTTTTTTTCTCTTCCGACGAGTAGTCATCTATGAAGAATTTTTGTCGGATGGCCGGATGGCTTGTTGGCTGGCCTGATCCGTTTGAGAATTTCGATGTTTTTTTTTTTTTTTTTGTTGGATGTCGGGCGTAATTTTTCTTGGATGCGTCTCAATCGTGCCCGAAGGCACGATTGGTGGCACCGCACGTTGCCAGCCTGTGCCAGAAGCGGCACAACACTGCACTGGCAAACAATTCGCAAACAACTGGCTCCACTCCAAGATTCGACACGAATCGGTCGCCTTGGCCGCGTCGTTGCTCGGTGGCAGTAATATACCAGCAGCAGTAGTGGATATTTTTCGGGGGATGTCGCTCTTGTACACTTTTGTCGTCTTGGTCGTTGGAATCACCATCATAGAGCGAGGCACAACAACATCACGCGTTGTAATAGTCTTCTCTTCCATGGGTGAATCTATCTATGCGGCTCTATGACCAGTGTCTGTCTGTGTATGTTGGCCCCGAAAATAGCACATGAGTTGCGGCTGTATTGGTTTTGTAGCCAACACTAGTGGTGGTGGTGGTGGTGCGCCAACAAAACACCTTCGACCTAGGAGAGGGACGTGAGTTGGCGGATGCATGCATTTTTTTAGATTTCTTTTTTTCTTTCACCGTAGTTTTCCCTTTATCAATGTTATTGTTATTGTTTTCCTCGAAACAATTCCTCCTGCACTGTGTGGGAGTATGGATGTGATTCGAGTCTGTATGGCAATGGCAACTGATGGGGATACACCGTAAAAAGCTGCGCGTGTCTCTTAAAAACTTTATGGGATTTGTACAAGTTAAATACTAACTAGTAGACATGGATGCACAATGCACAAACTTGTCGTATAAATAAATGGCTGACAAAGTGATGGGCATTTGGTTTTAAAATCTAATTAAAGCGAAGAGCTAAGCCGATGAAATCATTAGCAAGGTAGCGTGTCAGAGTTCTATTAATAGGGCGGCATGTGTGGGCGGTTTCACTTCCTTTCGCAGAAATGTTTTGTTGACTGAAACCAAAAGTAGCGTTAACAACGTCGGCTTCCTTTGTAGAACTCGTAAGTCGAAAATGGCAAAAAACTGATTTAAAACTGTTAAAAGTAAGACGTAAGTGCGGGACATATGAGTTTTTAAATTGAAATTTGAATGCCGATAAACTTAGAAGGGTTTAAAACTGGTTGATAGAGGCGAAATAAATCATCATGGAGCTACAAGATATTGATATTTAAATTCAGTGATTTTTTTCATCAGGATTACATTAAATGACATTTTTCATTAAATTGGGACTTCCGAGGTTTTGAAAGAAAGCCGAGAGAGAGACTGTCTGGATTTCTCCAAAGTTCTTCCCTCGGCTCAACTCCTAGTGTTAACACTAGCATCTGTTTATGGGAGATCTTTTTCATCGACTGGGTCTCGACCCAATGATGCCCTAAGATCTTCATTCTTCTGCCAGCTAAGCTGGACATTGACACAGTATATGTGCCGCTGTCTCATATTCCTCCAGGCATAGTTTACAGGTATCATCCTCTCTAAGGCCCATCTTCCTCAAGTGATACCCAAAATTACAATGTCCTTTTGACAAAGCCACGCACCCATTTCAATGTTCCTCGACTCATGCTTAGAATCCTTCTTTGAGTGGAACAGTTCGGCCACCTATTTGCCATTTTAGCCTGTCTACATTGTCCCACGGTTGACCACCTTCTCAGGTGTTCTGCCGTGATCCATTTGTGAATCAGCTGTTTTACCATTCTTTTGCCAATAAGAGAATGGTTCTGGTCCCAGCAACTTTTCAGAGTACCCTTCTTTAGCAAGGGAGTCCGCCTTTTCGTTGCCTTCGATCCCAATGTGTCCTCGTACCCAAGTCAATGTTACTTAATTTTTAGATGAACACGTATTGAGCTTAAGTACATATTCCAATGCCAATGATGTTGTGATGTTTGTATGTTCCATGCGTCTGATCACCGCCTGATTGTCCAGTGCTATAAGGATATTTCTTCCCTCCACCTGACTCTCAAGCAAGTAGTCCAACGCATGCAGCAATGGAATCATCTCAGCCTGGTATACAGAAGTGTAACTCCCGAGGCTAACGTGACGGGCTAGTTCCTCTGCTGGATTTTAATTTGACTTAAGGCTAGGTAACAAATGGTGGTGAATAGTTAATATTCAAAAGTGTTGGCTCAACAACAGGAGCCCAACGGTAAATACGGTTTTTTTCTTAAATCTATTTTACATATATTGTGGCTGTCTTCTCGGATTCATACTCGTTTTATGCATCGTTGTCTGGATTGACCTCAGGCTGTCAGTCCGGGTGTTGATGACAATATAAAGTGCTGATACGATCGCGAAAATATATAGCCCATGATGGTGTCGATATTGGCCTCAGCACGCTGTATCTTTTTGACGTATTCGTGTCTACTATATCCCTCAAAATTAATTTATAACACGAATGACCCTATTTGTCTTAATGGCTTTATATAATTTTTTCAAACGGAAATAGAATCGTTCAGGTTTTGCTCAGTCACCGATAAGGCTACTTAGGTCTGGCATAAAAAAAGGAAAGTGCAGCTAAGGTTAATGTAGAGACACTGCCTCTGAAAATGTACAGTCGATGAAGATAGATAGATCGCTATGTAGGCTTCACTTGAGCATCCTACGCTCGGGTGGAAGATTATATCATGATAACCTTATGTACGAACTTTGAACTCTTCGCCAAACTTGTAACATAAAATACTTTATGAAAAATCCAAGTTGCAAGTAACTATTTTTGCAGTGTATACCCTCTGTACAAATACATCGGACTCCGCTTGCCACTTGTGTATGGGTGAAGTATGACACTTTCTCTCCAGTGAATCCAAATGCGCGAGAGTACCGAATCATTTGAATTCGTTCAAAGGATTCACTCTCTCAGTGTTAAAGTGCATTTTTCTCAAAATCAAAAATTCAAATCATCAGCATTTTGCCGAAAATGTATGCGTTTCCAAACAAACGAAATTACAAAGCACGTAACGCAACCCACGTTTCACGTAACGCACCCCACGTGCTTTATGTTCAAAAATCCGCATAGGACTGCATCAAAATTGCAAAAAAAATATACAGAACACGTCTAGTTATGGTGGTCATGTCCTGCAAAGAGATGTAAACCCCCCGTGATTCGAAAAATCCTTCAAACAAAAGTCTTCGCCCGTCTAAGAAGTACTAAGAAGTACGTACGAGTATACGAAGATGTTTATCTTAATTTTTTTTTTGTTTTCTTTTTGAACTCCTCTGTCATCAGTAGGTTTTGGCTAGCGAAGTCAAATCTTTTGGACATCATCTCTTCCTTTCGGCATACAATCGAGAGTTTTTCTCCGTCGGGACAAATTACCCACTCTTTGACATAAGGTCACCAGTCACCACTCCAACCACTTACCACTACAGCACCACGAGCAGCACAACAAAAATATCCTTTTGCTCTCTGACAATGTTCGTTTTGGAGCCACATCGGTGTGGCGCATGTTTCATGGTTCGCGGTGCACGTTGTTTTTCATTGATGACGATGATGATGGGGGATGGTTGCAGATGTATAGTAGCGTGCCCAGCACGTGGTTTTCCAAAAAATACTTCTGGAGCAGCTGGTGGTTGTGTTGTTCGATTACGGTGGATATCCTCGTTGGTAAGCTATTTTTTTTTCATACTCTCCTGTATGCATCCCTAAACGATGAAGTTATTTCTAATTCAATGGGTCCATTTAGTGGATAGGATAGGTATAGACTGTAGACTAATGCAAAGCAGGGTGGGCTGGTAGAGGAGACTTTTGAATTATGTGGCTTATGCTCCGGCTGGATGAGGATTATGGGTTGTAGAGGTGCGGAAGCAATAGGTTGTAATCATTTCCCTGATATATAGCGACCGCATACATTGCAAGCGGTGTAATGTTCGGCAAATTAGAGGTACAAACTGGGTGGACATGGTATCGCGGCGTACACATTTAGAAGGTTTTTGAATACTGTAACCTACATGTAAGCTTTCCGTGACGTGGCGTCTGTTGTCGTTAGGAACTTCCTATAAAATATATTTAATTTACTTTATAATTTTAATAAAACTAGGCCTGTTCCCATTATTTTTTCACTAGAATTAACAAAAAATATATTTAATATGAAGAATTTTCTCTGAACGCATAAAATTTACTAACAAATATTGTACGGGAACGGCTCCAAGAAACAGATCGTCAGATTATTTATTCGATTATTCAGATTAAGAAAACTATCTAATAGGTAAGATTTTTTTTTAATTACTGACTCGCCAAGGCGATTTAGAGGCACATCGACCTAAAAGATTTATTGTGCCGAGATTACGAGAAAATGAATTTAGGCTAGCAGAATTTCCACTTCCCTATTGTAGCTGATAATGTTTTCAGAAGAGGATTTCTTCAGTTCTTCAGGACTTAGTAATTCACGGAAGAAGAATTTCCGTCTACAGTACTGACAAGAGCTGGGCATTCGCAAATGATGTGCTCACCTGTTTCGTCTTCTTCGAGACATAGCCGGCGCTCCAATGAGTTGAATATGCGTATTTTGTTAGGTAGTCTACAAGGTCTACAAGATTTTTCAATTGAAACCTCTCACCTCGTGGTCCAGTAGTTTTAAATTCCGTTGAAACGAAAAAGCGACACGGTTTTTGACAGCAAGTGCAAAGTCCGATGAAACGAAAAATCGACAAAGCTTGGAAGGTCATGTTGATACAGCTCTATCTGAATGAGGGCTGGGATAGGAAAGAAAAGGCAGCAGCCTCGGATTAGGAACCAAAAAAGATATGGGGAGTAACTCAGTTTGTGGGGTACTAATTCAAATGAAATGACCCTTGAGCCGTTAAGAAGGCGTAATGGGCAAGTGTTAAAAAAAACATGTGATTCTCATTTTATTTATTTATCAAGCTTTATAAAAAGTTTCAATGCTGCCGCCTATCTTTTTAAGCTGTGATCATTTTTCCATAAGGCTTCTCGCTCTCAATCACCCTATTTTCACAAAATCGTACATACAGCATTAAAATTAAGTCGAATTTTATGAATTTTATAAGTTTTTCAAAACTTTCGTATAATTTATACGGCTGCAGAAAATAAGGCCCCAAAACAGAAAATTAAATAAGACCCCAAATTTGAAATAATACCCCAATTTCAAATATGAAATAAGGCCCCAAAAAAATGAAATAAGGCCCCAAATTTGGGGTTTATTTTATAATGAAATTAAATATAACGAAAACTACTTTTTTATTAGATTTTAAAATTGTTGATTTTGGATAAACTTATTTAGATTTAAGAAAATCTAACATTAAATCCATGCAGGTTGGTTGCTTTCCATTTCCTAATTTTTATTGGGAAATAACACCTCAAATTTTATTAAAATTCGTTGTTGTTGTTTCTTGTATAATTTTTTGGGGACTTGTTTCAGTTTTGTTTTGGGGCCTTATTTCGCAGAGCCAATTTTATACAGTGGGTAAATAGATCTAGTCCTTCGATAGGTCATCGATGTAATTTTGTAATTTTTCCAGAAGCCAAATCTTTGATCCTATTGTTATAAAAAAAAAATATTAAAAACATAGAATATTGCAAAACTTAACAATTTTAAAATAAATCTTCTAATTTTGAAATTCTCAAAGCCGCTGTTTTATAAAGTGATTCCATACATCCTTAGTTACTATTACTATACATCCTTAGTTACTATTACTTTTTCTTTGCTTTGCCAAAACTAAACAGGAGATTCACTAAACCCCATCAACTCCTTCGACCCCCTTTCGTCCATCCAAGACGAGCCCTTAAATATGCCAAGCAGACCTCCCTCCTTACCGCACATATATTTATAGGTATAGATATCATCCACTGTTCTCTAGCAAAAATACTCGAAATATCCATTCCGCATTCAGATAAGCTCACAGCCAGCACACTCGAGGATATAAAAACATTTCAGCGATGGAGAGCACCAGTATATCTATGAATGACAAAAAGTACCAATTTAAGGCCAAAGGACATTCCTTGATGCTCTCCTCAATTCGTTCCAAAACAATTTGCTTTTGTTGCCAAAAACGGAAAGAATTGTATTCCAAAAGTGTATTAATTTTCTTCAAGACAACCGGTAGGATTTAAAGTCACCCTTAAAGTTGTTCAGAGATCTAATTTCTGCACAACCCTGACTCTAACACAGACATTACTTTCGGTGTTCTACTTTTTTGTCTGTCGCCTGCTCGTCCTCTCTGCGGGCAAAACTTAATGACCTGAAAACTTGTCGATAGCACAGACGTATGGTTGTGCATCTTACAATGAATGCAGAGTGTAATCCTATGGTTGCCTTTTATATGTGGGCTTCCCTGGATTAGGAAATCACAAATTATCACCTTTTTCCATGACTCCTTGAATGTGCAGTGCGCACCTCCGCCTTGTGCTAGTCAATTTTGGTTAGTGAACTCCTGGTGAACTTCTTGTGTTGTGATGCTAATCTGTTGTTTAGAAATATGTAAATTTCTGGAAAAATCCTTTCGATAATTAAGATAACTGAATTGTCTCCGAAGGAGGATTTCTTCTTCGGAAACAGAAAAGGATTGTCATCTATGAGGTGTGCAACAAAGACAGGGATTACACATACAGAGGGACGTGGATGGAATGGGTACTGTCTTATAGGAATTATATGTAAATTTCAATTTAGGAAAAAGGACAAGAATGAGCCCTTAAAATTCTTGTTTTGTCCATACCATTTAGTGGGTAGAGTGTATACCTATGGTATGTTTCGGGATCTTATTCAAGGAAATATTGTCCACCATTTTATGAGCACTTGATTGGATTGTAACTTGTAAGAAATTGGATTCTTGCAAGGATGTGGAAATATCAGTGTCGCCAGGAAAGTTCTATATCAGTTCTTCACTTGATTGAAGTTGGCGCCATTGACGGTAAGTGCATTTGAGTACTTTTGTGCAGTTTATTGTGCGGAAGAGAAGAAAGCAGCCATGAATGTGAATATGGTGCATACCAGGTTACCAAACGTCACATCGAGTATATTGAGAAAAACAAATTCACCGATCACTGTACAAGAAAAAAAATGTTCAAGGCCTATACTTTGAAGTTCACTTAACGAGACTGGTGATTCTCCTTTAAAATGCGAAAAAAAAAATTGACAATTAAATAAATCAATATGTCAGCTTATACTCACCGATCAATCAACGTGTGGAGAAAATTCGTCATCGTTCCAAGAGTTAAAAATTTACCACTACCAATAAAAGGATACAACAAAGCCATCCCTACCTGTTGCTTCCATCCGTCGAAGTGTATCTGAATACATAAATTACCCAGATATCTACTTTGGGACACAGTCTGCGGCAGCTAATTCCAAAGCTATTCCATGTTAGACACGATATCAGCACATTCCACAAACAACCCAAAAAAAAACATTCATAAAGCCACAATAAAATCGCAATCACATGTAAATTACGATTGAAGTAATGTCCCCGGTCTGCGCTGTGTTCTCAATACGGTTATGCTCCAGGTTATAAGCCATAAAAAATGACTAAGTACACCTGCAAAGCAAAACAACAACAAGCAAATAGAAAATAAACAAAACCTAAACTGCAATGACAAACAGAAAAGTCCCTATGTATCCTGGGAGCACTCCATATCCAGCTGGACCAATAAAAGCAATACCACAACCGATTTCTTGCTTATGATTGTCAACATTGTGGATGCGGTTGGAAGTGTTTTTATGTTGTTTTGGGTCATTTTGGGACATTTTGGTGTCGTTTTGTTTGGCCGGGTTATATCACTGTTCCGTATCCATGTGCTATGAGATGATAAATGTAATTGCGGTGGCTGCCTACTCTTTTTTTGGCTTTGCCTGGATGAAATATTCAGATAAATTCACTTGAAAACATTAGATGATATTTTTTGTTTTTCCAAGAACTCAATTAGAGACTGTACGGCATCTGTTGAGGCTGAAAGATTATTGTACATGCAACACCAGAGTGCATCAGTTCCGGGCAATTTCGAATTTTTATTTATAGACCTTGCGCTTGCCATGCGAATATCTGTGTGCATCTTTGTGGTGCGTCTTATAGTGTCGTCCCCAAGTCATGAGCTAGAGAAAATGCCGTGTTTTCTAATTTCACATCTGCCCGTAGACATGAAGCGAATAAACTATTAGACAGCGACATACAAATGTCGCAGCAAATGCATTTGACAAAGTGGCGCGCAAAAAAACGACGGGCAAAAAAACCCAAATACGAGAATATACTCGTACGTAGGTATGCTAAAACAACAGCGCGACGAATTTGAGTTATTTTTTTCCAGTTATATACGACGTTCGTAGCGGCAGACGAAAACAGTAGGGTCGGGAAGTTAATACACTGAATATAATGTGGTAACGACTTAAAAACTTGCCCAACTGTGAGGTTAAATGTTTTTCCTATATAAGTAAATGATGAGCAGCGACACTTGCATAACTTTTAACTTGTAAGTCTAATTTTAAATTTCGTTTTCGCATAGTTTTTATTGGTATATAGAAAACCAGGCGATTCGCAATTCGTTCGCCGTCGAGTTCAGGTTCGAATTCCATGCGATACAAGTGTCAAATGAAATGGTTGGCCCAATTATCTTCTAAAGAATCGCCGGCGATTCTCAAAGACTCACGCGAAATAACGCATTGCGAACATCCGGAAATATGGGTGTGAGTCTGGAAGAAATTTGAAGTACCCCTGACCCCCCTGACCCCTTTAAATGAGATTTCTGGCTCATTTCGAATAGTTGGTAGGTTAAAACAAGATTACAAAGATAGCCCCATGTCTTGAAAAGCAATCATCGTCTCAAGTAAAACTGATTTATTTGATTTTTTTTTAGAAAAACTAAGTACGGAATATTATTCAGAATATTATTTTTAATATGTATTTTGATCAAAATCGTTAGAGCGTTTTTTTTTTAATTTTGCAGACAAGACAGTAGGTACCAAATATTGCAATGTTTAGTTTGAAAAATACTATTGGGTAACTATTTAGCTGAAAACCGATCATAATAACTTATAAACGGGATGTAATCATTACTTGGTTTTTATCAAAGTCGAAAATGGGGTTTTCGAGATATGAGCAGTTCTTAAAATTAGCGTTTTCGGTGATTTGAATTGAAAATTAAGGACGCAATCATTTTGAAAACATACATTTAATTCCATGTCTACATTTTGGTCAAAATCGTTATGCCGTTTTCAGGTTAACTAAAGAAAACTAAATTTAAGAAAAAATACTTTTTTTAAAAATCCATTGTACGATAATAGAGAGAAAAACTGAGTTTGTTATTAAATTACACGGGTGTCCGCCGGGAAGGTATACTACTTTGTTTTGCCGCCATTTGGGTAAACATTAGTCTTGACAGTTCATATTTGGCAGTCGTGAAGTAGACACGTGGCAAATTTATTATGGAAAAATATTCGATAAACCAACGTGTTTTAATCGTTAAAACATTTTATCAAAATCAATCATCGATTACTGTGACAATGAGAAAGTAACGTGAAATTTTTGGAAAAAAAACGGCTCCGAACTGAAAGCCCAAAAACTCCAAGTCCGAAGTTTGTATGAAATCCGGGCCGCCGTTAAGGCTGTAGGCCTCGTGAAGAACGGACAGACAGACAGACGGACAGAATTTTGACACCCACTTTTTGAGTTCCTCTATCTTTGTAATGTCAGTATTGATTAACATCTCGAGTTCTCCTACCAACGAGCGTCGAACTTGCCGAGTTGTAGGGGCTGAGTAAGGTCAATGATTCTCGAGATATTCTCCAGATGAGTCCCGAAACCAAAGGACGCTATACTCCGCCTGGTTACTTAAGTGTAACTTGCCGGTCCCAAGCCCGGGCAAAGGAGCAGGGAGAGGAGTAAACCTCTCTAATAAATCCCTAATCCAAGACTGAACAGCATACGTCGAGGGATGCATGGCTAAGAGGGTGCTTAGTCGCAAGTTTGCGAACTTCGGATACCAGGCGACCTCCGATTTCAAGAGAGCCTTCCTGTGGTTAAACGGGTAGACTACGGGCGACCGATTATATCCCGCTTACTCGTGGGTCAAAATAGATTCTTTAAAAAATAAAAATACCATAGAGAATGATGCCTCTATAAATGCATCATCAAATAGGGATGTTAACATCGAACACCCTGTCAGCAATGACGTGATATCTGCCACTCGGGTAGAGTCACCTACCAACGAATTGGAAATGAGAAGCCTAGACGAGAAATCGTCTCATCTAAGCGACTCAATATCCGAGACAAGCACATTGTGCAACGTCAGTATGTTATCTGATGAACTTCCAGATGACATAGGCGAGCCCAAGACAGATGACAAAACAGGTCAAAACGAGTTGGGATACGTCAGATTTACACCCTCTGAACTACGCCGTTTCAAACAGGCTAGAAAAAAGGGATGTACGAAGGAGCAAGCGAGAGTATTCGCTAAATCAACGGAAGGCTACAAGGGTCCTGAAGGGAAGCGTATGCGATCCGAAGATAATACCCCTCCTCAGTCCGAAGCTAAACGAGCTCGGGCTGGTAGTACAACCGCCAACAAAGCTTCTTATAGCAATATAACGAGCTGTGTTAGACTGGGAGTAGTGCCGGCTGATCTCGACCATAATCCCCTTAGTAATGAACAAATGGTTCAAATACAAGAGAGGATTATGGACATCACGATAGAGCTACGTGACGAGGACACAAAACCATCCTTCCGCGGCACGACATTTAAAGCCGGATGGCTAATGCTCATGTGCGCAGATTCTTCCACCGCTGAGTGGATGAAGGTGAATTTCGCCAAGCTAAAGGGGAAATGTGGATTTGAGGTGATGCTAGTGGGTGAGGAAAATTTTCCGAAGCCACATATCATCAGAGGGTTCTTTCCACAGAGTACCGGCGTAGCTAACGAAAGAATCCTTGCAATACTGGATGGCCAAAACAGGGAACTCAACACTAGGACGTGGAGAGTTCTTCAAAGATCGGACGAGAGAGATATCGCCCATATGGTCTTTGCTATCAACGATAGCATAATGAAGAGGTTGGCTGCGCAGAAGGGAATGGTCTCCTATCGTTTTGGGCAGATCAAACTCATCCTAAAAAATGCGGATCGTTCAACACCACACAATGTTGAAAAAACAGTCAACCCCACGACAGAACTACTGTCCAAAGCGAGCGGAACGGTGCAAAGTGACTCGACACCTGTACCCAGTACCAGCGCCAAAGCAATCGAGCTTGCACAAAAGTCTGCCAACAAGGTAGAAACAGCCCCTGCCAACAGGAGCAGGAAGCCTTTCAGGCCAAAATTGGCTCATGAAGATCGGAAAGGCAGCAGACAAAAGATGCGGGGCAGAAGTCCGAGGGACAGGCAACACGGCCTATCCACTCAACAGGGTATCGTAAAACGCAGAGGTGATAATAAACCGAACAGGATACGAAACCCTGAGTACACTCGCAAAAGATGACATCTCTCCTGAGTGTGCTGCAGGCTAACCTGCACCGCGCTATGGGTGCCTCGGACACCTATATCCAACGATGTGCCGAAAGGAACATCGCTCTCGGTTTAATCCAGGAGCCATGGGCAACAGACGGTAAGATTTTTGGTTTAAAGTGTAAAGCCAGAGAGCTTATCTTCGCCCGAGGAAATTTTAGACCAAGGGCAGCTATACTTGTTGCGAAAGATATAAAATTTTCTCTCATTCCAGATTTAAATTCAAGGGATCTGGTGGCGATATTAATAGAACGCCACAACGGCCGGGAGCTACAAAAAATCGTATGCGCATCGGCGTATTTTGCTGGAGATGAAGATGAGGTGCCACCTACTCCAGTACAGGAACTCGTCCAGTACTGTCAAAACCAGCAATTACAATTTATCATCGGCTGCGACGCAAATGCTCACCATAACATTTGGGGCAGTCGAGATACGAACAAAAGAGGTGAGTCTTTATTGGAATATCTATATTGCAACAATTTGGTTATTTTAAATAGAGGCAATAAGCCTACCTTTAGGAACGCAATAAGAGCGGAAGTTTTAGACCTTACCCTCTCATCTCCGTTTGTCCAAAACATTGTAGAAGACTGGTGTGTGTCTGATGAGGCATCTTTATCAGACCATATGCACATTAGTTTCAAATTGAGATGCAACACTGAACAGGCGCCAGTCCGTTATGTTAACAAACTCACGAACTGGAGAACCTATCGCGAGAATCTAGCGATAACATCTGACCTGCTCCCAAAACCTCCACTCAGTGTAAGCGAAATGGAGGCAGCTCAAAGTCAGGTGAATGATATCATCCTCACGGCTTTTGCAGCCAGCTGCAAAGTTAAACGCACCATAGTAAAGAGGTGCGTTCCATGGTGGAACAAAACCTTAGAAGACTTTCGCAGAAAAGTGAGGAAACTTTTCAATAAATGTAAACGCACCGGTCAGTGGGATCAATATCGATCTCTACTAACCCAATATAACAAAGAGTTGAGAAAATCGAAAAGAGCCTCTTGGCGAAACCACTGCGAGAGTCTAGAAGAACTCCCCGCAGTGGCACGCCTGCAAAAGGCACTCTCTAAAGATCACTCAAACTGCATGGGACTGCTAATTAAACCTGACGGTACAGTCACACGCGACCGAGAAGAAACCCTGCACACTCTTCTTCAAGTGCATTTCCCTGGGTCCATCATCATAGACGAATTCTATGAACACGATACCGAGGACTCACGTCCATATAACATAGGTAGAATAAATAGTTTATCCGGCAGACTGTTTACCCCGGATAAGGTTAAATGGGCAATTGACTCATTCAAGCCATACAAGGCACCGGGGGCAGATGGTATTTTTCCGGCCCTTATACAGAAAGGTCTGGAGTTCATTCTACCCACCATAATTGCCTTATTTAGGTTTAGCTTCAACTGGGGCTACATACCACAGACTTGGAGGGAGGTAAATGTGGTATTTATCCCCAAACCAGGCAACAAGCCAAGTGAACTACCTAAATCATACCGTCCCATAAGCTTGACATCGTTTCTTTTGAAAACAATGGAAAGAATAATCGACGTTCATATCAGAGATTGCTTAACTCGCAGCATACCTCTACACCCCTACCAGTATGCCTATCAGAAAGGCAAATCAACCGAAGGCGCACTTTTAAGTTTAACTAAACAAATAAAGAGTGCTTACAGTTGCAAAGAGATCGCGCTATGCGCGTTTCTTGACATAGAGGGTGCTTTTGACAATACAGGATATGACTCCATATCAAATGCTTTGCTTGATAGAAATATAGATGAACCGACCATCAAATGGGTCAAAGCGATGCTTGTAAGCCGGAAAATAACGGCTTCGACTGGATCAATCACAGCATCTGTTACAGCCGTAAGGGGCTGCCCACAGGGAGGCGTACTTTCACCTCTACTGTGGTCCTTGGTTATAGATAACCTATTACGTAAGCTGAGCTCCGCAGGCTTCAATATTATAGGCTATGCCGATGACCTAGTCATCATTGTTAGGAGTAAAGAAGCAAATGAAGTTACATCAATAATGCAAAATGCTCTTAAGATAGTCCTGGATTGGTGTCGCACAGAAAATCTTTCTATCAATCCAAATAAGGCTATCATAGTTCCCTTCACCAAGAGAAGAAATTTAAATCTAACCCAAATTTCAATCAATGACATACTCATTGAGTATTCCAACGAAGTCAAATACCTTGGAGTTGTCCTAGACAAACGACTGAATTGGAACTCCCATATAAAGTATAAAATTACCAAAGCTACTAATGCTTTATGGGCCTGTCGCCGTATGTACGGTAGAACCTGGGGGATCACACCGAAGATCACTCACTGGATCTACACAGTCATGATTAGACCCATTATAACATATGCTTCTATAGTATGGTGGAACAAAGTTATCCAAAAGAACACCATTTCAAAGCTGAACAAGTTGCAACGCCTTGCATGCCTGGGTCTTTCCGGCGCAATGCGAACTTGTCCTACAGCTGCTATAGAAGCTTTAATAGGATTAACACCCCTCCACATACATATCAAAAAAGTGGCTATACGCAGCTCAGCAAGCCTGGCACAAGGGGAAGAGATAAATTTTAGTGACCATCCGGAGCTATTGACCCTTATCTCGGAACTTCCGGAACTTGACATGACCTGCGCGGTAACTGACCGACTACCAAAAACTTTATGCTTCAACAGGAAATTCTCCACGGAGATCACTAAAAGAGAAGCATGGGTTAGCAATAACCCACCTAACTGCCAAAACGGCCTAAAGTGGTATACGGATGGTTCCAAAATGGAATCGGGTGTGGGAGCTGGCATACATGGGCCAAACCGCAATTTATCAATACCTATGGGGAAAAGCCCCAGTGTATTTCAGGCGGAGCTCCATGCCATTAAGGAATGCGCAAACCTCATCATTTCCTCAGGTATAAAAGGTGCAAACATCCATATATTCACAGACAGTCAAGCAGCTATAAATGCCCTTAGCTCACCAATCATTGTCTCAAAATCAGTCATGCACTGCCTAAATGCCCTTCAATCTCTCGGCTCCAGAAACAAAACCAGTTTATGGTGGGTTCCCGGACACGAGGGTATTGAAGGAAACGAAAAAGCTGACGAGCTTGCCAGGAAAGGGTCGGAGACCCCTTTCATAGGACCAGAACCTTTCTGTGCCGTCACCAAATCAGCAATTAACTCTATCTTAAAAAGCTGGGAACACAAAATGTGTATCAAACAGTGGGAAGAAATCCCAGGCCTCAGACAAGCCAAAAGGGCAATCTTACCATTTAAAAGAAATGCCAAACAAATTCTAAACCTTAGAAGGCACGATATCAAAAACCTTGTAGGCTACCTAACTGGTCACCACGGTCTGCGATATCATCTAAACAAAATGCATATAGTCAACTCCCCGGAGTGCCGGCTATGTCTCGAAGAAGACGAAACAGCTGAACACATCTTGTGCGAATGTCCAGCTCTATACAGTACTAGAAGGAAATTCTTCTTCCGTGAAATACTTAGTCCTGAAGAACTGAAGAAGTCCTCTGCTGAAAACATTATCAGCTACATTAGGGAAGTGGAAACTCTGCTAGCCTAAATTTTATTTTCTGGCAACCGTCGGCACAATAGATCTTTTAGGTCAAAGTGCCTCTTTATCGCCATGGCGATAAGTCAGAAGTTCTAAAAAAAAAAAAAAAAACATCTCGAGTTCGAAATTTTATACGAATACAATATCTCTCTCTATGTACGTAATCGAGTTCAAAGTTCAAGTTCAAACTTAAGTCTTATTTATTGCCTATCATCTTTTAGGCTTCCAGCGTGGCTCTTAAGTTTGAAATTATTTTCCCACCTTTTATAAGCCATGTCATAGCAATGTTCATAATAAATTTCTTTCAAACTGACAAGTGACAACAAACTTTCCAGCCCTACTGTAACCCGTGCTCAAGCGACAAAACTTTTGTGTTAAATATAAAACTCATACGAACACATCAGTACAGTGCGCGTCTAATATGATCGTCTACACCTGCTTGGAAAATGTCATCTAATGCGACTGACATCATGCACTGCACGTAGCCGAAAGTGCACTCAACGGATTGTCTTCGGTTGGCTGTTAGTTTCGCTATCTGACTGTTCGATTTGGTTTTGGCCCGATCTACCTTAATAGACTTTCACAATGCAAACACTCACACACACGCACACACATTTTGTTCCCATTTGCGAATTACGGCCGAGCGCACTTGGAATTCATAATTCAAATGCTGGACTCTCCGCACCACCCGCAAAAACTGAACTCTATTGGTTTCTGGCATTCTTTCGCAAGACTTTTTGATTTTTCCACAAAAAAACTGTCTACCACGACTGTTTACAAGAAGTAATGTATCTGGCGATGATAAGAATCTAAAATGTTTTGTTTATAGAAAAGCCGTTCGGTCATAAATCGTCCGAGACGCGTACTCTAACGTGCATTTGGTTGTTCGATAAATTCATCTTGAGGACACGTCACTGTGGAGAGAGAGCGAGTAGTGTTGCCGAAATTATTTCTTTGAAGAAATAACTCGGAGACTTATAAATCACCGGGGAGAAAGCCATTCAGATATGATTGCACGATAGTTGGGGGCGAATAAGTCATGTGAAGAAATCGTATAGACACAGCGACTTTGTGGGGGCCCCTTTCGCAGTACCATTGCAATGTATTATCCTTTAGTTCAATTGACCAAATTTCACCAAATATCACCTCCGAAATTGGCACACGATCAAAGTGTCCACCCATCTCACATTGATGACCTCGTTTCCATTGAAACTCATCTAAGCGGACGATGAAACTTAAGTGAAAGACTGTAAAAATATGAATATCCTGGAAATTTTAGGCGACAAAAATACTCAAATGGCTGCCGCAAAACCCACACATAAAGTTGTGCGAAATAGCAAAATTCCATTGTGCACAAAGGGAGAGTGTCCTCGCCGCCAAAATGCCAACCGCAACGACATGAAAAGGATATCTGTTGTCTCGCAAGTGCATTGCTGGGTCGTAGTCGGTCGATTGGCCTTTTTTCCATTTCATCTCGTTCAGTCAGAAACTAGCTAACCACATAAAATATTCATCCCATCCGGGGTGTGTAAGGAAAAAATCATAGATTTATGAATGAATGAGGGGCGGGCAGGACACTCCTATGGCGCATATTTTATCCTCTTACATACGTTAAACGATGTCGTAATTAAGTGGAAAAGATGCATTAGTGGCAAGTGGCAGGAGTTGGTCGGTCTGGAATCAGTGAGCTGGCCTCTCTGCCGCTTATGGCAGCCGATAATCATTTTTGCGCTTAGATATTATGAATTATTTCTATTAGTTCGGCTGAATAGGATCTTCTGGTGAAAGCTTAAGTTTGCACGGAGCTCAAATGAGTTTATCGCATGCATATATGCATATTTGTAGAGCTGGTGTTTGCTGGGTTTTATTTCCAAGTCACGTAGAGCTTGATAGGTCCTTTAGTTATAGCCTATAGACATTATATACATACGACTAGTGTACCTATACACTCAACTCTCACATGTCTGTGACAGTTTTGTTGTAGAGAGGGCCCCGTGCGCAGGGCTACCAATGTACTTCGTATGTTTTACTCTTTTATTTATTTATTTCTTTTTTTTATGCTTCTGGAACGTAGCAACTTATTTCTATTTCGTTTGACTCATTTTTCTATTATGTGTTGTATTGATTAATTTTTGAAATCAAAAGTCATTTACTTGATCTGAATGAACTCATCGCAAAAATCTACTACAATTTGCCTTCAGTTTGGAAGAAGTTATTTTTAAGATGTTGCCTGATTATAATGCTTACGCATAGCAGTGCAGCAGCCGAAAGACGTTTTTCAAATTTCAACAATGTAAAAACAAACAAAAAAAATAATCTTGATATTAGTGGCGCTTTTAGTTGGAGCGTTTATTTTTTTCATTATCTGCTACACTTTTGTTCAAATCTACTTCATTTTCTGGGGCGATTTACTACGCTTTCTGGGCTCAACATTGGCAGCCCTGGCCGTGGGCTCATTTTTGCTTACCAAATTTAAAACGTAGAGTAGTCGCTCTACATGGATCTATTTACTTACTTACTTACTTAGGTGGCGCTACAGTCTGGGGTGGACCTGGGCCTCAACCAATACGCTTTTCCAGTTAGCGCGATCTTTGGCTTCCCTTCCCCTTCCATTTGCGCGCGCCACCTAAGGCAAGGTCTTCCTCTACTGCGTTTTACCTCCGGGTTGGAATTAAGGACTCTTCGGGTCGGAGCGTTGGTGTCCATTCGCTCTACATGTCCCAGCCATCTTAGACGACTGATGCGTAGGTACTTTTCTGACTAGGTCGATGTCGCTGTACAGCTCGTAGAGTTCGCTGTTAAATCTCCTCCCCCAGAGCACGTCAACGCAAACGGGACCAAAAATCACTCGAAGAATTTTGCGTTTGAAACGACCAAGGAGATCGTCATCCGCCTTTGGTAGCGTCCATGCTTCTGCACCATAAAGCAGGACTGGGATGATGAGAGTCTTATACAGAGTCTCCTTAGTATCTGTCGACAATTGCCTTCTTAGACCGAAATAACAGCGATTGGCAAGTGTGATTCTTCGCTTGATTTCTGGGGTGATGTCACTTGTCGACAGCATGTATTTTTCTTTCTGCCCTCATTCACTACTTAACCCATTTTGCCGCTTCTGTACTAATAGTTGCAAACGCACCAGTGACAGCTCACTTGTTCTGCCAATGATGTCGATGTCGTCAGCGTATGCAAGTATAGTTGCACAGACTTCTGGAAACTTGTGTCTCTGGTGTTGGCTTGCGAGTTTCGCACAATCTTCTCAAGAATGATGTTGAAAAAGTCACATAATAGCGCGTCACCTTGTCTAAATCCTTTTTGACATCAAAGGTGAGATTGTTTCCGACCTTTATGGAGCAGCGAGCGTTCACCATCGTCATTCTGCATAATCTGACAAGTTTGGCAGGGATGTCAAAACTAGACATGGATCTACATATGTGGTGTGCTACATGCCACTGCAATTTTTTCGCGCCAAGTAATGCATAGTGGAACCCCTTAGCCAGAGCTTACCATTTTACTACCTTTTAGCTCTTGAGACTCTTCATTTACCGTACACCTGAATCCCTGCAATATTAAGTGATTTTGAGAAAAAAATGTATTTCCTCAAGGTCATCCTGAAATGGGAATACCATCGAACATTACAACTTTCATTCGGATATAATTTCTGCATCCCCATAAGTTAGCAAATAATCTTGGTATCCCCGCCTTACTTTTCAAGACAAAGCAACATCCCCTTGAACTGACTATATTCAGCGCCCACGGCAAGTGCACACAAACTCGCCAAGTGAATGCCCCTGCTGAGAATTAGCTCATCGAAAGAACCCCGCAAAGCTTAACAAATGAATTTTCATTTGCAGCGTATTTCTAGAGTGTAGGAGGTCCTTGAAAAATCGCATCCCTGCCCGTATGCATGGATTTTTCACAAATTCTGAGCGGATTTTGTCGGGCGGAAAGGATTTCGAATTTCTGCAATTTCTGGTGCCAAAAATCAGGATAAATTACCACAAACACCGGATTCACCGCACTAATATAGATAATCGTCTTCCAGCTGCAAATGAATTGCTATATATATATATACGGATGCCATATGAGAACCCAGTGTGTCGGTGGGAATCCTATTCAATTAATTACTTTGCCCCCTCCTCTCCACCGAGGATGTGGAATTTTAACTTTAAGCGGTTTTCAACTTTTAGTTCAGAGTATCGCGTATCTCGTATTATTTCTGCAGGGAATTAGATGGAAAATTTATCTTTCAGCTTTAACTTAACATCTTAAACAACCCTACAGTATACCAAGGACATATAAATCCCTCCAATTAATGTACATTTGCCTTTTAGGCACATAACTTATCCCATAACAACAGAAATGTAATAAAGACAACATTGTCTGTTGCCTTCATGTATCGCTATATTGGCAGAGTGAGTGCATCACAAAGAGTGCCAACAAAACAATTCAACCCGCAATCCAGCCCACACACCCGTCTGCAATTGGGGAAACCTAAAATCAAAGGCGGAAAAATCGCGCGACCATTCTCCGGGTAAACATTAAAATATTGCAAAATAATACCGCATCCTTCTTGGAGATGCTTTTTTGCTGCTGTCTTTATGATTATTACATTTTTTGACGGAGAACTGTACGGGCGCACACACAAGGACGAAATATAAAAATGACACATGCCCCTTTGAATACGAATTACTCGAAATAAGACAATCGTTTTGAGCCTATATATGAGAATCGAAAGAGTCCTTCAACCTACACAATCATAGATGCGGTGGGGGTGACGGGAAGAAAACCGGAAACGAGGCAATTCACTTGATGAGATGTAGTTTGGCGAACAAATACCGTACACAACGACCGACGATGTTGATGGTGCTGATGCTGGTGGGTCTGGTTAATGCAGAGAAGAAACTGCGGAAAAAAGGATAAAAGGCCGCGACTTTTAGTATGAGTTGGCAAGTTAAACAAAAAATGCCTGACTTTATTTGATTTCCGGTCTGATTTGGGTTTGAATGTGGGAGCAGGGGCCATTTTTTTCCTGGCAAGGCTTGCAACACTTTCTAAATGGCCCATGAAAATTAACACCGTGGAGTGCCGCGATAAAAAGTTAGAATCGGTACGGGTTGGTTTTTTTTTAGGATGTTAATTCTGGATAATTTTGCTAGCTATAAGGAATCTAATTGTTGTGGGACGTGTGGTTTAACTTAGTTATGCAAAATTTGCTGTTGCGGTTTTAAGAACGATTGTGGTGTAGCCAGCATTGGAAATGGTACTGTCAATTTAATTGGTGTTCTTATGACTGTCAAAAACAAAAAGTTTTCAATATCTTGCATTAAAATATAAGACTTTGACTTGTTCCACTTTAAACTGGATTTTACGGACTATGCTCTAGCAACTATCTTATTAATTTAAGTGAACAAAAGTGGTTTGTACAATTAAGAACTAAGTTATTTTACTAATACATAAGATACAGTATACTTTAGAGAGATACGGCTACATAAATTTACTTACATACAATAAAAAAAGAAAAACAATAAGAAATGTCAATACTTTAAAATAGAAAAGACTAATAAATAAATAATTAAAATTTACAGTTAAAATTTGAGAGCGACAAGTGTGATTAGTTTATTTTAAAATATATTTAATTTAATCATTATTATCTATATTTTTGTCGTGTTTTTTTTTTAACGATTCTTAAAATGATTGAAAAGGGAAGCACTGAAACTCCTTGATCCGACCATACATCTAATTGCGCATGGCGACTTATTCCACAATCTAATAGCGTGAACAAGAAACAAACGGCTACTTTCTAAGAAATGATGAATTGGGAAATGTGTTCGTCTGCAGACATGGAGGTGTTACGTACTATTCCAAGATTTTGCACTTTATTGGAAAAAGCAGTTGTTTCTTTGGATAAATAGATGTGCGGGTATTCGTCAACAGCACCAATATTCCTACCTATAGGTAAGCACAAAGATTTCTAAGGGTTGAGGTGCAGATCATTGGAAACAGCCCAATCATGTATTGCATTGTATCGCGGAGACGAATTATATATTTGGACATCATCGGCATATAAATGTACAGAGGTGTGCCTAGAAACAGAAGGAAAGTCGTTTATAAATAAGGCGAAAAGTAACGGTCCAAGAATCGAACCTTGTGGAACACCATTTCGAATTTCCAACATCGTGGAAGTAACTCCGTTTAGAAAAACTTGTTGATATCTATTGCTAAGATAATTCGCTATCAATGCAACCGCTCTACTCTCTAAAACGTACCTGAAAAAGAGCTTGTTACAAAGTTTGCTGTGATTCACCGAATCAAATGCTGTAAATTGGATGTAAATTATTAAAAACGTTTATTCGTTATGAGAGAAGATTTATAAAAGTCGATAGCACAAAATGGACGACGGTTACTTCAAGTATAACTTTTTATTACTCCACTCGAATATTTTGCCTACATTTAGTTTAGTTTTGAAATAACTTTTAAACGATTTTCAATTACTGCTGGATTTTTCTCTATACATATATAGAATTTGACATGCCGATAGTCAATATCTCAAAATAAGAGTGATCCGCCCAAAAACAATCACACAAACAACATTTATATGTGTCCTAACGTGGGATAATAGTTTTTTGTTATTATTATACAATCGCATTAACAAATTCAGCATAAAAGTTATCAAACAGAAACATTTAGGTACCACAACATTTGTATGTATTCTGACGTTTGCCAGCTAACTCGCCTGTGCAAATTTGTTTACAAAGCCATGTGTCTAATACGTAAAAGCATTCATAAATAAATTATTTTCTGACACTTCTTGGTAAGAAAACTGTCACAAAATTGTCCTCCTCTTTAGATATCTACGAAAAATAGGCTGTTGCGTAATTTTGTGACGTTTGCGAGTAGTTTTGTTTGAGATTTGCTGATGTGTTGAGGAGGAAGTAAAATAATAAACTTTAATATGTATATCAAAAGCTTATCTAGGATTTATAGAACTAAAACTCGATCAACTTTGCTTGTCGACCCAGAGAAATGTAAAAAAATCAGCAGAGGTTCATGATCGCAAAATGTCTTGCGCCACGTCAAATTAATGACACACTCTTTATCAGACAAATTAACATAAAAATTAAGCCCTCTAGACTCTAGAGGACTTTCCGTTTGTGCTACAGTTTTTATTTTATTTAAAGTTTGACAAGTATTAGACATTTTTGTCTTTATAAAATGGTTGACACAAATATGCAAGACACCTACATTTATTTCCTCTGACCTTAAAAACTAGATTGGTTGGCAAATTTTTACTTCGTCTGGCAAACAATAGAAATGTCGAAAAATCCTCGACTAGATTTGTCGACGCGCTTTCCAAAAATGTTAACTAAAGAAAACCAATCACGTGACCGTGAAAAACTTAGGCCAATAACAAATTGTAAGTGCCTGCTGTCAGTTCGGACTAGACTTTTGAACGTTCCTCTTTTTGTGTAACACCTGTCTAAGTGTCTACTGAAATAATGAAATTGTGCGTGAAATGTGTGCACTTTCTGGCCTCTTCTGTATCACTAAAATAACCCCATTGCATGCATACTTTTAAGCGCAGAAATAATTTTCAACTCGGTAATTCTCTTCAAATCGAATTCTAAAATACTCTCTACCTGATTAGAATACTACCTGCAACATGAATAAGAGGATACTTTTGTATTGCAGTGATTTATAAATTTTCACTTGAAATTGCTGACAGCATCATTATTTGGCAATCACATTCAAAGATTAAACTCTTAATATGTAAGATCCGTTTGAACTTCTCGTGGCGTTGTCGTGATCAAAATCACCAATTTTAGATGAATTTTACGTTTTCACCAGACACATAGTCAAACAATAGTCATCTTTTTTAGCAACTGCAAGCAATATTTATAAACACACATTAAATTAACGTCCATTTGTATTCGAAAGTCGTGTTCATTGCACTGGCCAGTATGAGAATTTGTCGCCTCCACCCAAAGTTGTCTGCTTCGGCCAGTTAGTGATCGGTATGTGCCTTCGAATACAACTACTTGTGTTGAATTGTGAAAGATACTCGTACTTGTAGGACTATTGTTATTATTTTGAATTGTTTTTTTTTTACTGTGCATAATGAATTGTTGGGTGATGTTTATTCTTGTTGTGGGTCTGTACGCACTACTGTGCTTTTTGTATGAAACTCTATTGTCGGGAGTGCTGATCCTTAGGTCTGTCGTCGAGGAGTTTTTGAATCCTGCAAAGAAATTGGATTTAATCAAAAAATACGGATCATGGGCGGGTATGTTCAAAAATAATCTCTCTAGTAGATCTATGTGAACGATACGGTCCTCTTTAGTTGTAACAGGCTCAACCGATGGCATTGGTAAGGCTTACGCCAGGGAATTGGCTAAGAAGGGCATCAATATTGTGCTAATAGCACGATCCAGGGAGAAACTTATTAATTGCGCTGATGATATTGGTAAGTCCGTTGTCTGGATTGTGCGTAGTTAGCCCTACATCGCTGTCTTTGCAGAAAGTGAATATGGAGTGCAGGTCAAATGGATACAGGCGGATTTTTCCTTGGGTGCCCCTATTTATGAGCACATCGAAAAGGAGCTCGAGGATATTCCGGTCGGCATAATGGGTGAGTTTGGGGGAAAATACCAAGTGTACCTATTCATTGATATGCTATGTTGTTTGAATTTTAGTTAACAATGTCGGTTGTACTTATGGACGAGTCGATAGAATGGCCGAATTTCCCGATAAGGTCCTATGGAATGTCATTAACACAAATGTTGGCGCTGTGACGATTATGTGCCGCATGATGATCAATAAAATGAAGGCCAGTGGAAGGGGTGCCATAGTTAATGTGTCCTCGGGTACTGAGTCGCAACCAGCTCCATATGGTGCTATTTATGCCGCCTCTAAGGTCAGTATTGTTATTAAATCGCCCCTTTGTTTGCATTTGTATTTAGCTTTCAATTTGAGAAGCACTTGCATATACTAAACTAACGTCTACATAACAGTTCATTATCACTGGTAAACTGAGGAAACACGTCTATTTGCGTATATACCTATATGATTGTCTTGCGGTGGTGTTTACGATAGGATGCTTTTGAAATAGTAGCTAGGTTGGATTTTTCAAGTAAACATGTGGTACGAGCAACACAATATTAGTTCTAGCAATTATCAAGTATACGGATAGTCGGTTGTTCATATTCCGCTTTTTCCTCTATATTGTCTTACGGTTCCAGTTGCGCACTTGAAATAAGTTGATGTTCAAAGTATATGCGCACCACCTATACAGCATTGTCCATCTTGGTGCGATTGAAAGAGTTCAAGACTTAAATTTACTAGCTCAATTTAAAAGTGATACACACCTCGACCTCATGTTATCATTTGTGGATCTGTACCACACGATATTTTATCATTGATTTCGAGTTAAATCGGAGAAAACTGAAACAGCCAGGAAACAAACCTCGTATTCCAACTGCGTCCAGCAATTTGACCTAAGGTTACGGTCAAAACACAAATGACAGAGTTACGAGACCCAATTTTTTGAGAACCTTCCCATCCCGATTTGGATAATTTGGCCATAAACAATCGAGTACTGAAATCTGACAGCTGACTGACTAGATGTATTTTGCGAGAATTAGATTAACACCGCAATTTAAAAATTCTGGATCACCAACACAATCGCACTTTGCATATGCCATTTCCGCTGTCAGCAAAGTTGCTGTCAGCGTTCATAGAATTTTATTCGTTAAATTTTTAATTATTTTTAGGAATAAGTGGACTTTTGCTTAAAATTATTATTTTGTAGCAATTATTTTAAAAAAATTAAGTCATTTAAGCTTAATTTACTTATAAAATCGAAGTTAATGATATTCAAAAGCGGAAAATACACAACCATGTTTGTCCGAATAGGTTTCTAGTATATAAAACATACGCTGATGACATCGACATCATTGTTAAAACACAGCGAGCTGTCACTGGTGCGTTTGAAAGTATCAGTGCAGAAGCGGCAAAAATGGGCTTAGTGGTGAATGAGGGCAGAACAAAATATATGCTGTCAACAAGAAGTTACACACAACATCGACGAATTGGAGAGAACGTCACGATAGACAGCTCTAACTTTAAGGTAGTTCCGGCCTTTGTCTACCTCGGATCCGCTTTTAATTCTGAAAATGACATAACCTCAGAAATCAAGCGAAGAATCACACTTGCCAACCGCTGTTATCTCGGTCTAAGAAGGCAATTGATTAGTAAGGCCTTGTCGAGAAATACTAAGGAGACTCTGTATAAGACCCTCATCATCCCAGTCCTGCTTTATGGTGCAAAAGCATGGACGCTATCAAAGGCGGATGAATATCTCTTTGGTCGTTTCGAACGCAAAATTCTTCGAGTGATTTTTGGTCCCGTTTACGTTGACGAGCTCTGGAGGAGGAGATTTAACAACGAACTATACGAGCTGTACAGCGACATCGACGTAGTCAGAAAAGTACGCATCAGTCGCCTAAGATGGCTGGGACATGTAGAGCGAATGGACACCAACGCTCCGACCCGAAGAGTCCTCAATTACAACCCGGAGGGACAACGCAGTAGAGGAAGACCTCGCCTTAGGTGACACGCGCAAGTGGAAAGGGACCTGAACTAACTTGGAGTGCGCAACTGGAGGCAGTTAGCCAAAGATCGCGCTAACTGGAGAGGCATATTGATTGAGGCCCAGGTCCACCCCGGACTGTAGCGCCACCTAAGTAAGTAAGTAACTAACCATTAGCATTCGGTAATATTAAAATATGGTATTCCCGAACTGTCGTAGGCGCAGTGGCTTAGTGGTTATTGTGTTGGACTACTAAGCGAGGGGTCGAGGTTCGAATCCCGCAAAAAACCCAAATTCCAAACTTAGGGTTTTGTTCCACTGCGCCACCTCTCGCGAGCGTCTGTAAAACATCCGGGAGTATAAACTGTCATGAAAGAGCTTCTCAATTAGCCGTTTGGAGTCGGCATAAAATTGTAGATCCCTTCCATTCGTTCCAAAAATTAAAAACTCACACAAAACGAATGGTTGTGAAAAGCTAGGCCTAGGGTCCCTCCGAAGCTGTTGCGCCAACTATTTTTTTTTTTTTTTTTATTCCCGAACTCTATCACATTCCCCCACGGTTGGCAGCATTTGTTTTATATAATATTTTGTATGTTTTTGCATGTCTCGCGGATTCTAATTTCTAAACTGACATAACACCGAAAGGAAAACAAAAAGGCGAATTTAAAAAAAAATAAAAAATTGAGGGGGCAAGAGGATTGCGATGTGCGACTTTCAAATTGGGAGTCTCAGTATTGTCTCTGCTATTAACTATCGTATCGACTTTGTTATAGTCTGTCAAAGTCAGGTGTACAAAACTTATTTGCAAAAGGAGACACTTAAATCGAAATCGAAACGGAGCATAATTGAATTAGGTAACCAAAGAGTACCTACAGGAAAGAATCGAACCCAACAATTTTCCAAACACGATTAGGTACCTATTTCTTATTCGGAAAAGTGAACTAGGTAACTTTTGTAGTTTACCATCAATAGGTGGCCTTACTCCATAACATGTTCATGTTCCTTTGCTGACCTTCGAAGCAAAACAAATTAGGCAAAACCCTGGGAAGGCTGTTTACACTCATAGGTTCCCATAAGCTGAAAAACATAATTTCATTTTATGACATCTACTCCATCTACTCGAAAAGTCTAAATGTTTATATTACTCAGTATTTCTACGCAAAGCGTCTTTACGAAAGCATTCGACGATCGTTCATTCTTCCAAATGGTACAATATTATTAAAATAACCGCACACACGCGTCAATTAATCCATAAAAGTCACTGTCCAAAATGTAGGTACTCCATTACATATCAATTTTCTAATTCAAGGCCTACATCAAGAGTCTAACACATTCGCTACAACACGAAGTTTCGGACTACAACATAACCATCCAGTTGTTGTCACCCTTTTTCATCGTGACAAAAATTAATTCCTACTCAACGATGATTATGCGGGGTGGCCTATCGATACCAACGGCTGAAACCTATGCTCGATGGGCTGTATTCACCTTGGGCAGAACCAAACAATCGACTGGCTATTTCTGGCATGCTGTTCAGGTAATTTCTAAATCCTAATTGCTTACGAACAATCTGCTAATATTGTTTAACAAAAACAATTTGTTTGCATTTAATTTCAGTACACTATAGCGAACGCTCTTCCCTACAGAGGACGTACCATGATTGCTACCAGTGTAGCCGAGGCACTGCGAAAAAACCAAACAAATAGTCAACTAATGACGAACTAGCAATTAGCCTGGCTTTAGCTGTAGTATCTTTGTTAGTATGATTATAATCATGTACTTTTGTATAAATAAATAAATTCAAAATTAAGCTTTCATGTAACTTAAAAACGGCTTTTGAGTGGCGTTTTCTTGGTTTGTGTACTGGATGGCGGGTGTAGCTTTTAATAATTTAATTCTACAAAAAGCTTTATGGTCTCCATAGCTGATAACAACATCAGTGTTTGGGTTTGTTTATCGATTTTCTTCTGCAGTATGACAAGTGGCTATGAAGGTACCTTCATATTATTATTTGAGTGACATTTTTCTGACATTGTTTTACCGGTAGACTACTCTCGCGTTATTTTACGTAATTTTTCATTTTAGAATTGATAACAGTTGCACAAAATCAGCTTTACTACATTTATCTGTCGTGCAGTAATCATAATGAAACCGAACATGTTTGCAATGTTTTTCTTTATATTTGCCGTGGATACGAGCATTAATCCATTGATTTGAAGGCACTGAACAGATTTTATGTGAGAAATAAAACGCAACATTATCTTTGGGTTTATCGATTGTTCATCGTCCATTCGGTGGCTGTGAAAGGACTAACAGTTTGTAATAAAAACAGTTTGACTTAGCAGAAAGAAAGTAAACTCTATGGGCCTTACCAATAAACATTTTTAGTTTCGACTTTAAATTTTAGCAGTTTACAGTGGCTATAGTATATCATTACAAATTTCGCAATTGTGAGCTTAATTTAAAGTCGAGACTAAAAGTTGATATTAGTACGGTTCGACATGTGACATCTGCTAGCACATAGTTGAGAGTCAATTTAGTTTAAATAAACTTTGACGTTTGACATGTTTCTACTCATGGGGACATTCATGAATAAGAGCTACTAGGGGTCGCCCCGTGGTCGAATTTCGACCAATTTATTCTATAAGTTCATTTTTGAAGGGGAAATATCGGAGCGCTTAAAAATAGGCAATCGAATACATTTCAGGCTTCCTTTAAGTTGCGAATAAAAAGTGTCCAGTAATGCGGGCTGTCTTCTATTTTATATTACAGGTAGAAAAGGGTGCATAGAATAGATATGCAAAGTTTCATCGTTTGTTGTTCAACAGTTTTAGAGTTATGGGGACCTTAAGTTAGAAGCCAACATTTTGCTTAAATTTCATATAAATCATAAACCGTTAGGCCGATTGGTACGATTTGAATTTTATTAGATTAGTATTGTCGAACACTTTCGAAAATAGATTTTAGAAATTTTATCACTTTGCTAGCTGCGGTTTCAGAAATAACACGGTTTTAAGGGATTGGGATTTTGTTTTTTCAAATGGTTCTAACTTTCAAACGGTTGAACTACAAACGAAAAGAATTTCACTACAAACAGCTACAAACGATTGTCTATCGAACTGCATTTCACGTTTTTCATTCTAGAAAAAGTGCGAATTAACTTCACGCGGGTGCCATGTTGTTGTTGTTGTAATTTCATGCAATTCGCTTAAATTTACCTGCTTTAATTCATAATTTGTGGATAATTTTTGTATTGTGCACTTCTATGTATTGTCCCCTACCCAAATATATATAGTGTTGGCATATTTATGTGACTTATAATAGGAAAAAAGGGGGGAAACACGTTTTAGGCAACTCCGTATTAATATATAGATAAAAATGGATCTTGGTTTGTTCGGATGCTTCAAACTCGAAAACGACTGGACCAAATTGGATACTTCCTTCTGCGGATTTGTTCGTAATTGCTCCGCGAAGGTTTAGGAAAAAAGAAAAATTGAAAAAATTAAGAAAATTGCGCGGAAAATTAGAAAATTAAAGTTTGTATGGGGAAATACACTTTGGAAAAAAATTAACTGGATATAAATCAAGAAGTGACACTTCAAATAAACAAAAAAAAAATATATTGAATTTTAAAAGCAATTGTTGTTGTCAATTATTTTAATTATTTTCCAAGCAAATTGTTGTTGTCAACAATTTTGAAGTTTTTTCTTTTTTTTTTTTAAATATAGGTACCTAAAAACTTTGTTCTAATAAATTATGTTTACTATGTTACATTAAGTAACTTTTTGAAATGAAGTAGATAGGTACTTTGATTATAACGGGTGATTTTTTAGCTGGTTTGGTTTTGGCAACACTGGTTTTGACAGCTGACGTGTGTTTAGTAGGTACCTTGTGTCACTGTCAAACAGCTTCAGTTTGATTTGCAATTTAACCATGGATCGTCTTACAAATGAACAACGCTTGCAAATTATTGAATTTTACTATCAAAATTCGTGCTCGGTTCGAAATGTTCATCGCGCGCTGCTTCCATTTTATGATCGGCATTCTCGACCTTCTTGTGTGACCAAATTTCGCACCAAATTTACTTTGTTGGACATTAAACCACCAACACGTTTACGTACTGTGCGTAGTGAAGAAAATATTGCGGCCGTATCAGCTAGTGTGACAGAAGACCGCGAAATGTCGATTCGGCGCCGTTCCCAGCAGTTAGGCCTTTGTTACAGCACTACGTGGAAATTTTTGCGGAAGGATTTGTGCGTAAAGCCTTTTAAGATACAGCTTGTGCAAGAACTAAAGCCAGGCGACCTACCACAACGCCGAATTTTTAGTGAATGGGCTCTTGGAAAGCTGGCCGAGGATCCGCTTTTTTATCGAAAAATTGTGTTCAGCGATGAGGCTCATTTTTGGTTGAATGGGTACTTACGTACCAAAAAAAAAGCAAAATTGCCGCATTTGGAGTGAAGATCAGCCAGAAGCATTGCAACAGCTACCAATGCATCCCGAAAAAGCCACTGTTTGGTGCGGTTTATGGGCCGGCGGCATTATTGGGCCATATTTCTTCAAAGATGATGCGAATCGCAGCGTTACTGTCAATGGTGAACGCTACCGAGCGATGATAACAAACTTTTTTTTGCCCGAAATGGAAGTGCTTGACTTGCATGATATGTGGTTTCAACAAGACGGTGCCACATGCCACACAGCACGCGAAACAATGGCGCAATTGCGAGGCGAGTTTGGTGAACAGTTAATTTCACGTTTCGGGCCGGTCAATTGGCCGCCTAGATCGTGCGATTTGACACCATTAGATTTTTTTTTGTGGGGGTATGTCAAGGCTAATGTGTATAGGGACAAGCCCGCTTCGATTGACGCACTGGAAGCCAACATCCATGCATTCATTCGTGAGATACCGGCCGATATGTGTGAAAGAGTATGCCAAAATTGGACTCAGCGGATGGACTACCTGAGACGCAGCCGCGGTCAACATTTGCATGAAATTATCTTTAAACATTAAATTGCACGGTTCAAACTATCGATTCAAATAAATATTTCATTCATTTTTTCGAATTTTTTGTGTTTTTTTTTTTTTTTTAAAGTTCTAAACCTCTTAAAAAATCACCCGTTACAAAGATGATATTATGGCCGACGATATTTTGCATCGAATTCGCACTGTGACATCGGATAATGAACTGGAGATGTCAGATAAAATGCGCAACAAAGCTTTGATTTGACGCATTTGATCGAGAATTTGAGCGAGAAATGGACTTCAAACGAATCGCATTGAGTCAAGCTGTTTGAACAAATGTGCCAATGTTGAATCCATATATATAAAAATGAATCCCTATTTCCCTTGGTCGCGGCATGACGCGTGAACGGCTGGACCGATTTCGCTAAATTTTTTTTGTTGTGTTTGTTATTGTCAGGAGAAAAATCTTATGAAAGAAAAAATTAAGAAAATTGCACGGAAAATTAGAAAATTTAAGAATACTTAACCACCACATTAAATTATATCTAATGTAACCATAGCGCTTTTACAATTCAAACTTTTTTGATGTAACCTTATGGCGTTGGCATAACATTGACAGAATGCGTGCTGCAAATATCGTCAACGAGGATGTAAACAAAATAAATATCGTTTAAAACAGATGCTTCGATCGGAGTTATTATATTGATAAAATACATATAAAATAATTAATTTATTATTTTTAACAAAAACTGAATTTAGTGCACATCGTCGGAAAATCCTCAACATGTGGCGTTATTCAGGTAAATTAAATTTTCTTTAATAATAATCTTCTTAATTCATACCTATAATTCTTTCGGGATGAAACTCGATGATGATGATATAACTCGATAACCACTGGGTAAATTTTTATGATTCTTCTTTTGTTTTGTTCGTAGTGTTGTATTTCAGGTTAAAGCAAACTTAAAAGATAGGATTTTTGACCCGCTATATGGCGTTGTAATCGATCTCCGAAACCACTCACCCGATTTCAATGAAATTTTATAGATTTATATTCTTCGTTCCCGCTTGAAGGATAGGATACTTTTGGACCTGATAGGTGGCGCTGTTGCCGATCGCCGAAACAGCGCTACCAAGTTGATTGAAATTTTGTACATGGATATGGTTGCTTCCAGTTTTAAATTTTGGATAGTTTTTGACCTATAGGTGGTACTTTGAAAAACACAAGCGGGATAAGAAAACGGATTGTGGCACGTCCCATTCAAAAATAAAATCAAACGCTATTTCTAAAGTTGTATAATGAAAATTATTAATGGACGCTGTCCAAATAAAGCAATTTGCGAAATGTGAGCAAGATTTAATACGAAAGGTACGGGCAAAGCCATACAAGTGATGATTTTAAGGGGAAAATTCAAAGGCAAACATTCTTATTCCGCAGATTTCGCTTATTAAGAACGATTTTCCATTCGTGCGACTTCAATTTCCCGTGCGTCTCGCTTTCGCTATGACAAATAATTTATTGCAAGGATAATCGATGGATGTTTGTCAATTTAGTGAAAAAGTGGAAGGTTGGACGACACGTCAAAATCAATGCGGTTTGATTGAAAAAAATCAACCTTGCTATTCATCATTTATTTCTATTGCATTTAATATAACTTTTGAATAAAGAATTTTAATTGGTCGAACTACATAAATTAGCAAGTGCTTGGTGCATGCTCGGAATTTATTAACAAATTAACAAATTTGGGCGAAACGAAGTTTGCCGGGTCAGCTAGTTAATATATGAATAAGAGCTATTATAATTTTATGCGCTTTTTAATATTGTACTCGTAAAAAGGACATGGTAAATGAAAACAATTATTGATTGCAAACTTATCGAATTATTGACACTTCCTGGTTATTTGGCTTTTTACTAACATAATATGGTCAACAATTCTCAATACAAGTGGTGAAAAGTACAATAATGCATTCTAGAAGTGAAAACAAGTGGTGAAAAGTACAATAATGCATTTTAAAAGTGAAAACATATTTGATGATTCTTGACATAACGTATGTCATCGACTTCTAAAAGTCAGCAGCTGACTGCCAAATGAACGAACATTAAGAACACAATTCTTTGGAGTAGATATGTAGGTATTTATAAGTGACAGATGGCTGTCAAAAAATGTGAAAATAGATCAATTTCTTATCGCAATACTGACTTGCATAACCATTTGACCATTGCAACTAATTGTGTCTAATTTGTTAGGTTAGGTTAGGTTAGAGTGGAGGGCCGCTTCAAGTGCAGCCACACTTAGGCCAAAGTAGGCCCATTGTTATAGCACAGATCGATGTTCTCCTTATTTACCCGTTGAACCAGCCGGAGCTAAGAACGAAGCGATGGAGGCAGTTTATTCCTATGTTTGCAAGTTTGCTGAGATTGTCGAAGAAATATTCTCCGAGGTATAGTTTTCTACGAAATGACAGTGCTGGACACGTACAGAGAAGGTGAAGAACAGTCTCCTCCTCCTCCTCGTCCGCATACAGCTTCTGCAGAAATCGTTTGAAGGGAGGCCCAACCTAAGAGCATGTCTCCCTATGATGCAGTGTCCCGTGATGACACCTACTAGAGTGCTTATTATGGGTCTTTTCAGTGTAATAAGATTTTTGAGCGCTTGGGATCCAGCTAAGGCCAGATGTGTTTCGAGGTGTGGCACGTTGTAGGTACAATTAGACCACCTGCGATTAGTAGCGCTTAATGCGTTTTGTTTAATTAGGAGCTTGCAAGTAGCAAGAGGCATGTAGAGATTCTCCTTTTCCGGTAGAATCGACATAGTAGTGCCTTGTCTGGCGAGTTCATCGGCCATGCAATTACCTGGAATGTCTCTGTGGCCCGGCACCCATATAAGGTGATCTAATACCTAATAATAATAAGGTCTAATTTGTTGGTCTGATTAATTTAAATATACAAGCTTCCGAATCGAGGCCTAAAATTAGCACATTAGTCGGAATAATCTCTGCTTACATTTCCTATTACCGCATCCAATATGATTACATTAATATGTCACGATTGACTTCCCTAAACACAAACTGTAACCAGAGATGTTATGGTGGGGATCATGAAGTATTCTCGAATGCAAGCAATTTCGAATGTACAAAAATCTCGAATTCACCAAAATTTTGAAAGACTATAGGTATTTCGAAAAACCTGGATAATAAAAAGTAAATTCGAGATTTTTTTTATGTAATTTGACAGCTAAAATTCGAATCAAACATAAAATATGTTCTGTTTATTAAATAATTTATTCAGCTTGCCTAAAACAACTACTACAAAATATCAAAATTACAAAAATAACAAAAATAATAGATAATTCATTATAAGAAATTAATAATTTCAAAATCGAATATACATAATGCAACTAACTAAACAAATTAGAAGATGTCAAAATAAAACAAAAAAACTCTTCAAAAAAAAACAACAGAAAATATTACAAATTTGTATTATGTGCAAGGCTTTTAAGGTGGACACTGGACAAATGTAGGCACTGCACGTGATTGATTGTTGTCAAGAGAATGGGCGTTTTTTATTCTCCCCAGATGATGTATATAGATCATTCATTTTCAAGCATTACAACAACTATGGGTTTTTACATTCGAGATTTGTGTTTCGAGATTTCGTGGTAAACCCGTTATGGTGCCATTAGGTGAAAGTGAAAGGGTCACCGCTGCACAAAACAAAACAATACAAACTCGTATTCAAATCTTGCCCGATTGCTGCACTTCGATAGTGCATACAAAATACCTACATAACTCAAGCTTATCTGACAAATAGAATGCGTAAATCATGTAAAACACATCACAAGTGTTATCAGCTGCGTAAGTACAACACATGCCGTTTGTAGTATCTTTGGTGTACATGAGTTTATCGCGCTCCTCGCAAGAAAACTGTTCATAAAAGTTCACACTCACACATAGAGACACACTACAACCAACTATACTGTCTTAGAAGCCTATGCAAGTTTTTGACGCTGATTTGGACACTTTAGCGAACTTCCACCAGCGAAGTTTGTGTCAGTCGATTGTCGACGATCTTGGTTTGCAGAAGGAAACAAAAACGGTGTGTATACGATCGATTCGTTTTGTGGTGCGCGAGTGCAAGTGCATTAAATTCGTTTAAAAAAAATCGGTTGGCACATACCATTTGTGCCATAATACTACAATTCGTGATAAGAAATCAAATATTATGATAACAGCACTTTAAATATTCGTGTTTGTTTCGTTAAATAATTTTAGTTTGTTTTATAAAAATTTCACACAAAATGTATGAAATCCTCACGACTATTCCCGATATAAACATTCTGTTTGGCTACGGCAGCACTCTAATTTACTTTATCGGTGTTTACGCATTGGCCTGCTATCTCTTTGATAATCTTAAGTCGATAGTTTCCATTATAAGATCAGTTTTGGAACCATACTTTCAGCCGGAATCGAACAAGACGCTAATTGAAAAATATGGCAAATGGGCGGGTGAGTACAATTTTTTTTTAGTATAGGTATGTTATCATATTATATCATATTAACATTATAAAGCTGAAACAGTTTATTAGTTTGAACGCGCTAATCTCAGGAGTTATTGGTTCGAATTGAATAATTCGTTTTGTGATAGGATAGTGAAAATTGTTGCAAAAACGGGGAAAATGATCCATATTTGAGGGCTTCCGTTGCGTGCGCTGCGTAAACGGTTCAAGTTACCAAAAAAAAATATGTCTGAACAAATTATTACTCCTTAAATGATCTAAAAAAATGCCGCGACAGTATACATATATCTATCTTTTAAGATTGACTCATTATAAACTTTTTTATGGTAATAAAATTTATAAATTTATTTTCTCAAATCGAACATTATCAGCAGCCGCGGTTCTTGATCGTTGTTCTGCTTTGGGGTGGTTTGTTGGCGCACATCCCACAAGCACTTTTATTTGAACAAAAATTGGTTTTCTCCGATTAAGTGAAACGAAAGAGAAGTAGGCGACCGACGTGAATGTATATGTAGTATGTAATCAACAGCGACAATGTTCTTCTGAGGAAATGCGCAGATGGCTGATGACGTGCGATGGCGGACGTATGGTGGTGTAAATACATTGAGTTTAAGGTTTTTGTTTTAGTGGTTGTTTTGTTTTTTATTAAGTTGATACTTATGTGGTATCGGATTAAGCGCTCTCTTTTTTTTTTTCCTCAGAGCAATTTTTATGTTCGTTTGGTACAAAAAAAAACTATCTTTTTCAGATTTCAGAGCACTTTTCCGAATCTAGATATAACATTACACTGCGACCGATACAAGCGAAGCATCAGTGAAAAATGTTGCAAAAACGGGGAAAATGATCCATACTTGAGGGCTTCCGTTGCGTGCGCTCGAAATTAATGCATGTTGTCATTTTCCATCTGGACAAAAAGTCAATCTTTTTTTTTTTTGATTCGGTTTACTTTTTCCAGATTTCGGTATGTTTTCAGATCTGCACAAACTTACCATTATACTTTGCACAGCTGTTTTACGCCATTTTAGGAAGTTTGTTTTAAGGCCCCAGTTATACCCATACATAAAACGAAACTATAAAGTTTCTCTCGCTTTTTTCTACCACTTGAACTAAATGGTTGAAATCAATCTTTCGAAAACTTCTAAATCGCAATCATAATAACAGCAAGTCGCGGGCAACAGCTAGCTTAAAAAATAAAGGTAATTTGTATGCAAGTGTGATGATACAGGTAATGGAGGTCTTTCAATATTTTCATCATTTGCAGTGGTAAAATGACTGTGACAAAAATGTTAATAGACTATAAACAAATTAAGTGTTAAAGCTTGCAAATTATGACCATGAAAATTTGAGCAAGTAAAAATAGAGAGAATGATTGATCAATATTCTGAAAGAATAATATTTTGTTCATTTGGTGCTTGCAAATGTGCCTACAAACGGTGCCTACTGATGGGAGAGGACTAATATTCGCCAAGGCGTATAAACAAGTTCTTCTTTTGCACTCTAGATGGCGTGGTTTTGACAAAGCCAGGAGCGACTGGCATCAGTTCTTATTTTTGAGTGACCTGAGGAAGATTTGTGACAGTAGTGTGCTTGGACATTTTGTAGGATCATTGTCAGTGATCGCCGTTGCTAAAAAATTGAAAACCGCTGCGGTTTAAGTTTTCGGAAGTTAATTAAATTCGTTTACTTAATTTCATGATTTTATTCAAAGACTTTAATCAATTTTTGTATGCGTAGGCAAGATAAAATAAGTCAATATCCGCTATTTCTATAATGTCTAAACAGAATTCCGCTTCCAGTTTTCAAAAATGGCTCGTTTTTCGTTTTGGCTTTTCAGGATTTTCTCTGAAAACCTTAATTTTTTATTGAAATTTATCACTTTTGAGAAAAAAGCAAGATTTCATCAATTAATTTTTTTTAATGAATTATTTAAAATAATGTTTTATTATACTTTTAAGCCTTATTTTTGTATTATTAAAGGGCTATCATTCCTTCGTGAAATTGCTCTCAAATTAAAGTTTAAAATCGTAATATGTAGGTCCATATTTTTTTTAGTTTTACAAAAACTTGGAAAAGCAACCTCTAACTTATTAACCAAAACCAACAATTTTATGAAAATATAAGCGGTATTCACGATTCGGTGTAACAAAACTAAAAAATTGTGAACTTTAATTTTTTTTTTATCTGATCGTGAACACACTTTTTCTCATCTCTACCAAAACTGAAACAAATGACAGATAGTTTGACAATTGACATTTGTTCTGAAAAAAAAAACTTTTCTAAAACTGAAAAATTTGCTTTTAATTATTTATTATGCCGAAAATCAGCGATAAATATTTTCTTTTCAATATCATTTATTGGACGATGATGAAATTATGTGGATTGGATTGAAGGTATGAAGTATGAAGAAACAAACGATGAAAAAGAGAAAAAAAAGTAATGACATGATTTAAGATAATGGAGAGAGTAAAGACGAAATCGATGAAATCTTTTTTGATCTTGACGAGGATATTCTATTCTTTTTTTTTCGATAGCTACACACAGGAGTTAACAATTTGGAACTGTCAACTTGACAACGCTACACTTTACTGTGTTGTATTTTTCGATTACAATAGGGCCAGGATATAGATATAAACGCAAAAGTGTATTGGAATTTTAGGCAGTAATTTTTGTTGCATCGGATCGTGGATACGGAATACCCCTATTATGAACTTCTATAGCAAAACTTGTGATATGGGTGATTTGTGAAGTTTCATTTCGCTGCAAATTTTGAGAAAAAAGAGTCAATTAAATTTTTTTTTATATATAAATATATTATTTAAATTAACTCAAGTAATAATTTTATTTTAAATAATAATTTATTATTATTCTTTTAAGCGTTATATAGGCATGCTCTAAATGCTCTTAAATTAAAGTTTAAAAGCGTAACTTATGTGAGACCTGAGCCGTGCGTATTTTTTTTTTTTTTCTTCAGCTGTCCAAAAAGTTGGAGAGACAGCCCTTAACCATACTCAACTCATGCTTAAAGCTATTAACCAAGACCAATAATATATTTTTACGATCATGTTAGCAAACGACACTTGTTTGTCGTAACCAAGCAACTCGAAAGCAGTTTAAAAGTAGAAGATCACACCTACTCAATAGTATAGGTTTTTCAATCTTTCGTGGTTTCGCGGTTGTTACGAAAAGATAACTGCAACCTGTTGTCAACGTGCAATCAAATTTCGCTAATAAGGTTTTAATATAATATATTTTTTTGTAATTGCTTATATCAGCGATTTTTTAGATAAGAAAAAGTGACTGATCATAACTTCACTCTTACGATCGGACTCAAAGTATTTGACAGATCATATGAGAAGCGTGTGCGTTCTTGGACCAAAAAAACTCTGTCCAACAAAAATTGTCAGTACAGGGAAGATAGGATGTTTGTCTCTCAGTCTGGTTGCAATGACTTACATAAATCGGTCCCTCTTTAAAGCTCATACAGGGTTGCCGGAGTTTGTATGATAATTCGCCATAACTCAGAGAGCAATCCTGTTAGGGTTACCACTTCCAATTTAAAATAAAAAATATTGCTGAACGAAATAAATTCCTTCTATCTTTTTTCCTTTTCCCTTAAGATAATAGGCGCATTTTTTTAAGGATATCCCCAGTAAGCCTAATCACTTTAGTTTGTTTTCCAACCAAAAATACAAATTTTGTAAATCAAAATGAACAAAATATAGGTACATAAACAGGAAATTAGAATACAAAATTATATAACCACGACGCAATGTCGTATTCCTAAACAGATGGTAAAAGGACTGCACTTGTGAGGCTGTACATACATTTTTTTTAATATAGACATAGATACCTAGATTACATATTCGTTAACAAATTATTACCCGGCAGTGCAGATCTTCGCGAAAACAGTTTTTTTCAAGGCACTATCTTTACTAGGGACGAGTGACCGGATGTGGTAAAATCCAACGACCGACAATAAGCAGTAAAGGTTTACCTGCTTCGTCATTTTGATATTTCAGTGTGAAAAACTATTTGATGAAAAAATAGACAAACATGCAAAAATATAACAAAAAAACTCTAAAATATGCCAGAAATATTCTCTACAAAGTGAAATATTCATTTATACCCAAATATGCAGAAATATACCCTAACATATAGGGCTGAAAATATACTTAGTCTTAAATATTAAAATATCTAAAAAACATGCTTTTGCATGAATTCGGTTGCTCTAGTAATCGCTATTTATCGCAATATCACCACAACGCACTTATGATTAAAACCTTATTTCTAAAAGACAACATTAGAAAAAAATGGTTTAACTGAATATTATTGGATCCCTCAGAAATACAAACAAATTAAAACCGAATGATAGCACCCCAAATAATAAGTCGTTCTCAAAAGCACCAAAACCAAAAGTTCTTTGACAAAATCTATAGAAAAACCCTTAAGGATATGCTCTCTTTGTTCAACTGGTAACACTCTTCTGATGTGCTTCAGTTCAGCGTTGCCATAATGTTACAAGTGTAACAAAAGTGATACACTTTTTAATTATATTATAACTTTGTTACAATGTTATTTTCTTTTCCGCTTTGTTACATTTTTTCCCATTAAAATACTTTTTTGTTTACCTTGTTAAAAATATTGAAACGTGGCAAACTTCTACCAATTTCTGTCAATGTATTTGCTTGTTTATACAGAGCAAAAGTTGTGCAAAACGTTAAACTGCGAGTGGAATGGGAATGGGAGGGAACGAGAAAAGATAACAATATTTTTCTGTCTCGCCGCGTCGCCGTTGACAATAGGCGTGTTTTTTTGAGCTTCGATCTCAGCAAAGCAAAGTAAAGTAGAATTTCCAGCACGAAATTACGACAACTATGCTCTACTTGACACTTCGAGGAATCACACTAGTTGTTGTAATGCGTGCTGAAAATCCTACTTGACTTTGCTTTGCTGAGATCGAAGCTAAAAAAAACAGGCCTAATGTTCTACATTTCGTGGAAAATAAAGTTTGTGAAATAGAATTTGAAATCTACTTCGAAGGTTAATAATTTTGTTTCTTTTTTTGTTTTTTTTTTATTTGTTAAACACAAAATGGACAGGTAGGTCAATAAAGAGATTTTTTTTTGATGTGATAAAATGGTCCTAATAAAGATTTTTTGAGTTAAAAAACGATGATTTTTTAAAAAAATTTGTTTAGTTTGTTACATTTTTATTCCATTTGTTACACTTTTTGAAAAAAAAATGTTACACTTTTAAAAAACCTTGCGGTAACACTGCTTCAGTTACACACACTGCTTATTTTGGTTGATGATATAGCAAGCGATCACAAGACGATCATGCTCATTCTGCCTGCCCCTGCGGTTATGTGGCAGACTGGTTATGGTGGGCTCCATGCGAATTTCAGGAAAATTACAACAACAATTCCTTGGAATGTCAGTGGTTTGGTTTTTATTTCAGTGGCAATTCTTGTGTTTGAATGCTGTGAGATTAGCTACAGGCACCTCTGGTAGAAAAAAAAGCTCCTCCATAAGGCCTTTACTGACAATTTTTCTTGGGCAGAGATAGACAGTTTGATGAGTTGCCAACTGCCCTCATTTGAACACGTCGCAATGGCCTTTAAAATAAATTCGGTAAATTCACTCAAGTGTCCTAAACCTAATCATAAACGCACATTTACAATCGACCTTGACCCAAAATTTACCCATCTTTTGCAACTTTATCTGCAGATTTAATCTGTTTAAAATTGTCCATAAAAACGTCCCACTCCTCAAGAACAGCGAGAGAAGCAATGTTAATTGCCATCATAGCATGCGTAACTTCATTCCTCAATCAGTGTACCTACCACAAGCATCAACCACTGTAAACAAAACAGAATGAGCAACTCTCACGACCTTGATCATAAACGCAAAGATTGGTAGATTACCGCTTATAAAACGAAAAGACGACCGTTATTAATCGTCTCCATTTATTCGCACCTCAACTACTACCGGCATATAGGTACTAGAGCGACGCATGCAGCAATTAAAAGCGAATATTTTCACTTTTCAACAAGATACGGATTTTGCCGGTTACTAGTCCAGCTAATGTCAGTTAATTGGCATCAAGTTGCCCAACTGCAACAAAGCTTGGGTAAACAGTAAAAACATCGAAAGCATAAGCATGAAGAGCAACCGTCAAATGGATTTGTGATTTTTTTTTTTTTTTTTGTTTCTTCTTCTGGCAGTTTTTCGCGTCCGATTACAACATTTTGTCTGTTCTTGTACTTGTTTTCTCTGTTTTCGGAAATCCAGTCAAACAGCTGTACGTCGAAGTCTGCGGATGCGGAGCAATAACTTGTGGTTGCATCAGAGTTCAGAGTCAACAGGCTTGCTTGCACTTTTTGATTTATCTACCTTGAATGTGAACCGAATTGCAATTTCAATTGGCATTGATTGATGTTAGAAAGAACTGAATAGTTTGCAGTTGCGTTATTAAGTCGAATTTAAATGGAATTATTATTGCAAATGCAACCCTTCAAATTTGTATTCTCATTCCTATGATTGAGTTAGGAGAAATGGAAAACAATTATAGGCATTTAGCGCTGAAAGGTGTAAGTTTTATTTTATGGTTGAAAATCGATATTTGTTATAATGCAACAAGGAAAATTTAAATTTCATATATCTCATTACAATGCCTCGCTTTTTTGACCGTTCAGCAGATTAACCAACACTTAATATTTTGGAAAAATGCATTTTCGAACTAAACTCCCACCGGAATCAAATCAAATTTGTGATATTCGTTGTACATCCTCCAGGAGACGTCCTCTATGAAGGCTTCACCACAGTACAAAAAATCAGACTCCAATTATATGCGTTCCTCATTGACTGTTGTGTGACTTTTAAGCCGCACTGTATATCAAACAGGTCAGTTCCATAAACCACAGAAAAAAACACATTTAACTCCGCAACTGCACTTCAACAAAAAACCGCCTTCAGATCGTAATGCAAACATTTTTTTGCGATTAGTATCAATATCAAATAGTTGCCACCGATGGACACCATACCCCCTGTCCCGCTATCCATTAGCACATACTGTAAAATCGTTTCCACAACTATTACAACACACCCTTACTGACGCATTCATTCACCTTAATGAAGCTAATTCTTTATATCCTCATGGACCGACTCACGAACTCAACGATTATAATCTACACCTCGCAGCAGAAAGTAAACTCAAATGACCTACATAATCTGGCAGCGCAGTGCTCAACATTTTGGCATTTTGCCGCATTTAAGCCACTTGGAGTTACATCACTGCACTGCTGTATGTTGTGCATTGCGCATTCGCATTCAATTGACTGCGTCCTGCTGGATGCAGAAAAAGTGCAGCATGGAAGAAGAAAACGCGCCAAAGATATCGCGAATATCTGGTTTGGAGTTTGGCTAACCACAACCAGTTTGGCTGCAAAAATTATGCAAGAAGTCTTCAGACGATGGTTTAGCTTACCTCGGGCTCTGTAATGTATCTGTGTTTGTATAGCGGATCGTTGTAATGACAATGCATCTGTGTCAACAGCCAACAGTGAGTGGCAAACGGAAGTGTTGACCAATGGTGTCAGCCTATGTTTGGATTGCCTCTTAATAGATCTCATGAAGCTAACATGCTAAATGGCGTCTTCTAATGATCGATACAGTGTATCATGTGAGAATTGTTGTTGACATGTAAAAAGTCTGTTTACATAGATACACGAGGGTAACGATTTACGAGTAGGAAACTTAAAACTTTGATTACGAGGTGCCAGCAAAAAAAGTGGCTGTACAATTTGTAAGCCGTTTGTACTTTATTTGAGGGTTTTATTTCATATAATGGCCATAAGATGTCGTTTAAATATTGACACAGCATGCGAATAAAACACCATGTAACTCCTGACAGGTACTACTAGCTGGGGGTAAACGTTTTCATTCAGTCATTTTCATTTGGTTTTGTATGAGTACTTTCAGCCATTCCGTATAATTTTTTTGTTGCAAGAATATTCTTACTATACGTAGTTGAATTTTTCTTTTTTTTTATATTGCAGTAATTACCGGATCGACGGATGGCATTGGAAAAGAGTACGCCAAAGAATTTGCCAAGAGAGGAATTAATGTTGTACTCATATCACGAACAGAGAAGAAGTTGGTTGATTTTGCGCAGGAAATTGGTATTTGCTAACCAATTTAATTGTTAAGCTTTATTTAGTTGTAATTTTTCTTGTTTTTCTCTTTTTTTTTGCAGAATCGGAATACAAAGTAAAATCTAAATGGATTGTTGCTGACTTCTCCAAGGGCCGACCAATCTATGAGCATATTCGTAGAGAGTTGGACGGTATTCCTGTTGGCATTTTGGGTGAGTTCGTGAATAATTTTCAGAGCAGAGCACGATAATATATTTCGCTTTAGTGGCGAACACTTCCGCAGTGCAGATCATTTGTGGTTGTTCAAATTTTGTTCGCATTAATGCTACAAACTGTGGATGGTGATAGGGTGCACCTATCATTCATATAATATTATTTAATGATGGTCAGCGCTTTATATTCGTGCAACAACTCATGACAATACTTCAGAAAGGCAATCAATTGTCTATATCACATGTGATACGGACGTTTGAAACTCTAGTTTAGTAAGTCTGACAGCTGCCTAAATTGATGTGTTTTAGTGTTTTTAATGACCTGGATTGGTCAGGCAAACAGTTTTCCATTTGACATTTATGGAGGAGTAGCCAAGAGATCTTGATCGACTGCCTGACGCCTTTAAAACGACGTTAACGATTTATATAGATTTTGTTAAGTACACATCTAGTCCAAATATGTACTCAAAACCTACATTCGCAAACACCAAATCTAAATAAATCACAAAACAAGACAACCCTTCCACTACCCCTCCCGTATATAAACAAAATAGCATAATAGACATCATCATGTACCCGATTATAATGTCATATCTCATATGAAATTTCAAGTATTTGACATGGTGGGAAATGGAACGATCATAGCCAGTGTTGTTTTATCGTGGGATTTATCCCTTTTTATTCTAATTTCGATATCCGAAAAGCCTGTCGTAGGATAAGAGGGAACAAGCAGCAAATCGTGGGAATTTCAGAATTTCAGAATCTAACAAAAAACATTCAAACTATATATTTTTGCTGAAATTTCTTCAAGACTCCTACATTTCACCATGATTATCAACGCACTGAATGTCCATAAAAATATGTCTAGTACCAACAAATAGTCGTAGTTATGTCTTATGTTACAAACTATGGTTTATACTAAAAGTTAAGTAACCGTGATTTCCGTGTAATACAAATTTTACTTTTAAAAACTGGATTTTGGGACACAAAACTATCGTGGGTTTTTAAAAGGGAATTTGAGTACGTTGAAAAGGGAAAAATTACCACGTTTTGTGGGATAAATAAAGAGAGAGTTCCAATACTAATGTGGTATTCGAATGGGTACTCTCAGAACACTTTTTTTGCTCTCAGAGCACTTTTTTTTCTCTTTATGTTCGTTTGTTTTTTAGATTTCAGAGTACTTTTGCGAATCTGAATTTTTTTTTTCAGATTTACCAATACAAGTGCATTCGAATTTGACACCTGGTGGAGCTTATTTACGATTTCGTGAAGTTTTTCTACTGCAAAGAAAGGCATTGCATCCGGTGAATATTTTTTTTTTTTTTTTTATTATTTATGTATAATAATTTAGAAATCAATAAGGATGCAAATTTCGAATGTTTTAATACAAAATTTAACCAGTGAATGGAAAACGCGTTGAAAAGTGTCGAAGGATAAACACATATTCGAATCGCATAAATATCAACACAAAAAAGAGCAAGTGTCGTTTTTATGTTCGATTAGACACACGAAATCTGAAATCTGAGAGCGAATCTGAAGAAGCCCAATCGAATACCACATAAATATGGACTGCCATGTCTATGGACTAATGTCATTTTCTTTTAATGTACCTACTTCTGCGAGAAAATATGTTCCAATATAGTACAGGTGCTACTCTTTTATAGCGGATTACCAAAGAAGCACAAAAAAGTTCATTTCGATAGAAACATGTAAAATAAAGTGCACGATTGGGTCGAACAAAACTTTCTCGTTCGTCAAAAGTTTTGTTGGTTGTTTTCTTATTTTATTAGAGAGGAAGTATTAGGTTAAGATCTGAGAAGCTACTAGGCTGCTAGGTAAAAGAAACATGAAATATAGAAAAAGGAACACACAGTGTTAAGTAATATTCACTTTTAATTTTAAAACGTTGAAGCTTTAGAAACAGGCAATTCTCGCAAAGTTCTTGTTAGAGAGTTATAAACGCCTAATGTACTATTATATATCACTTTACAAGTTTTTGAGTACGAGAACAAGTGTAGTAGGAGTTTTTGATCTGTTTGGAAATAATTTTCTTTTTTACTGGAATAGATTGATGAAGCTGGTTTAAGTTGTCAATGATTGGAAGTATTGGTCGTGATAGATCGATACATTTACATATAAATATATATGTATATGTATGTATGTATATGCAAAAATTCAGAGATTTATTTTTGAATTTGAAATATCAACAGTTATTAACTGAATATCGCGATGAACGTGTGTGGGGGTGCAAATGAAGTGGAATATTCTGATTGTTGTAAATATTTTAAGGTGGGTGCATATTCAAAATGGTTGAAAAAAAGTAGAAGTGAGTAATATTTGCTAAGAATAAGTTTTTCGTTGCTGTTATTGCATTTTTAATACATAGCTGTTGCAATTTGAATTTTAAAGTGCGATATTGAGTTTTAAAAATACATATGAACAGAGATCAGCTATTTTTGAGAAATAATTAAAAAAACAGATTTATTCGAATTTTCTGAGAAAAACTAAGTACGGGATCTTATTTAGAATACCGATATTATCGTTAATATGTATTTTGGTCTAAATCGTTAGAGCGGTTTTTGAAAAATTTGGCAGACAAAACAGTACCAAATATTGCAATGTTTAGTTGGAAAAAATATTATTCGTTAACTATATAGCTAAAAACAGATTATAAATTATTGTTCGCGATATAAGCATTACTTGGTTTTTAAAGTTTTATCGAAGTCAAAAATAGGGTTTTCGAGATATGAGCGATTTTTAAAATTAGCGTTTTCGGTGATTCGAATTGAAAATTAAGGACGCAACAATTTTAAGAACATCAGTATTACTCTAAGTTTGTATTTTGGTCAAAATCCTTATTGCCCTTTTCTAGTAAATTAAGGAAATGACTTTTTTCAAAAATCCCTTTTACGATAGTTCCGAGAAAAACTGAGTTTGCCATCAAGTTGGATATGACCATATTACCTTAGAAATTAATTTCTGTTACAATCGTGTGGACCTCAAGCTTAACTTGAAATCGTTAGAGCCGTTTTCGAGCAAATCAAACTGGTACGAACAGTTTGTATGGGAAGTACCATTAATATTGAGGTTACCTTGCAAAATAAAAAACAGACCCGAGCCCTAAGCCCACAAACTCAAACAAACGAAATCCGATCAGCCGTTTAGGCTGTAGGCCTCCGGGACAGGCAGATAGACGGACGGACCGGACAGAATTTCGAGACCCACTTTTTTGAGTTCGTGTATCATCGTAATTTCAGAATTGATTAAAATCTCGAGTTGGAAATTTTTTACGAAAACAATATCTTTCTCTAACTACGTAATGGAGAAAGTTAAAAAAGGGCGACATCTTGTGCGATTAGATTCATTTCGATTACGATAGTATCGTGTAAACAAAAGAGCATAATCTATTCAAAAGATGAAAAGCCACAAAAAGTGATTTCAAATTAATTTGGAATGTTTATTACCTTTAATTTCTTTTTAATTTTACCCCACTGAATGTGTTTGCTAATAGCCATGCAGGCATCTCGGGGCGCTGTTGAAGCGTTATAGGTTGGCTTTTCCCGGGAGAAGTATAAAAAAAAAAAAAAATTCATCATGAGATTTATGCGACAAGTTCCTTATCTCTCAGTTCTCAGATCTAATACCTACATCCAATGACTTTTTAGTGAATCCAGCCGTCAGTTTAGTTTTGATGGAGTACTACGACGCATGATCTAAGCTTTTTATTTTTTTTATTTGAATCGAAGTGTGAAGAACTAGCTATACAAAAATAATAAATAAATAAGTAAACAAATATTTAGCGCAACAGATTCATGTAGGTAGCCTAGCTTCTCACAACCAGTCGTTTTGGGTATTTTTATGGTTCCGTAGACAAATGGCAAAAAACGGAACCCTTATGGATTCGTCATGTCTGTCTGTCCGTCCGTATGTCACAGCCACGTTTCTCCGACATTTTAAGAGCTATATTGTTGAAACTTGGTAAGTAGATGCATTCTGTGAACCGCATTAAGATTTTACACTAAACAGAAAAAAAAAAAAAAAAAAAAATTGGGGGTTCCCCATACATAGAACTGAAACTCAATTTTTTTTTCATCAAACCCATACGTGTGGGGTATCTAATCTATGGATAGGTCTTCAAAAATGATATTTAGGTTTCTGATATCATTTTTTTCTAAACTGAATAGTTTGCGCGTGAGACACTTCAAAAATGGTTGAAGACACAAATATCTATAGGTAGGTAAATAAATAAATCCAAAACACTAACAAATCCTTTATTAACTCTCACTCTCTCAACGCATATACCACATACAAATTTGTAATGAAACTAACCTCACTTGGTAGTTTGAAGTTTGCTTTACTCTCCGCTGTAAAACAGTAGCGCGGCATTATGTTTGTAACATGCGTGAAATTGGCTACTAGCAGTCCATATTAAAAAAATAAGTCAATGGAAACGATCTGTCTGTTTGAAATGTCGTTTAAAATGTGTCAACTATTTTAGGTATTGTCATTACAATTTATTTACAATTTATTGCATTTATTTACATCATAAAAAAGGGCTGTTCCCCTTCCCCTTAATGCATTTGAACACATTTTTTAAACGTCGCGCTCTTACGCAAAAGTTGAGTAGAGAGGAACGAAGTTTGACTAAATTTGACTAATGTGAAACTCTTAACGGGATTGAATTTTAGAACTGAATGTTGTTCTTCTTTTGATCATTTTTGAATCGCACAAATGGTTGAACCCCCGTCGTGATGACAGTCTTTTCGTGACCATACAAAAGCTAATAATCTAAAAACCACTTAATTTCGACACGATAACCATGAACAAAACCTTTGAAAATTTCAAGATCAAACCTTAACGACAGCAACTATTCGTGATGAAGAAACAAAAACACCTACTCGCGACCTTGCCTTTCGCATCGTAATCGTAATTGTAATCTCCTTATCTAAAACAAAAGGCTTTTAAAAGTCGGGTTTAATAACATTAAATTGGCAACAAATTATTCAAAATCACCATCACCACTTCCTCGTCCAAGTAATTTGCACTGCACTGTACTGCCATCAAACAATCACATTGATGTCATCAAAATGTCATCGTATCCGTCTGAACGGCCTTTACAAATATCTTGCTATAACATTCGCAAAATGTACGCCACTGTGAAACGATGTACCCTAATTACAGTCTATTACTCATAAAAACCATAATCTAGTGCAACGCGTTTCGGTCCATTACTCAGAGTGACAGCCTCCACGCTGTTAGTGCGGATTACGTCAAGAGACCTTAACGTGTAGTATCTGCACTCCAATCAACCTTGTCTTTGACTTACTTTGCCAAACGGTTTCATTGGTGAAGTACTTCGTTTTTTAATGTTTTCTCTGTTTTTTGCTTCCTATTCTGCAATTGTTCGTGTTTAATTTTTTTTTTTTTAATTGGTCGTTACTACTTAGTTATGCATATTGTTACACCAATTGTACCGTGAAAAGTGAAAAAGCGATTATGTAAATGTTTATCCATATATGTAATTAAATTCCTCTTTCAATTACAGTTAACAATGTGGGAAAAATGTACGATTATCCGGATGAGTTGTCTAAAATACCTGAAGACGATATCTGGGATATTATCAATATCAATATTGGGGCTGCAACGATGATGTGTCGCATGCTGATCGATCACATGAAAAAGAACGGAAAGGGTGCCATTGTGAATATCTCGTCCGGAAGTGAATTACAATCGCTGCCTTACATGGCCGTTTATGCTGCATCCAAGGTTGATTTTTTCCCACCCCTTTTTTTATACTTGTGTTAACTCGCTTGCGTTTCAGAGTTATATTAAAAAATTCACACTAGCTCTGTGCGAAGAGTTGGATGAATTTGGCATCACTGTTCAGTGCGTTACGCCACTATTTCTGGTCACAAAGATGAACCAATTTTCGAAGCAAGTTATGAGTGGTGGACTGTTTATTCCCGATGTAAAAAGCTACACTAGATTTGCAGTGTTTACACTGGGAAAGACCAGTGAAACGACTGGATATTGGGCCCATGGATTACAGGTGAGGTTGAAATAAGTAGTTTCTTCAGTTGTTAATTAATTTTCTTTTTTCAGTATGCCGTATTTAAACTTGTATCCGAGTGGGCACGTACAAAAATCGGTCATAAGGTGACAAGCCGATTACGGGCGGAATATCTGAGTTCGTTGGATAGCAAAGCAACCAAAGACTGATGACTTAATTTTTTAATGATGGTTTTAGAATTAAGACAAAATAATATTGCAGAATAGAATTTATTTCATAACACTACTCTTGAGTGTAGGTTTTTGAAAATATTTTGCAGGAAAACAACACCTATTAAAAATAAATTTAAAGATTAAGTCATAATGCTGTGTAGTTTTGATAGGTTACTCTTTTTTTCTCAAATTCTTTTACAAAGTATAACGACTGGAGTTGGCCCAGAGGTAGAAATTCTACCATTAACTGACTGGCCTTATACACAGCTTATTGGAAAGCAAATTTTATACAACATTGCATCACTGTAACCTTTTAACTAGGTTAGGTTGAAGTGGCTGTCGGCTACACATACTTAGACCATTATAAGGCCCCTCCTTGTGATACCACATGAATCCATAATTATTCTTTATTCTCGTTGATCCAGTTGGAGCTTCTGAAGCATAGGAGATTTCGAATGTCTCTGTTTGTAGATCGTTCAGATTACTAAAGTAGAACGCTCCCAAATGGAGTTTTCGTCTTTCTGAGGGAGCCGGACAAGTACAGAGAAGATGGAGAATAGTTTTTTGCTCCTCCTCATCAAAACATCGTCTGCCAAAATCGTTAGAGAATACGCCAAACCTTTTTTCCTGCCTATGAGACAGTGTCCCGTGATGATACCTATTGTAGCACTGATATGCTTCCTTTTGAGGGAGATCAGATGTCTAAAATGTTTTAGATCCAGCTTTGCCCAGATCTGTTTTGTCGCTAGACATGTTGAGCCAGTTGTCCACCTAAGAATTGTTTTTTCGGTAGCATCCAGCTTTATTGTGAGCTTGCAAGTAGCAATTGGAATACCTAAGGTATCCTTAATTAGAAGCATAGGTAGTGTAGTTCTGTCTTTGGTGAGTTCATCGGCTTTGCAGTTACCTGAAATGTCTCTTTGCCCTGGCACCCAACAGAAGTGAATATTGAACTGCTCCACCATCTCTCTGAGAGACGAACGATAGTCTTGGGCTGTTATAGTATTTGTTAAGACTGATTCCAAGCACTTGATTTGATAGTAGCTTGACTATCCCAGAAGATACGGGTATTTTTAGCAGATATCACGATTTCCCTTAGCCAATATAAAACTTCTTTTATCGCGATTATTTATCCGCCTGGAAAACGCTACACTGATCAGGAAGACGGAAGTAGAGACTAAGATTTAGTCTGTAAGAGAAGACACCGCCATCAACACCGTAAACAGTTTTCGAACAATCTGTGAAGAAATGGATCGATTCATCATCCAGGAATGCTTCCTCCTCCCAGAATAATCTAGTAGGGATGGAGACCTGGAAGTTTCTATCAAATTGTAGTTCTGGTGTGGTGTAGTCGATGTTTTCTGGAATGTTTCTCATGGTATTTAAGATTATGTGAAGTAGCTTTGAGGCGTACAGCTGCAGAAGTTGCCGTTTGCCTGCTGAAGATGGCAATGGGTGTCCGATAAAACAGGATGTCAAGTGCAACGGAGCGGATGGTGTGAAGAGCCCACAAATAATACAATAAACTAAACAACACCCAAGAAACCGCAGGAATTATTTTCCAGAAAAAAACAGGACAAAACTAGACCCTAGGTGTCCAATAAATGTTTTAAAGTTTCGGAAAAGATTTGAGCATTCAATTTACAAAATTATTACTCTTCTGACTTCAGATTTTCTTCCGCATCTTGTTTGTCTGCTAACTTTAGAGGACAAGTTACTTGCGACGCTGCTTTATAACTAGGTTTTGTATGACTTTTAGAACTACTGACATAAATCCCCTTTCAACTTGTAGGATGTACTCTAAATTGTTACTGTAGAGCTTACTTACGTACTTAGGTGACGCTACAGTCCGGGGTGGGCCTGGGGCCTCAACCAATACGCCTCTACATACACCTCTACGCGATCTTTGGCTAACTGCCTCCAGTTGCTCACTCCAAGTTGTTTGAGGTCCCATTCCACTTATGAGGTGATGTCATTTTCAGAATTAATAGCGCATCCCAGATAGACAAAGTCCCGAACTACCTCAAAGTTATAGCTGTCTATCGTGACGTTCTGTCCGACTCGTCGATGTTGCACTTTCACTAAACCCATTTTGTTGTTACTGTAGATCTGCGCAAGAAGAAAGAGAGGAATTTTACTCATATTGAAGGTCCTGGAATTTAAGAATTCATGACAAGCTATTTTTTTTTTAGTCTTACCACCAGCTATAAAACTAAAATGAATCTAAATACAAAAAAAAACACACACACACACAATTTGCAATATTTTATTTTGAAGTCAATGCAAAGTACTCGTGGGTACCTACAAATAGCTAATACCGTTTGTTCAAAAATACGTTTCATCTTTTTCTTAAAAGTGGGTGTGTATATTGTCTTAAAACAACGCAATTAATGCATACGTAGGTAAATACTTTTCTTACCGATACTAATAACAAACAATTCCCGCTGTCATGGTGGCACGGAAAGTAAATATTTTCTTTATTTTTATTTTAAAAAAGAATTGTTCAATTGTAATACCTACATACTAGGATGCGTAATGAAAAATGCATTTTTTTAAATAGATTCATCCTGGCGATTTACAATACAACATCGACATAATAAATCTGTTTAAGTGCACTTTAAAAGAAAAAATAAATGTGAAAGGTTGGTGTGGGGTTGTCAGACTTCGGCATTACTTTAAGGTTTTCAAGTTGTCTGAAATTATACGGTGATTTTGCCAATTCAGGTGGACCTCTATAAGAAGAATAATCTTCACCAATTCGCCGGATAACATAAGTCAATAAGGAGATGAATTTAGTTCACTTAACTAGTCCAGTTTGGACTTCCGATAACCCCTTTTACTGCGAAGATTGAAATTTGCAGCAACAAATCAGGAGAAATTAAACTAAATTAAATTTTGTTCGGGCAATGCGATTGATTTTTATTTAAAAATAAAAAATACTCTTATATGTATTGGTAACCATTATTATGCATACCCCCCCCTTAGGTTAGGTTACGTTCGGAAAAAGGGGGTATGAGATAGCAAGGTCTCATACGGTACTAGGCACCATAAGGGCCTATCCGATCCTTAGGGAACCGATTGCAGTAAACCACAATAGTGGATACTCATCCTTATCAAGTTTGTGTTAATTTACAAAGTGTGACACACCCATCATAATTTGTGGCCATGTCCAATTTAGCTTACATTTGATTTGGTTAATTTCGTATCTAGCCTTTAGATATTTGTTTCTTAATCACCATGTGAAAACATATAGATAAGCGAGACTAAAAATATGTCCCCAATAAATAAAATGTTAGCAGATTCTTTATTTATTTATTTCTATCTAAATATATACTCGTATAATCAAAATGGAAGCGAAAAAATTCTATCAACTCGTCGAAATCTTCCACGCGTTTCTCCAAAACCGAGAAAAAAATCGCACATTCCCGGCAGCAGACCTGGTTAGGTCGGTAAGTCATCTCAAAATTAATTGCGTAAATTGCTACGGAAAAGTGTGATCTTTTTTTTTTGTTAATTTTGCTGGTTCTAGATGTTTATCTTTGGATATACGTATTCGCAACCTAGTTAAGCATTTAAAAGAAAGATACAAGGCGAAACGAAATGGATTTTGTGTGTAGTCCGCCAATTCTGGATGTACAAAATTTGACTATAGCGACATGTGTGCTAAATGTTTTTATTTTTTTAATAATACAATATATTGTTTGTTTGTTTAGCTCTTATAAGAAACATATTCGCTGTTTTTATATTTATTTTAAGGCGTTAAAAGAACGTAATTCCTTTTCATGAGTGCTCTACAAGTGACTGCTGAAGTTAATAAATTTAAGAGGAGTTCCTACGGACAATATTGTTTGTAAAATAGAATTAACTACCCTTCGAAGATTTATTTAAAACTTTGCGGTACCAAACTCAGAACTGAACCTTTTAATTTGTAGCGTTTTTTTTTTTTTTTTTTTTCATCAAAAAAATGTGAATCACAGGGACGCTGAATATTAATAAATCAAATAAAGTCGCGTGAGTATTTGACATCAAACGATCCAGTGAATTTATAATACCAGCAAATACATTTAAAAAATATGAAACTGACAATGTGGGAAGAAGTTGACAAATTAAGAAAACAGACGCGCGCTATATTGGTCTTCAAAATTGGCGAGGCAAAATTTTTCGGGTCGAAAGCAGGCAGGGACTAATAAATTTAACTATTTTTATACCTTTAACCATTACTTTTATTTATGCGGTCTTTTTTTTTCGTTTCACAAAGAAAGTATCTAATAAAAAATCAAACTCAATTCTTATAATTATGTATAAACACCTACAAGGTTTTTTTTTTTTTGTTTGACTGGTCAATCTTCCAATATAGATAACTTTTAAGCCTTCCCGCCATTTTAGACAGTTGACAATTTTGCTTTAAAAATAATCATGTATTGGCTTATCATCAAAAGAATCCTAGCAAACAAGTCGATTAGAATTACATTGCATTTTCAATCCGCTAGTGAATTCATCTCAAGCCTATTCATTTGTGAAAAGGTCGACGCCCAGATGATTTGACAAAAACATGCGAAAATATAGAGGAAGTTTGCAAAAAAAAAAAAGTGAACCATACGTCACAGCTTTATTTTTTCAGGAAGTTTTGAGAATGACGTTTGAACCATACCAAGATGTAGATGTGGGTTGGGGTCAAAATTCTGGATGGGTCAAAATTATTTTTGCAAAATTCTGTTTTCAAAATTCTGCTCTTCAAATTTCTGCTTTTCCAAATTCTGCAAACAATAAAAAAAAAGGTTTGGAAAGTGTTCAAAAGCGCGCGACATCATATCTTAGCCATATTAGTTTTCATAAACGAATATCAAAAAATATAAATCTCTCTAGCTTTGTTCAGTTTCTTAATTTGTTGGTAATTTCAAATCTATTATATAAAAATGAACCCCTATTTCCCTTGGTCCCAGCATCACGCACAAACGGCTGGACCGATTTCGTTAATTCTTTTTTTGTTGTGTTTGTTATTGTCAGGAGAACAATGCTATGAAAGAAAAAATTAAGAAAATTGCGCGGAAAATTAGAAAATTTAAGAATACTAAGCCACCATATTAAATAATGTCTAATGTAACCATAGCACTTTTACAATTCAAACTTTTTTTATGTAACCTTATGGCGTTGGCATAACATTGACAGAATGCGTGCTGCAAATATCGTCAACGAGGATGTAAACAAAATAAATATCGTTTAAAACAGATGCTTCGATCGGAGTTATTATATTGATAAATTACATATAAAATAATTAGTTTATTATTTTTAACAAAAACTGAATTTCTTAGTGCACATGGTCGGAAAATCCTCAACATGTGGCGTTGTATGCGTATGTCGTTTTTCAGTTCAATTAAATTTTCTTTAATAATAATCTTTCTTAATTCATACCTATAATTCTTTCGGGATGAAACTCGATGATGATGATATAACTCGATAATCACTGGGTCAATTTTTATGATTCTTCTTTTGTTTTGTTCGTATTGTTGTATTTCATCCGATTTCAATGAAATTTTGTAGATTTATATTCTTCGTTCCCGCTTGAAGGAAAGGATACTTTTGGACCTGATAGGTGGCGCTGTTGCCGATCTCCGAAACAGCTCTACCAAGTTGATTGAAATTTTGTAAATGGATATGGTTGCTTCCAGTTTTAAATTGCGGATAGTTTTTGACCCTATAGGTGGTACTTTGAAAAACACAAGCGGGATATTTTCCCATTCAGTCCCATTCAAAAATAAAATCAAACGCTATTTCTAAAGTTGTATAATTAAAATTATTAATGGACACTGTCCAAATAAAGCAATTTGCGAAATGTGAGCAAGATTTAATACGAAAGGTACGGGCAAAGGAAGTACATTATACTACCTTTTGTTGTGAAAATAAAACGTTATGGAGATTAGTTGAATTTTTTAATTATTTAGACGTTCCGGGCTTACCTCTACATAATGTGGATATCACGTGCGACTTCAATTTCCCGTGCGTATCGCTTTCACTATGACAAATAATTTATTACAAGGATAATGAATGGATGTTTGTGCATTTGTGGCATCAATCTTGATTTCCCATGTTTCTCATATTGTCAATTTAGTGAAAAAGCGGAAAGTTGGCCGACACGTCAAAATCATTGCGGTTTGATTGAAACAAATCAACATAGGTATTCATCATTTATTTATATTACATTTAATATGACTTTTGAATAAAGAATTTTAATTGGCCGAATTACATAAATTAGGAAATGCATTGTGAATGCTCGGAATTATTACTTTCATTACATTAACAAATTCGGGCGGAACGAAGTTTGCCGGGTCAGCTAGTACTACATAATATATAATAATAAAAAAAATATTTGTTTCTTTATGTTCATATTCGTTTTTTTTTTTTTTTTTTTTTTCAAAGCAGAATAAGCTGAATCTGAATGAATGATTTTTTTTTTTAATTTCAAAAGCAGAATTTCGTAAAGCAGAATTTTTGTGTAAGGAGACAGGATTTTTCACAGCAGAATCTTGAAAGCAGACCGGATCCCTGTAGGCGTCCCAAAGCACGTTTACTATACTTGACTTGTGGTCAAACACATCGACAGAATAACCTAACTTCTACGTTAAAGAATATTCTTACTCGAGGTGACAAAGAAAACCAAACGTGTCTTTCAGTGACTCCTTAGGATATACCTTACCATGGCATAGATATATCTTAAAGGCCGTTGATATGAGAGTTAATTTCGAATGAGCGAGTATTCTTAGATTCAAGCATTTCGTTCACATAATCCCTTTTCTTAATTGTTGGATTACGACTCAAGGGCCCAACCCATAGAATCCGTCGCGTCCGTTGCGGCAACGTTTTCGACTGACAGTTCAATAGAATACACAGTAGCTTATGGAAGGTGACCCATAAGCAGCGCATGTGCCGGATGCGACGGATAAAGTAGGTTTACTTTCTACTTTTCGGTCCGTGTGCTCTTATATCGTGGGAGTTCCGTAAAACACCCTAACATTGACCACTTTTGAATTTTGAAACGTTGCTACTAATTACTCTTATGTCGTATTTAGGATTTTAAGTAACTGTACTACGGGGACCGCGATCCAGAATTAATATATTTAAATCCACGGCGTTTTTTATTTTCGTTAACAAAGTTATTGTTAAATAAGTAAGCGGTCAAAGTAAAGCACCTATTGCCCTAACATTGACCGGGGTTCATGACAGTCTGCAAACCAAAAAATTATTTGTTTTATGTTTTTATTATTATTATAAAAAAAGAAATACATGAACGAACACAAATACTTTTTAATTCAGTATTTTAAAATAAACTTTAAATCACATATTACTGGCATTTTTAAGTAACAAATATAATATAAACAATAAAATAAATAAAGTAAACAAAAAAAATACTTCTTAATTCAGTCTTTAAAACACAAAATCACATATTATTCAGTTCTGTATAAGATAAATAATAAAAATAAATAAACGAAATAAAAATAAATACTTTAAGGTTTTATGAATGTTTTAGGAAATATTAGTTAAAAAAAAAAAAAATCATCACTAAATTCATCTAAATTCATCTGTAAATGACTTTAATTTAGAAAAATGTTAAATAGCTGCAAAGGGAACACAATTTTTTTCAAAACAATACTAAATCAATAAAAACATGTATGCATTAACGTAGAAAAATAAATAAATAAGAGCTAGGCAAACAAAATAGATACATTTTTAGAAGAACGCACATTTTAGAAACCTTCAAGTTTTTGTGATTTATTTTGAACTTGGAACAGATTGAAAAAGATCTTCAACGGATTGATCTGAAAGCGGATCTTCAAGTTGTTGCTCTTGTAAAACCTGTTGATACATTTCTTCAATGTCGTCTATAGAGGTCTCTGATAAATGATCTATTTCAGCCACCAATTCGAGTTCCGGTGTTATTCGAGATGCTGTTGCTGATGTTGATGGCGATCCACCAAAATCAACCATGGTTATACCTTTTCCCGGCTGTACATTGACTTTAGTTCTTTTTTTTCTTGGTTGTGTGCTTTCTTTTCCATAACGCATTTCGGATACTAAAGTAATAACTGCTGAGGAAATATTAGTTCCGACATCTGATGATGAATTCTCAACTTCTACAGGCATTCTGGACAAAACCATGTCTAGATTGAATGGGACCACACCACATTTCTTGAACCCAGCAATCAAGTTATTCGACCTACCCTCCTTACTAACACTTTCAGCGACCAGCTTGTTTAATAAAGATGGAAACGCTTTTTGGACATGCTTTGTGATTTTTTGCCTCTAGATTGTTTCCACACACCTAGAACTTTTCGCCACTGTTTTTTTAAAGGACCATAAAATGTGACTCGTTTTCTTGCTTAGGAGGCATATTTATATGTTATATCTATATCAAAATAATCAGTTTGTAGTGCGTTACACTAGGAAGTAGTTAAACCCAGCAAGGAAATCGTTCCATATCTCTCTAAACGCAACAAAACATGGGGTTGGTCAATGTTAGAAACCCCTGATTTTTAAGCGGTTCCCAACATTGACCGGGCGGTCAAAGTTGGGATCTCCATGGTCAAAGTTAGGAAAACCCATGATCTGGACGAAGCATTTTTTTCATTTTAACTTTAAATTACTTAAGAATAAAGAAATAGAGCCAATTTCAATGCTATTCGATTGAAAATAAAGTAAACTACTTACTTGTTTGGTTATATTCACAAAATAAACACTGATCTGGGTGTACAGAGACAATTTTGCCAACACTCTAAACTACACGTCCAAATACTTCCGTACGTTATCGGCAGTTAAATTTAAATCTGACTGCTGAATGCTTCCACTTTTTTTTTGTACCACTTGTAAGTAAACAGATATGATATGTGAGGTACGAAATTCACATACCTAGGGCAGGAATGTCGTAAGGACAGTTTATACACTAAGTTGATTTTTGGTCAATGTTAAGAACCCGGTCAATGTTAGGGTGTTTTAGGTTCTTCCTCTTTTTGGGAAATTTCGGTGTCCGGAAAAGCTTTCCGTGAGAAATAAGAAAATGTTGCAATAAACAATCAAACTAGATTTTTTTTTTAATTTCATAAAAAAATATGTCTACATTTCACAATGTAAACACCACATTAAAAAAGATCTTATTTAAATCGCCTTTTAGCAAGATTTTTTTGTATAAAAATTTTCTTGTACAAAAAGGTAATCATAATAATATTAACAAACTGTGATTTTTATACCAAATGTAATTTAGTGTGATAGTCTTTCCGAATAATATGAATTTTACTTTTAAAAGTTAGATTTTTTTACAAAAAAACACCTATCAGGAGAATTACGTAAAAGGGAATTTTAATATGATGGAAGGGGAAAAATTACTGCATTTCGTGGGACAAAATAATGATGGAGTATTCAAAATACTGCCTGTCATCGTATGCGACGGATTCTATGGGACTGCTCGTTCCGTCGAATGCGTTAATATTGACGAATCCGACGACGCGACGGATGCAACGGATTCTATGGGTTGGGCCCTTAACTTGCACCACTTTCAAAGTCTATCATTTTGTAAGCGCAAAAGAGATGTTATAGTCGAAATAACAGGTAACATTAAAATGGATATCTATATATATACCATTCGTATATGAAACTAAGTTGATATTTTGTGCGTTTACGTTTAACTCGAGAACGAATCATTCGATTTTCACGATTTTGGGCTTAATGGTATTATATTGGCTACGACATAGACTACTTTTTGCCTCGAAAACAAAATTCTAAAGGAATGAAATAGGGGATGAAAGTTTGTATGGGGGAAAGTACTTTACAATAGAAAAATTGGATAGAAAAACGGAAGTGCCACTTCCAATACGACAAAACTTTGTTATTCAAATTTTTAAAAATTGATTGATTGATTTCGGCGATTCCATGATAAATCTGTTCGAACAAAGGAAGGTGTACGATGAATTGATGAAAGCAGTTGATAACGGCAACGGTGAAATTTTCGTCCTTGATGCCTCCAGTGGAACTGCAAAAACATTCCTGATTTCACAGATTGTTTTGAGATCTGAGATTGCTTTGGAACTCGCCTCTTCTGGGATGCAGGATACTTTGTTAGAAGGCGGTCGAACAGCTCATTCTGCATTGAAATTGCCATTGAATCTGCAAGTGGATGAAGAACCTATACATGCAACATTTCAAAAAACACTGCAATGGCGAATGTACTGCAGGAATAAGAGATGATCATTTGGGATAAATGCCCAATTATTTAGCACAAAACCCGCATTGGAAGCCCTGAATCGTACGTTGAAAGACTTACGTAATGACAACCGACATTTCGTTGGCGCAATGATATTGCTATCAGGCGATCTTCATCAAACGCTGCCTGTCATTCCGAGATAAACTCTGGCAGATGGATGGAATGCTTGCCTGAAGGTGTCTGCTTTATGGGGATACATGAAGAAATTGCTTTTGAAAACGAACACGCGAGTTGCTTTACAAAATGACCAGTCCGCTAAGTTCTCCAGGCAATTGTTGGCGATAGGCAATTGCGTGATTCCAGCAGACATAATTACCGGCCTGATTGAGTTTCCACAACATTTTTGAAACTTTACAACGACACCGGAAGAGCTAATTATGAATGTATCCCCGAATATCACACTCATAATTACGTTGACCATTATTGGTCATCATGGATCAGTTGAATTTCGTTATTCAAAATCAAATTGCTGGTGATATACAATAACAAATCAGTCGACTCCGTGATGGATTAAAACGAAGCCACCAACTATCCCACGGAATTTTTTAATTCTTTGTATGTTTCGCGCCTGCCTCCACACAATTTGAAATTGAAAGTCGACTCAATTATAATTTGGCTGCCCAACCTCAATGCACCAAACCTTTGAAACGTGTTTTGAATGTGAAAAGTCTAAATTATTCAAGCGAAAATTTTGAGGGATAAATTCAAAAGCGAAGATGTTCTTATTCAGCGGATTCCACTTGTTCAGAACGATTTGCAATTGGTATTTAAGCGTCTTCAATTTCCCGTACGTCTCGCTTTCACTATGACAATTAAAGCGAACGCCTATTCAAAAGGAAACTCCCTACAGTAGATATCTAAAAATCAATCGTTCATCTCTCGTTTTCAAAGTAAACGGAAAACTAAAATTATGCATTTTTGTTATCGCCCGCCGTTTTTTTAGCACTACACAGACTTTCTGACACTTTTTTTTTTCAATTTTTTTTGCAAATAAATTTTTTTTTTTTTTTTTTGTAGTAACTATAGATATAAATTTAGCGATTTCCTGTGAATTTGAATTTTGTTATTGTATTCCTGGTATACATTAGTCCATTGTCACGGGCTTTTAAAAATTCGTCACTGGTACGTGTACGTGCCTATCTGTGTGTGCACTTTTTTTTTTTTTTAATAAATATTCAGTACGGAGAAATGGAGAAACGAAATTATTTAGTAAATTGGAAAACGGAAAATTTAATTTAGGAAAAACTTTCAGTTTTGAACTAGGTCTCACATAGTTCGGTACTTGTTTCAATCGTTACAACTTGCTCTTTTCAAAAGCAAATATTCAAAAAATAAAAGGTTAGCAATAAATGTTTTTTTTTTTTTAAATAAATTGTTTTAGCGAATGTGATAGTATTAATTGAGTCTGTACACCCAAAAAGTCCTTATAATTATTTAATTTAGTGAAATGCAAATATGTAGTTACGTAGCTGATAGATAATAATATTTATGTGAATAAAATCCAGAGCACGGTGAAAGTGAACAGATGAATTCTCGTTCTTTTATATGAAAAACTTTTCAAAAATTCATAAATTTATGTTATGATTGTGGTAGATGCGCATGTATTTTTTTCTTAGTTTTATTTTATCGCAAGTGGAAAATCATTTGGCGCCATTCCAAAAAAAAAAAAAATCTCATTTAATAGGAAAAGAAATCATTTGCATTTTGTTGTCGGAGACATGCTGGAATGGGGTTGTGAAAAATTCCAACAACTGGGCTGGGAAAATTCAAAATAACTTTGAATCTTTTTCAAGGTCATTTTGTAAATTCAAGTAAATTACAGTGAAAGTTATTTCCTTTGAATTTGTTGTAGATATCGTTTATGTGTATATTTTAAGTTGATCCTAAAAATAATGTCACCAAAATAGTAGGTAGAATTAATGAAAATCTTTACGGCAAGATTTTGAAAGACGCAAAACAAATTAGGCACGTGTTATTTGCACCCGCGACTTTTACAATAGATAGACAGACGAGACGTTGAAATTGATCAAGATGATGGTTGTACCAGCGCTTAAGCATTTCAGAAAAGTTTTAAGATAGATGTAGAAATTGCAAGTATTGATTTATTAATAATAGCAGAGTGCGTTTTATATTTACGGTCGATTTTGTCGACTTATTTTTTGTTCAACTGTAATTTGTCAGTTCTTAAATTTGGTTATAAAAAATATATTTTTTTTATATATATTGACGAAACTAAAAATGGCAATGGTTTGCTGAGTAGATCCGCTTTGGCAGAAAGTTTCAAGTATTCATATATAAAACTAGAAGCCCCATCTACATTCACTTAACTACATACCTATCATCCTTGGGACTCGTTGCATATATTTGGGACGCTTTAAACGTACTTCTAGAAATACAAGTAAATATCTTATGAATATCAAAAATGTCAAGCTGGAATTGCACATCATCCTGGTTCGCCAACTTTAGACCAAAAAAGAAATGTTCAGTACCGGTGTAACAAATATACCCGAAATTGATGTCGTCAATTTCACAGAATCACCCCAAATACGCTCCAACAAAAAGGGGCGCGTAACTGCAAGAAAACAAAAATTTCTGAAATTTATTTTCAGAAAGAAATGTGGTCTGGCTCTTTTCTAAAATGACGCAGCTCGTGTCAGCAATCAGCATGAAGACTTTGATGGATGTGTCCACGATCCAAATGTCAAAAAATAGAAAGTCATTGTACTTGTATTTTTCCTTCACCAACAAGATCTTATTAAAAGACAAGACCAACATTTCCTATTCTTAAAACAAAAAAAAACATAGACAACTCTCCGTTCTCCTAAGTTTTGAAAATTCAATTGGCAAATATTCATTAAAATTCGGTAAGAATTTCCAAGATCTATTATTTCGTAATTTTCCAAGACTTACAAAAATCTATAGGTACAGGTTTTTTTTTTAATAATAATATTCTAAGAACTGTCGCAACACCAAATTTTAAGAACTTCACATTGGCGGGGACAGTTGCAGATGTCAAATTTTTGAAAGGTGTCTACATTTTTAAGTAGGTAATCAAAAATAGAAACGTACTGTAAAGATTTTTTTTTAAGTTTTTGTATTTGTTTTTAAAGATTTTTTTTATATATGAATCCATGTCAATGTCTAATTTTTTTCTTAAATATGTTTTCATTTCAGAACAAGATGAGTGAGGTTCAAAGCTTAATGTCTACATTCGTCATCCTTGCTGTACTTTTAGTATTCCTTTGGTCTATTTACGCTGCGTTTAACAACTAAGCAAGCAAACTAATAATGATTTTTTATATACATAAACATTAAACACTTAGGATAAGGATAATGCTATTAAATGTGAGTATAGACAGTTTTTTGTTCATTGTGTTTTTTTAGCTTAAGGTTACCCGCATACAAGCTGTCAAGTGGCAAAGAACACGAATCGAACAGAACGGGAACTGAGCGCATTTGTAGCAATTAGAATCAGACAAAAATGCATTTCTATTTAAAATGTACTAGATTCTGCCTTTGTTACTCTTTATCTTGCGGCTCTTTACAACTAAGTGGTGATACTATCTTCGAATCTTCGCAGGAAATCTTTTTGTTAAAGAATCGAAGAACTCAGTTTTGCTTTCGTATATTTGAAATAAGAGCGGCACATTATGCTCTGAAGTTTAGACAGTCTAAACGAAGAATCGCTCCTATCAACATTATAACATTTGAATTTGTTTAAATACAAGTTTTTCACATAATATTTTACATATCACAAAGGATTTTTTTTATGATTATTTTTATTATTTATTGATGCGACTTCGATAGGCGCACAGTTCTAATATATCATAATTTTATTTCATTTCTGAGTAAATGTTATTTTTTGATAGACTTTAAGTGAAGTCATATGACTTTTATTACGGTGTAGAGTGGAGCTTAGGACGAATAATTTCTAGAAATAGGGATATATGGAGGGAGATGGTAAAGAATTATTTCCCATCTATTACAATATTTTCAGAATTTATTGAATATTTACATTTTAGTGGTAGCAAGTGCAAATTAGCAAGAGCGAACTTCTATTCCTTGACAGCGAGTTGTACTTAACGGTTTGACGAGTAGTCAAATACCCGTTATCTGTCGTTTTGTCTCGTTTGAACTTTATTCCTTATACCTACGTCTAGGTAATTTGGACATTCGACGTAGGTACTCTTTATGGTCCTGTATTTTTCGCAACAAAAACACACTTTTATTGAGTAGATATTATGAAAAAAACAACTTATATGAAATTGCGCCGACTGATTGGCATGGGCTTTTGATCTCATATACCTGATCTATACAGCGGCACGCTTAAGTTCACAGTTTTTTTTGCAATCATTTTCGGTTTGCAAATAATCAATACCACTGCTGGCCAGAATTAGTAGTTGTTTCAAGTTTTTGCGTAAGTAATTTTGTTATTTTGTGTTTTTTTTTTTTTTTTTGCTATTTAATTATAAAAGACTAGCTGGCCCGGCGAGCTTCGTTCCGCCTAACGGTCAGTAAATTTAATGATACCTTTAAACTAAACTAATTTATTATTTTAATTAAGTTTAATACTTCATTAGGAAATACAAATTCAATAAAAGTACAAAAATCAAGTATTTCAATGGCCTGTCAGAAAGACAATTGCTTTGATTTATATTGAGTTTATTATCTTTACCGAAGCACCTTGTGATACACAATATTTTCGGTTTGTTATCAGGCGGAAAAACAAATAAAGTGGATGCTTTGCCGACACGTGAATCTGAATATGCCACGTAGAATTAACCATGAGAAAAGCATGTATTTTCTAATTTCAGACCACCAAACACTCAAATATTGACCTTGTGATTTGTTAATCGTCATGGTGAATGCAAGACGAATCGGAAATTGAATTAATTTAAACTCAAGGGGAAGGGGCATATCGGTTGGGATCGTCGGTATCCTCGGAATGAGAACTTCCTTCTTTGATTCTCATTGATCATCACTTTTATTATAACCAAACCCGTTCCGGTTGGGTGGTTGGGTGTTGTATGAATAGGGTAGACACTGATTGGCGTCAACTTGGCGATACCCAGTCGTTGTAACTGTTCATACACATCAATTGTGCTTATTTTACCTCCGCGTGGTAGCCACCGGGTACTGGTCTTGTCCTTCCGGGCATGACTTGCTAAACTTATAAGCGCGAGTGTTGAACACGAAGAAAATAGCAACACTATAATGCTCTGTCGGAATGACTGCCTGATCGAGTCTCAGAGGTCTTACATGAGCCCCTCAGAAAGAGGACGTACGGCGGATGAATTCACATGGCTGAATCAACGGTGGCGTCAACAGTCAACATGGCAGATACCTCAATGAGCTACTTCGACGTATTTGGAGCTGAGGTCATTGAGGATTTTTCAGCACTAGTCAGGGTGTTGAAATAGAGATGGTGGCGGAAGAGCCCTTAATGGGTCAACGGCAGCTCTCACATCCCCGCAGCGGGTTACTGACTCCGGAATATTCCGGCTCCTTTTGCCCAAGGGGTTACAGAAAGGGCCTGGTCCTCCAGGTTGGGGGTTGTGCGTGGGGTTAACTACCCTACCACGGAAAAAAAGCACTGTTGCGAAGCAACCAAAAGCCTCGGATAAGGACGGATTCACTGTTGACGACCCTGCAAAACGAAAAAAGGACAATGACGTTCGGATCTGCACGTGGAATGTTCGAACTCTGAACAGACCGCGTGCAGCCGAACAACTAGCGGAGGCCCTAGACTGCTACAAAGCAGGTATCACCGCCATCCAGGAAGTGCGGTGGGATGGGCCGGGCAAAAGGAGGATGAAAAACTGTGACATTTACTACGGTGACTGCTACAGAGAACAAAAGCAGCGTCTATTTGGATGCGGATTTGTTGTAAGCGGCAGACTTAGGCAAGAAGTCTTGAGCTTTCGACACGTTAGTGAACGCCTTACAACTATCCGCATCAAGGCTAAATTCGCCAACATCAGCCTGATATGCGCTCACGCCCCCACAGAAGATAAAGACGATGCTACCAAAGAATGTTTCTACGAGCTCCTCGACAAAACATATGAGCAATGTCCTAAGCATGACGTTAAAATCGTCTTGGGTGATTTTAACGCCAAAATAGGAAAGGAGGACATCTTTGGTAGCACAATCGGAAAACACAGCCTACACGACACCACGTCTGGAAACGGACTTAGGCTGATTGATTTTGCTGCGGGACGTAATGTTACCATAGCTAGTTCACGGTTTCCTCACCTCAATATACACAAAGGAACATGGCGGTCACCTGATCATCAAACCGTCAACCAAATTGATCACGTTGCGATCGACGCAAGGCACTCCTCCAGTATTCTAGATGTCCGAACTTTCCGAGCGGCCAACATAGACTCGGACCACTACCTTGTTGTAGCCAAGGTACGGATGCGGATATCCAAGACGCCACAACAACGAGAAAATACTGTGAGGAGATTTAACGTTGGACGACTACAAACGCAACAAACCGCCAGAACCTTTGCCGATCGCGTATCCCTCAACCTCTCGAGAAGTCCTATGCTGCCAGCATCAAGTGCCGAAGACCAGTAGCGCCGATGCCAAGAAGCCATCAAAAACGCCGCAACTGATGTGCTCGGTTTCAACAGCCCACCCCCCCGAAACCCCTGGTTTGACGAAGAGTGCCGGCAAGCACATGCAGCAAAACAAAGTGCCTACGAAGCGTCGCTGCATAGAAGGACGAGAGCAGCTCGTCAGCTCTACGAGCAAAAAAGGAGGGAAGAACATCGGCTTCTCCGGAGAAAAAAGAGAGAGCATGAGAAGCGCGCGATCGAGGATATAGAGAGGTGTTACTCCAGGAACAATGTTCGGAAGTTTTACCAAAAGGTAAAAAGAACGTGTCATGGCAACAAGACCCGAACGGAGACCTGTAGAGACGAACAAGGAAACCTTGTAGTAGAGTCACAGTCGGTGCTGAGGACATGGAAAAACCATTTCTGCAGACTGTTAAACGGCGAAGACGACACAAATTCCGCTGTTAGGCAGAACGAACCATTCAACCTGGACGATGACAGCCAAGATTTCCGTCCACCTGACCAAAATGAAGTGAGGATAGCAATATCTAAGCTTAAATCCAACAAGGCTGCTGGTCCAGACGGCTTACCTGCCGAGCTCTTCAAGGCAGCCGGAGATGGCTTGGTAGAGTGCATACACCAACTCATCTCCAAGATTTGGTTAGAGGAAAGTATGCCTGATGAATGGAACCTCAGCATTGTTTGCCCGATCCACAAGAAAGGAGACCCTCTAAACTGCGCCAACTACAGAGGCATCAGTCTCCTGAACACTGCGTATAAGATCATGTCTGCTGTATTGTGTGAACGCCTGAAACCATTCGTCAACGATCTGATAGGTCCCTATCAGTGCGGTTTTAGGCCCGGTAAGTCCACGACCGATCAAATATTCACACTACGGCAGATCCTGGAAAAAACCCAAGAATACCAGATCGATACTCACCATCTTTTTATCGATTTTAAGGCCGCATATGACAGCGTTTATAGAGACGAGCTATACAGAGCCATGTCTAGTTTTGGCATCCCTGCCAAACTTGTCAGATTGTGCAGAATGACGATGGAGAACGCTCGCTGCTCCGTAAAGGTCGGAAACAATCTCACCGAGACCTTTGATGTCAAAAAAGGATTTAGACAAGGTGATGCGCTGTCATGTGACTTCTTCAACATCATTCTTGAGAAGATTGTGCGAAACTCACAAGCCAACACCAGAGGCACAATTTTCTATAAGTCTGTGCAACTGCTTGCATACGCTGACGACATTGACATTGTTGGTACAACACAGCGAGCTGTCACTGGTGCGTTTGCAAGTATTAGTACAGAAGCGGCAAAAATGGGTTTAGTGGTGAATGAGGGTAAAACAAAATATATGCTGTCAACAAGAAGGGACACACGACATCGACGAATCGGGCAGAACGTCACGATAGACAGCTATAACTTTGAGGTAGTTAGGGACTTTGTCTACCTCGGCTCCGCTATAAACTCTGATAACGACATCACATCAGAAATCAAACGAAGAATCACACTTGCCAACCGCTGTTTCTTTGGCCTAAGACGGCAATTGATTAGTAAGGCCTTGTCAAGAAGCACTAAGGAGATTCTATATAAGACTCTCATCATCCCTGTCCTGCTCTATGGCGCAGAAGCATGGACCCTAGCAAAAACGGATGAGGATCTTCTTGGTCGCTTCGAACGCAAAATTCTTCGAGTGATTTTTGGTCCCGTTTGCGTTGACGGGCTTTGGAGGAGAAGATTTAACAGCGAACTCTACGAGCTGTACAGCGACATCGACCTAGTCAGAAAAGTACGCATCAGTCGTCTAAGATGGCTGGGACATGTAGAGCGAATGGACACCAACGCTCCGGCCCGAAGAGTCTTCGATTCTAACCCGGAGGGACAACGCAGTAGAGGAAGACCTCGCCTTAGGTGGCGCGCGCAAGTGGAAGGGGACCTCAACCAACTTGGAGTGCGCAACTGGAGGCAGTTAGCCAAAGATCGCGCTAACTGGAGAGGCGTATTGGTTGAGGCCCAGGTCCACTCCGGACTGTAGCGCCACCTAAGTAAGTAAGTAAACCCGTTCCATTGCATAGTTTTGGTTGGTTTGGATTTCAGTTGGATATAGTTGGTTGCCAATAAATTTCAATGAACGCAGATTACCTACCAAGGATCTGCTGATCCTGAATTAGAAAGTTTAAGTCAGCCACATTTTTATTCTTAGTCGCTAAAATTGCTCGCTTTATAAACTATTTGTTACTTTTGTGTTTAGCAATGTTGTAGGTACATTATTTTGAAATAATGGGTCTAATTCAAGCCAATCATATATTCAACAGTTATATTAAATACAATAGTAATAACATTTTCGGTGTTTTTCAATCAAATCGCAATGATTTACGTGTAGGTCAACCTACCGTTTTTCACCGAAGTGCATTATGGTACACAACATTTTTTGGTCTATTAGATATATGTATAGTGCGTACACCTACAAAGCGGGAGGTTTGCCAACACGTAGCTCGCCACATACAACTGACCATGTAATGTCGTTTTCCATTGGTCAAACAAATCAATATTTTTTTTTTCGATTCGGATCACTTTTTGCAGTTATCGATATTTTTTCAGATTAACACATACTATCACAATAACACTATACTTTGCACAGCTGTTTTAAGTCATTTTAAGAAAATAGCTTTCAAGACAAATGCGCACAGTTTCGTGAAAACCAAAATAACGAAATAAAAATGGAATCAGAATAAAATCTGAGATCTGAAAAAAGATTTCTGGTGCTCCCAATGGAAAACGACATTAGAAACATGGGAATTCAACATTGAAAAAACATCAAGATCATACTTATCAAGAACCTGAATCTCGAACACCGCCATATCACACTGCATTTAGTGCATCGATGCCAGATCTGGGGATTTTTCCCCATTTTGGGGAATTTTTCACTGAATGGGGAAAATAGGGAAAACTACTCTTAAAATGGGGAAAAACGACATACACGAATGTTTATTAAATTGGCATCATTTAAAAATAAATCCCGAATATAAAAACATCACCGCGTTTATAGAATCTAAGCGATTCAGCTCTAAACGTATTTCGAACTTAACTTTACTCAAATGTGTCATTTTCACATTCAGTTCATTAACTACAACCCCTTTGCAAATTCAATATCAGATCATCAGAAGTGAAGTTCAATTTTAATTGCACCACACTTCTGTATAAATCCGTAACACGATTGTGTGATGTTTGAGTTTTAATTCTCATTTGTGCAAGTCGTTCAATTCGGTGTGCATCACTTTCTAATGCACGGGTGGTTGCATTACGCAATCGTGTGTCCTCTCTTGCCGTTTCTTCTTGTTGTGGTGTCAAGTTCTTTCTTTTTTGTTGCCTATTACGAATTTGTCGGTTACTTCGACCAATATTCAAACTTCGTCGTCCAGGAATTTTATTATTATTATTTTATTTTATTATTTTCACTGCAATTTGTACACTTATGTATGCTAAAAAATAACATTTTCCTTGGTAATGTTATTTGTAACGGAAATCGAATGAAAAATGTTATTTAACTATTGAAAATTGATTAAAAGCTAATTTGGAGTTTTCGTCGAACAGTTGTACAGCTAAATGAAATATAAATTATTGAAATGTCAAATTCAAAAAAGTATAGACAACCAACGGCAACTATATTATTTATTACAATTAGATTTAATGTTGTTGATACAAAATTGATATGCAGGGAAATCTAACTTTTCGTAAATATCTCCCAGCGCCACCTATCGAGTCTAAATTTTGGCAAAAGCTTTCTATTTTGTTAAGTGTTATATGGTATAAATTTGAGTCAAATCGGTCCATAAATAAGAATTTTCAAAAAGCGACCCCAGCGCCCCCTATAGGGTCTAAAATAAACATAAACCATCCGGAGCACCACACAAACATATGGTGTGAATATAAGGGGGATATCTTCAGTGGTTCAGCCGGTATCGTCGGTCATACATACGCACGAACGTTTTTATATATTAAGATTCTATAAATCAAGATATTTTAACATTTTGGAATAACAATTCTCTTAAATGTATATCTCACTGAATTGTCAATAATGACAAAAAAAAGTATTTAAATAGACTAGAAATGTTCGATTGTATTCAAGTGTTACAAATGATCAAGCGAACAATACCAACAGGTAATTTTAATAAACTATAGGGTCAATTGGGGTAGATGTAAGCATGGGGTTATTGTAAACGGCGGTTATTTTATCCTTTCAAAATTAATTGTCGTCCAAGAAACAAAAAAAAAAACAATTTGAACTGCCGCCAATCTGTCGCCGCACTTACTCGCCGGTGACTTTCATATATCACTGAAAATTTTAGTCTTCAAAAATCAATATCAATCAATAGCCAGTTCTTACCTGTTTACATTCACTCCATACCCAAGTCCCTAGTGTCTACAGGAATCAAACGGACTGTTTCCATTTACTATTTCGCGCTTCATGGTTACAGATCAGAAGTGCAATGATCACCAGTACAATTATTGGTGTTTTTTAATAATAATAATATCTGGGTGACCGAGCTTGGCTCGGTTATTACTATTTATTGTAATTTTAAAAACAATAAAAATTAAAAAAAATATATATTAACTTGAACATATAAAAAACTTTAAGTCTCCTAAATGCCGGTAGATGTCTTACTTTTTTCCTTTTACTATGACGCGGACTTATTACTTACTTATGCGACTTCCAACGCTAATAAAAGCATTGGATACTCAAAGGTGCGAGGGTACCGCTCACGCTTCAGAGTTCAGAGTATGCATATATACATACAAGAATTGCTCGTTTAAAGGTATAAGATTAAAACAAAAACCTTGAACTCAATTTCTATATACAGCACCTCCACCCAGCGATGCCAACCTAGGCTTTTTATGCGTTTTAGGCATTATTTCATTAGCTAAGGCTTTAAGGCTTTTTTGTTTCCAAAAACGCATCTTTTTTCTATTTCAAATATTTATTTATTTTTTGATCTGATGGACTAAAACTGTGTTTGTTTTGTTCAATGCTATTTACCTACCTACTCATGAAACTAAAGTCATGAATTTAGTTTCTATTTCTTCTGTGATTTATACATAATTTAAGTTTTTTTTTTGGAAATAAAAATTGTTGTTGTTAATTTTGTTATATTTGTGTTTAATTTTTGATTTATTGTTCCAATTTACATAAAAAATTTTTTTAGGCATTATTTTATTGAAAAAGGCATCTTTTTTTCTCAAGTTAGGCTTTTTTTCGTCAAAATTGGTTGGCAACGCTGCTCCACCATCCGCCCATCACCACACCACACGTCATCATCCATCTGCGCATTTCCTCAGAAAGACATTGTCGCTGTTTTTTTTCATATGAACGTGCTTGTGCGATGTGCGCCACAAAACCACCCCAAAGCAGAACAACGATCAAGAACCGCGGCTGCTGATAATATTCGATTTGAGAAAATAAATTTATTTTGTTCGTGTTAGATTTTAGGTTGTAGCTCAGCTTCTAGAGGACATAGAAAGCTGATTGATGGCTTGAAATAACTATTAAAGTGTTGGCTCTCCTACGTATTTTTTTTTGTTTGCATTGATTAAGAATTGTTTGTGTAATGGCGAGTAAAAGGCAGTAAAGTCAGAAAAATAAGCTCAAAACGCATGAAAACTCGAAAACACGCGTTTTCCCATACATAAGACTAATCTAGATCAATTGCTTACCCCCGAAAACCCCCATATACCAAATTTCAGCGAAATCGTTAGAGCCGTTTCCGAGATCACAGAAATATATATATATATATAAGAATAGCTCGTTTAAAGGTATAAGATTACCATCCGAAAGTTGAAAGGAAGTACCAAACATTTTTGTTTTTATTTTTTATTTTATTTTTTTGTTTTCAAAATTTGGTTTAAGAAAAATCAGAAAGTGTTTCCATTTACCCCAACTGACCCTAGCTGGGTTGGGGTCAAAATTCTGGATGGGTCAAAATTCTTTTTACAAAATTTTGCTTTCAAAATTCTGTTTTCAGAATCCGCAGAGTTTTGTAAAGCTGAATTTTTGTGTGAGGTGACAGAATTTTGCAAAGCAGAATTTCGACCGAATCCCACTATACCTATCACCTACTCCAAATAAATAAACACAATAGTGTCTTCAAACGAAAAATCGCTTCTTAACTGTGTATATCTGTCAAAACTCACAATTCCATGCCAGATATCGTAATCGAACATTAATGCCCAAAACACATGTGCAGAATTTCTGGACGCAGTGAAGCATGCAGTACTGCAAGCAAAACACATGTGCAGAAAATTGTTTGACATGCTTGCATCAGCTACTGTCATTCGCCGACTAAGCAGCTGATTTGTTTTTGTTTGTAATTAAATTCGTTGAAAATGAAAATTGAGAAATTCAATAAAATTCGCTTAATTGTATTGCTTTTATCGGCTTACCAGTCGTACAAAAAGTTGTTATACCTTAGCCGATTAGCTGAAATAATGTTTCCGTTGAAAATTCTATTTTCCATTTTTGTGTGAGTCGCAAAATATTTGAATAAACGGCAAACGCAATGATGCCAAATCCGTTCAAATTTAGTTTTTAATTTTTCTGTGTTTTGGTGGCATTGTCGTTTGCAGTGGATTTAGAAATAGCGACAACTTGCAGTACTGCAACGCATGCAGAATTTACATGTGTTCACTCCCATTTAAACGTGTGGGTTCTATTTCCACTGCATGCAAAATTCTGCACGTGTGTTTTGGGCATAATAGTGGTAAAAAGCTGCGAAACTACCTACGCATTACGCATTCTCAAAAATAAATATTTTTTTTACCAAAAGCATAAATTCGTAAGTAAGTACCTATATTAAATTATTAAATAAATTTATATGTACTTCCATTAACCTCTTGGCATTCCTTTTAACAAAAATTTGCTTTGCCAGACATGATTAACGTGCAGTTTCTATTTATATCCTGGAGCAGCCCCGAATTTTTTCGAAAAACAGAAAGAACGAATTTAATTAAAAAAAATAGGGACCGATGTGAGGTCAAAAACAGTCCAACAAAAGAAATTCATTTAAAAATACATAGTATATTCTAATGCCAATACAAAAAAAAACTAGAAATATACGCCTCATGTCGGACCGGCTGGAGTAGAAAACTCATCCAAAATTAAATTCATAAGAAACCAACGCAAGGGGTATTGTGGGTGAAAGCAGACGTAGAAAATAGCGAATAAGAATAAAACACACAGATTTCGATATCGACAAAAAAAAACGTTTGTGGAGAAAATTGTGGAAACAATTCCCAGTTATTTCCAAGCGTTCGGTTTGAACAGTATCTCTCGATCGGTATAGTCGCAAGACAATTGTAACCATTAAAACCGTCTCGTCTGATCGCAAATCAGTTTGTGTTGGTGTTAACATTTTCCGTACAAAGACGTAAAACAAAACAAAAGCCGTCAACATGAATGAGATGAGAAGCTTGATGTCCACTTTCATTATCCTTGTATTCCTATTGGGATTACTATATGCTTTCTACTCATCATTAGCTAGTTAGACTTTCATGTTTTTGTTTTGTTATTCCTTTAAAATTGAATGCAATTTTAATTTTAAAGAATATACAAATATTCCAACAATATTTATCATGTATTACTAAGAAAAATGTAGTTTAAAGCAGTCTTATCAGTTTAATATCATCAAATTCGAGGTGAGTGCAAATACATTTGTTTTTTTTTTTTTTATTAAAGAAAGCAGTTTGGCTTAAGGCATTTTTACTGCTAATGTTAACAAACAATTGTTTACACCATTCATAAATATATTTGCAATCGTTCAACTGAGGCTTTTTCATTTTCGCCTAAAAATAAAATAGTTGCCAGTGATATAGATCACGTAGACAGCTGCCAATGAGTTAATGGGGAAATTGCGCTGCCTGTACAATACATTTTGACAACACTTTGACACCCTGTTTAGTGAATCCATTGCTGTAACTGATTAGAGGTGTTGATGAAATTTGTAGGTGATAATGGTGCAATTGTGACATTTTGCTTTCAGGTTGAAAGTTAGCCGTTGTGTTTCTCCATAGTATTATTCTCATTTGAACCAAAAATGTAAGTGACGGCCATATTCAGCCGATTATTAAAAGTAATTGGTTAATCGGTTTCCTTTAATCGTTTTTTTTTTTAAACATTAAAAGTAACTCCCCAAATCAATCCCTAATTTAAGTGTCATTATTTGCTTAACGCAAAAATGGCTACCATTATTCCCACTTCCTTTTCACAAAGTGTTCCGCTAAACTGCACTTAACTAGCAGTCTCCTACTTTGACAGGGTTTAGTACAATGTCGTCCGTACTAAATTATGTTTAAAGCCAAAAGCCCACCTTTATCAAATTGGCTAACATAGGTTGCAATGCGTTCTTCTTTATTGATTGTTATAGTCTGAGCTTTTGAACTCTCTGATAAGGATCCTCTTTTGTCAAAAAAAAAAAATCATAGTCAATTCAGACTATTGTCTCCATTCGTCTTATTTACAATTTGGTCGGATTTTTTTGAGTCGGTCGTAATGATATAAGCTTTACGGTCTCCTTTATGTCTGTGCGCTGTTTGAATGTAAAAATTATCTAAAAACGAAGCATTCAACGGACCATGGTTCAAGCTGCTGAATTGATTGATAATGAAAAATGGGTTAAAAAATGTTGCATACCAATAGTCGGGGCTCCAAGAAATAACCCCCCAACGAAATAAGCCCCCAAATGGAAAATGAAATAACCTTCCAAAATTGAGGAATAATTTCAGTGTGAAATTATTCCAAAAATCAAAGGTGAAATAAGTCCCCAGAATACTATGAAATAACCCCTCAAACATAGTTCGTTATATTTAAATTAAACAAATTAATATTTTGAAAATTAAACAAGAAATACAAGTAAAAAACCTTGCATCACCCCGTAATCCAACAGTAAATCCAAGCAGGGTGGTTGCATATACATATTACATAATACAATGATAGAAATTCGCGTGCGCCCAAATTAAAGTATGAAATAAGTCTCCAATTTTGGGGTTTATTTCATATGAAATAAATCCCCACCTCCATACAATATTTGGGGAGTTATTTAATTTTTCATTCCTGGAGCCGTTACTTTCTCTATAGCATTTCGCTATATCCTAGCTTTATTACATTTTGCAACAATTTAATTCTCTACTTAAATGCATTCTAGAATTTAATTTAATGGCGCCATGCTTGTTTTGTATTCTATAGATATTATAAAACAGAATAATTACCGACTAGCCGAGAAGAAAATCGCAGGCGTATACGCAACATTTTTTTTGTTCGAAGTTATGAAATCAAACAAAAATTCAATTATTAAAGCCACAATTCTATTAAAGCATTTATAGCTATATACCTCGATGTTATTTCTGTAAATTTATAATTGTATAGATACAACTTTTTTATGGGATTGGCAACAGAGCAAAAATGTTCCCGCTGATTTTTTTATTATTATTTTTTTGTTAATAAATCTGACTTTTTTATTGCTTGATATAAAAATATAATCATACTTCTGTTAGTGCCCCGGATTTAAGGTTTTTTGTTTTTTTTTTTTTTTTCTTCGTTGATTATTAAATATAGACAATTGGAGAAAATAAAATTTTAAATCTGAAAATGCTATATTGATGGTTATGGACTTGGAAATGTTTTAGGAAAGGGAATGAATTTATAAAGCAAAGAAGAGATTCGAATAGTTCTTATTGAGTAACTGCACCCTTGATAAACGTTCCTCTTTGAAGACCGCTGGGGAATTTTATTACTTGTTTGATTTGTTTGCAAACACACGTGAACATTGTGGATTTCTATGACCGATGGTCATGGCCTCATGTCGCATGGCCTTATGTCACGTCACGGCACCCAAAATATGCACACGTCTGACACTGAGAGTAATATTATGAGGGTGAATATTGATACCATTTATGATTGTTGCCGAATTTTAGTGTTTCAAAATTGATGTATTTTTTGGTAGCTTATTATATTATGGCGTAAACAATTCAGATACTACTAATAATAATAAGTTTTGAGGGTGAACAATAATAACTCTTTGTCAACAAATGTACCTTTATTTTGAACAGCACCAACATTTTATTAATAGAAAAATGATCAAATGACGTTTAATTCTGCCAGTACTTGTAATCGCTTTTAATATCTGCAATAAATGTAAGGAACTCGCTATGGGGATGTCATCCATTAAAATTTGCTTCAATAAATTTAATGTGAACATTTTACATGAATTCCTTAATGTGTGGTTTGGAAATAATATTTACTCGATTTCAAAAGCCACATCAAAACGAATAACATGTGTCTCATGTCAAAAAGTTGTCCAGCTTGGACTAAATTAACCCCGTGCCTGATATTTTCTTTGATAACATCTAAACATCAACACACATTTCGCCCGCCAGCTGTGTGCAATCTCAATAATTATCTGCATCTACGTAAACAAAAGAATCTACAATTTGTCGATCAATTACGAAGAAATAAATTTACCAAAACAAACCACATGACTACAATTAGTCAAGTAGATTCAATTTACCCGCAATTTATTGCAATCGCTTACGACTGAAATTCTTTTAAACCCGTCCATTAAATCAATAACAGTTCTAGCCCACTACCCACCGTACTCAATTTACACGGAATTTTCCAAAAAAAAAAAAGGAAACCTGTGCCAAAAATTCCGAAAGCGAAAGGCAATCTGTATCAATTCTAAAAATATCAACTGTAGGCACACAAGAACATTTATATTAAATAAACTTTAATTTTAAATTGATTTTCTTTTTGCATTCGCAGGTGACGTAAGTGCGGATGTGGCGCCATGTAGAGAAGCGAGCGGAAATGCAAATTTCAACGAGGAAAATAATTTTAAAATTGAATCGCATATCTGGATGTGATGATGGCAAAAACGACAACTGGTAATTCGTTAGTGGTGTAATCAATTTTACATTGCTAAATTTATGTTCTCCTGATTTTATTGCAGCTCTTGCATGGGAATGCTCGCGCTATCCGACTGTGTGTAGAATCCTTGCGGGCGAATAACATCTTGACGTCAACACGAAAGAAAAACACACCATCTGCTGTATTGATATTGAAATTGTTTTCATTTCTCTTCTAATTTTTTTTTGTTACAAAAAGGTGCACCTGCTGTTTTTATTTGTTTATTGTTTTTTAGTTTTTTATTTCTCATAAACTGTATTTTTAACAATCCATCGTTTCTCGGGAGTGATGGAAGAGTAAATGTATTTATTTATTGTCTACCTTATGAATATTTACAATTTTATATGTAAAATAAATGAGCTGATAAAGTTATTCTCTTGATTATATAAGAAAAATTAAAAAAAACATTTGTTTGGTTTTAAGGCTTTGTTCAGCATTATAGCTTTCGGTAGTTATCAGTGTGACCGCTGCAGAATTCTGAAAAGTCGAAACATTGACTCGATAAATACTACCATAGTGTTGTGATAGGCAACTTCGGCGCTTTTCCAACTAAAAAAAGGTCCAAAATGTCAAAAAATTTGCAAAAACATTGCAACTTTAGTCGCACAACGGTCACGCTGGGTACTACTAGGATCAACTTAAGCTTCATCGGGATCAGCATTAACCGCAGTTTCACTGAATTCGTTTCATTTTACTTTGCACATACGAAAACAAAAATGATTTATTAATTGAATCTTCCGAAACAAAAACAGGCCGCAAACATTATGCAGAAATCAATGAAAGCAATTTCTCTCACTAGAAATTTAAAAAATATTCCCAATGAAAAGTTGTTTATTGTTGCCGCTGGCGCGTGTTTTTGCTTACATTTTAAGCTACTAAAGGATCCATCAAATTCCTACACCGCCATTCAAAATATTTGCTCACTAAAAAAATGTTGCCTTCAATGGCCCTAAGTCTCTCATAAGTAAATTCTATAGATAGATGCACGGGAATTGGTGGGACATTGATATCCGACTATATTTACTACAATTTCGAGAATTTCAAAGATTTTTAATGGGCGAATTAATTATCGGATACATTTTGAGATTACAAAGTTTTCTTGGTTTTTGTTCTTTTTATTATAATCGAAAAGTATTTCCGAGAAAAGCTGGACCTAGAACTTTGACAGACAAATTTCGGTAAATGGACTTGAACGAATTTGCTCTTACCCTCATAGGTTTGAAATATACCCTTATTTAGGTTCGAAATTCATTCAAACTGCCTTTTCCGAATTTCGTAGGACCCATCTAATGTGGTTTTCGATTGAGCGCTCTCAGAGCACTTTTTATGTTCATTTGCAAATGAAAATTGCGAATTTTCTCAGATCTGCTGTAGATTCACCAATGCAAGATCGTTTGAGTTTGAGTGTAGTTAATTTTATTTTTTTCTACAGCAAAGAAAGGCATTGCAATATGTATAAATATTAAGAAATCTATCGGGATTCAAATTTCGAATGTTTTAACCCTTCAATTCATTTAGTTTAACCAGTGAATGGAAAACGCTTTGAAAAGTGTTGAAGGCTACACATATTCGAAATATCAACACAAAAAAGAGCAAGTGACATGAAACACAAAATCTGAGCGCGAATCTGAAAAAGTCCAATCGAATACCATAGAAGTAGGCGCATTTAAGCTGTGCACGCGCAAAAGTATGCAATGGATAAATGTTCAGCAATATAACATGCTATCAACTTTGCCTACTTTTGGAGGTGATACATATTTCTTTCAGGGAGACTAACGGCGCGAGAGATAAGGAGGTGCATGCAATTTTAAACCCAAGACATTTTTCGAGATTGTTCAATCGATTCCCAAAAACAAATCTCTCAAACACTCATCTGGAAATAGATCAATTACTTTAAAGTTTAACCCCCTTATTAATAAAAAAATGTGCCCCAGTAAGTTAGTTATCAAATAACGTCAGACAGCATACAAAAATTGGACATAACGGCTGAGTAAAAGTTGATAACTTTTACATAGCCTTTATTAATACGGGGGTTAATCTTTATTATTTGCACAAAATTGGATGCAATATAGGGAAGTAAAAAATCAATTTGAATTAAGTAAATGCTGTTAAATTTGATACCACTACTGTGGTTTGCAGATTGATATTTCAACATTCAGCTTATAGGAAATAAATTATACCTACCTATTGATTACAAATTTCATCGACCATTTTTAAACTCTAACGGTTTATCGTACACGCCCATCCTATTGTTGTTTAAAAGAATAATCAAACTGCAGAAACTTTTCTCTTTCGCAAATGATCTACAAATGCACTTTTGGTAATTGTTTAAATATATGACACTTAAAATTCAGCAGTGTTCTGGAATTTTGAATTATTATAAAACTTTTCAGAAATTTCTCAATAAAATTCGGCTCATGAAATCGCTTTCCTACAAGTTTATTACAACATTCACTTGATGTTTCTTCTCATCATTTGACACCGACTTTGTTGGGAACTAATCTTTTCTCGAAATGTGGTTGTTTTTGCTGTCATCGGTTCTAAAAGCTCAACAACAGGCCTTTTTTATTATGCTCACACATGATCCATAGAAAGACCTAATTGCATTCTTCTATACTCATTAGGTCTGTTCCTTTACTTTTGTAGTAAGAATGGAAAAGACTGTCAAAATGGCAGTGGTGGGGATAAATTCTCTCACAGAGAGAGACGCTTACGAAAAAGTTAAGGAACGCTTTTGTAGTAATTTATGAAAAATGACAGATACATAAATCAAATATTCAAAAAATTGTACGAAAAGTCGTTAAAATGTCAGATAAACTCGAGGAATTTGTTAATTTACTAAGAAAATTAGTACTGATTGAACTACAAGCATTCAAGAAGAGGAAAAAGTGACACTGCATTAAGAATTACATGGAAGAGATTGTACCTTGTTACAGTAAGGAAGAATTTCGACGCCAATATCGAAAAGAATCTTAAAGAGAACATTCAATTTTATTTTGCCGCCTGTTGATACCATTTTAATAAACAAGAAGTCAAAAAATAATCAACGCATATGCCGAATGGGACAACAAATTTCAAATCAGCTGTTAGTTGTAAGGTGACTGACAGCTTTTTCACTTCTTACACCAAGAAATTTGTTGAGTAAAAATTCGTAAGATTCTCAGTGGAGGGGTAAAAACTTGCTCTCTCGATGACGCTCTCTTTTACGAATTTTTTGAGTTAAGGAACGGCATTGAGTAAGAATTCGTAAGAATTAGTAAAAATTCGTAAGATTTAAAAGTAAAGGAACAGACCTATTCATTTTATATTTTCAATACAGACCTTATGGGAAGCTCTTTTTTCTACCAGTGGTGCCTGTAGCTACTCTCACGGCACTCAAATACAAGATTTGCCACGGAAAAAAAATCGAAACCACTGGCATTCCAAAGAATTTGTTGTTGTCATTTACGAAAAACCCACCCAATTTTCCTCAAAGGCGCATACATCCCACCATGACCAGTCTGCCACACAACTGCTGTGGCTGTCAGAATGAGGATGACGAGGACGACGAGGGTGACATTCTCGTGTGCGGTTGCGGTTGCTATTTTATCGCAAAAAATAAACATGTGCGGTGTAGGTGTGTGTTTTAAGCACCTCAGAAGAGTGTTACCATATTTATTTGCAAAAATATCATTACGGGTTTTTCTATGGATATTCTCACAGAACTTTCGGTTTTGGTGCTTTTTAAAGCTTTTGAGAACGAATAAATGAATTTGATTATGTGGGATGTTGCCATACAGTTTTTAGGTACCGTAAACTGGGGTTAGTTTGCCCCAGCAGGGGTAACTTTGCGCCACTAGCGAAAAGAGTTTATTTATTTTTTCGCGCCCAGACATGTCTCAACCTGCATATCAAAACTACTGCAACTAACACATACAAACATACAGATTCGCGGGTAGGATCATTCGTTCGTATACCTTCAGTGAGTAAACAGTGGTTGACGTGCAAACTTTTGTCAAATTTTTTGAGTGTTTTTTTTTGTGCAAAATTTAGTGTGTACACCGGTTCCAGCGAAAACTGTGAAAGTAAGTATATTTTTTCTTGTTAAAGTGTTATTTTGCTATTAATTTAAGCATGAAATTGTCCTTCCTTATCTTGAAACAAAATTATAATGTTTTTTTTTTTGTGTGACCATGAAGTTTTTTCAGCTTTAGGGGTTACTTTGCGCCTGGAGCAAACCGATGTATTAGGCTCCATTCAACCTCCGAAGAAGGTTTCAAATAGAGGAACTTTCGCCGTTATTGAGCTGCAATCTATATTTGACTAATGAATCAATTTTTAGAATGACTGATAACTACTTTTTTGTATTCCTTCCTTTTGTGTTATATTTTTTTTTATTATTATTAGTTTTTTATTATTTTTTATATGAAATCGACTTTTTGTTGTTAAAGGCTATATTATATATGAAAGTTAGAGCCCAAATATGAATTTTGAATTCATGAAATATAAAAGAAGGACATTTTTTATGTTAAAGTTATATAATAATTAATGTTTTACTACTAATATTTAAAGATTTTGAAGAAATAAAATGTACCATTTGGTTTTTTCGCAGTAGCTTAGTGGTTAGTGTGTTGGACTGCTATGCGGGAGTCCCAGGTTCGAATCCCGCAAAAACCCAATTCCGACTCAGGGTTTTTTTCCGCTGCGCTACCTCTCGCGAACGTCTGACAAACATCCGAGAGTATAAATGTCTTGAAAGAGCTTCTCAATTAGCCGTTTGGAGTCGGCATAAAACTGTAGATCCCTTCCATTCGTTCCAAAAATGAGAAACTCACACAAAACGAATGGTTGTGAGAAGCTAGGCCCAGGGTCTCTCCAGACCTGTTGCGCCAACTATTTATTTATTTTATTTGGTTTTTTCTTTATATAAAATAAAGTGTGGGGTATTTTTCACTTTTTTTTCAGAAAAATAATCCTCGAATCAGTAGCTACGAAATCTCTTAACAACATTGCTCCAGCCTTTTAAATGCAGGCACATTCACTCAAAGTTTCGGATGGAGCAAAGTAACCCCTTCCCTTGGATAACTTTGCCCCAATTTTCAACCGCAAAAAAAAATATGTTCTTAGTTACTATAAAAAAAATTAAGGTCACATAAGTATGCTTTAATATCTTATTATATAAGGGAAATAGGAATAGGCATAATTAAAATATTTTTTAATCATTTTTAAGAGTTTTTTGCAAAAAGACTGCAAAAAACGGAGCAAAGTAACCCCGGTTTACGGTACTCCTTTAATTATTTTGTATTTCTGAAGGATCTGTTAATTATGCAGTTAAACTATTTTTTCTTAATGAATAGTTGGTATTTGGTAGCCCTACCGATATTTGTGAGAGAATTATGCCAATTTATAGTGCTCACTATGGCAGCCATGTGAGAGCTTTAAAATGGAGAAAGCTTATTAAAATCCATAATAGTAAGGGTGAAAGGCAAATAGCCTATCTTCCCTGTACTGAAAATATAAAATGAACAGAGTATAGCTCCTAGGCTCAGCCCCCTCCTGCGTACTGACGACTACGTTATTTTTTTTATTTCCATAACTGAGTAGGTATACAGAATGGAAATGTAAACTTCAATCTGTGTTGGTTCTCGCAAGAGTTCCAATCAATTTTCTTTGTTTTTCAGTAGTCAGCCCCCTGTACATTTACTAGAGAAATATGTCGGCTGATTATAAAAGACACGGTTCCTTTCAACGTTCTCCAGGTGCAATTTAAATTAAATTAGGGCTGACTACTGGATAATTGCATGGCTGATTACTGGAGCTGAGGAGGCTGACTACTCGCAAATCATGCCCCCTCCACCTATTTTCTAGTTTGCATTAGGTTGCTCACATACTTAATAAGCTGAGTATTTTCCAATCTACATACGTCAAACATTCAGAAGAACCAAATAATTGAAGAATGGATTTTCAAGGACCAAACCAACACACAAAAAAAAAAGTTAAGGGACTGATTACAGTTGCCATCCCTAGTTCTGCGAAAGCATCTCAATGCAGCTTTTCGTAATCGGCATAAAATTCGTCACAAAAGAAAAACTCACACAAACGACATCTAAAAATTGAAACGAACAAAAAAACCGTCGATTTTTAATTTAAATTTTTATTTTGATCTTATTATTTTTAAACTAAAAATATTGTAACTTGGTTATGTTGGGGGAAAAGGCTCATGGTTGAATATGAAAGTGTTTTTTGTTGTTCTTGTTCTTCAGAGTCACGTTCTCCTACCTCAAGTGAATCGTCTCCGTCATCTCGATACGTTCTCTAATTAAACAGAAACGCTTCAAACAATGGTTTATTTTAAAGAGTGTGAAAATCTAAATATGAAAGTATTTATAAAATCCACAAAACAAATAGAGTACATGTTAAATAATTCAATGCGCGATCAGTCAAACAATCGCACAAAATAAGGAAAACAAAATAAAATAAAATACGACACATCAGCTAAGAAGTTACACAAAAGTTTTATAAGAGCCAAAAATGTAATCCATATTAAATAAGGCTGTTAACAATATTGCTTGCGCTATTGGTGATTTTTTGTTTTTTAAAAATTGTATCTCTGTCGATGATTGCTCAACTCAAACTTCAGATAACGCTGTGTACAAGAATGAGAAGCATGGAAATTTCACTGATTTTTACTTCGTTGATAATGTGTAATTGCTTTCACTGTTGTTGTTGATATTGTTGTTGTTATTGTGGTTGTGTTGCCTCCATTGATGATTTGTTGTTTAGGAATTCTATATAAATTGATTCTTAACAAAATAACTCGGATGTTGAATAATCCCCGTCGTCTAAGAGAGGACACGCCGCAGTGGAGCGTGCCTAATCTTCGCCATCAGAGTACCACGAGAGCCGTTCCTCATAGAATTTTATCACCAGCTGGGGACATTTGACATTTGCTATGGGAGCCGGCACAAGTTCAGCCTGATCGACACCCTTGAATTGAATGAGGAAGGTTAGCGTTCCCGTTACGTCGGATGCGCCGAGAATCTTCTCGGGATCGAGGCCTCGTTCGAAACCGTTTTTCTCGGGTTTAACGGCACCAATCGAATCATTTGACGGCGAATCGTTGTCAGTTTCGGATTTGGAAGAATCTCGTCGGCCCTTTTTTTTGCTGTTGCTTGTTGTGTTGTTTGTAGCTGTACTATTGTTGGAGTCTTGATTGTGATCGTCGGTCTTTTTTCGCTTGGCCGATGTTGTTGTTACCGTACTGTTATTTGTTTTCTCCTTCGAACTAACCGTCTCGTCGGACTTGCGTTTAGTTCCTGGTTTGGCCGACGCTGGCTTTGCCTTTTCTGGTTTTGTGATCTAAAACGAAAATTTAAATGTTATTATGGTTAGCATAACCCAAAGTCAGTGGTTTTAAGAAGCGCATTTAGTTTGAAGGTAATTTTTTTGAACATAACGAGCATAACAAAACTGAAAGTATTCAAACAGAAACAGCAAGAGACGAGTGGGGAACTACCTACGTACAGATATTAAATGCTGCCCACAAAGAGAGCATGTTAACAGCAATTAATCGGGCTGAGAACTCTCAAGTACGACATTTATCTAAGTTGCCCCTGTTTGATAACGACGGCAGAGTAGAAAACAAATGAAGAACAACTCTTGCATGTGGCAGTTTCTTTTGGAGTTTCATTATTACCAATCAAAATAATCTTGTTAAACAACTTAAAATAAATAAATCGAGGTAGGTATCAAACGAGCGGCAATAACTGCAGTTCAAGTTCAAGTTGACTCAAGCTGATCATTTTCCATCGCCAGCTCCTCGCCTGAGAATTGTTTTGTTCCATACGCAACTTTTGTCGTTTTTGAGTTAGGAACAGATTCTATGGTAATTTTGTATACTCTTTTTAAATCTGTGATTCGATTTGCTCTGTCCTTCCAATCCCGAGATATCGAGCATCGACTTTGTCCCATATCTACCAAAATCAACAGTTTGTAGAATTGTTTTGTGCCGTAAACCATTTTTTGGCGTTTGGGACATATTTTCCATATATTTTTTTGCAATTGTTTTGCGAGAATTGTTTTTTTGTTCCATGTGCATATCACTGCGACAAGAGATAGACAAAATATTAACAAAGTTGAGAATTGGTTTGTCCTACGTGCACTTGTTCTAAAGAAAAGCCATAACCATTTTTTTGTGTTCCACGTGCATGGACAAAACAAAAATCAGTTTCAAAATATAGGAGACAAGTCAAAAAAGAAGACTTTTACGTAAATTAACGTAGCGTGTGAACGGTTTGCAAAACACTTTGAAAATTGGTAGGTAAACTCTTTATAAGACCAACTTTAAGTTAAAAAAAAAATAAAAAATAAATCCTATCACACGGTTTCGGAGTACCAAGTACGCAAACCTTATGAGTTTTTCTCGGAAAAGTGCCAATGGCGTATGGAACAATACAATTCTCAGGCGACGAGCTATGAGTTTCGATATAAGTCAATGACTTTGACGGCTTTAAACATCGGAATCAAATGATTTTGTTATGAAACCATTCCATCCTTGTTCCGTTTATTAAGCGAATTAAATGTATGCTTTCTTTAAAGTTATGTACCTATCTTAGTCAGAGAAATGAACATCCATAACCGAACACCGACACGTGTTTGTAGAGATGTCACACAGCAATCCAGCTGTTCAGTTGCCTTATTATCCAACTTAAGAATAATGAATTGATAAGACAGACTTCGAAATCAATGACATATCTGTGTAAACAATTGATAAATCTTAATCTCATAATTTCATGCAGCTCGTAAATTCTTACATTTTTGCGGTGCTTAAAGTGAACACCCCTCGGAAATGTCATTGCGTAATTCGCGTAAATCGACTGTTAAGTCTCTTGCCAAACTCAGCTGTTCTTAGACTTCCCAAAATGATCGATATGCCAAAAGTGAAAAGAAACAATTAAATTCTTGAAGAAATTGACAGTAAATGAGTTACTTATATTGGAAGTTTTTGGCGAAAACAAAGGCACATACATAATATTTCCATCAAGTGTGCTTTATATATAATTTTATTGATTTCCAGGCCATAAACAACAATTTTTTTATTCACAGTTTGACATTTGAAAATTTGCGTAATTTACCGCAGTCGATTCGTCGTCAAATTAATCGCGGGAAATTATGAGACCTTGTAAACTATTTTCGATACAAAATCTGACAGTTGATTAACGAGGTGGTAAATTTCTGCAGTTTACGCAGTTTATGGGGTTTCACGTGTTTAAGTGAATGCCCTTATTAACAAAAACAGGATTTAACACAATCCGGTTTAGACTTCGTACCCTGCCTCTCTGTCCTTGTTTCCAAATTCTAATTGTAGATTAAAATGCCACTGCCACATTCAGCGAATAGACAATCAAATGCCAAGAGAATTTTGCAACCCTCAAACTAAGGTTCGGAACAATTTTTTTTTTTTTTTTTTTTTGTTCGAAGTGGCTATTCGTACGTCGTTAGGGACACGGCTTAGGTCGGAGGCTTATGTATTTTCATTAAAAATAGTGTTTTAAGAAATAATATTTGCCTTAAAACGTACAGGCTCGTGCCCGAAAATGTAATACTGGAGTTAGAGTCCTTTTTGCGAGCGAAGCGAGACCTTATACCACTTTTTTACGCGATTGGCATCGCATAGTGACCTAAGCCTTGTCCCTAATGATGTGCGAATAGCATCAGCCTTTTTTTACGTCATTATTCTCCACGATGTAAGTAGACAGATCTGCTAGACATTGAAACCAGTCTAAGGATGGAAGCATTGATTTATGCAATTAAATGGTAAAGGCTAGTACGCTGCTCAAGTGAAATCCAGTTTTTCATACAAATTTTTCACCGCGAAACGTCAAAATGAACTTTCCACATGGAAATTTCACTTGGCAGTACGCAGCTCAAGTGAAAAATTGCGTTTCAAAAACTGAGCTGTAGGTGGCGATACTAAAATCTCTCCACAGCTATTTCACTTGGTTTTTATTGTCCGTCGCATTAAATTTTTGACGTTTCGGCGTGAAAAATGATTCGTAGGACGACGGTTAAGAAATTAATTTCAATTTCAGATGTTTCTTAAAGAGAGTACTGCATTTTTCGAACTTCTTTTACCATTTTTGCATTTAATATAGTACCATAAAGTTAGGTGTACAAAAGTTGGTGGCATGGATGACCTTTTTGATGAGCAGGGTGCCTCAGTAAATTGTTATACACTGTTTTGCTCAAAATAACCATACAGATTCTTAATCGGCGGTCAGATCAATTACATAAAATGGTTTATGGATACTAAAATGGCAATTTAGTGTTTTCATACAAAAAATGATTTGTTCGCAGCTCCCAGTTCCCTTTTGTAAAGGCGACACGGCGGATGCTGCAGTTGCGTTATAAAATTGAACACGATACTCTTTTTATGCATTTTTATTACTATTACTGGATGAATGAGAGTTACTTTAATTAATAATAAATCCTAATATAATTTTGGCATTCGATTTGGAACTCTCAGAGCACTTTTTATGTGCGCTCGGTACAAAAAAAAAAGAAGCAATATTCGCGCTTTTGCGAATCTATATATTTTCTCAGATTTACCAATACAAGTGCGTTTCAGTTTGTTTTTTTCTCTACAGCAAAGAAAGTAATTGCATGGGGTGAATCTATTTGTGTAATTTATATATGTATAAATATTTAGAAATCAATCGGGACGTTTATTTATAATGTTTGCATATAAAATTTAACCAGTGAATGGAAAACGCTTTGAAAAGTGTTGAAGGCTACACATATTCCAATCGCACGAATGTCAACACAAAAAAGGGCAAGTGATGTTCTTATGTTCGATTAGCCACACGAAATCTGGGGTCGAATCGGGTCCTCCTTGATCGAGCATTTCGTGACGGAATTTGTTTTTGTTTCACATGTAAAACCAACTTAATTCCGTGAACGGGTAGCTCGTTCACGGAAGTGGCAATTCGACTCCTGAAATCTGAGAGCGAATCTAAAGAAGCATAATCGAATACCACATAAGAAACTTTTGCAAATAAAAATACAGAAGTATTCGAATGTTCTACTACAATGAGGTTCAGTAATCACATCAATATAATTCCCGGATCTTTCAAAAGGTGCGGTATACTCTCTATGCACTCTTGATTCTTAAAATGTGTTACACTGGTCTTATGTACAAATCAGATATTATTGCCAAAATTAAACACTTCTAGAACCTATGAACTACAATAAAACAAAATTCGCAATTTCTTTCCTCCATCTGTTTTCATTTTAAGTAAAATAAGAGTGAAAAAATATGTTTATTTTATACTATAGCTATCCTTAATCTTATGGAATTCCCAGCAGAAAAAAAACTTTTCAGCTCAGTCACCCTGCATTAATTTCTCCACGAAAATCTCCAAAAAAAAATATTTCACTTTCGATTTCACAGCATTTTTTGGAGAGCAGTGAAAATTTCACTTCACTTGAGCAGCGTACTAGCCTTTAGGGATCGAAAGGGTTTGGGCACACAATCCCGAAAAAATGTAAAATAGACAAGTGTTTGTCCATTCCATTAGGCGTAATAATGTTGTGCAGTTTTTTGCGTTGTAATGTTTTGCAATTCGCATTATGCATTCAGTTGGGTGCTGAAATAAGTTTTCTCACAGGAATTACGTACAATATGAACTTGTATTAGATATTGTTGTCATGGATCGTTTTTGATATGTTTTTTATAATAAATAAGACTTGAACTGTTTTCGTTCTTTTATTTATTTGAGGTTATCTTTTGTAAGTTGTGATCAGGTGTATATGTTTTTATGAGCTTACTGATCAGTGGTTTCCGAATCAAAATAAATAATAAACTCTTTCATTATTTCCCTAAGTTTCGTTGGGTTTTTCCCCAACTTCCTCAGGGGGATGTTTTGGTCTTTATTTAGGGATTTTACATTGGCTTATTTTTTAAAACAAAAAAACAGGTACTGAACAATTAAGAAACACTATGACAAAATATTTTGTATGTCAAACAGACGACAAACAAGAAACTTAACGACTATTCACATGAGAGCGAATTACGAACTGCGAACACGCGAATATTCGTAGTTTCTGACGTGAAAACTTTTTTTGGTCGCAGATACCTATCAGTTTCGTTTTTAAGTTCGAACGAATTTTTCTTTCGTGGGTTTGTGGATCGCGACTGTTTTGTGTGGATTGTGAATAAATGTGTTAGTTCGCGGCAAGAATTTAATTTTTGATTTAGCTGTTTAAATCTATTGATGGTACTCATGTTTTTTAGGCTAGATGTTAGATTAATTAAATATAATGGTTTTGTAATAGAAAAAATATCAATTTTCAATTCATAAATAGGTACATACAGTTAAATTGATTTGTTCGCAATTCGCCCTCATGTGAACAGTTCTTTAGATCCTAATATCACAGACAATTTATTGCTTTAGGTACTTGAAGTTTGTTTTGTTTATTTTGCTAATCAAAAATTTGCCTAATTTTTTGTTACTAAAACCAAATTGTTAGTTCCACTTTCGGGATTTTGGATTTTCAGGATTTTGGACTTTCGGGATTACGTTTTTCGAGATTCTGTCCGACTCCCGATCGAATGCTGTCAACAACAGCTGCCAATATGCTAGATTGCTACATATTCATAGTTGGGGCCTAATTTTGTTAGTCCTCTAGTCGTTTGATTTCCAAGATCTGTGGTATAGTTACAAATCCCCGTATGCTCAATCACTTTTCTAACTATGAACAATCAAACAATCATGTTCTGTCTAACAACTAGAAAAATGCACCAATGGGATTATTTATGTTATCACAAAATGCAGTGATTTCGGCTTTTGCTATTGAAGTGTTTTCAGAAAGGTACAAAAAGATTAGTTTGACATTACTTTTTAAAATGATATCACCAATCGTTTATTCACCTTTTTATTTTACCAAAATATAAACACCATTTTCGCCGCCATAAAACAGAGAACTATTCCCGCCAAAACAACGTCGCACCAATGAAAACGGCGCCCATCTACGATTTACAAATAAACTCGCGGCCCAATGCATACACACACTCGCACACAGCTACTGAAACAATTTCTGGAATTATTCCACCTAAGAATAGAGAGGGTCTATTCTGATACAAAAGCACGGAAAATAATTTATATTTCTCCAAATATCCATTACATGACCGCCCAATTGCACTAGGTTACAAATTTGTGAGCAAAAGAGCTTTAAACTTACCTCCGTTGTTTCTTCGTGCTTCTTACGATCGGCCTCGTATGCCTCAATCAAATCCTTACAATCAAGGTTCTCCACCGGTTCCCATGTATTATCCTCATCCGGATAACCTTTCCATTTTAGAAAATACTCAATCTAACAAGACAGACAAGGAAAAGACATTGCAACTGCTGACCACGACGACAAAACACAGAATTTCACACAATTCAAACTCACCTTTCCTTTACGCGTCCTCCGGTCCACGACCTTCTCAACGGCATACTCCTCCTCAGTAGACTCATCGTCGGTAGCGCCCGCCGCTTTCTTGTGTCCATCTTCTTCTGCTACTTTCGTTTCAGTTGAGCCCTTCTTGGACCTCATTTTGCTTTTTGACGAAATCTTGATTTTTGAGAAACAAATTTGCAAAAAAAAAAAAAAATTACTTTTGCCAATCAAAAAGCAACGGCGGCGTCTCAATTTGCGATGTCCAAATTTCACTTTTTGTACTCTTTGCTTTCTGCCTTTCACGTTCCGCCGGTTGTCGATGGAATTTACTGCGTCAAATATTGCTTTATGTGAATACGAGATGAGATTTGTAATTAGATTGAAATAATGCTGTGCTGTTTCTTTTAATTTTTAGGTGGTAAAACTTTGCCCGCTATGCTTACAATAAAAAAAATGTATGCAATGCTTAGTAATTTGAAATGCACAAGCACATTCCGTTTGCAATTCGAGTGTTCGTCGGCTGGCTAGAATCACGGTGATGATTTCGGCAAGAGAAAATGGCGTCAGGCTTTCGTTGAGAAAAAAAACTGTGCGCAAAAGTTATCGATAAAATGTGGATTGTGGAATGGAAGGTATTGAAGCTACAATTTTGCCGATGGATATATTCAGCGGAGAAGAAGTGTTTGGCTGAAAGAACTTGTGACAAGGAACCAACCAACTTCGAAATACAATATATGGAAATATTTCTTAGAAGTCACATATTCATACTGCAGCTATTCAGATTATAGACATTATTTAAATACATGCATGCATGACATTCCTTGGCTTAAACTTTTTGATTCGCTTTTCTTTTGCGATATCTGTTTTTAGCAGTACGTAAATAAACATTAATTTTTTACAGCCGTATTAATAATGTCGCGTAACTACATGATGTTAGGACCATTCACATGAGAGCGAACTGCGAATAGGCGAATTGCGAACAAATCAAATTAACTGCATTTATGAATGCATCCACAAACCCACGAATAAAAAATTCGTTCGAACCTAACCTTTAAAAATGAAACTGATACGCGGGTATCTGCTTCATGTGAATGAAGTGTCAGAAACCACGAATATTCGCGTGTTCGCAGTTCGCAATTCGCTCTCATGTGAATAGTCCTTTAGAGAGTAGTTACGGGTTTTTTAATAATACGGCTGTTAGTATTTAACACATAGACTTTGAATGTAAGCAATGTCTTGAAAATTTGGGGGCGGGTTTCCATTATGCGCACTAAGCAAACATTTTTTTTTATTTTTTTTTTCTGGCTTAAAATGGCCTAAAAAACATAAATATAATATTTTTTTCCTGAGGAAATGAAAATTTTTTTTTTAAATTTTTTTATTATTATAATTTATTTTTTATTATTAAATTTTAATTTTTTTTTTTTTTTTTAATGAAATCATGTTTACGTGATTTATACACTGAGATTTAAAACCTTTTTTGCAAAATCCCCTGGCTTAATTAAAAAAAAATTATTAAGATTTAATAAAAAAAAAAAATAAAAAAAAAAAATTTCATTTCCTAAAGAAAAAAATATTATATTTATGTTTTTTAGCCCAGTTAAATAGTTGAATAAGTGTATACCAAAAACTTTCAGGCAGGTGTCTGTAAGAAAGTATGGTGTATTTAAAGTAGGGGTGGAAGGCTCGCTTCGCTCGCTAACAGGATTTTAACCCTTTTTTTCGAAGGGCTTAGACACTCACGCGACTTCGTCGCTCCGCTAAGGGTATGACAACAACACTGTCAGGCAGACGCCTTTAAGGAAGTCTGGTGTATTTAAAGTAACGCGTCCATTTGTGCAGTTTGTATACAGGCACTTTTCAGTGAAAACTGAAAACTTTAAAAATAAAAAAAAAATAGAAAAAAAAAGTTTCCTAAAAAAAAATCAAGTTAATTTATATAAAAAAAAAAAAAAAAAATGAATTTGCTTAGTGCGCATAATGGAAACCTCAGCCAAAATTTGTTCCGTTATTTTGTTGATTTTGTATGATATTGTTAACGACGTAGGAAAACTGTCATAGGTAAAACACTATAAAAATGATTTCTACAACTTTAGCTGAATGTAGTCACCGGTGCAAGTGTAGTCTCCCTAATCTACCGGCGCGACGTTTTGATCGTTTTGATAGTCGATAACATGTTTATGGGCAATAAATGAACGTATCCAGTGCTAGATGAAGTTATTTTAAAAAGAATTTTAAATATTACGCATCTATTGATATGGAATTATATCGCCAAGTGTTGGTTGTACTTGTCAATTTTAATTAACAAAGGTGCACATTTTAAAATTAACCTAGTGTGACCAGTAAGTTGAAAACTTAAAATCCACCTTTATTAATACACTAATGTGGCATTCGTTTCGGCTTCTTCAGATTCGCTCTCAGATTTCAGATTTCGTGTGGCTAATCGAACATAAAAACGTCACTTGCTCTTTATTGTGATAAGATTCGTGGGATTCCAATATGTGTAGCCTTCAACACTTTTCAAAACGTTTTCCATTCACTGGTTAAATTTTAAATTAAAACATTCGAAATTTGCGTCCCGATTGAGTTTTAAATATTTATACATAAATAATTTACAAAAAGAGATCCACCCGATGCAATGCCTTTCTTTGCTTTAGAACAAATTCACGAAAACCTAAACCCCCTCCACCAGTTGTCAAACTCAAGCGCACTTGTATTGGTAAATCTGAGAAAGTAGGTCTGTACCTTTACTTTTGTAGTAAGAATGGAAAAGACTGTCAAAATGGCAGTGGTGGGGATAAATTCTCTCACAGAGAGAGACGCTTACGAAAAAGTTAAGGAACGCTTTTGTAGTAATTTATGAAAAATGACAGATACATAAATCAAATATTCAAAAAATTTTACGAAAAGTCGTTAAAATGTCTAATAAACTCGAGGAATTTGTTAATTTACTAAGAAAATTAGTTCTATAATTTATTTTTAAGTTTATTTTGATGAATCTGGGTATGTGGAAGAGTTTGTACTGATAGAACTACAAGCATTCGGGAAGAGGAAAAAGCGACACTGCATTAAAATTAGATACATGGAAGAGGTTGTATCTTGTTACAGTAAGGAAGAATTTCGACGCCAATATCTAAAAGAATCTTAAAGAGAACATTCAATTTTATTTTGCCGCCTGTTGATACCATTTTAATAAGCAAGAAGTCAAAAAATAATCAACGCATATGCCAAATGGGACAACAAATTTCAAATCAGCTGTTAGTTGTAAGGTAACTGACAGCTTTTTCACTTCTTACACCAAGAAATTTGTTGAGTAAAAATTCGTAAGATTCTCAGTGGAGGGGTAATATCTTGCTCTCTCGATGACGCTCTCTTTTACGAATTTTTCGAGTTAAGGAACGGCATTGAGTAAAAATTCGTAAGAATTAGTAAGAATTCGTAAGATTTAAAAGTAAAGGAACAGACCTTATATCTAGGTTCGCAAAAGTGCTCTGAAATCTGAAAAAGATTGCTTTTTTTGTACCAAACGAACATAAAAACTGCTCTGAGAGCGCCCAATCGAATACTATATAAATCGAACCATCAAAACCGTTATCAAAACTGTTAAACTACCCGCAATATCAGGGGTGGGATTCTGTAAAAAACGAAACGAAAAACGCTTTCGTTTGCACGAAGAATTTGCTTGTATAACAAAGTGCAAAATATTCCTGCGCACGAAAACGTTTGATCGTTTCGCCTTACAGAATCTGGCCGCAGACTTGTACGAGGAAGGTAGTCAGTTTTTGGTTCCAATATAAAATTAACGGACATATGAATTAAAATGCATATACATATACAATTGTTTTCTGCCAATATTCGGCCCTAGCGAGGTATCCGTCGGAACGGAAAATACTCCGACATTTTGTAACGCATATAGGTGAATAACGTTGAAGTGCACTAGGTTCCGATATCCTCCGACAGAAATGAAATTCGTTGCGGAATTTATTTACGATTTGGAGTCCAATGCGACGCGCTATCGATATTGTTTATTTCTCTTCCAAAGTCGGATACCTGGAATGCAATTTAAACCTCCGAAAGAGTATGCGGAGAATTTCCTGTTCCGACGGATACCTTCCTCGCTAGGGCCGATTGCATGAGCAAACAATAAATTCCACGTGCAAAGCTACCATCGTCTACCATAGTTTTATTTGGATCAGTAAACTTGGCTTAGGGCTTACCAACGATTCGCAGATATGCCATAGATACAACACGGTGGTATTCCAAAATATTTACGTACGAAAAGTGTTCCCAATGCATGTCGCTCCAGGGTGAAAACCAAAAACACCTCACACGCTGACTAAACCAATCCAGCAGCGACCAATTGCCTTCTCTTGTCCGTGTGTATTTTTATTAAAAACTATATTTGTTTAGAAATATTCTTAAAGTACTAAACAAACTTAAGCTACCGATAACACAAGCTCCCCCCCTTATATCGTTCAAATTTCGCTTATATAGTATTCCTTTTCTGTTTTGTTGTTTGTTTTTATATTTCGCGCGCTGCTGCAAGTTTTAAGAAACCCGGAGAAAAGCTTAGTAGCTTTTGGAATTATCCGGAATCGTTTTAGAAACAAAAATAGGTTATTCTTTTTTTTGATTTTGTTGATTGCGAAGAGAGTTCATCATCACTTTAAACGTTCCCCAGATCTAGGCGAATTTTTCGACGACGCATCAGATAGTGCATCTGTAAGGAGAACAGGATAATGAACATTTGATTTTGCATCGTAATCGTTGGACTTACATTATGTTCACGTTCCCTGGCGCGCTTTTCTTCGTATAGTTTAATTAGATTTGGACACAATTCATTGAGCACGTCTTCGCTTTCCCATTGTAAGCCGGGCTTGTCCACCCATCTAAACAGATATTCAATCTGAAATTAAATTGAAATGCTTACGAATATGAGCACGTAGGAAGCTTAAGCCATGCGTAACATTTAGAGAAAAAACATTGAGGTGACATTCATACAGAACGCTAGGTTTAACTTCGAGCAGCTTTGGTGTATAGTGGAGGTCATATTTTAGGAATGAATCGTAGGTCCATCAGTGTTTCCTATTCGCATTCCGGAAGAAGAAAACCTCTTCTTAGGTTGGACAACAGTTTAGGCAAATACTGTGATCATTCGAAATAAATATGAACTCAAAAGCGAGAAAGGTCTGCCGACCGAGTACACAGAAAAAGTTAAAATCGCGTGTTTTCGGTGTCTGATAAGCAACAAATTGCATTACAAAGTCCAAAAGGCGTTTGGTAGAAAACACACCTATTCTGTGTAGTACTGGCAATTAGCACACCCACTATGCCAAGCAAATCAATAACCCATCAGCAGTGACACACAAATTGCTTACTAATTGTCATTCCATTGCTTACCTTTCCCATTTGCGATAGCTTCCCAAGAATATTCTGTACTCCGCCTTCGGGCTGAGGATCCTGTGCTTCCGCTTCTGCCGCGAGGTATTTCGCACTGGTATCATCACTTAATGTATCATCGTCCTCATCGTGAGGCGAGGCAAAGGACAATGGTATTGTTATTTTTTTACATCTACCACCCTCATTCAGGGTGTCCTCATCTTCGTCATCTTCATCATCATCATCATCGTCTTCATCGTCGTCGTCAGAGCACACCTTGCCCTGGCTATACTTAAACCGCACTTTCTTTGTGATTTTCTTTGATTTCTTCTTCTCCGATGAAGAACTTGAGGATTTCTTCGAAGGTGATTCATAAGTTATTGTCCTATCTGAATCATAACCATCACTATCGTTTTTTTTAACATCATCTAACGTCGCCGCTGCTGGCGTATCATCACCACCATCAGCCACAAGTTGAATTTTACTCGCATCTCGGTCTGCATCATCGACTTTTTCTAAACTATTTTCATCGGCTAGTGTGGTATCTTTGAGATCGTCTGAGATCTGTCTGACTTTCGATTCAAAGCCTCGAGAGTCGTCTTTGCCGCTGCTACTCGTATTTTCATCGACCAGGTCTTCTTTGTCTTTGACAATAACTAAATCGGCGTCAAAGGTATTGTTGTCTGTGTACGACTGCTGCGACAACGGCGGTGGCGATGGTGATGCTGGTGAATCATTGGGATCAGACATAATTCCTCCAGGTTCGGTGGTTGGCTCCTCGGCAGCATTGTCTTCTCTCACTGTTTGTTTATTAATAAGTTGATTTGAGGAATATATGAATTTTTGGGGAAAATTGACTTTTTTTTACCTGCTGCATCCGGCTGTTTTGGTGAAATGTCATCGTCGGCGACCACGCATTTTTTCTGCAACGACTGATCGAGGGTATCACTACCAGAGTCATCACCCTTGTGATCCATTGTGCATTCGGTTTAATTGCTTTATACTAAATTTAACTAAAAGGAATTACAAAAAAAATGGAATTGGAAAATATATTTTAATATTCTGTTTATTTTTGTTGACTTTTGTTTGAAATTCCACCATCTGTCAAAGATGAGTTCCATTTGCTGCGGCTATGTTCAGTTGTACACTGTGTGGATAGTGGATTTGTGGAACACCTCAACTAGTGTACGTAGGTAGGTAGTAGATTTTGAGGTATTTTTTAAATTGATATGAAATCAATCCATTACCTAAAAATAAATAATAAATAGTTGGCGCAACAGGTCCGGAGGGACCCTAGCCTAGCTTCTCACAACCATTCGTTTTGTGTGAGTTTTTCATTTTTGGAACGAATGGAAGGGATCTACAACTTTATGCCGACTCCAAACGGCTAATTGAGAAGCTCTTTCAAGACAGTTATACTCTCGGATGTTTGTCAGACGTTCGCAAGAGGTGGCGCAGTGAAAAAAACCCTAAGTTGGAGTTTGGGTTTTTGCGGGACTCGAACCTCGACCCCTCGCTTAGTAGTCCAACACACTAACCACTAAGCCACTCCGCCTACAATCCATTACCTATACCTATTTAAAATAAAGTAGAAACCGTGAAGTTGCAAACCAATTTAATAGGGTATAGACCATTGTGCCAAAATGTAGAGTGTGTGGGTTTTTTGCTCTCGATATCAGCTGGCTGTCAGATTTCATGTTCCATTGGCCGAAAAAAAAAAACAAGAACGAGATTACACCTATTAGCACTAACACAAAAACATTTGTCAAACTTTAAAGTGTTTACTTACGTTTTTAAGCGTGGTATGCACCTCTTCACAAACGAAATATCCCATACAAAAGTGACACAACGAAATCATGAACGAAAAATTCCGCTCTCCTTTTCGTTTTGCAGTACGCAGCTGCTGCGAAATGATGGCGGAAAAGTAGGTAGTTGTAGTAGATTGCTTGGTACAATTCTCCAATCTTTTTTCGCACACGTTTATTGTCCGGGACATTCTTTGCTTGCGGAAATTTGGCATTTGTGCTGCAGTGTTGCCAGCTTTCATGAGGGTGGAGTCAAATTGAGAAATTTTGAAGACGAAAATATCCAAATTCAAATATGAAAATTAAAACTGCATATTTTTCGGTAATATTAAATTTAAAAAAAAAAACAATACAAAGTCGTAATTGAGAGCTTTTTTTTAGTTTCCATTTTGCAATGTTAACAAAAAAAAAAAAAACAGCGCAAATGTAAACAAGTTTTTATATTAAACTACCTACTTCGAAATGGGTTGGTATAAATGTGTGAAAATCAATTGCAATGAATTTCCGGTGCAAGTGAAAAATATGTTTTCTTGCGGCCAACTCACAAAAGAAACCAAATTCGGATTTAATGTTCCATTGGGCAGTAGAAATCTGAAATCTCAGATCAAAAATATGAAACGCCCAATAATCGAAAAAGAAATAACTGTTTAAATTATTTTAGTTATACGAAAAAAGTACGTTCACAATAGAATTATAAATTCCTAAGGATCCTAAAAATCACAAAACTTTAAATAAAGTGATTAGCGTAAATTACGATAAATCCGAAATGACAATTTTAAGGAGCCAAAATTGTAAATATATTGTCAGTGCTGGTAACACTGCTACTTGTGTATCAGCTGATGGAAATCTACACAAATTATTTTCCGCTCCCTTTTCGCAGACGTTTCGCTGTCCATTTGGAGACCACCGGAAAATTTCGTTTCAGAAGAGGTCCGTACTACGCTTTAGACGAGAAGTATGTGAATAGAGAAAAAATTACATTTGACCGCTGCAATGGATATTAAAATAAATTGAATGGATTTTTTTAAGCACAAATTACAATTTGAGAACAGCTGACTTTTAAAACAAATGCAAAGTAAGAAAAATTTCGTTTTATGTGCCATTGGGCACGAAAAGTCTAGATGGCAGGATGACAATAGATTTTAATAGAAATTTCAATCTACTACAATCCCTTGTTTCCTTTTATTATTTCACAGTATGGAGCATAAATTTGTTTTTGATGATTTAATTATACGTGGGCAATGATTAGCAGGTAGATTTAAACTAATAATATGTGCATTTATCCTAACGGTCTACTATTACGGAAAATGTACCTAGAATATTGTACTAGATACGGAAAGATGTTAATTGAACACGCTCGTTTATTTGACTTGATGCCGATTTCAAAATTTAAAATTTAAAATTCTTTATAATTGCATTCCATACCCGTTTGATATATTTAGGGTTTTATTTAATTTAATTTAATTTAAATCAAGAACTCTGGCTAAAATAAATTAGGTTGTTTGTCAGGATTTGAGTAAAAAAAACTTTACAATATCAAGATTGATAGTAGGCCTTGAGTTGGCTACAAACAAAATAGACACCAATTCAATTCAATAAAAAAAAAGCCGAGAAAAAATTGCCAAAGGCAGGAATTCTACAAGAAATAAAGAAGATACGGCATGAACGTTAAAACCTCAAACTCACAAGATAAACAAACCACAACTCCAAATCCTAGAAATGGAGAACTACCCGAATGTAGAATTAAACGAAATTACTCCTGCAGCCAATGCTCGTATTCCACACAAAACCCACGATCCCATCTCGAACATCTGCGAGACATCCATGGTGAGAAAATATTCATAAACAAGTGCTGTCTTTGCTTGTATGCTTCGCGACACTATCAAAAACTTGTGCGACACATGAAGATGGTTCATGGATCTATCGAAGGAATTGGAAAGCAGTCCAAAAAAAGGCCATACTCCGAAATAAGTACATTTTTAGAGCATGCAAGAAAAATACCATCTCCAATACTGCCACCGTTACCGCCATTACCTGAACCCGTCGAAACCACTATCAACATGAACAATCTCTCAAATGAACTCGAGCTATCACGAAACACGCTGAAAGATATTTCTGCATTGTACTTTGCGCAGGATCATATCGATCAGATCATAACTCAAATGGAGCAGTCTGATGCAATGCACTTCCTGCCAACATCAAACTCACTTTTTGACGAACGGAAGAAATATGGTTCATATTCCGCTTCGAAGTGTTTTTCGCAATCTCACACACATCGGAGATCCTGCAGTTCTTCAAATGAAATGCCATCGCTGAATCTACATCAATGTCAAAACTGCGACCTGTGGTGTAAAACAAGGGTAGATCTGTTGCACCACCAATGCAGTTACTTGGATGAGGTAACCATAAACCTCAGTAGCGAATCAACACGATGTCAGCATTGTCGCCTGTGGTGCATGTCGTCTGCGGATTTAGTGAATCATTTGCAGAACTGTGTGAAAGCCGCTGGTTTGCAAAACCAACACTCGTCTTTGGGTATGCAATATATTGACAAGCCATGCAACATTTTAAATGAAGATAAAAATCAGGAGACTCGTAAAGAGTGTATTAAGGATACTCGCTATTTTGCAATAGAAACTGCCCTAGGTTATGGCAAGGTGAGTGTGAAAACAATCCCTAATGCTCTTATAACCATTGCAAACAAACTTTACTGTTTGTAGGTGATCAAAAAGATGGCAGCTGAAGAAGAACTTCTAAAGGAATCTCTTAAAAAAGTCTTCAAATGTCCACGGTGCCCATTTTGGGCAACAACTGCATCCCGATTTCATATTCACGTTGTTGGACATCTTAATAAAAAGCCTTTCAAGTGTTCGCTATGCGCGTATCGTTCCAACTGGCGGTGGGACATCACGAAACACATCCGCATCAGGACTATTCGGTCGAGTTGTCATAAAAATGCGCGAGTTGTAATGAATAGCGAAGCGGGGCGTATAGACTATGCCAAGTACAACCGGTACAGTAGTTTGGTAAAAATAATAGACGAGGATGCTGCAGCGGAACTTACTAAACCTTGCGAGGTAATAAAAAGCCATGTGGATGCACATGCACACCCAGTTCTGCCCAATGATACTTTACAGTGCGATAATAAGCGGGGCTCAAATATTGCTACACCAGAAAGCCATCTCGAGGCTGTAGCAGAGCACAAGGATAGCACTTCTCACTTGACTGAGCGCAATGGTGCTGAAAAAGAAATGGATTTGAAGTCACAAATTTCTACTACAAGGTAAACTGGTGACAATTGCCCTTTTACGAAATGAAATGAGTTTCTACTTATAGACATTCGAAAGGCAGCTTAGCCCTATCTCAAGAGACAATCAACAGCGGGAACACTCAGCTGGGCTATTCGTTTAATTCGAGTGAAGACAATCAAACTGTCCAGAGTTCGGAGACGATTTACACCAATCAATCCCGAAAATCGGAGATCAACAACAATACCCTCCCTAACGGTCTTATTCAGCAGGAAACACTGTCTAAGGGAATTGTTGAGCCAATGCAGTCGGGAAAAGATACTTCTCAAAAGGAGGGCGATACAAATGCTTGCCCCCCAACTACTGCAACGTGTGCCATTATTACAACTGAGAAAGTACCGCCACCCTTTCGCTGCGGCCACTGCCACCAAGTATCAAACTGGAAGCATGTCATTCAGGTAAAAAAAAAAACGTAACTGACGGCCGTATTTCGTACATGTCGGTAGACGGAAATACCTTCAAAAAAGTATTTTTTAGTACTTAAACTCCTTTCTCACTCTACAGCGACATTGCCGCTTGAAGCATTCTGGCTACCTACGAATTGAGGCTTTCGATCGCAGCAGTGATCGATGCAACCCCGTCTACCGTCCTTTCGAGATTAACAGCAACAGAATTTCAAATTACTTACCGGCTTCATCAGCCAATGAACTGAGCGACAGCAAACATGACAATCATTCTCAAGATTCGTTTCATTCATCCTCTGATCCAGAATCGAAGACAAACAACCTTGGAATATCGCGACTACCATCAGCAAGCAAACACTTCCGATGCCCATCCTGCCCCTACGTATCAAAAACCAGAAATAAATTTCATCTCCATCTGAGTACACACAATGCTACGACTGTTACTCAGCCAGATCCCTTTGAGAATAACACATCATCTACAGACAATAGGCCGGTAAATAATCCCACCTCTGAGGATACCGCCAGTGCACTGAAAAAATGTCCATACTGTCCGTTTCAAAGTGCCCATGTTAAGTCATTCCAGCACCATTTAAAATGCCATACTTGCGAGCCAAATAGCAATGCGAAACACAGTTGCGAACATTGTGACTTTAGTTCATCTTCCGAGGACATCATTAAGGAGCACGTGAAAATTCATTTTGCTGGGAATGACAGCAGTACGTCAGTGACCTCATTTACCTCCTATGACAAGCTTGAGCTGATTGTCACTGCATGCAATGGGACGGACGATGCGGATAGACCCACAAGCACAGTTATTGACTTCAAAAGTGATGGCAATACGGAGAAGGAGAAAATGTCATCGCCAAGTCAGAAAACTATTTTGGTAAATACCAAAACTGGCCAAATTATCAAGAGAGGTCAATAATTTCAAATTTGTTGGTTTAATTTATATCCCATATCGTTATTTTATTGTTCTTTTCGCTGGTTTACTTCTTGTTCCTATATTTCATTTTAAAAATAATAAAAAAAAATTATTTTGCTTCGAGTACATCAGAATAAGACCTCTTTTTTTGCTTTTTTGTCTGAGATTCCCAGGTGATACGCGTAAAATGGTTAACGTCTCGGTTTCGGCGAATGTCGATGCACACAAATGACGGAGTAATAGCCAAAAACCACGCGAAAAGATAAAATACAAATAAAAGAATTTTTGCGTTGATGATCAAAAAAGTATTGTGGGTTGTGCCAGCGAATTAGGTCTAGTAAAAAAGGCACGTCAATGATACGGCGGGGACGGCGTGGTATACGCATTATGTGATATTTACGTAGATATTCCTGTTACATTTCATTTGTGTTGTTTTTTTTAGAAACCTATTGTTTATTTGTACTGATTTTATTTTCTCTATTTAAACACTAAAATATTGTGGTAAATCAGGCACTTAGTGAATCAGGCACTTAGTGAATCAGACACTTAGGAATTGTGGTGAATCAGGCACTTAGGAATTGTGGTGAATGGGGCACCTGGTAACCCTCCATGTTCCACTTCCAATTGGAGACTGGAATCTCTCAAGTTAGTTAATTCTAGAACCATCTAGAGAAGATATGGAATATACATCTGGAATATATCTACTTCTGGAATATTCGCTGATAGGTGGCAGCGCGGATATAAAAGGGGTGCGTTGACAACAGAGATGTACAGTTGATTTTTAGCACGCGATTGTTAAGTTCGAAAGAGTAATCGGTTGTGAGATAAATAAGTGTAAAGTAATACAGTGAATAAAGCGATTGGATTGAAACGTTTAAGAATTGATTTAAGTGATATTGTCGTGGTACTAAATAAGTGAATAAGTAGAAAGTGTAAATAAAGTGATTTTATTGGCAAAGTTAAACAGAATAGTGTTTTATCTTTTCGAATCCCAGCCAGAATGTAACAATATAATTAGTCCAGATTTCATAGCCCAGATTATAATCTCTATAAAGAAAAACTACTGGAATGTGTCTATTTAGCCAGAAAGACGTTTCAATTGGAAGAATAAAACTTCAAACGTTTCCTATTAATTCACTTTATTGCAACATTAATTTAATTTACATAAATTTGTTTGACTTTTTTTTTTTCTTTTTCGTTTTTAAATATGTTTATACATTTCTGTTTTGTAACTACACATCTGTGTAATTATTCCTTCTTTCATATTTAGCATACAAAATGGTTAAATTGTACACGCTTTGTTTCTTGTACCTATATGCGCGCATCTGTTTAGTTATTTTTTTTATCGATTTATTTTTCATATTCAACAAATATTTGGCATTTAATGCTTTGGTAAAAATATCTAATTTATTTATACGTTAATATATTGTTTCTGTTTTTTTTTATCAAAATGAAATGAGATATTCCCTTACATTGTTGTTTCATTCACTTATAAGCTACTTTGTTACATTTTTTAACTTTATTTAATAAAATTTATTTCTTTTGTTTTTCTATTTAGTTTTTGTTTAAAAATAGTTTAAATGTATATATTCGAATGTCTGTAGAATTATGTATGTATGTTGTATATATATCTTTTGTTTTTGTATAATATATATATGTATTTAATTTTTTTTTAATTTTTGTATATAAATTAGGTTCTTTTTTTAGTTTGATTTTTAACTCACGGTTTACGATTTGTTTTGTTTTTTATTGTTTGACAATTTACTAGCTAAAAAAATATACGTATTGGCTTGTTTTTTGTATGTACTTTTTTAAATTGTATTTAAATTTAGAACCGTTCTTTTGCTTTGTTGTAAATTTTCAATTTAATGTTTTTAATTTTCTTCGGTTTTTAGTTAAATCTAACTTGTTAATATTTATCTAAACGAAATTTATTTTCTAAGGATAAGGAGATACGCTTTTTGCTTTTATTTTTATATGACGAACAGTAAGACCCTATACAAATAAACAAAATGCTGCACCAAATACCTAAAGTAACAATTAATTAACGGAACGCTTAAAATAGACTATGTATGTGGAGAAATCTACACTATGATGGAAGTTTTTTGTTTTGCAGAAAGAATAAAGTAACCGCAATGATTTGTGCAACCAAATTTAAGTTGATTTGTTTGCGTGGAAAACAGAAGCAAAAGTACAGCAGGTGGTTTCATAGAAATTGGTTTTAGTGTCGTTTTCATTAGAGGTGCAATGGAAACTAGAGAGGTACGCGAAGAGTGATTGTTGAATGGAAAACGAGGGAATTGATAGAGAACGACAGCAGCATTGAATTCGGTAATGAAGATAATCTTTATGGCGCCCAACAGAAGACCGTAATGTCAATGAGAAAAAAAGTGTAATTTCTGAAGCTATTCTTCAAATTTAGAATTTTTGAACCATATTTAACAAGCATTCGCTCTCTAAACGCTATAATAGTGTTGTAATAGGAAACTGCGGTACATTTGAAAGGTTTTTATTTGAATATAAGAGCAATTTGTAAAATTTTCGGAGCCCCTATTCTAACTAAAAAGGCCTAAAATAGCAAAAAATTGTTCCAGGCTCTCGAAAAAAGTGTCAAATTGCAACTTTAGTCGCACGACGGTCACAAAATTTCACTACAGCGCAATAGTGCGACGCGAGTGGATGCTAAACCCTTTTATTATTTGCCGTAGATTGGCGACTGAGTGTGCACAAGATCGTCCCTATCAGAGCGATGATTAAACTGATTGTTAGCCTACTAGCTTTCTATGTTTGTGTACGATTTACAGAAGTCGAAAAAAACGTAATTAAGGTCTGTCTATATTTTTTGAAGCGATTGTAAGTCACCCAACTGTATCGGCGAGTGCTTGCTCTACAAATGTTACCAGATAAATTGAAATAAATTTATACATAGCAACGATGGATATAGGATCCGATCTTCCGTAAAAAAAACGGTCTTGTAAGAATAAACGACATAGCAAATAGTATGGTAAAACTGGTGCTATCGGATATTTCAGCTGCAAAGCGGTGTCCCGCTGTAAATTTCCACAACATTTTTCTTTTTTTCTTTTCAATGCATTCGCCCTTCACATTAATTTTGCGAAGGAATCAATTCGCCTGACTTAGAAAAGGTTCGCAGCGGGAGATAAACTTGGTAGGATTGAAGAAAGTCTCGGTCATAACCATAACAATGGTGATCTAGCTTGATAATAGCTTCTACATGGAACGGGTCGCAAACGACTGTTGATTTCTCTATTCAAAGCCTGCTGCCACAATAACATCTGACTAGTCGACTACTGCTGTCCTAAGCTATTCATTTTTGGATTCGACTGAAGTGATGACAAAAAAACACTAAAAGTCTATACGAACGCACCACCCTACTCTCACACAAACGTTTTCTTCTCATAAAGCGAACTTTTAATATCCTACAAAAATCGGTCCTTCGAGCGGCATATCATATCTGCCTATGTTGTGGGTGTGTTTTTTTGTTTCAAAATGCTATTGGTGTTAACTTAAATCCTAATATTCAACTAACAACTTATAAACTAATTAAGAAACAAAAATACGAATAGACATAACCTACAATTTGGTGCCTTTTCTCCTGATTAGTAACAAAGTGACGAAAAACAATATTAAAAAAAAGATTAAATAAAAATAATAATTATTTCCTAAACGGTTAATATAGGTAATAACAAATAATATATATAGAATAAAATATTCTGTGATTTTTCTCTTTCATAACAATTAACAAATAAACAGAACGAAAATAATAATAGTATGTATGTATATACGCTTAAATTAACATGTTAGTCACATTTTTTGTTTTGTAATTTTCCATTTTAAATACATTGTTTTAAATTTAATTTATCTAAATTTGTTTACGTTTCGTATTTAGTTTATATAAATATGGCCCCGCTATTCCACAAAGTGTAAGGTATGTATATACTTTTTCTTTTCATTTATATAAGTTGTATTTACTTTTAACAGACTATTTACTATAGACTATTTTGTTTTACTACATTTTGCGTGTAGAAAAGAACATTTATTAACGAAAACTTTTAAATATAATTAAAATATTTATTCAACAAAGAATAAGAAGAACAACTAAAATAAAACAAACAACATAACATCATGACCAGAGGTGCGAAGAGACCTCTTGTATCATTTCTTAGAATCTATTTTAACGCACGAAAACAATTCAGTGTTAAAAAAAATATATATATATATTTAAAAGAAAACACTAATTCCTCCTGATGACCTGACCAGTTTTGGGATTCACTAAAATAGTTTTATGGCTTGACGGTGGTGGTGGTGGTGGTGGTGGTGGCGGTGGCGATGATTTCTCCTCCCCATTATGTGCACTCGAACGACTACTGCGGCGGAGATCCGGGGCAGTACTGTCTTTGTTTGTATTTTCAGCGCTTTTAGAATCACAGTTAAAGCTGATAGGTTTGGGTGCTTCGCCCTTTTTCGCTGCCTCATCATCGGTGACGATCAACTCTAGGTTGTCATAGGACGTGAAGAAGGCGACGGATTTTCGACTCTCCATCGCCTCGAAATGGACGCTTACATGTTCGGCCAGATGGGCCTCGGTGCTTGTACTAAAGTCGCAATGTTCGCAGGTGTGCTTATCAGGCTGGTTGGACACGCAAATGTGATGCTGTTGGTGCTGCTTGAAAGTGCCACCACAGGCAGACTGGAACGGACAATGGGCGCACTTTTCCAGTTCTCCGATTTCACTGACCGAGCTTGAGCAAGGTGAGGCCGATAAAGCGGGCGAGGGCGATTCCTTAACAGAGCCTGTTTCAAGCTGTTTCTTCAGCAGTGAGCCATCACCCTCAAAGGATGACTGATCCCTGGTGGTGTCTTCTGCCACAACCCAGACGCTTGCACCCGTTTTGGGTAGAGTGATCTGTTGCATTTTCCGAGCGGGATACTCTGTATCTTCCTTAGCACTTTTGGCAATTTGCTCTGTCTTTTCTTGGTGCGCGATGGTGTGGACAAACGAGTGCGAGAGCAGAATAGCCTCCTGTCTCGTAGAGTAATCACAAGCTTCGCACTTAAAGTCCAAGCTCGCGCCATGCGCCCTCAAATGCAGTTGCAGCTCCTTAAGGCTGTTCACAAACCTCGACGGGCACTTGGGACAGTACGAGATGACTTTTGCCGTCACTTCGTCATCGTCACTGTCCAGCGATTGCTTGGAACGAAGATCAATGGCTGCAGGTGGGTCATGTATAAACTGTCCGCCGCTCTCGTGCATCGCCTTCACATGGTTGCTCAAATGCTGCTTCTTGGTGCAAACATACGAGCACAGATTACACTCGTATTGTGTGGGCTTGTGCAGGGATATGTGGTAGTTCATTTGCGATTTACTCTCCGAGATGTACGGACACGAAGGACACTTTTGTTGTTTGCACTTGTTCGAGGGTGAGTTGTTGTACGAAGATGTATTTGAATCGACCGGTATTCGAGCGACTTCAATGTGATTCAGCAAGAGTTCGTATCTGTACTTTTGTTCAGGTTTAGTCGACGAATCACCCTGTGAGTGGCTGTCGTCTTTGCTAAGTACATTACTGCTATTGTTTTGCTGATGCTGCTGATGGGTGCCTTTCAAGCCGCCCAAAATGTAATTATCGGCTGATGGACCCAATACGTGCATTGATTGGCCGTTGCCACTGAGTCCGAGGGGCCGATAAACAGGCGCATCGCTGTTACGATCGAGAGTCTCGATACGAATGTCGCCAGCGTGTTTTAAACGGCAATGACGCTGTAAAATTTTACAAAACATTAATTTAAGGAATTGAATTTAAGTTGCAAGAGTTATGCTTAACGAAAGTTAGAAGAAAGTTGGAAGAAAATGTGTTAGGGGTGGACGTTCATTTCGTTACCTGTCAAAATGCGTGGCGTGAAATTGGGCGCATATTCTGCCATATGAACGTCCAAATTCAAGCAAACTGATTTTCCCGATAACGAAATGAACGAGATGAAGGAGAAGGTAGACAAATCTAGGGGAACCTTTCCACAAACATTTAAAATGAGCTTATAACAAATAGAATGAGCTTGTGTTGTAACAAATAAAAGCAAATTCAATGAAAGACAAGTTTTTTTTTTCTGTCTATGAATAACAAAGCTATAACCGTTTAAACCGCTTAAAATGATTGCGTTACTGTTTCCAACATAAAATGATATTTTTTCTTATACCAGAAATCTACAACATTTAACATAAAATTATATGAAGAACCATGAACCAGAAACCACCCACACCGACCGATAAAATGTGAATATCAAAGCGAAATGTAAATGAATATAAAATACGCAATTAAGGTATAATCTTTACTCACACGGACCAAATAGACATAATGTTTGGGTTTGAAATAAAAAATATAGTGTTTTACTGTATGTGTTTGAACTGATTTCTCATTTGGGACAATGCACGAAGTTAGCTATTCGGAAGAAAGAAACGGGTACACAACAGGTTCTGCTTAAGCTTGGACGAACGAAGGAGTACACGCGGCTAACTCAGCTAACTCAGCGATAAAATATTTAAAAATGTCAAAAATTAAGATAAATATATATATGAAGGGACTTGATAATTTGTTTAAAAATTGTGTATAAGGTTGTACTGTATGTATTTTGTCAGTGTATCTGAATTAGAGGGACAGGTTTTTTGCTGATAGGTTTTAGCAGCGAAATTTTACATATAAAATTGAGACACACAAAATATTTATGTATTTTTCAGATTTCAGAGCACTTTTGCGAATCTACATAATTTTCTCAGATTTACCAACACAAATATGCGTTTGAGTTTGACAACAACTGGTGGAGTTTATTTATGGCGAGAGAGTTGTCCGGAAATTCAGAATTGCTCTTTTCATTTTGCACGCATAATTGCATATTTTGGGATCACATAGCTCAAATTTTGGGGCAATTTTTTAAAAATATTCCGGACACTTCTGTAGTGTTAAGAATTGAACTGGAATTGCACTTTTTTTTCAATGAAAAATTGAAAACACAGAAAGAGCTTCGCGAAGTTCTTCTACTGTAAAGAAAGGCATTGTCTCGGGTGAATCTATTTTCGTAAAATATTTATGCATTTAGAAATCTATCGGGTGCAAATTTCGAATGTTTTAATATAAAATTTAACCATTGAATGGAAAAAGTTTTGAAAAGTATTGAAGGCTACACATATTCGAATCGCACGAATATCAACACAAAAAAGAGCAACTGACGTTTTTATGTTCGAGTAGACATACGAAATCTGAATCTGAAAGCGAATCTGAAGAAGCCCAATCGTATTCCACATTAGTGTGAAGGTTAAAAATGATTATTAGTAGGACACTGGGCCAGAAGCAGCCAATTAAAATGAGTCACAAGCCACAGCTAACGTTAAAAACGCGGTTGGGTCGTTTCAAAAACGGGTAGCAAAGTAGTAGTAGTTTACGTGTCTGAAAAGTTTATGCTGATCATGTAACTTGTAAGACGATTAATGGAAATATGATGATAGTGGGTGCCGAGAGCGAGTCAACTTCACGCAATCTTAAGAAGCATCACCAGTTGCTAGCTTTCAGCCACTTGTTAGTTGTAAGTACTGCTGCCAGTAGAGTCCAAAAATGTGGATGTCTGTGCATTGATTATGCGAAAGTTGTCCAGTGTCCAAATATCAAAGTGTATAGTAGCGAAAGGCTATTTGCGATAAACGACATTAATCTCACTGCCAATGTCAGTGATCTCCGTGAGTCTTAACTTGAAACAGGAAAAAAAAAAAAAAAAAAAAAAACACTTGTCTTACCTCACCCTCTTCAGACACACTGACTTGAATACAAAATCATAAATCTAGAAATTCATCATCTAATGTTAGTATATTGTGTTATAATGTCCATTTTAGTGTGCATTTCTTATACCAAAATACCTGAATGACATGCTTCCAATTTGATACTTGATGGCAATGACCACAACGAAAGGGTGATGGTTCTCTCCTTTCGTTGCTATCGTTACTAAAGTTAGAACTTGTTGTTACACCCAATACCACCGTAGTAGAATTACTAGCACCACCCATGAATGATGAAGTGCCACCCGCTGTGGCAGGAGCATTTGCTGTAGGAGGAGTATTAGATGGAGTTGGTGCACCACTGGCCATAGAACTACTAGATATCACCATCGCAGGCGGAGGTGATGTTACACCACCACACGCCGACGCAGAACCACCAACAACAATTGAAGAACTTGCCTCATCAGCTATCTCACCGTGCTCAATGGTGGTGCCAGCAGCTTGTATAGCTGCCAACGCTTTTGGTGAGATAGCCTGCTGTAGAGCACTGGCTCCTGGCGATAGAATGGAATGTTGACTGTTACTATTAGGTGATTTTTGTTGATCCTGCAATAGTTGTTTCTGTGAAAGGCACATGGCGGCAGCCAAAACCTTGTTCATGTTGTAAAGGTTCGTCGAGTTGACAGCCACCTGTAGGGGTGTACTATGATTGGACTTGGATGGCGACGGGAAGCACATAAGTGAGTCTTGATAGTGGACTTTGACATGAGCCAGTACTGCATCACGATTGGCATGCCTAGAAGATAACACAAAAACAAATTATTTGAAAACAGGTCTCCGACGAGCTTCAAAGCTTACCTAAAGTGACACTTGCGGCACTTGTAGAATGTCTTCTTTTCGAGCCCGTCTTGTTTGACATCGGTTATGAGGTCATCACTGGGCTTGATTAGAGGTGGCGGACTACGTTTGATTCCCGCCGCTGCAGCTGCGACAACTGCTTGCTCCTGTTGTTCCTTTTGCTGGGCAATGGCCGCATTCACGACCGACGCCAAGAAGGGCAGACGCATGAAACCGTTTGTATCAACACCCGAGTCGGGGGTGTCGTTCTTTTGCATTTGATGGTCACGCGACGAATCACCGTCCTGAGAGTGATTACTCTTCAGACCATTGGGCAGTCCGGACTCCGATGTCGCTTTATTGAAATTGTTTAGGAAGGCCAGTGACGCCACCTGATTTGGTGTCATTTCTCCGGATTTCATCAGCTTCGGGTCGCCGTCCTCGTCGGTGACCTTCATCAAAGTGATGTACTTGTTGTACTTAGTGTAGTTGCGGCGGCCCGTCTCATCATTCATTAGCACCCGGGCGTTCTTGTGATTCGGATCGCGAATGGTCTTTAGCCGAATGTGCTTTGTGATGTCCCAACGCCAATTGGAACGATAGGAACACAGCGAACACTCAAAGGGCTTCTTGTTCAGATGGCCAACGATGTGCACGTGGAAACGAGATGCCGTCGATGCCCAGAACGAGCAGTGGGGGCATTTGTAAACTTTTTTCAACGACGAATTGGCGGCTTCCTCCTCTGGTGTCATCTTTTTGGTTACCTATAAATATTGAAAGTTTCAAATTTCATTGGAAATGCTCGGTGCGAGGTTATTGGCAAAGGCGATTGTAGTATGCTGCATAGATGGAGATGGAGTTCTAAATGCGGGACGTAAGCTCATTTGCTTCGTTTGACAGATTACAACAACTCACTGGAAGACATTTAATTTTGCAATGTTTCGTTAGAGTTTTTCACTCTCTCGCTTGGTTTCTTCTTAACAATTTTTGGGAATAGAATTCAGTAGCATTTTCAGGTCGCAAAAGGTATTAGCGAGAAAAAAAAAACTGAAACCGTCTGAATATTGAGTCGAATGAAGTGAATAGATATTGGGGGTACGCTTTATTCAGTCGTACGTGAAACCACATGGGAAATGGGGGTGATTATTTTGTTCGACCATTTAAGCGACGTTTCGGCTTTAATGCGTTAGCAGGGTTGACAAAAATTGCTAGAGAATGTTTGATGTCACTTGTTATTCAAAATCGATTTAAGGTTTTCCACGCCTCATCTTGTCATGTGACATTCTGCAAACAAGAAAGGCCCATTGTTTAAAACATGCCCCCAACTGTCGGTGACTTGCTAGCTATTGTTTAATAAAGCAAACAATTCAATGAAAAAACACGAAAGATGCCAGCTGATAAAATAAAATGTAAAACAAAAATTAAAATTCTATTTTTCTCGAACAAAGTTCACTCACCTCACCGTAACCCGGCGCCGTTTCCACTCCGTAATAGCTGTTGTCCTCGTTCTTTCCACCATTGCTGCTGCCACCAGAACCACTGCCATTGCCACCGCTACCACTTCCACCACCGTTCAGCAGCATCACACTCTTCGCATCCAGATTACCATTCACATCGCTTTTGCTGCTGCTGCCATTTCCATTAGCACCATCTGCATTGCCACCCATGCCCGGCATCTTATTCCACACAAACACTCGATTCTCCATCGGATGCTTGCTCATATCCTCTGACCCAGCACCGTCGTCGTCGTGTTCCTGTCGCCCACTACTACCACCCGACATTGACATCGAATCAAAGGAGTCATTCTGACAACGGCCGGCGTCTGAACAGTTCTTCAGATGATTCAGCAGATCCGCACTGGATTTGCACCGATGGCGACAGTATTGACATCGCGTTGACCCACTACAGTTCACTGTGAGGTTAATTGGCGATATGCTGGAATGTTTCTCCTCGTCCGAGTAACTACACGATTTCCTATGAATGATTGACTCGGACAGGCACTTGGACACGTGGCCACAGTTACAGGTGAGATTCTCATTGCGGGCGGACTCGTCGGCGAACGACTTCTTCAGTTCGTCGAAAAACGACGAATTGGGCGCTTTACGTTTACTCGCCGCCGAATGATTGGACGAGGGCGACAGCTGGGCCGCATCGGCTTTATCCATTTGCATAATGATCTCGGGTATTTGATTTTCAGCAAAGTACAGAGCGGCGATGTCTTTTAAGGAGTTCCTCGACGAGGCGAGGTCCTTGGAAAGGTTCAGCGCGTTGTTGGCCGATTGGATGGGAATTAGATTTGGCACTGGTCGGACAGATTTCTTTTGATGCTGGCTGCCTGCATCGGAACCGCCTCCCTTCTGGGATAAGTCCGTTGGCTGCTCTTCGTCATCGTCATCATCGTCGGGCAGCTCGTATTTACACTTCTTGCCGTAGTTTTCGTCAAAGTCGTCGATGTTGTTGTTGTTATTGTTGAACTGATCATCGGGATCACCAGGATCGCTGAGATAATCGTCTGAGATATCGGTGCCACCGACTTTATTGCGACGCCGGGCCAGACTCATGCCAGCGGCGTGGCCCACAGGTGGTACATGGTGATTCATTTCATGGACCGTCAGGCTCTGCTTGATGTCGGCAGTGAAGTCACACGCCGCACATTTGAACGGTCCGGCGCCACCATGGTTCTTCATGTGCCGATCGAGGTTCCACTTGTACGGTGTCCGAAAGTCGCATGTTACACACTTGATCATCGGCATGGAGTGGTACTTGACGTGCTTGCTGAAGCGGGCCTTTATGTGCGTCACATACGTGCACTTGTCGCATCGGAAGAATTTAGTCCTGCAATGCTCCTCCTGCTCGTGGTCCACCAACTGTGCCCGGTAAAGCGTGGTGAAATCACAAAGGCTGCACTTCAGAAGGCGGTTCTGTGGCGCATCTTCCAGCGTTATTGACGGTGACTCCACTTTTGGCATCGGAAATTGCAGCAATGCCTGTTGCTGCTGTTGCTGCTTCTGGTGTTGGTACTCCTGTTGCTCCAACTGCTGCTGTATCTGCTGTTGTACTTGCTTCTGTTGCTGTTCCAACTGCTGCTGTAGTTGGTGCTGTAAATTTGATGGCAGCATCATACCATTCTCAACATGATCGTTCTTTCGCTTGCGTACCGCATCGCGGTTTATATTACGCTTTCTCGATTGACCATGATTGCCGGCGATTCCCTCTGTGGAACCATGAACCATCTTCATGTGCCGCACGAGCTTCTGGTAGTGACGCGACGCGTACAAGCACAGCTTGCACTTATTGATGACGATTTTCTCGCCATGGACATCGCGCAAATGCGTCAGGTGATAGCGGGGATTTTGGGTGAAATACGTGCAATAGCTGCAAGAGTAGTTCCTTTTGATTTTACACTGCGGCAGACCTTCGTCTTTTAAATGTTCTGCTGTGCTTTGCATGTCACTGTCACGCATGTGATGCGACTGCTGCTGACTCTGGAAGGCGGCCGGTGACGGGTTGTTTACCACATTGCCGGTTTCTTGGTCGAGATAGATTTGGTTGCCACTAACTACACTGCGTACGATGAGGGTGTCACCCGAACGCTGGACCATGGATGGGACGTCCATGTTCGGTGGGAGTTTAGTTCGTCTTCTCTTGAGGAGAGATGCGTCTACGAATCAGTATGATTCAGTTGTCTGAAAATAAAATAAAGTAAAATGAGAACCGGAATATGAGCCAAAGAAACGCTGACCTCCTTTCCGGAGAATGTTTTCAGTTGTAATAATAAAAATCAAATAGTTTCTTTGAAAATAAGCGAAGACTGTGTTTGAAATTTTCCAGCCAAGTAGCTTTGATTGGTAGAAACAAAGTTGATTCTTGATTCCCTCAAGAAGGGCTGGCAGTTTGCAGTTATTTAGGTAGGTATTTGAAAGATAGGAAGGTTGTGGTTTGTGGATTAGTATAAGAGAGGACTAAAGAAGACCGATAGTTGTGACGAGTTTCAACTTGTAAGGCAGTTGCTCCACCGATAAACGATGACAACAAATGCATGTGGTTTGATTTACAAATTCGCAACAATTTTATCAGCGATAACCAATTTGAAAGTTGACAAATGATTTGTGTTCCTTTTTTCTTGCCATTTCCTCCTGACATGAGTAAACTTATGTTTGCCCTTTCACCACTTGTAAATGATTTGTTTTTTATATTAGCCAATAGGGATCGAACTAGTCGGTTAAAAATCAAACACTCTAACCACTTCACCATGAGCACCACCGTTTAATCAGCTTTCAATGTCGCATACCTACATTTTAAAACAACAGGCCTACTGCTCCCGCAATTTTATCTAAAATAATATGTACCTACGTAATAAAAAATAAATAACCCCCCAAATCACCCCTAAAGGACTCTACTAATTCACTTAAACGTTTCCTCGTTGTCCCCAAATGTAAACGTAATAACTTTACGTTCTGTTACAATTTATTAAACCCCACGTCTGTTTCTGGCGACAAACTTAACTGCCAATTTGATGACCTCTCTCCCATGCCCTGAGCAACAGAGAATGACGCCATTAAGACAGAGGGTAAAACCGTTAAGAACGCAGAAGAATGGTATAAAAACATCAAAACGCATTACTCCCAGATGGATGACCTAGAAAGTTCATTACCCGCGTGAATAGGCATGGCTTACTCCTTGGAACGCTGCTCTTTACATACAGGATAGAGCTTAGTGTATGAAAGTCATTTATCCTTGCAAGTAGTGTTCCTTAAACATCGATAGTCTATCGATAGTATCGATAGTTTTTTACTATCGATACTATCGATTGTTCAAAAAAACTATCGATACTATCGAAACGCATTATATGAGGACATATTCAAAGCAAACGTAAAAGTACTGATAAAAGATAAAACCGGTGAAACATGTACGTAAAAGAAGTACTTCGTTTCCACTGACAAAGGATAGGCGATTGGGCAAAAACTCAGTCGTATAACTGCTGTAGGTAAGAAAACGTGAAGCTACCATCTCTTTCTTACTTATTAAAAAATGTAGCGCCTTTACACTCACAAAAATTTCGGTTATTCATACGTCAAAATTAGATACTTCCGTAATAGGAGTACTACTTTTCTACGTATAAAAATAGGCGCCTTTAAGTAAAGTTAAGATTAGACTGTATGCCAAGTGGTCATAAAATGCCAATTTCTGACAGTTCTCCTGTCAAAAAATGGTCATACCATCGGCCCTAGCGAGGTGTCCGTCGGAACGGAAAATTCTCCGATTTTATAGGTACGATTCGGAGGATTTTTGCTGCGAGGTTTTCTTCGAAACAACTGTTCGGAGAATTGTTCCGTCTTTTTGTAACGCATATTGAATTACGTTGAAGTGCGATGAAGTCCATTTTATTGATAAATTTTTGACAGCTAGGTTTCTCGAATGGAATTTGAGCCTCCGAAAGAGTATGCGTTGCGGAGAATTATCCGCTCCGAAGCATACCTCGCTAGGACCGAATGTAATGGACTTGGGCATATCTCATAATGCTCTAATGACCTAAATGCCACATATAACCAGGCTGATTTTGACAGATAAAAATGCCCAAATAGCATATAGTGTAATCGGACAATAGGCACGAATGCCAGCATAAAGCCCTATATGCCCATATGCACTTTATTGAAATTTTGTTATGGCATTGCTGGCATTTTTAATGGAACAAGAATTATTTTGTTGTCATCGGCGTTCATTTCGTTCTCTTTTTTTGTGGAACCCTACTACAACTTTTGGTAATAAATAAAAAATGCCTTAAATGACCTTATTGCTAATTTTGATCTCTAATATACAAATTTGATAATCCTGACATTTTGGTCATTTGAGAGCTAATCTGGTTATTTGCTTGGCATTCATATATGCGTGATTGGCATGCAGTCTTATCATAACTTCAACAATAATAAAATATAAATGCGAGTCCTTTTAAAACATTTCTTGACCACAGCTGCTTCGGTATACCAATAAAATATGTTTGTTTTTAAATGTTTTTTATATAATAAATTATGGACAAATTTAAACCCCGTCCTTAGAAAATCGTAAGCATATAAAACTATCGATACTATCGATAGTTTTATTCCGAAACTATCGATACTATCGAAATGTAAAACTATCGATGTTTAAGGAACACTACTTGCAAGGACGCGACGCACACAGCTAACCAGATTCAAAGGTTATATAGGTATACGCAGCCCTATGTGACGGAAAATTTTAGCTGATTGCCTGACTTCGATGTTCGTCAGATCGTTTTTTCAGATGCTCACATATGCTCGCATAGTGGCGCGATTTCGCTGCTGATGGTAAAGTTCTCCCGAGGGACTCTTTCCGACTTGAAGCCACACAATTTTAACACATCACTGGGACTCCCAGGACACCGAATGGTATAGTGGAAAATTTAATGTTTCTTGAACTACATAAATAACGTATCCTAGGCGTGGAGTGGAGTTTATTATTCAACAGTCAACTTTGGACGTTAAGCATCCCCCCACTCCCCCATTCACAGGTGCAATTGCACTAATTTATCGAAACCAAACTTCCAACGCAATAGCCCCAAAAAAAAAAAAACACGCATCAAATTAAATATTTAACTGTGGATATTGCATGCGGTACAAAAAACAAAACCCAACAAAGTGAAGTAGTTTTGTTATGCATTTATTTATTTCACACCGACAGCTAGAGTTCACCACCTTACCTTACATCATCAAGGACTCACTGAGGTGAACACACAGTAATTAAGTAACTTCGTAGGTGAACAAGTGATGCCGGAGGATGGGTACCACCTGGTCAAGGTAAACTGACAGCAACAAAACATACAACCGTTATAGGTGAAAAAGGAAGCCAACAAAATGAGGATAACAAGAAAGCTTTCGTCACACTAAACTAAGCGATTTAAGCGAAAAACGAAAGCTAACGAAATTAATCCTTGGTTGATGCTTGCATTTATTTGCTCTTCGTTAGTTGTGTTGAAGGTAACCAACCATCCATGCAGAGATTTTCTCCTTACAGAGACCACGGCTTGAGGGAGAAGTTTTTTGCCAAACATATGTTAGCTGAGCAGAAGGGTTAAAAGGGTTAACGACAAACTGTCGAAATAAAAACAAGCACGTTGTCTCAAAACATGATGAAGTGTTCTTTAGAGCGTGCAGTTGTCGTTCACCCTCACACTGATTTGTAGCGAAAGATGTTCTTCTGTTCGTGCTTTTTTGATAGACTGTGTGTTGTGACCAGAGTTGCCATACTTTAGAGAGAACAACATTTTAATCAGCATTTGGCGGTACAAAATATTTTTTGGTGTCATAAAAAATGGGTATTCACAACGCGTGTGAGTTGAAAAATCTCATATAAGTGAAATTAAGGAAAATTCCTCTTTTGCTAAAACTGTTTCAATATGTAATTGAGGAGTAGGTACAAGCAGTTGTGATTGTTTTGAACCACAATGGAGTAGTAGACTAGAAATGTCTATAAAACTCGGCGGTTTATTGTAATCGGGAGGCCATCTAGTGGTTTATTTTTAAAGCCTGGGTTATTCTGACACTGACCGCTGTTTCCTGCTCGAAATATTGACAAAATGTTAGTATCATACCTCCGCGGAACTAAATGAGTCACTTTACGCTTAAACAACGTTGGGAAATATTGTTTTTTCAAAAACTGAGTGCTGTGTACCCCAAAGAGTGCGTTTTTTGAAAATAAGTTTTGGCCGAAATCAAGCAACCACCGCGCCTGCTGTACGCAAGTTTGTGCAAAAAAGTTCGTGAGGCTGGTATGCTAGTGTACGCACAGACGAGAATGTGGCTACTGTAGCCGAGAGTGTGAGACTCAATTTCTTCTTCGAAAATGAGGCTGGGATAAACGTTTCGAACAACGGCGGGCATTACAGAGGCAAGTTAAACAAATTTTTTTTTTAACTGCAATTGAAGACATGGATTTGGACGACCTCTGGTTCATGCAGGATGGCGCGCCATGACACACAGCCCATGCCACAATCGATCTTTTGCGCACCGAATTCCCAAATCTTGTCGGAACTGCGATTTGACCCCTTTGGACTTTTTTTTTGTGCGGAACCGTGAAGGACCGATATTATGCCATCAATCTGGAAACGATTTAAGCACTTAAGGCCAATATCATCCAAGCAATCCGTGACCTACAATCGGAAACCATCAACAAGGTCTTGGAAAATAACAGAATACGCTACTGCGAAGCAAGCCGAGGCAGCCACTTGAACGACGTTATCATAATTAATGGGAATGTTTGCTCTTCCGGGTCAATATTTCTATTTCTAAAGTTTCTTGGGGACAATTCTGCAGCGCACATCCTCTGTGTCTGGCTTCTAAATTCTTACTGATCGTCGAAGCACTCGCAGATCTGTCTGTGGTAATCCTTTTCCTTTACAGAGTAAAAGGAAAAATATATTAATGCTCTTACAAGTAGATCATACTCGTGTTCATTACAAAAGGAGTAAAACACACCCATACTCCGACATAAAAAAAAAACACTTTCACTTTACCATTGCACTGCACAGCAAGCTTGAAAAACGAGTGCAACGGATGACACCATAATACCCACACTCTAACACACATGGACAAAATTAAATTATGTTTATTTTATTGCATTTTTATAAAGAAACTTGTATTTGGTCCACCCTGTACCTATAGTACAGAGATACCAAAGTTGTAAAACGAGTATGCTGCTTAAAATTTATCTTAATGACATGGCAACACTATTCCCTGTTTCTTATTCAAATTATGCTTCATGCTTTCTATAAAACATTCTCAAAGCTTAAAGCTTATAAAGTTCTACTTCTCCGACTGAGCCACCGTTCATAATATTTGTATCCTTACCCGCAAAATCGTAATTGAGTCTATCTAGTAGTATCTGACTACTGACTAAGTATAAAAATATGAACGCTTCTCTGGCATGAGTGACTTATGGAATGTCGAAAACAGAATTTTAATCGTTTCCCTTTGGCGAATCTTTCTCATGCCACAAATTGCGCCAAGGATCTCAACTCTCCATTTGCCATTACCATCCACCAAAGAATTTCAGCTGCAGTTGCAGCAACCCCTATTTTATTTAATCCTCGCATTCATGGCTGTTTTGCATTTTTTGTTTTTCTTGCTTTTGATTCCTCGGTATCTGCCTGCATCCGTTGCCATTCCATATACGTTCGTATTGATAGCCATGTTGGTCGATCAAAATGTTCAACACTTTATAACCGCTACCAAAGTACCAACTCGACATTAAATTCGCTTCGGTAGTTCTCTGGGACTCAACAACATCGATTGAGAATAAAATTATGATGTCATTGATGGTTGATTAGCCGCGCACTGTACCCAAGACAGTAACGAAAAAGGAGCGAAGGAAGTCCATACCTATGACAAGGGCTGCCTTGAGGGAGTACAAGATGGTATTACCTCAGCTGGAAGCTGAAAATAGCAAAAATATGACATCGCACTGCGGGTGCTTGGTCCTTCGAAAGGGCGGTCGTGCTGTGGACATCCAGACTGGGAGGGGTATGTAAGCTTGCTGGCTGGTTGGTGTTTACCCGGGTACATATTTGCCAAGTTAAAAATTCTCAAGGGAGCCAACAACTGGATTAGATTGTTCAGCCCGTCACGCTATTGTTTAATGGGGGATTTTGTAGAAACAAAAATTATCTGGCAGTAATAGTTTGGAATTTTGTTTCTTTAAGAGTTTTACATGACAGATGCATGTGTCGAGGGAGAAAGAAAATGTATTTAAAAAAATCTAATTTGACGGCAATTTCTATAGACAACTGATCTACAATTTTCTGTATTTCGTGTCCAAAACTGGCGTCAGTAACAAAACGCGACGAGCCTTACAATTGCCTGTTGAATTGGGTATTACCATTGGAGTTGTAGATTCGTGCTTGAGTTACAGGTCTCTGGAGCTACAATTCCATTTACGGAATTTTAAGGGCAACAGCTAAGCAATATTGCTCAATCAGTCTTAATGTAGGTAGTAGGTAAAATAATTTGTGGATGAGATGTCTAATATACCTACATAATTTGTAGTTCAGTCTTCTCGTGGATTAATTGTTTTTGCCCAAGATGCAATTAACTGTCTGAATCTGAACGAAAACACGAACATTTCAGCGATAGCGGAGGCGAACCCTGACTTGTTGGACCGTGGTTCAGTTGTCTCGTGTACAAATGCATTAGGGAATGTGGGGGAAAAGGTCTACATTTGTAATAAAGCCGCGGAAACACTTGCAATTTGTGTGTTATCAACTGTAACGTCTTCTATATGAACGTTTTTGTATATTATAGGTATTATTATACTCGTGTTTTTTTATATAAAATTGCGAGACTTGTTGACATACGATCTGTTAGACAGTAATTCCAGAGACATACGAGTCACTTCGATCTAGGCAGGAATTAAGAGAAGTCTTGTATGAAATAAATACTGAAAAAAGTTTAAATTTGTTTACAGTTCCTCTATTTCCGCACTTCCTTACACATTCAAACATAAACATTGGAAAAACAAGTATAATTTTCAACCACCAAAAAGAAACTTTAAACATCAAAGTCTGATGCAAGGGCCGCCTCTGTATCAAAATCATATACAAAATCCATCGAATGACAGTTAATACACAACATCCAATTCGGCAGCTTTACAGAAACGTTACTGGCAAAAATAGAGAGCAATATCTACCTCTGAAATCAACCACATCAATCAGCTACTTGACAATGAAAGATCACCCGAAACGCGTGATTCCATCGACTTTTCAAAAGCTACATCTACCAGCATCACCTTGCTCCAATTTGCCAAAACGTTTACATCCTCCATTTAAATCGCTGATGCAGAGTCCCACCATCACCATCTATAGTCACAAGGAATCCATCACCGCGTTGTCATTGAAACAACTCAGGATGGCGATCAGGATGTCCTTGGTTACGCACATTCCATATACACATACGATTGCGCACAAATTCGCGTCATCGATGCGAATCAGCCGCAACCAGTCCATCGATCAGCACTAATCGAGATCACACACACGGTAGCCGACAGCCAATATCCCAGTTACAACTGGTATACGATTGATCGTGACCATTTTAAGCGAAGAGCCGATTCTGACATTGGCTTAGATTCTCAAAGATATCCACAAGCGCAGTGCATAAGGACGTCACACGACTATGGCGGTGTACACGTAACAAGTGTGTGCATTTAAAGACCCAATTACCATGACCGATTGAACACTGTCTATTTATTTGTTGTATGCCCACCGCCCCACCCCCTCGGAACGCATATTGCGCGCGTTCAGAATCGGAACAGAAATGTATAGAATAGCGCAGCGCAGTGTCAGCATGCATACGTAAATGGCTGTCGCAGTATCGTCTACTATGGTAGCTAGTAGATCTGTAACGTGGGCTAGCAGAGAGCTGGTTGAGTCACCATACTGTCAAGCTTCAAGACAGTGGGGACAGCGGCTGCTTTCCAGCATTTTCAAAGTCATCCAAATGGAGCGTCAAGTGCAACCACTATTCCTTGTGCATAAGCGTGGTTATGTTTCTCTTTTCGGTTGACATTAAGACAAGGTTCTGAGGTTGCTCGTGTTGCGCGCAATGATGCTTGGATTTCAATTAATAATTCTTCACGATAAGATAATAATTGTAGTAAGCAGTTATGAGCATGGTTTCCGATACGAATTTATACTGGCATGCGGTGGTACATAAAACACCTGGGCTTTGTTCTTAGCGCACTGCAGATTGGATTGGCGCGGGGCGGTTACACATCAGAGAGGGAGAGAGCAAGGTCGTCACGATCTGATTTTTATCCGAAGCATTACTTTTTTTTTTTTTTCTGTGCAGTGCTGCTGTGCGCACAAATCGCACGAGATTTGTTATTTTGGTTTTCTCCATCAGTGGAGATGCGGTTTGATCTTGGACTACGGCGACTTGGCACGATTTTTCAGAAAGCGCAATTGAGATCAAGTGCAAGATTTGGCTTAGGTGACCTAGATTCTCGCAGATCTAGAGGGGAGCTGATCGATTGTATATACGTGGAATTGATTAGGGGGATTTTTGTTGTTTTTTTTTTATATTGGACTATTAGTGTGTAATTTGACCGAATGTAATTTAAAATTGAAAAGCGGTTAAGAAACAAAACGTGGAAGGAGGCTCCTTAAATGTTAGAGCAGAATATCGAATAGCCAGTGAGCAAGACGATTAGTCGGACAAAAAACGGAACAGGTTTCGGAAGAAAATTCCTGAAGCCTGGAATTCTTTAGCTGAAGTTCAGTCGGTGGCTTCTTCGTGTGATAAACGTTTGAATGAAAGCAAGTTTTAAAAGCAGCTTCTCATTCATTAAAAATGCGATAAGTCATCGCTCCGGCTAGTAAATTCTGGTAAATTCCCCATCAGTTGGAATATTTTTGTGGTTAAATTAGTAGTGTAATTTTTGAAGTTGGCGACCCTTACTACCCTTCCAAATTCGATACCCAAATTCGATACCCAATTCCGATAAATTTGGAGTTAGAGAATCTGGGGACTTTGTCAACCTCTTCGTGACGTAAAATGAAGCCTCACCGTGGTTGGCACAATTTGACAGTAAAAGATTGGATAAGACTTTACATATTTCCATTTTAGTGAAGCTACTCATCAATTGACTGCACGTCATAGAAAATTCTGAAATGAAAAAAAAAAAAAACAACATAAGTCCATCAAAAATCCAGTACCACGAGCATCATCAATGCTAACACTGAAATCGCGCCCACTCAACAACATTCAACCAACCAGTATCCAGTTCGAAGACAAAATGAATATCCATAACAATAAAACTAATAAAAAAAAAAAAACTGAAACAAGTTCTATTAAACTTCAATAAACCAAAACAAAATCATTCACGGCAAACGACGAGTGTGTGACAGCACAGCAACAACACGAGACCGCCGGCGAAATTGCCCTGACACCGTCGAAGGTGTCTCATGCAAAAAAGAAGAAGAAGAAAAAAGACAACGAACAACAGCCCCTCGCACATAAAGCCGCACATAATTAATTGCATAAATGAATTGCATTTGGCATAAGATCACATCCAAGTCCGCCATAAAATTAAAATGAAGTTGTGCGCACACTCACTCACTCCGTCAATTGCAACACTCGTTTAGACCACATCAACGAGTCGATCATTGCTAGGGGGGGCAAACTGCAAATAACTTGCACCATCACTGCCAACAATATCGAGCCGACCGACGACAACGACGACGACAACGACGACGACGACGACGAGCAACCGATGACGTGACGACTTTAAACTCTGACTTTGTCCAAGGAATCGCGCATCCTTGACCTGGTTCTTAAGTCAACAAAGTGGGTACACCGTTCACGAGTGTGTATGCGCGCCAGTCAGATCTGCGCTGCTGTTGCAGCTGTCAGCAGCACTTGTTTTTTTTTTTTCCTTTTTTTATGCCACTTTATTCGCGTGGTGCGGATTGGGGAAGGCGGTCTTGCCTGCTTGCAGCTAGTTGTCGACGGGTCAGGTATTACGTGTGTGGATAAAGTGGTTTAGTAGGTAACGACCACGATGCACGGTGGTACGCATTCGCAGCAGACACACTGAGCCATCTTTCGATGAATCTGGCTGCACAACAGCTTAAGGCGGTAGCACAGTGGTCTCGCGGGAGTCTCTTTTTTTTCTCTCACATTGTATCTCTATTGACGTGTTAGGAGGAGATTTATGGCTAGCAAGCGTGCACGCCGTTTATAGATGCTGCAGAGAGAAAGAGAGACATGCCGCCAGTCGTTACGCTTGCCGATAGCGGTAATGATTAACCTTGCCTGGCATCAAGCTCGAAATTAATACCAAATGAAGTTGTGCGGCGATGTCGGTGCAATAAAATGGAATTGCAAGCGAATATTGTTTTCCAATTTTCATTGGCAGCTGCTGCTTCTGTTGGCCATCCGATCGAAGGTCGAGGTGACAATTTATAATGAAATTATTAATTGGCTATGGTGGCCTCCTGCGTGTAGTAATGTGAAACTGGCGGCGGCCGGCGCCCACTAAGGCGCAGGGTGTGTGTATATAGTTGGTAGTGTTTGTTTTGATTATGTGTGGTAGACTGTTAGCCTATTTCTTGGTGGCATCCACACCTTTTAGGGGTGAAAATCGATATACATTGAGTATTGTTACGAAGGGGAAGTTAAGACCTGATGAGCTAGTGCGTACGGTGATGGCATTTCGAAAATGAGATGTTTAATTGGAATATTCACAGCGGGATGCCACAGGCAGGCAGATTGGCTACTGCCATTTTTAAAAGAAACACTGCCATCTGTAATGGACTACTTGGAAGTTAATTTTACTGGTTAAAGTTGGGCGTCAGTTAGAATACTTTCCGTGGTTAATTTGGCTAAGAAAATTTGGGGCACTTCCACACAATTTTAAGGGAATTCCCGGTGGATAATTTAAAAAGTCTCCGAACAACGAGTATGTACAAGAGCTGATGTGAGGCTTGTCTTTCGCCATATGGCACATGATCGTACTGCGACCTTTTGAATCGAAATGAAGGAAGAAATCTACGTAAAAAGGCGACTGCTAAGGAAATGCCAGAAAGACATTCTTTTAGCTAAAGATACAAATTTAGCACCATTGACTCACGAACTTACATCGGGCCTAGGGTGGCCAACTTTTACGGATCATGCATACGCTTTTTTACGGATGGGTGGGTGTCTTCGCTTAACTAGAACTAGAACCGGATTACATCTAATAAAGTGTGATACATGAACAATGAATAAGGAAAACTGCGGTGTCATTCAGCCGCCTCTCAATTAACTTCTTCAAAAATAAGTGACCACAATCCAATCCATAGCACCGTCATAGATAAGGAATAATGTCTGCTTACACAAATATAAACTTAAAAGCAGTTTAACCATATTAAGGCCTCCCGTAATCAAAGCATGTGACCGTCCTTATCCTACGTCAAGGTTATTATTCACCTTCTTCTCCAATTACCAATTCAATCAAAAAATATATTCCTTCTATGCATGCGAAGGAAAAATCCAATATAACCACACCACAACAAAAGGGAACCATAACAGAATGGAAGAAGTGCAGACTCTTTAAAAGGCCAACGAAAAAAAAAAATTCCCAATCTATATACCATATAGAAAGTTGATCTAGATGACCTTTCCATCAACAACTACCACCACCAGTTGTATATGGGAACCTAAATAAGAAAACCCTTCACCAAAATCTCATATCTGAAGAACTCTTTTGCAGGTACATTGTCTGTGCATCGAATATCCTTTAATGAACTGCATTCACTGCATTCACCATTAAAGGCCAATTCATGGTTGAAGATGACAAGAGAGACGTTGGCAGAATTTCATACTCAAGTGCATTCAGATGCATAAAGATAGAGATACGTACATCTACATATGCACAGGAAAAAAGAGAAGAAGAAAGAAACAAGATGCTAAATCGAAGGTAAACGCGATGCTGATTTTAGCAAGCGAAAGAATCCCACAAAGCACAAGGGAAGGAATGAAGGCGAATGCCAGAAGAAACTCTGGCTCATTATCGTCAGCATCAGCATAACATCATCAAGCGATGGTTTGTCTTGAAGCGTCCTCATTTCTTCCGGTACCTCACAAAAGCCAAGGATGATTATCCAAAGAAATGGATACAAAGCGGGCATAGCCACAGACGAGAGTATATTATGCGCAAGAGTATTCGGGATAAATTTTCACCCGTGCTCATTTGCAGATTGAGGATGTTATCTGCGTTTTTTTTTTTTTTTTTTTTTTCTGAAAAGTGAGTAAAAATTGAGGGCGCTTAACACGTTACAATGGGACACACCACACACCTGCTGTTTAATTTGATTTAGTTAAAGTAAATCTTGGAATATCGAAGGATCAATTGGGATATAGATGCATCCAAATGTTACATACGATATGCGTATTGAACAAGAGGGTAATATTTTTGATTTAATTTATTTGCTTTATTTTTGGTTTATTCTCGTTTGTGAGGCGGTAGTCGAAAAACCAAAAGTTAAGAGGAGACTTGGTCCACCGGATTCTGTTCAGCGGTGAACGCATTATATCCACAATCAGAGAAAGCACAGACCACACATTCGTGGCTAAAATTTTATATTTATACGACACAACTGAAACACAGACTTTCATTGATTCTTCATGAACAAACGAATTTGATATAAAGTTTCAGATCCAAATAAAAAGTCGGGCTGCATGATGCTCGATAACAAAATTCTTAAGGACGATTGTTGCAGTGTTCATACATATAACTGTGGGTAGATGAAATGTCCATTAGATGGTTGAGCCTAAGGTTTTGCTAACTCATTGCGACCTACAGCATCTGCGTCAAAAATCGAATTTGTGCAGCCGCCCTTTCTCTGTTCCCACTCCGCTTTCAATAATTGGTTGCCAGAAACGGAGGCTGCAAATACCAGATACGTATTGTACTTATAAAAACAGCAAGCAAAACTACCAAGTAAAAATCGGGCAAAGACAGAAAACGATCGTATGGGTGAATTGTTCATTCACTAGGGCGTATACGTAACATTTTTTTTTAAATTTTCCCAAACTATGTTACAGCTGCTTTAATTAGCACATATGCATTTATAAAGCGGCTATTGGACAAAATTTCAGTTGGAATTCAGCAGAAAAGCTGTCTTTCTATAATTACTTTGCCCAAGAGTCCCCGTTAGTCTGCTTCGAGTTTATAAGTAGGTGCAAGTAGCAACGTCAACTTCTTATCTTAGCATTTGTATGAAACCTAGTTTTATTGATCGAGTTTTGGGCATAAATTGCGACACTTATTATGTCGGCACGAATTTATTTTTCAACAAAATCGATGAAATACTTGTTGATGTACGTACACGCGGCAGCAACCACTCATCCTCATTTTGTACATTCCCACGTATGTTGCACTGTTCCACACCCTTTAAGCCACGCTCATTAGCCGCCTATTCACTCTGCATACTTCCATTGCCGACAGAGGCCTTCCCAGCAGCATCAAATTCCACATCGCGATTGTGACAACCGACCACAAATGTCCTGTTTTTCTCTTTTTTGGAATAAATCCAATTCAAAACAAAAAGATTGGTTTCCATGTCAGGGCTACTTAAAAGTTATTAGGCCATTTATTGTCTATGTTTTTTTTTTTTTTGTCTTCTTTATTTTCTTCTTAATGGAAGGACATTTATCCGTATATCATTGCTTGGTAATTTTAATAAAGAGCGCCCCCGTGTTAAAGCTACTCGCCACTCAGACTCTCTGTATACTCTACACATGTACTCGTATTTTGTGCAAGTGGAAATTAGTGTTGCTGTTGATGCACCTCAATAAAGAACACACTCACAGGCATGGATTTATAACAATGCCGAAGGACAAACAAATATACCATCTTCCATCCATATTACCAGAGCAACAACAGTGTGTTAGTGTAACCTTGGTGTGTAACTTGTATTGGCATATGGATGGACGGGACAACATCAAACAGAAGTAGTAGCGCGCTGGTTGGGTATATTTTCTTTTTTATCAGATATTCCTAAGTCATCATCATTTTCTTGAAGGATTCAAGATATCAAATTCGAACGCACACGTGTATATTTGTGTGTTTAGGATTTTCTTTTAGCCACACTTTCATCCGAAGCTGGTTCAGCAGAGTGTTGAGGGTGGTTTCAAAGATTTAGAATGAGATTGATGGTAGTAGGACTTGCTGTGTCCTTGTTAGGTAATTATACTTACCTCAGCTTCTTCTTGGATGGTGATTCTCTTTAGTTTTTTTTTTCTCATATTTTTTCTATTTGTCAGTACCACCCCTTTGTGTGCTTTGTTCTTGGTGGTTTCTCTTTTTTCCGTATTAGCTGCATTCTTTTTCCCTTGGCACATCATTTTGTCGGATGATACACGGTAGAGAAAGGAAAAGGGGGCAAGTTTGGATTCTGCAACACGGGCGGATTCGATTATTTGCGAAAAGTGATCGAATATTTGAAGGGCGCTGTTTGTGATTGAGCAAATTTAAATTATTTCTGTAAGTACTCTGCGGCATTTTAGGGCACAAAAAGGAAGCACTAAAACAATGTTTGTCCTGACTGCTGTTTACAAATTATAGAGTCCATATTAAATGGGTCAAACTGGCGCCCTTCGCACCTTGTTCCTGGAACATACTTCTCACCCAATCCGCACCTGAATTTTGTTATTTGACACGAAACATCTTTAACTGCATATAATTGTGTTTTGCAGAGAGTGCTTGTACTTGCATCCTCTGCAACATCTAAGAAACCAATCTCGCTACAGGGTGTTAAAGCAACTTCAAAGGAAAAACACGTCTCTAAACAGCTTCCAGTGCACTGGAGTGCAATACGTCTTTGCTCTTGCTTCTTCTTTGGGTCAATATTAACTCAATCTTCAGTATGTAAGTGACACCACCTTGCAAACATATTTCAAGGACACCTTAAATCTCATAGCCACACAGACATCCCCCGCCCCACAGGGGGAGCAACCAATTCGCCCCATTTATTGCTTACGATGTTATAAGTTATCTAAATTACCTTGAAATGACAAGCGCAACCAATTGCTTGTCATTCCCACAACCGTACAAAGTGGTCTCCTTCATAAACCATATATCATCAGACACCTGATTGTCATCCTACACACATGCTACTCTTCACCTCCTGCGTCCCGGTTGTATGCCCGTCATCGTAGACGTTGCTGAAAGCAAAGGCCATCTTCAGAAACCAATCTTAGAACTTTGGCATCAATTCTTCAGCAAAGAATACCGGCATCGGTGCCAATATGGGTGAGTGGCGGGTGGTTGGTGAATGAAACTGTTTCGTCCACCCTCACACTCTGCACGTGTAGTTTTGGTTCCGAAAAAGAACAAGCTATTGGAACTAATCCCGATGGCATGTGTGTGCGCACACATTAAAGCCACCCGCCCCATGATGTGAAAGAGCTTTTTGTCTCCCACTTAGCCGACCAAACACCCCCACTACTCACTTAGTCATTTGAGGAGACCAACCAACTCTAGCCTCTATACATTTATATTTATTTATCTTTTGTTAAGCCAGTACACCGCCGTACTTGTGTGTGTGGGTTCGCTTTTTTCCTGCATGAAGGTGCTACACAGCTGTTGTTGCTGTTATTACCAAACCACAGATAGACCATGTCAGAGGAAGGACATTGCATTGAAATGAAGAGGAGGGATTGCCATGACGGCAGCAGGAAAGGATTTGAAGAGAGATGATGCTGATATGTAAAACAACGACATGAGGAGAGAATTCCACAAAGCAGAAGGTCATGCAGACGTTTGACTCCACTTGATGTGTGCATGATTTTGTCACCGTAAAAAAGAATAAAGTGATCAACATAAGTGCAGGAGGGGAGTAGTGCGGGTGGGAGTGTGCAAGTACGAGGATTTTGTCTTAACCCAGTGCATCCTTGTGCTGGATTTTCATACTGTTTTCATGTAAAACCACTGTTACTCTATTGCTGTGTATATGTTGTTTTCAACTACTGTGGTTACTGTTCAACAGTATGTCCGGGAAGAGAGGGATGACTTTGGTTTTGCAAGTGCAGCATCAGCAACACTTGGACCACAGGCGGTAAAGGCGCGTACTGCGAAAAGGGTGATGACGGCACTGGACAAATTCTGAACTAGATGTCAAATGTGGTAAATATTAAATAATTGTCAAAGAAGTGCATTTATTTTTCTATGTTGGTTATAAGTTTGAGCGGAAAGCCATTTTGATTCCGAAAGAGAGTAAGAATTAAAAATGCACCTCTTTCTCATGTTTTTTTTTTTATTATTATTATTGCATACTGTCCTAATAAACTCAAAAGGAATAGGTGCACTCAGAAAGTAGGGAGAATGCGGTTCGTGAAAGGAACTGCTTATCGCTCACTAGGGAAAGTTGGCATGTAGGGAAATGCAAGCGTAACGAAAAGTGAAACGCTGTTATATTGAGATTTTATCCTACCCTTTGATAACAATGCGGTTGGAATGATCGCATCAGTTGATCAGATATATGTTCGATCCCTGGTTCTTTAAAGCATTTCAGTTTAAGAATGAAGCTTTTGCTTGTGTGTCAGAAGTGGAGGCATTGGCAGTAAAAATGTCAAATTCGTTTGCATAATAATAGCTTCCAGCGCATTACGATTCGCCAATGATTTTCAAAGGCGTTGCCGAGGATGGGGAGTATTTCTTGATGTAGGACACAAGCCAATCTTGCACCAGTATTCAGCTCGGATCGTACTGAGATTTCGACTGCAGAACAACAGAATGGCGTATAGCATTATCTTATCTTAGGCAATAGAAGCGGCGGGAAATATTTACTTCTTAGACAACTAGGCAATAAAGGCTATATCGACAGAGCACTGCAATAAAAACAGATAACATGTGGAGAGGGAGACACAGGTGTAGTACTTTACATACAGATATATACATCAGCACGGCACTCTCTACAACACTTGAAACTCATGTAGGAGAGCATATCCATCCATACCTAATCTACCTTGAAACTGATGTAATAAAGTTGTAAAGACCTCCACCGCATACTCACATTCCAACTCAATCAATGTCACAAGTGACAGATTTCAACTAAATTCCAATTAGAGCATCAATTTCGAGGTTAGCAACGACAGATACCCATTCTGAATAAGGCATGCCATCTGAAAGGCCAACGAACTAGCCATCGTTTGCTCAATTTTATGTGCATGCGCTAAAAGTTCACCGACAAACCTAATTAAAAATGAAATTATTCTTGTACCAGTTTCCATTAGTCAAATTAATATTAATGCACCCCAATAAGACGCTGCTCGAAGGTCAAATACATAAGAACACGACCTTTCGCGCGTCCCCTGACAAGACTACCATACAGCCCAAGGCATTGCGACATTATCCCTTGCGGCATCGACGAAATAAACAAAATATTGATGAAATCCAAACTGAAAGAGGAAGGTCTCTCTCGAGTGATTTTCGAAACACATATAAAATAATCAAAATTTAGGACAAACACACACCAGCCGTCCGTCCCTACCTTAATTCATTTTGGGGCGACGACGACGACGATAACGCACCATTTCAACACACGCATATACACACCTCTCTCTGGCGCAGTGTATACTCCGTCCGAGAACATCCGCTGATCTAATCCTCTCGTATCCAATAAGCACTTTTTTTCTGTAGTTTAATTTTTCGAAAATAGCTTCCACACTTTCATTAACTCCACATTACAAAAAGCTATACAACGACGATGACGATGACGACAACACCATTGGTCGGTAATACCTTGGCCCAAATTGACTCATAGACCGACAGCACTCGCGTAACCACAAAACTGTCGCACTCTTGTAAAAACAGATACAAATAACATCACCAGCATGGCCGCCGCACTTTGGTAAACATCTTAAAACGACAGAAAAAAAGCAACAACGTCGATTCACAGCGATTTCGGCCAGAACATGGCTTCTTGCCAAAAAAAAAAAATCCGTAAAAAAAAAAACACAACCCACCGCCACAACACTAAAGCAAACCAATATACACTCTGCCTTCAGAAATGACAATATAACCATGATGGTCTAAACGACCAGCACATCCAGTACGAATAGAGTACTATTGCGCGCCACGAGTATATTTCCAACTGGTGCAGCCATAAGGATGGGCCAAGACGACTCGAATGTGTGTGGTAATGTGATACCGGCTTGTTTGCCCCCGAACCGAACCGTCACCTTTTCACTTTCTTCCGAGATACAGTGCGATAGATAGTTTTTTTTTTTCTTCTGTTGGTCCGCTAATAAAGTTGGAGTCCCCAAGAAGACGGTTAGCACGTCTATATGTGACACCTTAAAGTGCTTGACTGGCGGCAATAGACTAATGTCGGACGTCGCATACACAAAGGCTTTGACAAAAGATGATGATTCTGATGTCGTTGTGCAGCTGCTACTCTTGATGGATTTTGGCCCAAAGCCAGCTGAACGAAAAATTGGACACAACCCGAATACGGTTCCCTTTGCGTTAAAGTCTTCTCCGTTCCACGATATTGTGTTAAAAAAAGAAAAGAAAACAACAACAAGAAAAGGCTACCACACCAGAGAACTTCTGAACCACTACTGGTGTATATCACTCACCTCTCGTGCGGCTGAAGCATGTCGCTGGCACTGGCTGGTGGCTGCCGCGAAGGAAAGCTCTCTTTGTCGTTTAACTTGTCCAAGACTTTTCTTCTCTGGTAGCTGGCTGGTGCTGTGCTGTTGCTTTGTTGTTGCCTTGTTGTTGCTGCTGGTGGTTTCTGCACCCCCAAATGGTTCGTCTAATAATAGAACCCAATCTCCAAAGAGAGTGATTTTCGACGGAGACAGGGCAAAGAGAGCACATGCGCCCTGACCGATGTTGTGCAAGTGACAACAGCAGCAGCAGCAGCAGCGACAATGAACCAACCATCATCCAAAAGAATGGTGATGGCTCGCCGATGGGCGGCCGGCGGTGGGATATCACGAGGGGAACGGAACCTGAAGACTTGTAGAATTCAAGTCTAAATATAAGAACAATGTGGTTCATGTGGCGGTAACAAAATTTCCTTTTTCCGATAGAACTAAGTTCTTGTTGAATTTTTTTTTTTATTTTTTTATTCAATTTATCGATGAGGTGGATGGAAAGTGTTTTCCTGTGGCACTTCCGCATGTGTGCGGAAAATAAAATTCAGTTCGGAATCCAGCTTTCGTCTCGTCATCAGAGGAGTTATGATGAGGGAATGCAAGAGCTTTTAAGGTGCTGCTTCTGGGTTTTGCAGAATGATTTAAGTGTGTCTGATGACTTCACCACGGGATATCAAATTTAATTTAGCTCGGGTGAATGCGTTCGGCTTTGATGAGGTCTGTTTGTGTTAAGGACAGTGCTTGTGAAAAATATACGCATTTGTTATACCCGCACACGCTAGGCAGCGAATTTAAGGCATCATTTTATGATAGGTGGCAGAACTCACAAATGCATTGGAGTGGGAGTGCTGTGTATTTAGTGCTTTCATTATCTAGAGCAACTTATTGTTGACGGGATTGTGTAAGCCCTGGGGTTTCGGGTGTCAAATTTGTTATGTTAACAATTAGTGCCCAAAATTCGTCACATCTGCCGACAGGCTGTAGCCAGAAATTATTATTTCGGTGCCTAAACTTTTGGACTTAACAATGAATTTTGGAAAAATTCCAACCATTTAAACGGTTGGATTGTGTTTACCAGCTGTACCAGCAGATACACCGAACTTGAGAAGTGAATTTAAATTACCCTCGCTATGAGAAAATGTCTACGGAGCTCGGACAGTCTCGGATACCTGCGGCATTTTTAACTCCTGGAATATAGATGGGAATGTTCAGATCTCAAATATTACGATCGACATTCATTTTGAAATCATTGGGAGCACAATAATTTTAAACCAATCAAATGATTGGAGTCATAAGAAAAAATCATTTCTTAACATTTTATTTCTTATTTCATTCATAACCAGTCATTTGCATTCATTTCCAATCATTAGCATTCACTTGCGTTCGATTCTATCGGTTACAATCATTTTGCATTGTTTTTCAATCATTACGCCAATCATTAAACAATTGCAAATGGTTGTAGCTGATAAGAAAGAATGCAAATTGGTTGGTGAAAATTGAAAAAAGAATGCATGTCAATGATAATGATTGGGAAAGAGTTCAAACATATGGCAATGATTGGAGAGAGAATGCAAATTATTGGAAAATACTGCAAAAGAATGCAAATGGTTGGCGACGATACCGAAAAAAAAAAATGCAAATGATTGGTAATCATTGGAGATGATTGATGGTGATTGTAAACCGAGTGCAAAAAGGATCCAAGTTATATTTTCATCATTAAATCGTCTGTTGGTTGGTGAAAAATGATTGTTGTCTAACTGGTTTGAAAACGGCTAGTGATTGAAATGTTTTGAGAATAACATTCAACTAAAGTTTGTGTGAAATCATCATCTAATGAATACGTGAACATCCGAAGTTTCCGTAAACATTTTTAGAGTTTATTATGAAATGAGCGAAATGAAACTTATATCAGGCGTGTTTTTTTGAGCTTCAATCTCACCAAATATTTTTGATATTTGATATTTGATATTTATTTATTTATTGACATACATTTACAAAGATTACAATATGTATCTATAATGACGTAAATGTGATCATGATAATTCATAAGTATATATATTTATTTATTATAATAATAATGATTCATTTAGTGAAATTAAATTTAAAATTACTAGTCAAATTATTACAAAGAACAAAAAAATTAATAAATTAATAAATTAAAAGATCAAAAATTGAAAAGCCCTAACGCCTATAACTGCCAGCCAAGTATGAGAACAGAGAAACACTAAAACTATCAATAAAACAGAGTCTTCTTATGCCAAGAGGAAGGGAGTTCCATAAGCGAATGGCGTAAACACAAAATTGTCTTTCGGTTGTGATTGTGGTAGCTCGCGGTGGAATTATAGTAAAAGTACGAGATGAATTTGAAAAAGTTAGTTTCCGATATAGATATTCTGGATTCTGTGAAATTATAATTTTATGTAAATATTTGATCGCACAATAATCCATATATTTATCCAGTGGTAGACCCAGAATCCTACTTTTATATGAGGTTATGTGATCTTGGCGCTTTAGACCGTACACATAACGAGTAACATTATTAAAGGCGACATTTAGTTTTCTTCTAGATTCGGCATTACAGTACATTGTCACTTCGGATCCAAATGACAAAATTGGAACAATAAGGGATTTAACTAACATTAATCTAGTTTTTACAGGGGTATAGGACTGTGACATATACAGATTACGTAGACATCCATAGATTTTTCCTACAACAATACGAACATGAAGATCCCATCTTAAATAAAAGAAGGATTTTCAGCACGCAATTACAATAACTAGAACTACACTCTACTTGACACTTCGTGGAATCACAGTAGTTGTAGCGTGCTGAAAATTCTACTTGCTTTGCGGAGATCGAAGCTCACAAAAACAGGTCTATCATTCGAAAGGTACTGTGCCACAGATGTGCACAAACAAAAAATCGTGGGTATTATGTCGCCATTAAGACTGATAAAATGAAGTTAAGAATTCCCCATACAAAATGCTTATCAGTTATTTCAACCCATTTTGGTAGCATTCAATTTGTCGCCGCCATAATGCCATAGTAACGTATTCAAATATATTATCTTAGATTAGAACGTATCTTCGAAAGAATACAATTTACATAGCCCTAAAAGTACGCAATTTTGTAGGTACCTAATATTGATTCAGGGGCATAATATACATATCTGCGAGGTGTTTTAGACGATTGGTTTTAATGACATTACTATGAAAACGAACACTTTTCGACACAAATTGTTTGCTCTAAATTTTTAAAGTGACGTAATGGATTAATATGCGCAGAAACATATTTTTCTCGTGTGTTGTGTTGCAGTGTGTCGCGTTGTGTCGAAATCGCTCCTGTACCGATTGCGCCACATCGCTCTCTGGCGCTATGAAACAAGACCTATATATTATCTGAAATTGCATATATGTGAAAGAAAGAGTACACATGAACTTGCAAATCAATAACGTCAAACATTTGAATTCATTTAAAAAATGCAAAGCACACTAGACAAGTGTGCACAGAACACGAAACGACAGACCACACCACACGTTACTTTTCACTTATAAAAAAAAAAACCGTAATTACCGAAAATTGTGGTACGTTTTTTAATATTGCATCCCTATCAAAGGTAGGGTTGATCTTCGACCACAAGCGAAACTAGTATATCCTAAAATACCAAATAAATGATTGACAATCAAAGAATGCTTTTTTTGTGTACGAAGGGATTGATTTCAGCGACATGTGCTGTCAACGAGACGTAGCTACTTGTCACACAACAAAAATGTTCTACCTTCTACGTAGGTATACTACAAAACAGTGCTGCCGGAGAGAAATATTATAAGGTATGTAGTTAGTACCCCAGCCAAAAAAGGGGAGTACGTATTTAAAAATAATAATAATAGAGGTACAGACATTTTTTAGTCTTCAAAATTAAATGTTGGTACAATAAATAAATAAGTTTTTAATTCTAATAACAAAAGTTGCCTATCGTTGATTCTCGCAGAAGGTGATTTTGGTGCTAAATTTATAGATTTATAGGAACAGCAGCAGACTCATATGTTTTAGAACCTCCAGCAGCACAAGACAAAGTGCGAAGAATCACACTTGCCAACCGCAGTTACTTCGGTCTGAGAAGGCAACTGATTAGTAAGGCCTTGTCGAGAAATACTAATGAGACTCTGGATAAGAACCTCATCATTCCAGTCCTGATTTATGGTGCGGAAGCATGGACGCCATCAAAGGCGGATGAAGATCTCTTTGGTCGTTTCGAATGCAAAATTCTTCGAGTGAATTTTGGTCCCGTTTGCGTTGACGGGCTCTGGAGGAGGAGATTTAACAGCGAGCTCTACGAGCTGTATAGAGACAAAGAACTAGTCAGAAAAGTACGCGTCAACCGTCTAAGATGGCTGGCACACTTTGAACGAATGGACACCAACGCTCCTGCCCGAAGAGTCTTCGATTCCAACGAGGAGGGACAACGCAGTAGAGGAAGACCTCGCCTTAGGTGGCGCACGCAAGTGGAAGGGGACCTCAACCAACTTGGAGTGCGCAACTGGAGGCAGTTAGCCAAAGATCACGCTAACTGGAGAGGCGTATTGGTTGAGGCCTAGGTCCACCCCGGTCTGTAGCGCCATCTTAGTAAGTAAGTAAGCACCACAAAACACATTTACAGCTTTTTTGCATTCCAATTCCACTAAATATCTATAATACAAGTTTACTTTGATTTATCCTAATAGGAATAGCAATATCTCAAGCATTTATTTAAAAAAAAAAACTTTTATTGTACTATACATAAAATTTCAAGGAGTTCAAAAAAAAAAAAGGAAAAACAGAACCACCAAACCACATTCTCAGGTACCTACCTAACAATAAAATAAAAACCGAGCTGACAGATGAAAATTATATGAAACCAATGAAAAACGAAAACAAACTAGAAAGAGAGAAATTGCCCTTTGACGACAGTTTGGAAGAAAAAAATGCTACCAAACTTTCATTAAATTTGAAGTGAATTAAATTTATTAAGTTTGAAATTAAACTTTGCTGCAAGTGAAAGACATTTTAGGTTTTCAAAAGAAAATAGGAGCACGAATGTGAAAAGGAGGAGTACGGAGGGTACTCCTATGGGAGTACTTTCGACAGAGCAACTTACCGCGTGGTTGTTCTTGCAATTTGGCGATATTAGCCTAGAAATATTAACTGCAAAACGTCAATTTACTCCATTGTAACAATCAGGCACCATTTATCTTACATATAACGCAACACACCTATGTCCTTATAGCTTTGTGCGGTCGCAGGGAGTTCCTATTTTGAACCATTACTAACCATCACCATTATTTGGCTTCCAACACCCTTTTAGTGACTCAATTAAAACAGAAAAAAAAAAACAAAAACACAAAATAAATTCAGTAAATACATTCAGAAACACAGAAAGGAAACCCATCGTCGACTTTGAGTAAGTTCGCATACTGACTGCGCCAAAAAGCGAATCGTTTCTTCGCACCAGGGCTCGTCAGCCCCTCAGGCCTCACCCACTCCTTTCACCGATTGTCTGCATTTCGATTTTCTCATGAATTTTATAGATGGAATCTCTTTTTTTTCTTCTTTTTTTTGTGTGTGTATGCTTGGTTAATCTGTATGACCAGCGGAACGCAGCAGACCAACTACTGGTCCGCTAGAAAAAAAAAAAAAAAATCTATTTCTGGACCAGTACTGGGGTGATCCACTTTATTGCTTCCCTCTCGACGTAGGTACGTCCACCACGTAGATTTTCCTCCTTTCCTTGTCTGAGTTTTCACTCGTTTTCTGTCCGTCCGTGCAGCGATGAACAAACATTTATTTACCTCCAACAATGAGAACACACCGGGCGGTTGTAGTTCGAAATTATAATTCTTTCAAAGGCGTGCGCGCATATATACTTTTGGAGGACAGCAAAAAGTGTTTGTGCGATGCGCCCAACGCCGATGGTCCTTTTGGTTTCGCATGAACAACACACCACGGTGGCAGAATGCAGCTTTTGTTTATTTATTTGGTTTACAGTCGTCGAGAAGTTTTACCCCCAGCATTTGATTGATTTGGGTATTATGTGTGTGTGTGAGTTTACACAGTCATTTTTTGGCGTAGAGATTTGAAGGAGTTACACTTTTAATCCGACAGTAAACATATTTGTTGGACTTTATTTGAACAGGAAATTTCTACCGGAAATTGTTTCTCTTTTTTTTATGCTTTCGCGCTTTTGAAATAGGTGCTAGGGGTTCGATATGATGCATGATGGTGTTGTGGTAACATTAAAAGTCAGCAGGTCTACACTGAGTGTTGTGGCTCTTAAAGTTGCTATGAAAATAATTTATAATGACTGCATTTAGCTTTTAAATAATTTTGACAGTTTCACACCGACAAGTGACTCCCACCGTGTTTCTTACCGTGCTTTTACGAGCGGCAAAGAAAGGCCTTCGGGTATCCTAAAGTATATAGACGAGGATAGTTTCATGTATCCGACCTCAATGTGATGCGATGTCCCTCAAAGGTCTCCAAATCAAAAAACTAAAGCCCTTAACACCACGACGAACGATCCTAGCGACATCTAATTCAAAGAAATAGCTTCGACCTCTTACAGGCGCACACAAGCACTCGACTTATTCGCCTCTGCAATATAATTCTATTAGTGTAGATTAATAGAACCATCTACATTGTGCAGGCGCTCTTTTCTCCTGTTGACTTTATTGAAAATTACCACCAGACGCACAATGGCGCGGAAATATTACTTAACTCTCGCACGAAACCAGGGCAAACGACAACGACACCATGAAGACACGACAGCAACAAAGAAACCAGCAAAACCTCCAAATGGTTAACATTATGGTGCACAGGCACACCAGCCAGCCAGAGATCCACCGCATAACAATCAGTGAACGAAAATAAAACTCACATCTCTTTTTCCCGCATGAACTGTAACGGGGAGTGTGTGTATATCTACACATATCTTGGAAGACCGAGAACATATTGTGCGTGCTACGTAGAGTATGTACCACATTAGCGTTGGGGCAATAAATTTCATTAGAGGTGGTCATGGCTATACAACAACAGCGAATCCCATTTATTTGTTTAATTCTCCCGAGGAAGAGCCGAAGAGCTCAAGAAATCGTTTTCATTTAAAGATTTGCAAGTGTATGTGCGTGTGTGTGTGTCTGATGGATTTCATTCTGAAATTCAGGCCGATGAATGTCGAAATTAGGGTGTGGACATGGACAGTGGTATAGACCGATTCCAGATCTCTAATCTATGTGTGTAGCTCGTGCGGTTCACCATCAGTCACTTTGTGGAATGGTGACACGCGGGTTTGGTCGTGTCACCCTTATAGATACGGAGTGTGCAAAATGTGTGATGAAGCGAAACCAGAAACCATCAAAGGCTTAGAGAAAGAAAACAGCGTTTAGCCAGAATGTGAATATGGTAGAGGGGCCAATCCTCAAATTCACCCGTGGAGCGAGTTGGTTCTGTCTGTAAGTATCAGCCCAGCTGTTGAATGTGTCTGTGTGTCGGTCTCGGTAGTGTGTATGCTCTCATGTTATGGTTCAACGAGATTATTTAACAACATGATGGACAATTGAAGAGCCCAGAGACCGACGACGACGTCGACTACGATGATGATGTTGACGATGACAATTGCGACAAAGAGTTCAATTGTCATTAGGCTACGTACACGAATAGAACTCGGCGATGGTAAAGTAGGAAGCCAATTTAAAATAGAAGAGGTCAATGATGTGCGGTCGACAACAAAAACTCAACTCTGATATACTACCTACGTATGATGGGAGAGTTGGCCGTTGGAACTGAAAAACAGAAATTTGAATGCTCCTCATTTGGCGATGATTCTGTTATTTTGGAGACAAACAACAGATACCAAGGCAAGAACAAGTCCAAAAGGTTAACTGCGCAAAATAATGGTGCAATGCACTTGAAAGATTTCATCATGTATTCACACATCACTATCGCATGAAAGAAATAAAGCTGACCACAGAAGATCAATATACACAAGAGTGCATTGATCAAATTTGTGTCCAGAATTGACCAAGGTTATCGCCTACGCAATTATCAGAGGAGTAGGAAGCATTCAATTTTCGCAGTTAAACGGTTTTTATTGGTCTTAATATACAAGTGAAAATTGGTGCGCACTTTCTTATGAAATGAAGTAAACACGCTTTACTTTCTGTTATTTGATATGTAAGGTTTTCTGTCAATACTCGAGCGAACTTACATGAAGTAGGGTCGAATCAGTCAACCTAAAGAGGAAAACTTTCTATGAATGTCAAAAGTACCACTGAAGGGTTGCGATCAGTATTCTGCGAGATAATGGCTTTCGATGTTGTCGCAGAACCAGTTATTAGTCGAATTGCTCGTCTTAGGCTGTCAAATAAGTAAAAAAACTGTTCTGGTTTCGAAAGCCCCATACATTATACATTGGACCAACATTCAAGCCGTAGTCCAGCCTGTGGAAAGAAGAAAAAGATGCTTGGCGCTCAATACGTGGTCTCGCCGAATTTTTGTTTCCCCCGAATTTACAATTAACTTATTCTTTTTGAATATTATGTACTTTAAGGCGCCAGGCTTGTGAACCACAATCTTTAAAAACATCCAAGGCCTGAGGCAAGCAAAGAAACTCCTCGGGAACTATAACCTAAAAAGATTCAGGACATGTATCGGTCTAAACTAAAAAATAACCTAAGAATCCTAGCAGGTCTCCTAACGAGACACTGCAGACTAAGGGAACACCTGAGGAAAAAGGGCTTATCAGAAAAAGGTCTCTGCAGATTCAATGAGAGCGCAGAAACGCCAGACCACATTCTGGAATCCTGTGGATCACTGATCCATAAGAGAATTAAAAATCTGGGCAAGTACCAATTACTAGATAAGGATATACAAACCATGGACCCAATACTCATTCTCAGATTCATAAAAGAAACTGGACTATGAAGTGCTCTAAGGTCGATATTTTTACCAAGGCTAAGACAGAACAAAGACCCTCAAACACGGTTCTTAATGGAACTGTTATACGATGGGGCTCGGGAAAAGGGCATGAACCTTTCCAAGGTATACGCAAGCGGCAAAATAGACCGCAAGGTCGCAGTGCACTAGGCTCTCTCTATTATTTTTATTATTAAGGCGCCAGGCGATTATATAAATTTGTTTGTTCAGTGTCTTAAGTATTTAAAAAAGGGTAGATAGCTGAGTTACCTGTTTAAAGTAAATTTCCGTAGTCCCGCTCCGTGTGGTTTTAGGGAACTCCTTTCTTAAGAACTTTCACTCTTGCTCCATTATTTATAAAGCACTGGATGATAAAAAAAAATGTTGCGCCGGTCTTTTTGTGGACACTACCAAAGCTTTTGACATGGTCAAGCACAGAGCTCTACTAAAAAAATTACACTTTACAGGATTTCTTGGTTTATTTATGTACAATTGGTTTGAGTCCTTGGTTGGTTTGTTGGTTGGTGAGGGTGAGTTTTCACTCTTCACTGAGGCCGCTGGTTGGCCCGTTGTGGTCCCCTCTTATTCTGTAAACGGTCGGAAAAACGTTTTGTTAGGATGTGTGAAAGGATACAGGGGGTAAGGGGCTGGTTAAATTATGGGTAGTCACTGTGTGTAGGGCTTGTGTTTTCAGCGAATCTGTTTGTTCGCTTAGAGAACTCCATGATGTCGCTTAGTTCCACTTTTCTGAGGCATGTAAGGTCTGGTATCAGGTGTGCTCCCAGAATTTTATTACGTAGTCTCGCTGTAGCTGGACAGTGGCAGAGGAAGTGTTCTATATCTTCCTCTTCCTCCTGGCAGTTTGGGCAAATCGATGTTTCTGAAATGCCGATTCTATTTGCGTGTTTGTTAAGGTTGATGCGTCCTGAAATAAGTCCCACCATCATTCTTAATTGCGCTCTTCCAGAGTTTAACGCTCTTTTTGCCAATTTATTGGTTGGTGTCTCTACCATTAGTTTAGCCACTCTGCATGTTTCTAGGTGTTCCCAGTATCTCTTAAAATCAACATTGGCTCGTTGATTTATTGCTGTTTTAATAGTCGTCAGTGGTACGCCTATTTCTTTTTCTGGTGGTTGTCCTATGTAAAGGATAGAACTCAAAGAGTTGTAGTCGGTAACTTTGCTGGTGAATCAAAAGCTATGAACTTAGGTGTGCCTCAGGGTTCATTCCTTGGTCCCATACTGTTCCTCTTTTATATCAACTCCTTATTTAGCCAACCGTTTAAAGGAAAAATAGCAGCTTTTGCTGATGATCTTGGCATTGCCTACCGCTCTGATAGTCCTCCAAACTTAAGCGCAGACATAAATCATGATGTTTTGTTCACCTACTGGGATTGTGGTTATCGTCTTAAACAATTTTGTGACAAAAAAAAAAACACTCTAAAATAGTATATTATGGAATATTTCAATCAAGGCTACAGCACGGAATAAGTTGTTGGGGTGGGGCTTAAAAAACTTAAAAGCTTAATAAACAAGGATTGAGCCATTAATTGTTCTGCAAAAGTGTGCTATTAAAAAAGTATATGGGGTCAGTGCTTTAACTCCTTCTATAGATTCTTTCAGAGCACTGAAAATTCTGCATTTGTTCTATTTTAAGAATCTTTTTATGAGACGTGGCTATTTACAGAGCCGTATTTGGAACACTCGCATTTTGCGAAGCAATTCAAGTAATGCTGTCGTTATTTCTCCTTTCCGTACTACTCGTACGTACGTGCAAATTATTTATTCAAAGCTTCCTATATACAGTGTGTCCACCGGGAAGGTATAGGTACTACTTTGTTTGTTTATAATTTTTCATTAAATGAAAGAGAATGGATCTTATATCGACGAATGTTTTACTTAATGTTGGCAATTATGTATGGAATACAATATCAGGTAAATGTCCGCCTCTGTTAGTCTCACAAATGCGTGCCCTTTTGAGCACATTTTTCATTACATTCGCACACATTTCACGCGGTATTTCATTAATTTCATCACGAATATTTTGTTTGAGTTGCTCAAGCGTTTCTGGTTTGTTTGCATAAACCTTGCTTTTCGGATATCCCCACAAAAAGAAGTCCGGAACAGTCAAATCAGGCGACCGTGGAGGCCAATCAACATCACCATTTCTTGAAATAACTTGTTGTGGAAAGAGGTCTCGCAGTAATTCCATTGTAATCCTGGCTGTATGCGATGTGGCACCGTCTTGTTGATACCACATGTTAATCAAGCCAAAAGTATGAAGTTGTGGCGTTAAGAAGTTTTCAATCATATCACGATATCGCTCCCCATTCACAGTTACCGTTACGCCGTTTTCATTTTTAAAGAAGTAAGGTCCAATGATTCCTCCTGACCAAATTGCACACACGACTTCTTGCAGTACGTTGTGGTCCATGCTTGGGCCTATCACCTACAGACCCTCTTTCTTCGAAATAATTCACTACACGATAAATAGTGCGTTTTGTTGGCACGTTGTTTCTCCCAAAAATTTCACGTTACTCTCTCATCGTCACAGTTATCGATGATTGATTTTGATAAAATGTTTTAACGATTAAAAAAGGTTGGTTTATCGAATATTTTTCCATAATAAATTTGCCACGTGTCTACTTCACGACTGCCAAATATGAGCTGTCAAGACTAATGTTTACCAAAATAAGATCCTTGTCTAAATTCTTAAAATATGTAAAAATGTGGCTTCTGGATTTTGATCACGAGGAAATAAAAGGTTCAAAGCGGAGCTGTCCTCCAATTACAACAAGTAATCAAATGCTGCGGCGTAAGACTTTTTAGGTGAAATGGCTCCCTTAGACCGACACTTTCTTCTCGAAAAGGATATTGATTGCTTGTGAAAAGACCTAGATAAATTTTGTTGTTAACTCGATGCAGCCTCCGCAAAACTGCTTATTTAGCTCTAGTTTCCATCTGCGTTTTATTTTGTTTATTTTTTTTTAATTCATAAGAAGAGAACATCTTTAAAGCCCAAAAGCGAGGCACACAACATTTGCCATAAAATTGTAAATGCCGATCCACGCTTGGGTAGAAAAATAAATTATTTGTGACCATGGAGATACCGGGTATGGAAACAAGGTTTTTGATTTTTTACTTTGCTTCTGACGCCCGTTGAAGATTATATTTATAATATTAGCAAATTATTCACCTTCAAAGTACTCAACAGAGTTTTGCCAATACATGTTTATATGACTCTCTCTTTCTAATCGAACGCTTTGAGTGCATTTGAAATATTTGTACTAGCTAATAACGTAGTGAAAACAAGAATGCTTCAATTACTTCTATTCCCAAACCCATCCTAAATTAAGTGATCTTCGTAGACACAATCTGACACAAAAGACTGCTCTAATCCTATATATAGGGTGGGCCAGATACAAGTTTCCTTTTAAAAATGCAATAAAATGAACAAAATTATTTTTTTTTTCCATATATTATGGATTTATTAGTAAGAGAAAACATTCCCAATAATTATGGGACACAACATCGTTCAAGTGGCTGCCTCGGCCATTGCATTCTGTCACTTAAATTTTCCAAGACCTTGTTGATGGTTTCGGGCTGTAGCCTACGGATTGCTTTGATGATATTGGCCTTAAGTGCGAACATCGTTTCCGGATTGTTGGCAGAACATCTGTCCTTCACGGTTCCCCACAAAAAAAAGTCCAAAGGGGTCAAATCGCAGCTCCGAGACGGCCAATTGACATCGCCAAGACGGCTGATTACATACGATTTGGGAATTTGGTGCGCAAAAGATCGATTGTTGCATGGGCTGTGTGGCATGGCGTGCCATCCTGCATGAACCAGAGGTCGTCCAAATCCATGTCTTCAATTTCAGTAAAAATAAGTCGGTTAACATGGCTCTGTAATGCCCGCCGTTGATCGAAACGTTGTTCTCAGCCTCATTTGATGTTCGTGATGAGTCTCAAACTATCGGCTACAGCAGCCACATTCTCGTCTGTGCGCACCGTACGATGACGGGCAACATGAGTGTTGTACCAGTCTCACGAACTTTTTGCACAAACTTGCGTACAGTTCTGACCGCCCTAGGCTAATTCTGTTCAGTTTTAGTGTTTTGTCTCGGTCTAGTTGAAACGGGAAACAGCTATCAGTGTCAAAATAACCTATGATTTAAAAAGAAACCACTAGATGGCCCACCCTTTATAAATAGGCGAAGGCAAATAGTTAAGAACCACTTTTAATGCCAACATATTCGCTCGATTTTTTTTTTTTTGTTTTTGTTGAGGAGGTTGTGGAGAGATACAATGCTGTGCGTAATTTGCTTTCCAATACTTTGTGTATAAGCCCAGGTTACTATAAATTTCTACCACACGGCAAAGCCTTGTGAGATCTATCCAGTTCAAAATGATCTCCACTATCAGAAGAATTTATTTTCCCATTATTCCTCTGCACTATTACATCATATATGGGAATTTACGGCATCCAACTTGGTTAACTAGTATTGATGAAGATATTCCGTGTTAACATCGAATTTCCTCTCCTCAACTTGTGTGAAGTTGCGACTGCTCAATAATGATGATCCCCCTATATTATTTGTATCAGTAGTCCACCACAACAATTATACAATTAAAAGTGATCTAAAGAAATAGACCGCAAATACAGTCGTATGTTGTAAGCATGGGCATGTGTAAGTGTGCCCATCTATCATGCCAGAGTGTGACATTGAGATACTATTAATCGTCAACACTATTCCCATTGCCGCATGCATTCCGCATTCGAGCAAGTTGAATGCTAATTTGTTCTCCTTTTTAATTGCACTTCTCGAATGCTACTCATATGCCCTCTCAAGTGTTTCGATGATGAGTATGCTTGATGCTTCTGGTGCTAAATCTATCGAAATATAATTCCACACTTTCATCACGATCTCGATTTCCGGGCGTGGCAGCAACACTTCCATTTTGTAAGTAAATGTAAGTATGTACCTTATTCTATATGAGACGAACAAACGCAAGTAGTTGTCATCGGGTGGAATGCGCCAAGATGCAGATGCACGTGTAATAAACTAAAGCAGTATGTATGGCTTCGTTTGGCTGTTTTGGACGTTTCAGACATTTCTGGAGTATACGAGCCGCACAATGGCGGCGACAATGCGACGCTGATCAAGCAAATCATTATCGACTGTAGGAGTAGTAGCCATGACAAATGTGTTACGTATACGACCTATTGACTTTGGGCGATCGAGCGGCAACACAAAAGACGAAGATACTAGCCGCGATCTGGTATCAAATATATGTACGGCTGACGGTCATTATGTGAACAAGATAGGATCTGACTAGAAATCGGCAGAGGAGTGGTATACATTAAATGCTTGGTACGATGGCTTACATTCTGGATGATTGAATTTCGGATTAGAGTTCTATTGCGTAACTTGTGTTAATGTGTGGATAAGTGGTGCTCAGAGTGCGAGCTTATTCTGCAAACAAATTCCACCTCAAATTTGACTTGTTGGTCATATAATACGTGTTAAATGCAGGATACGACTGTATGGCAGTAAGGTATGAGGTAGGTACTTCAGCAGTGAAAGTAAGTAACCAAAATCCAGGTTACCCCACAAAAAAGGTACACGACTTGATCGCACGAAACTTTGTCCTCTTTTGTGAAAGTACGAGATTAGCACACGTCCAAAGTGCTGGCGCATTTACAGATTTTCCTTTGTACATTTTAAGCCACTAGTTAGACACTTTTTGGCTTTTGTATGACAATTGAAATAAGTGATACTGTTGGGACGCGGAATATGATTGTCACCGTACAGCAGAAGCCTTTCATTTTAACATCAGTAGTGGCGGACAACTTCGCAAAGGGATTTAAAGAAAACAAAACAAAAACACACTTCATTCACACAATCGCACGAAATTTAGCAAGAAAATTTTTTGAACAACACTATATCTAATGGACGGTACTTTACTTTTATGTCGGACGAGTCCCATTTAAAATCTTAAGAGGAAGAATATATCGCATGAGATAAAAATGGGTTCAGAGAAATTTCTTACAGAAATCGGTGCTCGGGACGAATTTCTGAGTAGCGTCATCGATGTTTAAGTGGAACCTATTGGTCAACGAAGCTCCTAATCGCAGATGTAACCGAGCTAGGTAGGAGACCTACGAACAGCTTGTATTAGACGTTCAACGAATCAGTTTCTCCCGGATACAGGTAAAAACTTCTATCTATACAACAAACATTTTAAATAAAGGCTCTTTCAGTAAGGACTTGACAACTTCTTTTTTAAATAAAATGCAAACTACTTGAGATATCTCAACAACAAAATTTATTGACTTGTCTTACTATCAAAACATTTATGATTGGAAGTCGACTTCGTCCATATATTTATCACGGGAACGTATGCAGCGGTCGATACGTTTAACCAAATTTTCGATGACACGACCGCACATTTCGACCGATAAGGCCGCTATTACTCGTTCAATATTGGGTCTGAGCTGCTCTAACGTCGCCGGCTTCTTGGCATAGACCAATGATTTATTATGGCCCCATAAAAAAAAGTCTAGAGGCGTTAAATCAAACGATCTCGGTGGCCAATCGAAGGCTCCGTTCCTCGAGATAACACGTTCACGAGAACTGAGACTTCAATAACTCGATTGTTGCACCCGCTATGCGGCTTGTGTAACCGTATTGTTGGAACCACCTATCACTGATTTCCAATCCATGCAATTGCTCAAAGAAATAACGTCCCAACATGTCTCTGTAGTGAATAACATTTATATAAGTGAAGGTTATTTTCATCTACGAAAAAAAAAAAACGACCGAATCCAAAACGGACGCAACCGACAAGAAAACCGCACCAAACAGTGGCTTGTTGCGGATGAAGTGCTGTTTCATGAAGCACATGAGTGGCGTTGCCAGTTTGGTGTTTTCAAGCTTGGCCTAAGCCCTAGGGTCTCCACGGATCTGTTGAGCTAACTATTTATTTATTTTTAGTTGTACATAAAACTTAAAAAAAAAAAAAAATTAAATAATGAGTTGGGTTTTCTTTTGGAAAAAAATATCCAAATATGGGGGGAAATATTTTGACCGACTGGCAACGCTGCACATGAGGGTTTTCACCTATCCAGCAACCCATAATTTGCTTATTGACGAGGCCGTTTAACCAAAAATGTTCTACATCGCTGAAGATTGAAAATTGACGCCGACGTCATTGTGACACATGGAAATGTTGATTTTGCTGAATATTTTGACATTGACAGTTCGGTAATCGGTTTAAGGGAGCGTTCACACTTAAAGTTTGAAGTTGTCAAGCCGCTAATGAAAAACTCTTTACTTAGCTTTGGTAATCAATGATAGCTCAAGCTTCCAGCTAAGCCTCTCAAAATAAGAAATGGCAGGGCAGGTGCAGAGGAACGGGTTGATGTTGCCACTTTTCTCTTTATCTCTGCAAATATCAGGTACCCCTTTGACGAAATTCTCCCACTTCTAAAGCCACTTATAGATGGTAGTTCCTGCCGTGCAAAACATACCAACTGCATTTTGAGTTGATGGAAACAAACGTGCAGCACGCAATCACGGCTTAAAAACAATTCAATTAACTTGAATCCCTTCGGCTGTGAATTCACAATTCAAACAAACATCGCACCGCCACCGCCAGCTTCCCTAAGTTAATCCAATTCCATCAAATCGTACACAGTCGCTGTCATTTTGCAGATAATTCATCCGGCCATGTCATTTAACATCCCCCGAAAAAAAAAGAAGGAATAAATAAAATCATTTGACCATCAAACCATCTCTGTTACTCATCCCAGGTCACCATCATCATCAACCTCATCATCATCGTCAACATCATCACCACCATGCACACGAGCTTCACATCGAGTGTAGTCTTACATCCCACGTATATGGGGATAGCACATTTCGTATACAATATCGAATCACGTCCGGTGCCGTGAGTTGTTGGCTTATAAAAACCAAACTCATACCGTGCATGGAACGGACGTCTGCAAATTCTGATCATGCCGTGACAAAGATTAAATGGAATTATCTTCAGCATTTTTTCTTGTGTTCGTTTGTTCTGATTACTGTTTTCAGATACATGTAGTCAACAGATGCAGATTAAGTTCAAGTGTTTTGTTGTACGTATCTGATTAAGTGTTGCAGCACGTTTGGCGACAAAAGTCACAGCAATTCAATCTATATCTACCAGAGACCTGGGTTATGTGATATTTATGTGTTTCTTTGTCTTAAAGCTGATTAGTGAGGCAGAGTGGTGTCCAATGTCCGCCAGAAGGTGGATGGAGCTGCTATCGGTAGATGACAGGTATGCAGATGCTGAATAAATCACTTGCCAGAAGTTTAAAATTAGATTTTTCACATGATCTCAAATTTTGAGTGTACTCTACGGATCTGTGCTCGTTTATGGATGAAGTGGAAGTTACATGATATTTACAACATGCAAGTGAAAGATCGTCAATTTTCTCAGACGTAAAACATGAAGTGGGATCCGTCAGTGGAGTAAACTGATCTTACAAAATCATAGACATCTTTTAGTGGCAGACACATAAGGGGCTTGCGAACACCTTGCACTTCGGCAAATGAATAATGTTTTGGATTTTATTTTATGAATTCCAAAGAGTTCGGATAGTCTAAAAAGGAGCGCAGTAATTCGATGATGTCCGAGTGGCGTATTTTTACATCCATAATCCCGCCACTAGTGGTTTTAATATTTTCACACACTACGCACAACGTCACAGTATTAGTTTGAATATATTTTTGCAATACAAAAATATACCCAGACGAAATGATAATGTCATTCTTTCAATATAGCGTTATAAATTTTTGTAGGACCTCTAAAATCCAGGATCATTTCGCATTTTCAAAATAAGAAACGTTTGTCAAAATCGATCAGTTCAATATTTTCAATAAGCTGCGCGAGTTTTTGGTTTCACTTGGAAGCCCATAAATCAAGTATGCTATTTGGCAGCACAGTAACGTTGAAAGTTTTCGAAAATCTTCGTACACCGTACTAACATTCAACACACAGAAAATAGAGCGAATCCCTTAAGGTAGTCTAAAAGTTCAACACTTTGCAGCAGTATTTGATAACCTTCGGCAAAATGTTCGAAAACCCAATCAGACAATTTTTTTTAACTTCAACCCGTCTTTGAGTAAAACAATCGAAATCGAAAATGGAGAGGATCCCCTTGTCCACAAATCAAGTATTTTATGCGGCATTAGAGTAAAGTTAGAAGACTTTCGAATATGCATGTACGAAAATTCGATTCGAAACAATAACCAAATATAAACTAGATAGTTTCATGCAATTAAAATATATTTTTAAAAAGCACCATACAATTTTACAACTTTCGAAAATGTTCGAAAATTCTGTCCAAAAATATTTTGACACGACATTTGTTTACTTTACTTTACTAAGCCGAAAGTAGAGAGGTTCCACTTTACCTACATCCAAAACTCAAGAATTTTTACTGGTTGCACAGAGCACAGTTGACAACTTTCGAAAATGTTCGAAAATTCTGTCAAAATATATTATGACTCGAAATTTGTGAATGTACTTAACTAAGTAGAAAGTAGAGAGGATCCACTCTATCTACATTCACTACTCAAGAATTTTTACTGGTTGCACAGAGCACAGTTGAAAACTTTCGAAAATGTTCGAAAAATCTGTCAAAAAATATTTCGGCACGACATTTGTTTAATTTACTTAACTAAGCCGAAAGTATAGAGAATCCACTCTATCACATCCAAAGCTCAAGAATTTTTACTGGTTGCACAAAGCACAGTTGAAAACTTTCGAAAATGTTCGAAAATTCTGTCAAAACGACTTAACTAAGTCGAAAGTAGAGAGGATCCGCCCTATCATATCCACAACTCCAAAATTTTTAAAGGTTGCACAGAGCACAGTTGACAACTTTCGGAAATGTTCGAAATTTCTGTCAAAAAATATTTTGACACGAAATTTGTTTAATTTACTAAGCCGGAAGTAGGGGGGATCCACTCTATCTATATCCACAAACTCAAGAATTTTTACTGGTTGGACACAGCACAGTTGGCAACTTTCGAAAATGTTCGAAAATTCTGTCAAAAAATATTTTGACTCGATTTTTTTTAATTTACTAAGCCGGAAGTAGAGAGGATACACTCTATCACATCCAAAACTCAATCATTTTTACTGTTGACAACTTTCGAAAATGTTCGAAAAATCGGTTCCAGAATGTCCTCACTAAAATGTCCCTTCTCTCGTGCGTTTTAGAAAGAAAAAAAATCTGATATTTAAGCAGGTTCTTTTGGGAAAAACGGAAGACTGCTCCATGTCATTATACGCTCTACGTGTCTACCACGACCTTTTTATCGATTGCCGTGCCTTCATCAACGTCACGCTGCACACATCACTTCACTTTCTTTGAGCACATTTGCCGCTCGCATCGAGGCATAAAATCTCAATTCCTATTATTCTTTCAGAAATAAATTATTAAGCTGCCTCTGTTGTTGTTCTTTTGAAAAGTGATAGTGAAAATGAAAACCACAGTCTAATAGCACCACTTAGTGCTATTAGTCGACGACGACGTACGTGGTACGTCGACGGATACGTAAATATAACTCGAAGAGTGATAATTTTTAAAGAATACCAATGAAGACGTTGATCTACTGTGGTGGTGGCTAACAGAAGTGTTTCTGTTCTCCACACAAATACTGCGCATAAATGAAGTACAAAACAGCGTTTAATGTCAAATCGTTTATTGTGTTTGTGTTATTGTTATGGAATATAGCCAAAGAAATAACCTTGAGTGGCGAGTTTTGTTTTATTGGAATCGGTTCCTCAGTGAGACAGTAAATAACGATGTGGTTTCCAGTCAGCAGAATAATATGTGCAGATAGATTGGTATGAGAAGGGTGGCCGAAGGGGACGTTAGGTAGACGATTCCAGGGAAACTACCAAAATGTAGAATGACGACCGAAATTGGCTTTTGTATATCATTTGAGTAATTCCTTAATTATTTTGTGTTCTAATGTAGGTAGGGTTTTTTTTTTTTTATATATAAAACAGGCAGATGGATTAAACTGAGACTAATTGAAAATTTATCTCAATGAAGATCTGTTTTGCCTGTTTTCTTGTATCTGCTATTAAAAGAACATAAATCAAGACGGGTATACCGACCTCCAATATAGGAATACAGATGTAATGCCACGGTCAGTGGGTTGAAGCAAAATGGCTGGAGTGATATTCTTGCGAATTATAGGTGTAGTTGTAGGGTACCAGAAGATCGTCTTTGGACAAGGTACATACATATATACTCGTATCTCCCTATTTTTACTTTCTTCATAAACTTCAATAAAGGGAGAGCGAGAGGCAAATTACATTTAGAACAGAATTTACTTGCGTACACTACCAGCAAACTCTACATTTTATAAAAATGCTTGTCTATTTTTGTGTGGATTTTTTGAGGAATGATGTTAAAGCTGCTCACCTTATCCGTGTGGAACTCTCAGATAAAACACGGCTTAATTAAGAAACATTTATTTTTCATCATCATTTTAATTTATTAAAAGGTATATGAATGAAAAATGTTATAATAGAGCACTGATTTCATTGCTGATGGTCGCCCTGTAGTACAATTCATCTTTTACATCTTGGCTGCGGATGAAATTTGAAAGGTACTATTAATTCGACTTAAACAGCCAACCGGCTACATCCAGTCTTAAATACCAGCAGAACCCTGACCAATTTAGTTAACAGTATAAATTAGCTCCAACTATATACAATTTTTGTTCTTATCTCTAGGCCAAAGAGAGACCTCCGTTAGCAAAGCTTTTACAGCAGCATAACTTACCCGTAAATACAATCGTACATTTCCAACTCACAGTCACAACTGAACGATTTCAAAGTCAAACGATTCAATTTATCTCTTTAGGTCAAGATAAGATTAAACTACTATACCACGAGTAGCAACAACTATAACCAACCAACTGTGCGTGTTGTCTATACGAAATACTCCACTTTAAAGTAAACACTAGCTTCTGACATTCCTCTCGTCCATTCTTGGGTATCTCGTGTATGGGGAAAAATAAAATATATACAATACCTAACACTCAAACCGAAATATATCTGGTCGTCCAAACGCAAAAGCATCTTCCACGCATTTTATAGACGTTTCAGCATAATTCTACTCGTTCTTTATCTTCTCGGCATATTGTTTACTTCGAATAGGATGCGCATTTTTGAACATTTGAACGCGGCGCATTTGAACAAAACAATAATTTAGTGACCCTTGGTTCGAGGTTCTTTCAATACTAGCACTTTTCTGTTGTGTGTTCTTTTCCCTTGACATTGTTTTTAATTGTTTTGTCATTTAGACAAGGGGTACAGTGTCCCGCTTAAATCTGACTGCGATATGCTTCTTCTAAGAGTATCTACATACTATTAAAAGACGACTTAATGAATGGGCATTAGCTATGTGAAGCTACTGAGTGGGTCTAAGAATGACGCGTTTGATGTACGCATTTGGGGTTATGTGTGCACTTGTGCTTGAGAAGTTTTGAATTGTCGTCATGAAGTTGTTTCGCGGTCTATTTGCTGGCAAGTTGATTGATTTATTTATGGTTATATGACTGAAGGATGATTATTCATATAATGAATGATGGGTGCCCGGAGGTTCAAAAGTAAAGCTGCGTGTGGTATCCATAAATTATTATAGGTTTACCACATCTCTGCATCACAAAGCTACAAGTCAAATACTGAGCTTATATTCACTTCTAAGAACTGCACATACTTTACAGGTGTAGAATTAAAGACGCTTGTAGCCTGTTGTGGTAGGCTCCATGAGCACATAACAGAAAACTACTGGTAGGACCAGTTCAGGGGTGATGCTACAAGTGTGACACATTTTTGCACACAAAAAGCTACAAAATAGGATCTTGTTACGGCAAATATACTACAGGGGCTGTTGTTAAAGACAGCTGTGGGTTTTTATTTTATTGCGACAACTACTTGTAGCACCCGTGTGTTGCTACAGTTGCAGCAGACTTCTATAACACAAAGCTACAAGTTAAATATGCAATTTATTTATAGTTGCTGAACAGCATTTTTATTGTTCCTAACGTCTGATGAATGATCTATAAAAAAAAAATTGTTTCTTGTACTACATGCTAATTATTACAGGTGTAGTACATTTTTAGTACTACACCTTAGCTACAAGTTCAATGCTGGGTCTTATGAGGAATGGAAATATTTCATGGGTTCTTGCCGATTTAAACGAGGTTGTCATACGAAATGATGAACAAAAATCTACAACTACATGTGGTTGTGGTACACGTGTATACTACAAATGTAGAATACGTCCATAATGGCATGGCTACAACTATTCAATGCTGAGTTTGCAATCTTTTGTAGGTAGATCAGATATTTCACAGGTTTTACTAAATTTGCAGAACATTATTGTGTTGCAGTTTTGTAGTTTTGAGCATTGTGGTGATGTGGTCATAAGAATTCTTGTAGTTTGCATATTTATTTTTATTATTTTCCTGATTTCGTGATCTTATATAAATTCTAAAACATTAAGGCGATGCAATTTATGTGACAAAAAATAGCAGAAGCGACGAAATATTTTCTGTTGGTCCATTGATGCTGGCTTCGAAAACCCAACAGAATAAACTATGGGTAAGAACGTACAAAACCTTCAAAGATCACCCCCCAAGATTTTAATATTTTGCCTTAGAATGACTTTGAATGGCAGAGCAAAAATATTTAGTTTAAATTGACCATTCAAACATCACAATGGCGACATCGAAACACGTCAGTCAAACTGGCTGCTGATTCATAATATCTTCCTCAACTGATGGCTATCCATTACCAATTAAGAAAACATTTAAATTCACTTAAAAATTTGCATTCCTTTTAATTGCACCGAAATAAAATAAGAAACACACACAAAATTCCTTCTGTCCATGTCTGTCAGCCGAAAAAAAGTTTAATTTATTGCAAGACACTTTTTGCTGTGTATTTCGTCAAGCGGCAAAAACCATTGCGCCGCAGCAAGTTGTCTCACATAAATTCCATAATCAAAAAGAAATTCAGCTTATCTGCAATTTTGAATAATTGCTTTATCTCCATTTTGAGCGAATTATCGCTCATTCCTCTGGCTATGGAGATGGCGGCGAGACCGATTGCATTTTATATGCTCACATGGCAATGACACTGAGCTGCAAATGACGCGCTACAACTTATGACTAAGAACTTACCACCAAGCAGTGGACATGGACAGTAGCCTTATTGTCGAGTGATTAATCAGTGCATGCGGTGGGCGGATAATTATGACCCCCCTTTGTCTTTAGACCGCACAAAAGGTGTCTCTGTTCAAAAATTAATATTCCATAAAGAAACTTCGGATGTCACCGATTCGCACACTTGTCTCGGTGGGTAATTAAAAATGAAACAAAGCTACTACTACCGTCCTGACCCTCGAGATGACATAAAAATGCATTAGCACGACACCGCGCTGTCACATATAGCTCAAACTTCAGGTTGGAGTAACATCATTATAATGAGTTCGGTATCTGGAACCGAAACCAAAACCAGCCCAGATGACATCATATGACAGAAGGAAAAAAAAATCACTAAAAGTGTATTTAACGAGAATGAAATGTATTTGGTCGATAGAGCCCATTGTCACCGACTTGTCCAGCTTGTGCACTTCACCTCACCCTATATAGATAGATTGTCGTAAAACATCCACAAACACAGGGGCACAAAGATAAAATTAACTTTTTTGACAAAAGAACGACGTACAGCACACCACAGCGTGGCTTTTCAGCTTTTCAGTTCAGCCACCACCCACCAACACACATTCCTATCGCAACCACACAGAGATACTTCGTAAATTAGCTGACTTGTTGTCCATCCGTCCATTCGTCTGATGACGATTTAACTGCAACCTTGAGAGTGAAGAATACAGAATACATTTTTCATTTGTTAAGCACTTCTAACATTCTATAGATACAAAAGTATCTATAGAGTTGGTTTTTTTTTTTTTTTTTTGTTTGGCGAGAGTACCAATCCATCCACATATGCATTCAATCAGCGGCGCCTTTTATTTTGCTTTTGTAATTCACACACTCTACGTACGGAACACTCTCTGCCCCCAAAGTCATTAGAAACGAGGATGAGAAGAAGAAGCAGTAGCAGCAGCCACAGTAGATGGCCACCAAACTTGGTGTGGCATATGTGCCTTTGTGTATCTTTTCAGTGCATTGTTTGATTTTGTGGAGCTTTTCCAGCTTCGGGCAGAGTACGCGAATGTGAGAAACAAATACTAATCAATGATCCGCACGCGCATTATGCAATCTCTGATGGATGGACTGGTGCAGTGCTGTGTATTGCACTCGCCCGCCGCCGACCGACCGCCAAATGACTTATAACTTATAAGTGCAATGCGCATCTGGGGTAAATTTAGAGCGGTCGCAAAATTTCTTCAATGTTCTCTGACTTCGTTTAATAATTTTGCATTCTTGTGCAGTTACGAGCGAGTATGTCTCGACTCGGTGGATGCAGCCAGCCATTGGATATACAGATAAGAAGCAGACATTATTATTTGCAGATTGTAGCGCAAATACACATTCGCCGGTTGCCACTTTGTACCTATTGACCTAAATTTGCCTTCCAAACAAGAGTAGAGTGAACATACACACTAGCAGAAATGAACGCGATCGCAAATATGTATAGTTGAGAAAAGCAGATGTGGCTGAGGAAAGTTTGCCAGCGATTAGAAAATTGAAGGGAAAAATGGGCGGATCCCGCCAGTTGTGGTTAGTTTTGGGTTTAGGGACTTTGTAGATTGCCGAGCAAATTATGGATATGCAATGATTAATCTTATCAAGCGACAACCGAGAAGTTCTGCTTTCAGGATTAGCCATTTTGTATGTGTGCGACGCAGCAGTACGCGAATTGTCAAAATTTCACGACTGATAAAATGTTAATATAACATTAAGAGTGTTTTTAAGATAAGAATATGGGGCCCTACGCTGGGCGCCATTTTTTTTACACAGATTAGATATTCGTTTAGCGAGTAGGTAGTGATCATTCGTTCAAAATTCACTGTTTTTTGCTGTAGATATCGCTATCCCATGAGGTCCATGCTTTACATTGTGCAAAATTGAAAACAACTGGCCTCAGGTGAAGGCGCAAAGCTATTAGCTCTATCTAGGTCACAAATCGAGCTTCGAACTAGATGCTGGCCGAACTTCTTTTGTCAGCGAATGTAGATAACCTTCAATGGCAGGGACTATCGTGAGGTGGTTTGAGTTCAAGCGTGGAAAAACAATACTCTGCCGCTAATAATTAAGGGAAAGTTGTTTTTGCAAAGTTCACTTGATTCAAATCGTTGATCCCGAAGAGTTTTAAATATAATCGGCTCTGATTTATGCCGAGACGAGCAGTAGCTCAGTGTCTGTGTTTATTGTGACTACTGATCGAGAGGTAGCAGGTTCAACTTCCATAATTCATATGCCTTGCAGACACTCTAAATAAACAGTGTTTACACCCAAAATAAGTACCTTACAATTTATTTAAATTTATTTTGAAAATAGCCTATAATTTGTACGTATTTTTAAGACACTTGTAGATTTATGAAAATCTTGGTATAGAGGCATAAATCATGATGAAAAGACTGCAAGAAATCAACTTGCTTGTAATTATTGACGAAGAACTTTAATTTGTTTAAGCAAGCTCCATTCATGATCTGAAGATATTTCACAAATACTAGACAGAACTAGTGCTGCTATGCCACCAACCAGTTTTGACTTATTCCTACACTGATAATTACAATAAACGTTAACAGAACAAATGTTGACTAACTATTCACTTTATCCCAATTTTTAGATTTAATTACAAAATTTAAATCAAGACGGAGACTCCATAAATCTAACGACAAATAAAAATAAAATGTAACAGGTATTTAACTTACCATTTTTATGATTTTTGTTTTCTGTGACACATTTGATGTTGTCTTTTGACACATTTGCGATTTGTAAAATGTTAAGTTTAAAAAGTTGAAATCTGCAAGAAAATAAGAAGAAGAATACAATGTTAAGTTAAAAACTCTCTTTTAAGAAAAGCAAATTCTTTTTACACATGCTGTATAAATGCGGCGTATCGTAATTTAAGTTTCGACTTAAAATCTGCGGAAGCTCACAATTGTGGAATTTGAATGGAAAATATAGCCACTGAGAACTAAAATTTAGAGTCGAAACTTAAAATGTTTATCGGTAAGGATCTATGAATTCATATGTCAACTCTCGATTAACCGGGGTTCGAGATTAATCTCATACCGAAAAATCGAAAATGATATTGTCAAATAAGAATAAATGTTGAATATTTATGTTTTTCTATTTATTTGTAATAAAAAACTAAACTAAAGAAAGTTATTGAAATTAGAGTAAATCTATATATATAAAAATGGATCTTGGTTTGTTCGGATGCTTAAAACTCGAAAACGACTGGACCAAATTGGATACTTCCTTCTGCGGATTTGTTCGTAATTGCTCCGCGAAGGTTTAGGAAAAAAGAAAAATTGAAAAATTCTCAACAGGTGGCGCTGTAGGCGGTCATTCCATTTGATAGCACAGTATATGTTCTTTGTGATTTGATAATTTGGGCTGTGTGGTCACACACGATTGACAGACGACGTACGCATCCCTCAATTCAAAGCATACGACAAATGGAATTGGCGGCTCTTAATTATGATAGTACAATTGATAACAGTTTGTAATCTTATATTGGCCAAATTAATTAAAAATGTTTGCATTGTAATGCATTCAAATTTATTAACGAAGCACCTGCCATGTGCTGTGCTGTTGGGAAACTTATATTGCCTGTGTTAGAACCTCCACCAGATGCTTTGCATTCATTAATTTATGGCAATTCACCAACGTTAAAGCATTTCTTAACAAAAATATTCAAAAGTACAAAGTTCCTGTATTGTGGGTCATTCAATTAATCATCAACTAAAATGCAACTTAATCGATCGCAAACGTTGGTTGCTCGAAATTATTTAAATCAAAAAATCTATTTCGGGCGGGACGAAGTTTGCCAGGTCCGCTAGTACCATATAATAATTAAAAAAATTTTTGAAAAAAAATTTCCCGGTTTAGAGCTGCTAACAGAATGCCGGATAATCGAGAGTTGACGTATATAAAAGAGAATGCCGTCCGTGTGTGGGCGCATAACTCGAGAACAGATCGTACGATTTTAACGATTTTTGGCTTAATGGTGTCGTTTTGGCCCAAGGAAGGACATAAGCTAAGCGAAAACAAAACTTTAAGGGGCTGAACGAGGTTATTGAAGTTTTTAAGGGGAAATGCACTTTGGAAAAAAACTGCATTGAGTGAAATATTTCAAATCTTGTTATATTATTTTATATATCAATATATATAAAAGTGAATCGTGCTGTGTTCGGATGCTTTAAACTTGAAAACTACTTTTTTAAATTGGATACTTCCTTCTGCGGGTTTGTTCGTTTTTGCTACACAAAGGTTTAGGAAAAATTTTAACTGGTGCGGTATTTCATGATTCTTTTTTTGTTTTCTTCGTATTGCCGTATTTCGGATTTAGGCCGACTCCGAAATCACTCATCCGATTTCTTTGAAATTTTGGGGATTTGTATGATTGGTTCCAGCTTAATGGATAGGATTCTTTGGGACCGGCGCTTTTGGGTGGTGCTGCTGCTGATCTACGAAACAACTAAAACGGTTTCAATGACATTTTGGGGATGGGTATGGTTGGTTCTAGTTTTAAAGATAGCATAGTTTTGGACCCGATAGGTGACACTTTGCACAGCTACTATATAAAATCTGGAAATATATCCCCAGGAAGCGAGTTCCAAAGTTTGCTTGTCCTGTAACAGAAGGAGTTTTGGAAAGTTGATGTCCTCGCGGTTGTCAAGTGTACTGTATGGTCATGAGCATTAGCAGCCTGTCTTGTTGGGCGCCCAAAAGTTGCATTTCGAGGGATAATGTCTTTGAGTTCCTCAGAACATCTACCATGGAAGTACCTATAGAACAAGCATGGTCAGCGACTTGTCTTCTGTGCACCAACGGTTGTAGATTCGATGTGAGTGTAGGGTCTCCAATGAGTCGAACTGCTCGTCTCTGTATGCTATCAAGCAGGTTAAGTGAATGTTTTGGGGCCGAGCTCCATATATGGTAACAATATTCCAAGCCTGGTCTAACCTGTGCTTTGTAGAGAAGGAGAAGTTGCTTGGGGCTAAAGTACCTCCTTGCTCTAAATAGGTAGCTCAACTTTGCGGACGCCGATTTTGCGATATAGAATATGTGGTCCTGCCATGTGATTCCTGAATTGACTGTGACTCCTAGAAGGTGCATTGAGTCCTTGTGATGGATTGGATGGTCATCCATTTGGATCTGAGGAACTGTTGATGCATTTTTTCTGGAAAATGTTGTGAGCTGTGTCTTGTTTGCATTAAATACAACCAAGTTGTCCTTTCCCCACTTCAAGATTTTGTCCAGATCATCATTTAGAGAATTAATTTGTTCACATCTCTGATTGTGTGATGTAGCCGTATTCACTGGCCCACTGTTGTGAAAATAAAAGTTTAAGGGTATAAGATTGGAATTCCCATGTTTCCAACATGGCCAATTGTATGTGACGTGCTCACGTGTAAGCAAACCTTCCGTTTTGTACGTCGTGTACCGTAATGCACTTAAGTAAAAATCGGAAGGTAGACACGTCAATCATTGCGGTTAGATTGAAACCATCGACATTACTATACCTCATTTATTTCTACTGTATTTGATATAAGTTTTCAATAAAGCATGTGCATTGTGCTTGCATGGGTTTTTTATTTTCATTACATGCACGAATTTGGGCGTAACGAAGTTCGCCGGGTCAGCTAATTATAGGTGTAATTTTTTGGTCAAGTCGGCAAGAGCAATTGAATCAGTTGGAAGTAGTTAAAAAGTCCCAGACAACAACCAGATAATGCATTCATATTTTACATACTAAATATCGAATGAGGGTAAGAGCATTGTCATAATTATGCTCATACTGCTGAAATGTAATTTTAAAGAACGTGATATTTTGAATGTCTGTTCTGTACATCTTACTTAGACGGAAAGAGCTTCGTAAACCGAATCCAGTTGGCGATTTCATTTGAGAACATGGTTCATATGGTACAAGCTGTGGCAGTCCAGTCCAATGTTACACAAAATCTATCTTAGTTAAAACCCAAATAGAAATCCATCTTTCAGCTTTCAGAATCCGTTTTACTTTTCTGTCCACCGAAAAACCGAGACAAATCCATAACAAATGACAAATTAAGCAAACTACTCGTACTGCAGCCAACATTGAGACGAATCACGAGACTACAGTTGAATTCCATCAAAGAGATTATTGAAAGGACAACTTCCTTCCTGTAGCCATTTCCAACAACTTACACACACAAGACAATACAATGAAAAGTCCAAGGGCATATCCATCCATTCGTCTTTATATCCAACGCCCACCACACCGACCATCGTCTTCATCCCTCAAGTAGCCGATATCTCATCAAATTGTTTAAGCCAACCACTTTCTGAGATGCTGTTCGGCCTTGCTTTTGGCTTTTCCATGGTGCAACTTGGCAAGCATCCTTAAAAATTCTTCTTCCATGGGAAAAAGAAAAAAAGAAAATATCTGAAGTGATTTACTATCAAACGGCAGCACCTACTCCTCTTGTGTTTATGATGCCGATGCTGGCTAACCTTGGATGTGCAGTTGCAGTCCCCCAACCGACAAAATGAAAAAGAAAAAAAAAAAAAAAACATGTCTAAAGCATTTCGAAAGTGAAAGATACTCAAATGCTGCAAGTTATACAAACAACCAGGATGGCGTCAATCGGAGGATGACCTCTATATTTCGCTTTGACATCATGGAGAACGAGATACATCTATCTCTGACCTAGTCGCGTCAAATTTGACCACATAGACTATATACGCGCAGCGTATTTTGAAATTTAAAGACCGACTGCGTGCGTTTTTTGACAAAGGAAAAAAGGCATTTTGAATATTTTATGCTTGTGGCTTCCGATTCTGATGTGTATCTCTAACGAATTCCTTTTGGCAGGAGGAGAGCACAACACAAATACGGTTAGGGTATGTGCCAGTGTCAACGATTTGTTTAGCGTTGACTCTTTGCTGTTGGTGCGCGCCTCAAACGACACAACGCATTCATGGTTTAAATATTATACGTCAAGGTGGCTTTGGCGGCGTGATGTCAAATCGTATGCGCTTGTCCTGAAAGAAAATAATGCTAAAGAGCCAACGAATTAAACATACAAAAAAAAAAAATACTAATGTTAAGTGAGAGAGAAAGCACAAAAACGACGAACGATACGACCGAATATTGTACAACAGTTCTACACCAAAGGGCAATTTGAATATTTAAATGTGCCCGGGGAGACCGATTGGGTGGTGATGTTGCTGCGGTGACGACGACGACGACGATGGTGGTGGTGATGGTGAGTTGTTTTGGCTCTTTGCGCGCTTGTCCCGCTTTTGTGGGACGCCTATTTGAAGGGGCTTTTCTCTGTACTGTGCTCTGTATCGTGTTACAGTTGTCGGTTTATTTTCGGGGTGCCTTTGCTGAATGAGACCAAGAACCGATTGTTGATTCAATGAGTGATGTGCATAGTTTGCTTGTAGTTGACCTAATGACCTCGGAATTTATTTTCTCTTTCTTTTCAGAGTCTTCTTTATTTCTTTTTGTAAGTTTTGGACGAGAATATAAATGTGTATAAATTAATAAATTTTGGGCAAAGGGTTCGCAGAGTTATTAGGTCTCTCGAATGACAAAGAACACAAGATGAGGGGAGTACCAGTAGTTATCGGCTTTAAGATGAAACGGAGGATTACAGCCGATTTTAGGCTTGGAGATCCGAGCTATAGGAGTGCATTTTGAATTTATTACTTCTACTTGGTAGTAGTATTATTTTTGACTTCCCAAGCAGTACACAAAACAAGAGTTGAGTAGTTTCGAACCAGTATAGTTCCTTGAACTATACTGAAAATAATAAAAAATAATAATAACGAAATTCTATTGTAAAATTTCAACAATGTTGAACTGAAAAAAAAAAAAAATGTTGTCCTAATGATAAATGAAATTTATCAATACAACTTAAGTTCTATCAATTTGAACAATATATTGTCAGAAGGATAAAACATTTTCTTTGTCAGATTAACAAAAAAACAATTTTCAATTTAATAATTCGATATTGTACCAATTGAACAATTTTATTGTTGAATTAACAAAGTTTTTGTTATATCCGTAAGAACAGAACCAAAAATCACTTTTCTTAATGTTTGTAAAATTGATAAAACGTATGCGAAATGTTTGTTAGCCAGACCAAATACAGATTATCAAGACTACAAACATTTTGTATACCTAATTACTATTTTTTAATAAATCAATAATTAAACTTATTTGGAGGCATATTTTGGACATAATTTCTTTATTTAGATAAATACTTACTACTGCAAAATTAAGTAAAATGACAATTGCAAGTGAGTATTAATCATATTGACAATGTAGTTAATTTCATTCAACAGAACAATAAATAAAGAATTGACATATAATTTCTATTCACTCAACAATTCTGTTGTTGAATCAACAAATTAAAATGCTGGAGCTGACAAAATGTTGATTTGTTTACAGATTTAACAAAAGATAAGGGCAGTACTGAGAATTTATTTCTGTATAATAATAACAGAAACAATAGGCCTGTTTTTTTTTTTTAGCTTCGATCTCAGCAAAGCAAAGTAAAGTAGGATTTTCAGCACGCAATTACACAATTACTGTGATTCCTCGAAGTGTCAAGTAGAGCGTAGTTGTTGTAAATGCGTGCGAAAAATCCTACTTTACTTTGCTTTGCTGAGTTCGAAGCTCAAAAGCTGTTGATTTATGATTTGACAAACTATTTCGATATTATTAACATTTTTTTTTTAATTTGATAAAAAGATAAAGAACAAATTGATAAATTTCTTTGTAAAAGCAATAGCTAGTTGTTGATTTGACAAAACGCAATAGTTGAATTAGTCAATCTCTTTTGTAAAATTAACAACATTTTGATTAAGTTAACAAATTATTTTAATACGCACAAGAAACGATTTTTGTTAACACAACATTTTGTTTTATTATCACAACAAAAGTTTTAAGACAAGATAAAATTACTAATATTTTGTCAATCTGATAGAAACATTTTGTTGGACGTATATTGGCAAAAAATTGTTGAATGAACCCTGATTTTTTATAAATTTTACCAGGGTTTTATTTTCAGTGTATGTCCTATGTCCGTAGTTATCATTGTTCGAGGAAAATTCATAAATACGATGAGTGAACTTATGGAAACAGCCCTTTATAAGCTCAGAATGTGGGATGAAGGGAGTGGAATAAGAGTCAACCCGGAGAAATATGAACTCGCAATATTCAGTACAAAATACAAGATACCGCCCTTCAAGCTGCCCAGATTTGCTTGCTTGAGTGGAACTTTCCCTTTCGAACGGCGCAAAATATCTTGATTCAGTATTGTATAGTAAACTAAATATTGCGGTTGGGTACAACTCATCTACAGAAAGCCTTTCAATTGTAGGAAGCTGAGTTGAAATAATTTGAATCTGTGTATCAACCTTAGCAATGTATTGGTATTGCGCTTCCACCCTTGGCAGCCGTGGTGATTTTAAACCACAACCAACTTCCTTAGTTTTTAAGAAAAATGTCTTGTAAAAATATCGAGTAAGACGAATTGTTACATTTCTTTTGTACGAGAAGTAATTGTAATAAAACTAGGTACTCTTTTTATACAATATTCATAATAATTATAACAACTTTGTTAAGTTCTTGTTATTATTGTGAATTGATCCGTTTCAGCTGTAGATTTCATTTTCCAGAACGAGTAAAAAAATTAAAAATAATAGAAATCATACCTCTACTATTCCATATTAATAACGCCAACAAGACCATTTAATATCATTGCTTACCTATGACTCATTCCATATATAATGCATAATGTACATCATAGAATACCAATTATTGCATCATAACTCATTTTCCACATCATTCTCTGGTCGATGTAAAATTATCCACAAATTCCAATGAAAGCCACCGCCACATTGTCAAATGTCATTAAAAATAAAAACAACACCCTAAACACTTACGTTGACGTTCATAGTGTCAACCACAAGACCAAGCAACTACGTATTTAATTTACATATTCTATATACCTAGTAAGAGCGAACCACTAAAGTGCACATTAAATTGTTTTCTAATAAAAAATTCAAACTAAAAACCATAAAAAACCATAAAAACCACAAAAAAGTTCAGCGGTGTCATTACTAAAAGACTTGACAGTGCGCGCCAAATGACAGACTGCCTATAGTTCTAATAGTGCGACGATCTGACACTGGTTAACTGTCATTAACGTTGTAGTTCGACGCTATACCAGCAACCAGCAAGTTCAAGTGCCAATTTCTCAAGGTGCAAGGAAAAATCGTCTTGAGAATAATTATTATTATATTCGATTGTGAGTTGTGTTTAACGTAACGTCGTCACAAGTGTGTGTAGTGTGTACGTATGTACTCCATGCAAACAACAAAATTTAATATTGGCAACCTTGCGCATGGTTAATGAAGAAAAACTCTCTATAAAAAAAGTGACAGATATTTTCATTGGTTAAGGAGGTGTGTGGAAAGGTACTCTGGGCTTTGTGGAATGAATAACTTTAAGCCGTGACCAATACCTCTTTTTTTTACTACGTACAACCATTAGAAACAAATTGCGCAGTTTCAAATAAAAACAATTGCATTGTAAATATGACTTGCGAATTGTTCCTTCTTCCGACAGACAGTGCTTGCATTTGATTTTTAAGTTTAAAACTGCATTGATATGTGAGGTATTGCTGTTAAGACCTTCATTGAAAACGGAATATGAATAAGCTTTGAGCATTATTAACGCATTTGTATTTTAGCTTTCAAGCTATTGGACTAATTTGAAAATCAAAGCATACACAGCCCATTTGCAGGGGTAAAATATTGTAACTGGAACCTGATGCGATGTGGAAGTTCGGGGTGATGTGGCTGCACTTTGAAAGTGGTGCCAAACTACAAAAAAGTTAAAGAGTTTTCGAGAGCAGACAAATCAAGGAGATAGAACCAAAAATGTGACGCGGATCCTTTAAATTTAAGCTCCACGCCCGTAAATTTCCACATAGTTCCCTGGGAAGTTCGCATAATCTTCGTCAATGCATTCGCCTTCCTGTTCGCAGTTTTGGTATTCCTCGTGAATTTTGGACAATTCGCAGCAGATTTTTCTATCGGTATTCGACGCGACATTTCCAAATCACAAATAACGTATTGGAATTGGAGTCGCATAGGATTCTCAGATGAGCTCGCCGACGAATGAAATAGTCTTCCGCGAAGGTCTAAGCGAACGAAATGACAAACGCCTGGGATCGTATCGCGTTGTCCGTGAAAGAGAATTGCGTGACCGAATTTGTTTTGGTTTCACTCATGTAAAATCAAATTAATTCCGTGGACGTATAAATCGTTCACGGAGGTGGCGATTCGTCCCCTGATATGTAACTGTAAATTTGATGGTTGGATTTACCTGCGGACCTGATTGTAAAGGGTTTTCCAATAAGAGTTGTCATTGTGAATGACCCGCTATTTCGGTAACTGTCACTTTTGAAGCTTTTATTCTTTGACATTTGACAAGTAGAAACTACGCCATTACTAAAAATGGAACGATACACGCTTCGACAACGCATTTAAATTAGGCATTTTTCTTTGAATACCAAAATAACACCTCTTATTGAAAAACCCTTAAACTTCTCTACTACTATGATGAATGTAGGTTGGGAGCCCAATATTAGCAAAAACAGGAAATATTACTCAAAGAAAATCGAAAGCTTCATTTCTTGGGCTTACATACCTAGCAAAAGTCCCTTCTATGCATTATTGACAAAGTGATTTAAAACTATATGTAAAAACTCTTCTGGATAGAGCAGGGTAAGGTTTTTCTTGGGCGATCCGTATGGTTTTCTCCCACCATCGACCTGCACCAGTTCGATTATTTCGCTTCTTACTGTGGTTCCATTGAAATGCCGTCTAGATCACGTACCTGCAACTGCATACTATCTGGAGTAAGCCTACTTTCAACCTCATTGTAAAGAATACGGGCTGTTGGAAAGATCAACAAAATGTTTACTCAAACCTCCTGGCTTTCTTCGAGACCTCTTTTAACATCTTTTCGCTCTAATTGCCATTATTGCCTCATGTTAAATTGACTTCACCGTCGCGTTGTTTCTGGTGGTGCGATTGTCATCATCACCACCATCACACACCAGTGAGTGTTTAAACATTATTGGCCCAATTAGGATCACCTGTGTCATCGCAACATCCATAGCTGGTGTGCTCAATAAAACAATTTTCGTTTTGTCTCTGTTCCATTCTTTACTTTTATTTTCATTTCATGGTCTTTTTCGAAAATAGGGAGAGTCTTGTTTTCAGCCTCATTGTTGTTTCTTCTCGTATTAACTTAAAATTAAATGTCGACTGTGTGTACCTGTCTGTCTTAAAAGGTGATAATGGCAATGACAATAAAACATTTTATTGTTAAGCGACAACAAATTTTCACTTTTGACTCTTGACTCTGCCTTGCAGATGTTCAAGTGCAATGCAGACCAAAACGACAGACGCAAAAAAATAAAAGCAAAAAAGGTCGGAAGCTTAAAGTGAAAATGTTTCAAGACCCTCTGTACACATAATTGACATTTCATTTCGCTTTCTGTCAGCTGAATTGCTTTACTTTTATTTCTGCCATCACAATTGGTAATGAATTTAGCATCGGGCGGATCGAAAGAGTAAAAACAAAATCGTTTTGTTTATATTACCGCAACAAGCGTCGTAAAAGACGGAAAGAACTATACCTCCAAGGATCTGCGGTGGTTCTTCAACAGTTCGTGGTGGGGCCTTTAAAAAAATATGTACATGTGGGTGTGGAAGATAGCAGAATATAAAATCCGTTCGACACTTAAATCCAAGGTGGAGAATTCATCCGAGCAAATGACAACAAACGGACGCGAGGAGACGCGCTTGCTCCTATACGTTTTTGGGGTCACCACCATCAATGGTAGCTTAACATAATTCCATTTTATCCGAACCAACTGGGAGTGGTTTGACATAGTGTGCAGCGCACTGTCACAATGGCGGTGGTCGTTTTTTTTTGGGAATGATGACAACGATGACGAAGACGACAACAGAGATGATGATGACAAAAGTCGTGACAGTGTAATTGAATTATTATGATTTTTTTCTTTATTTGCTTGGTACTTTTGTGTAAGAGATAAATGAGGGCAGAAATCATCATCAACATACATAAAGCACCCAAAAACCATCATCACTATTATGGCGCGTCGCAAAAATCCTGCGAGCTGCCACGATGAAGATGAAGATGATTATGACGGACGTGTACACCGAGCCTATGTGGCTTAGTTTCGGTTCCCTATTGTGTGTTTGTGTGTGTGTTGGTGCGTAGAGCTGCGGATGTAGAAAGCTAAATGACAGCTTGGTGGTGGCACTTTTGCTTTCTCTCAAACGTTCGTTCAGGAATTTTTAATTCAATTCTAGGGTTTCATTGTTTTTTTTGTTTTTTTTTTTTTTATCGGAGATTTAAAGACAATACGACGGGATTACGATTTACGACTATTGTCCAGAGGCTGAAAGCCGGTTGGGGAATCTTATTTATTTTGTTTCTCTTCTGTGTGCTGGGGGATGGGGTATGGCATTCAGGAAGACCTTGAAGGGATTTGTGCCGTTTCATTTGACATAAGCTAATTGATTGTGGGTGAGCGATTTTATTCTGTTATCATCATCATCATTATATTAATAAGTGAACATCCGAAGTTTCAGTACACTTTTTTAGTATTCATAATGAAATGAGCTGAATTTAATTTATATCATTCGAAAGGTAATGTGCAATAGATGTACACAAACAAAAAATTGGCTATATCTCGCCGTTAAGACTGGTAAAATTAAGTTAAGAATTCCCCATACAAAATGCTTATCAGTTATTTGAACCCATTTTATACCTAATCAAATATATCATGATTAGAACCTATTTGCGAAGGAATGGAATTTACACCTAAAGTAAGCAATTGTGTAGGTACCTAATTTTAATTCAGGGGCATTCTATTTGCAAGGTGTTGGAGTTTGGAGACGGTTGATTTCAACGATTTACTATGGAAACAAACATTTTTCGACATAAATTGTTTGCTCTAAATCTTCAAAAGGCATATTTTTTCGATATGTAGATGTCACTTTTTCGCTTACTAAAAAAATCTTACTGATTAATTACCGACAATTGTGGTACGGTTTTTAATATAAAACCTTACAAAAGGTATGGTCGATTTTCGACCACGAGCGAAACTAGTACTGATAGATATGACATGGGAATGATTTTAAAAGAGATTAGGTGTGGACACCAACGACTATTTGATTTAAGGAAATTTGAAATTGGTCCTTGTTTATAACTATAGTCAGGTGGTGAAACTGCATGACATTTGGAACTATTCCATTGTTCGCTAGAAATTTCCAACCAAAGTACCAATAAAAAGTGGGTTTCAGCAAACCATACTTTTAAGAATTCATCAATCCTGTGAAGAAGGAAGACTTCTTTAACTTCAATCATAAAACCAACAAGTTGCACAAAAACGCACTACCGAAATAGAAACGGATTCTACTGTGACTTACGTTCCATAAAACGACTGACTGCGCATAATACCCATTGCCTGGGACTTGACAAAAATGTCAAACGTACGAACGAATGAACAAAATGTCAATCCAAAATATATTTAATAAAAAAAAATAATTTAAAAAACCAAAAAACCCGACTGACTATAAAAAAAGATTTAAAAAGATCAAAAGAAGAGACTCTCAAATAAAGGGTTTTTCAATAAGAGGTGTTATTTTGGTATTCAAAGAAAAATGCCTTATTTTAATGCGTTGTTGAAGCGTGTATAGTTCCATTTTTAGTAATGACGTAGTTTCTACTTGTCAAATGTCAAATAGTAAAAGCTTCAAAAGTGACAGCTACCGAAATAGCAGGTCATTCACAATAACACCTCTTATTCGAAAACCCTTTAAAACTGATTGGCAGTCGGAGGCTGCGAATATTTTTGTCAGATTGTGTATGTTGTCTCTGATTCTCAATTAGTTATACTTGAAAGTGTTGTCTTGTTTTAATATTTTTAAATCTTTTTTACAGTCAGTCGGGTTTTTTGGTTTTCTTAAATTAACTTTTTTTTTTATTTACATTTTTATATTTATTTGTTTAGCCTATGACACTCCGGGAAAGAATACCAATTTAATGACACCTCACTATTCAAAATCGGTCAAGCCGTTTGAGCTACAAGGCGTCACGTACGAACGCACATAGGATACGCGCGAAACACATAACCCTGCCTGTGTCCAGTCGGGTAAAAATAACGTGCACGACTGGGTTGAACGAAACCTTCTCGTTCATCAAAAGTTTGGTCGGTTCCTTTCTTATTATGGAGGTTCTAGGTAGGTAGGTAAAGATCTGAGAAGCGATGCTAGCTATAAGAAACGATGCATAAAAGATAGGAAAAGTGTTAAAAAAAAAGTCCACCTTTGGGTTATTCATCTGATAAGGGAGTATATATCAAATAACACTGTGAGTTTCTTATAACGAAGTTGAAGCTCGCAGGAATAGGCAAATATAGCAAGTTCGGGTTAAAGACTTGTAAACGCCCACAGTACTATTTTAAGATTATTAGCGTTTTCGGTGATTCCAATTGAAAATAAAGGACGCAATAATTTTGAAAACATCAAGTTTACTCTAAGTTTGCATTCTGGTCAAAATCGTTATGTCAGTCATGTTAACTTCACTTACTTAAGCTTAAATATTAATTTTGGTTGAAATCGTTAGAGCTGTTTATGAACAAATTAAATTGGTATGAACATTTTATATATGGGAAGTACCGTGCAACCAAAAAAAAAACTTGCCCGAACTGTAAGCCCCAAACTCCAAATCCGAAGTTTGATCGAAATCCGGGCAGCCGTTTAGGCTGTAGGCCTCGGCAAAGACGGACAGAATTTTACGACCCGCTTTTTGGAGTTCGTCTATCATCGTAATGTCAGAATTGATTAACATCTCGAGTTCGAAATTTTGTACGAATACAAAATCTTTCTCTTACTACGTAATTGAGAAAGTTAGTAAAACCAACTTGTGCAAGTTATACAATACAGGGCGCGTTCCATGTTTTATGTCGATTTTGTCGTGTAAAATGGCCGATGGCGTCATTTTGTGGACTTTTTAACGCCACAATAATGCGGTGAAGGACTGTCAAATATGAGCTTAGTAACACAAAATAGGCCCGAAACATAAACCGCACTCGCAAACTGCAATTAAAAAGGGTAAAATATTGCTCTCATTTTTTGTTTAATTGTGTAAACACACACGCTTCGAGAAGGAGTACAAATTATCGAAGGTTGTTGATAAAGCTCGTATTTACAAGAAAAAAAATGCAAGGAATGCCGAGAATATTACGGCCGCAGTTGCGAGTGAACAGAAGTGATGTCCCATAAGTTGGGAGAAGAAAGAAGAAATATAACTGACTAAAATTGCCCATCAACTGCGACCCAACTTCACATCGGCGCACAAAAACCTATTGTTGTTCTTCTTCGTATTTCGGTCCCCTTTTTTAAAAACCTGTACAAATTCACTCCAATAAATCCAATCGATTAAGTCTGCAATTGAATCTGCATTATATCCTCTCAAAAGTACGATCGCTACATTCCCATAATTATTAACATGATTTATTCACACTACACCGATGTTCATCACGAGGTGCGGTGTTTTCCTCGCTTATTAATAAAAATGTTATAATTTACTTGACCATGAAAAATTGCATGCATATAGCACTTGGCAGGCCTTAAGCGCAACCAACAAACGACCACCACTACCAAGTGTCACCCATCTCCAGCTAAAATGTCCTCACGCCCACCCAATACCCCCCTCGCTGACACATTGTGCTGTGTAAAAAATAACAAGTGAATTACAATAATATCTCCACTCATATGATGTTAATTAAAATATGCGCCAACAGCAGCCATGCATATGATATGATAATAATAATAGTACAATGCCATTAACAGGAGACTCACCCAATGCCCCCCCACGGCCACCCCCTGTAACTCGCTACATTGGCTAAACATTTTTCGTGTCTCACCGCCGGCCGTCGATATGCAGCGGCAACAGTTTGTTGTGTGCAAACAGACGAGCGTGTAATTGATATTCACAGCGAGTTGTATATACATGTGGCTCAGGCCTGTCATATGAAATAGGCATCCGCGAGCTCAAGTCCATGTAGTATGAGGAGCAGAATGTTTGCTGTGTTGTCGCATTTCGTAACATCAACCTAAATTCGTTTCTTTTCGTATTTCGTGTCTTTCCGGAGATGATGATGTACTGTACGCAGTATCTATACATCTTTTCGTTTGAAGATGCGGCTTCCTGTTCTCGTTTCATATTATTTTTTGGGGGAAATTTTCACCCGGAATTTGGGTTTTCTTTTCTTTTGTCAGTAAACGTTGTTTGTGTTTTGAGTGTCGCAGATGATTGTGACACACTATTTGCCAAAGTATTGTCTTGTCAGGCCATGAATCATCTAGAGCAAGTTTGTTGATACAAGTGTCTTGGCAATGATCTCTGACTTACGGCAAATTAATATGAATTCTATCTATTGCCTTCCTCTGTACATTTGAGACAAAACCTGGAACGTCCGCAAGTGGGTATTTATTGGAAAAATGTATCTGGTCGTCAGAGAACAAAGAACCTCGGAGATGTGAACTGTTTCGTGTTTTTTTTGAGTCGATGCAGATTTTTCTATTTTGACCCCAAGGTGTTTGAAGTTTCGCTCGGCGTTATCTTTGGGACGCGACGCTTTAGAGTCATTTCGACTCCTTTTCGACTGTCATTTCGACTACTTTTTGACTCTTTTTCTGTAATTTAATCCTAAACTTGTGAAACCTCTTTACTTCCACCTACTAGTATTGATATAATTTGTGCGTTTTGTCAATATATTTGTGAAATAAATATTGTAAAACAAAAATTACACAAAGCATTGTTTCTCTGTACAATCTTCCCAATGAATGGTTCTTAACTGTTACCGGTTAAGGTATATAAAACATGTGCAAAGAATCCGCAGTGCCCGGATATCTCAAGGATAGTAATGGTACTTGGACAAAATCCTGTGAGGAGACGCTCAGTCTACTTCTGCAGACTCATTTTCCGGGTTGTACTATGAACCAGGCTAATCAGTCTAGTTTTACTACCACGTTAGCGACAATTCCGACAGAACTTGTAACCGAAGATAAACTAAACTGGGCAATTGATACATTCTCCCCGTTCAAATTTCCTGGATGCGACGGTATTTTTCCAATCATGCTCCAGAAAGCTAAGACTACTATTACCCCGATCTTAAAAAGACTTTTCATTCGTAGTCTGGAATGCGGCTACATTCCTAAAACCTGGCGAGAGGTAAAGGTCGTTTTTATTCCAAAGGCGGGAAAATCTGGCCACACCACCGCCAAAGACTTCAGGCCGATAAGTCTGACATCTTTTATTCTGAAAACTTTTGAAAAACTAATGAACGTCTTTATACGCTGCCGGCTAGATGACAATGCGATTTCCTCCGCCCAACATGCTTATATTAAAGGTAAAGGGGTGGAAACCGCATTGCATGAGGTCGTTAGCACCATAGAGAGGTCATTAAAAGATAAAGAATACACTCTGGCAGCGTTCCTGGATATTGAAGGTGCCTTCAATAATGTTAAAACGTGCGCAGTAAAGAGAGCACTACAGAATTCAAATGTTGACCAATCTCTCACTAATCTGATTATAAACTTACTTAGCGAGAGGAACATCAACGCGAAAATAGGTGACACTGAACTTAGAGTAACTGCAGCTAGAGGCACTCCGCAGGGAGGGGTCATTTCTCCTCTACTCTGGGTACTGGTCATTAATGAGCTATTAATGAGATTTAAGAATATGGGTGTCAAGGTGACTGAATACGCAGATGATGTAGTTTTGCTTGTACAAGGAAAATTCCTACAAACCATAAGCGACCTGTTAGGGAATTCACTAAGAGCTCTCAGTACGTGGACAAAGCAATGCGGCCTCGGGGTTAACCCTCAAAAAACCGAGCTTGTCCTTTTTACAATCAAAAGAATAATACCACAATTCGAGCCACCAACTCTTGAGGGAATACCTCTAAAGGTGACAGATAGGGCAAAATACCTAGGTATGATCCTCGATAGGAAACTTAATTGGAAGCCGAACGTCAATGAAAGAGTGAAGAAAGCAGCTAATGCTTTCTACGCATGTAACCGTATCTTCGGCAGGAGGTGGGGACCAAACCCCAAAATAATCCTGTGGATGTACACGGCAATCGTGGGGCCAATACTCACATATGGCAGCATAGTCTGGTGGCAAGCCGCGGGCAAGGCAACCAATCTCAAGGCAATGACAAAGATACAAAGACTGGCATGTATAGGGACAACCAGCGCAATGAGAACTACACCACAGCAAACGATGAAACTAAATCTCAAAGATGACGATATATGTAGAGGCTGCGGGGACGAAGAGGTTCATGAGGACACACCTCACTTCCTCTGTCACTGCCCAAGCCTCTGTCACTTGAGGAAGAGAACACGTGGAAGCTATTACTTCCATGACTTAGAAGAACTTTCTGATATTACACTCTCTGATATTTACAGGTTCTTGAGGATATCAGGATGGCTGGACAACGTCGGGTAGATATATGAAGGAGAGACATGTGCTAACCATCTACAGCACCAACGATAAACCCCCAACAAAGGTTATCACAATGGGTCCACAAGGACCTAAGTAGGGTATAGTAGGGTCTACCTGCTCTACCAACCCGTTAACCTAACCTAACCTAAGGTATAAAAAAAAGATAAGATTGGAATGGGTCTCTTTTTTTTGGAATCTTTCTGAACATTTTCAGAGGTACCACTCTTCGCTATTCCCCCATAACGGATCCATGAACCAATTGGGATATTTTACCTAACTTGTAGACTGCAAAAAGACTGCTTGCAGTTTCAATTTATTCATTTACCACGAAGAATAATTTAAAGAAGAAGTTACAACAGAATTAGAGACCAAAAGTTGCATGTACACAGGTGTCGACTGTACGCATAGGTAACCCTATTTAACTAGATCAGCCTAGTTGCAAAAATTCGAAGCAATCCTTGCTAGTTCTCTGAGCAAATAGTTCACCCTATAAAGAAACTTCATGGCTGCGCGGTAGGTGCGCATTTGTGTTTACCTCACAGCAATTGTTTTCAATTGAATTAAAAAAAAAAATACTCTCCTGGATGTTTCCGAATACCTAAAATGCATATACCCCAACTTTGTGTGTTCGTTCGTTTTCCATTATGATGTTAAAACGTCTCTCGCATGATCAAATTTGCAGCACCACATCTTTTACGTTAATACCCACACTAATCCTCCTCGTGTCGCGAACATTAAAAAAACAGAATCTCTGATGTTCACTGCTTGTTGCCACTAAAAGCAATTTTTTTTTTTTACTATCCACTTCTTGCTTTGTATAATACAGAGTGACGTCGTTCTTGTTCGTCTCGTTGACTCGTATATTTATACTCATCTATAAATCAAATTTACGAGACATTAATGCGTACATTTTTTATGGACCGATTTCGTAATGGCAATTATTTTCCGCAATGAATTTTCTGTTTTTGATGACCCTACTGGGTGTCAATTGGAATCCTTTTTTTATTGTTTCTTACACGTGAGGAAAATATACTGTATATAGTTGTGCACTTGAACTTGAATACACTTCGATCTTGATGACATTGAAATAAATGTTCATTTTGTTGGGTATTTTAAATGGAGGAATCCTGTTTGTGGTTTATCATTAGCGTGCATCTTAAAGAAACTGATTTGTCAGTAGGAAGAACTGACTATTGACCTGGGGAAATATTTCTGAAAAGCTAAGGTATGATCCCTATCCTGTGCAGAGTTTTTTGACAACTGTCATACAAATGTAAGCATGTATACCTACATAATGGAACAACTATCGTTTCTTGAACAGTTTTCTTCTATCTTCTATATATGTATATAAAACAAAGTTGCATCCGTTAGAACGCCCATCACTCGAGAATGGATCGTCCGATTTGAGCTATCTTTTCTTTGTTGTATTTGTCTACGCCTACGGAAGGTTCATATGGTGAGAAAAATGGAAAATTTTAAAAGGAAATTGGAAAATTTCTAATAAATAATTTTCCATACATTTATACGGGGAACTTAATATTTTTTAATTTTAATCTTAATTGTAGGTAGGCGGAATCGTATTTGTCAAAAGTTCTGCCACATTTTGATGATTTCTGAGACTTTATTTACGGAAACAAATTGTGATAATTTGGTTTGAAATTGAATTTTTCGGAAATTTGTTTTTACTAAGAATATATAAGTCATTCGTGCTTCGTCATTCAGTGCTTGCTGTATTGTTAACTTTTTTAGTCGTTAGCATAGTTTCAGTGATTCCGGTGAGATTATCGAACACAACTTCAAGCTCTTGCGTCGCGAATTCGTGTAGGGCGAACTATATGAGACCCATAGGCCATAGCTCATACGACTCATTGCAATCCACTCATGTTTTGCCATGAAGAGGATGGATATCACTTTAAAATAAGTATGATCAATCCATCGATAGGTTAGTAACCGTGTAGTGTTTCAGTACAAAGTTTCTGTATCAATCATCAATTAAAATGCAACTGTAATCGTTCGCAAAGGTTAGATCCTCGACATTATTTAAATCAAAAAATCTATTTTGGACGGGACAAAGTTTGCCAGGGCCGCTAGTTTTATATAAATTCGAATAGATATTATAACGTTTAGAAAAACACATTAAAACGAACGCCTTTTAATTTTCCCTGCCTTTTCTATATAGAAAGCGTATATTGAGTTTCACAACCCAACCCTAAACAGAAGGAATTCGAGCGATAAAAATAAATAAATGACTGTTTGTTGCCCATTTTTTCACATCGGTCACCACACCATAGCTTTGCAACAAATCGTTCTACTTTTCCAGTTTATTTCTCATTTACTGATTGACCGACTAAGCGCAGTGGCTTAGTGGTGAGTGTGTGGGACTACTAAGCGAGAGGTCCCAGGTTCGAATCCCGCAAAATCCCAAATTCCAACTTAGGGTTTTTTTCACTGGGCCACCTCTCGGCAACTTCTGACAAACATCCGAGACTATATGTATAGCTGTCTTGAAAGTGCTTCCCAATTAGCCACTTGGAGTCGGCATAAAATTGTAGATCCCTTCTATTCGTTCCGAAAATAGAAAAAATCACAAGGAATGGTTATTGTCAGAAGCCAGGCCTAGGGTCCCTCCGGACCTATTGCTCCAACTATGGTTAATTTTTTTTTTTTCGGGTTTGTTTTTGATAAGTAATTTTATTTGAGAACAAAACCGAAATAAAGCCAAAACCAATAAAATTTGTTACAAATTAATTGGATTCATGTTAATTCATTCAACGAGATTAGAAATTTTCTCATTCTCTCAACCTTTTTCCTAACGCGTGTATATTATGAGATCTGTCATCGGCAAACATTTTTGAAAACAATCTTAGTTGATCCTTTGCGTCCATTATTTTGGCGTGTAGCGTATTCTATATAAAGGATGGGACATCTAGTGGTTTATTTTTAAATCATAGGTTATTTTGACTGTTTCCCGCTCAAAATCTCTACCATACCTCCGCGGAACGAAATGAGTCTCTCAAACAACGTTGGGAAAATATTTGAAATATATTGTAGCCCAAACAGTGCGTTTTGTGAAAAGAAGTTTTGACCGAAATGAAGCACCCACCGTGCCTGCTGTACGCAAGTTTGTGCAAAAAGTTCTTGAGACTGCTATGCTAGTGGACAACACTCATGGTCCCCGTCGTCGTACAGACGAGAATGTGGCTGCTGTAGCCGAGAGTGTGAGACTCAATTTTTTCCTTGAAACTGAGGCTGATAACAACGTTTCGATCAACGCTGTTAACCGACTTTTTTTTTATTAAATTTAAGACATGGATTGGGACGACCTCTCTTCTTGATGGGATGGCGCGCCATGCCAAATAGCCCATGCGTTCTATCTTTTTGTGTTATCAGCCGTCTTGGCGATGTCAAGTGGACGCCTTGGAGCTGCGATTTGACCCCTTTGGCCTTTTTTGTTTTTTTATTTTAGGGAACCGTGAAGGACCGATATTATGCCAACAACGATTCAATCACTTAAGGCCAATATCATCCAAGCAATCCGTGAGATACAGACCGAAACCATCCACAAGGTGTTGGAAAATTGGAGTGACAGAATGCCCTACTGCGAAGCGCGCCAAGGCAGCCACTTGAACGACGTTGTGTGCCATAATTAATGGGAATGTTTGCTCTTTCTAATAATACATGGAAACAATTTAATTTTGTTCCTTTTATTGCATTTTAAATAGAAACTTGTATTTGGTCCACCCTGTATGTGTCAACGAAACCGATGTGAACGATTTTATTGGTTCACTCCATCTTGCGTTTTATTTTCATTCATTCTATTATTTGCATTTTTCTTCAAAATGTACAAAATGTTTTTGTATACAAGCTAGGTCAAAATGAACACCCACGGAGTCCTTAAAAAATCTGGAACAAACGAAATTACAGAAAATCAGTGGTTAAATCATTAAATTAACCGCTCAAAATCAGCTGGTTATCGATTTCTCTGGTTAACTGACCACACACTGATTTTCTGGTTAATATTTTGCTGAACAAACACCTTCTATGGTTACCAGCTGGAATAACCGATGGTTAAAGATAACCAAAATTGAATAGACCGGGCCTTAATCTCGTGATCTATGTGAGGATCTAGTTAAATCTTATTACAAATTCGCAAATATCGTCAGTGGAAACATGTTATTAGATCGAAGACTACGAAAGTCATCTGCTGTCGAAAGGACTTATGACTTGGGATCAATTTCTTACAAAAATTTATTTTCACAAGATTTGACGGATCGTTTGGTTACATTCAGATTATTGGTTTTCCATTCCAGTTATCAAATTGGACGTCACATCCCTCGACCAAATGGTCTACTTGTACATGTGCACATTCTAATGAACCAGCTGATCTGTCAAACTCTATCACAACAAGAGAACAAGGTTTCGACGTGTTCGCTTTGTTTTGTTATATATTTTTGTTTGCTTTGTGTAAATATTGGAGATAAATTGGTTGTCTTAATTACTGAAGAACGTGACAAATGCGAATTTCCTTTTTCAATTTCAAATGGTGTAAAATTCATAAAGTTATGTATAGCAATACAATCGACAGGTAAAACCGCATGCGGTAAAGGCACGTTCGAGAATTTTTATCACCCAACTTGTGCGGAACAATAAAAAATAAAATATAAAACAATTCCAGTTCAATAATTTAATCTTCTGCTTCAGCTTATCGAATTGTGTATTTCTATGAAATCGAGCTTTAGGTACAAAATTTATTAGTCCATTCCATATACCTTTATGCACACGCTTGATGAGTCATTTGCGAGACCTTTACATACTTTGGGTGCACTTCTACGTGTGGGCTTTGGAGGTGAGATCATAAGGTCTGGACATGTATTTTTGGACTAATTATAAATTCCAGACAGTTTTGGAGTGTCCGTATATTGATATTTATAAGAGTGAATCACGGAATTCGATTACATTTTGGGAGATCGAAGATCTCAATGGTCAGTGGATTATATTTTGTTTCTTTTTAAAAATGGGTGCGCTACCTTTCCTTTTCTACGAAGTGATGTGACATTGACATGTGGGGGCAAAACAATGGTCATAAACCGATGAACGTGATCATTGATGAGCTATGTGCCTCAACGATTTCAGGATTGTTTTCTAGAAATGAGTGGTGATTTACTCAGCGGTGGGTTTCCCTTCTTTTCGGGGAAAACATGAATGCAGCTGCTTGGGGAAAGATATACTGCCTTCCAATTGGGGAACGCTTCAAGAAACTGACAGACGTGCATATCTTATTTTTCAAATACGAGTATGTAACACAGAACAGAGGTTGCCTCCAAGAATTAATAAGGGCGGGCATTTCACTAAAAAACCTGTCAAAGATGTTTCCACAAGAATTTTGAAATACATAGCTCTTTCAATTCGCTCCAAAGCAACAATTTGGCATAAAAAAAAATTGGTGCGACTGTATCCAACAGTCCCGAAATATGTGTATGTGTAAACACCGTGCGTGCGGTATGTGTGTGGCTTGATACACGTCATTGAGAAAAGAGGGAATTGTAATAACCGTATTCTTGATATATTATGAAATAACAAAAACATGCTTTATTTCCATCCCCGTTACACAGTAAATGAAAGTGTCATTGGAATTTCATCGGCATTGCATATTGTAGAGGTGCTGGTCAACGACATTTTTATTAGTTGTTGTCCAGCTGTGATTTCTGCGTGCCTGGTAATTCACGAAAGATTTGGCACCGAATTTCCTCGAGATATCCATCACAGGGAAGAAATGTGAGACCATCATATATGAAAAACATGCTTTATTTCACATCAACAAAAAGCTGAAATTAATATGCCCCAGCTCATAAATGTATGCAATGATAAAAACGTATGCAATGATAAAATGTATGCAATGATAAAACACAGTGACGCAATTTCTGTCCCCGCAAGTTAAATGTGTGGAATAACTCCACCAGGTTCCAAAAAATGTATGCAATGATAAAACACAGTGACGCATTTCTGTGACGCATTTCCGTCCCCGCAAGTTAAATGTGTGGAATTACTCCATCAGATTCCAATAACGCGAGCTTAGATGTTTACACATAAAAAATAAAAAAAAATAAAAAATAGGACTCAGCTTTATATACCAAACCGCTTTTATATTCACAAAGTTAGGCTGACTTCAAGGCATTTACTTCTTTAGTGACTCAAGTTTAAAATTCCTCCCTTGTTTATAAGTAAAATATTTAAACAAAAATCAGTTGCAACATTTATTTAGGTGATCTTATCTATCCAAACCCCCTCAGCAATCGCCTTTCATAGTCTTCCAGTGATAATACAGGATTTTCCTGTTGGCTGCACCATTATGCAATAACTGCGAAATTTCCCGCAAGAATAATAATAACAAAAAAACCGTCGAGACAGGAAAAACCCCAAAGCACACATGTTAAAAGAAAAAAATTAATGCAAGCCAATGTGCGCGCAGTTAAAAATTAAAATCGCGCCTCAAGTTTCATAACGAGACGAGATGCCAAAGTATGGGCATTTTCTCTTTCAACTAAAATCATCGTCCATATAGTCGAAAACCGATAAAAGTTTTATTTTCGTTTTTGTTGAAATTCACCAAAATGCAGAAACGTGCAGATGCATTCCGCGTGCTTAAACATTAATCAGAGAAAACTTGTGTGTGTCAAAAAATGAAACTCACATCGCCCAGAGGCAAAGAGGCAACAAGGGCGACCAACTCCCAGAAGGTGCGTTTGCGTTTGTGTGTCGCACACTTGATTGCACTCAGTAATGAGGAAGTAGCCAAGCGATAAGGTCTAGCGCGACACATACACATACATATATGCCAGCGAATTCGTTTCGATATATGCAAAGTTATTAATTAATTTATTGAAAAATTCACGAACAAGTGCGACAGAGCCGCCACCTCGCCGTATAACCAAACAAAGTCACGACCATTTTGCTGTGGCATATGAGTTATTTGTTTATTATATGACTGACATCAGACATACCAACATGAAACAGGTGAAAAACTGAAGAAAAAAAAAAAAAAAAAAACACTGCAAAAGAACAACAAAAATTGAACAAGAAAAAGAGAAGAGAAAAACGCCAGCTTCGACTGCTGCCGTCGAATATAATATGAGCAGTTTCCACCGCCATCAACAGCCTCGACCCCATTTCTCAGACTCATCCCACCGACTATAGGAAGCGAATTTACTAGATTACTGCACGAAAAACATAAGCAGATACGACAAATAGCTGTTGCAGATAGAAATGTGTCTTTTGTTCGACATACTGAGTACTTTTCGTATTATTTGTATCTTTGTGGGGGTAGAATTCCTCAAGAAATGCATATTCCATTGCATTGGATGTGCAATAAGCACTCGCACTCGTACTCGAGATAAATAAGCCCAAAAGTAGGTGATGACGATGCTGATGACAACGAGTATAGGCACGCACACAGCAAGCAGCAGATAGCAATCTGTTGCAAACTACTGTGGAAAATCTATTCCTTTTTTGTTGTTCGATATGTACGTGATGGCATGTGGCCGGCGTGCCGGAAGGGGGAATATTCTGTTTGTCTTCTTCTTTGGGTTGCATTTTTACACCCCCTTTTGGAGAGCTTAGTGCTACCCGCCATATTTCGAGGTCGCACATCGTCAGCCTGTTATTTACTCGTGCGACGACTTAGAGAAGCTTTCGGTTGATTCTAAATTCTATTCCCCCCTCCACAAACACAACAACAAAAAAAAGACGCAAAAGAGAATAAATAATAATTATACTTACACAGAGAGCAAAGTGCAGGCAGGCGGTACTGCGCCAGGCCTGTCGCCCGCAAAGTGAAGATCGCGCGAGAAGAAGCTTCAAGCTTTCGCTGACTACTTGGAAAAACTTGAGAAGCACAACAAAAAAGAATCAAGAAAAATATTTAACACACGCGACGCGCACTTTATAGTTGCTCCTATGTTAGCCTGAGGGGGGTTACTGCGTTGCACTTGTGAGTGTGGCAGCGATCCAACTAAAAAGGAAGTCTGCGATCGCGCTGCTGGCCCATCGGTCGAGAACTGCTTGCGCTGGCTGTTGTGGCTTGTGGACGATCGTGGTAGAAAATCAAAAGAAAATGTACGTAGATATACATCATACATACATATGCATTTGCATTTGCATAGGCAAACAAAGGAGGAGAAGTAATGTAAGTTTTTCTTTCTCTTCTTCTTTCTCCGTTTCGTCTTATTGGTGCTGTGTGCTGGGTGCTGCTGGCTTTTTGCAACCCCTCGACGAAAATATGCGAAATAGTTTGGTGGGCTTTGAAGCTAAGCTATTGTTGTAAAAGAAAACTAAGTTAGCTGCGCGGCAAACGGACTGGTGGGGTGTTTGGGGCGGATTCAGCTGACCTTGAAGCGATATCAGCAGCACTAACTGATGATGTTAGATGCAGCAAATTGTGCATTTGTACATATAATAGACAGCCCCAGCACAAATACTTTTTTTTTTTTTTTTGGAGAGAGAGAGCTCTGCTGTGTGTGGTTCTGGTTGGTGGTGTTTAATGGTGGCGACAGGCCGACGCCACTAAGGGGGTTGGTCGGTGGTTGCTTGCGCTTTGGGTGTTAGATGAATACGCTGTCGGAAAGGGAAGAGTGTGGCTACAGAAAAAAACAAAAAATCTTTTTACAAGTTTCAACGAATCGGGGTGATAAGTGAGGAATGGAACTCACAAAGTGCATGGAAGAAGTTTCCACATTTTGCTCCTGGTCAACTGAGAGAGCTTGGGCGATTGTAGGAAAATAAAGTTTCGAACAAATTTAGACATGTTTACCGAAAGCGGGATTTTCTTAAACAAATTGCGTTATCAAGAATAGTGGAGGCCTTGTGCGATGCCTTTGGCAGTGATTGACATTTCTAACACTATTTGAGATAAGCTTTTCCAAGTCATTAACGTTTGGAGGTTATGTTAGGCGTGCTTTAAGGCAGACAAATTCTGGGCGAGATGTCAAGTGGAATCAATTATTGAGTGGGGATAAGTTGAAGTTGAACTCGAACTGTTTCATAGAAGAGATTAAAAAGGGAGCTAGGTGCTTAGAACTTTTTTGTTAAAAGGCAAAGATCTACAGCAAGAATTTTTCAAATTCAGCATTTTAGCAAATCACTGCTGAAGAATGTTTCTGTTCTACGAACGCGTTGCTTTGTTGTAGGTATAGGCAATGGTGGAATTTATTGAAAATATAGTTTTCAAAATCACTGACAAAATAGTTTTTTCGTTCGGCGTTTATTTGCTAAAACACAGTTTCATATTTGCTGTTTCTGCCTGCAGTTTGTCAGACATCGTTATACGCATCGATGTAATAGACTGGAACTTTATACCCTATTCACACCGATCAGAAAACCAGCGGTTTTCATGAAAACATATTCGAAATCAGAAGTTTTCCCATTCACATTTCAGTTTTCAAAACCCATTTTCCACGAAAACGAGTTGGGTTGTTGTAACAAAGACACCTTTTGCAATATTCAGCAAAATGCAGCAGAGCAGCTGACCGAACAAATGTCACAACCCACAACTTAAAATCATTTTCCATACTTAATTGATGAGTACTATTTTTAAATGCTCTTAATTCAATTTCTTTGTTAATTAATGCGATCGAAATTTATAACCAACATAGTTCACACAGAAATTTCAGGACTAGTTGGTGTTCGGTGTGAGTAAATCGACAAGACACGGTTTTCGGTATAGGGTAGGGGAGACCGAAACGAAAGTAACACATCATGAAAGTAACAAGCTCATTTACAGCGTGTTAGTGGAATTCCGTGTATGCAGTTTTGTAAACAATTCAACTCTTCTCTTAACTAATCAGTTGTTTTCGAGCGGTAGTTTGAAGGGCACGTGCCACATTAAAAAAAAAAAAAAAATGTTCATCATTTTAAATTATTTTATCTGCCGGTTTTTTCAATAAAAACAACATAAAATCTCGATTTTTTAAGGTAAGTTTTATCTCAAGCGTTATTTAACATATTATTTCTCGATCCATGCTCAACATTTTTAATAAATTTAAGAATCTGAGTGAGTAATTAAGGTTTTTCCGAAAAATGAGGCCATGTGAACAAAAGTTGTTTTTTTTATATTAAGAATGCCTCGTACTTCGTAAGAAGAATTAACCGGAGAACGATTGACACGTCTGTTTATAAACAAGCCGCTGAGAAAGTTCAAATGAAGAAGAACATCGTCAGGGTCAGGGTTTCACAGGTAATCCGTCTGCTACTGTTGGCTGTCGAAGTATAAGAAGGGTGTTTTCTGAAACGGAAGAAAACGAACTCGAGAAATACCTTATTTCTTCATCCAATATGTTTTATGGACTGTCACCAAAAGAGGTTAGGCGCTTGTCGTACCTATTGGCAGTCAAACATAACAAGCAATTTTCAACTTCGTGGAACGAAAATGAGCTAACTGGCACAGAGTGGTGGGATTTTTAAGAAGACACCCTACCTTGTCTCTCCGTGTTCTCCTCAAACAACAAGTTTGGCTCGTGCAACGAGTTTTAACGAGACTAATGCCAACAAGTTTTTTGACAAGTTAACTGAGGTAATGGACCGATATAAATTTGAGCCAGAGGTCCCAGATTGAGGGGAAAAGCGCCAATTTTGGAGCTTTTTGAATGAAAAAGAGGAAAAAAGGGGAATAATAGAAAATCTCTGTTAAACGTAAAATGTTTAAAAATAAAATTAAAACGTATTTTCATTACGAAAAAATGTCAAAGAATTAATTGTTCATATTAAACGTAAAAGAAAACAGCCCATCGCACGTCTATGTAGGACATTAAGCGTACCTGAATGCATGCACTCGGAAAAAGCTTTTACTGATAAAAAAAGGGGAAAACAGTCTTCAAAGTCTGGGACCACTGATTTGAGTCAAGGGACATATGGAACGTAGACGAGACCTCTGCTGAGCGAGGACGATTAGTTACAGTCACCATTTCAATAAATGCACATGGAGGTCATACCCCACCATTTCTTGTATTTCCACTAAAATGTTCCTAAGTTGAAATAAATAACATAATTCACCTATATCGTCTTTACTTCTTGAATTCTTGAATTCTTTACTGTAGGTATCAACGTAGGTACTATAACAACCATTAAAACAAAAACCATGAACTCAATTTCTATATACACCATCTCCACCATACGTCCATCACCATTCCCCACACGTCATCATCCATCTGCGCAATTCCTCAGAAACACATTGTCGCTGTTGATTACATACATATTCACGTCGCATAGGTACTCCTCTTTCGTTTCACTTAGGTAATTTGGAGAAAACACTACGCAGTTTTTTTTTTTTCATATGAACGTGCTTTGGATATGTGTGCCACCAAACCACCCCAAAGCAGAACAACGATCAAGAACCGCGGCTGCTGATAATATTCGATTTGATAAAATAAAATTATTTTTTTCATGTTGGATTTTAGGTTGTAGCTCAGCTTCTAGAGGACATAGAAAGCTGATTGATGGCTTAAAATAACTATAAAAGTGTTAGCTCTCCTAAGTATTTTACAGTGTTTGCATTGATTAAGAATTGTTTGAGTAATGGCCAGTAAAATGCCGTAAAGTCAGAAAAAAAAACACATTTTGGTCAAAAATGCTTCAAAAAATAGGCATGGCAATGAAAGGGAATAGCCTATGTGTTGCACAAAATCTTAAGGAATATTTCAAAAAAAAATCTACTGCATCGAAATCTGTGCAGTAGTTTTAACGCCATTAGGTAACAAAAAAATTGCCTACAGTTTTATTATAAGTATAGATTTACTGCATCCTTTACTAGATAAATAAACCATCTCTTAGATGGCATATTTCGATTTTTGTTATTCCAAAAAACGCAAGAGCAGGAGCTCCAAAAGTAAAAAATGTTACTCCCCTATTCGTATTACTCACGATTGAATTTAATTTTTACGGAATATTAGGAAACTAGCCGACAGAAGGTCTGTTAATTTCTACACATGTACGTGCTTAACCAAGAGCACCATCAAATTTCAAATAAAAAACAATAATTAACAACATGGCGTTTTTTTCATATAGGAATTTGCTACACACAATTAAATAAATTTGGAACGCAACTAGCTCAAAACTCTACTCGTATTTTGTCAGACGTTTGCGTGTGGCAATTCGTTAATTTGTTTACGTAATTTCCTTCGTCTGAGAAAAACAACGCGATCAGTGATCAATCCAACATTCTGTTTTATATTCCTGCTTGTTTTCTTTTTCTTTGGCAGCAAAATTCTCACTTATTTATGATGCCCAACAGCCACTGAAATCCGCAGGCAGCGATATGCTTAAATTAAGCACACAAATCCTTAGTTTAAAAAATACTATACGATCCAATTGGCGAAGTGATCTTTCTAAACAAGTTTCCACCAATGAAAGATCATTGTCACAGCGCACTATAGATTTCGCAAAACTTTCTGCATCTGATCGCATCGTCCTTAAGTATTTCTGCAAAGTTTGCTCAGGGTGAGGAATATATCACAAATTTACCGCATTAATGTGATTCAGATTCAGATCCAGATCAGTGCAAGATCAAATAGAAGCGGCTTTGTAAAACAGAATTCTTTAAAGGATTGCGAACAAATTCACAGGCAAACAAACAGGTAAATTATGTACCAGGGCCATAATAAGGTAACTTATGAGACGACTATCCTTGAAACGATAGACCTCGAAAGCTAGCAACGAAGTGCACAAAGTACGAGTTTAAGAGCTTCATCTACTTCATTCTTCACAAATGTATTGGAAACATACGATAATAATATTGAACAAAACTTGTTCTGATCACCAAATTTTCAAAAACGATATCGTCTGGAATCTAGATCTAGACGATCATCGTCTTATGTGATCTGCCCCCAGGACAAACTGTACTAAGAAAGTTAACATTCTTGGCTAGATTGACAATTTATTCAAAATATTTTTACCAATCCAATCAAATGGTTACAATTCACCAGACAAAATGCCACGTTCCACGGTTTCCCTCCTGTTATTAGTTTTTCTCCTTTAAACCACAAAATAAAAAATAATCAACCTTGGTGACGAAATCCGCATTTTAAAACAAAGTTCATCTCCAGATTAATTCGCTAATGTGATGACCATCACTAGAAATACCCATTCCCAGACGGCTACCACTTTCAAGATATATGCCAACATATCCCATTATTTATGCCTTTTAACCTTTTCAACTGATTTCCATCAGAACACACAAGAAATGTGTCTAACAACAAACTATACACCATGTCTAACAGCCACCCAAATTGCTCATGTCCAAAACTCACTTTCCATTTTTAATGTGTGCCGCCGCCAGCCGCCGCGCGCCGCCGACAACGAACAAAGCCCGTGTCGTCGCAGTAACGATCTTTTCGCTTTAATGTCACGTCCTTATGCAGTCAGTCATCAGCCTCCCAGAGAGCGCGCGAGCTTGCATACATCATTTGGCCAATAAAGCCCACATGTACTGCACAATATGCGGTGAAGTCTCAATTCTGCATAAATTAGTCAAAGCGAGACTCGCTCGCTGTTTGGCTCGCGATCCAATAGAGTGATTAATTACGAGGATATTACTCGCATATATGCATCAAGTGGCCACACCATCGACGCACACATTACAGATGCACAATGCCATTTCTGACAGCTGTCGCCAAAACCAAAAATCGAAACCAAAATTGAAACAACCTGCAAAATCTTAAGTAGCCACTCGCCGGACCCAACCCAATCCCAGCTCTGTTCCTGCATCTAAACAAAGAACGCGATTAGGTGATACAAAACAAATAAATATTTTTTTTTTTTTTTTTAATTGATTCGCCACCATCCCCAAATGCATCGAGACTACAACTACTACGAGTATACACAAACGCTCGATCATGCTCAAGTCAGTCGAAGGTGAATTGGTACGAAGAACAGTCTCGATCCGAGCCATTAGTATTCCAGGCAAAGCCTCGTCTCAATTTGCACTTTTGCACTAACTTAGATGGCTGGCCGGACACACTGCTGCCGCGCCGCGTTCTTTGGTAGTGCGCTGCGCGCATTTGAATGCCGTCGACGCATTCCTCCTCATCCAAAATGGTATATCAGAGCTGATTCTTAAATCGATTTGCCTGCGTGATTATATAGTGTGGTGGAGGTGCTGCGCGCATCAAGAATTCCAAATGCATTCTTTGAGAAATTATATCTGGCCGGCTCTGGTCTTATGAGCACGCGCCCACAATCACCTACTACATCAACGGGGGAGCCACCACCAAAAGAACACACATAACATACGAGTAAGCAAGAACAAAAAAAAAAAAAAAAAAACTTGGCTTGTTGTGATTGTGACTAATTAGGATTCCAGGTCTCGATTTGTCATCTTCGACATTGATGGCTGATTGTTGTCTCCTTGAAGTGCTGACGGACACGGAACAATCTGTCTGACGATTTTCTGATGGCCCCGCAACGACGACGACGGATGACAGTAAAATGTCTTCAACCTCCGCCTTTTTGTGTCGCCGAGAGAGGCAGAAAGTTTTCATTTTTTGTCCTTCTCTCTGGTGATTTTTTAATTGAGAAATAAATTATTGCAATTAAAACGAGAAGCATGGGGACGGCTTAAACGGACTACCGTCTATTTGGGTGGAGCTGTTTTCAACTCAGATAATCAGAATGACTCTCCTTCGTGGTGCTGGCAAGGTAAGTCTCTTTAATTGGTGAGCACAATTCATCAGATTTCGAGCATTCCGCTGAGGATTAACGATGGGGAATTTGTTAATGCAGATTAAACGGAGAGCGGTCATAGTACCAAATTAAGAGGGAGGTATAGGTATGACTTACGTGCTGCAAAATTTAACATAGGCCAAAGGGGGTTATTGGATTTTGTTGTCCCTCAAACAAGAACTTGTGGAAAATAGTATCATTTCATTTTTCAAATAAAAAAATACCTAGCTCACAAGACGAAAGGTTGTGAGAAGTTATGCATAGGCCTAGGTTGCGCCAGCTATTTTTCTTAAGTTTGTATCAAAAATATAGAAAAATCTACTGAATTTTGTAAAACACATTCCGTTATGAAAACGATGCACAATTTCAATGTAAACGTACATTGGCTTAAGCTAGCTTAATTCAATGCAATCGTTTGTGGTACGATATTCAATTCAATCTAGGGCCACGTATGTAGACAGCAGAAACAAAGAAGACTGAGAAGTGCTAAAAGGGAGAATTGACGGTGCCTTGACAACAATCTGACATTGGTAAATCCCACGAAGTGTCAAAAGTTCTCGCCTACAAAATGGCTGATTCTGTTGTATCTCACATGGATTTTGCATCCATATATGAAATGGATAGAAAATTGTGAGGGAAAACAAAATCGGGAATTTTGACAAAAATTGGGAATACCAATACCACCTACGAGTACCAAGAGCAGTAAAAGAATTGAGTCTGCTCAATCTATTTTGCATTTTCTTCGCAGTACGGTCAATACTTTCTACGATCGCACTGACAAGAAGAAACACTAGGCCGTTGAACACTCGCGCAGTTGAGAAACCGCTAAGCAATGAGCGTAATACCCTATTCAGACCGAGCCGAAAACCGGGTTTTCACGAAAACGGAAATTTTCCCATACATATTTTAGATTTCAAAACGAGTCGTTTAAAGTCGTTTTCCACGAAAAAAATACGAAAACGACTTCCAATAGTTGGGTTGTTGTAACAAAGACACCTTTTGCAATTTTCAGCAAATTCAGCAAAACAGCTGACCGAACAAATGTCACAACTCACAACTTCAAATAATTTTGGACAATTAATTGATGGGCTAATATTATTTATAAGTATTCTGAATTCGTTTTACTTGTTTTATTTGTTGAAATTTATTAACTAAAATAGTTTCAGAAGAAGTTTCACGACTAGTTTCTCACAGCTGATGGAAACGTCAAACGAAAAATAGTTGGTTTTTCGGTGTGAATGCATCTTCGAGTTTTCGACGACAAAACTTTTTTCGGTGCGGTGTGAATAGGCTGTTACCTATACATAAATTACCATATGTGAAAATAATGTTTTAAAAAAAATTGCCATGTTGTGGGAAATGCCAAATGTCAAACGAATAACAAATTGCTAGTCCCATTTTGACCCAGATATGAATTTGATGGTTGGTTTTCAGGAAACGATTCCACTGCAACGTGCGATTTATCATTAAGATGTGATTTCTGTTTTTCCGGGGATCGAACTTGACATCTCTCGCCAGAACACTAACAACTGGGCCACAGCTTAATTCGACTTTTAAGTTCGCCCAGCACCGGCTCTCATCTTATCTACCAGTAGTTTGCTTTTACAAGGGTTTTAATCAGCCTTATTGTGAGTTTCAGCCGGAAAACACTTCACTTTAAAAGCTATTTCGAGTTTCGCCCGCAAACTTCGACAGAGTCGACAGTGACATTTCGAACACACGAGTAATATGTGTTTTGACAGCTTGGAAGAAAATGTATGTGGTAAATAGCAGTACATTCCGCCTGAAACACTGCTGCCAATGAGGGCAATTTTTTCAAACATCAACAATTTTTCGTCCGGAACTCATGATAAGCGAAAAGTGAAATGTCAATAAGGCTATATGACTCTCCCTAATAAAAGAAAAAAATCCTTCAATCTAGTCCGTTCTGGTTGCGGTTTTACATCAGTTTGACGTAGCACTAGCGACCAATTCAACACTGGCCAACACATCGGCACCTCAAACATTGTTCAATTAAAATCCTCAAAAGTGAAAAACCGACTAAGCCCGCTAAATATTCTACAAAACCTCAATCCATCCGCCCCCACGCATGCACATAGAGCAGCTGCCCCCTCAATCTGTTTAATCTAACATCGCTCGTTCGCGAACACCGCCAATTATCGCAGCGCAGATACAATTAATTTCTTAAATTACTCTTTTCCAGCGCTCCGGCATACAGAATAGACTTTGCACAGTGGCGTGGTACGAACTACGCGAATCTGGTCCAAATTGTGTCAGTAATGGCTCTTGTGTTTGCCTTTTGAGCATTCCCGTCGGTGTGGCGGCGGTTTCCTCCATTTCATCTTTTTTTTTTTTTTTGCTATTCCCCATTCCCTTTCTATTCCGTTTTGCTGGTGCGGTCTAATTTCCGTAAAAAAAAACTACGTTTACGTTAATTTATCTAAATTTTGTTAATTTTCCAATTCAGCGAACCAACAACGCTGGACAGATTTTGTTTGGTACCCCCTACCCCCCTCGGGTCTGTTTTTCTTTTTTGTTAATTCTTTGCGTGTTTTTATGCCTTTTGTTTGAATTTTGATTTCGATTTTTATTACGTACGAGTATTTTTGGAAATTGTGCGTAATGTCTGCCGCTCGTCCGCCGTTTATAATATAGGGCAGTTCAGGCTCGGAGTAGCGCACTTTCGATTTCGGCAGTTAGTCTGACCACTGTTGGGTTTTTTGTTTGTCATTCATTTTGGATAGCACACACACACCGTGTCACCGTCGTGTCGTAGTTTTTATTTCTTTGACTGCCTATAGTTGTTGTCGTTTTTGTTGTCCGTTTTGCTGTTTGTTTTACTAATCAGAGCCTCTGGCTCATTATGTATGGATGATGGACAGGCATGGCTGGTTGTAGGTGAAGGTTAAACGCGTTGACTTGACTAGAATTTTTTGTCAGGAAAAAATAAATAGAAGCGTTTTTTTTTTTTTAATTGTTTGTGTTCTCCCTTTTTCGTGTCAGCTGTAATGGTATATGGTACTTCCAGGAGGAAGCATAGAACAAAACAGAAAATACTGAAAATGAGTTTGTCATCGAAATAGTTAAAAGTCATTTGGGGGAGGTCTATCCTTTCACGGGATGTCATGATAGGTAGTTAATTGTGCAATTAATATTGTTGACAATAATAGCAGCAACAAAATACTTTGTTTGTGTTTGTATGACTCGAATTGGTAATGAAAAAGCGAAATACAAACAAAAAAATTAAATTTTTATGACACTTGATGTTTTGGTGAATTATTTTTGTTAAATTTTATTGTAAAAAGTTTTTTTTTCTTATTGGTGGCAGTTGGCGATGATGATTGTGATGATTGTTATGATGGGTATTCGGGGTTACAGGGTTTTTCTTTTTTGTAGTATTTATGGGGCGCGCATTGTTGGTCAAAAGGGCACGTGCTAAGTGGAGAAAGTGACAGATGGGTTAACGAGGCTGCGGAATTTGTAATGTTTTGTGTACTCTTTGCTTATGGAGTTATGAGGAGATTACAATGTGTGCAATTATTTAGTCGTCAGTGAGGTTTTTTCTTTTTGTTTCGCCTGGGCCAGGGTTGGTAGTCAATCCGTCTGAAGTGACAATTGTGATTTGGGAGTTGCGCGTCCAGACGAAAAATGAATTACACTAGGGTCCACTTGTGGATTTTAGGTTTGGACAGTACCCATTTCTATTCAAATTTGAACGAGTTAGGTAGGTAGTTGGCTGGCAAATGTCGAAAAACTTTCGGCGTTAAAATTTAAACGGTTGATTGGTTTTACGACGCGTTAATTAATACAATAGGTATTTGAATTGATTTTATTTTAAATGTAGGCTCTTATCACTTAATAGTGAGTTGCACCTATTTAGCCTGAATATGAGATGATGTGGTTTAAGCTGGTATGTTTCGACTTTTCGTAAGAACTGTAGCAGACACGTATTTTCCTGTGATACAAACCAATTTTTTTCATGGAAAGTGTTGGAAACTTTGCATGAGCCTCAAATGCAATTGGTTCGCACGGGCAACTCTTTATTTCATTAATTCCGCGCCTCACGGTCACAATGGCTAAGTCAAAAACTTTTTATTTGAAAAGCGAAAGCTAATTTCCGCCATGAAGAATTAATAAGTTTTTGTTAAAGCCTATAAAAAATTTTTAAAGGAGAACCAAAAACAAGATGTCCAACTAATTGAAATCTGCTTGGTTCCACTTTTCGAATTGTAACTTCACCACCTCTTGCCTGTAAGTTAGTCGTCTAAAATCTTAAGCTCAATGAATAACTTATCAAAAGTTGATGACCATTAGGATTAGTCCGAAATGGTTGAATCAACCCATACGTCTCTCAACCATCGAACCGTATATCAATCTAAATCCGGCACTTGCTTTGGCAGCTTCTTCACATATAAAAAATTAGCATTTAGTATTCATTCTTTGAATTTCCTGGTATAATTTTGACTCCCAAGGTTAGGCAGACGGTCTGGCCATGAGAGGAAAACCAGATTTATACTTGTGTTCTTTTATAATTTGATCAACTTACTGTGTTTAGCACTTTAGAAGAAAAGGTCTGAAAAGAAAAACATTGAAATATCTATTAAAATACGTTTTCCATGTCAAATTAACAAAAATAAAGTTTAAATATGAAAATCAATTAAGGCACCTATTTCAAAATGAAAGCTATTTAGATAACATCCAGGCCACTCGCTACATCAACACACGCACACACCCTTTGATGAATCAAATAAAAAAAAAAAAATACGTCTTCCAAAGAACCATGCGACGACGACCACTTTCAAGTGTCGGCGTTTCCCAATCAACAGCATAGCTTTCGGTAGTTATCCGATCAATTCACGCACCCATCATCGCATCGTCGCACCGAAAACCTCCACATCTCTGTCCCATAAATGTCCCCCATTTCGGATTCAGTTTTAAATATCAAAATGATACACACCCAGGCATATGGCGTGCAACTCATCCTTCGCCCCACCATCTTATCCTCCGAAAATAGATACAGTATCTAGGTCGACCGAAAGCATACAAGCACACGCATTATTTCTTTTATACACATCGGTGAGGAGAGAACTCCGGAGGAGAACCACAAGACTGTCAACCAACATTCATTTATCGGAGGATAATCATGCTGCCGATGACATGAGAGACTCGCAAGAGGACAGACCAAGAAATAGCTGAATATAAATCCATAATTCGCCACTCGTTTGTCCAGTCGCATCAGATACATTGGAGGTCAACTGGCTGTGGCTTTAGTTTTGGTTTTGGCTTTGGCTTCCCCCGTCAAATAGAAAAAGAAGAAAATAATGCAAAAAACAAGAATCCACACAAAAATATCAATAGCTTTGGACTGAAATGTCAAATAGTGCGCATGAGCAGACCAATTAAAGAAGCACCGGCTTCCAATTCCGACCACCGCGACCGTAATCTCGAGCGCCCATTGAACGTATTATACCATCGCACGTTGGCGTGGTTGAATTGCCGGCCAAGTTGTATTTCTGGAACTGGCTTGAAGGTCAAACCACCAACTCTCGTGTTTGTCTGTATTTGACATCAAGAAGACGAAGATGGTATTGATGATGATGATGATGCGAGGTGAATCCTACTACGGTGATGATGATGATACAAAACTTGTTTTTTTTTTTTTCGACCAGTGGCTGATGTGTGCTTTCACTTATTTAGAACTCTCAATATTTTATGCTACCGGGTGTAAGTGCAGGTGATATTCTTCTCGCAGTATCATGACGAAGGTCAAAGTCGACATTGTCGCTTAGGCACATTTGCATTTTAATGTTGCCTCGTCGGTTTACGTTATTTATAGCGATTCAATATTAACACACCTCCCGTAGGACGTGTTGTGTTCTGGTTCTTTTGTGACCAAACCCGTTTATGGACTTCCAAATAGAGACGTTTACTAGTATCACTGTCCGATATGTATAATACAGAGCAGGGTTTTTGTGTTTACCAAAAACTTACATTTCACTTATGTCTGTGTAAATTTCCGTAGCCGTTTCTAGCTCTAACAATTTTTTGTGAATACAATTGTAACTTAAAAGTAATGGTTTAGTTTTAATAAAATCTTGCGGCACGAATTAAATCGACACCTAAAGTCTCCTTCACTTGTCTCTAAATGTTGTCAAATTTAAAAGCTCTACTCTGTTAGTACTTTTTATTATCCTCCAATTGAGACGAATGAACTGACGTTTTGTGTTTTCGCCTTCAGAACTCAACATTTAAGAAATTTTGTGAACTAACCGTTTACGTGTAGGCGCAGTGGCTTAGTGTGTTGGACTACTAAGCGATGGGTCCCAGGTTCGAATCCCGCAAAAACCCAAATTCCAACTTAGGGTTTTTTTCACTGGGCCACCTCTCGCGAACGTCTGACAAACATTCGAGAGAATATGTATAGCTGTCTTGAAAGAGCTTCCCAATTAGCCGTTTGGAGGCGGCATAAGATTGTAGATAACTTCCATTCGTTCCAAAAATGAAAAACTCGCACAAAACGAATGGCTGTTAGAAGACAGGCCTAGGGTCCCTCCGGACCTGTTGCGCCAACTATTTATTTATTTATTTATTTATTTGTTTAACCGTTTAAATATATTTGAGTTAAAAGAACACTACTTTTAACATTTTCTTACTCTTTTGTCACAATAGATCTTTTAGGTACCTCAAGATCGCTATGGCGAGTCAAAATCTTAAAAAAAAAAGTAGTCCAAACGTTTTCTCACTACGGCAGATCCTGGAAAAAACCCAAGAAGTCCAGATCGATACTCACCATCTTTTTATCGATTTTAAGGCCGCATATGACAGCATTTATAGAGACGAGCTATACAGAGCCATGTCTAGTTTTGGCATCCCTGCCAAACATGTCAGATTGTGCAGAATGACGATGGAGAACGCTCGCTGCTCCATAAAGGTCGGAAACAATCTCACTGAGACCTTTGATGTCAAAAAAGGATTTAGACAAGGTGACGCGCTGTCATGTAACTTTTTCAACATCATTCTTGAGAAGATTGTGCGAAACTCACAAGCCAACACCAGAGGCACAATTTTCTACAAGTCTGTGCAAAAATCGAGTGATTTTTGGTCCCGTTTGCGTTGGCGGGCTTTGGAGGAGAAGATTTAACAGCGAACTCTACGAGCTGTACAGCGATATCGACCTAGTCAGAAAAGTACGCATCAGTCGTCTAAGATGGCTGGGACATGTAGAGCGAATGGACACCAACGCTCCGGCCCGAAGAGTCTTCGATTCTAACCCGGAGGGACAACGCAGTAGAGGAAGACCTCGCCTTAGGTGGCGCGCGCAAGTGGAAGGGGACCTCAACCAACTTGGAGTGCGCAACTGGAGGCAGTTAGCCAAAGATCGCGCTAACTGGAGAGGCGTATTGGTTGAGGCCCAGGTCCACCCCGGACTGTAGCGCCACCTAAAGTAAAGTAAACGTTTTCTCACTGTCCCAAAGTTTATATTTGAGCTTTATTGGGTGCGAGACCTAAAACTGCTTGATGCCTTGATGTATTGGCTGTCCTAACTTACTGTAGACCATATTTTTAAATTACTTTGACAGACTGCTTTTAACCGATCGTTATTTGTTATTTGAAAATTCAAATATAAAACTCAAATAAATAACATCAATTCCATGGATCGACCACAAGAGTGCTCATTCATACTCATTCGCGTTTTGGCTTTCAACGATTCAAGCTGTCATCTCATTTCGTCAAACATTTTAAGAATTTCCTTTCTACCCAAAATTTTCATTTTTCATTTTTAACTATGTATTCAAATTACTTTAACTAAAGTAATCATAAACACTTTGTAAATTAATTTTCACAACATTTATTAAAGTTGTCACACACCCTTTTGTGGTGCGGCACTTTCCGGCTGGGATCGAGTTGACAATAGGCTTGAAGAGGTCGCCTTGAAACCTTGAACTTGCACACAACGATACAGTTCTTAAGAAAAAAACCTTTTATGATCGAAAAGTTACATTTGGTCACATAAAATACCATACTTCCCAAATTGTTTCGTTTAACCTCAAATAAGTCCTAGTTTCGTTTACTACTCGTCGCTCTGGCAATAAATATGACCGGAAGTACTGCTGTCCCATCTAAATTCAACTTGTTCCGCATTACAAACGATGTTGTATCTTTCGATAAAAAATTTCGTTCAAACTACTCGTCGGACTTAAAAACATAAGCCTTACGTAAATAACGTCAAAGCCAATTGAAAATTTTTTTTTTAATGGTTGTATCCATGCGTTTTGCCCTTTAAAAAAAGCAATCTGCCATACAACGGCATTCACATTTCTATGAATAACATTAACGACAGATTACACCGAAATAAGGTCGATCCATATCCCTACGTCATGTGTAGTTTTACTATTTCAGCCTACGCAGCTTCGCATATAAATTGTAAAATTTACAAACACAAATTGAGGAAGTAATCACGTTAAAGATCTTCGCATGCAAAACTCACTGAATGGTGAGATAGTAGACGAATAAACTCATGACGAAGACAAAATAAAGAAAATAAGAGAAGAATCCGAAGGTAAAGACGCAATGAAATCCTAAGCGATCATGTTGAACAGAAGATAGATATTTCTTTCGACATCCAAAGCAAAAGCTCTTCTCTTTCTTTCTGTATAAACATAGGTGGGTTGGGTGTGTTGTGTATAAGACAAATGTGGCTTATGTCTCTATGGGTATGCCGTATGCGATTTACCGATTACGGTCAAATCTTAACGGGTGGCTTCAGCTCCACACGTCGATGGCGACAATGGCCATTTTGGGGGCGCAAATCTGTAAATATTTCGTTTTCTTTTGTCTTCTTGTCTGCTATCAAATTGTTCGCATAAAGATGGTGGTGACTATGGCTAATTGAAACACAGTGTGGAATGGAACACACCTTAAAAAATAACATATTAGGATAGGTAGGTATATCGTTAAATGGTCAACAAGATTATTACTGTTTCGGTCTTTTGTTTAATTCGGCGAATTTAGAAATACGCAGTTAAGGACAGATGCAGAGACTTCAATGTCAAGATATATACCTACCTACCTACGATGGTCGAGATAAAAGTGAGGTTGCATTAGCTAAAAATTAGGCATGTGTAACATCAGAGAGCGAGACGCTGAGGGTGATAAGAGACGACACTACAATCATATACCTAATATCTATCTACAAGGAGATGATGTATGCTGCACGGGACTATGAACTGCGAGTTGATATAGTAAAGACGTGAAGAGCACTTGTTAGGCAATAAATATATTTTTATAGTTTCCTAGGCCCGTTTGCTGTTACTACTCATAGAGATTTAAGTTCCACTTAAAATCTTATGTGACAGTTTATGACATAGAAAAAGTAGCCCATAAGGTATTTAAGTGGAACTTAGATCAGCAAACGGGCCTTAGTCCTATATTTTATTTATTTTATAACAAGTCTTTTTGAAAATATTCTAAAAACCGTGAGACAAACAAACCGCACAAAACTAGTGCATATCGAAACGAACGAAGGTAGGTACGTTCAGAGACAATACTGAGACCACCAACTTCGGCCGATTTCCCGTTACTTTGCCTTCAAGGCTACAAGCTATATTTTTACGGAGTGTCCTCGTTTTGGTTGCATTAGTATTGATACATAAAAACTTGTATTGACAAATGCCACGAAACTTATGTCGCTTTCCATTGGGACGAAAAATCAATCTTTTTTTCGATTCGGATCACTTTTTGCAGATCTCTATATTTTTCCAGATCTACACGTACCAATATAATTTGCACAGCTGTTTTACGTCAGTTTAAGAAGTTTGCTTTTGAGACAAAATGCGCAAAGTTTCTTGAATAACAAAATACATAAATAGCTGTGGATATGATTTTGGAGGAATTATTATCTTCATTGTATCCCTCATCATCTGAAGACTACAAATCACCAATAATACTTCATCAACAATAATACTTCAATAGGAAAAACATTTTTCAGATCGATATCCATTTGTGATTTTGCCAAACACTAATGCAATTTGAACAGCTGATATTGTTGTCAATTAACGCACTAATCCATTTACAAAAGCAGATCAATTTTGTTGCACGTTCTATGAGCACCGTAAAATCTGAGATCTGAAAAAGATTTCTGGTGGTCCCAATGGAAAACGACATTAAACAATTCCGGCCCACAAACACAACCTTTAAAAAATATGAACAACCGCCGCTGTGGGAAAAGTTGCTGCCAGCGCTGATAGAATTTTATGTAGTGTTGCTTTAATTATTTATGAAAAATTATCACTGCAGAGTGTTTGTAGGAAAGTTAAAACATTTTGAGCAATTTTTCTTCAGTTATTTATTAAAAAGTATACTACTAACTAACCAATAGCATTGAGTTATGTTAAAATGCCGTATTCCCGAACTCTATCACTTTCCCCCACGGTTTGCAGCGGTTGGCAGCATTGATTTAATATTTTTTGTATGTTTTTGCATGTCACACGGATTTCTAACTGACATAACACCGATAGAAAAACTGTGGGCCAGCGGCAAGAGAATTGCGAGTTGGGGGTCTCAGTATTATCATATGGGTGTGTTCGAAAAACTAAGTAAACTAGTCTAGAAACAGAAATAACTGCTCGGCGTTTATCACCTCAGATAAATACCAATAACAAGACACAACCTTTCCAAACGTCAGTAGAAATTTCAAGTTTGTATTAAACGCAATTTGAAAAAGTTAATAGCATACGACCGAAGAAATTCCCATTAGAATCGAGAGGTGGAATTACTCGTTATGCCTGTGACACACATGTGGTTTCGATACCATGGTATCGAGATGAACCACATGTCTGTCAGGGTATACTACGGTCATACCATGCGAGCAATGTGGTTTGAGCGTAGTATCGATACTAGGGTTTTTTGCGTAGTATAGCTATCCTCCTAGCGAAAACAGCGCCACTCTCATGTAGTGGAAACTAGTTTCACTTAAAGTACCTATCATCACTACATAGTATAAAACAAAGTCGCTTTCTCTGTCCCTTTGTATGCTTGAATCCTTAAAATTACGCAACGGATTTTGATGCCGTTTTTTTTAATAGATAGAGTGATTGACGAGGAAGGTTTATATGTATAATAACATCCATTAAATAGTGGAGAAATATTGTTGTTTTTTTTGAGGTGTCTAATGTGATGTCGTAAATAATTACATATAAAATGCCACGCATAAACCGATTTCAACACACGACTCGGTTTTGGATCTTGGTTCGGTTGGTTCGATAGAGGGTAGATCGTAGATGTGAGAAAAATAAACACATTAATGAGCATTTGAGCATGCAAAATCCAATTGGAAAGCTGTGCTCTTCTCTTTACTCCTGTTTTCTCTCATGTGTTATGAATTATGACAGCGTTGCCACTTACATCCTTAGCAAATGTAGTACATACGAGAAAAAAAAATAGTATTTTCAAACAAAATGTAGTATGTACTTACATGTTTTTTTTTTTTTTTTAATTGAAATTAACTTTCTCTCATCAGAAGCACTACTGTGTGAAAGACAGCAGAAGTCCAGCATATATGAAGATAGTTCTTCAAATAATTAAGTTTCCTAAACTATTTTCTGTTTGTTTAATTTTACCCATATTGCCACAATGTCGCTATTTTGAGGTCCACATTTTAAAATAAGATCGAAAACCCCAATCAATAAGCGCCACTGGTCATTTAAAGTGTCCGAATTTGCTTTCTTACAGGGAAACTCCTTAAATTAATTTAAGATGGTTGGCTCTTAATAAATGTAGTACTTTTGGGTAACAATGTAGTATGTAGTACGGCGTTAAAAAATCCAGCAAATATGTAGCATAATACTACATATGTAGTACATGTGGGAACGCTGATTATGATATGATTATGAGCGAGGGTGGTTTTTGTCAATTGAGTGAGTCCATAGGTAAATCGGTTTGAATGAACCGTATACGTATGTATACCCTATCCCTATAGCACTTTGAATTAAGGAGCGATCGGATGTGTTTATTATCGGAGCTCTCTAGCGATTGTTGATACATATCTTTTGTTTTTAGTCGCACAAATAGCAAATTATTTTTTACAAGACGTCTGTGTGTGGAAGCACTGGATAGGACAATGCGCGATTTGCGCAACACAAATTCACCTATGGGTGGATGTACAATTCTGTTCTCAGGAGATTTCCGTCAATTCCTACCAGTTGTGACTCGAGGAACACGTGCTGACGAAATAAATACTTCCCTAAAAAGATCCAACCTTTGGCCACATGTCAACAAATTAGAGCTTAAAACTAATATGAGTGTTTCGTCATCTTCACGTGAGAACAGGCTATTTCCAGAGATGCTGCTAAAAGTTGGCAATGGAGAGTTAGCACAAACTGAGAGAAGGATTAACCTAGAAACCCGTGTTTTGATAGAGAACATCCAAGAGTTAGTCAACAATGTCTATCCTGACATTGAAATCATAAGTTATAAGACAATATCTTGGTATAGGGAAAGGGGAATTGTTTTACTCCAAATTTAACGCGTGCGGGCCACGGGCAGTAATGAATAAATCAAAACTACTAGATCGATTTTAATCATTTTTTCAGTGAGTGACATAGGCTATATATTTTATACCCGTGCGAAGCCGGGGCGGGTCGCTAGTTTTCATAGAAAATGCTTTAGTATTTCCAACTGGGTGTCTGTACTAGGTGTGTGTCACGGGTTTTATTGTCTGCCCCAGCATGGTAACCAATGGCAACTATCAGCCTATACTACGTTGTATAGCGTGTCACCTAGCATGGTATTGACGATGCCATAGTTTTGATACCATGGTATCGAAACCCTATGTGTGTCACAGGCATTACTCGGTGTTTTGTAAATTTTCTCTTATCCGTCGTTCTTGATGCGAACGTGTGTAGACTTTGCACGTTTGCTATCAATTGATAAACGAAACGAACTGTCAACACTGTACTTCTTAATGTAAAATCGAGAATGCGAAAGTAGATAAGCCTTCAGGCTTTTCCTCGGTCATCAGAAGCGTTCATTTATCTGACCACAATAATCATAAACAAAGCCGTAGAAACTGTATCCATTTTCACTTTTGTTCCGAAATCCATTTACCCGAACACCATCGCAGTTAACGATGAAACGGATTCCCAACTGAGCGCATTAAATGCAACACTTAATCCGGTCATCAAGCATCCAATCAAAATGCAACCAACAACCGACAGTCGATCCCTGCCACCGGAAATCCCAACAACTTCCACTCTAGCAATCTGGGCATAATCCTCGGAGAGTATTCAATTCCGCATCGCAATCATTAAAACTGCATGTAGCTGGCAATCCGGTCAGAATTTTTTTCTCTCTCTCTCTCTTTGGCCTTTGTCATCATTGTCCACCGTTAAGAAGTGCCACCATCACCATCGTGACCGTCCTCCCTTTCACCGGCACGTCACAAAAGAGGGCAGCAGCGGTCAATTGTTCCAATAGCATAAACTATATAGTGGTGTCCGTTCACCGACCGTCCTCGGCCAGTAATGGTATTTGTTCTTTTGTTGTTGCGCTCCTTTTCTCAGTGCCATGCGGACTTAACTATGGTTTCCCTCTCAAGATTGCCAGACAACAAACTATAGAGAATGGCTTCTGTGTTTTTTTTTTTTTTTTTTTGTGGATTCCGTAGCCGATTCAAGTTGCTCATGAAGATGAAGAAGATTCAATTTGTGTGTGCGCTATGATGAGCTCCATCTCCTGACGACGACGATGGCGACGTCAAAGTAGTTAGCTTTGAAAGTCACCCGGTAGAGGGGTGGTTGGGGTACAGAAGAATAAAAACCCTCTGCAGTGCTTCTTGCCATTGCCATCTATTCAGCGGGGGCAATGTCTTCTCTCAAATTCCTCTGCATCTGCCTGCACTAATCCAGAAAGATACAGAAAGAGATTCCAAGCAATGCACTCTCGTTCTCATTTCGCTAAAGTCCATGCCATGGCGTTCTTTCGTCTGCTGATGGTACTACTGTTACCGCTACCGCTGCAGCAGTGCTGTTGGGAGGGTAATGCCCTTTTAGTGTGCTACACTAGTTGTGCTGCCATTTGATGAGCTATATGTCGTCGTGGTTGGTTTTTATTTGCCGGTTCGGTATCGGTGGTATGGCAGCTCGAAATGCGCAGACGCTGCTTTTTTTTTGTATACGGTCTTTGGTGATTGTTTTTTCTTAGTGTGCTTGGATTTGTTTCGGTCGGGGTTTGTTTTTTGGTTTTGTTACTGCTTCCTCTGTTATTTCTTCTTTATCGAGGAATTTTTTTATTTTTTTTTTTGTACACCAGTGGATGGTGGATTATACGCCGAGTAGCTGTATGCTGATGCGGTGCTGGTAGAGGTATAGAATTCGGTTTGGTTGCTTCCTTTGCTTAAGTCTTTCATTTTTGCAATTGAGAATGCAGTAGATAAAAATTGCTTATGTGCCAGTGTCACTGAGCTGGTGAGGTTTGGCGCGTACTTGAATTTATTTTTGTAACCCAACATCGATGAAATCACAGTCACTTGTCTGTGGCTCTAAGTCTGAATTGGATTTATCGCCTCAATGAGGATTTTATGCTGATTGAAGCTAATCTGGATTGCGCTTTTGATTCTGACAGCAAGTAGCCTAATGATATCGTTATCGGTTTGAATTGGTAGGTGCCGGTTAGCCGTGGGTAAAGATGTCAGCAAAATAAGTCAAAACAACAACATATTGCAAGATGATGCTGGGCTAGGACCGCACAAAAACCGCAACGAAGGGCACATCACACGTCAGTATTAAATTCATTTATTAAGGTGAAGTAGTGTTTCCGAGACGTTTGTCAAAATAATCGCAACTGCTGGTTTCCCCTCCATCTTGTCACCACTCAATTAACTGTCCATTGTGCATTTTTGATCAAAGTAACCAATAAAACAAAACAAAAATCCTATCAAGTACCTACATAATGCAGGCAAAACCATCATTAACCATACCCAAGAGTGCGCGCTGAAGGTAATCCACTTTGCTCATCAAGTTGGGTCCCGCACCATTGACGTTACCGATGCTGATGATTGTCATCTTGTTCTGCTGGTTCTGTTTGGTCAGCAGTGGAGGTTGGTTATCTGATTTTAATATCACGAGTTATGTACTCCCAGCTCATGGAAATCGTATGTGATCGCTCTCCGCAACTGCAACATCATGCATTTCATACAAGCAACCCGCACACACCTTACACAGAGTAAATACGAATTTATACGATATCACATGGCGTGTCGTATTTGCTTGTATGGTTTCCATGAGCGTGATATATTGCAATGATGGCTTACCCATCCAGTTCTTTTGCGGAATGCAAGAACTTTTGTTTTCTTTTATCCACTGCGAACAGTTCTTTTTTTTTTAGGGTAAGTGTGGTTTGGTGAAAAAACCAAGAGCGCTGAAGATAATGGGGACGTTCTAGTATGTAGTTTAGTAAGTCTGACAGTTTGCTGACAGTTGTCTGACTAGATGTATCTCGAATTTGATTGGCTAAAATCGGTCATATGAGCAGCTGTCTCAGTTGACGTTTATGGAGGCGTAACCGACGAATCTAGGCAAGAAATTTGTGATTGAGTGCTAAGTTGACAGTTCGGGTATGGTATTGACGTAGAAAAAGTGACGTTCCCGACCAATCTAGTTCTTGCGTTCAGGTTACATCTTATCCAGACCAATCTAGTCGACTTAAGATAACTAGATTCTTGAGTGTGCCCAATAGGTCTTCTCTGTTCAGCACTCACATAAATGTCAGAAAATTAGCCAACGATAATTGACATACGATCTTCATTGACATCGGTAGTGCTGCCAAGTTACTACTGTTTTTGTTGTAGTCAAATCACCGAGAGCAAACAGTTTGTAATAAATAACATTTTAGCCGATTTGAGTGGTTCACTGGATGGATTCTTATATAAAGTTGTTTTTAAAATTTTGTTATTGGTTGAAGGCAGTGATGCTATTCTGGCATTTTTTTTTAAAGAAAAATGGCAGATACTTTTTTTTGTTTTTATGCTTGTATTTTTCGATACTTGCTCTGGAATTTTAGGAACTTTCAGAAGACTTGTAGTCTCCGATAGGGTGCGACACCTCCAATAAACAATTCGGTGCAGTCTCTCTGTTGCATTCCTTCCATCTGTCATAAGCCATGGTGATGGTGGTATGGTAACATGGTAACGAGCAATGCAATGTCAAAGAATTGATCACTTTAAACGTAGTTTTCCAACCTCTATATCGCTGTCTGCATGACAAAACAGCAGAAAAAGAACAGAAAATCCCCGAGCAAACAAGAAACAATCTGCTGGCTGGTAGGTGGAGAAGAGGGTGAGGACGAATATTTTCAAAACGAAATTGAAAGTGAAATTAATTCCATTCGGTGTGTGTCAGTGCTTTCATCTGGTTGCAGGCAGCAGTACACCACACCAAGCATACACGTGAAAAGAATGACAGATCTACTGCCATCCGTTGGGCATCGGCATGGTGTATGGTGTGGTGAGTATGATGATGGCCTCGGCGTGTACAAGAAACGTAATGGCATTCTGTTTCTGTACACCTCTTTCTGCACCTCCGCCTATATAGCCATCCTCGGCCTCGCAGCTCGCACACTTTATGGCCTTACTTCTGCTACTGGGTTGTGTGCTGTTTAGTGTAGTTGGTCGAGTTGGGTTTTGCATTCTATTTAGGTTCTTACGGTTCTATGTGTGCGCAGAGACCAGAGAGATGATAATAATGTGGTTTGGATTCGCGAGTATAAGTGCTTATAAGCATAGACACATAATTACTAGATGGTGCATTTCATATAAAGGAAATGGTTATTCCGAAGCACCCCAATATCTAGATGGCGCCACCGTGAAAATATACCTCAAACTCGGATACATGCTGCAAAACATTTTATTTGAGGTGTACTGTTGACAAACACTTCCGATCAACATGAACCTTGGTCTTCGTTGGCTACTCAGTGAAGTTCATACCTGATTCTTCTTTATTTTCCTTTTTCGCAAAACATACCAAACAACAAAATGTTCCCAAGAGAATGCGTATGCATTTGCATTGCCGTTTTATGATATGCTTTCCCTTTTCGATTTCAGAGTGTGGATGAGGGATGGGTTTTGTAATCTATTCTTTCTCTGCCTTTTTGGTTTGATTTCATATTTTGTTTAGATTTGTCGTCTGTTGCCTTTATGAATGAGATGGATAGGTAGGTACCTACTGTGTGTGTAGTTGGATATGCATTTCTTTTTCTTATTATGATTGATTATCCTGCTTTACTCCATGTATTTAATTTTTTATGGGCGTACAATTTTGTGGGGAAAAAATTGTAAAGCAAATTGCATGTTTATTTCAAAATTTACATCAGTTACTGTCGAATAGATTTTGAAAAAGTAGGTAAACCAAGTGCTAAATGTGTGCTCTCAGTTATCAGTTGTTAGTAAAAAAGTATGATGTATGAAACTTATTTTAAAAATACCAAGTTAAAGTTTTCATTATGTTCAGGTGGATTAGTCTTCATTTCTGCAACTGGTTAAATTGGAATTAAGTTTACTTATCTCTATCCTCATGTTTTTTTTCATACTTTTTTATTTAACTAAAGACTCGTTGCAGAAAATCTAAAAAATCCAGGAAAAACCTATTTATTTATAAGCCGAATTCTTACATATATTCTGATTTCTTAAACAAAAAAATATTATATTGGCATTGGGGCTACCCAATGCACAAACGCCCATTTCCTGAATATAATATTTTATAACGGAGAAGTCAGAGCAATGGCATTACCTTTCCCTAAAGGGTATATTCGGAATTCGGCGTGGATGTAATGTTAAAAAAACCGGACTGTTTATAGGATTTCTCCGTAAATTTTGGTTTCTACAAAATATAGAAAAACCCTTTAATATGAACGGGAATAAGGTTTCCGGAAGAAGTGCAAAAAACAGGTAGCTAGTTGAGGTTAGTTTTATGGGGTTTCAATTTAAAAAAAAAACATAAATAAAAACATTACATTAGCTTTTTTTGTGCGAGTGTGTGTTTATTTTTAAGTAAACAATTTCGAATAACCCATTACAGTCTAAAAAATAATAATAATACGAGAAATAATTATTACTAGTGGGATTGTGTGCATACGAAAAGATTATATTTGACTTGTGATTTTAATTAAAACGATATGAGAAAAAAAGTTAAATGTGTTGTGTGCAGTGAAAAATCGAAAGATTTTCCCAAGAGGCAATTTTTTTTCGATCCCGAAAAAAACAAAAGAAAGGGAAGTATGGTTAAACATATTGAGAATTACAACAGAAATGAGTACCAATCATTTTGAAAAGGAAATTTTAGGTAAAAAACTAAAGAAACTAAACATAAGCTCCCGTAGATTATGTGTATGAAACTTCACTTATTTGGTTTTCAGATTTTCAAAATCTTTTTCTTTTAAATTGCCATCAAAACGAAATTTTAAAGATTTTAATGTTTACAACAACAAGTGTATCCCGCATTATTGTTGTAAACCATGGAAATCAATGATCTATATAGATCAGTGGGCATAGTAAAAAAAACCTAATATCCTTCATCATGACCTATGCCAATAAAATATCGGAATATACACACAGAGCTACCTAATTATTTCACATTGCCATACACATTCTTTCCACATTGTTGGGTTCGTAAGACACTTCATCCCCATTGTCATCTATCGTCACGCTAAAAGTACGCTAGCTCTACCACACCCACGACCCACCATACAACTAGCTATATGCTATTCATCCAAAAAGTACTCGATCTCGATTTCCATCACCGATTTCATTTCCTATTTTTCTTCCTCCAATCTCTGCATCATGTTTGTAAACACTGTAGATACAAATATGGGAACATGCAACACAAAAAAGGTTGATAAGTTGAAAAACTGCATTGGGACGCCATCTATATGAGTAAAAGCGTGAGGTATACGCTGTTCCAAGTTGGGTATGAAATGCACCATCTAGTAATTATGTGTCTATGTTATAAGTTATAACGGAGTCATGTGTAGAAGAGGTTCTTGTTTAGTTGTTCGCTTCCACTTTTTCTGTTTTTTTACGTTTCTTTTTCCTTTTCATTACGTGACCACTTTTCCTTGTACAGTCGAGTTTGTGTTGCTGTGTGTTGTACTTGGACGCACTTTTGCTTGAACTCACGGACTATGTAATATGATACTTTAGATCTTCTGTACCGATTCAGATGATGGAGATTCCTCTGTAATTTTGGAGCCTACATTTCTTTGTCGTCTCCTATCCTGTCATAAACTTAAGAAGTGCCTGGCTGTGGGTAGGTATGTGTTTTTCTGGATTATTTAATTCGATAGAATTACGAGTACTTCAGGTCCATGATAAGTGAGCCACAGATAGATGACAAAGACCGTGTGGTGAGTGAAACTTTTTCAGATAACCATACTGTGACCTAAGTAATTGTGATTGATGATGACACACACAGATGGTGTAAAACTTGCTGACTATGACATTGTGGATGATAACGGCGAAAGAATGCTGCCAACCACCTAAGAGACCACAAGCAAAAATGAGCACTTCTGACATGAAGGAATTAAAGATAAGATAGAGCTGTCACCGAATCGGGCCAATCGGGGTTGGGGCTCTTGTCTTGTCTTGTATAACAAATATGCTGCAAATCCTTTTGATAATACGTACATCTAATCCCTTTCGTAATGGTGAAAATAATGTTGTATTTTGATAGCTTAGGGATGAACTTTTTACTTTTCGGAGGGATTTTCAGGTGAAACTGAATTCGCATCCGAATACAGAAAAGCATACACATTTTCGCAAGGACATTGGTGCCGATCAATGATAATAGCTGTTGATATCGGCATGGAAGAGAATTTCGCTTTGCGCACACATGAAATTGCAGTTGTTTTTATAACGCATATCTGTTGGTTAGGTACCTACATCTAAAAATATGCATGAGCAGGTAGGTAGGTACCTACTACCTATAGTGTTTTCTAAAATGTGCCCTTCAAAGTCTTGCAAAATAAATGGGAGCATTGTGTTTCGAAAACACACAAATTTTAAATTTGTTGCCGAAAACTGGGGTGGGATTCTGTAAGATGAAAACGTTCAATCGTTGTGACTGACAGCTTTGTTGAGTAAAAATTTATAAGATTCTCAGTGGAGTTCGAGTTCGATTTGAGGAACGGCAGTGAGTAAAAATTCGTAAGAATTAGTAAAAATTCATAAGGTTTCAAAGTAAAGGAACAGACCTATTTACATTGCAAAATATTTGATTATATAGCTACAGCTTCTTAAACTTAAACTTATTTGTCACACCTGGTTTTCGTGAAAACAAAAACACTCGAAAGCTTCATCGAAAACAAAAGTTTTCCCATATATAAATATTTCAGTTTTCAAAACGAGTCGTTTACACTCGTTTTCCACTAAAACACCACGAAAACGACTTCCAATCGTTTCGTTGTTGAAACAAACACACCTTTTGCAACATTCAGCAATTCAGCAGAACAGCTGACGGAAGAAATGTCATCATAACTAACAACTTTAAATCGTTTTCCACACTTAATATTATTTTTAAGTGTTCTGCATTCGTTTTATTTGGAAATTAATGCGATCGAAATTTGTGAACAAAATAGTTTACACAGAAGTTTCAAGACTAGTGTCTCACAGCTGATTGAAACGTCAAACGAAAACTGTTTATTGTTCGGTGGGAATGCAATTTCGAGTTTTCGCTGCGGTGTGAAAAGGGTATTAAACCCTTGCGAACGAGAAGAAGAAAACGAAAGCAGTTACATGAAGCAAATTTTCGCCTCTTCGTAATTTCTTTCCTTTTCTGAAAATCTTTTTTTTTTTTGACACATAAACATCAAATTTGTCAAGAACAACTGAATCCAAAAGTGGTTTTGGTTTTGTTTTTTATAGAATCCCACCGCTGATTTATGGTTCAGTCTTCTCAGATATTGTTTTAAATACTGGACGATAAAGTTTTGCGGCTTCACAAGTCAGAATTTGAAAACGCACATGCAATTTTTTGTTTAAATGGAGCCGATTGCTGATTTTTGCTGTTACTATTACTGCTTCGCACTTCTAAAATCGTATTCTTTGCTCTCTGTTCCAAGCGCACATAGAATTATTTATCGCACATGAACTAGTTAATATTCGCACATGCCTCTCTTAGTAAAAATTTGATTTAGCTACCAACCTTAATTGTTTACAGATAATATATTATGGGAATAAAATTTACGTACGTCTAGAGATTTGATAAGACACATTTCTGCGAAATACTTTAAATTAAAGCACAAGCGCACACTGATATGATTGCGCACATTCCACAAGAAAAACTTATTGCAGTTTGTCGCACCGTTTGGCCAATTAAGCAGAACCTCACTGGTTGGTTGGTTTTGATTTTTTTTTTTTTTTTATATACTTCTCTCGGGAAAGGCGAACCTATAACGCTTCAACAGCGCCCCGAGATGCCTGCAGATGTATGTTTGTTCTGCACTTAAATTGCTGCAAATTGTAGTCTTCTGGAAATATACCTATCCCCAGGAAGCGAGTTCCAAAGTTTGATTGTCCTGTAACAGAAGGAGTTTTTAAAAGTTGATGTCCTCGCGGTTGTCAAGTGTACTGTATGGTCATGAGCATTACCAGCCTGTCTTGTTGGGCGCCCAAAAGTTGCATTTCGAGGGATAATGTCTTTGAGTTCCTCAGAACATCTACCATGGAAGTACCTATAGAACAAGCATAGGTCAGCGACTTGTCTTCTGTGCACCAACGGTTGTAGATTCGATGTGAGTGTAGGGTCTCCAATGAGTCGAACTGCTCGTCTCTGTATGCTATCAAGCAGGTTAAGTGAATGTTTAGGGGCCGAGCTCCATATATGGGAACAATATTCCAAGCCTGGTCTAACCTGTGCTTTTTTAGAGAAGGAGAAGTTGCTTGGGGCTAAACCTCTTTGCTCTAAATAGGTAGCTCAACTTTGCGGACGCCGATTTTGCGATATAGGATATGTGGTTCTGCCATATGATTCCTGAGTTGACTGTGACTCCTAGAAGGTGCATTGAGTCCTTGTGATGGATTGGATGGTCATCCATTTGGATCTGAGGAACTGTTGATTCATTTTTTCTGGAAAATGTTGTGAGCTGTGTCTTGCTTGCATTAAATACAACCAAGTTGTCCTTTCCCCACTTCAATATTTTGTCCAGATCATCATTTTAAGAATTAATTTGTTCACATCTCTGACTGTGTGATGTAGCCGTATTCACAGGTCCATTGTTCGAGATGGAGGATGTAAGTGTACTGTCATCTGCAAAGCTGTAGATATTATTATTTGTCGATCCAAGCAAATCGTTGATATGGAGAAGGAATCACTTTATCCAATTGAAGGTTGGAACAAATTTTCTGCCGACCAAATTTGCCTGAGTTCTTCGAAATAGATACCACCATTAAGTAAAATCTGACAGGCTTCACTTTTAAACTCATCCAATACCAAACCGATTCCCATTTACGAATTCATTCGTTAAAATTCATGACAGAATAATAAAAACAAATGTGTTCACGTCACGCCTTCGGTAATGCTTCCAATTTCGTTTTCTTGATCAATTCGCACCTGTCTACGCTAGATATACACACAGAATTCGAAGTGCAAGTCCATCCACTTCCCAAAATAGGTCATCGGTTGTAATTGGATGTATACCATACCAGCATAGGCATACAGTGGTCACGATGACCTCTACTGTTGTCATTCAAGTGGAATAGTTAGTTGTACACCTATAGTATTGCCAATGATTTTCCAAACCACCAAAGTGTACACAGTGGTCAGCGGAACACCATGTTCGAATGGCGCTTGTCGTTGGTTTACTTGTTTGACATTATTGTTAGCGGTGGCTGCTATAGGCACCACAAACTAAATAACTATACATAGCGTTTTTATGCGTGACAGATAATAATAGCTATACGTAACTCGAATTAAAGATTTCTACTATACGTTTTTAATTTGGACTAGGAAGTTTATACATGGCTTTAAAATGTTTGACGAGCGATTTGCAATCCATCGCAATGACGGTTGACAGCTGATAAGCCAAACTGTTAGCCTGTGTTGGGTGTAATTGACATTGCCTCACATCTCTATATACTTCATAATGTTGTCTGTTCAATCGCCCTTTAAGAATACCTACTCAAGTCTGTTCGTTTTGACAAGCAACGCGATACACTTAGCATGTTCTAATTTGGTTCATGGTCAAGTTTAGTTCAACCAGACTGTGGCATAGGGATGTGTTTGTTATTTTGTGTAGCACGGCGGCCTTCGTATTGTTATGTGAATTGATTTTGTAAAATAACGCCGAGGACGGGAAGTAAATAATAAAAATGATAAAAAGAATAAAGCAAATAGTTACAAGGTGCCAGTGCTCTGTTGAACGTTTCAATCACACGAAGTAAATTTCTTGAATATTATTAACTGGATAAAACAGACAGACGCGGAACTTGACAGAGAGGAATGACAAACAAAGTTGGTCTCTCACAATATGTTCGAAACGAAAGGGAAATGAAATTTGGTTTCCAAACGGTAAGCGATATGTTTGCGACATCAGGAAGACATGTTTGTGGAGAGTTTTATCACTGTCAAGGTCCGTAAAATAAGCCGCAGGGACATAAGTCCCCGGGAGTTAGTCGCAATTTTTAATTTTGAGACTAACCCACTTGAGTGAGACATAGATCCGAAATTTAATTTGGGACTTAGGTCCTACACCATCGGGACATAAGTCCCAAACAAAAATGTTGGTCCTTATGTCCCAAACAAAAATGTTGGTCCTTATGTCCCACCCAACAGAAGAGGGTCGAACTGTTTTTTTTTTTTTTGCTCTGTTTTTTGGTTTAGTTTGACGCATTACTTAAAATTAAAAACAATATGTTTACTAACTATTTGCGGAACACAATGCAAGCATTTCAGTAATAGGTTTTTATAAGCTACTAACGGGGAGATGGAAAGGGAGACTACAATCACTGCAAATGTTTAAAATTTGTAAGTGCTCAGACTTTTGTGCGCGCGCGAAAAGAAATTTATAAATTTTATTTTCCCGCCATTTTTTTAATTTTATTTTTTTTCAAATTCTAAAAACCTAAAATTTTATAAGCTTTTTTTTCAAACGAAAGAAATTTTGTTGATATATTTTCTCATATCCTCAAAAGAAAATATAAAACTCTCGTTTTTGACAGTTCGAGAAAATAACATTAAAATATTTTTGGTTTGTTCCAAACTTAGTTTAACTTTAAAATTATTAAGAACAATTGCAGTGGAAAAAGGGGTTGGATTCCTAATGGATTTCCACAATATTTTGCTAAATATTATCTATGCGAAAATTTGGGACTAATGTCCCATCTTCGACAAAAACAATTTTGGGACGTGTGTCCCAATAAAGTAGGATATAAGTCTCAAATTCGATTCGGGACTTGTGTCTCACTTATGATGGAGATAAATCCCAAAATTAAAATTGGGACTTATGTCCCTGCGCCGTGAAATACATCAGTAATTAAATCGAAGAGGAAAATTTAAGCATCATCATTTTGAAACCTAGGACAATGAATTGTTCACGGAAAGAGAGTGGAGACGTCTATCGATACTAGACTAGATTAGATTGCTTAGGGGAGGTAGAAACAAATTCCCATATCACTGCGGGCACGAGTGGGCCATGGGCCTATTGTGATTTCTTCGATTAGAAAGAGCTTCCATTAGAGCTCGCTCATGATATCGGACTTAGTGTTCAATCCTAGTAGATCTTTGAGTGGGCTGTCAGATATTTCCTTTGCCTCAAAGCTATCTGCGATCGAGACTAACTAAGAGTCGATTTGCATCAGTAAAACTAAATTCCTCTTTTATAATTCGGTGTTGTTTTTTTATCCCACTGAACACTTACCCTCTACTCTGTAGGCTTTAAAAAGAGAGAGAGAGAGCGTGCTTACGCCAATGTAAACAGGGCCTTAAAATGCAAATTACGAACAGGAGCTGAGAGTTGATTTTCAGAAATCGTTGGGATCCAAAACGAGTTCATATAGTTGGAGTGTCAACAACTATTGGGTCTGTGATTCTTAAGCGCATACAAGGCTTTCAAAGTTCTTATGAAGCACAAAATATATCAGTCGTTTTGACTGCAATCGCTGTCACTTTGGCACAATGGATAATCGACATTCCCTTCCTCGCTTAGGCGAGTTATAGAATGCTCTTTTTGTTCTACCAATTTAAGAATTTGGTTTTGAACCTTCGCATAAACTCCGTGCGATATGCACGGTCCAGATATTTCAACAGAAGGCTATTTTTTGTAGATCCCTTCACCAATCGAGTATTTTAAAGTGTAGCCTAATAGCAGCTGATCTTTTAACATATTTGCCAGACTTACAAGCAAATATTTAGAGAATATCAAAAAGCTGTTTTGAGTTCAGCTGTGAAGTCATCTAAAAAGAAGCTGACTTTGGCTTTGACCTTTGAATATATCAAGAAATATGATCGTACCGTTTATCGAATTCATGGACACTTTCGTGCATTCTTTGAAATGATACGTCCGTACGATAAGCCCTGAAATGATGAAAAACAAATATTGCACAAGCTCCAAACCTGACGAGTGATACTATATCAGGAGCTGTGACTCTGTGACTCTGTGACATCTTCATACAGCTCATGTGCATGTATACATATGCGAAACCTGCCATCGGTAGTTTACGACCATTAGTCGTGACTGAGTCATGGACACTCAAAGTGTATGCAAATGTCGCCGCCGATAGTCTAGAGTCTAGACAGACGCGACTTCATTGACTTCATAAGCGCGATTCGTACAACCCTCTTCTCTTTGCCAAAGACTCACAGCTCCGAGACAAGCATCATGCCACTTAGCTTCATTTTCCAATCGATTACTTATTCGTCGCCCATATTGGCTGTATATCTTGATTAATTCACAAGTCCATAGAATTTCCCACCCTTCACAGGAAGCCGTTTCTGCGACTCATGCGGCGGCCTTCATCAAAACAATAATCTAACCAAAGTCAGTCGGCAGTCATTTCTCACTTTAACACTTCTCGCACGAAGAGCTGACGACACTACCACTATTAATGCTTTTGCTTGGCAAACCCTGATGCTGAAGCCACCACCCTAATGCGATTAACATGCAATTGAATAATAATGGAAATTCTATTGAAATTATACAACAATGCGACATCTCATAGCCACAACGCTTCCTCCCGCATGGATGAACATGGCATAACCATCGTCCATGTACCGATACCACCGTCGTCCATTTAAATGCACTCCATATAGAATCGGTTGGCTGCGAGCTGTTGCGTTTGTGACTCTAATTTCAATTAAACTCATTTGTACAAAGATACCTTGGCAGTGCGTCATCCGAACTATCCCGCGCACTCGGATGGAATTTCAAGTGCACTTCGTATATATATGTACATGTGTCCATACTGATGGATGGTACCTGTGGATTGTTTTCCAATAAATTAACCACCAACTATCCGCGCTTTAATTAATAATAATTTAATTAGAAAACAACCGCACATGTGTATGGGATGCAAGATGCGCGATCTTGAAGACTCACATAGCTCAGACCACATCAGCGATTAGCATACAAGTTGTTTTGTTAGCTGAAAGTCCATTGCCAGCCTTTGGACTTTACCTCACCCTAAACACTTTATGTATGCACCTTCTGCACTTAGTCGAGTCGAGAATGAGAAACTCAACTGAAATTACCGCATCTGGATTGAGTCGAGTGTTATTAATATATTTTGAAAAGCGATTAGCGCGAACATTTGCCGCCGTCCGTCGTCTCATTTGTTTAGTATCCAACGAGTTTGACCTAGTCACACACTAAAGATGCACCGAGCCATAAACTACATTGGGGGAAGTATACTCACTCACACACAATCACACTTGCATACATCTCTTTGCGTTTAATTGAAAGCAATCCAGAGTGGCACTTGAGTGACAAGTGGTTGTTGTTTTAATTAGCATTAGAGTAGAGAGAAGAAAACGATGCTTTGCGAGGGAAAAATTGCAAAAATAAGCAAAAACAGATGTATTCCGCACTGCACATCGTGCGATTGGATAGATATACATTTTCTGAGGTGAGATCAATAAGCTATACACAGATTGATCATGCCGTCTAGATGTCGATCGTTTAATTGCAACAAGGTGGAGGTTGAAATATATTTACAACGTCAACATCAAATACCTGTTTGGGTGTGTGTTTTTGTGTAATATGCACCGAAATGTGTAGTGAGACTTGAATTGGGTGCATAATGAAAAGTATGGGTCTGAGGATGTTCTCTTGTGGGATGCAGTCAAAAATATGGTACTGCCGCCACAAAATCGCACTGACATGAATAGACTATTGTAAAATATGAACTTGGCAACATGATCTATGAAAACTTTTTGAACGAGAATGGAGAAAGGATTATTGAGGATGAGATGGAATTGGGGCATTCATTTGGTAAGAGTTAAGGCAAACGGAGTTAACAAATAAAAGTTAAATAATTTATCGGGAAGACTCTTGTTAACAAGTTAAGAAGTGGGATCCGCCCAAAAATGTATGAATTAAAAATAAATAAATAGTTGGCGCAACAGGAGGGACCCTAGGCCTAGCTTCTCACAACCATTCGTTTTGTGTGAGTTTTTCATTTTTGAAACGAATGGAAGGGATCTACAATTTTATGCCGACTCCAAACGGCTAATTGAGAAGCTCTTTCAAGACAGTTTTACTCTCGGATATTTGTCAGACGTTCGCGAGAGTTGGCGCAGTGGAAAAAAGACCTGAGTTGGAATTTGGGAATTATGAATATAATTTGTTTGGTTAATAATACTATCTAAATGAGTTGTTTTATATACTAGAAACATATTAGGACAAACATTGTTGTGTATTTTCCGCTTTTGAATATCATTAACTTCGATTTCATGAGTAAATTTTTAATAAATAGGTGAAGAAAAATTGCTTAAAATGTGTTCATTTTCCTACAAACATTATGCAGTGATCATTTTTCATAAATATTTTAAGGAGAAGTACATTTATTCCTAAAAAGAAATACTATTGACTATTAACGAATAATTTCAAATTTAACGGACAAAATTCTATGAACGCTGGCAGCAACTTTGCCGACATCGGAAGTCACCGGAAGTTGTTGATATTTTTTGAGGGTGTGTTGGTGTGTTGAAGTTTCGTGACATTATGTCAATACGTATTTCTATGTTTCAATACTAGCGCACTAAATTGTGTACACTCCGTACAAGTATTGCTTCTAGGCAAGGTAACGGGAAATCGGCCGAAGTTTGGGGTCTCAGTATTGTCTCTGGTATGTACTGTAAATAGAGACACTCTGCGAACAGAACCATATTATACAAGAGTGGAAGGGGCAACTGGCAACATAAAATGTTCTCAGAAGCGAACATTTACTCCCAAGTGGTTCTTAGTGGGAATGAATACCCAGTGTGAGTCCTCGAATATATATAGATTTTGAGAGATATTCGAATCAGACCACAATTGTCGGGTCTCTTTTCGTCTTTCTATCACTATAAATCTTACCCATAAGGACTCTCTGGATTTCTTCAGAGTTCTTTCCTGGGATCTCAATTCCTGTTTATGGGAGCTTATGGGAAATCTGTTTCATCGACTGGGTCTCGACCCAATGATGTCCCAAGATTTTCATTCTTTTGCCAGCCAACGCCGGACATTGACACAGTATATGTGCCGCTGTCTCAGATTCCTCCAGGTATAGTTTACAGGTATCATCCTCTCTAAGGCCCATCTTTATTATCTAAGTGATACCAAAAATTACCATGTCCTGTTGACAAAGCCACCACCCATTTCAATGTTCCTCGACTCATGCTAAGAACCCTTCTTTGAGTGGAGCCAGGTCAGGGAGATGCCATTTTAGCTTGTCTACATTGTTCCACGGTTGACCACCTTCTCAGGTGTTCTGCCGTGATCCACTTGTGAATCAGCTGTTCTACCATTCCTTTCTTTCCTTCCTCTAAGTTTAAAATAGAGCGTAGTTGTTGTAGTTCCGTGCTGAAAATTGTACTTTACTTTGCTCTGCTGAGTTCGAAGCTCAATAAAACAGACCTAATATGTTACACTCTACTCTGTTACAAAATTTCGATAAAAACAACTGAGCCCTTCTGTGATATAAAGTTCCTTAATTTTTATGCTGTCACTCAGTTGAAAACTCTAAACATTACTTCGGACAGATACAACGAAAGAATGGAACGGAGTAATCAACATTGGGACAAAGTTTTAATTTTCCAAATAAAGTAACAAATTCTACACACATTATTCGCTATAAAAAATATTTTTTTATGAACAACTCAGTTCGTACTTTAGGTACTTTAGTACACCTCAAAAAGAGATGCCTAAAATTAGCATCAAAATATTTTCTCGCATAACCAAAGTTAACACTTAATGTATGTTACTCTATTTTTTGGTTGGTTAATTTAATTTTTTTTTTTTTTTTTTATAAATTAAGTTTGGGACTGAGTGATCATCAGGAAGGATAAAGGGCAAAGAAACATTGGGAAAGACAAAGACTTTGTCCCAAATGTACCGCGTTGGCAACTGTGTAGCTATCAAGAACCTGTATCAAAAGTACTAGTTTAATAGAAGTGCTGCACGGTAGACCACTTTACACCCTATATTCATTCTATTGCACATTTTACATCGTTTCAATACGAAAGCAAATGTTTGGTAATTTCCAAAAAAAAAAAAAAAATTATGTAACAGAATGATCATTTCTGAAAGACATTTATTGTTTTCAGCTTTTTCTCACCTATAACAAAATGCGAAACTTGCAAGATGTTTATAAAATTCAATGCACAAAACTGCAAATTTAGGTTTATATTTTTCCAATTCCGTTAAAAAAAAAAAATTACACGCGCTATGTTTAGAAGTGAACAGCATTTACTACCATATCCATCAGACTGTGATGATTCATTGAACTTATCATCGAAAACACTCCGGGGTTACTCGTATATAGCAAAAGTTCTTCACAACACTTTTATCTGCGCATGGAAATTTCTATTCTTATCTGAATGCGTGAGGAAACAAAAATTGTAGGCCATTTGGTAAGTTTTTTTTTTTTATTGTTTTTTTAACATCGCGGTGACACTGGTAGATTAAGTACACACTGCGGACCTTGGGACGGAGTCCTCATGAGCTATGAGCTAACACGTGACCAGTGGACTCATAACAATGCATATCATTAATCTCAATAACCGACCAGTATTTTCTCTGTCATCGGAATTGTGTCAGAAAAAATCCTGAACAATAGGACAATTTGGAGATGGAGCATATTCAGTTCTGAAATCACCATGTGTCTGTTTGTGATAAAGGGAAAACCACCGCAGTAAAGTGTACGTCAATGTTCAGAAACAGCTCTGCCATGTTTTTTTAGACAACAAATAAGAGTGTCACTTATATGATGGTGTGGGCACCAGCATTATCACTGAAATAATTTGAACTGTTTCTAACTCTTTCGATTTGATGGTTGATGACGCGTTAAGAATGCTAGTTAGGCATACATTTTTTTTTACCTGTGAGGTCTCATACATCTCACTCTATTGAAGAACAGATTGTCTGCTCCAAAACTCGCACCAAAAATCCATCCACCGCACATCCTCCTCATCATCACACATTATATGCTTGCAAAGTCTCTGACTGGTACACCTCTCATGAGAGTGTTACACAAACAGAAAACCGCCAATAACCAAAAACGACCAACTCAAGTGCATGTAATTTGTTCAGCTGTCACACTGTGGAAATTAGCAACACAAATGAAAGCAAAAAAAAAAAATGCCACAGCAGCGCTGCGCGTTGGAAATACTAAAAAAAAAATGTGCTAAAAAGATGTGTTTATCTGGGTTTATCTGCGCTCGCACTCTGAGATACATATTACAGGCGCTGACCACCACCATAACAACGACGTCGACGATAAAGTATAATTGCTTCCATTGGCTGTGACCATGAAAACCACCAACCGACCAACCGACCGAACATTACATAATCCAAAAGCAGCAACCAGCAGGCAGCAGTCGCAGTAAGCTGAGAAGCTCGAGTAGGAAAAAACTGAAGAAAATCCCACAAAGCAATACAAACAAGACGAGAATCTCATGGAGAGCGACAAACAAATAAAACCGAACAAAACACATTTCAACTGAAAATAAAAATCCTCTCATCGATGCCATACAGCATCATCAACATCATCACCGCGGTTGTACTTGTTCTTGTTGTACTCTCACATGACTGGCTAACTAAAGTGTTGTTACACTTATTGCGCATCTGCAGGTGGAACAGCAGTTTATCATCGCCACCAAAAGACATCTTTCTAGAAACAAACAAGCCCTTTTGCGAAAACGCACATAACCGCGTTGTGCAATTTTCGACTTGAGCTGTATAACAAGTGGGAATCGGAAAGATGCCACCATCCGATCGGAAATATTGGGCGGATTGGTTGAAATGGATTGTGTCCATATTTTTCGGTTTGCTGGAGATTCGAGGGATTTCGTTATTTGACATTTGCTTTCGATTTTGGATTGAACTACCAAATTTGGGTAGAGAGAAGAAATCAAACGCGAACTTGGAAAATTGCGGACCATCTGTTGGTTGGTGGACCTTGAGCCGATGTTGAAGTTGAAGTCCACGTAACGATAAAAAATAGATCTTGACTTACTTAATCATGAATGTTATTTCTAGAGTGTATTCCAGAAAGGCATTTCGTTGGGCGCCATTTTTACTTAAAAGCGGTCGTACTAATTTTCAAATGTTTATCCATATTCAGACTTGGCTTTTGTTTCGTAGTAAAAATTCAAGCAGATTGAGTTGGTCAGTGAGGTTGTAGACCTTTGAGTTTACTCACCTCGAAGAAGAAAAAACTCAGAAATATGGAACCACTTTGCAGATTTACCAAGTACCTCAACCAGAAGAATATGTTCGGGGTAATCATTTCAACAAAGATTAACTTCCAAATGTGAAAATAATATGTATTCATTGCATACGTTTTGAGACGTTTTAGAATGTGTTTCATATTTGCAGTGAATTTTACTGTGATAGAGTGGAGAGTGGATGTATAGTTGTTTCAGTTACGAACTGTTAGCGTGCCACCTTACAACTCAGGAAGTTCCACATAACAATTATAAAAAAAAGACTATTGGAGTTAAGGACCAAATCTTTCCTATACCATATTCACACCGAGACGAAAACGGGGTTTGCGCGAAAACAACCGAAAACTTCATCGAAAACAGAAGTTTTTTCAATCATATTTCTTTCAAAACGAGTCGTTTAAAGTCGTTTTCCACGAAAATACCATGAAAACGACTTCCAATTGTAAGGTTGTTGTAACAAACACACCTTTTGCACCATTCAGCAAATTTAGCAGAACAACTGACCGAACAAATGTCAAAACTGACAAATTATTCTTAAATGCTCTGAATTCATTTTATTTGTTAATTATTGCGATCGAAATTTGTAACCAAAATAGTATACACAGAAGTTTCGCGACTAGCGTCTCACAGCTGATTGAAACGTCAAACGAAAATTATTTGGTGTTCGGTGTGAATGCATCGACGAGTTTTCGACGAAAACACGGTTTTCGGTGCGGAATTTATGCACTCTCAGTCGTGAACATATTGTTAAACAAATTTTAGGGAAATACTTTCCTACCAAAAGCAAAGCTTTATCGGCGTAATCGGAATATCTTAGCGGTTAGCTCAACAAAAAACCAAAAACCACTAGTCTTAAACTCTGATCCAAAATCAGATCCGTGTAATCGTTTTCGATAAACGTAATCGATGTTCGATGTTCATGTAACTTTGAAAACGTTCGATATTTTCGTTTCGTACGATAGAAAAACAACGCGGCGATACTTATATCTTCTTCGGGCGCTTCTGTCAAAAAAAAAAGTTCATCGAAGTATAAAAGTAATCCTAAGAGAATTCAATTTAAAATAAACGAATACGAACACGTTTTTCCTTTTCGCAAGACTTTTGTTCGTTTTTTGAAAACGCAAAAGTGGTTTCCGTTTCGTTTTTTTAGACCCAGGCCGGTAATCAGCTGCTGTAAGACGAAACGTTCAAACTTTTTCGTGTGCACGAAGAAATTTGCTTGTTTAACATAGGGCAAATCATTCGTGCGCACGAAAACTTTTTATCGTTTCGATTTACAGAATCTGGTCCCTGAAATCTTACTCAGAGCAGTGGTTTCAGCGGAAATTTTGGTCAAAGAAAAAATATAGAACCAGAGAGACCTCGGACCCACTCCATCAAAGGATTACTTGACAATGAGACAGTTTGCCTCCAGCTACAGTCTCTGATCGCTCTGAATGAAATCTAAAAATGAAAAAAAAATCTCCCGAAATGTAACTAGCCACAAACTGGTTCATATCAATTATATTCGACAGTATAATTCCCCCCAGTGGAAGTTCGTTCCCATTCATTCATAATTTCATTCATAAATACCTAATAGACCACGAGTGGAAACATTTTTTTCCATTTGCCGAATCGAGTCACATTATTTTCCATAAGGAAGATAGTTCTTCTTCATTTAACAGCTCGAATGAGAACGCACAGTTGCCATTGCCAGCAATGTATCTGATTGATTGGAGGACAACTACTCCATCTTATTCAAGGCAAAGATACATAGTGAAACTACTTGTACACGAAATTACTACAGAACCTCACCCGTTTGTATGTGTAATCTCCCCATCTGTAATTGAAATTTTCTCAAATTGTATAGAATTAGTGTGATACACTGGCAAAAGTTTCTGTCACTCGTGTATCTTTCATTTGAAGTTTTTTTTTTTTTTTTCCATCATCATGTGTGTGCTTCTGTTTGTTTTTCCTTGCAACGATCGGAGAGGCAAAAAAAAAAATCGCCGACGACGACGAAAAAAGTTAACAATCTGACATTGAAAAGTGCCGTGGAAAAGCGTAATTACCTCTTTCTACACTCGACGAATACAAATAGCGCGATTTTACATTTACCCCCGTGTGGGCCGCGACTCCGTCCACCGCGTTTTAAAATTACATCAACTGTCAGATTGCGCACACATAAATATTTCGAAGAAACACACTTGCTGTGGATGGAAAATTAAATGTTTCCATCACGCGAGCAATAAACGAAAAAAAAAAAAATCGAATTTGAACTTGAAACTACAAAGGAAAAAGAAGCAAACCAGCCAGCGAGAGATTATATAAGTTTGTATCTACATCGGACTAGTATGGATCAGTAGAGTGCGCAGAGGTAGTGGTGACAGCGGCGGCGCAGGCGCGTGCAACTAACCATAGGCCGGGTACGCAGACCACATGCAAATGTGAAGTGGCACTGGCAGTGGCAGACCGTGTGCTGTGTGCACCGACCAGAGGGTATAGTAAAGTATACTAGCTTTTCATACCGTGGTTTCTGGTATTACATACACGTAACCTGTGCGCCGCACCGCCGCCGCGACGTGTGCATGTCATGCAATAATAGTCGTAGTCGTAGTATGCCAATTACTAATCACAATTGACATGGCAGCCTTGATAAAGAAAATTTCAATGTGATTCTCTCTGATTCATTGCTATTGCTGTTGGGATTACTAGGTTTCGGTTGAGGTCTACCCCGAAAAGTCGGTTTTTCGAGCCGCGGCATGCATATCGAATTTCCAATTCCAACTCAAAGGTGATGTTGAGTATGTGCAATCTGAGGTGGTGTGACTAATATTTTAATGAGAATCGGCGCGGCTTTGGATCTGTTAGTCAGCAGCACGCACGTCATCGAATCGCGTAAGATAAATATTGTACTCTGTCAAAATCGGCAATTTTCGATAATTGTCAAAGGAGATGGTATCAGTATCATCAATTATTGGCGCTGACAACGGCGCATATAATTAATTTATCGAAGAGCCAGTGAAATTGGCATGGGGTGCCACGGGGTACACATTTGGGACCAGTTTTTTTTTTTTCTTTTTTCTTTTTGCTACAAACATTTTTGGCAGAAGAATGAGTGATGAATATTAAATGGAAATTGCCTGGATTTTGATTGCCATACGTGTAGATACTGTCTGCGATAATGGCGCAGAAGAGTGATTGGAAGTATTGTGCTTTGTTGGATTTATGTCATCGAGATCCTTTGTGAAATATGCGATTGAGGAGAACATGCAAATGTGGGAATAGTGTCTTTGAACCCGTCTCACTTGAGGGAAGGTGGACCGTACAAGACGAGTCTGTCGCAAAGAAGGAATGGGGGAAGAGGTTTAAATGCAGCGTCATTCATAGAAAGATCCTTGCAATATTCCTTAGAGATGTGGATACACTAAGAGTTGGCCTACTGAGGGACCCGTTTGAAAATCGATCCTCGGATGAAAGAATGTTTAATATTGCTATACAAATAAGTGTATGGGCACTCACATTGTAGGCGCAGTGGCTTAATGGTTAGTGTGTTGGACTACTAAGCGAGGGGTCGAGGTTCGAATCCCGCAAAAACCCAAATTCCAACTTAGGGTTTTTTCCACTGCGCCACCTCTCGCGAACGTCTGACAAACAGCCGAGAGTAAAACTGTGTTGAAAGAGCTTCTCAATTAGCCGTTTGGAGTTGGCACAAAATTGTATATCCCTTCCATTCGTTCCAAAAATGAAAAACTCAAACAAAATGAATGGATGTGAGAAGCTAGGCCTAGGGTCCCTCCAGACCTGTTGCGCCAATTATTTATTTATTTATTTACTCACATTGAATGTTGAAGTTCGATATTTATTCTAACGAATGGAGATTGCATTTCTCGACCGACTATATCTGGGAGCGCACACTCAGTTCAGTGTATATCGATGTGCGCACAAGCAGACGAATGACCGCGAGCACTTGAGTGACTTTATTGAGCTATGAGCGAAATTCGGGAGAGTGAATGAACTATTGATTTTGGGGCAGGGCTGCCAATGTTGAGCCCAGAAAGTGTAGCAAATCGCCAAAAAAAAACGAAGTAGATTTGAAAAAAAAAGTGTAGCAGATAATGAAATGAAACATCTTTGAAAAATAAAAATAAATATATTTGATATTCAGAATGAAAATAAGTTTCACCAATTAATAGGTATATAGTACATTAGTTTATTTTAAAATAAATATGAACCTTTCATTCAACTCAATTCAATTCAAGTGAATTTTCCTCCATTACAAGAAGTTTGACAGTTTGGAAAACTGAAGGAAAATTGTAGTAGATTTTTGCGATGAGTGCATTCAGAACAAGATCAAGCAAATGACTTTTTCATTTGCAAAAATGAATCATTAGGTACAACACATACATACATACATACATAGTTGGCGCAACAGGTCCGGAGGGACCCTAGACCTAGCTTCTTACAACCATTCGTTTTGTGTGAGTTTTTGATTTTTGGAACGAATGGAAGGGATCTACAATTTTGTGCCGACTCCAAACGGCTAATTGAGAAGCTCTTTCAGGACAGTTATACTCTCGGATGTTTGTCAGACGTTCGCGAGAGGCCCTAAGTTGGAATTTGGGTTTTTGCAGGATTCGAACCTCGGACCCCTCGCTTAGCGGTCCAACACACTAACCACTAAGCCACTGCGCCTACAGGTACAACACATATTAAATTAAATTTTGATCGTTTACAAAAATTAAGTAGAAATAAGTTGCCAAGTAGGCCCTGTTTTGGAGCACAGGCAGAAAAATAAGTTGGTTCTATCGAAAACATTACTAAAGCATGTGCGAAATATCGACATGTAGGATGTGGATTTAAATTGAATTCACGATAGCGCACATTCTGTGTGCGATACAACCTAAGCTGTATGCATGCGGGTGTGCTTGGATATCTCTCCATATTAATGCTCACAGATACATTTTGTGTGTACAACATTGGTAGCGCACATCTATTTGCGTATTGTTAAAACTTATTTACACAACAAATTTTGGCTACATTTTTGGTTGCACAGGTGAATATGGGAAGATTTGTAATTATCGACAAACATTACCAACCTTAACCTAGCAAACAAAAACAAAGCCAATGCACTTTTTTCCGCACATCGAACTTAAATTTAAATGCCGCAACTACTATCAACTTGAACTACGTCAAATATTCGCAAATACGTCGTTCGTTACGCCTTATCTCTGCGCGATGTTAGTTCATTTGAATTTTCTTCGCAAATAAAACTATTCATGGTATTTTCCTTGGGTGTTAAGAGTTTTATTTGAATTTGAATTATAAATACAAAATCATTTTGCAATCGCATGCTCTGTACTCTTTAGTGCCTACATGTGCATAATCATTTTTCTATTCCCGCATCTATTGAGACCTGTATCAGTGCAGCGCAGCGAATTTCAAGGCTTTCGTTGTTTGTTAGATTTGTTTTTGCGTCCAACAAATGGGCCCCTTCACCCCCCATTTGTGTGTGGCGATTGTAGTAACTATTATGTGATTCGTAATCGACTGTAATCAAAATTCTCAGTGTCATTTTGCCATTATTGACAACAGAAATTACAACAGTGCCACTTTAGTTTGAAGTTTTAAATAGAATGCGTGTGATGGGGTGTGCTTTTTTGTTGTTGCTTAGACGCGATCACAAAAACGCGGATGCTATTCTGGAATACATATACTCGTTGTCTACGTTGATTTAATTGTTTTATTTTTAGAATGAGTTACATCGTTACTGGCTATCTACTGAAGCATGCTTAGGAGTGGTGGTGATATACGAATTTTGAGAAATGAAATTTCGATTTTTTAATTTGTGTCGTTTATATAGCCTCGAAATGAAAAATGATTCGCTTTGAAAATTGGTTTCACTCTTTGGTGAAGGTGTCATGATTGTGCGTTTCAAAATAATAATTCATTTCGCTATTTATAGTACAGGAACTACGGAGTGCAATTGAGTACAACCATCTCATTTCTACTCTTTTAGACCCGTTTTACTACTTTGCTTTAGTTTTATTAATTAATTTCTCCACTTACCTTCAGGGACTTCTTTCAATTTCTTATCGCACACACTATGTGCGCTATTAAACACTTCTATTTTACCATCAGTAGAATAACGTAGATTAAAGAACAATCATTTCTATTTTACCATCAGTAGATTGACGTAGATTAAAGAACAATCACTTTCAAAGGGAAAAAACAGCAAGCTAAAATAATGTAAGAAAAACTACTAGAAAAATATGAACCTGCAGACCGTGTGCGAAAACAAAAATCATATTAACAAAGTGACATTTATGTTTCATAAACAGGTCGGGGCCTTGAGGAATTAACTAAGTATGTGAAACTATTTGGTGTTGCCATAATACATGTGGCTCTTTAAAAGCAGCAATCGCACACTCCTTTCTCAAATATACCAGAGAACAAAGAACAAACTACGAAATTATTAGCCAATGTATATATTAGTTCTACTTCACAAACAAATTTGCTTTTACATTTTGTTATACCAGCCAGCAAAAAATCAACCAATTGGATAGAACTTTCTTTCGCACAATGTAAGTTGACTATCGCACCTCATTTTACCTATTTATCAAACCCTCATATTCTATACCTAGATACAGCTTCTCAATGTAATGAATAATGCATTTAATAATATAAAAATAATATAATAATCATATAATATAAAAAAAATCGACAGATTATGTGCGCGTATTAAGAAGCAAATAACCCTTCAATTCATGTGCGCTAACAAAAATACTATTATAATAACATTCGTGGACTGTGTACAAACGTTTGTAACTGGCTATGTACATATTTGATTGCGCACATTGGTGTACGTTTGTAACTGACTATGTAAATCATTCAGAAAGCGTGATTATTTGACTGCGCACAACGATGTGCGTTTGTAACTGACTATGTAAATCATTCAGAAAAGTTTGCCATAGGCGACTACGTGTCAAAGGTTCTTTTTCACCAACAAATGTCCCATTGAAATATTGTACAGAAACTATTTCAATGCTTAACGTATCAACAATGCCGACTGCGACAAACAAAACTATTTTAAATTTCCACCGTGACAAATTGGAAACACAAAGCTGCCATCGATGTCACGTGTCGCCCCAATCGGAAATCTCACACAGCGAGCTATGTCCCACTCGAAACAATGACAAAATCCAATTAACCCAAAACGAAACTCTTCATTAATCCATCACCAAGTTGTAATTGCAAACCTGACCATAAAGTATCGCGTACTACAAATTTATCTTTCGCTTCTCGGAAGTTTGCAATTATAATACACATCTAAGCTCGCGCACATGATTCACGTCCGGAGTGCGGAGTGCTTCTGTGAAATTCCTTCTTGTCCATATCTTTTGAATATTTCCGTGTAAATCAGTGCGCCCATTATAGTACACGATCTAGCCGGAGGGTTGATGGCGATTTCTATGGAATGAAGATTTTTTTTTTTTTTTCTCAAATCGTTTCCATGTTTCTTCCTGTTTTCGCATCCGATTTACTATGCACTGGAGAACAGCGTCTCGCGCCCATTATCGTCCAACAGCATTTGTGCAATCGGCACAAGCTCACGTCATCCGCTGAAATGTTAAGGACGGCATAGTTCAATTAAAAAATAATTAAACGATCGCTTTTAACTTCATTACCTAAAATCTTTTAATTTACCATCACGCAAGGCACCTCCACAGTTACACAGGTATTTTATAGCAAACATGTATCTCGGCATTGCAATTATTGAACGTGAAGAGCAGAAGAAGCAACAGCCAACTTAACCAAGCGCAAAATAATAAAACAAAAACCAACAAAACTAATTGCAGTGTATAGTTGTGTATCTTCTTGTACATGTATACCTCATTTATTATAACATTCGCTTGCATTTATTATTGAAACGAGTATATTTTCTTACTTTGACCTTGAACTTGATATTAGCCAGGTATATATAAGCCAGCGCACACCGCCGAGAATAAGTTACCTACATTTGTCGTCGTCGTTGTTGCCAGATTGATATGCACATGAACAACAACAAGAAAGTATCTCTGGCCGTATACCTGTATTGATAGTCACACCACTTGTCAAGTGGGGTAGAGGTACCAATACCAATACCAGTACCACCAGCCACCAGCCACCGGCCATCAAACAAAACCACGATGGGGCTAACAAGAGGCGTGGGCACAGCAGCGCAGGGGGTCGTCGCGCACAAACGATAGATGCAAGCGCTGGTGAATAATGATCTTCCAGGGTTCCACAGAAAGATGGTAATTTCCATAAAAAGTATCTATGACTCGGAGTTGGTAATACGCTCCAAACACGCGCCGAAGCTTTGAGATACTTTTTCTCGATTTTCCCTTTTGTTAAATATATTTGCACAGGTGTGCATAGAATTGTGCAGACGAAAGGTAGAAACTTCACAAGAAAAACGACACAGATCACCGATGTCTCTGTAGGTGGTAATGGTTGGCAGGTTTACGTCATATATCTGCTGGATGATGGATTTTTTTTTTTGTATATATATTTTTCACATGAGATGCAACAGCGAATTATTGTGTTCGTTTAATTAATGCGAAGTGAAAAATTAAACTTATCATCATCATCATCGCAACGGTAGCACAGAGTGGCGCGCAGTGTAAATATTTTCCTATTGACCTTGGTTGGTGAAAATTTTTATATTTTTTCATTGAACTTCAGTCAATGCTATATATAATTTAATTATGATGATCATCGTCGCTATCGGTAGTCGTCGACAACATCGTTGGTTGTGGATGAATTTTTTTTGTTCAACAATTTTTTTGTATCGTTACCGATGGTGGCTATTTTCTAATTTACCTGCCGTGTATTTTGTGAATTTAATGAGCGGGATGACAGCAACGTTAAAAATGGGAGGAAAAAAAACTAACGAACAAATTGCTGCGATGCACTTGAAAAATAAAAATAAAATTCAACAGAATGTTATGGACAATTTGCAACGCTGAATAATGGGGAAGCCGTAGATTATTAATTTTCTATGTGGACTTTTTGAATTCAATAGAAAATGTGTTGAAGGTTCTTGTGGCTGGGTATTAACTATCTTATCAGCAGATCTGATAAAGAACAGCAAACATGTACGAGCGCCTACTTGCATGGGTTGGTCTTTCAGATAAGTTCTCTTTACTGGCAAGTATATAGGTACTGTGAATTGTCAGAGACTGTCCATCGAAGAAATAACTTGCATTTGACAGTGCGGTTGTTTTTTTTTTTTTTTTAATTCTTATCAGACAGTCTTTTTTTGTTGTCACATTTGAAACCTTTGTTCTACCAAAGTATTGGCCTAGTTTTTTTTAATGAGATAATTAAGAGGTCGGGTGTTCGGCCTTCAGTTAAATGTATCAAGGCTTCGTTGGTGCAGCTATCTGTAGCGGATTTCTATTAAAATTATATGAAAGCGACTTAAGATATTTTCTTACTGTTAGTAGGTATATAGAATAGAGGGCTCTAAAATCTTTCTGTGAAAGCAAAAGGAACTATATTTAGAGCCAGGGTTGAAATTCTTTATCTGAATTTCTTACCACAAACAAAAAACTCGACTTCTGATAGGTGTACTCTCTGAAATAGAAACGAAAGAGAAGATGTTTACTTAGCTATTATGTCCACTTCTACAGGAAATTCGGAGATTATTTTTTAATGTAAGCTCGTTTTCGATTGACGAAGCTTATGATTATGACATTTTGAATCACTCTAGTAGTTGGTTAACTTTATATCAGTACTGCGAACATGCTGTTTCTTACCGCAACTGTTTCTAAGATACCTGAGATTTCGTTAAAATATAACCTTTTTTGTATAACCTCTTCTCATCTCTATCTCTATCGATATCTCTTTCTTCTCTATCTTCCCTATCTTCTCTTATCTCTTATCTCTATATATATAAAAATCAATTGCTGTGCGTTAGTCGGGTAAAGGCTCCAGAACGGCTCGACCGATTTGAATGATTTTTGTTTTGTTCATCTTGAATCTGGGATGGTTTAGGAAAAAAGAAATATCGGAAAATTATCAAAATGTGGCGCTGTAGGCGTGTATTTCGTTTTTCAGTAAATTTCAATTATCTTAGTAATCTTCTATATAATTATTGTACCTATAATTCTTTCGGGCTGGAATTCGACGACGGTATAACTCGATAACCACTGAGCCAATTTTATGGTTCTTCTTTTGTTTTGTTCGTATTGTTGTATCAGCTTTAAGCAGTCTCAAAAGAAACCACTTTTTTTGACCCGATAGGTGGCGCTGTCGTCGATCTCCGAAATCGCTCAATAGATTTCAATGAAATTTTGTGGATGTATATGGTTGGTTCCATCATGAAAAATATGATACTTTCAGACCTGATAGGCGACGCTGTTATCGATCTCTGAAACAATTCAACCGATTGTGTATGGTTGATTCCAGCTTGAAAGATAGGATACTTTTCGACCCGATAAGTGGCGCTGTTGTCGTTTTCCGAAACAGTTTTATTTTTGGGATGGGTATGGTTGCTGCCAGTTTGAAAGATAGGACAGTTATGGACCCTATTGTTGGTACTTTACAAAACATAGGCGGGATAGTTTAATTTCATTGGGGGCAATACCCCCATATATTTGGCTTAATACAAGCTATAACTAACATTTAGGTTTAAAGTAACAACATAAAACTAAGACAAGAAAAGCCTTAAAACTGACTTAAAGATAAGGAGAGTGGTGAAGGAGATCAAGTTTAAGGTGGACAGAGCTGCGGTTGAAATCAAAAATTGAAAGGTTGGAATTAAACTTTCGCAGCATATGGGATATCGATTCATTGGAGCCATATGAGGTACGATGGTTTGGTGGATAAAAGAGCCGAGCGCAACGTTAATTACGGGGGTTTGTGTTAAAGAAAATAGAGTTGTAAATAGACGTGCAATCAACGGAGCCGGAGAGAAGGCGATAAATGAAAAGAATGTCTGCAGCGTCTCTGCGTTCCTCAAGGGAATTCAGGTTGATGAAATTGAGCCGGTCTATGTAGGGTGGCAGAATAAAAGGATCATCCCAAGGCAGACCTCGAAGGGCAAAATGAAGAAAGCGACGTTGGACGTTCTCAATTCTGTCTGCATGAACTCGATGGAAGGGAGACCACACTTGACTAGCGTATTCAAGGAGGGGGGCGAACTAAGGTGATATAGGGAGATCTAGTCACGTAAGGGTCGGAGAATTCTTTAGACCATCGTTTAACAAAGCCGAGTGATGAATTGGCCTTACTGATTATTTCGTCAATATGCAAATGGAAATTTAGCTCCCTATCATACAATATGCCAAGGTCGCGAAGAGAATGAACGAGAGAGATTGGTTGACTATGCATAAGGTAACGTGTCGGCGAGGGGACTTGTTGCGCTTGCGTGATAGGGTATTAGATTGGCATTTGGTGATGTTGAGTTCTAAGCAATTTTTGAGGCACCAGGTCGAACGGTCAAGGAGGAGGTAGGAGTCTTGAGGTAAAGAGATGGTTTTGAAGATTTTAGTATCATCGAGTGTTTGATGACCTTCTCAAGATCATTTACCGTTAGTATGAAGAGAAGGGGACCTAAACGGCTGCCTTATGGGACACCAGACGTTGCTAAGAAGGAGGACGACAGTACGGACCTAGAGCGAACGCTGTAATACCAGTTTTCAAGGTAGGAAGATATCCGATTTATCAACACTGGTTCAAAGCCAAGGGCAGATAATTTTAAGAGGATTAATTGATGTTATATCTTATCAAAGGCTTTGCTGAAGTCAGTTGCGATGATGTCGACTTCATTGCCATTTTCTAGGGATGAGAGGGCAAAGGCAACAAATTCGACAAGATAGGAAAACGGGTTGTGGCATTCAAAAATAAAATCAAACGATATTTCTAAAGTTGTATAACTAAAATTATTAATGGGCATTGTCCAAATAGAGAACTTTGCAAAATATGAGTAAGCAGGACTTAAAACGAAAGGTACGGGCAATGCCGGGTGGATACAGCTACATATAAAAGAGACTGATGTGCCCTCATAGCTCGGGAAAGGATCGTTTTGAATCGTTTATGATTTTTGGTTTAAATTCGCATGGGCCCAAGAAAGGACATGCTACTTTTTGTCGTGAAAACAAAACTTTATGCGGATTAGTTGAATTTTTGAATTCCTTGGATGTTCCGGGCTTGCTTCTATAAAATTGAAAGTTGGCTCAATTATAATTTTGCTGCGCAATCTCAGTGCACCGAAACTTTGTAACGGAACGCGTTTGATTTGATGGTGAAGGATCTCAAATTAAATGTAGGTAATGCCAGCGACGGTTTTGACGGGAAAATTCAAAGGCAAACATTGAACGATTTTCCATTCGTATTTAAGCGTCTTGAGTTTCCCGTGCATCTCGCTTTCATTATGAAATATAATTTTTTTCGCTGGATATTTGTGCATCATGTTTCCAATTCCCATGTTTCTCACACGGTGAATTTTGTGAAAAAGCGGAAGGCTGATAGACGCGTCAATTATTGCGGTTTGAATGAAACAAATAGACATTACAGTAGGTACTTCAGTTATTTGTATTGTATTTAATACAATTTTTGAAGAACTTGAATTGACCGAATTACGAGTAGTTTAGGAAAATTTTAAAGCGATATTGGAAAGTTCGCGAAAATTGATTTTCCATAATTTTTGTACGGACAGTTTCTTTTAAATTTTGATCGTAGTAAACAGTGAGATCGTATTTGTCAAAAGATATTTTGGACCAAATAGCCGTGCACGCTTGTTAAATAATATAAACTTTAAATTGAATTTTGAATCATAAATGTATATAAAGTATTGTACTAATTTTATTTTTGTTCATATTTCTTGTCAATTTAGTGAAATGTGTAATCCGACAAACGACATAAAAAGTTATGGCTATGTAAATTCAACACAATGGAACTCAATGTATACCATTACATAAAATTAGATTAATAAAAAATGTATAATAATACTAATAATACGATAGAAAGCTGTGGGATATATAACATTTCGATGACTACTGGTAGGTTGAACCTGGCTACTTGCGAAATGAGCAGATTTGAAAATCCAGAGCAGATTTTACCACCATTTGTATACAAATTAAATGAGCAATTTTCTTGAAATACTTCTCTCAAAAAAGGCGAACCTACAAAACTTGAAAGAACACGTTTTCTCGTAGTGAAAGAGGTCGCAGGTCTTTTGTAATTCTTAGATGCGCATCATTTTTTTCGACTTCTTTTTATTATTGTTTATTTTTAATTTTAATATAATAATTATCACTATAAACTAGGTTTCAATATGAGTGCTGATTAAGAAATATAAAGTGATTATAATAAATTAGTTTTTAATCTTAAACTTTATAGTTGAATGATCGCAAAATAATATTCCGTATGTTGAGAATAACTGACGTGGGGTAGGTACATTCGATTAAGTACTCCTAGTTCCAATGTCCAATGTCCGATTACTCACAATACACAAACGTAGCACTTAACCATTGAAATTAAAAATACACTCGCAAAAAAGCCCAATTTAAAACCTCCGACTTACATATCGTTATTCTCTCCATTAAGATGTTCTACCAAACAAAACCATACCTGGCTTAACACGCATGGCAAATATTTTATTCACCTTCCGCCATGTGACGCTATTTACAGCATCTGGCGACCTTACTTTAATTTATACCCATACAAAATCTCGCCATAATTTTTGTAACATTTAACCCAGCTTCAACCTTCGAACGCCTTTTTAACTTGCAGGCAGCCTACGAAAATTACAACTCTAACTTCGCGTATAGCTGGAAACTTTTCAATGTCGTTTGGTTTTTCTTTCATCTTTCCAATGCCAATACGAGTACCTATCTAGAACTAGACTTAGTCTTGATATTAATTTAGCATTAAGCTCAGTCGAATAATTTGTACATCCCCACAATCCAGTCTATCGCCTTCGAATTTAATCCAAAAGCAAAGTTCCAAGATTATCGGAAAGAAAAACCCCAGTCAAAGACAACAAAAAAAAAAAAAAACACTAAAGCAACTGTTACTATTGTAAAGCCAACCTGAAGCCCAAGTCATAATTTATGTATTATCAATTTTCGAAGAAACTATATTCTAACTGGAGTGTGCAAAACCGTTTTCTACGAGAAACCTTTTTCTTTTTCCTTAGTCTCATGGGTTTTTTCATCATTCGCGAGCAAACTTAAACATAAACAACTTGGCTGGTGTTTAGTTTTTTTTTATTGAAAAATAATTAACGCGCGATTTGTGCGAGAAGAAAAAATTATTCACAGTAGCTACGCGTAAATAGATACAGAGTTCAAAATGACACTCGGTTCTGCGCGCTTGACTTTTACCTTTCACAAGTTATAGCTATCCTTGAGTTGGGACTTCCTCAATAGCGTATGCGCGGGTATACACTTTCTCTTTGGGTGAAAAACTACGCAATAAGATGGAGTATCTAATGAGCCGGCATTTTGCTTCGCAAAATGTCATGGATCTTCTTTAAAGTATTCTCTTTGAACGGGTGAGATATTTTGATTTATGACATTTTAAGTTACATGACATGCAGTGTGGTTCACTTACCTTCTTCTGTTAGGAGTAGTAGTTGGCAACGATGGTCATCTGAAAAGAAAAACAAGGAGGCCATTACAAGAGTGTCGCTGGAGTTTCACTTAGCCTGAAGGAAGTATGGAAAAAAATGGACTGAAGAGAAGGGGATGTAATAAAAATAGAGATGACACCCAACTTAACCTTAAAAAATTGACTTTTAAACAAAGTTACATCTATAATATAAAATTATATAAAAAAAAATGTATTGTAGGAGCAGTGACTTTGTAGTTACTACGTTCGGTTACTAAGCGAGTGGTCAAAGGTTCGATTCCCAGAATCGCAGAATTTACTTTATTTTTCCACTGCGCCACCTATTGCGAACGTCTCACAAACACACGAAAGTATGACTAGCTTGAAAGAGCTTCTCAATTAGCCGTTTGGATTCGGCATCAAAATGGAGACCCCTTCGGATCTGTTGCGCCAATGATTTTTTTTTTTTTCTTATATAAACAATGTATTTCGACGGAAATAATCTTTGGAAAAAGCTTTTCGTTTTGAATCATTTTTTCAAAGGCATCAGTTGTAGTGCCATCTAGCGTTTCTAAGAAAAATTTATTTTTGCTATATAACTAACTAGCGGTCGCCCCGTGGTCGAAATTCGACCAATTTATTCTATAAGTTCATTTTTGAAGGGGGGAAAGGAAGGGGAAATATCGGAGCGCATTTCAGGCTTCCCTTAAATTGCGAATAAAAAGTGTCCAGTAATGCGGTCTGTCTTCTATTTTATATCACAGGTAAAAAAGGGTGCAGAGAATAGATATGCAAAGTTTCATCGTTTTTCGCTTAAATTTACCTGCTGTAATTCATAATTTGTCGATAATTTTTGTATTGTGCACTTCTATGTATTGACCCCTACCCAAATATATATAGTGTTGGCATATTTATCTGACGTATAATAGGAAAAATGGGTGGAAACACTATAGGCAACTCCGTATTAATATATAGATATCCTATGCACACCGTGTTTTCATGGAAAACTCGAAAATGTAATCACACCAAACACCAACTATGTAGTTTTCGTTTGACGTTTCAATCAGCTGTGAGACACTAGGCTTGAAATTTCTGTGTGAACTATTCTAGTTACAAATTTCGATCGCAAAAATTATAATTAACTAGCTGACCCGGCAAACTTCGTTCCGCCCAAATTTGTTAATGTAATGAAAATAATAATTCCGAGCATTCACAGTGCATTTCCTAATTTATGAAATTCGGCCAATTAAAATTCTTTATTCAAAAGTCATATTAAATGCAATATAAAAAAATGATGAATAGCTATGTTGATTTGTTTCAATCAAACCGCAATGATTTTGACGTGTTGGCCAACTTTCCGCTTTTTCACTAAATTGACAATATGAGAAACATGGGAAATTAAAATTGATGCCACAAATGCACAAACATCCATCCATTATCCTTGTAATAAATTATTTGTCATAGTGAAAGCGATACGCACGGGAAATTGAAGTCGCACGTGATATCCACATTATGTAGAGGTAAGACCGGAACGTCTAAATAATTAAAAAATTCAACTAATCTCCATAACGTTTTATTTTCACAACAAAAGGTAGTATAATGTACTTCCTTTGCCCGTACCTTTCGTATTAAATCTTGCTCACATTTCGCAAATTGCTTTATTTGGGCAGTGTCCATTAATAATTTTAATTATACAACTTTAGAAATAGCGTTTGATTTTATTTTTGAATGGGACTGAATGGGAAAATATCCCGCTTGTGTTTTTCAAAGTACCACCTACAGGGTCAAAAACTATCCGCAATTTAAAAATGGAAGCAACCATATCCATTTACAAAATTTCAATCAACTTGGTAGAGCTGTTTCGGAGATCGGCAACAGCGCCACCTATCAGGTCCAAAAGTATCCTTTCCTTCAAGCGGGAAAGAAGAATATAAATCTACAAATTGAAATCGGATGAAATACAACAATACGAACAAAACAAAAGAAGAATCATAAAAATTGACCCAGTGGTTATCGAGTTATATCATCATCATCGAGTTTCATCCCGAAAGAATTATAGGTATGAATTAAGAAAGATTATTATCAAAGAAAATTTAATTGAACTGAAAAACGACATACGCATACAACGCCACATGTTGAGGATTTGCCGATCATGTGCACTAAGAAATTCAGTTTTTGTTAAAAATAATAAATTAATTATTTTATATGTATTTTATCAATATAATAACTCCGATCGAAGCATCTGTTTTAAACGATATTTATTTTGTTTACATCCTCGTTGACCATATTTGCAGCACGCATTCTGTCAATGTTATGCCAACGCCATAATGTTACATCAAAAAAGTTTGAATTGTAAAAGCGTAAGGTTACATTAGATATATATAGTATATATATAGTATTCTTAAATTATCTAATTTTCCGCGAAATTTTCTTAACTTTTTCTTTCATAAGATTCTTCTCCTGACAATAACAAACACAACAAAAAAAAAAATTTAGCGAAATCGGTCCAGCCGTTCACGCGTGATGCCGTGACCAAGGGAAATAGGGATTCATTTTTATATATATAGATTCAACATTGGCACATTTGTTCGAACAGCTTGACTCAATGCGATTCGTTCGAAGTCCATTTTTCGCTCCTATTCTCGATTAAATGCGTCAAATCAAAGCTTTGTTGCGCATTTCATCTGACATCTCCAGTTCATTATCCGATGTCACAGTGCGAATTCGATGCAAAATATCGTCGGCCATAATAACTATCATCTTTGTATAATCAAAGTACCTATCTACTTCATTTCAAAAAGTTACTTGATGTAACATAGTTAACATTTATTAGAACAAACTTTTTGGGTATATCTACCTATATTTAAAAAAAAAAAAAAAACTTCAAAATTGTTGACAACAACAATTTGCTTGGAAAATAATTAATTGACAACAACAATTGCTTTTAAAATTCAAAATATTTTCTTTTTATTTGAAGTGTCACTACTTGATTTCTATCCAGTTAATTTTTTTTCAAAGTGTATTTCCCCATTCAAACTTTAATTTTCTAATTTTCCGCGCAATTTTCTTAATTTTTTATTTCATAACATTGTTCTCCTGACAATAACAAACACAACAAAAAAAGAATTAAAGAAATCGGTTAAGCCGTTTGTGCGTGATGCTGGGACCAAGGGAAATAGGGGTTCATTTTTATATATATAGAAGATAAATAAAACGAATTCAGAGCACTTAAGAAGTGTCGAAAATTATTTGAAGTTACGAGTTGTGACATTTCTTCGGTCAGCTGTTCTGCTGAATTTGCTGAATGTTGCAAAAGGTGTGTTTGTTACAACAACCTTACGATTGGAAGTCGTTTTCCTGGTTTTTTCTTGAAAACGGGTTTTGAAAACTGAAATATGAATGGGAAAACGTCTGTTTCCGATGAAGTTTTCGATTGTTTTCCCGAAAACCCGGTTTTCGGTTCGTTGTGAATAGGGTATGAAGCTAAATGTATCGTTCGACAGCCCGCACTGCAAGGATTGACTTGGAGGAGCTTGGCGTGACTTGGAACTTAGAGGGCGACTTCGGCATAAGTTATAGCTATCATTGAAATGTATCATTGGAACAAATCAGTGGAATAATGGTTTATTTTTTTTTACAAGTCAGTTATAGCAATCATTGAAAAGTTGCTGTCAGTGGAAGGACCTGTCAGTGAAACTAAACAGAGAAAATTCCAAAAATCGGAAACCAAGTTAATCTGTTTAATAATCGGAATTATGGGATTGCATAAAAGAAATAAAATGTAATAAAATGTTATTATTATCATTGAAAATGTGCAGTTTAATAAAAAAAAAGAAGAAAAAGTTACAGTACAAAAAAAAAAAACAACTTGCAATAAACAATTCCAGGTTTCGAGGTTGGAGTTGATCATTGAAAGCAAAACTGACAGCTGAGAACAAAAAGAGAATCGAACACATCAGTAAAACGATTGGGTTCCAAATTAGAGAAACGAAAATCAGCTGTTCATTGAAATCGATTTCAATCAGTGAAATAATAAAAGTGAATTTAAAGAAAAGTTTTAACCAGAATTAAGTTATTTTTTTCGTAAAAAAATTCCACAACTGATTAGCTTTTTGATACCTACCAACTAAAGCCAATATCGTTTGATTAATCGACTTTAAATCGTAAATCAAAATTTTCAATGATGTATTTCAATGAAAGCTATAACTGGGGCCTTCAACTTCTTCTTGTCTAAATCCTCTTTTTTAAACTAAGAGAATTAAGGTTTGTTTCGGACCTTAAATCGATAACCATTATAGCGGCCATCGATTAATTGTTTTCAATTATGTTTCAAAGAACTTTTCTATTGTCAAAGGGTTCGAAACACCACAGCGGTCATATAATACTGCTGAAGAGGATATTAGCGACAAATATAAAGATACTCGTCTAAAACCCTTCTCATAGGAGACAACAGCATTTCGCTCAATCAAGCAGCTGTTTGTATAAATAGCTAAGAAATAAATAAATGGCAGGAATTTATCTGCACTACACTTTTGCTGTTATTTAAAAAGATTAAAGGACCATTGACAGCCTCCAACCATAGGTCATCAGTCATCGGAAACGGTAAAATATCTGCATTCCCCACATAGGAATAGGCAAAAACACACACCGAGTCGCATGACGCTCAGTTAAAGTTCACCGTTTCACTTTATGTATATGAAAAACAAAAGTTGTATATCGTGCCGGCGTCGATAGATACCGGTATATCGCTTAGATTAAGCCATCCCACAATAGTTGTATCCTCAAAAGAGTTGAATTAACATCAAAGATGGGCAGACGAGAGCAAAACGACAAAACTAATAAAATGCCAGTCATAAATGGAATGTGGGTCGACAATAAAGCCTCATATTCCAACAAGAAGCCGTTCCGCGCAACCACTACCAACAAACCCAACTCACACTCCCATGCATTTGTATGTAACGCACAATTATTTGTGTTCCGCTTTTCTTTTTTTTGTTGCTTTGTTTTTGATTCTTTCTTTATTCAACATTCGACTTCATCTTCGCCACAAGTAGAAGTTACGATACGAGCCAAAGCTGCCATGAGGTGGTTTAACTATTCCTAGTCAATGGCAATGACGATGATGAAGACACAAAAATACAATTCAGCGGATAAGGTAAGAGGAGAGGAAGACGAAACAAAATATAATGATGCCGCGTAGATAGGCTGATAAATGAAATCAAAAGTGCGAGTATATTATGTCGGTTCGGTATAGTGCGTGCAGAACGAAAGGAAAAAGAAGTGGGCTAGCTATACGTTAGTTAGAGTATATGGAATTTATTACTATGCTATGCCATCCATAAGGCATAAAAGCAACGGATTATCGCGAGAAAATAAAGAGGAAGAGAACGAGCGCAAATAATGAAAGTAAAAGTGTGGAAATTCGTTAAGCATTAGCACCACCATCGCCTGGCTTAAAGTGTGGATGAGTGTGTGTCTGTGCTTTTTACAATACGGGACGCGATGTGTGCTAAATGGTCAGTTTAGTTATCATTCTTTACTTTTATTTTCATTTGAATTGTGAGCAGTTTTTCTGCTCGGATGATAGCCACGTTTATGATGATGAGGCTCGAATTGGTGATAAGCTTTATTTAATGGATTTAAATCGATAATTTACAACAAATAGATTGACGGGAGTTGTAATACTTTTCTACATAAGATTGATGTCACTTTAAAATCCATTGGGAAGTACCTATGTTCTAACAGTCTGTAAGTCAGATTTAGTAATCCTAATCACTGAGGGAAGGAATTTTGTTCCAGTAGTAGGTATCCAACTGCGTGATGAATCTTTGCGCACGGAGCCTCTTTTATCTGGGTTTTATTCAAGCTAATAAGTAATCTGACATCTCAAGCTGAGCTCACAAGTCACAGCCTGCGCAAATTTCACTGCAAAAGCAGCACGAAAATGGCGCCCAAAAACAGGAATTTTAAAATACTTCGGATTTATAATTTAATGAAAATACACCAAAGGTAAAAGTGGAATAACTGGACATTAAGACAAAGCAATACATTTTGAAAATTATCCCTCAAATAAATGTTTTTTACATTAAATTATATACAGAAGTTTTTTTTTTTTTGCAAAATAGCAGTTTGCGCACTACGGTTACCCATTTTTAGTACTTGAAAGTACGGTTCTACGTTACATTTTGTTGTAAGAACCAGTGCCCGGGATACTAGATATATAAGAATATTTCTCCAAATATTTATTTGGTTAGGTCCCTCTTTGGAGAATCTTCAAAATAATGCATCAGTTACCTATTACTCCGACTCCGAACCATCAAGGTGTCGCCGTTAATACGTGTTTCATTACTGAAACCACACTAAAATAAGTGACGTGTAGGCTCATTGGTTAATGCAACAAACTCGCCCAAAATAGTGACCGATACAAGTCTCACGTTGGGCGCCATTTATTCATTTGTTAAAAAAATATGGGTACATACAGTGTACTAGAAAATTAGAATGTACATGCGGACTTGCCCAAAATTACGCCCGACTCAAGTTACTCCATTAAGTGTAGGTACGATGGACACTACAATGATGAAATGTGGCGCCCAACGCGAGTCATATTTAAATGGTCGAACCAATGTACCAAGAAATTTTGGCCTGTTAAATAAATCAAATCGATTTTACTTTCAGAGTTACATTAAATGGTATGAAAAACAAGTCACTTGAAAGGGCGTCCTTAGCCCGGTGGGCCATAAACTAAATATTAAATAGACCCTCAGCTCAGCCAACTTCAGAGAGTTTGCCTACAAGCTATTTTCCGTGTTTCTATGTGAGAAAGTATATGTGTAATAGTAACTGACAGATGACTGACAGTTCATTATGTGGTAACATTGGAAAAAATCAAAAAATATTTGAATTGACCGTAATTTTGTAATAAATTAAATTTTTTTTTTTCTGTTATTCACGGAAACTTGATGTAAAGATTATAAGTCAAAAATCGTACCCTCTCAGAATTGTTCATATCTCTCCCCTGAACCCCAACAAAATATTCCTTATCAATTCTTCCCTTTGCATTCGTTGTCTTTTTTCTGTAGACATTCGCCGACGAAATCATTTTCCAAAAACACAAGACAAAATAAATTGTAGGAACCAAAATCCCTTTTCCTTTATTTATTTATGTTGATTACATTAGTTATTAACCATTTTGCAAAATACATGTTTTCGTGGTGAAATAAAACAACAAATCCAAGCTGTGGGAATGCATCCATCAGCTGAAAGAAACTCATCAAATACCCTACTCTCAGTGTCTCAATCAGTGTTCTTAGCACTCTCACTTTATTTTTCCCACGAAGCGTAGGTATTTTTCCCTTTTCACCGAACTCAAATTCCCTCGATTTGTTTATGAAAAATTCGTTCTTTAAAAAGTAAAATTTGCTTTATTCGGAAAGAAATTCACAATAAAAAAATCGCAGTTTGTTAACATTATAAGGATTATTTCTGGGTATTCCAGCCTTAAGTCTTGGAGCTAGTGGTGTTACTTTTAAGATTAACCTGTACATTTATGTTTATTGGTTAATAAATAATAATTATAATAATATTTATAATTTGTTTTCTAAAATTTATGGACATTTACCCCCTTATTAATAAAAAAATGTACACAAGTTAGTTAGCTAGCAAACGTCAGATAGCATACAAAAATTGGATATAACTGCTGAGTAACAAGTTGATAACTTTTACACAGGGTTTATTAAAACGGGGGTTAGAGTATTGCCATATATTTCGAATGTTTTTTCGTCAGATTGCTGATATTTCCACAATTTTGATGGTTTTCCCGTTTTCCACGGAAGGTTTTCATCAAAATTTCTACAAAAAGGTAGAAATACCACGATGTAGGATGACTGCTGAATGTCAGTGTTTCATTAAACCTTCTTCATTTAGATTTGTTTTTCCCTTCTTATTCACAATTTAAGAAAGAATTTTCTTTTCAAAATTTGCGGGGGGAATCGGGGAGGTGCGTGGGAGCTGATGGTCTATTTAATACTTGGTTTATGGCCATAATCGTCAAAAAAAAGGTAAAGCCAGCTTCCATATTTGCATATCTACTGCTAATATCCAATGATGTGCGTTTTACAATAAAAATTTCGCGACAATCGAATGTAAATTTACTCCTCATTCCTCTAATAAAAATCTTCCTCACTGTTCGCTCCAACAATATCGCCATTTAACTTTCAATGTACCGGTATTTTTCGAAACGTGCATGACTGAATATGTGACAGTAATTTTTAAATATACTTTACTTTTCTCTGAAACCTTGATTTCTATTAAATAATTTCGCCAATCACTTGACACTTGACAGATAGTTCAGGGGGCCCCTCTATCACAATCCACCCAATTCACTTAGCCCAACATGAAATGACGATTATGCCACTCGAAATTCCGCCGAACCCAAAAGCAGTGCACAGCTGTGAGCACAACTACCCGTAGATATACAGCATTCACTCAAAGTTCAAACGTATCCATGGCGAAGAAAAATCTCTCCTGCGACTCGCACTCGCAGATAAACACAAAGTATGCGGAATCTATCAATCTGAGCAGCTACTCGTATCTATGTGTATACAGCGATTTGACAAAAGTTCATTAGGGGTTATTAAACTTTCACCTCCACTTGCAGAAATGTTGTGCGACAAGAATATTTTGTTTTTCTTTTATTTTCGTTTTGGTTTCTTATATCGACTCGCCTATTCGTTGTTGTGACACCACCCATCCTGCTTTGGATACTTGAGCATCTGTTCGAATGCATTTTGAAAAGTGTCAGCAGAGTGTGGATTTCTTTTTACTGTTCATTGATTTTTATTTTCTTTGAAGTGCGCCCTCAAACCTTTTCCCTTAGAGGATTTTTTCTTTCTGTACCTAATTAAATTTTAAGAAGGTCAAAGCAGAGAGTATTTATAGAGCTACTCGCAATCGAGGTGGGGCGCGATACAAGGAAGCTGTATGCCCTAGGCGAAGCGTATCCGTTACGGATACGCCAAAACAACCTGTGGGAAGACTTAATGTTTACTTAAAATTCTGGCTACTGTACGTGTCGGCACGGTTTTGTTTATGTCTGCGTACGAGTGGTATATGCAGCGTATTTTCTTTTGTGTTTGGGGTTACTTGATATTTGAACAAGAAACCGAATTTCTGCATAATCATCGTTTACAGAAAAAGCAAAGACGATGACTGGACAAAGGGAAGAGTGATTATATTTTGCGAATCGGGAATTTAACCTGTTGCTGAGGATTAGCAGCAGCATTAAAACTTCTGTGTGTGTGCATTTGGTGATGTTATGCATGTTTACTTTTAATTGTTTACATTTCAATTTCACGGATGCGATTAGACAATTCGAAGGAAACGTGGTTTTGATACTCATACGAATGGTGAAGGTGTTGGTGCTGATGGGAGTAGTGAAAGATTAATAATGTTCAACATTTACCTTAGTAATTAGCCGATTATAAGACACGAATTAAGTGGTTATAATTTGAAGTCTGTCTGGGACTATTAAAAACACCGAAAGTGGTTTTCATGAGTCGCCAGATTTGATATGCTGTGCATCTGTACAGCAAATCGTACATACAAGTGGGAATTCATTTAGAAGGAAGGGTAAGCTACATTAGAAAAGGTTCCCGCAATTCGAGGTGGTGTTCGCATAGGTCTAGTGTTGGGCACCAACAAGAAACCCTTCTAGCTCTATACGTTTCGTCGTATTTACAATCTTTTGCAGTTATTTCGGGCGAAATTTGTATCTACTTTTTTACAATTCCATTATAGGACCAGTGTTGGGCGCCAGTTCAGTCCGAAGAAGTCTTTCTTTATGTTGAGAATTTTATTTAAAATGTCCTTCCTGATAGATCGTCCCACTCTAAATCTTTGCAGACTACTCGCGGTTTCAAGATATGACTAAAAAAAATTTGTGACAAACATAGACATAGAGCCTGCCGTTGGGCGCCATTAATCTGAATTTTCATGTGTTCATATCTCTGACTAGTCCAATATGCCGGTATCCCTTCTTCGATAAATCTGTGTTAAATTGCAATGTGAGGCTGTCATTTATATATGATAGAGCAGCGGTTCCCAAAGTATGCTCCGCGGAGCACTTGGTGCTCCGCGAAGGATATCCAAGTCTTCCGCGGAAAGATAAAAGAACTTGTCATTTTGATCGCAGCAATCGAATTTTAAATGCTCATTTAAAAGAAATCAACACATACAAACAAACTAAAAAAATAATTCGTGTAAAAATATGTGGTATGGCGTATGGGATGATAATATCAACATTATGTAGGTATAGGGAATCCCTGAAAATAGCATACGTGCAACGAAGTGCTCCTCGAGGAATTTTTCACCTAAAAAGTGTTCCGCGACTAAAAAAGATTGGGAACCGCTGTGATAGAGTAACTCAAAAAAGTTGGTCGTAAAATTATGTACTTCTGTCCGTCTGAACGTCTGTGCCGAGGCCTACAGCCTAAACGGCTGGCCGGATTTCCTTCAAACTTCGGATTTGGAATTTGGGGGCTTACAGTTCAGGGCGGTGTTTTTTTTTCAAGGTAACCTCAATATTAATGATACCTACTTCCCATATACAATTTTCGTATCGGTTTGATTTGTTCGAAAATGGCTCGAACGATTTCAACCAAAATTGATATTTGAGCTTAATTAGATGGGGTTATCATGACTGCATACCCAGTTTATTGGATAAAAAATCGAATAACTGTACTTTTGAAATTTGGACATATCTCGAAAACGGTCCATACGATTGTAATAACAATTAATTTCTGAGGTAATATGGTCATCAGACTCCGTTTTTTTTTCAATATTATCGTACAATAGATTTTTGAAAAATGTGATTTTTTAAAAATTTGGCTTTCTTTAGTTTACCGGAAAACCGCGATAACGACTTTGACCAAATGACATACTTAGAGTAAAATTGATGTTTTCAAAATTATCGTGTTCAATTCAAATCACCGAAAACGCTAGGTAATTTAAGAAAAAAAAAAAAAAACTGCTCATATCTCGAAAAAGCTATTTTCGATTGCGATAAAACTTACAAAAACCAAGTAATGCTTACATCACGAATAAAAAGCTATACCCATTTTTTAGCTAAATGGTTAAGCAATTGTATTTTTTTCAAACTATTGCAAAATTTGTCACGGTTTTGTCGGCATAATTTTACAAAAAGAGCTCTAACGATTTTGATCAAAAAAAAAATAGTAAAGATGATATTTGATTCTGAATAAGATTCCGTACTTGGTTTTTCTCAAAAAAAAAAAGCGAATACAACATTTTTTTTATTATTTCTAATAAAATAAGAAAATAACCAAACTTTTGATCAACGAGAAAATTTCGTTCGACCCGGTCATGCACTTTGTTTCCTAATTCGGTTGTTTCGGTTGCTGACCTACCCTTGGACCACATTTTGATTTCCTGCATGCCATCACCTTTTTTATTCCCAATTTGAATTTCTTGCGTGATTCAACTAAAGTTAAATTGTTTTCATCTTTTTTTTGCCGTCTTTCACAACGCCATTCTTCCGCAACCTCTCGTAACATGTCTCTTTGTGTCTACAAAACCCGCACACACCTTACATTTTTGGATTAGATAAAAATCGCATTCAACAGAAACGCCGTATCGCTCGCTATCTTGTGTCGCCTTTCTTTCCCAAGTAAAGTCTTTGCCCATATCAAGTGCCTGATAAGGAAGGTGCCAGCCGATTCACCACCAACAATAAAGAGAACAAAAAGTTAATTCCTCATCAACAGGCCAAAGGAAAAACCACTCAAACCAACCCAAAAGATAAAGCCATCGCACCACGTCAACCTATAGAAGTCAACCAACTTTTGAAGAACCAAAACGAAAATATAAACCACCACCTTGGTTCCTGTTCGAAAAGAGATACCAACACGAGTACGAAACGAATCGAAACAGAAAAAAGCGGACCGATAAGCGCGCGTTCCGTTCGCCTTAATCATGGCACTTGCCAAAGACCATACACTTTGGTGACATCTTATCTATGCGACCACAACACAACGTAGGTACGCGCACCAAGTGTATACTTGTTTAAACGAAAAACACATTTTCGAGTATATCCATGGGCGTATTTACGTTCCCATAGCACCACACTCTTTTCTGTTAGAAGTGAAGAAAACAGATTGCGATGATGAAATCCGTTTTCATCGCGCCTCTGGATTATCAGTTTCTCAAGAAGCGAGAACCACTTGTGTTCCTCTGCAGCAGCAAAGCCGCTTATCACTTTCAACACAACAATATGTGTGTGCTGTTATTTGGTGACTTTTTTTTATTTGTCTTTCTTCCCCCGTAATAGTATCTCTATAATAAAACAAATTTCTCGATTGAATTCGGTTCGAATCTGTGTGTTTCTTGAGGTGATTATGATGGGAAAATACCGCATCGATAGGACAGCACGAATGGGAGCAAAAAGACAAAAAATTCCCTCCGACGATGTGTGCATAGTGTGCACAGCACATGTGATTAAACATTTCGTTTCCCTTTCTGTTCCGCTGCTACAAGCGAAGACCGTCAGATATTATTTTTTTTATAATTCACGTCAACAAGTGCGCGACGACAACTACTACGGGTACGGTAGCTATTACACGGCATATTGTAGGTCACAGAACATAGTCCATCCTCCCATAATGAAACAAAAACGATGACAATGAGCCCATATAGTGCGCATGATAGGAAGAGGATACACGCTCACTACACTATACAAAGCGAATCTGCATGTGTGTGGCACATCTATACGCGTCGTGGTCAAAATAAAACAATAAAGTGGAGCAACTTTGTCTGGTATTTGTGGCAGTCAATGATGCCGTAGAGGCTGCATGGTGTTTACCTTATGTCAGACAAAACAACACAAATATTCAAAAAGTTTTATTTACAACCGTAAAAACAGCCTGCCATGCGGTTGGGTGCTGCCTATCCACTGCCGACATGTCAAAAATTAATAAATTGCGGTAATAACCAGCAATAAACTCGAATGGACACCGACATGGAAATTATGATAATTTGATGATAAGTTTGTATGGGAAGGTAACTTGTTTTACCGCTCATAACTAAACAAAATCCCTACGTCATTTAAAAAAAAAAAATCCAGTTTCTGACACATTATTTCATACCGCGAATTGTTTACCATCGCTGTCTTTCTCTTGAGTAATTAAATGCGTTGTAATAATTAAACTGAGGTATGTTCTAAATAATCTGCAAGATTGTATTAGCAGAGATTGTGTATGGTATGCTAAGAGACTGCATTCCGCCAGGCAGTATAATTGGTAAATCAATCATAGCTAGTACCAAGCGATAACTTTCAGAAGTTTGTACTTATATGCCGACGATACTGACACAATTGATAGAATACAGTGAGTTGTATTTTGTATAGAAACAGAGCGGGTTTAGTAGTAACCAGTGCAGTCAACAAGGAAGAGCACCCAACATCGACGAATCAGACAATAATTATTGTCAAAATGGGCAGTTATACAGTCGATTGCCAAATTAATAGGGACATTTATGGATTTTAAGAAAATTTTATATGTTTCCGTACCAAATTAATAAAAATCTTATTGATCAATAGGTATTTATATTAGTCGGCCCTACTAATAATCATTTTTAACAATCACTCTAATTATTTTATAAGTCACAATACCCAGATTTCGTTCAAACTTCGGATTTGGAGTTTGTAGGCTTACAGTTCGGGGCCGTTTTTTTATTTTGCAATATTAATGGTACTTTCCGCCATAAACCAAATTCCAACCTAGGGTTTTTTCCACTGCGCCACCTCTCGCGAACGTCTGACAAACATCAAAGAGTAGGTATAACTGTCTTGAAAGAACTTCTCAATTAGCCGTTTGGAGTCGGCATAAAAATGTAGATCCCTTCCATTCGTTCCAAAAATGAAAAAACTCACACAAAACGAATGGTTGTGAGAAGCTAGGCCTAGGGTCCCTCCGGACCTGTTTTTTTTTAATGGTAGGTACATACTTCCCATATAAAATATTCGTTCCAGTTTGATTTGTTCGAAAACAGCTCTAACGATTTCAACGAAAATTTATATTTAAACTTAAGTAGGTGAGGTTACTATGAGTGCATAACCAGTTTTTGTCTAAAAATTCGAATAATGGTACTTTTGAAATTTGGACATATCTCGAAAACGGCCCATGCGATTAAAACAAAAACTCATTTCTAGGGTGATATTGTCATTTCTAACGAAATGGCAAACTCAGTTTTTCTCGGTACTATCGTAAAATAGATTTTTGAAAAAAGTCATTTTTTTAAATTTTGTTTTTCTTAGTTTTCCAGAAAACTGCAATAACGATTTTGAGCAAAATCCAAACTTAGAATAATACTCATGTCCTTAAAATTGTTGCGTCCTTAATTTTTAATTCGAATCACCGAAAACGCTAATTTTAAAAACGGCTCATATCTCGAAAACCCCATTTTTGCCTTCGAAAATATTTTAAAAACCAAGCAATGCTTATATCGCGAACAATAACTTATAATCAGTTTTTAGCTATATTGTTAACAAATAGTATTTTTCAAACTAAGCATTGCAATATTTGGTACTGTTTGGTCTCCAAATTTTACATAAAACCGCTCTAACGATTTTGATAAAAACACATAACGAAGATAATATCAGTATTCTAAATAAGATCTCATACTTAGTGTTTTCTCAAACAATTCGAATTAATCGGTTTTTTAATTATTTCTCAAAAATGGCTACCCAAAATCCGATCTCTGTTCATATTTTTTTTTAAAACTCAACACCGCACTTTAAAATTCAAATTGCAACAGCCATTAAAAATGCAATAACAGCAACGCAAAACTTATTTTCAGCAAATATTACCTACTTCTACTTTTTTTCAACCATTTTGAATATGCACCTTAAAATAATTCCAACCACTTGGAGTTTACACAATCAGAATATCTTACTTCATTTGCACCCCCACACACGTTCATCGTTATATTCTTGCATATGCAAATGCATATGTATATATTTTTATATGGAAAGATATCTATCTATAACGAACAATACTTCCAATCATAGATAACTTAAACCAGCGTCATTAATATATTCCATTCAAAAAGAAAATCATTCCCTAACAGATCAAAAATGAGAAACTCCTACTATGCTTGCTTATATAGCATTGATTCTCAGATCTTTACCTACCAATCTAATAAAATAAGAAAACGATCAACAAAACTTTTGATAAAAGAGAAAGTTTTGTTCGACGCAGTCGTGCACTTTATTTTGTTTACTTCTGCCACAAGAACAAAACAAAAAATAGCCGTTTAAGCTTAGTAAGCTGCTCGAGCTAAATTTTCACTCCCATACAAACTTTTGTTTCAGAATTTACTTCATGTATCTGTCAAAATTGTTTGTAGGCGCAGTGGCTTAGTGGTTAGTGTGTTGGACTACTACGCTAGGGGTTGAGGTTCGAATCTCGCAAAAACCCAAATTCCAACTCAGGGTTTTTTTCACTGCGCCACCTCTCGCGAACGTCTGACAAACATCCGAGAGTATAACTGTCTTGAAAGAGCTTCTCAATCAGCCGTTTGGAGTCGGCATAAAATTGTAGATCCCTTCCATTCATTCCAAAAATGAAAAAACTCACACAAAACGAATGGTTGTGAGGAGCTAGGCCTAGGGTCCCTCCGGACCTGTTGCGCCAACTATTTATTTATTTATCTGTCAAAATTTAGCGTGCCAATTTAATGAGGCGGTAGATTTTCTCAAGCTAAATTTTGAAAGATTTTTGTGTTCTGTTGTGTTGTTGCGTTTTTGTATGGCGGAGAATGGGAGAAGTAAACAAGGATGCATTTTTTTTAATAAGCACCTCGACGAGGATAACCTCGAATCGGAAATGGTTGAAATCAGAAAGTGTTGAATTTTGTAAGTAAGTTATTTTCAAAGAACAGCTGTTTTGGGTGACACTTATGCTCTATGTTAAAATTTAGCTGCGATTTTATCTAATGTTTGGAGACAAAAGTTGGAGAGCAAATAAAATTAAATTTAGCTCGAGCAGCGTTCTAAGCTTAAGCACGTAGGCTGTGGAATAAAAATCACCACGTGCACTTAGAACCAAAACAAAAGCTCAAAAGAATACTGAAACTAGAAAATTGATAAAAATGTACAATGTCCCTATTTATTGGGAACCCCCTGTAACTTTATAGATTATAATGGACTTTTTCCAACTCAGATAATATGTATATAGCGTAAGGGCAAAAAACAGGAGATGTCGTGCGACGGAAAACGCATGTTTGCACCTTTCCTAAAATTCTACTACTGATAGGAGGATCTCTTCTGACGACCTCACAGCAATACTCAACCTAACCTAACCTAGGCTATTCCTAATGAAACTTAAATCAGCTTAAAACAACGAAAAGGTATGCATAAAAGGACAAATGTCACCGAAACCCACAAATTTTCATAAGTTACAGAGATAGCTTCTGTAGCTTGATAAAAATTGCTTTATATTTTCCCTCTCGCATCCATAAAACCTCTTTGTTCCTTTTGCAACACGGAAGCAACTCATCACCTGCATTCTTATTCCAAAAAGATAAGGAGGCAATGTTGAAGCTTATAATCGCTGATGTGATTTCTTCATTGTATTACAGTTAGATCGATTTATTGGAAATGGAAACAGCAATGTGAAACCTATGCTGATGTAACGCATTGATAAGTCGTCGTATTAAATGTGTCACCTTTGTTTACATTAGACTGACTGAGAATGACCATTTTGCAATATTTTAGTATCATTGTTCTTTGTACTAGAACAAGCAAGATCTAGATCTGGGTATTGAAATTCATTCAATGAGTCATAAAATTAACTTGTAGACAAAGCGATGAACCGCCTTTTTCCAAATTCAAAGCCAGTGTTTAGAAATATATGCCCACTATAAGAGACGCATCAGCATTGTTCTTATTTAGGTGTTTGGGTCACTGCTTCCCAAGCGATTGATCGTTTTGCCTGTTAGCTTAGGCAGCTTTCGACCTGCGTGACATTTTGAGAAAAACGATGACAGCTACAATTCTGTTTTCCGTTCTCCTCTAACGCGGCGGTTGAAACGTCGGGTTCAAATAATCTTACCGCCGCGCAAAATAATCCCACTACATTTTAACTGTCAAACGTGACGTTAAAACGTGCTCTGTTTAACGGGACCTTTAGTTGAGTAGAGAAAATCGCAGGCTCGTTCGTGTACTTTTTTTGGAAACGTAAAATTATTAAAAATTTGCTAAGAAACCGTGCGAATGCGACCACGTACTTCCAAATTGCACGCTGCAGCGCGTGTTTTCCAGCGTCATGCGACACAGCTGAATCAGTTTTGCCGGGACTCCGAATCCGGCCATCGCCATATAGAGCTCCTGACGATGTATGCTATCATACGCGGCTTTGAAGTCGATGAACAGGTGGTAAGTTTCGACTTGAAATTCGTTGGTCTTTTCTAGGATTTACCTCAGTGTGAAAATTTGGTCTATAGTCGATCTGCCGGGCCGGAAGCCACACTGGTACGTGCCGATTAGTGTGTTGCAGAACGGTTTTATACGTTCACACAGCACGTTGGATAGGATCTTGTATGCGAATTTAAGCAGGGATATGCCTCGATAGTTCTTGCAAGACATATAGGATCGCCTTTTAGTGGGAATGGTACTTAACGTTAATGCTTCTAAAAGAAACGTCACAGTTTTTTACTTAAACTGACTTAACCATCGGTGTTCTAACTTATTCGGATTTAAGACCAAAATTTATGGTTAGTTTCTATAAATCTTAGAGTTAGAGTTGAACTTTTTCCAGAAGTCACCTCTAAATTCATCATGGCTCGTTATTCAAGTTTGATTTTTCAACTCTATTTTCAGTCAAGTGTGAAAGTAAGAACCACCATTGAACGCAGCCATTTGAACCACAGTCCAATTAAGAGGTCGAAATCAAGTTAAGAGGAATTGACTTTTTTTTGCATACAAAATATCCCGTAGGTACATAATTACTTACAACTTTGGCAGTCCGTTTAAGAAGTTCTGGCAATCGCTGCGAGAAGTTGGAAGGGTTTTCTCCATTGATTGGCATGTTGATCCCATTCATATAATTGTTCGTGACTATTTTTCTGACACATTCCTACCGAGTATAAACTGTCAAATAAATGTACTTTATCGGGTCACCTCTTTAAGTCTTTAAGCTATAAAAAATATTTTACTCCGTACCTATTTTAACGCGGACCTGTTTTGACTTCGTTTTGAGAAATAATTTCGTGAAATATGTCGCGTATGGAAATGACCAACATAGGTACTTATGTCAAAAATTGCTTTAAGGATGTTTGCCGAAAGCCATGAAATTTGAGGCTCAATGCGACTACAAACCGAATTTTGGCCCTCCATTCCAAATTTGAGCACGTTTTTTTTTTTTTTTTTACAATTTTAATATGGGTAATTTGGCTAAAGTATTAAAGCTTTGGCTCATTGCTCCGGGCCAAAGGGAAATGGTTCACATTTGTCTCAAAACTTAAACATTACTTTCTTAAAAAAATAAAATAAAAACTAACTTAATTAGGAAATGATGATTTACTTGACTGAACGCTGTCACAAAAACAATAGCTGGTTAAAAGATTTACCAAGTGAACGCACCCATAAATTTTGCATTAAATATTTTTAGGAAATTACAAATAAAAAATCTCTACTTTTCATTTAACTAATGTGAGTGATGTGACATGTGACTCAAACTTGTGTAGAATGGCACGGAAAATGGCTCAGAATGTCGAAAGCACGGTCCATTGTGCTAAATCCGAAACAATGTGGACATCCCAGTAAATGGCTAAGACAATTTACTTCAGCCTGCAAGCGACTTATTTCTAATTGCTATAAGCAGTAAGTGTTAAGCTATTTCGAAGACATTTAAAATCGACTACAGTGGGAAATTCGTTAAAATCGTTGGTTAAAATCGCATTTCCATTCAATACTCACCACAAAATTAATATCAATTATTCCAACCAACTCGCTCTTTGAATAGTTCACCATTGGATATATCCAAACACTGTTAAATTTCATATACCCAATATCAATCGAAATAAGTTGAGAAAATAAAGAAATTCAAAGAAACCACAATTTCCGATTTTAAATTCAAATTCATCACAACACTTTGCACTGTCTATCAACAAGTTTCCGCAACAAACGAAACGATTGTATATAAATATATAAATTATCCCGGAAGAAGAATTCTTTAAAATAATTTATATAAAACTATTATTCGCGCGTCATACTTATGAATTTTTCGAAAAAAAAAAAATATATATAGGTATTCCAAGACACGAAACAAAAACTCGAAAAAACCATCTCCTTTCCGTCTGTGGTCTTATCTATACGTTGTAAACGTAAACATATTTATTTCTCTTTAACCCAACACTCTGCTGCTATGTGAGACTTCTTTAAAAGAATTTTTGACGTCCGTCGCGTATTCGGTGCGGTCTTATCTCTGGTGTTCGCCTTTCAAGAACAGACAATAATAAAAAAAAAAAAAAAATAGAGAACACCCCGAAATAACTCAACAACAATTTATAGTAGGTAGGTATAATAATCCAAGAAGTTTATATTTTTCTTCTGTTAGCCGATAGTAATCGGGTGTTCCGATTAACAATAAAATGTTAAATATATATGTACCATCAGTCGCTGATAGGTATATCTACGTATTAAGTTTGAAATGCCAAAAATTTGATTAGAAAACACTTTTTTTTTTCAAGTGCATTCAAGTGTAATGCACTATCAACCAATTCACCACTTTGCTCTCTTACACACTGATAATCCAAAAAGGCAACAAAAACAAATTTGCTCCAACTATTTGACACAGTAAGAAGATTCACATAATTTTCTCTTGCTCTCTGTTCAATTAAATGAAATTTGAATTAATTAATTTTTGTTTTTATTATTTTACAGTTTCCTCATTTTTCGATGAGGTGGCGCGGAGCGGAGGAGGATAAGAAAAACACTTGATTTGAACCAAAAGATGCTCTTTTCTTTATAAATGCGAACACACTCTTCTCTTTCACTCTCTCGTTTGTCTATTAATAAAAATTCATAGAAAATTAATATTATCGCGTTTGCCGACGACGAAAAGTCTCTTTTGCTTGCCTGGACGGCGGCGCTCTCTCGCGTCTTTTATTTGTTGTTGTATTAACACTTTTGCCGAATTAAAAAAGCTTTCAAAATTGCAACTACTCTCTGAAGCATTCCACACTCGTCGGCGACTCTCAGACGACTGAACTTAGCAACACCGCGATGGCCAGAAGAATATTCCAATTCCAATTGCGCCAGCAACCAATTGAATCCAACCACACCAACTACAGGCAAAGCAAAAGTAGCAGCAGCAATAGCAGTGGTAGAGTAGACGACCAGCAAGCAGCAACAACAACAGAAACAGAGGAATATCGTAAGGTGGTGAAGAAGAAAGAAATCCACCATAGCAAACTCCAATACCATTGTCCATCAGCTGTGCTGTGGGATGGGATGATGGGAATGGGAACTCGAAATCCGCATGCAATCGCAGCACCAGCAACGAGCAAGAAAAGCACACGAGCTGCTTGTAAAGAAAATGGAAAACCAAAGCAGACGAAAAGAGAACCGAAACGCAAATCGACCCCATCAAATAGCCGAGTCCGCACTCCGCAGGAACTTCCACTGTCACAAGAGTCCAGACTCCGCACAAGGCACAACCCGACCGAACCCAGCCCCATTCACCATTGCAAACGGAGGGGGTGCTTTGCTTCGTGCTTTAACACAACACCAGCAAAAATTGAGCAAAACCAGCACTCCACACACACAAACTGAAGAACGAGAAGCAAAGCAAAACAAAATACTTTACCATGTCGCTGTCAGTGGCACATGAACGTCATTCTTTAATCACATCTTGTTTCTTTTCGTCTTCTGTTTGTTTGTTGGTCGGTTTTGGTTTACGTGTTTTTCGTTTTTTCTAGTTTACAATGGAGCGGCTCACTAGTTTGGATTACAACGAAAACTATGCCAAAGAGGAATTGGAAACTAACTCACCACACTATGGTAACGATACGTACACACACATGTAAAGTGCAACATCAGCCAGCATCAGCCATCAGCGAGCTGCTGTTGTTTTGAACAAAATCGTCGCCGCATCGTCATCTCGATGAGAAGACGAAGTTAGACTCGAACTCAACGAGATGGAATGGTAGTGGTAGTTGATATTCTGAATGCAGTTGTGTGGGTGCGAGGCTGTTTATTTCAGTGTTGCCAGGTCGTGGGGGATTCCCCTTTTTGTGGGGAATTTCAAGAAAAAAATATGCGAAAGGGGAAAAGGGGAATCTTCTCTCTTTCAGAACGAAATATGGGGAAAATAAGAAAAAAATTAAATTTCAATACTTCACTCCAATATTGGGCACATTCAATAATCTAGTTATCTTCAGTGGACTAGATTGGTCTGGATAAGACATAAACTGAACGCAAAAACTTGATTGGCCGGGAACATCACTTTTTCTACTTCAAGCACATTATGCGAACTGTCAATTTAGTACTCAGTCACAATTTCTTGACTCGTCGTCGGCTACCCCTCCAAAAATGTTAACTGAAACAGCTGCTTATATGACTGATTTCAGCCAATCAAAACCGAGATACATCTAGTCAGACGGCTGCTGTCAGGATTACTAAACTAGAAGCTTGAACGTCCCCATTGCCTTTTAAATAGAACCAGGGTTATGCTGAGGTGCTTAAATGGGTAGTTTGGCTCAAGTATCTTAGCTTTCGCTCAATGCTCCGAGCTAAAGAGAAATGGCTCATATTATTTGAACTTCTCATCTGTTACCCAATACGTTTGATAAACATAATTTTTCACTTTATTATAAACTTTTCAATACATTTTTAAAATAATTATGCTACAGCCATATAAAATCTGCTTTGTTCTCCTATTAGTTTTTCAGCTGTCACTTGTTTTTTTCTTCTTATTTGACACTGACACTGTTGCGAAATACCCTATAACTGGTTAAAATATTAGCAAAGTGAATGGACCCAATGATTTTTTTGTAACTACAAAAAACTGCCTCTTGGGTGGAATGGCTCGGAAAATGGTTCAACGCTTCGTACGCAAGTAGCGCGTTTCATTATAATCGTATACCTATGACTGAGATTTATTGGCAAAACTGTATAAGATCGGTCTAATAGAATAAAACCACTACTCCTTTTGACATTATAAAAATAAGTAAAAGTTTATATATACAATAATTCATTTGACGTTTTCTATTTACAGTAATTTCCCTTGTGGTATATTTAATGTGGGTGAGTGCATTCCATGCATTGTGACGTTGTTCGCCGTCACATCAACAAGCCATATTCAATATGCACAAGTTCATTCTTACTAGATTTCAGTTATTATATTTGAACTTGGGTGAACAATTTGTAAGAAGCAGTCAGTTTACTCAATATTTAGATTGTGGGGAATCCATGGGGAAAACCACCACGAAGAATGGGGAAAAAGGGGAATTTAAAGGTCTGTGATGGGGAATTTCACTTAAATCGCCTGGCAACACTGGTTTATTTAACTGCGTTAATCATCCCCTATAGAGTTTAAGGAATTTATCATCGCTGATGAGGTTTTAGGTACTAATATTTCTAATATTTGCCAGAATTGGTTGCCTACCTACCGATAAAAGAGAAGGTATTGGAGGATGGTACGCTGCCTATTTATAGACATGTTTTTTTAACAGAATGCCTGGCAGGTATTTCTACGAAAAATGGAAAGAACGAACAACAGATTTGATTTCAATAGGCGTTTTTCTTTTTTAGTTCAGAGCACAACCTGAACTGTTATACAAAAAGTTTGTGTTTCTTTTTTAGCTCAGATACATCAGAGCTCGAATTTGTGTTTCTTTTTTCGTTCAGAGCGTGATCAGAGCGCGCTCTATAAGCTCAGAATTAATTGACTGAGCAGGCTGAGTAAAATGCTGATTACACATATACATTCACACTTCCAGTCCTATTTGAGAGAAAAGAAAAACAGGAAAAACAGAAAATCATCAGAACGATCTGAGCACGCTCAGTTCAGAGCGCGCTCATATAGCTCGAGCTCAGTTCAGTGCTCAGCTCTGAACTAAAAAAGAAAAACGCCTAATTAGTTTGTCGGTATGAGCTGTTTATTTCTATTGATAAGTGTTATTGTGTTCACCATCACTTAGGTATACCTAACTCGTGTTTTTTAAATATTGTCAAAGTCAGCATTGCCTAATGTGTCCTCTTTTTTATTTCAGCCCTTGCCCACTTTCGTATTTCATCACAAAATCTAGCGAAGAGTTTCCTCCCCACACATGTTCACCTATTGGGTGGTAAGAATAAGACGTAATAAATATCAACTGAAGCATTTGCTACGTTTCGTATGAATAAAAACTGATTGGAGCTAACACTAACTTTTGACTGTTCGAAAAGCGGTGCCACTTACCTGAATAAAACATAGCCAATGCTACGAAATTCCAAGACCACAGACCATCATGATCCTGCTAGCTATAATGAGGAATAACTGCTTCAACAACTGTTACTTTCCAGCAAAATGGAAGATCGCTAAGATAATAGCCATACCAAAGAAAGGCGGCCATAGAAACGTAACTGGATACAGGCCAATATCGCTCCAATGCCCTATGTAGTGTGAACAAAATACTGTAAGAACTAATTCTCCGGCAAGTAAAATATTATGCAGCCAACTCAACATTTCACCGGACAATTATTTTGGATTCCGCGAAAAGCACTCCACATTACACCAGCTATTGAAGTTTCATTATGATGTCACAATGGCTCTCAAACACCATCAGGTTACAGACATATGCTTCCTAGTCGTGGAGAAGGGATTTGAATCAGTATGGATTCAAGGACTTATTCACAAATTAAAACAGCTAAATTTTCCTAACGCCCTCATTAATATTATTTTTAGATTTCCTCACTCCAGGTCCTTTTTTGTGCAGGATAGAAGACCGCCAATCACAAGTGAAAAGCATCAGAGCTGGTGTCGCGCAAGGATCGAAGCTAGGACCACTGCTTTTCAACATTTTCACGTTCGACCAACCTCAGCTCGAGAACGCAACAAACAGCTGATTATTCGCCGATGACTCTGTCACATACAGCAACTCGATGTCCCCAGCTATAGCAGCACGAAGAGAAGAAGCCCCCTCAACCAGAAACAACATAAAGTATCTTTACCCGCTAATGAAGTATGAAGAAGTAAAATTGACTAAGTAGAAGAACAAAACTGCTTCTGTACAAAAAACTCATAAGACCGGTAGGAACTTACGGATTCCTCAATCGGTATAAAATCTCCAAGACATAGTTACATGAGGAAGCTGGGAGTATTTGAAAGAAAACTCCTGCGGATGTTCACAGGACTGCACTTTAATCCAATCCGAAAGAAAAACATCAGAAATTTAAGACTCTACGAAGAAGCCCAAATCTGACCGCTGGAAAAGTATATGGTCAAACTTTTCCAGAAAATACTCATGAATGCCTACAGCCATCATCAGAAAAAAAAAATGTGCTGTTCAGATTTGACAAGAACTGCAAGTCAAGTGACACGTGCAGCGAAGTAAATGCTATGTCCGAATTTTCGAACTTACTTTAGCAAAGTCTTTTATTCATATCGATTCAAAGCAAGTGCTAAGGGCTTTAACTTTGCTACAGTCTTTTGCTCAAAGAAATGAAAGTTTTTATTCTTACGACCCATTGAAAGCGACACTGAATTAATTCATTCTGACTGAGGTATCATTTTTGTTTGTTCCCGTCATAGGTAGTAATTCGACTTCGTATTTTTTGTCTTGTACCTGTCACTTCTGTTTGTCATTTCTTTTATTGTTTATCTGGAAGTTGTTTGTGCGTAGTTTTGGAAAGTTATTAAGTGTTTAATCGTTAATTCTCATAATTCTTGTTGAAAAATTGTCTCTGAAGGGTAGTATAGTGGCCCGCACTTTTTGGAAATACTAGCCCTCAGAAAGACCCTCAATATTTTTGTGGCAACGCTGGTCACAGTAGCAGAAAAAAAAAACTACTCGTAAGATTCCCCCCCCCCCCCACACGCGTTTAAGAAGGTGTTCACTTTTATTTCGATGGTCAGTGCAGAGAAAACTTAATTATTGTAAAAACAGCAAGTCCCTACCAATATTTAAAATTTCGTTATCCACTCACATACATTTCCTTCACATGTTCTTATTTCGTTCTCATGTCAACTCGCCGGCGAACGTAATCTTCTTCCGAGGACTTTGAAGCAGAAAATATTTGAAATCTGGTTGAAATCGCGTAATTGCTGTCTTATAGAGCTGTACAAAGTGTGTAGACTTTTCAATGACTGGCAGGTGAAATCAAGAGGAACTTGCGGTAACGTTAATCTTTTATAGCAAATTTTGCAAATCAAAGCAACCATAATGTTTGTCATACCTGTTTATCTTCATAAGACCAAAACGAACTAGGTACTAAGAACAAAACGAGGTCTTGTACTTGAGCACTCGCCAAATTTGCCCCTGAGAAAATGATAAGTACCTACATATCCATCAATGACGTCACATGACAGATAACCACAATCGCGCGCGGTCCTCCCGTGACAACGAATCTTTTGAAGGGTCGTTAATGCAAAATTAATTAAAAAAAAAAAAAATAGCCACCGTCATTGCTTCCCTAGGGGACATCAGTTCTCCATAACCACAACTATCGAGCCACATTCACTCAAAACCGACATCGCATCAGCTTTACAATACACCCTCCGCAATCCGCATTATACGCATTATACCAGACACAACACAGCACCATCATTTCCATTTAAGGGCTGAGGAGTCAATCTCTGCACCGAACACATTCAAAAGATTTCATGATTTGTTCTAGGACTTAATACCTGCATCTTCCATTCGACCATCCCTTATGATACACATGATGTGTGTTGTGAGCACTGTCCACTGTGGCATATCTACGCCCGCATTAGAAGATGCCTTCCACAAATTTGTTTGTCATTAAAAATGCTCTTCACACCATAAATCATCTCGATCTCCTCAATTGACTGTGCAATAGTTAATTGTTTCGGAAAGCAAACACACGCTATTTTATAGTAAGTATATCGTATATGGCGGCAGCATCACTACCACCATCAACTGCTGCTGCTGCTTGCTAGCTAACTACCCTCGCTGGTGTTTCCCCACCAGGCGACCACCATCGCACCATTTGTGTGGATGTTTGTTATGAAATTCAGGGTTGCATATACGATTGGCGTGCATGACTATGACATTCGTCAAGGCCAACCGAACGTGTCGCCGCCGCTACCGCGCCGTGAGTATGATTGTTTCTGTGTTTCGAGAACAATTTCTTCGACGCGGTGACTCAGAAACTAAATGCGCCAAGTCATCTTAGAGCCACCTACATTTAACATCCACTCAAACACCTAGAACTAGATTCACACGGGTCCATTGTGAATCACCCTTAATTTCTCGGTACCGACACCGACTCCCATCGGTCCAGTGTCTTATCGCTGCATTCGAATCTCATGAAGTTTGCATATCTTTTTGTATGCATTCATATACATCCGAGAGATTGATAGCCGTCGTCAACCATATAGCTATATACTGTTGACCTTGAATGCTGTCCCGCGAGGCAGGGAGAGGGCATGGTGGGTAATTTAGACATGAATCTATAATTACCGTCATTACTCCACTCCAACACAGCCGACAGCCCTGCTGCAACTGCAACCCCCTTCTACGTTGCAATCGTGCATCTCACCAACAAAAATGCTCAGCATATGGTGGCGTTTGTGCGGTTTTAATTATCAAATCATCGAAGCAAATCATTTTCGATCACCACCTTAACTATAATAAAAAATAAAATGCGCACGAGATGGATGCACCACCACCACAACCCTTTAAATTGAATGAAAGCTCTACAGCAATGTGAACCGATTTACCATAGACAATGGAATGCGAAGATAGTTAGGTGTTCGTGCTTCACTACATTGTCATTGTCAAAGTAGTTTTTCCACATCGGGGAGGAAGTATAGTTAGATCTTAGATGAAGTAAGCCACAATGGGAAACCAGAGACTCATAGATTGGAATTGAGCTTGTTTTTCTAATCATTGGCTGCATGATGATGCCAGGCAGTAACGTGACAGGTGCGATAAATGTCACGAATTTGTTAAATGCTTACTCCGTACAAACTGGTGACAGGTGACAAATTTGACAGATGATTCTCTTAATCGGTATGCTGACATGACAGCTATTTTCTATTTAACCTCACTTCTCTTACATTGGTGTTGGCTTAAAGTGAACACCTTTGCGGTTAAAATATGGAAGAATCCTGTAGGAGTTCATGTCATGTTCACTGTGCATGATTATTCGTAGGCGCATCTGATGACAATCTTTGAAGAATCACACACAACAAACTCTCCCATAAAGTTAACGTTTGCATAATTGGCCGAGAAGGGATTTAATGATCTATACCGTTTTTAACACTGCCTTTAAATTCCTTTCATTTGGATGTAAAATTAAAAATGAATACTGTTCCAGTACTTTGTCTGTCAATATTACTTAAATGACATTTATATAAAGTGAGGAGTTTTCTCGCTATCTAGTAAAACTGCGATTTTTTGGCAGGAGAATTCGGCCACATTCTCCTAGATTTAGCCAACCTATTCGGCCTGATTTCGTAGGTACGCATAAATCGTTAGCATAGAAAATAATAAATGTCAGAAATATCTTCCACGATCCATCTTACATACGCAACGCAAAATTCAATGTGATTGTCACGGTTGCCAGATTGGGTGCTTTGTCGTATTTTGGGCTATCTTTTTACTCAAAAAACGATAGAAACTTCTTCCATTAGCGCCCAACACAATTTTGGGCTACATATCGTGTGTTTTATTCTTTCACAAAACTAAAAAAAGAAAAACTTTCGAACAAACCCGCACTTTTAAAACTTGGCAGCACTCTTGCAGTCAAGTGACATCGAATAGTCGTTCAAGTTGCACGCACACCAATTCATTTTGCAGGCCTTTTGGTTTGACACAAGCCACAAAAGCCAATTGCAGAAAAAAAAGTCAAATAAAATCCAAAGCGTAGAAGTCAAAAAAAAAACCGCGGTGAGAATAAGTCTGAAAAATACCAAAATTTTCAACAATTTGTGGGCTTCTTTCTGAGCAACGATATTGGGCTACATTTTTTAAAGGTTTGGGTGCTTAAAGCGAACTAAATTCTGGCAGCCCTGTTGATTGTCCGTGATCTTTTTTTTTAAGGGAACAAATGTGTGCTCAATTGTAAAAAAAAAATCTTTTGACAAAGTCTGATACAAAATATTACGAATTTCGTTGAATTTTTGTCAACAAAACAATGGATCATCTTCAAGTCCTAAACCGTTTTCTGTACACGAAACTTGAAATAAAATTCACTATACCCTACAAATAAAAATGTGACGCTAAAAAAGAGGTAAACGTCACCTCCTTCAAGACTTACGTTACGAACCTGGATTACTGGTTCCTTTTGCTGCAAAAAGTATTTGTGTCGGAGGGAGAAATGCCAAAGAAATCGCTTTTGACTGCTTTTGGATGAGGGTACAAGGTTTGAAAAAAAAAAAATAATGTCTTCGACACCGAATGGGAAATTAATTGATTTATTCATTTTATATGACTAAAACGAGACTTATTGGTTAGATCCATTAGTTATCGCCATTGGGCACGTATATTTGGGGAGGGGGATCTTAAAATGTTTACTGATCGAACATGAATTCGCATCGATAAAAGATTTGGGACTTTTACTAAAAGAATGGTAATGGGTATCCTGGGAATATGGTGATGTAATTGGCGCTTACCTGATGGAGCTCTTAAAAGTTGTCACCAAAAATTGTATAGGTATATATCTTACGTTTGGACGGATATATACCTCTAATTGGTGCCATTCATGAGCAGGTACGGGAATATTATTTAGAAGTTGTTTGGTAGCTTTTGAATATTTTGACCTCATCCAAGGAATTTGCGGCCACAACGAAGACTCGGTGGTATGTAGCAGGATTTTTTTTTTTTTTTTTTTGGTTTCATGGTGGTACTTTGTGTATGGACTGAAAATAGAATGTTAAAATGTTTATTGTGTTTAATGGAAGTGACTCAGCGGTTTATCCAGATAAATGACAAAAACGTTAAAAGTTTCCTCGCAATTGAACTTACACTCGAAATTTATAATCTTATATTGTTTTAATAGACCCTGCAAGAAAAATTCGGTATAGACGCTGGAATGGTAGGTCTTGGAAGCCTTAATTAACATAGCTAAGCTCAACTGAAAATGGTTGAAATCTTTATATAGAAAGTTAAACTTGATGGACAGATTTGTTGTCTTTCCTTTGCTGTGCTACTGGTTAACAACTTCTCAAACGTATTCGTTTTGCTTATAAAAACTCTTTTATCAGCGATAGCAAGTTTGACAGCTGATTTGTGCTAAATTCGGTTAGCTATTATACCTACAGTGACCATTTGTCCTATTTTTGAGGGGACAGTCCTCTTTTTCTTTTTCTTTTTTGTAGGCGCAGTGGCTTAGTGGTTAGTGTGTTGGACTACTAAGCGAGGGTTCGAGGTTCGAATCCCGCAAAAACCCAAATTCCAACTTTGGGTTTTTTTCACTGCGCCACCTCTCGCGAACGTCTGGCAAACATCCGAGAGTATGACTGTCTTGAAAGAGCTTCTCAATTGGCCGTTTGGAGTCGGCATAAAATTGTAGATCCCTTCCATTCGTTCCAAAAAGGAAAACGCACACAAAACGAATGGTTGTGAGAGGCTAGGCCTAGGGTCCCTCCGGACCTGTTGCGCCAACTATTTGGATTATAATTTTGATGTATTGATTTTCACAGACCAAGTCGATTGCTTTTATCAAACCTTCAAACCACTTAGAAAAATGTCATCTTTTCTGTGACTGAAAAAATGGTCACCGTAATTATACCATGCATTGTCTCAAGGTTCCAACTCATAAAGTCCGTTGAATCCGTTGTTCCGAGGAATACGTAAAAGTTCACAATAAGCAATTCCAAAAATCCATCGTATCAGAGACAATAATGAGCTTAGACCCCCAATTCGCAATACTCTTGCCGGCTGCCTCCTCAACAGCGATACCACTTTACTTCAATTGAAGTAGATTTAACTCAATTGTGGAAAAAAAATAAAATCTGCTCCCTACTTCGCACATTTTTAAATTCTTTAGAAATTCTCTATTTAGGTCCGGTTTGTTCAATTTTGGTTATCTTTAACCATCGGTTATTCCAGCTGGTAACCATCGAATGTGTTTGTTCATCAAAACATTAAGCAGAGAATCAGTAGTTTATTTAGTTAACCAGTGTAATCGATAACCAGCCGATTTTGAGCGGTTGATGACATTTAACCACTGATTTTCTGTAAATTCGTTTGTTCAAGATTTTTTAAGGACTACGTTGGTATTCATTTTGAAGAAGCTGATATACAAAAACTTTTGAACAAAAAGAAAAATGCAAATAATAGAACGAAATGTGAATGAATAAAATTGTTCACATCGGTTTCGTTGAGGTTTTCAACTGACACATATATATTGAACACACAACACGCCAAAATAATGGATGCAAATGCAAAGGACGAAGTAAGATTATTTTCAACATTTTTTGGCCGATGACAGTTCTCATAAATAGAGATAAAGCACACGCATTACGAAAAATATTGAGAGAACGCGAAAATTGCAATTGTATTTGAATAAATTAACTTGAGGCCTGTGAATTTGTTATAAATTTTTTATGGTTTTGGCTTTATTTCGGTTTTGTTCTCAAAAAATCATTAACTAACAAATACAAAGTTTCATTCTTTAGTTCTTAAAAAATTCCTGTATAATTTGGTTATGACATTCATTTTTGTGTTTATTAAGTTTACTAAAAATTAATACATTAATAAAATACTTACCTAAATAAATTACTAACGAAAACAAAAAATATAACCATGGATTCGGTCAATCACTTAATGACAAATAAACTGAAAAAATGGAACGATTTGCTGCAAAGTTATGGTTAGGTGACCGAAGAGAAAAAAACGGTCAACAGACACTCATTGGTTATCACTGATTTATAATCATGGGTTAATCTAAATCTGTGGTAACCTAACCAAGGCTTTAACCAGCTGTGAAAAGACCGGCCCTTAATCCGGTTCAATTAACCCTAAATCTAATTCAAAAATATTTGAAATATGTTTTACACTCTTTCATGTAAGCCCAGATTGAAATTTCAAAAGAATACGTTTATTTTTGTTTTCCTTTCAATTTTCTGTCAAAGAGATGATACGGTGTGGTTTTGGTTCCTGTCTGGCTGTTCTGAAAAGTTTAGCCAAATACGTAAAAGAATTATTGCAAACGCTATGAAAACTATGATTTTGAAATCTACTTCCCTTTTATTGAATCTACTACACTTTCTGAGTCAAATCAACTTCGGGACTTTATTTATTTATTTTTTTTTTTGAATTGGTAATGCTGCCCCTCAATTTTTTTCCAAATCGACAATTTGCTTTAATATCGGTGTTATGTCAATTTATGTCGTTTTATATTGTGACAGAAAAAGCAGTTTTTCTGCTCTTAAAATCAGCTGGCGGTCAGATTTCATGTTCCATCGGTCGTAAAAAAAAGCAAGGTAAGAGCAATTTTCCAAATCTCGATTTCTGAGTGAGATTTACACCTACTTAAACTAACCCCAAAACATTTGTCCTATTTCAAACTTCAAAGTGTTTTATTTTACTTTTTAGAGACGACAAGTTGAGGCCCAGATCCACCCCGGACTATAGCGCCACCTTAAGTAAGTAAGTAAGTAAGAGACGACAAGTCTGAATAAATATTAACATAAATTAAATAGATTTTTATAAACAAAAATTGCAATTTAAGAACACCTGACTTTTAAAAGACGCACCACCACAAATAAAAAAAAAAAATCTGAAAATCCCACTAAAAAACGACATTAGTATCCGTGTGACATGCAAAAACATACAAAAAATATAAAATAAATGCAGCCCACCGCCACCGCTGCCAACCGTGGGGGAATGTAATAGAGTTCGGTTAGTTAGTTAGTTATTGGTTAGGTGTTCTTAAAGGCGAATATATTAGGTTAGGTTAGGTGGCTGTCTAAAAGAAACACTTAGGCAAAAATTTGTTTAGTTCCGTTGCGATACCACATGGGCTAAGTGGAAAGGGGGGGAAAGCCATAGTGCTATCTAGACCGGACTCGCTAGGGGGCGCATTATTGCTGTGTTTTTTGCTTATGACTATTTGTCTATGTATGAAGATCTCCTACTTTTCGTAGGTATTGATAGTCGGGCAGTTAATCTTCGGATAGGGTAAAGGGTGACCGCAACAGTCTACCCCTAATAAATTGATTTGTTTTGTTTATAACACTATCTAAATGAGATGTTTTATGTAAGTAACTGATGAAAGTTTGTCCAAAATGATTTTATTTACCCTCAACCAATCTAAATTGCTCATTTTTCATAAATATTTTAGGCAAAAGTACACTTATTCGAAAAAAGAGTACTAGGAAATTAGCAAAATAAAGACTACCGAGTAGTTCCTCTCTTAGTTCGAAACAGCTCAGAGAATTTCAACCAGCAGGTACTAATAAATATGTCAAATGCACAAATTTTACAAGAAACAATTTCAAAACCGCCTTAAAAATAAATTGCACAAAAATATAAAATCTGTGAAAATATAAAAAAAATCGGTGGTGGTCTTTTCATATGTTGCAAAAATATAAGTTTTATACTTATTTGTGACATGGAAAAGTGGCTCATGTAGCTCAAAGTCTATCCACGTACTTTCGGGTACTTTTTCAGATCTCTGAGAGAATTTCGCTCAATGTTTTTAGCTTGACGGATCTTTTGTGTTTGGCTCGGTAAAGTACGCGAATTGACCAAATAAAGAAATCGACCGAAGTTGGTGGTCTCAGTATGGCTTGTCTCTGATTCGTAGCACGGAATATGTTTTTTGCACAATGGTTCCATTAGCAGAAAATTAAGTGTAATTGATGTTTCAGTGCTTTTCCCGAAAAATGTGCTTCTAATTTTAAAAACTGTCAACGGATTAAAAGAAAAAAAAAATTGGAAGTAGACACTATACACCGTCAGATCCATACTATAATGCGTTATTTGTATGGGTCACCTTTCAACAGTTGGCCTTCTGTCAGTGGAAATTTTTACAAATTTCACATGGCTGTCGATTCTTCCTTTCTAACTGAAAAGTTATATAAAGTTGGACTCTGATATTACCACGACTTTTTTAATACCAAACCTTCCAAAAAGCCTTTAGTCTTTACTACCAAAATACTGGTGGTCTAAGAACTAAGCTCCGCGATGTCTTGCTCTTCTCTTCATCTGGTCAATATGATATTATTGTGTTAACTGAGACTTGGCTTACGCAGAATCATCACAACGAAGAATTGTTCAACAAGGACCAGTACGAAGTTTTCCGCAAGGACCGCTGCTCCGTTCTAACCGATTGCGAGAGAGGCGGTGGAGTATTGGTTTCGGTTCGGGCCTCTTTGCGCAGTGATGAAATCAATCTACCTCCAACAGCAGCTGATTTAGATGTCGACCAAGTAGCAGTCTCAATAAAATTCATTGCTGGAACTGAAGTTATTGTTATTGTAAGTTATATACCACCAAGGAGTCCTTACCTATTATATAAAGCACATATAGAGAATTGTTCCTTTATCTTAAATAATTTAAAAGATCATCAGCACGCTATTCTTCTAGGAGACTTTAATTTACCCAATTTAATTTGGTCATTTGACTGCGATGATTGTAGACTTTTTCCATTTAATGTTAAATTAGATTATGAGCGTGAAGTCGTTGATACTCTTGCCCAGCTTGATCTTCGTCAGATAAATCATTTTCCTAATGAATTTAATAATATCCTTGACTTGGTATTTGTTGATTCTGAGCTCGACATTAGTATCAACAACTCCAACATCCCACTTTTTCCTAATTCTATTTTTCATGTAGCATTAGCCATGCAGTTTGAATTTTATGCATTTTTTAAACCAGGTTCCGGTGACACTTATTTTAAATATAACTATGCTAAAGCCAATTTCCGCAATATTTCAAACTATTTAGATAGCAAGAATTGGTTGGATATCTTTAAAAATTGTAATTTAGATGATTCTCTAAATTTATTTATGAATACTGTAAATATGGCAATTGATTTGTTTACATCTAAAATGAAGTCTGTCAAGGGTAATAAACCCATTTGGTTTAATGACAGAATCATAAATTTAAATAATAGGAAAAATAAGGCCTATAAGCGGTTCCGTAATAGTAATAACAACCCGGAACTTTTTAACGTTTACCGGATGCTGCAAAAACAATTTGATGTTTTAAATAAGTTTCTTTACAAACAGTATGTTCTTTCTGTCGAATCTGATTTAAGGACAAATAGTAAACGCTTTTGGAGCTTTATTAATAGCAAAAAACAATCTAATGGTATTCCTAACTGTCCTTTCAACCATCTGTAATATGTTCGCTAACCACTTCCAGTCTGTATATTCTTGTAGTACTGCAACACTGGCAGTTCCTAGTAATACCTCAACATCCTGTGATTACTTTAATATCGGGAACTTAGAGTGTTCAATCCCTGAAGTTCAAAATGCTCTTTCTTTATTAAATTTAGATAAAAATCCTGGTATAGATGGCATCCCGCCAATCTTACTTCAAAAGTGCTCCCTTGCATTTTCTGTACCTCTGTGTTTTCTGTTTAATTTGTCTCTCCGGTCTGGAAATTTTTCGACAAATTGGAAGAGCTCATTTTTAACGCCCATACATAAATCTGGATCGAGACATGATATTACTAACTATCGTCCTATCTGCAAGATTTCTACTATTCCTAAGTTGTTTGAAAAAATAGTTTGTGACAAAATTACACCTCTCTTGAAGAGATTTATCTCTCCGTTTCAACATGGCTTTGTTGCAGGCAGATCTACTGCCACAAATCTCTCAATTTTTTGTAATTCTGCCTTGAAATACCTTGAGAATGGCTTGCAATGCGATGTAATATATACGGACTTTGCTAAAGCGTTTGATCGCGTTAACCACAATATATTAGTTTCCAAATTAATTGGCTTAGGACTTCACTCCGATTTCATAAAGTGGATTCATTCCTACTTAACTGATCGTATCCAGTATGTTCGCATAAATGACACGTTCTCGTCACCAGTTTATGTTACCTCTGGAGTACCTCAAGGAAGTCATTTAGGCCCTCTGCTCTTCCTTTTATTTGTTAATGACATTCCTGACTTGTTTTTGAGCTCCCAGTGTCTTATGTTTGCCGATGATTTGAAGGTATTTCGACCTATACGTTCAGTTCACGACTGTATTCTTTTACAAGCGGATCTTGAACGACTTTCCATATGGTGTCACAATAATGACCTTCATCTCAATGTCTCTAAATGTCAAAGCCTTTCTTTTTATCGCAACCTCTCTCCAATTCACTTTACGTACGTAATTGATAATACCCCTCTGTCCAATATCTCATCGAAGAAAGATCTTGGAATAGTTTTTGACGTAAAACTAAGCTTTTGCAAACACATCGAGTCTTTGGTTGCGAAAGGTAATCAGTTGCTGGGTTTTATATTGCGGAATTCGAAAGACTTTCAAGATCCACATACTCTTAACTGCGTCTTACTAGAGTATCCGTTCGTAGACTGCGATGGGATATTGAAATGCCATCTTACGAGACGAGGTGCAAATTATTTGGTATCTTACCTCTTTTTAAGCGTAGGCAATATTTTTCAAGTATGTTTATTCGTGATTTGATAAATGGACATATCGATTGCCCTTTCCTATTATCATTAATTGGATTTTATGCTCCTTCGAGAGCTCCTAGAAATCATCCTTTATTTTATATACCTTATCATAGACTTAATTATGGATACAATGAACCAATTTCCAGATGTCTTAGAGAATCCAATAAATATTGTAGTATATTTGATTTTCATTTTACTAGGGATTTATTCAAGATTAAATTAATTCTATTATTAGGCTTTGGTGGTAGTTTTTAAGTATATTCTTTGTTAAGTAATCTAGCGAGAACAGTTGATGTACTCATTTGATTGATTGAAATAAAATAAAATAAAATAAAAATAAAAAACACCCTCAATCCATCAATTAGACATTCCCCCTCAAAGTTCTCATAATTTCCCCTCATTTGAAAGGAAAAACTCCCACTTGCCTATTATTTCAATTTACAAAATAATTTAATTTGGCATTCGTCACACGGAAATTTGCATCACAAATCCATCATCACCTTGTCGAACACTCGGCTCATATAGAGTCGGGAAGTACGTCTAAATTTTTAACTTTTTTTTTGTTCGTTACCAAGTCGCACACAACCAGCATAATGATCTACGCTAATGGGCAGCTCGGCACTCGGCACTCGGTAGTCGGCACTCGGCAGCAGGTTCTGACATTTCGTAGACAAACCAATTTCGACTGCATTCAAATTTCAAAAGAAGAAACCACCGATACACACCGGTTAAACCAAACAATACGTATTCCCCGAATACGAGGAAGTCTTGAGCTTTTTTTTTTCTCGGTAATCATAACCACCCAACCGTCCAATCTTTCACGTTTTGCATTACAATTTGTTTTTTTCTCTCTACCATTTCCGAGAGCACCACCGTACTAATAGTGGCTGCGCTGTGTTTCAACTTGGTCTTGACTCTTGAGAATCTCAACTTGCCAATGGGAACCCCAACTATATATGAGAGCTGTTACTGCTGGTGGGGACCTTGAATTTTTGAATCTAAATACAAGCAATTCGCTTCGTTACGTTCGTTTATGTTGCCCGTCCACCCTCTTCGGGCCACCCTACAGACCGCGTCGACGACGACGACGACTTGAATTCAATTTGAATTTTTGTGTGCAGATTTCTTGAATTTGAGAAGCTTTTTCGTTTCATTTATGGAAGCCGGGTAAAATAATAAAAAAAAAAAAAAGAAAAAAAAGAAAAGCGTATTCATCTTTGAACAGATTTGCCCCGAAGTGATGGCAGTGTTCCTTGGCCATCGTCGTCTTTCTTCGTTTTGAGTTAATGATTTTATTTGTTGCTTGGAATGTTGGAGCATTATGGTTTTGGTTTGGTTAAGCTGTTGGAATTTAAGATCCACCAAACCGGCGACATTATCAAGATGCAATAAAAGCAAACAGAGGAAAGTCCTTGTCTCCGCAAATACAAATCGTCATCATTAGTGTTGAAAGTAGGAAGATGCTTCACCATTATCGCACTTTGCTTACCTAATTTTGGTTGGGGTTCCTTTTCGCCTTTTGTTTTGGGTGTAATAATTCAAAGCAGTTTATTATGGAGCAAGACAGACAAGACAGACAGGCGAGATAGGGTGATACATGTTTCAGTTTCAGACGTGAGTACCGGTATAGCAGAAATGGACTTCTGACGGCCAATCTCTTTAAATTTAAGGTTGTTCTCTTCACGGAAAAGTACAATCTGATACTTTCGTCTCAAAACGTTTTAAAAGTCGTATCATTACATCTTTCAAAACCCTAATACGATTGATGTTTGAATTATGGGCGCCATCTTTCCCCTTTAGCTCCTTGAGAAAGACGTTTTTAATTTGAGAGTTAGCTCCAACCACCTAAACTAATCATGACCTTGCACCGCCATTCAAAATAGTTCCATATTCCTTTATCTAAAACCTCTTGCATTACAGAGGACCCAAATCGCAACCCTTCCACACTTGAATGATCTGTGCCATCGTCGATTAACCCTGATATGCTTTCGATTTGAAGTTCTTGCTAAACAACTTAATTAGCTCACCGGAGCTCCTATCCAAATCATCTATAGCTACCTACCTACCTAACCTAGTATATGAAGCATTCCGCGTTGACCCACATTCGCATTCACGCTTCAAGCTCCGCACAATGCCAAGCAACATAAAACGGACGATAACAATCGGACCAATCCTCCTGTTTCGATACTTCCAACCTTCAGCCGAATCTGAAACCTACCCAAAACTCATCGATATCACGGGCAATAAAATCGACTGACTCACACCTCACAAGGGTTTACATTTACAGCCTTATAGCTTAGATCCACTGTATAGGATTGGGTACACTGTTCGTCGTTGCAATTACAGCACGTACGGTAAAGTAATGAAGTGTTTGCGGCCACTATTGCGGAGAAAAAAAAAACACTCAAAAGGCAAAAGCATGCATTAATCAGGCGGATCGCGGGCCATGTGATGATAACGTGAGAGGGTCCACTTAGGTAACTCTTTTTGCCTCGTTTATCCGCGAGCTCGTTTTCAGTTTCGTCTTCGCTGCTATTGCTGCTTCTATTTCATTTTCGATTTCGCGTTTTGTCGTTTTGTGCTTTTTTCAGAAGCCACGAAGTAATGGGGAAAAAAAGATAGAAAAACTACCGCGACTTGGTCGTAAAATTCAGGCTAAACTGAGAGCTTCTGCGATTGCCATTTGTTAGATGTGCCTGGCGACACTCCGTGGAGTGCTCGACGAGAGTGATTTGTGTTTACAATTGCCCGCCGTCGCCGCCAATAGGTATAGATAGCTAGATAGAGAAATCTTTTGGATGGGCCCGTGGTTGCCTGCGGATGTGTATAGAACTTGTGGTGGTGGTGCCCGCGAGTCGAATGGGTATAAGTCTTGATAGATTGACGTCATCTAAGTATCTGCTGCTGTAAAAACTGAAAAACTGCTGCTGCATGTCCAAGAGACGTGCTTTTAAAGTGATTTGTAATTTTGTGTCATTTTTTTTTTTTTTTTTGTTAGAAGCATTGTATCGCTTAACAACAATTTGAAGGTTGATTTGGTTAAAGGTCTCAATTATCGAGCGGGAGAGGTGGAGTGGAACGTATTTTTAACACGAAACTCGCAGTTTGTTCGTCTGATGCCTACTGATAGGAGTTAGTCGAAGAATTACATGGCAGCTGCAAAAGTCGTTGCTGCATTAATGTCGCGAGGACCAACAAGAATAACCTGGTTTTCTCCCAAAACAGGATCGCTTTTTGAACTTAATGCAATCCAAAAATACCAACGTTTTGACAGCCAGATGCTTACAGGGAGTTTCGTGTAGTTGCAGTGAAGAATGCAGTGCCAAACAAAGTGTACGGCACATAAAAAACACAGATTGCCACTAATTAATCACATAAAGGACCATTAAAGTCCGAAATATGTTCATTAAATAAAAATAAATTCTTTATTCAGTGGGGTTTCCATTTATTTGCTAAAGTTCAACAGTGCAAATGATGCAATTAGGATAAAATCACGGAACGAGCTACTTTGACTGTTTTAAAGCTAAAAGTGCACGCAAAAGTGCCCCCAAATGACTAATGACATGATCATGGGATCTGGCTTGTACGGGTTCAAAAAACACATTTGTTTGTAACAATATATTTATATATTCTTTTGTAGATCAAGAATTGTACATAATATTTGATGCATTTTACTTGAATTGTTTTCAGCCACCGCCTGCGAAAAGAATAAAGTATTGTGTAGGTTTCCAAAATGGCCATCTGTCAAAATTGGAACGATTGAACCTCCATTATGGTGGTTTGTACCCAATATCTAATGTCGTTTTCGATTTGGCCTTTTAGATTTTCATTCAGATTTCTGCTGCCAAATCGAACATGAAATTCGAATTTTATTGCTTACTATAGCTAACCCGGTGAACTTCGTTCCGCCCAAATTCATTAGGTAATGTAGGTAATGAAATTAATAATTCCGAGCTTTCGCTTCATTCTGCTTCATGTAATTCGGTCAATTCAAATTTTGTGTTCAAAAGTTATATTTAAATTAAACAAATACAAAGCGAGAGCGTTGCCGACATGTGAAATTCAAGATCTATGCCACACACATCCAGCGATTGTCCTTGCGACTTATTAATTGTCATAGCAAAAGCGAGACGTACGGGAAATTGAAGACGCTTAAATACGAACGGCAAATGTTTCTGAATAAGTGGAATCCGCGGAATAAGAACATCTTCGCCTTTGAATTTTCCAATAAAAATCGTTGCTTGAACAATATTTGATATTAAATTCTTCACAATCAAACGCGTACCGTTACAAAGATTTGGTTCATTTAGGTTGCGCAACAAAATGGGATAGTTGGTGGCTTCATTTTCATCCATCATGGAGTCGACTGATTTGTATGAATGCAACTCACCAGCTATTTAGTTTTGAATGGCGGAATTCAAATGATCGCCGTTCTTGTTTTTCGCAGCCAAAATCACTGTTACACTCAGTCAATCATGGTCAACAAATTCTGAGCGATATTCGGGAAAACATTCATGACTAGTTCTTCCGGTGTCGTTGTAAAGTTGCAAAAATGTTGTGGAAACTCAACCAGGCCGGTTATTAAGTTTGCTGGAATCACACCATTGCCCATCGCCAACAATTGCCTGGAGAACTCTGCAGCGGACTGGTCATTTTGTAAATAAATTCGCATGTTTGTTGTCAAATGCAATTTCTTGCCGTATCGCCATAAAGCAGACACCTTCAGGCAATCATTCAATTCATCTGCCGGAGTTGATCTCGAAATGACAGGCAGTGTTTGACGAAAATCGCCTAATAGCAAGATCATTGCTCCACAGAAAGTTCGCTTATCATTACGTAAACGATTCAGGGCCTCCAATGCGCGTTTGTAAGTCATTGTGCATTCGTCCCATATGATAATCGAACATTGCTGCAGTACTTTCGCCATCGCAGTGTTCTTTGAAATGTTGCATGTAGGTTCTTCATCCACTTGCAGATTCAGTGGCAATTTCAATGCAGAATGAGCTGTTCGACCGCCTTCTAACAAAGTAGCCGCTATCCCAGAAGAGGCTATGGGCCAAAGCGATCTCAGATCTCGAACGAATTGTAGCCAAAATCAGTGAAATCAGGAATGTATTTCCAGTTCCACCGGTCGCATCAAGGATGAGAATTCCGCCATTTTCGTTATCGACTGCTTGCATCAATTCATCGTACACTTTCTTTTATTCTTGATTCAACATTGGCACATTTGTTCGAACAGCTTGACTCAATGCGATTCTATCGAAGTCCATTTCTCGCTCCAGTTCTCGATTAAATGCGTCTTACATTGAACGATTTGGCTGTGACATCCCCAATTTGCACAACAAATTGCCACTCATGAGCAGACACATATCCTCGATCAAAATCAAAGCTTTGTTGCGCATTTCATTTGACATCTCCAGTTCATTATCCGATGTCACAGTGCGAATTCGATGCAAAATATCGTCGGCCATTATCATCTTTGTATAATCAAAGTATCTACTTCATTTCAAAAAGTTACAATGTAACAAAGTACCTAAACATAATTTATTAGAACAAACTTTTTAGGTATAGGGGTATTTAAAAAAAAAAAAATTAAAAAAAAATATTTTTCTTCAGTCGCACTGGAAATCCACTTCAATTGTTTTTCACACATTTATAATAAGGAATTTCGCAATAATTTAATATAATACTCGTTTCCTTACGAGTAAAATGAATAATTCAGCAAAAAAAAAGCAATCCTTCCAACGAAAAAGTATGTGTAGATCTGAGAAAAAATCGAGATTTCTCAAAAGTGCCTCAGATCAAAAAAAAAAAAAGGTTGATTTTGTAGGCAAATCGAACATGAAAAGCTCGATCAAAAAAAAATTTGCAGTTTCCGCATTCATGGACATTCGTCGAAGATCCAATACAGTGTTCATTGCTTTCGCCGTCAAATTATGTTGTGTGTAGTGCGTGTAAATGTGGTGCGGTAATTAGCAAAGTAGGTAAATACCCCTACCTGCTCTAACTTTGATTTTTGACACATTTAAAGAAAAACAACAGTTTCAACCTTGAGTTTTATCGTCAAAATAAAAAAAAACATTTGTAAACGTTTTTTTGTTCTCCATTTCCTAATTTGATCTTTTGCTCTTAGATAATTACTATTTAATCAAAGAGCACGTTCAAGCTTATTGCGCCGTGACATGTCAAAGTGTTTGCATGAAGATAAGTATAGGTACATGCCTACATAATGGTTCTTGTTTCCACCAAGTATTGTTGTAAGAAGTTGTGTGTTAAATTTTAGGGTATACATTTACCCATTTGTCATGGACTAATTTTATTTTCCGTTCCAAAAGTGGGCATTCGACTTAGCTCCCTAAAACATATTCACGTGACAATTTTTGGATGTGTGTTTTACTTTCTGACTGAGAAGTGAGACTGTTCCAGTTGTAGAGAGATGTGGAACTACTAAATGAGTATTATTGGGCGCAACAAGTTCATTTACCAACTAAGGCCTAGCCTCTCAAACCCTTTTGCTTGTTGTATGGCTTTTACGCGAACTGCAGGACTTATAAATTTGTGTTGTTTCCGAATGAAAGAATTATGAAGCTTTTTGGTGAATATGGATAATCTGTGTCAGTTGTTAGTTGTCATATACGGTTCTCAAGAGGTGGGTCTGGAATTAGCCGTATTGCTGTCAAAATGAATTTAAAAACTTTTCGAAACCAGTGATTTTGAAAAAGTTCCAAGGCAATTTGGAATTGACGGAAGCAGTGTTGCCAGAAAGTTGTGATGGAATATCTCAGATTGGCCGTTAAAAAATCCCTTTTCGATAGACTTTATCCCTTTTTGTAAGCTTAGGTTAGGTTAGATTAACGGGTAGGTAGATTAGGGAGAATCCTGCACTACCCCACTTAGTTCCTCGTGGACCCATTGTGATGCCCTTGTTGGGGTCGACCGTTGGTGTTGCATCGGTGTTCTTCTTCCCCTCTCCTTTGTGGTTAATAGACGCTGTCCGTGTCCAACCATCCCGATGTCCCCAAAATCCTATAAAGATCAGACAGTGAAAAAATCAGAAAGTTCTTGTAAGTCATGGAAGTAATAGCTTCCAAGTGTTCTGTTCCTTAAGTGACATAGACTCGGGCAATGACAGCGGAAGTAAGGTGTGTCCTCGTGTAACTCCTCGTCTCCGCAGCCTCTACATATATCGTCATCTTTGAAATTTAGTTTCAATACGTGGTTTCTAAGGAAGTTATGACCAGTTGGAGCCCCTACTAACGATGATCACGAATAAAATGTCAAACTGTAATAGTTTGTCCCTTTTTATTAGAATTTTGACAAATGCAGAACTATTCAGAACAAAATCTATTTCCGTTGGTCTTAACAGCATAAGTTTCCATAAACCGATAACCGAATCCAAAGTTATTGAGTGGTCCTAAAAACACATTCCAAGCTATGTAGGTATTACAAAAATTGTGTTTGATCAAGATTGCACAACATTTGCTGTTTTCACCGACCTCTAAATTTTGTAAATAAATAACTTGGTCAAAACAGCATATAACTCAATTGTTGCTTTGTTTTTACACGTTTATCGTAAACGAATTTTGTTCGCTTTATTTTTGTATTGATATTATGTAGTTCGTTCGTGTACTTTCAGCATAGAAAAATGAAAAATGTCAAATCTCAAAAATCGGGAAAGAAATCTCTCAATTTCCAGAGAAGTACCTGACCGGTTATCTTACAAAAAGTTTAAGAAATGTCATTTTGAAATTATCGTAAAATAGACAAACGTTCTCTTTAAATGCAACTTCTATAAAATAAGGTGGAATTAAATTTTGTTTAAGCTAAATACCTATTAAACTTACCATTTTGAATGCGCTGATATGTTCTAGGATAACATTCAATTAAAACTTCTTCTACCGACATCGTTGAAGAAGAAAATAAAAAAGGTTTTACTTGTCAAACTTTTGAGCTGTCAGTTTTCATTTTTCATTTTCAGTAAGTCGAAATTCGGCGAGTAGAAAATTACGAAAAAATGAAAAGAGGGGAAATGGATTTCTCTCTCATTTTTTTCTATTTTCTCAGTACGTGGTCGGTGGTCGCATTCGCACAGTTTCTTAGCAAACACGTGACAATATAGTGCATATTTAGGTTTGTGCCCTATAACGATAATGAATTCGAAGTTCGAAAAACATTAGCCCTTACGCAAAAGTTGGCCAGAACAGAGCCAAAAAGAGAGAATAAAACATTTTTCTTATCCCCTCCATAAAAAGCTTGCAAATATTAGCCCAAGAAATTTCTTTGAGTTGGTTATTGCTGGCAGATGGTTGTCAAATCGTTCAAATGCTAATTCGTAACTGACTTTTTATTTGATTTAATTTATATGTTGTTTTGTGCTTGTATAAAGCATTAAAATATATAATTTATGTAATAAGCAAAAGAATTGAACTTTTGAATTTCTGCTATAAAAGCAATCCAAATTTTGATCTCGATCTTTTTGTGTTTTGTCTAAATTTGTGCTTTGTTCTACTGATATTTGAATATTTCCCCTTGAAAAAATTCAGATTTTTTAAAATTTGTCGTTCAACGCTTTCCTTTTCTTTTTGGCAATGAGAGAAATGTGACATATTGCCTTCGCTAATATTGAAATTGAACAAGAAACTTAGAGAACGTTTCAACGTTTCGCAGTTGACTTTCATACATTAAAACTTTCTATTTTAATTTTCTTTTTAAGTACTTTTCCTGTTTTTCTTTTGTTTTTCCTGGTTAGACTTATATAAATACCTTTGGTTTTTTTTATAAATTGTTTTTATTTTTATTATTACATTTTAATTATTTAATTTAATTTTTTTTATTATTAAATTTATTAGGAGGTGTTTTTTTAAAGGTATAGAACTTGGAAATGGAATAAAACAAAGATGATTTTTTTTTTAAATTGACATGAACTTTACTTTACAAGAAAGGTAATCTTCTGGCATTATAATTTAAATATGATTTCTGGCCGCCACGGCTGGCTCGGACGTATTCTAATCTGATGGAGGTCCATTTTCGATTACTTTTTCCAAAATTTGTGGCCGTATGTTGTCGTCCATGTGGTCAATCGTTTCGGGCTTATCAGCGTAGACTATACCGACTTCACATATCTCCACAGCAAATAGTCAAGCGGCATTAAACCGCACGATCTTGGAGGCCTAATCACTGGTCCGTAACGTGAAACTATGCGGTTACCAAACGTTTTCTTCAATAAATTAATTATGGCACGAGCTGTGTGACATGTTGCGCCATCTTGTTAAAACCACAGCTCCTGCACATCATGGTTGTTCAATTGATGAACGAAAAAGTCGGTAGTCATGGCTTTATAGCGGTCACCATTGACTGTAACGTTCCTGCCAGCATCGTTTTTAAAGAAGTACGGACCAATTATTCCACCAACCCATAAAGCACACCAAACAGTCAGTTTTTATAGATGTAACGGTGTCTCAACATACACTTGAGGATTATCATCACTCCAAGTTACAGTTTTGTTTATTGACGTATCTATCCATTCAACCGAAAGTGAGCTTCATCGCTAAACGACGTAGAATGGACGTAGTGCGCGATAAGTATTTTGAACAGAACCATGCCTTTTCAAAATAAATTTGCACAAATTGGAAGCGTTATTCAGGCGTCAGTCTATTCATGTTGAAATGCCAAACCAAACTAAAAATAAATCACTTGACAGCTGACAAAATGGCCGCCAGTTCAAATAGTGTTGCCAACTTAAAGTTCTATACATCTAAAAAAAAAAACATCCTTACCTTCAATCTGAATCTTATCTCAACCAGCTGAGAAAATAATCAAAACATCGTTTGGTCAAAACAAAATCTCTCCATTAAAGCATCTTTCTGCTACAATTTTTTTTAAATTTTAGTAATTGCTTATTGTACATAATATAATCTTAATATATAAAAACGTTCGTGCGTATGTATGACCGACGATAACGGCTGAACCACTGAAGCTTCCCCCCTTATGTTCACACCATATGTTTGTGTGGTGCTCCGGATGGTTTATGTTTATTTTAGACCCTATAGGGGGCGCTGGGGTCCCTTTTTTGAAAATTCTTATTTATGGACCGATTTGGCTCAAATTTACACCATATAACACTTAAAAAAATAGAAAGCTTTTGCCAAAATTTGGACCCGATAGGTGGCGCTGGGAGATATTTACGACAAGTTAGATTTCCCTGCACATCAATTTTGTATCAACAACACTAAATTTAATTGTAATAATATAGTTGGCGTTGGTTGTTTACACTTTTTTGAATTTGACATTTCCGTAATTCATATTTCATTTAGCTGTACAATTTTTTGACGAAAACTCCAAATTAGTTTTTAATGAATTTTAAATAGGTAAATAAAATTTCCATTCGATTTCCGGCACAAATAACAAAACCGAGGAAAATGTTTTTACTGGGCCAAATTTTATGATTCTTCTTTTGTTTTGTTCGTATTGGTGTATTTTAGGTATAATCTTAAAAGATACATTTTTGGACCCGTGGCGTTGTTGTCGATCTCCGAAACTGCTCAACCGATTTCAATGAAATTTCGTGGATGTATATTCTTCGTTCCCACTTGAAGGCTAGGATACTTTTGGATCTGATAGGCGGCGCTGTTGGGTTAGGTAGGCGCAGTGGCTTAGTGGTTAGTGTGTTGGACTACTATGCTAGGGGTCGGGGTTCGAATCCCGCAAAACCCTGAATTCCAACTTAGGGTTTTTTTCACTGCGCCACCACTCGCGAACGTCTGACAAACATCCGAGAGTATGACTGTCTTGAAAGAGCTTCTCAATTAGCCGTTTGGAGTCGGCATAAAATTGTAGAACCCTTCCATTCGTTCCAAAAAATGAAAACTCACACAAAACGAATGGTCGTGAGAAGCTAGGCCTAGGGTCTCTCCGGACCTGTTGCGCCAACTATTTTTTTTTTTTAGGTGGCGCTGTTGCCGATCTCCGAAACAGCTCTACCGAAATATACTATAGTTTCGGACCCTATAGATGGTACTTTGCAAAACATAAGCGGGATAGGAGAACGGGTTGTGGAAGCATTAAAATTATTAATGGACATTGTCCAAATAAAGGACTTTGCGAAATGTGAGCAGGACTTAATACGAAAGGTATTAGCAAAGGCGGGTGGGTACAGCTACATATAAAAAAGACTGACGTCCGTATGTGCGCACTCAAACCTCGGGAACCTATCCTTCAATTTTTATGATTTTTTGTTTAAATTCGCATGGGCCCAAGGAAGGACATATGCTACTTTTTGTCGTGAAAACAAAACTTTATGGGGATTAGTTGAATTTTTGAATTCTTTGGATGTTCCGGGCTTACGTCATCTATACAATTGAAAGTCGGCTCAGTTATAATTTTGTTGCGCAACCTCAATACACCGAGACTTTGTAACAGAACGCGTTTGATTTGGTGGTAAGGGATCCCAAATCAAATGCCATGCAAGTGACGATTTTGAGTGGAAAATCCAAAGGCAAACACTCTCATTACGCAGATTCCGCTTATTCAGAACGATTTACCATTCGTATTTAAGCGACTTAGATTTCCTGTGCGTCTCGCTTTCACTATGACAAATAATTTTTTGCAAGTATAATCGATGGATGTTTGTGCATTTGTAGTATCAATCTTGAATTACCATGTTTCTCACATGGTCAGTTTAGTGAAAAGCGGAAGGTTGGCCGAAACGTCAAAATCGTTGCGGTTTGATTGAAACAAATCAACATTGCTTTTCTTCATTTATTTCTATTGCATTTAATATAACTTTTGAATGAAGCATTTTAATTGGCCGAATTACATTAATTAGCAAGCGCATTGTACATGCTCGGAATTATTATTTTCATTACATTAACAAATTTGGGCGGAACGAAGTTCGCCAGGTCAGCTCGTATTTGATATAATTACTGCATTGCAATACTAGGAACTTTAATATGTTAAACTGGACTTAAAATAAGTGTTTGAACTTTAAAGCACATTTATTTCAAAACAATGATTTAGGACTGGTTTCATTTTGATCAAACTCCATAGGATTCACAACTGTAAATAATTGTTTGCAGTAAGTGAATAAAAAAAAAGGAAACTGGTTCCATCCAGGATCGAACTGGATACCTTCTGCGTGTAAAGCAGACGTGATAACCACTACACTATGTGAAAGCACCTAGTGTTCCCACTTTTGTTTTTTATATTTATATAGGTAGGTACTTTATTTATTTTATTTGAACTACCTACCTAATTATAGCTCGAGAAAGGCACGCAAAACTTTAACTCTTCCAAAACCCCTCGAGATGCTTGCAGGTAGTTGGATCTTCTGTTTTAAACTTCAGATTTCTTGACATTCATTCATCATCATCGACGGCAGAACAACAAGCTGCGTTTCCAACCAATACCAACGATATGCGAGCAGCTTTTAATCATTTTTATTTGTACAAATTATTTATTACTCATTCGTGTGGTGTTCTGCCCGAAGAGTGCGCAGACATTCTAACCGTGATCGACTCTTCAAAATATGCGTCATTATGAGTGTTGGGTGAATCACTAGTACTTTTAGTGAAGCGAATTCTTTCACCCGCATCTCTCTTGTTCCTAATCATATGTCTTAGTCGCAGTCGTATAAATTTTCCAAGCTTTTATATAAAAAGAACAATCCACGCCATGCAGTCCGCAACTCGCAGCCACACACAAGGAATACCTACCTTCATTGATTCATTAGCACCATAATGGCAAAATGATTATTGAAATCACCTTCAAAAAGTAACGAAATAACGAAGCTCACGACATTTCACCTCTACCTACATCTACATACACCTTCGACGAGAATCAAGAACCGTGCCGTGTGCGCGAGCGCGCCCGCTGGCCAAACAACTTAATTTTTATTCGAAATGCCCAAAAAAAAAAAAGTGAACAAGCGAATAAGTCTGCATTATCATCCGCACCGTGTCGTCGCGTCGGCGATGACACCACTACCACAGTACCACACCAGTGAAATATCCACTGCTCGGTTGGCCAAAAACATAACCGCAATTGCAATGGTTTATTTTTTTATTTTGGTGTGTTGCTGCCAATGTTGGATTAAAATAAATTACCATCAGATCCTTTTGTATATCCCGATATAATTCACGAACTCAGACGAATGAAAGACTTATCATTGTCTGTTTGTTGTATCTACCGAAAGTAAGACAATCAACACCTAAATAAAAAAAAAAAAAAAAATAACAAAAAAGTATCTCTGAGGAGAGCATCCATCCGCTGAACTCTTGACCTTAAACTCAAGTCACCAAGAAATTAGAAACAGTCCGTCCGTCCGTCGTCGTGTCGTCACTCCGTCATTGGTAGGTATAAACGCTGCGCTTCGCGGTGGCGAAGGAGGCAGACTGAGGAGTTCACCTTCAAAAACCACATCCAGCTCTGATGGCACAGCTGCGGGCTCTTGACTTGAAATTGGAATTCTTAGCCGACCTTGAACAAGTAAATTGCTGCTGACTGATTTTTAACACAAATATTATCGCTTTCGTTTGAATGCGATGATTTGACTTGTTATTTCGAGTATTACGCTAGAGCTGCGGAGAGGTGCTAATTCTGCTGACCGTCAAGGTTGAATTTTGTTTGATTATTCTTTAACTGGGCTGAGCATAGTTGAGTTAGACACATGCTGATGGACTGTGGGATGAAACGAAGAAGTTTTGCAGCCGCGCAACGTTCTCTGGATCGCTTGTTTTGTCCGTCTTTAGTTGTTGACTCAAGGGTTTCTTAAGAAATAGCTGAAGATGAGAGGGTAATTATTTGCATTCGTCTCAGAATTCTACAAAAATTACAGACATGTTTTTGCTAATGAAAATTAGATCAGTTTGAAAGACTGGATCCGACGACCGTACTTCAATTTGAGGACTTAAAATATGTATGGAACCTGTTCTTGGTAAGACAGTGGCATATATACTTAAGTTGTATACGAAAAAACTCGTGCTTCTTAAGTGGGCAGTTTATTAGACATCGGCTTGGGAGCATTCGGACAACAACTTTGCTGGAATACCTCAAAGCAAGGGCGTGCTCATAGTAGTGTCAGATTTGTACTGGCTAAAAACACCTCCCTTCGAAAGATTGTTAGATACTGCAACTAAGATATAACTTATCAAGCAATTTTTCCAATGAAAGATCCCGCATGTTCCGCAATTTAGACGCTGTTAATCGTATCTTCATTTCTAAGATTTGGTCAGATGAATGTATGCCTGATGAATGGAACCTCAGCATCGTTTGCCCGATCCACAAGAAAGGAGACCGCCTCAACTGCGCCAACTATAGAGGTATCAGTCTCCTTAACATTGACCCTTCGTCATTAATCTGATTGGCCCCTATTAGTGCGGTTTTATGCCAGGGAAGTCCACCGTCGATCAAATATTCACACTTAGGCAGATCCTGGAAAAAAAAACCCAAGAAGTCCAAATCGATACTCACCGTCTTTTCATCGATTTCAACGCCGCCTATGACAAAGGTCAAAGGCGAGCTATTTAGAGCCATGTCTAATTTTAGCATCCCTATCAAATCCGTTCGTCTGTGTAGGACGACGATGGAGAAATCTCGCTGCTGCATCAAGGTCGGTAATGACCTAACCGACACCTTTGATGTCAAAAAAGAATTTAGACAAGGCGACGCGCTGTCATGCGATTTGTTTAACATCATGGAGAATAACTCTTGCCAATCTGACTTTACTGCCTTTTACTGGCCATTACTGAAACAATTCTTAATCAATGCAAACAATGTAAAATACTTAGGAGAGCTAACACTTTTATAGTTATTTTAAGCCATCAATCAGCTTTCTATGTCCTCTAAAAGCTGAGCTACAACCTAAAATCTAACATGAAAAAAATAAATTTATTTTCTCAAATCGAATATTATCAGCAGCCGCGTTTCTTGATCGTTGTTCTGCTTTGGGGTGGTTGGGTGGCGCAAATCGCGCAAGAACGTTCATATGAAAAAAAAAAAATGCTGGTGTTTTCTCCAAATTAAGTGAAACGAAAGAGAAGTATGGGACGTGAATGTGTATGCAATCAACAGCGACAATGTGTTTCTGCGGAAATGCGCAGATGGGTGATGACGTGCGCCGACGGACTTATGGTGGTGAGTGGTGTATATAGAAATTGAGTTCAAGGTTTTGTTTTAATGGTTGTTATAGTACATACGTTGATACCTACAGTAAAGAATTGAAGAATTCAAGAAGTAAAGATGATCATATAGGTGAATTATGTTGTTTGATTTATTGATTGTCGGTGTAGATACAAATTTCCGCTAAGGCTTTTGTTTTAGTGGTTGTTTTGATATTACCTACGTTGATACCTATCATAAACAAATCATACTGAGACCCCCAACTCACAATCCTCTTGCCGCTGGCCCCCTCAATTTTTGCCAGGAATCCGCCATTTTGTTGTCCCATCCGTGTATGCCAATTCCTATCCGTTTTGCTTTGCCCACAGTGAAATGTAAAAAGATTAGGTGCGAATGTGTTGGTTGAGAGGATTTTTGACATTTGTCAATACGAATTTCTATGCAACAATACTAGCGCACCTAAACTTTTTGGGAGCGTAAAATTTAGCTTGTAGGCAAATAACTGTTAATCGGTCGAAGTTGGGGGTCTCAGTATTGTCTCTGATGCCTACAGTAAGGAAGTGGAACTTTAGTACCTACGCTGTTGAATTTAATTTTCTTAAATTGGTGTCTTAGGAAAATAGATTTGTTTGATTTATTGTTTCACATCGACAATGATCACCGCTTTGTTTTAGCTAGACTGTTGATTTTAAACAAATACCTATGCCGTTGAGAAAACGGTCAAATCTCTTTTATTGTAAATTACACAGTCTCACGCCGCGTACGAAGTTGCGGGCACAGCTAATAATTAATATCTTCACGAGATCCTTAACGATTTCCTCTTCCCATTACACATCTTCAACTGTACGTTCGTTGTCCCATCTATAACGAAATACTGTCCAATAAAAATAAAAGTACCACTCCGCTCGAACCTAGGCTACATAAAAGTGTGTTCTGCTTCCCCAATCTCGTTCGATTGCAGACAATTTGCGTTGAATCCAAAATGGCACGGCACACATCTTCGAAAGCAGCTCAGATAATGGGATCTCTTATATGTGATCTAATTTCACGAAGTAAATTTACACATTCGTCCATGGTGTACTTATAAAATCCAAGTAGCCCTCCCCGCGCGATCTTCCCAATCAGCAAACGTCAACATCTCACATCTCACCGAGAGCACACTGCGTTCTTCTGAGCCATTTCTATTATAGATGTGAAATAATGCCCTAGATCGCTCCCCCAACCATTACAGATCTCCCAGCAGACTTATCATGCAGCTACAGCGAACGTGCGTGCACCAAAAATAACAAAGATCAACCATAAGGCAGCCAGAACTGCCAGCAAAATTTTAAATTGCTATATAGTGCCTTCAAGAATCTAGTAACCTAGTTTCTAAGTTTTTCTGTTCCATGTGTGGAACTGTAAACATGGTCAATGTAGCTCTGTTCTTACACCAGAGGGAGAGAGAGAGAGAGTGAGTAGGGGGAGGGCGGTGCTCATATAAGATCGTAAACTGAATTAATAGCAAAATAAAAAAATCGCACTCTGAAGACGATGATGATGATGTTGCCAAGCTATGCGTCGGCGGACGGTTCGAGGTACCCCCGGGCACTGTTATTGGCAAATAGTGTAATGCGAATGTGAATATCGCCATTGGCTACGACGAGAAGTGTAATCTAGAAAACAGAACCGAACAGAGCCCGGAGTTACAACAGAGACATTGGGTACACGTTTGGTTCTTATCATCATCAGCGCAATTTGTCTCAATTGACTGGCAAGCCGATCGGTGTTTTGCTGCTGGTGCTGGAGGACGCAAATTGGTGCGATATGGATGTTTGGTTTTATGACTTTCCGGTGAATAATGTGAAATTCTGTGAAATGCTGTGAACTTTTCTCCTCTGCTGTTGTGCAACAGCAGTATCGCATTTGAGATGCATTTGGAAAATAAATTAAAATCGATGGTTTATAACTAAGGCCTTGCTTGCAATGGATTTTTTCTATAAAACAAAATGGCTTCCAGGTGTGCTGGGACGACCAGAAATATTTTTTAGATCTCAGATTATACGCTGCTCATGGAACGCGCAACGAAATTGATCTGCTTTTGTAAATGGATTAGTGCGTTAATTGACAACAATATCAGCTGTTCAAATGGCATTCGTTTTTGGCAAAATCACAAATGGATATCGACCTGAAAAATGTTTCGCCTTTTGTAGATACAAATGAAGTATTATATTCGCAAAATGACGTAAAACAGATGTGCAAATTACATTGATATGTGTAGATCTGAAAAAATATCGAGATCTGTAAAAAGTGATCCGAATCGAAAAATAGATTGATTTTTCTGCCCAATAGAAAACGACATAGGAGTGCAGCAATTTGTTTACTTTTGGAAACAATTTGCGGAACATAGTATCATAATTATAATTAACAAGGCCCGGCCTATTCATTAGCTGATCTCCACACGAATGTCAAAGCTTAGGCAATCTCTCAATCCGATCTGACAGCTTTTCTTGTCGAAAGTTCTGTAACGACTAAAATGTCGTTACCCAATCAGTTGGCTGTCAGATTTCATGTTGCTTTGCCCGCTAAAAAAGCTTTCGATATCTGAGCGAGATTTACTTATACTACACTGTTAAAATTATGGGGGTGTTTTTTAATACCTCCGCAATATTACAGGTCTATGCCACACAGGAAAAATTAGTTTCCAATATTTCCAATTTATTAAACTTTGTCTGTAATATTTTTATGTTTAAATTTAATAATCTTTCATTTAAATGCTCATTTTAATACAAATTTTCTGAAGTTTAATATCGAAAGATAATAATAATATCAGTATTTTTGTGGTTTTTTGGTTTTAATACAGGATCTGAACTAAAGTGAATATATTCAAATATATTGGTATTACTTTTCAACCCAAATAAATTATTTTGTCGCTTGGCTAAGAATTTACAGTTTGTTTGAGCGTCCTACTCAATAGAGTGGATGATTTGGATAAAGTTTATTTAAAAGAAAAAAGTTTTAGAAATATAAACAAAAAAGGCTTAAAAAGGGAAATATTTACATTGATATCCAATAACAATACTATTTTAACAAGTAAGTAACTTTAATTTCAAAGTATTCTTGTAAGACGTCATAATAATTGCCTTGTATTCTTTTAGTTATGAAGCGCAGAGATGTTCCTAGTAGATTTGCTATTGAAGATAAGGGCGGTCTAGAGATTCCAGTTCATTGCCTCAGAAATATAGCTATTACATACCAAAAAGTAAGTAATTAACTGAATAATTAATAAGACAATTCAGGCATTCATGAGTTCTCCTTCATTTAAAGGTTTGGAAAAATATACCTACGTAAGGGAGCACAGCGGCACTCTATAGGATTATTTTACAAAGGGATACAAGACACCGAAATTTGCCTACGCTTGATAATTTTCATATTATTGTAATGTCTAAAAACAATAAAAATTTGTATTAAAATAAAAAAATGTTGGTGTTAAAATATATCCCATAGATATTTAAATCAAATCTAAAGAAGTATTAAAATGTAATAAGATTGTATTATGTTTTAATCTGCAGTTTATTTAATTCGAATAAAAATAGTAATGTATTAAAATTCTTGAATTTTTCAATATAAATAAGGGTTTAATTTAAATACGACTGCATTATTGAAACTCAGTTTCATCTATATTAAAATTTAATATTTCAGAGAAATTTCGTAATAGCAGACATGATTTCAAATTAATAAATCTTTTATTAGTTGTTTAATTTTAATACAAGCAAAATATTAAATTTTAATATTTTTTCGGCGTGGGCTTATTTACAACCCCAAAAATATTAAATTTAACGCCAGGATTTTTAACCGCGTATCTATACTAACATCAAAACATGTATCATTTCTCAAACTTGTATCGTAGATGGAAAATTATAAGAATAACGAATACGAAGTTAAAATATAATACGTCATAACAAATAAAAAAGACAAGATAGCTATAGTGCAAAAATGTTTAGAAAAAAATCACTTTTATTTTGTTTACTCCTCACGCTACATACCTGCTTGTTTGGTTCCTGCTGAAAGACGGACTTTCGTCATACAATTCTCAGAACATTCTTGGTTTTTCGTTAAGTTTATATATTCGCCCAATGCGTCTACATCGACTGCAGAGTTGCAAATTGCAATGCAATACTCATTCAGTTCGATACAAAATTTTAAAGTGTGTTATTAATAAGGTATTAATTTCACAAGTCTGTATGGGTATGAACATAAATTGAATGGATTTTTATAAACACAAATTACAATTTAAGAACAGGTGAGACGCACCACCCCAAATGCAGTGGCGTAGCAATGGGGGGGATGGGGGGCATAGGCCCCGGGCGGCACTTTGCCAGGGGCGGCAATTTGGAGCGGTTTTTTTTTTTTTTTTTAATTTGTAAAAAACTATAAAATTGACAAAACGGACACTGCTTCACAGTTAGTAATCAGACATTCCTTTCTCTTTTCTCACTAGAAGTTGGGTGTGTGCGTATGTAACTGTAAGCGATGTTGTGCTGGAAACTGGAGTTAGTGCGAATAAGTAATTATAGTTTTGCTTTTGTTGGTATTAGAGGTATCTAATATAATTAAGATTGCACATCCTTGGCGCAACCAAAAAAAAAAAGGTATACTTTTCTATTGTTTTATTTTGCTCAAAATAAGTGAATTGTTGGAATTATTTTATGCTGCATATTCAAAATGATTGAAAAAAAGAAGAAGTGGGCAATATTTGCAAAAAATGAGTTTTGCCTTGTTGCTATTGCATTTATAATGGAAGTGCTGACACTGATGCCAACCCTACAGAATTTTCTGTATATCTACAGAATTTTCACTTTGCCTACAGAAATACTGAATTCAAATTAAAATATACAGAAATCTCAGATTTCAGTAAAAACTTTCAGTTTTGCGTTGGTATATTTCTTTGACAGAATTACACAGAATTTTTATCTTTCATCTACAGACTTTTGAAAATTAGATTTGGCGCCACTGAGTGCTGAGTTCTAAAAAAAATATGAACACATATCGGTTTTTGGGTATAGTCATTTTTGAGAAATAATTTAAAAATTAATTTATTCGAATTATCTTAAGGAAATCTAGGTAAGGGGTCTTATTTGAAATACGGATATTATCTTAAGTATGCATTATGAATTTATGATCAAAATCTTTAGACCAGTTTTTGTAATTACGCAGACAAAACCGTACCAAATTTTGCAATGTTTAGTTTATAAAATATACTATTGCCTAACTATATAGCTGAAAACTGACTACCTTAAAGTTATTTTTCGGGATGTAAGCATTACTTGGTTTTTAGAGTTTTATCGAAATCAAAATTAGGGTTCTCGAGATATAAGCAGTTTTCAAAATTAGCGTTTTCGGTGATTCATTTTGGTCAAAATCTTTATCGCCTTTTCCTTAGAAAACTAAAGAAAACCAAATTTTCAAAAATCTATTGTACGATAATATAGAAATAAACTGAGCCTGCCATTCAGTTAGAAATGACAATATTACCTTAGAAATGAATTTTTATTTTCGAGATATTTCGAAATTTCCAAAGTACCTACCGTTATTCGATTTCAGAAATCTTACCAAGTTTACAAAGGTCTTTTTAGTATATGAAAAATTACGGGGGGCGGCATAAATTGGGTCTGCCCCGGGCGGCTCCAACCCACGCTACGCCACTGCCCAAATGCAAAGAAAGAAAAAACTCCATTGGGCACGAAAAATCTGAAATCTGAGAGCAAAATCTGACAATCACAGTGGAAAACGACATAACTCACCGCATCCCCCTTGCCCCTTTAAACTATTTGCCGATCTGGTTAACTTGCCCTGCACGTAGTCGTACTTTGTTTATTTATCTTCTCTATTCATTAAAAATTCGATTAAAATTCAAAGTTTAATTGAAAATAATTACAGGAATGAAAAGTAGAAAATGTTGTCATTTTCCGATATCTCAAAATTAATGAAGAGACTTTTGATTCACAATGGCAAAAATTTTCACCAGAAATTATCTATTGTGACCCAGAACGCTTTTGGGAGGTAACGATATACGGGTAGAGGAGACTTATATCCAGCGTTGCCATTTTGACTGTTTTCCAGTCAGATCTGACTGGATTGAAATGAATTTAGCTGGAAGATTTTTTGAAATCCAGCCAGCTGGTTTTTTTAGCTGGATTCAATTTTTAAATCATTAACTTATTTTATTCTTATTATCAGTTTTTTATTTCTTTTTTAAGCATGAAGTCTGTTAATTTTGTTTCGAATAAAGTTTATTTATGATTTTGTTTTGCAATGTACTACTTATTAGAATGAATTTTAAGACTTGTGTGTATATTTACAATTCTTTGTTTTTTTATAAAATCAATTTTTATTTTCTTATACTTAATTACCTACCCTTTAATGTACAAATATGAAAGAAAATGGATTCTGTTATTTTTATTGAATAAAAAAATTTTTTTTATCTTAGCTAGATTTTTAGCTGGATTTGTGTTTAAAATTCTTTGACTGTTTTATTTGACTGAATTCCAGTTTTTTGACTGCTTTTTTTCCAGTCAAATCTGACTGGAAGAACGGATTTGAAATGGCAACCCTGCTTATATCTACTTCTTTTCCTTACAATTCAATAAGTATATAGAGGGCCTTACCAATAACAAATTTAAGTCTCAACTTTAAATTTACAGAAGCTCAAAATTGCGAACTTTGTATAAAAAAAATAGAAAACTATTGTAAACTTCTTAAGTTTAAAGAAATAAAACAATGGACAGTTTGTAACACTCAAGATAACTATTAAACAAAATTCAGTCAAGGGTGGAACCCACCAAGCTTCAGCCAGTGACGTATAACCAGTGATGCCATTCTGGCATTTTTAATGCTAGATCTAGCATTTTCGAAGACTTGAAAGCATTTAAAAAAAAAAAGAAAATGCCAGATGCTGTTTAGCATTTTCTTGGATTTCAGTATTTTTCGATATTTGCTCTGGAAATTTAGTCATTCGTGTACATTAAGCTGATATACAGTGCATCGAAGTTTAAGATGTATATCACCACTTTCCCACGCATATGAAATGTGAAATGTGAGCGAATAATGTGTGAATGCGATGAATCATGTCTACCTATATGGTACGTAGAGATAAGTAGATCAGACCAAAAACATAAATGTTAAAAAAGAGCCAGAGAGTTATTCTATTCTATATAAAAACTTCTATGTTTTTAACAAAGTTAGTCGCGAAAATTACCGAGATCTAAGAGTACACCAAGTTCATACTTAATTAAGGTTTAATGCGAAACATTTAATGTAGAACAATACTGAAATAACTACAAATTAAGAGAGAAATTTTATGACTAAAATTTGGTGGGTTCACTGAACAAGTTTTTAAAACCTTTCGAGTTTGGCGTGGTAAAAAGAAAACTTGCCAAGTAATCCCACCAAAATTTAGTCAGTAATAAGTTCTTAGAAAAGTCATGAAGTTTGAAGTTATGTGATTTTTGAAGCCCTATATTCCAGGAACCACTAATGCTCAAAAGTATACTGAGGCGCTTGTGCTTGATCAGCAAATATTCCGAATTTGAAGTTTCTGACTTCATTGGTACTGAAGATAGATTTTATGAACTCAAAATGGAAAAATGCACGAATTTACATAAATATATTTATTATACCCTACAAAATATTTAAATCAAAGGCTAAAAATATTTTTTAATGACGCTTAGTTAAAATATCTAATTTTGTTTTGAAAATATCGCCATTATGAGTTCATAGATGGACCCTAAAAACTGTTATACTTACTGCATCATGCTTATTGGTAATTTGTTACTATTTCTACTGCGAAAATGTTTATTTTGCATTGAAGGTCCTCCTTGCGCCAGGCCATAGTGACATTGAATCATCTTTCTGTCACTGTTTATATCAGAAGTCGGGGAACCAATTAAATAACAAAATCGTCAAGCAAAACAAATAAGTACCTAACAACTCTATGAGCGTTTACTTCTCTTTTGTTGTGGTGCTTGAAACATTTTTTTTTTTTTATTCGATAAGGCTGGCAGCTCGAATCACAGGTAGAATTCCATTTTCACCCGCTGTGTACCCTGAAACCGAGGGCCAACCACCAAACCAATCGACGGATTCCAAGACCACTTGAGTGTCATTTACAAAACACAAAACCCATAAAGAGACACTGGAGTGTGAGGGCCTCCGATGATGATCATACGAGTCCATATTTGACGTGATCAAGTGATCGACAAAAACAACATTGTTGACGGATTTAGTTGCCGTTTTTGTCTACGATATGTGTTATGTACCTGATGGCTTGACCAAAACTGCTAGAGCTAGATGAGTAAGTGAGAGTGCACGCGAGGAGGCAATTATACGAGTGCTCGTAGAGTCATTCAATTAGACCCTCTGGGCAATGGATCATCAGCGTTCGACGCAGTGTGGCAGGAAAAACGAACCGTCTTTGTTGGGGCTTCGTGTGTTTCAATTTCGTATGTGCATACTGGAGTGACCTATTTCTCGAGTTGTAACCCGATATTGCTTTTGCATTGTGTATTGCCGTGGTTATTGAGTGCGGAGTTTAGCGATAACATCTGTAAGCCAACTGTTGAGAAGTTTATGGTTTCCGCGAAAGGGGCAAGTTGAAATCTGACTTCAAAGGAAAGGGTTAATAACTTTCTTGTGTTTGGCTGTGTATTGACGTTAGCAATTGCTTGTAGAACTCTTTTCAGCATATGATACTTGAAAATTTGTCAATCACTCGATGAATGCCACTCTTGTATTGATTAGAAAGCGAAAGCCCGATGCAGGAGTGTTTTCTTTTTTCAAATGCCTCTTTTCCAAGTTATGCATTCTTAAAATTCTAATATTTTTGCGCACATATTATCATTTCGCCGTACCACAAACAAATTTCAGTCTCGACTTCAAATTTACGGAGGTTCACAATTACAAAATTTGTTTGGAAAATAAATATAGCTATTTTGAAATAGTAAAAATTTAACGCGAAACGAAAACAATTCAAACAATCACTTCAAAGGAGTCTGGAGATGAATTAGTGGTGTAGTTCGAAATAGCTATCATTCCTACCAAAAGTGACTGTGTCTGCGAATTGTTGTTAAGAGTTGTTTCTCTCAAACAATTATTCATGAAACGAAAAATGTTCATTGGGAAGGCTTATTATCTAAACTTTTAATTTTTACAAAACAAAACGTTTAGATAAAACTCTAATTTTGTGGCTGTACCGACAGTTTCGACCACACTGCGAAAGGTTCTCAATTTTAATCAGTCTACTGTGCCTACTTTATATTAACAGACTTCACGTGCTCTTTTTGTCGTACTGATCACGGCGGTATTTTAAAACCAATTTCTATGAAATACTGACCAACTGAGAAGACTAGATTGAAAAATATTGGTACCACACCCGAAAATTTGTTTCCTACACCCATAATCTGGCTAGCTTACTTATATTTGGATGTCATTCCAAAATCGAGGCTATTGTAGCCAACATAGAATTACCATAGCTCTTTAAGAGGCGGTTGTTAACGAATTTAATTTGGATCGGACCAATGTCCTGTTACCCGCTAAGCCTGCTATGCTTGTTTACAACAACCTTTTATCAGCTGCGTTACCTAATAGTTACGGTCAGCGCTGCCACTTTGCTACAATCGTAGCAAAAGTGATACGCGATTTCCAATTTGCTACGCAGCTACGCACTCTCCCTAAAAACGTCTATTTTGCTACTTTTTTTAAAGCATGAAATGTCAACATAAATCTTGGAATTTTTCTTGAAAAAAAAAAAAATAAATAAATAAACGAAAGTATATTCCATTTTATATTCTTTTCTACCATAGCTACCCAAACAAGTACCCATTTCTTCGGATGTATTAGTGTTTGAATTTGACTGCAATCTGGAATAAAGAATGTTTTTTGTTTGTTTTCGGAAAAAAAAAATGATATTTTGGACTTTTGAGTTTTGCTACGCAAATTTTTTCCATTCTGGCAGCACTGGTTACGGTACAAGCACTGCCTTACGGTACGGCTATGATAGCTCTTTTCTGAGTCTTTTCTAATTATAAGAACTGACATGCGGCTATGACAGCTCTGTGTTGGTCTAAAGCAATAGTGTATCTTCGTTTCTACTGCTACAGGGTGTCCGCTGGAAAGGTATACTACTTTGTTTTGCCGCCATTTTGGTAAACATTAGTCTTGACAATTTATATTTGGCAGTCGTAGAGTAGACACGTGGCAAATTTATTATAGAAAAAAATTCGATAAACCAACGAGTTTTAATGGTTAAAACATTTTATCAAAATCAATCATCGATTACTGTGACGATGAGAAAGTAACGTAAAATTTTTGAAAGAAACAACGTGCCAACAAAACGCACTATTTATCGTGTAGTGAATGATTTCGAAGAAAGAGGGTCTGTAGGTGATAGGTAGAAATTTACCTGATATTGTATTCCATACATAATTGCCGACATTAAATAAGGCATTTATCAATATAAGATCCATTCTCTTTCATTTAATCAAAAATTATAAACAAACAAAGTAGAATACCTTCCCGGCGGACACCCTGTATAAGTGCATCTATATTCGATTTTTATTGACTCTACTGAATTTCAGCAGACGATGAAGAACTTCCATCTACCACGTCTACTCCCAATAGTGACCAAAATGGGTTGGTGTTTATTCAGACCACAGAAGCTGTAGGAAAGAAACTCCAACTATCAAAACCTTAAAAATGTGTGACTTTTTATTATCTAAATATTCAATTTTGCACCTGGAAACATAAATTTTATTTGCCAAATTGCTTTGTGGTGTTTGATTTCTTCCTCAGTTGTCGGAATTGTATCCAATCAATGTCAAAAGTTATTGTTAGCTCAAGTAAGTTTTTTTTCATACGAAACGTAGCAAATGCTTCGATTTTGAAATTTCTCTTGAGTAAAAGCAATTGCTACGTTTTACTCATACGACCGAATATATGTATAATGATACAAAAGAAAGACGCATTAGATCGAAAGTTGTGCTCATTTAGCGAAAAATTGTTATTATTACAGTTTTTTAAGGAATACCTTTGCAATGAAGAAGGTTCTTATTTCCAACACCTACGTCCTCATTTAGCACAGTGTTTTAACTTCTCATTAAACATCCTTAGCATCGGGCTAGAGCACTTTTATACAACTATAAAAGTCAAAATGTCTTAATATATATTTATACGATTCATTTTACGTCGCAAAAACGCGAAAGAAAAATATGGTTAACCCTAGAAACGGCCTGCAAGTGATCAACATCTTCATCACGTCAACAGACACGACGATCGAAGTTGCTATATAATCACTAGGTCTCTCAGTGCCAACCAACACCCTCGAAGTTTTCGCAACCAACCCTGCATCGCCGCATCTCTCTATCTGCGCGGTGCAACAAGATTCAGTATAAAATAAAATTATTGCAAACAAACACAAAAAATAAATATATACATGTAGTTCTCGCGAAATTTATATAGATACCTTTGAAGTCGATGCTTAGTTCTCATCCATGCATTCTGGTTGTTGTATAACCAACGAGTCTAGGCCATGCCCATTTGCTGGTGCTGGTGCTGGTGCTGCTGCACGATCTCTGCTAGAGATATTACGAAATCTGACGTATCTGCGACTGCGAGTGTGTTGTCTGTTACATATATATGTGTATCATGGCAAATGCTCTACAGCCCTAGTTTGTGCTAGATTCCATGAATGCATCTCATTCTTTGACCAGAGCGTGCACACATCCATACCTGCTGGCGTATGGAAGAACGACGAAGCATCTTGCATTGCAATTACTTAATTTAGTGCAGAACGTAATGGCGGAGATGACTAAAAACTAGAAAAACGCAAAACAAAAATTGGCACCATTACCGGCACACATTCTTACAGGGAGGAGGATGCACTCATCCTCTCTTAAGCTAATGCCTCGCCGTCGCCAGCGCCACATGTGCAGCAGAGCTAGTAAAGAACCAGGTTAAGCTGAGATGATGAAGACAACAAGCTGATCGTCAACGTTTCGTTTTCAATGACTTCCTACTTCGTGAAGTGAAAATGTTGTTTTTCTTTTTTCGGGATGAAAATTGAAAATTACGAAGCACAAAGCACAAGTTGTTGGACAAGGGGAAGATTCTTTGTCTTCAATTATTATTAGCGGTGTCCATGGGGGCATAATGGGCAGTCGCATATTTGAATGAAAAGAAAACTTAGTTGGTTAGTTATGTCTTATGTGTAATTGCAGCTGCCGAATGCAGCAGTGGGTAGATGGAGGAGAGAAACATTTATGTCTGTCTATGGCGTCAGCTCTTTTATTTTAACTTGTGTGATGTCAATTGGTTTGGACATTCGTTGGAAAAATTGTTGTCGGTGGCTATGGGGCGACTTGTACATTATGAATATCCGTTCAAATGGTTAATAAAACGTGCATCACATTTGGATAAGTTCCAAGAAATTAATGTGTTGGCTGATCTTACAGAAGAACTGTTCGTCTCATTCTAAGAAACAGCCCACAAAATAAAAACTCTGTCAGTCTTTTAGGCCGCCACCTATCAGCCTGAGAAACCTTGATCCGACTTACGTTTAATGTATACTTTGTTAAGATGCGAGATCTGAGATGAAAACAAACACTCTAAGCGAAATATCAAAATTACGGACCTTCTGTTTTGCAAAGGACATGTGCAGATATATCTAACAGGGGATGCACATTGCATAGTCCCACCCTTTTAAAACACTTCGCGCTTTAAAGGCAAAGTGACATACCTAAGTCCAAAATATATGATTTTCAGGAGCGACGTTTAAAGTCTTGCGTCACACAAAAAAATTGTTTTCTAGTTAGGTACTTAAAAAAACAATATACAAGTTGCGTTAACATACAATTGAAGTATTTTTCTCCCTCTTTCAGATAGCATATAAATTTGTACAAAAAGGCAATATTCCAAAAAAAAAGAAGATATGACGTTTAGCGAAAAATCTGACAGTTATTTAAGTTTATATTTTCTCACGGGCTGCAAAAGTGTCGTTTTGTCGCTTGAAATTTTTCGCAATACGCCGTTTTGCCCAAAAAAAAAACCCAACCAATCGCGACGCACAACTAAAAAAATGTCATTGCGCAACAAAAAATTTTGGGGTTTTTAGTGGAAAATCGAAACGACACTTTTTAGAACGTGGAAAGTAGAAGAAGTGGAATTAGGCCGTTTAGGCAGAAAAAAAAATTGTGATCTTTCGACAAATTTCGACTTATGTCACTTTGCTTTTAAAGCGACTACTTGCGCGAACACATCGTACAGTTCCGGTACAATTGTCTTACCGTAAATGTGAGATACGAGTTTGTTGCGTTAAAACCAATAATGAAAAAAAAAACAAGAAACAGTTTTTTTTATTTATTAGACTAAAAGAAATTAACAATTTCTAGAAATAAACAGTCCTTACGTGATCCATTGATGTCGTAACTTTGGGGCAACAATTTCCAATCACTGTCGAAGTTTAGCTTGTAATCTGTTACAAATTCTGTGTACTTGAATACCCTTCAACATATGGATCGCCAGTTTTCTTCCCTGGTCGTATCGATTTGTAATACTTAATTGCCGCTCCGTAATTAAGGAAGAACTCATGACTTAGGTAGCTTACTTGATATGGTTTTGAACTTCTACTTACTTACTTAGGTGGCGCTACAGTCCGGGGTGGACCTGGGCCTCAACCAATACGACTCTCCAGTTAGCGCGATCTTTGGCTAACTGCCTCCAGTTGCGCACTCCAAGTTGGTTGAGGTCCCCTTCCACTTGCGCGCGCCACCTAAGGCGAGGCCTTCCTCTACTGCGTTTTCCCTCCGGGTTAGAATCGAAGAGCCGGAGCGTTGGTGTCCATTCGCTCTACATGTCCCAGCCATCTTAGACGACTGATGCGTACTTTTCTGACTAGGTCGATGTCGCTGTACAGCTCGTAGAGTTCGCTGTTAAATCTTCTCCTCCAAAGCCCGTCAACGCAAACGGGACCAAAAATCATTCGAAGAATTTTGCGTTCGAAACGACCAAGGAGATCTTCATCCGCCTTTGATAGCGTCCATGCTTCTGCACCATAAAGCAGGACTGGGATGATGAGGGTCTTATACAGAGTTTCCTTAGTATTTCTCGACAAGGCCTTACTTATCAGTTGCCGTCTTAGGCCAAAGAAACAGCGGTTGGCAAGTGTGATTCTTCGTTTGATTTCTGATGTGATGTCGTTATCAGAGTTTATAGCGGAGCCGAGGTAGACAAAGTCCCTAACTACCTCAAAGTTATAGCTGTCTATCGTCTATCGTGATTGAACTTCTGGCTTCTTTAATTATTCGAACAAAGTCGGCAGGAACGAAGAGCTCTTTGTTTTTTCCTTGTTTTTTTTTTTAATTGCAATGTTAGAATGGACCGAATGACATTTGGGTGTGTCCTACTGCCAAGTATTTCTGATAAATTTCAAATTTATGTTTAATAGCAAAGTTTTGTAAAACATTTGATAGAGTCACATTTCGATTTTGATAAAAACAGCCGTCAATGAAGATAATAATTGGTTTGGTTTTATCTGCCAATCCTTCCAAAAAGTCAATGATGCATGATGCAAAAACATTTGAATCAACGCCACCCTCTCCCTTGCGCCACACATAACAAAGTACACTGCCATCTCTTTCATTGTATGTTGTAAATTGATGAACGCACAGCTTCAACTTAAAACATTGTGCACCAGCAGAAATCAATATTTAGCAAAAGGCCTGAGTCGTAGCGTTTTCCATTGGGCAGAAAAATCAATCTTTTCGATTCGGATCACTTTTTGCAGATCTCGATATTTTTTGACATCTTCACATACCAATATAATTTGCACAGCTGTTTTAAGTCATTTTGCGATGTTTGCTTTCAAAACAAATGCGCAAAGTTCCGTGAAAACGAAAGTAACGAAATAAAGGGTTTTTCAACAGGGACGCTACAAAAGTAGAGCAACAGGGACAGCAAACGACGCACGCCGAATTTCTTGCCGCTCTTTTGACATTTCTCTTCAGTAAGGTTTGCCATTTCATGATGGAAAGATATACGAGCCAACAACGAGAGATGTTTTGCATCTCTGTGACGTCGTTGTGGCGAATTTTGCGTAAAGATCTTCGCCTGCATCCTTACAAGATTAAATTGACGCAAGTCTATAGTCTATGCCAACAAGCCAGCGACGATTGATGAACTTCGTACGAATATCGAACGTGAAATGCAGCAGTATTGGCCGATTTATGCTTGAAAACCGTCGGAAATTGGGTTAAGCGTCTGGACTTCTGCAAGCGTGCCCGTGGTGGCCATGCAAAAGGAATCGAGTTTCATACATAATGGCATTGATTTCCCCCTAAACGTACTTTCACGGGAATAAAGAATTTCATTAATATCCAAAACCGTTTTTGTTTTATTTAAAAAAAATTCTTATAGCGCTCTTATTGAAAAACCCTTTACATAAATAGCTGTGGACATCATTTCGGAGAAATTATTATCTTCATTGTCTTCCTTGTCATCTGAAGACTACGAATCACCAAAAATACCCCACTTGTACATACAAAAGGGGAAACATTTTTCAAGTAGATATCCATTTGTGATTTTTGCAATAACGAATTCAATTCGAATAGCTGATATTGCTGCCAAATAACGCACTAATACATTTTCATAAGCAGAGCAATATCGTTGCCTGTTCCATGAGCCGCGTAAAATCTGAGATCTGAAAAAGATTTCTGGTAGTCCCAATGGAAACGACATAAATGTTAGATCCAATCAGTTTTTATTCGTACGAAACGTAACAAATGCTTCGATTTTGACATTTCGTTTGAGTAAAAGCAATTGCTACGTTTTATTCATCCAACCACCCAATGTTTGGATTTAAAATCTTTTATTAGGGGTACAATAAGCACGCTTATGAACAGCAATAGCTATCGATGGACTCAATACCAGTTAACCACCACATGTTTGCAATCTCATTCAGATGTCTGTCAAGCTACAGGTCTATCGCTGGTCTTAACGGTTTGAAAAGTTTACGGTATCTGGTAATTTCGTTTGCTTTAGGCAACAAATGTGGAACGGATGCCCATCTCCTTTTCTTGGCTAAAAAAAAAAATACTAAAATTATCCTACAGCGCGAAACTCTAAAACCGGTAATTTCTTATGACAACAACTGCCAAATCTCGTGTGTCAAACTTATCAAAGTATAAACCCGAAGGTACCGATTTAAAGATCGTTCCATTCCGATGACAGTGTACCACCAACAATGATTCTACTCATGCATCATAATTGACGTGAGATCGTAAACAAATCGTTTGTATCGTTTTTTAACATTTGCATTTCATTTTTTTATTTTCCGCACAAGAAAAAAAAAACGAACTTCAAAGATATTAAAATTTGCGACTCATTGAATGTTTTTTCCCATTCGTGTGATCACCTTTTTCTTTTTTGTTTCTCTTTTGTGGTGAGTATTAATAATTGTTTTGCACATCGCGGCTTTTTCGTTTGACGACTGAAGCCAGCATCACCATCGATACCAAATGCCGCACTCCACGGCGCACTACTGCTTACTTTGGCGTCTGTGGCTTTATCCCAAACCAGGCAGCTTTTTAACCAAACAGAACACGACAAATTGTTTGGTTTGGCAAATGTTATTTTTTGGTAATGCACTATGCATTGGTGTATGGTCAGAGGGTTGAGGGCTGCGCTACTACCAGCCCCTCATTCATTTCGGTATTTACCTACCAAATATTTCACTGTTGACCTAACATCCGCTCAAGGAGCACAAATGCAGGGGGCAGATTCCGTATATCAATGATCGTCTGAACGATATCGTTTTGGAAACTTTAATCACCATTAGAAGTTATAATTTGCTCGAATTTTTTTGAATATCGTCAGCTTTCATTACATTTGTGGGAAATGAACTGGATTAACCTCTCGAACTTGTAATTTTAGCACTTAGTTGCTAGCTTTGGGTTCTATCGTTTCGACGATAATCGTCTGAAAAGTTACGGAATGAGGTATCAGGTTTTATTTGATCTAGAATCTCTGGCTATAAAAGCTAACATACACAGACGATGTGCAAAAAGTTTTATTGCCGAATGCACTCTTAGGTTAGAGTGAGATGTGATCTCCAAGTGAGCCTGCGCGGAGATTATATTCCGTGTTTAGCGTTCTCGAGGTCTGGGTTGGTGGTTCAAGGTCGGTGGTATTGCTCTGGCAGTAGCTATTTACCGGCACTGTCACTTTTCGGCGCACTGGCTTCTAAAAATGGTAGCCACAGTAGCTGGAGCGGTTCGGGTGTTAGTCATGCATGCATGCATGGAAATTATAATGGCACAAAGTAATTGTTGATAGTAGGTAAACATTTTGAGTATATGTTTTTATACTTTTTATTTGGATGTTGCTGTTGCTGTTGATGATGATGATGATGATGGCGGTTGGTTATTAATATGACTAGACAGCGAAGCTGCCAATTAGTTTGATTATACTTTTGCATTGCGGTCAAAAGTTGAATTTTTTGACTGCTTCTGTCTGTTTAGTTAGACAATTTAAAGTCAGCATGAGCTACATAAAATTAAGTATCAGGAACGAAGAGTAACTATTCTCAGCCCCTTTATGGTATTGGTAACCAAACTGGAAGTCTCCCCAGCTTAACCCATAATACTTGTGATTTTTTTTTTTTTTTTGACAATAATTGTCCCCTATTCCGCATAAGACACGTTATTTTTTTTTTTTTTTTTTGGGAATTCACTGGAAGTAAAAAATCATCGAAAAACATTGCAGAGCTAGTTCGCGAGGGATGCTTCTGCAATAGTGATTGACTTTAACTCATTTCAAAAAAAAAAACTCCCGGGGGACTGACATTCGCCATCCCGAATAAGATTGCACCTAGTCGTACGACTAATCAGCAATTTATTTTTGATGTATGTAAAGTTAAAAATTGAAGAGAAAAATTCGTCGTTTGACGGATCTCTAAACTTCATTGTTCGAAAATAATTTCTTGGCCTAAGCTAACTCTTATAACGGGTGATTTTTTAGCTGGTTTGGTTTTGGCAACACTGGTTTTGACAGCTGACGTGTGTTTAGTACCTTGTGTCACTGTCAAACAGCTTCAGTTTGGTTTGCAATTTAACCATGGATCGTCTTACAAATGAACAACGCTTGCAAATTATTGAATTTTACTATCAAAATTCGTGCTCGGTCCGAAATGTTCATCGCGCGCTGCTTCCATTTTATGATCGGCATTCTCGACCTTCTGAGCAGTCTATTCGGAAGATTGTGACCAAATTTCGCACCAAATTTACTTTGTTGGACATTAAACCACCAACACGTTTACGTACTGTGCGTAGTGAAGAAAATATTGCGGCCGTATCAGCTAGTGTGACAGAAGACCGCGAAATGTCGATTCGGCGCCGTTCCCAGCAGTTAGGCCTTTGTTACAGCACTACGTGGAAAATTTTGCGGAAGGATTTGTGCGTAAAGCCTTTTAAGATACAGCTTGTGCAAGAACTAAAGCCAGCCGACCTACCACAACGCCGAATTTTTGGTGAATGGGCTCTTGGAAAGCTGGCCGAGGATCCGCTTTTTTATCGAAAAATTGTGTTCAGCGATGAGGCTCATTTTTGGTTGAATGGGTACGTAAATAAGCAAAATTGCCGCATTTGGAGTGAAGATCAGCCAGAAGCATTGCAACAGCTACCAATGCATCCCGAAAAAGCCACTGTTTGGTGCGGTTTATGGGCCGGCGGCATTATTGGGCCATATTTCTTCAAAGATGATGCGAATCGCAGCGTTACTGTCAATGGTGAACGCTACCGAGCGATGATAACAAACTTTTTTTTGCCCGAAATGGAAGTTCTTGACTTGCATGATATGTGGTTTCAACAAGACGGTGCCACATGCCACACAGCACGCGAAACAATGGCGCAATTGCGAGGCGAGTTTGGTGAACAGTTAATTTCACGTTTCGGGCCGGTCAATTGGCCGCTAATGTGTATAGGGACAAGCCCGCTTCGATTGACGCACTGGAAGCCAACATCCATGCATTCATTCGTGAGATACCGGCCGATATGTGTGAAAGAGTATGCCAAAATTGGACTCAGCGGATGGACTACCTGAGACGCAGCCGCGGTCAACATTTGCATGAAATTATCTTTAAACATTAAATTGCAAGGTTCAAACTATCGATTCAAATAAATATTTCATTCATTTTTTTGAATTTTTTGTGTTTTTTTTTTTTTTAAGTTCTAAACCTCTTAAAAAATCACCCGTTAGATCAAAAGATTTTACCCGCCTTAATCTCCTGGTTACATTGTCAGTATTTAGCAGTTCTGTTATTTCTGTATTAACATGGTTGAGAAGTCTACTTCTATGCCTTTGAGCAAATTGTTTAACTTCATCTTCAACCATTTCAATATTTAGATCTCTATGTAGATCAGCATTGCGTATGTGGTGTGGAACGTCGAACATAAAATGGTGAAATGAAAACAACATATTAGTCACCAAACAAGTTCCACTTCCAGTTCTAATTGGAAACTAAAATCTGTCATCCATCAAGTGTAACTCACCACACTCAAATTCTAGAACCATCCAGAATAATTGGAATATTCGCGATAGATGGCAGAGCGGATAGATAGATAGATTGCAGGGCGGGAGAGCTTTTTCAAGGAGCTCTGGCACTGCGGCTTCTTAGGGGAGCCTATTGTGCCTTCCCTGGTAAATTCTTAGAGCCATATTTTCACTCCAGAGACCGTCAGGAAGACAAAGATCTTCTTTGGGTGTATATTCGCAAGAGATGCTGAATTAATGATTTCAACGATGGGACGCCAATTCGGTGAAGATGTTTTCTCACGCGACCGTGGCCACTGATTATTCCTGTTAGGATTCTCAGGTTGTTATTAATCAAGAAGAGTGATTTTTTGGAGGAGAATTTGGGAAAAAATGTTCTGTTGCAATTCTGCCCACCTGTATTATGCCAGATCTCGTTAGACTCTATACGAGATTGATTCTTGATGTTGTTCCTGAAATGATTTTTACTGACTCCGCAGAAGGGTTCAGGTCCGATAAGTGGAAGGGTTGCTCCGGTTTTAGCCAGTGAGTCAGCCGATTCGTTACCTCAAATCCTCTATGGGCTGGAATCCAGTGGAGGATGACTATAGGTTTTTCTAAGAAAGTTCATAGATGGTTGAGAATGTTTCTAAGAGGAGTTTGGAGTTGATGACAGATGAGTCAAGAGCTTTGGGAGCTGCTTGGCTATCTGGGAATATTGTGGTGTGGAGTGTCGAACCTAAAATGGTGAAATGAAAAACAACCCCTGCAAACACTAAACAAGTTCCACTTCCAGTTCTAATCGGAAACGCAAATCCGTCAAATGTCAATGCCATCTGTCTTCTGTTTAGTGTAACTCACCACACTTCTACAACTTTCTAGTTTATTCTAGAACCACTCTCTCTCTATAGCTAATTGTAAAATCATCCAGAATAGTTGGAATACCTACACGAGAAAATTCCAATAGGTGGCAGAGCGGATATAAAAGGGCATGTTTGAGAAGTGGGAAACACAGTTGATTTTTAAGCTGTTTTTTTGGGTGTTGCCCTGACCCCTGACGTCTGGGACAGAATGTCTCTATAGACAGATATAACTTTCAGGTGGTAAGCGACTTTGGCTACTTAGGCTCCGCTATGAATTCAGACAATGACACCAAAGCTGAGATTAAACGACGAATAACTCTTGCCAATCGCTGTTTCTTTGGGCTAAGAAAGCAATTCATTACCAAAGCCCTCTCTCGAACAACTAATTTGACCCTTTTTAAGATCTTAATAATCCCAGTCCTACTTTATGGTACAGAGTGATGGACTCTATCAAAAGCAGATGAGGTTTCTCTTGGTTGCTTCGAGAGGAAAATGCTTCGAGTAATTTTCGGTCCCGTCTGCATAGACGGTGAATGGAGGAGGAGATACAACGACGAACTGTACGGGCTGTATATAGCGACATCGACCTAGCCAGAAGAGTGAAGGCCCAACGACTGCGGTGGCTGGGTCATGTAGAGCGAATGGACATGAATGCTCCGGCCCGGAATAACTTCGAAACCACTCCCGAGGGTTGGCACAGTAGAGGAAGGCCGCGACTCAGGTGGTGCACGCAAGTGGAAGGAGACCTTAACCAACTTAGCGTGCAAAACTTGAGACAGCTAATTACAAAAATAAATTGTGAAGGATACGAAGACAAACACACATATGGAAATCATTACCGCTATATATACAGAAAATGTCAGTATAAATTCAGTATTTATTAATGCAAAATGGTTAAATTGTTTGTGTCTAAGTATACATCAGCAATTGGGAAAACTAAATAACATACAATCGGTTAGAATCGAAGTACATATATCTATCACTATAAAGCAAAGTAGATATCACGAAGCTCTTCATTTTTCTTCATAAAAGCAAAAGCTTTTCGCGCTTGTATATCGGTTACGTTTGGCAGTTTATGATGTTTGCACGACGAATTTTCTTCCATCGATCGGCAGCTTGTATGGAGCTTCGTCCTTGAATGAACACCATACTGATCGCTGTCGTTGAAAATAGCTGGTCACCTCGCGTTCGATGGCAGAGGTTGTTTGTATAAGTGGGGAGTAGTAGCTCTCTAATTCTAATGCTTTTAATTATCGATAACGAATGGCGACGTCGACGTAGCCTACGATGAACTGCAACTGCCCACTGCATACTCGTATTGTATTGTATTCAGAATCAGTATAGATCGGGGCAAGGGATCATTAGAAAATCAAAGAAGAAACAGAGGATGATCATAATGAAGGGCAAGTAGAATATGCTCATACCTTAAACTGGCATCTATTGCAAAATAGGTTAGGTACATTAGCAGAAGGGCCAAAGTCTTTGATCGAGCTCAGATTTTATATATGCCATCTAGGTAAAACCGATCGACTTTGGGTCGACTTAAACACACTATACAAGTACCAGATACCAATGTGAAAGGTAGATACAAACATACCAGCACTTGCAATTTAATTTCATTTTCTTTTACAACATTTTCTAGAAGTACTGATTAGAATTCCATAGCCTACTTCTAAAGCACCACGAGTATACGTTATTCGAACTACAACTGATAAGAAATAATATGTGCATATCGACCTATTTTATGGGTCAACCACCACTACCACCACCAATAGACCGAAGTCGCTACGCTATTATAGAAATAGTACGTGTAGATATACTTCGAGCCTAGCCCTACTCAAATTCATATATGTACCTACAACTTGAGTCGCACTCTATGTCTCCCGCCAATAACTAGAAATTTGATTAGTAACTGCAAATTGAAAGCCGACTGCAGAAACGCTGCCGTTTGGATGTATACTTATACGCAGTAACCTCGCATTTTTAAAATCTATAGCCAAAGTTGGGCGGACGATCTCGAACTCAATATTGCGATCGATTGATCGGGCTGTGATGATGATCTTGAAAAATCCAAAGTAAGCTCCCATCCAAGTGTGCTCGTTGTGTAATTAGTGGAACACAATTGAATTTCTTTGTGTCTTTGCAACGACGTCGACGCAGTTTCATTAAATACAAATCAATGGCAACAGGGGAACTAGACGGGTCGGTTCAGGCATGCGTATTTTTAAAATGTAGATACTTTGATTGGTTTGTATGGCTGTCAGATTTCCGGGTTGATGCGTTTAATCTGATTTTTACCCGATTTGATTGGCTTGCTATTTTCTCTATTAATTATTTGTATTGACGCGATCTGGAGCTGCAGCTCGCACAAGCTATAAAATATAAACAAAATTTTATAGTACTATCGAATACAAAAAAAAGCGGACAAGTGCGAGTCGGACTCACCCATTAAGGGATCCGTAGCAACAAGTAACATAACATAAAAGTTCCTGTAGTTCGTTGTAACTTTGATCGATGTTTTAATAATAGTGTATTTTTTTTAATTAAGTTATTGATAAGTAAACATTATAAATAGGTACCTAAATGATGGGATTTAGATCTAACTATATGCGAGCCCATATAGGTTCAGGGTTTGTGTGTAAGATTTATGTTTATGAAATTAATTTATTATTTTTGGCGTAATTTAACAGGTATAACGACACGATTGGTGTCTGTTTGCAGTAATATGACACCTTTGTTAGTCGAAAATGAATGCCGCCGAAGGAAAAAGCTATGCAGGCCACTGTCACTGTCGCCGAGTTTTACAGGCCATCCATTTTCAATATATTTTCGTACTTTGCAAAGAACAGAATCGCTTTCTGTAAAAGAGGAAATCGTTTAATGATTAATTAGAAAATTTATAAGCGATTCCTCCATGATGGCACTATCAATCTCATAACATGCTTCTGAACTATCGAATTCAGTGTCTGGCCCAAGAGGTAAGCGGGAGAGGGCATCAGCATTGCAGTACTGCCAAGTTGGCTTATATTTTATACGGTAGGGGTAAGCCATTAAGGTGATAGCCCTTCTCTGCAAGCGATGTGCTGTGTGATGTTGGAAGCTGTTTATCTGTATTAAAAATTGTAACCAATGGTTTGTGATCTGTTAACAGCGTAAATTCACGGCCATACAAATATTGGTGAAATTTGCTTACTCCATATATTATTGAAAGAGCCTCTTTTTCTAGTTGGCTGTATTTACGCTGGTGCTCATCCAAAGTCTTTGGCACATATGCAATAGGTCTTTCGGAACCTTACTTACTTAAGGTGGCGCTACAGTCCGGGGTGGACCTGGGCCTCAACCAATACGCCTCTCCAGTTAGCGGGATCTTTGGCTAACTGCCTCCAGTTGCGCACTCCAAGTTGGTTGAGGTCCCCTTCCACTTGCGCGCGCCACCTAAGGCGAGGTCTTTCTCTACTGCGTTGTCCCTCAGGGTTGGAATCGAAGACTCTCCGGGCCGGAGCGTTGGTGTCCATTCGCTCTACATGTCCTAACCATCTTAGACGACTAATGCGTACTTTTCTGACCAGGTCGATGTCGCTGTACAGCTCGTAGAGTTCGCTGTTAAATCTTCTCCTCCAAATCCCGTCAACGCAAACGGGACCAAAAATCACTCGAAGAATTTTGCGTTCGAAGCGACCTCATCCACCAAGAGATCCTCATCCGTTTTTGCTAGGGTCCATGCTTCTGCGCCATAAAGCAGGACAGGGATGATGAGAGTCTTATATAGAATCTCCTTAGTGCTTCTTGACAAGGCCTTACTAATCAATTGCCGTCTTAGGCCAAAGAAACAGCGGTTGGCAAGTGTGATTCTTCGCTTGATATCTGAGGTGATGTCATTTTTGATATTTATTGTGCGTGTATTCTTTGTACAGATAAGATAAGTTAATCTTTTAAAAACTGAACAAGCTTATAATTATAAATTTACAATCGCTAATAATTAATTATATGACATCAATTACAGTAATAATAAATAAATAAATAAATAAATAAAGATAAGGCATAATGTAACCAGGGACAAAGGATATAAGAGAAAGAGGGAAAGAGAAAGAGAAGAAAGAGGGAAATCCATTAAAATTTATTTGCAAAATGTTGAAAAACTTCTTTGTTGAACGTATTTGCATTGTTCGTACACCTTCGAGTGAATAAAACGACCCTTAATTGTTACGAAATTAAATTCGAATTTGATGACCTGTGTTGCATCCTCTACAATCCACAGCTTGTCAAACAAACCAGCTGTTACGGCAGGGTTGGTGTCGAGGGTGCAATACAAAAGAGTTATACGTCAGCAAATATACAGCATTTGAGTCTCGTAAAAGAGAAAACTTTGTAACGAGAAATTGAAAAAGAAAGCTGTTAATCTAACGCTGGCCAAAGTGAGTAAAGGGAATTTTAGAATTCTTTCTTTTCAAAGCCAACATACAAAGGTCATAATTTGAATATAGCTGACGTGCATAGAGTACACGCAGCACAATTATTTCTTTTAAAGTCAGTAAAGTTCTTTGGTGTAATTATACTAAAAAGTGAAGGAAAAGTTAAATAAAAGGATATTATCCTTGAAAAATAGTGATAGCAAAGGGAAGACAAGAATTGCAAAGGTACGTGGGGACAATGTGAAATAAAGACCGAATTAACAGGTTTTTTTTTATTCAGGGAAGTGAGGTGCCGGAAAATCCAGACGTAGGGACGGCAACCATCAACAGGTTGTCCGTCCAAAATTACGAGGTGCCAAAATAATTTTAAAGTTCGTTCCTGCATCCCGAACAAAATCCGGGATAGCCAATACATCGTTTTACTTGCGGAATCAGAGAAGCTGTACAAAAGCCGTGCTAGGAAACCGCAACCAAGAACCTCTACGTGGCGGAACTGTTAGCGGCATCGACAATTCAACGCCGTTAAAACAGCAAGCGCTGGTTCAAGTCCCGATAGGGCGAAGCATTCTTTTTTTTTGTATTTTTTTTTATTCGCTTATTTTTTTTGTTGTTTAACGTAAATTTAACGCAATTCTGTTTTTAGTTTTTTTTTATTGTATGTTAAAGATAGGGAAAATCCTTAAATTTGCTTCAAATTTATATTTCGGGTAGAGTAGCTTGCTTAGGGTTTAATCATAACAGATTTTTTTTTGTTTTATATACACATAGTGAATTAAATCCCTAGTGATACAGGTACTACAACGAAAGCAGTACAACGCGCAACCTGGATGCTGTGGCCACAACGTCGCCAGTTGCTGTTAAAAAGGGTGAGTCATTTTGGACCTAATTTTTAATTGTGATATATAAATCAAAATCAAATCGAGAGGGGAAGGGGACTATTGCCACATATAATTTTTTTAATCGGAAACGGTTGTTTTGCAAAAGACGGTAAAGAAGCCCATTAGTTAAGTGAATATATAGTTCAAGTGAATATAAGGATTTTTTTTTTTTTTTCCTTTTTTTGTTGTTTTATTTTGTATTTTTTTTTTGTATAGTATAGTAAAGTCGAGTAAAGTAAAGTAACGTAAAATAAGTAATTATGAATAAACTTTTTGTATGAGTATGCAAATGAAAATACAATGAGTTTAATTTAAAAAGGGCAAAATAGGATGAGGGAGTGCGGATAGGGAAGGATGATGCGGAACAGGAAGTGAAAGGTGGCGAATTAAGGGGCTACTTAGGCGAGTATAGTAGCCAAGGTAGGGAGGGTAGAGGCAAACTTCTCGCAGCGTCAACACCACCTCGACGCGAAAGACTGGCATGGTTTTTTTTGTTGCATGGACCAAGGGTCAAGTCCCACACCCACCGACGAGCTAAGAATGGGAACTCGCATGCCAGCAACGACCCAATGGCAAGAACGGTCTAGCAACATAATATTATGGGGCAAACTATTCCAAAGGTGAATCGAATGGACAAAAAATTGACGTGTGGTGACTAGAAACTTATGTATTGGAGTAATTATTTGTTGAGTTCTTTGGGTTCTCGCGAATTTAATTTTTTTAAAAAGATAATCTGGTTCTCTTGTGACAATGATTTTATGTAGTTACAGCAAGGTTCTATATTTAAGCAGGGCTGTTAAGGAACAGCCAGCAATTAAATGAGTATACTCTGAAATATGTTCGCGTCTGCTAATACCGAATATATATCTCGCACAACTATTATACGCGACATTCAGCTTCCTTTTGGATTCATGGTCCATGTCGGCAAATATTTCACAACCATAAAGGACAATAGGTAATATGAATGACCGAACAAGCTGTAGTTTCACATTTTTTGGGAGGTAATTGGATGTTGGACTAAGACCCCGAAGAGCGCCGTATATTTTAGAAACAATACTTTCTACATGTTTTACATGTTTACATTTTCAGAGTTAATAGCGGATCCGAGGTAGACAAAGTCCCTTACTACCTCAAAGTTATAGCTGTCTATCGTGACGTTCTGTCCGATTCTTCGATGTTGTGTGTCCCTTCTTGTTGACAGCATATATTTTAGGTCTGTTCCTTTACTTTTGTAGTAAGAATGGAAAAGACTGTCAAAATGGCAGTGGTGGGGATAAATTCTCTCACAGAGAGAGACGCTTACGAAAAAGTTAAGGAACGCTTTTGTAGTAATTTATGAAAAATGACAGATACATAAATCAAATATTCAAAAAATTGTACGAAAAGTCGTTAAAATGTCTGATAAACTCGAGGAATTTGTTAATTTACTAAGAAAATTAGTTCTATCATTTATTTTTAAGTTTATTTTGATGAATCTGGGTATGTGGAAGAGTTTGTACTGATAGAACTACAAACATTCGGGAAGAGGAAAAAGCGACACTGCATTAAAATTAGATACATGGAAGAGGTTGTATCTTGTTACAGTAAGGAAGAATTTCGACGCCAATATCTAAAAGAATCTTAAAGAGAACATTCAATTTTATTTTGCCGCCTGTTGATACCATTCTAATAAGCAAGAAGTCAACAAATAATCAACGCATATTTCAAATGGGACAACAAATTTCAAATCAGCTGTTAGTTGTAAGGTGACTGACAGCTTTTTCACTTCTTACACCAAGAAATTTGTTGAGTAAAAATTCGTAAGATTCTCAGTGGAGGGGTAATATCTTGCTCTCTCGATGACGCTCTCTTTTACGAATTTTTTGAGTTAAGGAACGGCAGTGAGTAAAAATTCGTAAGATTTAAAAGTAAAGGAACAGACCTAATGTTTTACCCTCATTCACCACTAAACCCATTTTTGCCGCTTCTGTTGTACTAATACTAGCAAACGCTCCAGTCACAGCTCGCTGTGTTCTGCCAACAATGTCAATGTCGTCAGCGTATGCAAGTAGTTGCACAGACTTATTTAAAATTGTGCCTCTGGTGTTGGCTTGTGAACCGTCGGGATATATATGAGACAGCTCCAATACCATGCGATGAAGCGTTTGTCGCTAAAATTATGGGGTGAGTATTGTGAAAGTGTGATACTGATAACTGATGGGTTGCTTTCACAATTTGAGAATTTAACTTTTGAAACGCTGTTTCTTGCGCCCTTCCCCAATAAAATTTTAAATTCTTACGTCGCAGTAAGTTTAGGGGCGCAGCAATTTGCGAGAAATTTTCGAAGAATTTCGGGTGATAGTTTACTTTCCCCATAAAGGCTTGAACTTCTTTGACATTTGTTGGTTGGCGTAGTTTTTGAACAGCTATTATTCCAGATTTCGACGGGCTGATACCTGTAGAACTAATAGTGTGCCCTAAGTACTCAATTTCTGGCTGTAAAAGTTTGCACTTTTCAATCAATTTCATTTTCTTTTAAGCGTTGAAAAATCTCCTTTACTCGCTTTAAATGTAGTTGCGTATTTGGAGCAGTGATAACAATGTCATCCAAATAATTCATGCAGCCAGGTATTCCAGAAATGACCCCTTCTAAATAGCGTTGGAAAATAACGGGGGCACTGTCTACTCCGTAAGGAAGTCACTAGTATTGGAATACACCCAGAAGAGTGTTTACAACAATTAGCTCTTTGGCGCTTTCATCAAGTTCAAGATGTAAATAGGCATCGGTAAGATTAAGTTTGGAAAACAGCTGGCCATCACGCAGTTTGTGAAATAGATCTTCAACTCTGGGTATAGGATAAGATTCAATACCGATTTGGAAGTTAAGTGACTTTAAAGTCGCCGCAAATTCGAATAGACTTCGATGCTTTGGACACAATAACAATGGGGGCCCATTTACTAAATTGGACAGGTTTCCAAATTGTTGACGCCAACAATGCGTCTCTTGTTTTTTTTTTAATTTCGCGCCAAAAAATTGCACCCACTTTACAAACGGTCCGTATTTTCTCGTCTCACTGCAAAAAGTACTAGAACAGTTCTTCCGTTCAAAATGTATTAAAGAACTCGCTTGTTTGGTGGTCAATGACAGACTCTGAGTTTTCTTCGTCGGAATCCGACAAATTTCACCAACTTCTTGGACCGGCACTTCGATGCGATATGACCTTCCTTTTTGCAGCGGTAGCAGATCCAGTTAGCTGCAGGGCATTGACTGTTATCATAGTGAGTACGATCACATCTATTGCATTCGTTTCTGACTGGAGCGGAATTGCTGACTCGACTATATTTGACTTTGACCTTGGACGGCTTTTAGCCATACTGTTGAAACGACGATAATTGTGTTCTGATTTTTCATAACGGTTACTTTGCCCGCTACGACTTTGACATTTGACGAACTGGATTATGCTTGCTGGGTTATTTATTGCACGTGTCTCGACTTCCGTTAGCTCCATATTTAGTGTCTTCGCAACGGCAGTGTCGAAATTGAGAGTTTTGCCTATCTCGATTAATTTTACTTGCCAAGCACTATTGACTAATCCCTCAAAAAAAAATTTATTAACATCTCGTCTACGAATGTTGAGGGGAATTCACACTTTTGTGCAGCAAATTTTAATCGAACAACAAAATCGGAAATTTGTTCGCCCGATGACTTTCTCAGGTTGTAGAACATAAATCTTTCAGCGATCACATTGTCGGTGGGGGGAATAGTGATGTTTTAAGTACACCAAGAGTTCTTCCAACTTCATTTCTCCCGGGTTTTTTCCCAGGGGGTATACCAGGTTCATAAGTTTTTCTACTACGTCGTCACTTAATAGGGTAAGCATCGTCACTACCTGGTCTTCCACTGGAATCTTACTGATTTTAAAGAACATTTTTAAGCGTACTTCGTAGGTACTAAAATTATTCCCGGGTATGAATGTCGGCATGTTTCCCACCGTATGCTTAGCTTGCACGTAGGTCTGTTCCTTTACTTTTGTAGTAAGAATGGAAAAGACTATCAAAATGGCAGTGGTGGGGATAAATTCTCTCACAGAGAGAGACGCTTACGAAAAAGTTAAGGAACGCTTTTGTAGTAATTTATGAAAAATGACAGATACATAAATCAAATATTCAAAAAATTTTACGAAAAGTCGTTAAAATGTCTGATAAACTCGAGGAATTTGATAATTTACTAAGAAAATTAGTTCTATAATTTATTTTTAACTTTATTTTTATGAATCTGAGTATGTGGAAGAGTTTGTATTGATTGAACTAAAAAAATTCGACAAGAGGATTGGCGACACTGCATTAAGAATTACATGGAAGAGATTGTACCTTGTTACAGTAACGAAGAATTTCGACGCCAATATCGAAAAGAATCTTAAAGAGAACATTCAATTTTATTTTGCCGCCTGTTGATACCATTCTAATAAGCAAGAAGTCAACAAATAAACAACGCATATTTCAAATGGGACAACAAATTTCAAATCAGCTGTTAGTTGTAAGGTGACTCACAGCTTTTTCACTTCTCAGATTCTCAGTGGAGGGGTAATATCTTGCTCTCTCGATGACGCTCTCTTTTACGAATTTTTTGAGTTAAGGAACGGCAGTGAGTAAAAATTCGTAAGAATTCGTAAAAATTCGTAAGATTTAAAAGTAAAGGAACAGACCTCGTGTTTAATTATAAATTTATCGTCGCTATTTTCCGAATCTGACATTTTATGTCATATATTTTTTATTTATTTGTTGACTATTTTATAATTACCTACTTTTTTTTATAATTACTTTTCCAAATACAAGGTTCGGACAAAAAAAAATCGACTCGTCGCCAATAAAATGTATTAAAGAACTCGCTTGTTTGGTGGTCGATGACAGACTCCCTTTCATTCTCAGTGATGCCAGATCGGGGGATTTTTCCCTTTTTGTGGGATTTTCTCACTTCAAATACCTAAGCTAAAAGGGTAAAAGGGATTTTTTAAACCTCATAGTACAAAAAAGGGGATTTTATTTTTTGGTCAATTTTTGTTCATAATTTGCTAGGGTTAAAAGGGATTTTTTGGGTTTAACCATGGGAGAATCTGCTTCTGAAGTCTGGCATCACTGTACAATCCATTTATGTACATAATGATAAGTGTTGCCATTAATTAATTCTTATACATAACACCGTTGTCAGTTTGAAGCAATCTAGCCGTTTGTTATAACAAGTCATTCATTTAGTGATTTTTTTATTTCTGATTTAAATAGATTTTTTTTTTGTTACAAATATTAACAAATAGAGCGTAATAGTTACGAAAGAAAGAGAAATATTAAACTATATTGCAATAAATTTAATATTAAAATGTAATTTTTATCTTAGAATGTTACTAATGTAAGGCTGCAGCGCACTTATAGAAAAGTGTTTCATTTCGAAAATTAATGGCAATGCGCAGTCCTTACACATGTCATGATACATAAGTACCTATATGTATGTACACATCCTATTATCTAAGGATTCACACCTCCAATTTACTCCATTTTAGGGTGACGTTAAATTTAAGTAAAAATAAGTTAATTTTAAAATCTGCTAAGAATGTCAGTGAATGTAGTTGTGTATGTGAGTGTATGTGTGCATTTATGTTCTTTATGAGAAGTTATATTTTTTAGGTTATATACCACAGATAATTAAGATTTCTATGAAAAGGAGCACTGCGCCGCTCCCCCTTCCTCCTCAGATGCATCGTAGTCTTCGCCTGGCTTCACATCCTCCAGAAACACCTCCTGTGCATCTTCGTCTGTGGGCATTTCAAATGGTATTCGTGGCGGTAACAGTGTTTCCAATTGTTCCGCCACCTCCGCACTAGCAAAGTTATCCGGAGGCATAACCACCATAAAAGATATCATAAGATCACCCCGTTCGAACGGGTTGTTGGGTTTAGGCATACCTTCTCCTTTGATCATCATCATGGCACTCGGTTTGATTACTTTGCCAGGTTGCGTGCGAATTACTAGTTGTCGACCATCCAAATGTGTTAGGACGTATTCCAGGCCGCACAATGCCTCGACTAGAGAGATTTTAACTTGTGGCATGAGCAAATCGCAAAACTTCCGTTGGAATAGAGAATGTGGCGCCTGTTCTAGGACTACGATCAGATGTCCTCGGTCACCTTTTGTATTCTGATGACCCTCGGAACGGAAGGGTATCTTCTCCAAGTTGTTCATTCCCTTTTTAATTGTAACCGTGACAGTGTTCTCCTTCTCGAGAACACCTTTGCCAACGCATGTTGAACATTGGAATTCCTCTTTTAGAAGTTTACCACGACCATGGCACACATCGCAGCGCTGAAATGAAACGAAAGTTTTGTTATTGTTTATAGTAGTAATAATTGTAGTTAAAGCTTTTTATTCATTTTTGATACGGTTCGGTAGTGTATTGAAAAGGGAAAGTCCTTCATACATTAGGGTCTGTCTCAGTCAGCCTTCACATTTCCTAAACAGCAGTGGAAATTCAATTTGTAAAATAAGCTGCAAAACTAACCCCTGACACAATGATTCCCATTGTCGTGCGATAGCCAAGGCCTCCACAGTCTACGCAGGGCTCCTCTTTGGACGCATCCCCGCCAGCACCATCACAATCAGTGCAAATCTCCATGCGGGTATATTGCACAGTCTTTGCAGGGTTGCCATTGTAGAAGTCTTCTAGACTGACTGGCAATACCACCTGCAGGTCACTGTTATTGCCAAACGAGAAAAATCTAGCAAACAGACTTTCTGGGTCCATGGTACTCTCTCTGGTTCCATCTTGTAGCCCCTTAACACCATAACGATCGTAGATTTGGCGTTTTTCAGGATCTGATAGCACTTCGTATGCAAACGAGATCTCTTTGAATTTGTCTCCAGCCTCTGGATTCTTATCAGGATGAAATTCTTTAGCGAGTTTTCTGTAGTTCTACAACAACAAAAGAAAACAGCAATTAGAGAAAAATATTTGCAATTTATTATGTTTTAATTTAAGTGTATGCGCACAAACTTTCGTGCTCTACTGTTGTGTGGAACTCATTTGGAGTTCGCCATTTTCATAGTTTTTTTTTCAATTTTTTCCCTGCACGCAAACAATAATTTTCGTATTTTTTACTCGTTACGTAAACAATAGTCGCGGTTCATTTTATTGGACAAAGATTAAGACACTAATAACTTGGTGTTTGATGCACTTGCCTTTTTTATTTCAGCATCTGTTGCGTCTTTGGTAACTTCAAGCAATTCGTACAGTGAAGCATTGCTTTCATCGTCCATCACAGAAGAGAACACCCAATTGAAGTTTCTTCACAAATTGATTTGATGACTTTCGTTTACAAATCTCCTTTTCTCAATAAAAATCCAAAATTTATCCACTATAGCCGAATGTCTGACAAACTTTTGCAGCAGGACCAACTGGAAGATAAACGAAGAAAAATATTGGATGGCTAGCGCAATTGTCAGAATGGACAGCTGAGGGTTTCTCTGTTTATATGTGCAGTGTTCGCAGGCGGGCCTTTTTGTGGAAAGTATCACCGAAAATATATCTATAGGTTTCTGATCGATATCTTATGTCGTTTTCTATTTCATGCTGAAAATCATATTTTACTTTTTTCTTTGCTAGTTCGAAGCTCAAAAAACACCTCTTGAGTGGTGCCGAAAATCAGTTTTAGCTAAATTTGTCGAACTCAAATAGTTACAGGCTTACTAAACGCAACCAATTTCAGGAACAAAATCGCCACATGACATTTGCTTAATTCAATTATTGCCTGACAACTTGACTTTAGTCCTTTCTCACAAAAAAAATGTGTAAGAACTAAAAACCCTAAAAACGATTGGAATCTTTCTGGCTGTGTTTTCAAAATTCGTAATATAACTATGAACATTGTGAATTTAAAAGTATTTTCAATACGCTAATCAATTATTTCTTGAATATTGTGATGTGGAATGAAGCGTCGAACCTAAAATGGTGAAATGAAAACAGCATTTATTAGTCACCAAACAAGTTCAACTTCCAGTTCCAATTGGAAAGTCGAATCTGTCAATGTCATCTGTCATCTGTCAAGTGTAACTCACCACACTCAAATTCTAGAACCACTATCTTATTCTAGAACCATCCAGAATAATTGGAATATTCGCGATAGGTGGCAGAGCGGATATAAAAGGGCATGTTTGAGAAGAGGGAGACACAGTTGATTTTTTAGCAGTCATTGGTAAACTTCGCAATAGTAAAAGGTTGTAAAGATAATTAAGTTAAAAGTTATAGAGTGAACTAAGTGATATATTAGATTATATTAGATATTGTTTTCGTACTCAATAAGTGAATAATTAGAAAGTGTAAATAAAATTAAACAATCCTTCCAAAGTTAAACAATTCGTAACCGCCAGCTGTGTGTCATAAACATTGGTGTTCGTAAAAGCAATCTCGATCAAAAAAAAAAATATTTTTTCTCAAAATTTTAATAGGTATTTTTGCCAAATCGAAAACGTCATAAATGTGTGGAACGTAGCTCTTTTCTTTTAATTGGCAACGCCATGCTCCTCCATTTGACAGTGACAGCTCACATTTGCATTCGGCGGCCATTTTTGTGAATGTCAGCCATCACGTCATTTTGTAGTTTAGTGTGTGTCAAGTAATGCAGAAAAAGTCAAAATATTAAAAAAAAAATTCAAATTTCTCCAATTAAATTAAAACAAATATCAAAAAAAATATCATCAAAATGGAAAATAATATACACGTAACTCTAGCACCACTGGAATGTAATGGCGCGATAAGCAGTGAGTCCACAAATTATAACACTCTCGCTGACCAAAACAATTCTCCCGCTGAAAAGAACGACGCTGAAAACTTTTCCACTACCACCACCACTACGGTCGTCATTGATATTAATGGTAGCCTAGGTAAGAAAGCAGATAGCTCGTCACAACAAAAATTAGTGCTCGAGAATGTTTTCGCTACAACAGTAGTTTCGGCCGAAAAGCTACAAGACAATAAAGTTGTCACCAATGATGATGAAGACGACGACGACGATGAGGACGATGCCAATTACGAGACCGACGATAGCGATGACAATTCATCGGACGATTCGGACTTCTCCGACTTGAGTGGCATATCTGAGGTATCGGGCAGAGAATGGAAACCGATTGCGGCGACAAAGCCCATCAACTGGGTACAAAAACAAATCCATTCGGGTGCAAATCCTCGTGAGTTGCTGTCGCAGATTCTTCCCAATGGCACGGCTGCATCACAAATAGCCCCCGGCCTAAATGATATGACATTGTGGCGTATATTAGCGAGTATGTTATCGGAACCGCCAAGGAGAAGAAAACTTCGCGATGTAAATACATTTGACCATGTCATTGAACTCTTGAAGACCTCAAAGAATGTTATCGTTTTGACTGGTGCAGGTGTTTCAGTCTCCTGTGGTATACCAGACTTTCGTTCAAGTGATGGAATTTACAGTCGATTGGCCAAGGACTTTCCAGATTTACCAGATCCTCAGGCCATGTTTGACATCAGTTATTTTTCACGGGATCCTAGACCGTTTTATAAGTTCGCTAGGGAGATATATCCGGGACAATTTACACCGTCGCCGTGTCATCGTTTCATCAAGCTGCTTGAGACGAAACAGAAGTTGTTGCGCAACTATACGCAGAACATTGACACCTTGGAACGTGTGGCAGGGATAGGAAACGTGATTGAGTGTCACGGTTCGTTCTCTACCGCTAGTTGCACTAAATGCAAATTCAAGACCACTGCGGATGCAATCCGCGAGGACATATTCGCACAAAGGATTCCGGTATGCCCGAAATGCCAGCCGAATGTTATGCACAGCTCGGATGCCTCCGACAGTGTAGCAGAGGGTGATCTGAAGAGAATCGTCGAGAATGGAATTATGAAACCAGATATCGTTTTCTTTGGTGAAGGTGAGTATCGTATTGGCTCTTGAAATTAGTAGTTCCATCCGCCACCCGCCCACATTTTATTTGTACAAAAGAGTAGGCATAACTTACTGCCATAAGCTGACAAACAGAAACAGTTGCAGCTTGAAAAATGTCTCCACTTGAAGTGAACTTTTAGTGCACACATGAGCATATAGTATGTCCTTGTGCTGTCCTCTTTTATAACCCATACCTGCTCTGCTCCTATAGAAATCATTGGGATTCCCAGCCTACCTTTCTTTTTTAAACGTAAAATATGTCCCTATCTTTTTAGGTCTTCCTGAAGAATTCCATACAGTTATGGCCAGCGACAAGGACAAGTGCGACCTTTTAATTGTCATGGGATCATCTCTTAAAGTTCGACCAGTAGCACTTATCCCCAGCTCAATCCCAGCAAATGTTCCGCAAATTCTTATCAACCGTGAACAGCTCCGTCATCTAGAATTCGATGTCGAACTGCTTGGCGACTCGGACGTCATTATCAATCAAATTTGTCACAAACTTGCCGACGACTGGACCGATATATGCTTCGATCCAACCATCTTGTCGGAGGCAAAACACTTGAATCCACACCCATCAGAAGATGAAACAGCCACCATTGGCACCCAGGACACCGACACACAATCAGTTAAATCTTCCACATCCACAGATACGGCCCTCCGCTCAACAGGTTACTCCGATTCGGGCTTTGACAGTTCCACTTCATCAATGCTGCAGCCGATGAATAGACCGGACGACATGCCGTCATCCAGCATGTCAGCACGCGCAAACTTTTGCGATATTCCGCTCTTCAAAGAACAAGAAGAAGATGCTGTTGCTGCTATAAAGAAAATCAAACACGGAATGCTCGATTTGAACAATCGCGAAGAGCCGGGCTACGGCCCCGAAATCGAAGACGAAGAAAGCGAGAGTTTCAGCTTCGTAAGTCAATTGCAGAAGAAACCGGAGAACTGCAATTACCGCCATCTGTCGATAGATTCATCAAAGGACAGTGGTATTTGTGATTCTTCCAACTCGGTGTCGTGTGGCACAGTGATTGGCAATGGGATCATCGGCGGAGGTGGCGGCGGCGTTAGTAATTTGAGTAGTGTTTCTAAAGAACAACACAGCATTATTGCCACAATAGAGTGCAGCCCATCGACCAGCAACAGAAGAAATGCCGGTTGGATCAGAAATAAACGGTCAAAACGTCAAACTGCCGCCGAACGCCTGATCGACGGCACATTCTTCTGTCACGAGTCATCATGCTCGTACATATTCCCCGGTGCACAAGTATCATGGAGCTCGGAATCGGAGGACTCGGACGATGCCGACGATGACTTTGAAGAGGAAGATCAACTGTCGCCGCTAATGACGTCTATCGAAGACCTGCCGCCACCAGACACACCCATAAAACAGCAAAGCACCAGATCCAGTGTAAGCCCTTCGCCTACCTCGGTTAAACGTGAAGCGTCCTTCGAAAAGTTATCAACTGCGACCGACGATGGCCCGCCAATCAAAAAGCGAAGAAACATCCTTGCTGGCACTCTGTTATCGGTTGCGCCATCTGCCGAGGAGGTGCCTCAACCAATCTAAAACCAATTGCATTATGTTCTTTTTTTTTATATATATTAATCTTATTATTTATGAAAGTTCTTATTCTGTTTAAAATTAGCAGTTCTAAGTTTTATGCGCACTCGTGTGCGCGATGAGTTTAGTGGAACTGCGAGAGTTTTGCTTTTTGAAACTGCCACGCTTCATCATAATCTCGTCGTCTACGGTTTAGGAAAATTCAATTCAATTATTTTAATACATACTTTTTGTTTAACTTAACCGGTAGGGTGTCGCTAAATTCTGTAATAAATAGTTTTCCGCAAGTGAAACAAATTTTTTTTACAATCTCTCTCTGGATATCTAATATCTCTCACTCTCTCTCTCGCTCTTCCCCTTCAAATGAATAGCACAAATCACAAATAACAGGAATGTAATATGGAAAACTAATTTTCTAAATCTAAAGCAGGCAGGCAATAACACAAAACAACAAAAAATGATTAAATAGAAATAAATTTACGCATTACAAATATTTTTAGATTTTAAAATGGAAAACTAAAAATCAAATAAAAACAGAAAACATATATATTATATTTAAAAAGTAAATAAATTAGAAACAACAAAAACAATACTTATTATCAATGTAGTTAAATGTCAGAGCAATCTTTAACAAACAAAAATTGTGTGGATACACATTAAGTTTTGTTCATTTTATCTTATCTTTTGTATTTTTGTTCAATTTAGATGTTAAGGAAGTTTGTTTAACAGTACATAGTTGTGTTTTCAGTCGGCGGGACAGTCTATAGCTCCATACGCATCATTATGCGATATTGCAATGGATCATCGGCAAACTGCCGATCGAACACACATTTGTCGTGCCCGTTAATTGTGGTGTAAAATTTCAACTGTATTGCTATAGATGTCCCACTACTAAAAAACAACTACTGCGGAGATTTGCAAAATGAAATATTAAACAAAGGAGAATCAACGTAAAGCTATGGATGTATTATTTTTTGAATTAAGTTATTTTAAATTAACAAATACACACACAGTGTGTGCTCTTTCTTCTCTAACACACGATGAAATAGTTGTCTATTTTCGGTTAAGCTTTCTTCTTGAAATAATGCGTTTTGCTTTCGGTATTTTTCTAACTTTTGTTTAGCTTTCTTTAGTTTGATTGTGGGTCACCAAAATCACCCAAATATATTTTGTTTTCTAGAAATATGTATACATATTTGCTTCAATAAAAAGAAATCTATTATTTTTTATAAAAAAACGAAGGAAGTTTGTGTTTTATTTTGTTGGGAAATACAAACGAATGGACACACTCGGCCTTATCGGGAATAAAAATTCCCTCGGATTTTTTCATAATTCCCAATACCTACTCCTATCGTAAATGATGTTCGAATGCGGGACAATAATTCCCTGGAAAAAAATACCTATCGCGAATGAAAATTCGGGGGAATTTTTGTTGGATTTTCCCTCCGATATTTCCGTCATTATTTAGTTGGAGAATTTATGAAAAGCAAGTTGGTTGGTTCTCAAAAATTAAAAAAATAAGTGAATAGAATGTCAAAAACAACAAATAAACACAAATACAATGTTTTAATTAATTTATTGGATGCGAGTCCAGACATTGTCAGAGGATTTCATAAAAGGAGTAAGGATGAAATTGCTCGATTTCGGAAAATGGTCGAAAGTGAACTGAACAGTGAAGGGCCGCCATCAAAATGAATATTTTTAGTGGAAAAAGGTAAATTGTTGTATGATTCCCTATTGTAACATATTAATAAAAGAGTTAGGTATGGAATGACAAAAAAAAAAAAAACAACAGTCCAACGGATTTGAACAATCTCAAGCGTCTTCTAATTGAACGTATTCGCTTAGATTCCATTTCATCCAATTCCTCAGCCACAACTCTTAATGCAATGCTAAACATTATTTTTGTAAGTACTTGTGTCACCGAAATAAAATTTTAATCTTGGATTCTAACCAAATATAATTGACAGAACTTTTTCGAAATTAGCTGTTTTTCTTTTCGAGGAGAGATTTCGGTTTCCGAGGTAATTCGAAATCGAGGGAGATTGGCGATAGGCGGATTTTATTCCTGGGAACACACAAATTCGGGGGAACGAAATATTCCCTCGGAATTCACGATAAGGCTGACTGATTGTATTCCATTGTGACCTAGGAACACAAAGTGACTGTTTTTACCAGGTTTAACCAGTCTAACACTGGTTCCTTCTTCACTCAGATCTTGTCCGTGATTAACGATTAACAATTCATTCGACAAGCAAGACGAGTAACGAACTCATTTCAAAGCGAATCATTCGGAAGTCACTAATCCACCCGACCCAGACAACCGAATCATTACTTGACAGTTGACAATGGCACTCTCCCATTTTCTCTGCAAAGAGCCAGACTAAGCACACTGAACCAACCTTATATCGACGACTTTAGCGACATTTCGGGTAAAGGGATATTAGACACAACCCCTTTCCTCAACTCCACAGGTTGGATATAAGCACCGAATGCATCACACCCTAAACAATCGTCACAAACTAGGTCACACGAGTCGTGGTAACAAAAAGGCACATCATGGTGCTACGCAGAACCGCCACTACTACCTACCTACAATGGCACGCAGCAATTCTTCATTCTCGAAAGGCGCCAAGTACGCATTATTATACATGTTGATAAGGCTGCGAAATACCCAAATTTCGTTGCACTCATTTGGGTCGTGAAATGCCAAAATATTTCCGTTCCGCTCCACCGCTCTTAGCTGAGACAGCAACTTAACCTAAAATCGTTGCATACCAAAGTTGAACAAATTTTAAGGTTAATGTTCCCTTAGAAGAATACTAATTATTTTATATTTAAAAATTACACTGTTTGCTTACTAGATAATTTACAACATTTTTATATATGTATAGAGTGCACCGCACTCCTCGAACTTTGGAACAGAATTGAAATTTCTCGGAATTTTAACATACTCTTCGTAGATTTTCTTACTCTTTTCATCGACTGTTGGGGGAGTAATACTTTCGTAAGAATCTGTTCCATAGTCACTTAGCGGTTGCAAGTCAACACCGCGCATCAATTTTAGTGCATCCTGTTCACGATTGGGCACTGATGGATACAGTTGCGGCGAGGAAAGCTTACCTATTTGAACGTATTTCTTGTATAGGCTCATACTCCTCTTGCTGGGATTGTCAATGCTGCATCCATACACTGTGCTCATAGACGGCAGCAACGATTCCAAAGTTAATGGTCGCTGCTCTTTATTTTCGATTTGATTTGGAATATAATCCCAGTCGCCAATAAAATCGTCATCGCTACTCGAATCGTCTCCCTCCGATGATGAACTGGAGTCGTTACTGGTCGATGAACTTTGTCCAGTTAGGGACGGATTCTTGCGACTAGCACGCTCTTCAGTGTGCCGCTGGAAGGGGCTAAAGTTTGTACGGAATGTGGGTAGATATCGGATTGACATTTGGCTTATTTCAAAGGCGATGTGTTCACCAAAGTCTGTTAATTTGAACGACATGTGATAGTTGGAGTAGGAATCAATCATTTCCAGGTCTTTAGAGTGAACCCGAAATAGCTCTTTGACAATTTTGTTCGAGTCTGAACAGGGGTATGGCAGCGATGAGCGGGTTTTTGGGCGAATCCAGTCCGTTAAAAGCGTAGTGTCAGTGCGTGGACTCAATGGCGTGTACGTGTTGTGCATGTAATAGTCGGATTGGAGTTCCCAGATTGGTTGGTTCTCTGAAATTTAAATATTACTCATTTTAAGAATACAATTATATTTGATTTATCGTCAAATTAATACAAAGGACAGAGACTCGATAACGGCGATTTTTGAGAACTTATTCTTGATAGTTGTGTCCTATACTAAAAACTTTTCCTGGTAACTAGAAGAAACAGCTCAATACAAAAGGGGAATCAATAAAGAGAAGAACACTCCGAGAGATTACACTGTTTATTGTCGGGCAGGAGAGACTAGTATCGATTTAGTGACAACCCCATCACGTAACTTATTGGTGCTGTTGCAATTTCTGATGGGAGATTTTCCATCTGCAAAGAATAATACAAAACAAGCAATTTCTACTTACGTTTCGAATGACTTCTGCTAGGTACATAGTAGCCCAAGAATAAATTGATGCTATGCTGCTTTTCGGTGTCGCTAAAAGTGTTGCTGTAATAACGACTCAGTGTCTGCATGATATCATTGCCTTGAGACGCCCAAACGGCCGTTTTTCTGTACGTCTTTATCCGGTGCACCAACTGCGACCCACCGTACTGCAGGGCAAGTGTATCTCCATGATCCTCGTATAAATTCTCCAGCATTGTCACACAATCGGAATCAAACTCTAGTCTTGCCGGCTTGATGAAACCCAGCTTGTAAAGCTGATGCGCCAGGGCACATTTGCCAATTGCAAACTGAGCAGTATTTGTGCGATCTAAGCAATCAACGCAATTGACCCTCACTATGCCAGTTTGGTAGCTTATTTCGTTGCGGTCTTTGAAGAACATTCCAGTTTGCTGAATGACTTTTTCGGAAATATTCGCCAACTCCTCCATGACATTGCCACCGCTACGAGTTTGGCGAGCCATGTCAAAGTGAATGTACTGCATACGAACAGGAGGAGGTAAAAATTGATTCAAATACTTGTAACTTCCTCTAATCTCCCGACTTAGGATGCTCTCATGCTTACGGCGCTCACGTTTCTTCACCAGATTTAGGATGATCAACGGAGCTCCATAGTGAAAGAGGAGGCGATCAAAGTGGCGTGACGGCGTCTGAGCAAACGGATCAGATATATCCAAAGAAATAGGTGGGCGAGCCACCATTTTACTGATGTCCTGTGACCAATGCGATGGAATCGATCCACGCATTTGAGTAAAGCTGCACATTCTATGACCATCGGTAACAATCTGCTCAGTTTCCACTTCATTGGCGACGTCGCCTTTGAAGTTAGCACCACGCTTCAGAAACCGGGTGCCGGCGTATCGTGTACTGCGCCTGGCCAATAGACAGATATTCACATGTCTTCCGAAGATGCTTATGCATGACTGACTCGCGTAACCGTGGATAACTTCGAGCAGCCAATCTTTCAGCATTATATGCTGCATTGGCTGCAGCAGGAATGCATTCCAAACAAAACGATTACGCGGATTGCTGCGAAAGGCGTAATCTACCCGTTCGTTTTCGTTCTCCACATTATTTGTGAGCGTGTCCCAGTCAGGAAGCGGATCATCTTTCTCAATATTAACACCGGGGCCTACGTAACGCGGTGCGGACATGTTATACTGCAGAGTTCTGGTCAAGTCATAACTGTAACTGAAGTAGAAATTACTTCGTAAGTCAATACTCTGAAACATCTTGATGTAGCGCGCTTCGTTGGGGTGTTGAGTACGATGAGACGATTCATTTACTCGCACCATAACTGTGTCTTTGATTGTGTAAATAAGGTGCATGCCTATGAATGCACAGCCTTTTCTTTTGGTTACCAAAATCAAATAGTATCCCTCGAGGAAGCGCACGAAACCTAGTACACCATAAGCGCTGACAACCTTCGGGTTGCCCAGGGCGCTGACGAAACGTCGAATCTCTGAGGCATTCTTCTCGTTCGGATCTTCGTAAATGTTGAGCTTGTCCTGCGAAGTACGATCTATAGTTAGGAGGCGAAAACGGGTCTCTCGTATATTACTGCCCACCAGATAAAGTCTCTATTATTGGGAAGGGTTTTTTCAAACATGGCACATTTAAGGGCTTCAAATATGTATACTCACAGTTTTGGTTTCATAGAGAATGACCTTTTGAATTGAACTGATGAGGGGATGAAAAACAACATTTGGATTATTATTGTTCATAACTTTTTTGTAGGGTGTAGCCCAGTAAGGTTTCTTTATGACTTTTAAAAGAATAATCAAAAATATCTGTTTAATCCCGAATGCTTATCTTTGAAACAGCTGACGAAAAACGAAATATTTTTGTTTTTATTTCTTATAGGGAAGACAAGCAATAATCATAAAGCTGGAAACAGAAAAAAATTTATAAACAGCGAGCAAAAACTACTAAATGTGGTACTTTTAGTACCGATAAAATAATGCGGATTAAAGGCATTGTTACATTCAGGCTGGGATTCGAAAAGATAAAACATTATTCTGTTTAACTTTTCCAATAAAATCACTTTATTTACAATTTCTACATATTCACTTATTAAGTACCTACCAAAACAATATCACTTACATAGATCAATTCTTAAGCGTTTCAATCCAATCGCTTTATTCAGTGTATTACTTTTCACTTATTTATCTCACAACCGATTAGTACTCTTTCGAACTTCACCGATCACTGGTTAAAAATCAACTGTACATCTCTGTTCTCAACGCGCCCCTTTTATATCCGCTCTGCCACCTATCAGCGAATATTCCAGAAGTATTTCCAACTCTTCTCTAGTTGGTTCTAAAATTAGCTAACTTGACAGATTCCATTCTCCAATTGGAAGTGGAACTTAGAGGGTGAATAAGTGCCCGATTCACCACAATCCCTAAGTGCCTGATTCACCACAATTCCTAAGTGCCTGATTCACCACAGTATGAAGAAACAAACGATGAAAAATATAAAAAAAAAAAAAAATGGCATGTTTTATTTTCGCTCGATGTGGCTGATCCAATGTAGTGAACACAGAACCAAAAATCCGCCGAAGAATTTTTCTTTCAAAGGAATCCAGTACTAGAGGTACCTTTCCTTTCCTGCTTATCGTTCAGCACTCGGCGCCATAAAGAAGAACTGGCAGTCCCGACAAATCTAGTTGACGTTTTACATAAAATATCGATGAAATCCTTTTTGATCTTAATGAGGATAATCTATTCTTTATTTTTTTCAGATAGCTACACACAGGAAGAACTAACAATTTGGCGAACAACTGTTAACTTCACAAGGCTACAGGCTACACTTAACTCTCTTGTATTCTTGGGTTACAGTAGGGTTAGGGTATAGATAACGTGCCAAAGTGCAGCGAAATTTTGCTCGTATATTTTCTTGTTATAATGCGAAAAAAAGTTGCACTTTCGCAATGATCAGATCAGTTGCATGGGATCTGGAATGCCCCTATAGATAATTAATGGATCTCGTATTTTAGTTCAGAACATGAGTATCAATGAGCTATCTATTCAGATAGTAATGAAACAAAATAAACTAATGTGGTTTTCCATTGGGACAAAAAATCATTTTGTTTTTTTTATCTCAATCACTTTTTGCGTTCCATTGGGACGAAAAATCAATCTTTTTTTCGATTCGGATCACTTTTCGCAGATCTCGATATTTTTTCAGATTTACGCATACCAATATACTTTGTACAGTTGTTTAACGTCAGTTTAAGAAGTTTCATTTCAAGGCAAATGCGCAAAGTTTCGTGAAAACCAAAATAACAAAATACATAAATAGCTATGGATACGATTTAGGGAGGAATTATTATCTTCATTATCTCCCTCGTCATCTGAAGACTACAAACCACCAATAATACTTCATTTGTATCTACAAGAAGGAAAACATTTTTGAGGGCGATATCCATTTGTGATTTATGTGGTTTTCCATTGGGACAAAAAATCAATCTTTTTTTTGATCTAAATCACTTTTTGCGTTCCATTGGGACGAAAAATCAATCTTTTTTTCGATTCGGATCACTTTTCGCAGATCTCGATATTTTTTTCAGATTTACGCATACCAATATATTTTGTACAGCTGTTTAACGTCAGTTTAAGAAGTTTCATTTCGAGGCAAATGCTCAAAGTTTCGTGAAAACCAAAATAACAAAATACATAAAAAGCTATGGATACCATTTCGGAGGAATTATTATCTTCATTATCTCCCTCGTCATCTGAAGACTACAAATCACCAATAATACTTTATATCTATCTACAACAGGCGAAACATTTTTCAGGTCGATATCCATTTGTGATTTTGCCAAAAACGAATGCCATTTGAACAGCTGATATTGTTGTCAATTAACGCACTAATCCATTTACAAAAGCAGATCAATCTCGTTGCGCGTTCCATGAGCACAGTAAAATCTGAGATCTGAAAAAGATTTCTGATGGTCCCAATGGACAAGGTATATAGAATAACATGGTAAAACATTGCGCATGTCCGCATCCTATCTCACTCGCACACTGTTACGTCACGTGTATCACACTGTTTTGACATTTCAGTGCAAGTTCGACGTTCTCTTAAGGTTTTTGTGGAATATTTTTTAAACAAATAAAAATAAAATGGTTATTTGTGCGATATTCGGCTATAATAATAACAACGACAAGAAACGAAAGCAAAACAAGGTTCCCGGGCGCGAAAAATTGTCGTTTTTCAGATTTCCCAAGGATGAATCTATGAAAAAAGTGTGGTAGAAAAGACAAGTTTAATGCAAATAATGCATTTGTTTGCTCGAAACACTTTAACAGTGACCAATATGCGCGAAACTTGAAACATGAGCTGCTAAACTATTCACCCAAAAACAGTAGGAATTGCCTTTCACTTCCAAGGACTCTGACAATAAGCGCCAGGAGAATTATGAAAGGCTGAATACAAAACAAAAAATTGTGCGCGAAATTTTGTGAGTTTTAAGTGTGAACAAATTATAAATACGTAATTAGTACCTAATTTAAAATTTGTATTTTCAAAGGAAAACCCTTCCAAGTGAGCAAGTTACCCGGACACCAATGAACCTACTGCAAAATTATGCTGAAGAACAACCGACCGGATCCTTCACATGGACAGATCAAGTCAACGAAGGTGGACTTCGAAAACCCAACACTATTTTTATCGAAAAAATACGACTTCTTGAAAGTATTTTTAATGAATATAACTCGACTGGTCTAAAAACTGGACAAAATTTCATAAAAACATTGTTAGACCTTGCCGAACCTATTGATTTAGATCGCGCGATCAAAAAGTTGTTTTTCCGGTGCAAAATGTTCTTTAAGATTCGAATTCTTAACAAAACACTAATTACGAATATAACTGCAAAAAAAAGAAAAATGAATAAAACGCTTAACTAAATGTAAAACTGATATGTACTTGTTTTTATTTCTAATATTTTCGCAGATTATAAAGGACTATTTATACATTATGGTTATGAGGTTTGATTGATGAATAAAACTGCGAATAACAGCTGCCAACATTAGATTTCTTTGTTGTATTGCTGTTGAAACAAGTTGTATCGTACCACCATCATTTCACTTTAAAACAATTTCGCCACTATATCTTGCAAATCACATTTTTATTAATAAATAATCCACAACCCTAATATAAAGCACATGAATGTGAACTAATTTGTTCTGAAGTGTCAAAATATGTGATACACGTGACGTACATGCGCAGAACTGAACCAATATTTTCCTCCGGAATATCATACCATGTATTCTATATACCTTGCCAATGGAAAACCACATTAGCCAAAAACGAATGCCATTTGAACAGCTGATATTGTTGTCAATTAACGCACTAATCCATTTACAAAAGCAGATCAATCTCATTGCGCGTTCCATGAGCACAGTAAAATCTGAGATCTGAAAAAGATTTCTGGTGGTCCCAATGGAAAACCACATAAGAAGTTACATTTACTGAGCACCATACATGTAAAATTACTAAATTCCCGCTGTTTACTTTTATATGTATGACGCAATCATTCTCAACGCAGAAACAAAGGATGATATTATTTTCCTATAATCAAATACTCGTTATAGTTGTTTAAAGTGCACCGTCACTTCAATGGATCTGTGCAACGTAACCTGCGTCCACCCAAAGAAAAACTTTCTTCTTTTTGACAACTGACTGTCAAGTGTCAACATTTTTTTATTTATTAGCACGTAAAAAAGGACGTATATTTATTTATTTATTCCTAGTAAAGCAGTAAATAGACAATTTTAAAAACAGCATCAATCACTGTTCACCATTGGTGTTTAGTATTGTCTGCATACGTTTAATTAAATGTCCCGCACACCTTATACCATCAGTTGACTGTCCAAACACCATCTGAGCTCATGTTAAGCCAACTTGTTTCGCGCGAGCCAACTTGTTCCAGTTCTCGTTGAAAATAATGCAAATAATCGCGCGCACAAAATGCAGGACACAAGAACCATAAAACGTGAAGAAATTCTAAATAGTATCATCCAAAGCGCGAAACTATGTCAGACGCAGTACGGCGGACGGAAAGAACTCGCCACAGAGAAAGATGACGTAATTGTGGGCCTGCTCGATGGCCTCGAAGACGCCTTCAATTACGGTCTTCGAGTGCAGGCGACGTCACTGCCGATAGCTATCCTACAAAACGTCCAAGAAATCGTCTCGGGCAATAGCACACCAAATGATTCCGTGTTTTGGGATTTCTGCCAAAAACACTTGACCAATCATGAGCGGGAGCGATTCAATAACCTCAAGCATGTATGGACCAAATGTGGTAAAGTAAAAGCATTTATTCGAGTTGCTCTCAATGAGAACTCTTTAAGGCGATACATTTTAACCTGGCTCGACGATCCATCTCTCTATGACATGTATGAACCTTGGGCATTTATGGTTGATCCAGAGGCAGCAAATCTTTTGCCATCAATTGCAGCTGGTTTGAATACGATTCTGTTCGCTTTGAATGTCGATACGCCAGATATTAATGTGAACCTAGGTCGTCAAATAGTTCAGAAAGTAGAGCCGATCATTTACGCGCCTTCTCCGGTGGGATCTTTCAAGAAAACTGCAGCAATAGAGCGACCTATTGAGTCGGCTGCGCCGGAGGATGTGGTCGCACAATTTCTCCCCAATGGAGTTACAAAACAGGTTCACATAGCAACCGGGATGGTTGTTGTTCCCGTGGCTCCGGCTGACAATGAAGCATCGGAATCGGAATATGAACCTGAGTGCCTCACCCAAATTTTAAACGAGATGCTCACGAAAAAGTTCGATCACGAAATCTCAGCGCAAGAACCTGAACAGGAGACTGAGGGGGACATCGAAACTGAGGGAGATGGGCGAAGTGAAACCTCATCACAATATAGCAAGTCATCGTCAGCTGTGTCTTCAGCTAATGCGTATCGCCAACAAAGTATGCAACAACTTGAAAACAAACTGCGCGAAATGACGGAACGATGTGCAGTTCTAGAAACTTGTGTAGCCCAGCTAAGTCTGGAGAATAGGCAGCTACGACGATTGACTAACAATGTGTCGACGGAAACAACTGCGAACTTCTTAATCACTATTCCGCAGGTACACCCGCACACGTTCTTTTACACATTTTTGCATTCATTTATATTTTTGCAGGTTAAACTCATCAAGGCGGGACATCGAAGCTACTACTCTTATGAGGTTCACATTACGATGCGCGATAAATTAGAGCATTGGATGATTATGCGAAGGTATAGAGAGTTCTATATGCTGCACAAATACTTGAAAGCCTTGCATCCGGGGATATCTACGATAGAATTCCCTCCAAAGAAGCATTTTGGAAACATGAACCGGGTTTTCGTAGAGGAAAGACGGCAGCAGCTCCAAATTTACCTAATAAACGTAATGGAGTTTTTGCCTCAAGTTGAGGCTTGCCGATGCAAAGAGGATCTGCAGAGGATTTTCCCATTCTTTCAAGCGCGATAGCGAGGCACAAACACTAGCGCAATGTGACAAAAGTATTCGGTTTATGGCATCCAAAATCTCAAGTACATAACTGTGAAACGTATTTGACGTATCAAGTCTTTAAATTAAAAAACGAGGTTTTGCAAAAATAAAAAATCAACATATTTATTAGATTGATCCCGCTACAGGGCTTCTTGTGCTTTCTTTGCTTGCAATCTTTCCATTGCCAATCGACGATTTTCAGCAATTCTTGCCATTTGTTCGACAGATAACTTTGGTGTCTCCACTCTTTCGGGAGATTTCTCTCGTGCGGGCGTTAGTGGCTGACTCGATGGCAATGGTTGAGCCAAATCACTTGTATCATGAAGGCCAAACACTCCCGAAAACGGTGTAGACATAACGGCAGCTCCACGCCCGAAACCAGGCGTATTGAGCGAGCTACCAGACATTGAGCTATGCGGTCGACTGTTACTAGGTGTTTTGGGTGCTAATTTCGAAATTGCAATCTGTTCACCCAGCAGTGCATCGAATTCATCAAATGGTTCATCAGCAGCAGCTTCGTCTTCATCGTCATATTCGATTTGCTGGTCCCGAATGGTTTGAGCTTCAAGCATACCCAATCTATACTTACTCATATGTACTTGCAGTGGTTTCTTTTTTCCCAAACGCTCGATATTCGCTACAACATCATCGAACTTATAACTGGGATACATACGATGAGCCCAGTGCTGAAGGCGACGCATAACTTCATTCAGATCCTGTTTCTCATGTCCTTTACCATTAAATTTGATGTCTTTAAAGTATTCTTCAATCGTGTGGATGCCGCGGGCTCCTTGTAGAGTTTCTACTGTTAATCTTGTTCGGGTATTTCTCACCGAACGCTGCTTCTTGGGTTCTACTTTAATGGGTTCGCTTTGGCCACCTTCTTCACCGCCATCGGCGTCTTTTTCCTGGTCGTCGTCAGTTGGTAGTGCATCGCCGTTGGCATTTTCATTAAGGGGATCTTCAACGCAATCATCGCCAAACATTGACATTTTAGTTAAATAATAAATTTAAATAGACTGAGAAGGGGAAAATAAACAAAAGCGCGATAAATTTTTGTTTCAAATGTCATTTCGATCTCATAGCTCATAGGTACCAACTGTTTTTGCTAAAAGTTGGCTAAGGGCTAAGATATCTAAGGGTCCGATTAGGTAAACTATATGGTCGGAATGGTATAAATTGTAAGAATAGTTAGGATCTACTGGAATAATCGAACTTTACATGTTATAGGTACTCATTTATGAATATTCGATTATTCCGTATTATCTTGTGTGGTTTTCCATTGGGGCAGAAAAAATACTTTTTTCAGATACAGAGCAGATCAGCTGGCTGTCGGATTTCATGTTCCATTGGTCGCAAAACACGCACCACCACAAATGCAAAGGAAGAGAAATCTCGTTTTATGTTCCATTGGCCACGAAAAATCTGAAATCTGAGAGCGAAATCTGAAAATCCCAATGGAAAATTACATTATAGAAGGATTATTGCTTTCCAAATAAACGACCTCATAATTTAAACCAGCTAGGTTCCAGAAGAAAGGTCAATTAATGTCCTTTTTGCAATGCTTTACTTTATATCGTTTTCGATTTGGCAAAAAGATACATTTTTTCTTCATATTCGATTTGCTTGATTGTTTATCGTTGGAAGGATTACTTTTTTAGCATTATTATTCATTTTACGTGTGTGGTTATTATATTATTTTAAAAGTTATTATAAAAGTATGAAAAGCAATCGAATTGTTTTTCCAGTTCAAATAAAAAAGTTTTTCTTTTTTTCGACCAACCAAAGAACCAATAAAATTCGGATTTCATGTTTATGGCTTTTTCTATGAAGGTATAACCTTAATGTAGACGCGCCTTAGCAATTGTCATATCTTTCATCAGTGCAGCCACCATTCGCAACTCGATTATGTATGACTTTCCAGTCACCAGCTAGGTGGTGAATATCCGGCTGCCATTAGCCAAACAAGAAAAAAGCCGTGTGTCAAGAAAAATATCTCCTGCAAGAGGTAGTGCTTATAAACCGAAAATTGGTCGTGTTCTCACTCAAAATACAGCCCAAAATTATTACCAAAATATTCCTCTAACATTTTGCCAAGCGATAAAAATAATTCTAAATCAGCAGCTGCGTCGCAATTAATTCCCTCGCGATTGTAAACAAAAAAAAGTTCATCCACAGCCCAATTTCGCCATAGGAAATTTCGCATCACCACTGCACTAATCTCTCCCGGACTGAAATTCACCTCGCTTCTACGCATTTTGTTTTGAACTGTCAATCGCCGGGCACGCTTGACAACCGACCGAAATGTCAAACGTTTAAGTGCGCGAGAACTTTCTTCCGTGTTTTTGTTATTTATTTACGTTTTGTTAAAAAAGAATAAAAATATATAGTGTTTATATAGTTGAACGAAATTTAAGGATTCATAGCCATCGCTATGATGGACAGCAAGACCAAGTACAATTTGGACCATGTCTATTGTCATACGAATGAGAGTAACAATTACATTCGGGCAAATCACACCGGCTCGACCACGTCCTCAAATGATGTTATGTCTCTGCTCAAGGAGAACAAAAAACTGAAAGCCATGCTAATTCTGCATCTGGATTTGATTCAAGAGCAAAGCGACCAGCTGCTGGCCAAAGACAAGCTGCTGGTCGGTCTGAAGGAGGAAAACCACTCGCTGAAGGCGAAAAACGAACGCCTTGAAAACCAGTTGCGGGAGGATGTTGCTGCTACAGCTATTAAAATGGAACAGAACATTCCATCCACCGAAATTAAACAAGAAGTGGTGGAGGAAGTGGGCAAATACAAGATTCAATCCAGTACTGAGGGTGACGACGAAGGAGCTAGTGTTATAGGCGAATGCAATGGAAAGTTGATCAGTAAAATAATTTTGCACAGGATAAACCTTTCGGGTAAGAGCCCATCTACAACTTCTGAAATGTCTGAGACGGATGATGCCGTCGCTGTGATAGGAATGATCGAGGACAGTCAACACAGCATTGTGACTGATGATGATGACAGCATTCGAAAGATCCTGAGTCCCTCTGAGCTGGTGAAAGAACAACTGAAAGAGTTTTCACTGTCATCGCCTGTGTCGGTAATGTCGGCGCCGAGCGTCAAGATACCTGAGGCGAAAATCGACTCAGACGAGAGTTTTAGCTGTGATTCAACGATGGAACGGGATCAGGTTTGTTCAGATTGTGGGTTTTTGTTATACTCCAGTACTTATTATATTCTATTTCAGGATATATCTCGCGGAGCAAAACACCCGCGCCGCTCATCACGCCGCTGTGGTCTACTCACGACCAACCAGATGTACTCCACCCGTGAGTGGGAGGACGAGGATTTCTGCGACGAATTTATCAAGGAGGAGGCGAAGGCTCTCAAGTCCGACGCACCCATGCTTGAAATTCCCAAGTGGACTGTGCACGAGGTGCATCCCCTCTACAGCATCGAGGGAACTGAAGATCTCTCCGATGAAACCTTTCTCAAACGCCATGCTAAACTAGAACACGACGAGAAGCGGAGAAAGAAATGGGACGTCCAGCAAATTCGTGAGCAACGCCGCATCGAACGATTAAAACGTCGCCACTGCAAAGATGAGTTGCGGGAGGAGGATGCCGGTATGAATAGTTTCTTTCCATCTCCTGACTCTATCCAAACCATTTCCTATACATCGGAACTTCCTGTGTTGGCATTCGGCGAAGGCATCCCCCGTCTGGCAGCGACCGAGTTTACCCTTCCCTGGTATCAGGTATACAGCCACGCTTCAACATCTCATCGGGATCACCCCTACCAGCAGCAACAGCAGACGCTTTCGCAGAACAGCTCATTCGTTTTTCTAAAGAAACGCCGACGACAACAGAGCTCCTCAGTGGTGCAGAATCGCCGCGGCACAATAATCACTCCTGGACATCCCCGTCTAACTACCAACTCAGACGGTGGAAGAAATTAAGTGTAACAAATCTGTTAAAAAAAAAAAACAAGTTCAGGATCTCACAGGTCTGTTGCAGTATAAATAATTCCTTTCTTCTCACCACACATCCTCAATATTCAAATTTCAATACCCAAATTGTCTGTGGTATACATTAAATTGCAGAGATTTTGTTTTATTTTTGTATTTGTATGCTTTTGGACGATAAGATTTGTTTTTAGTTCTCCGCTTTAAAACCGAAGACGTCAAGTGAAGCGAGCTACAACAAGTCGTTATAGCTCCATTTGAATGTACATTTAATGATTATCCGTTAAGGCTTTTAGACTAAGCGGTAATCTTAAGTTTTGATTTGTAAGCGTTTTATGTTTTCTTTTCTTGCTTTCTCACCAGGTAAAAAATAAAAAAAAAAAAAATTTATGTAAAATAAACCAGTTTTTCTCTTTTGTTTTATTTTATTATTTCTTTTCTTGTTCATCTACCACTTAACTTTATTGATGTGCCTCAGCCTCTGGATATTTTTAACATGCAACGGGAAACCAAAACCAGAGAACAAATTAAAAAAGTTACTCCAATAATTTCAGCGAAATTAAATCGGGTTTCTTCTACCACTTCCGGCCGCCATTTTGGTGTTTAGAAAAGCTAATTTCCGCACTATTAAATTACTGAGCCGTCCCATAACCGTATCACGCAAGCCAGGGGTCAGATTGGGTGTTTTCCTAAACGTCGAAAATCTGCGCTGGTACAATCGTCTTTCTTTTTTTTTTTTTGCATAATGAATACACTTATTCTGCAACACGTGTGCACTTGTGCAGGCCTGCTTTAGTACAATTTTAAGTAGTCACTAAATGTTCATAAACGTCAGACAAAAATCAAAAAAAATCATCACGATAGTTTGGTTTTCGCCACATTCCACGCCGCAGCTTCTTTTTTCCTTAAAAAAAGTTATATTTAATTGTGAAAATACATAAAAAATATTGCTAATAAAACTTACATTTTTCGCACATACATTTTTTACCTCCCGCACTTTCCGCAGTCAAAAAAAATATGGATGCACAATCTGCCAGACTCTAATGACATTTATGACGTTTACGAACATATCTTCTGCAATTCATCTGCGTTTGTTCGATCAAAAATCTGACTTTATAAACACGTCTTACGCAGATCTTAGTTAGGCAGACGTTTATGAAAACGCGCATTCTGTGGCGAAACGATCAAACGTTTTCGTGCGCAAGAAAGATTTGCCCTATGATACACACCCAAATTTCTTCGTACACACGAAAACGTTTGAACGTTTCGCCTTACAGAATCTAAGCCCAGATATGGCCTACCAAAATACATAGACATACATTTATGCACATGTTAGGTATTGCTGTCACTATTAGGTATTCAGCATTTCTTTAATCTTACGTAAAGATCCGTGGGACGTTGTAAATGGGCATTATACTATAGAAGCTCACATAAGTACGCTGACACAAAGTCGGTTTTTAAGTGATCTTATTCAAATATTTCGTTTGAAACACCTTTTAAGCGCTGCGAACTGGCAGTTGCAATTTTTAAATTAGACTAACCAGTTAAACTAGCATAAAAACAAAAACAAAGCCAAACGACTGAGAATTTGTTTTGTTTTTAGTTTGTATGCTAATCCGCTGTCTTGTTTATACAGTTATATATACAGTTTCAACTGACCATAAGTAGTTGAGTGAAATGACGCCCATGCTGGATTTGGATTTTTCGTTTTTATATATCAGAAGAAATGTTTGATTTGCTAACAACTCAGTTAATTCGGAATAAGGCAACAAAATACCTACCGCATTTGTAATTTCGCAACCAGTTTGTTTATAGTTTGCGTTCAAAAATATTTACATATTCTTTTACTTAACAGATTGTGTCTTTTCGTCAACCTTATCGTCCATATTGTTCAACAGATATTAAAAATTTCTTGCCTTTATTTGACCATAATTTTACACCTTCGTTGCTTCCACTCTTTGGTGTATTTGATCCTCTATGTCTATGCCATATTACCGTATTATGTTTATCCGAAACTTAACAGGACTAGTATATGAATATGCACCTAAATGCTCAATTATTATATAATTATATACAGATAAAAATGGGTTAAAAAAAAAACAATAGAAAATAATTACATATTTTATCCGTCGTAGAACACACACAAGAGTCAAACTTTAGCTACATTTTTTGTGCATAACTAGCTTATATCGTTTTATGTAGGTACATTTGCAGAATTCAATTGTCGGTATGACATTTACTTTTCGGTTCGTAGTTTTATTTATAGAATTTTGTGGCTTAAAAACAAAACTGTTACACACTACTCACACAGAGAAACACAAATAAAAATAAAATAATAGAAAATACAAATTATACAAATAAAATCTATTACCTAAATGTAAACATTGTTAACAAAAAATAAAATAATTATGTAATAAATAATTAGATGTAAATGTATACGTTTGTTTCTTTTAGTTTGAAGTGACCAGCATAAGGAGTAGGTAATAAAACACTCCATGTATCCACCTACTACATTGTACATATTTGACAGTTTCGAATCTACACACCTTCGTCTGTATTCCAATTCCAAGTAGAAGCTGTTTACGTTGACTTCTTTCAGGTTATGTGTTCATGACTTATTTATCTTCAGCCAGCTTGGTCTGGAGTCTGGACTAGATGTAACTTGAACGCAAAAATTAGATTGCTATCGGTAACGTAATTTTTGCTACGTCAGCCACATATGCGAATTGTCACCTTTAGGACTCCGTCAGCTATCGCTCCACAAAATGTCAACTGGAAAAGCTGTTCGAATGCAATTTGAACAACTGATATTGTTGTCAAATAACGCACTAATCCATTTACAAAAGCAGAACGATTTCGTTGCGCGTTCCATGAGCACCTTAAAATCTGAGATCTGAAAAAGATTTCTGGTGGTCCCAATGGAAAACAACATAAAACACATCAAGTCAGCTAGCTGTCAGACTTACAAAACTAGTACTAGATATATTCTGGACATCCCCACTGCTTGATTCTAGAACGTAGAATCAAACTAATGTGGTATTCGATTGGACGCTATGAGAGCACTTTTTCTACTTTTTCAGATTTCAGAGCACTTTTGTGAATCTAGACTTTTTCTCAGCTTTGCTTGAGATTTTCCAATAAAAGTGCGTTTGAATTTGATAACTGGTGGAGTTTTTTTTTTACCGTTTTCGTGAAGTTTTTCTACTGCAAAAAAAAAAAAATGCATTGCATCGAGTGAATCTATTTTTGTAAATTATTTATGTATAAATATTTAAAAGGTCAATCAATAGAACTCAATCGGGACGCATATCTAACTATATCGAACGCTTGAATATAAAGTGTAAATTCAGTAACGCATCACTGGCATCATGATGCTCATGAAGCTTTGCAAAATGTTCATTAATGCAAACTATTGGCATCAATTTCAACGTCAAGTGTTCATTATTGCAAAGTTGCTCAAACTGATGCGCCAAACATAACGAAAAAAAGCATCACAGAAATAACTGATGCGCCATTGATTCACCGGCAAAAAAGTAAGAAAAATGTGAGAAGAGAAAGAAAAGTAAGTAAATAAACATTTTTATCAATTATCAATAGACATAGACACATAATGCTTTTGACAGAAAAATTTATACATTTTTTGTTGAATTATTTATTTTAATTTTTCTCACAAAAGTCAAACGTCGTAATTCAATTAGCAACGCATCAACATAAACTGTACATCGCATCAGCATCGCAAATAACCAGTGATGCCGCATCACTGCGCAAATGCTTGACGTTTCTGAATTCACACAAAATTTAGCCAGGTGAATGGTAAATGCGTAGAGAAGTATCAAAGGCTACATAAATATTCGAATCGCACGAATATCAACACAAAAAAGAGCAAGTGAAGTTTTTACGTTCAATTAGCCACACGAAATCTGAAACATGAGAGCAAATCTGAAGAAGCCCAATCGAATACCATATAAAAGTCGAGACACACAACATAATATAATATTTATACCAATTTATCACAAATGTCATTGTATCATTACGCGTTCGTTTACTTTCCTATTGCGGCCGTTACATTGACCACTGGATGAGAATAAAGTTTCTAAACTCCAAATCTAAGAAATGTATACCTACATCTGCTACAAATGGTTAAATGTTTTTTTTTTTAAGTATAATTACCAACAATGTCTGGAGAGTATTCTAGAAAAATAAATGTACGCTCTGTTTTGTTTTATTTGACAGGTTGCAGTCCACATTCTGGCAAATTGAAATGCAAATAAATATATTTTCGTAAATATTGCTACATTCGTAATATAATTGACTTTATTTGACAGCGAAATATGTTTCGTATAATAAAACTAAACTAAACAGAGGTAAATCAACAAACGCTAAATAAAAAAATAACTGCCACCTGCATAGGTCTACTTGGTGCTTTGCTTAAGGTAGTTATCGGCTGCCTCTTCCCAAATTTCATCGATTCGATCGAAACTCTCGTTCCACAATTCTTCGATTATCTTCCAACCGTCCTCCTGTGTCACCAGCACATAATCGTTATTCGGATGCAGCGAATGCGTGTACGCACCCATAGTGAGACTTTGAGCCAATCTGGCTGCGACACAATACTTTATATACTTCTTCTCTTTCGGCTTTAGGGGTTTATTCATTTCATATCCGGCCAGAAATATACCACCAACTGACAAGTTCTTCCCCTGCAGTATCATGTACGTAATACCGATGCTAATTTCGAAAATTATCGGCGAAAATGTGGTGTCGCCAAAATCGATAACTCCACTAACTCTGTACTCCTCCGAACCCTTTTTCTTTTCCACCAGGATATTCTGTTCGTTGTAGTCGCCATGTATGATCTGCTTTTCCAGTTCGTCGATATGTGGAACGACGTTAGTTTCAAAGGATTCGATGATTTGCTCCACGATCGACTTGCGATCGTGATCCGTAAGAACGTAGAGGAACTCCCTTAGCTTAGAGATCGATTGCAGATTCCAGAGAGTTTTGTGGGTGTTGTAGGCTTCGTGGCTGAAGTTCTGTTGGGGAAGACAAATCTTACAGTGCTGGCTTAATTCATTCAAAAGAAATCCTACCTTGAGCGCGCGATCGATGTTCGCGATATATTCTCCGCTGTTGAAGAACAGAAAGTTCGACTTTGGCACCTCATGCAACATTTTACCGGGAATAAACTCCAAAAGTCGTACCACGTAGTTGACGTTATTAATATTCTCCACCGAAAAGTACTTGCCATAGACGTTGGCAATGGGCTTTGGACAGTTGATATCTTTTTTGGCTGCAAGTGTCGTCTTAATTAGACTCGAACCTAATCGATCAAATAGTGGCTTAGCCTACTTACACAAAAAGATCATCAACTCATTTTGGGCGTCAATAAAATCCGTCTTCTTGGAGTCATGTGCATTGAGGATTTTAAAAACATATCCATGCGGCCAGGTTCGTGTAATTAGGGGATTTTTAACATTCCTTGAAAGACAAATTGAGTTCAAATGCATTTAGATCAAGAGGATTAGTGACTTGATGAATTCCACTTTCCTAAGTGCATTTTATAAAATTCTAGGTAGGTATACATATTTTTTAAATCAGCTTTTTGTTTACAGATGGAAACAAACGAGATTAGGGGTAGTCTATTGTGGATATGCCTGATAAGATAAAGTCGTCAGGTATACTATGTACTGTGATAAGCAGTTTATGTTTTGGTCATAATTTATTTTGTTAGGTACATACAGAGGCATTTGACGGACGTCGTCATAAAAATCTAAGAGTATTACTCTTCTAAATTTTCGAGCGGTGTACTACATCTGGTTATCCTACTTGATGTCTGAGACATTCGAAAATTTACAATACACTGATCTAATTTAGAAAGGTATAGATACAACAGTCACATCGTTGGGTGCATTCGTATTATTTTTAGACGGGACGAACGTTTTTGTCGCTACTGTAATAAAGTATAAAGTAAGTAACGAAGCTACGCAATTTTACATGTAAGTACTCGCTGAAACTGAATTCCCTTTCCCTTCAATTATGCTTCCATTTGAATTTGACAGAACCTTTCCAAAATTAGTGCGATTAAATTTAAACAATTCTTATGCGTTCGCAGGGAACGTTCCGAATCGGATTTGAATGTGTGAGTGTGTGTGGACCATCGTGGCCGTTGTGGAAGAATTTGACACTTTTTTCGAGGACTCTTATGTCGTTTTCCATTGGTTTAACTTGGATCTCTAATCCAATGGAATAAGAAAACTGCTTCTGGTTAAATCCACAAAAGTATTGGTGAAATGCCAAAAAATAATCTACGGCAGCTGTCATCTGACTTGTATAAAATACGTAAATTACACTTGTGTGAGTGCTTCTTGAGTGGATTCTGACTTCAAATCGAGAAGCGAAATTCTCTTCTCGGAATCAGCAGAAGAGTATTTTTTGTGCCAATGGAACAGTTTCAGAAGCGAATTTTTCGATTTCGGACTCTCCTGGACGCTTCTTTTTTCCCAATGGAAAATGACATAATCATGCTTATTTGAATGAACTTTGTGTATTTTGATAGACATTCGTTAGAATTGGCTATTCGTTCGAATGTCAAAATAAGCATGAATACACTTTGTTGGTACTTTTTCCCTTTTTTTAGTTTTAGAAAAGGAACTTCGCAAATTCTTTAAACAACTCTGATTTCCGAATAAATATGTTTAAAATGTAATGCAGTTGCGTATCACAACACTATCATAACGTTAAGCGAGCCAATACTTTGTTGAATATCGTGCGAAAATTCTAAATTTGCAGAGTAGCTTTAGGCCCCAGTTACAGCCATACGTAAAACGGAACCGTACAAATTTTCTCCCAATATTTACAAAAGTATTGACTCTTTTTAACCAAAAATAGTGTTATGATAGAAAACCGGTTTATATTTTAAACATATTTATTTTAAAATCACAGTTTTTGAAAACAACGGTCACGCTGCTGTCAGTTGTTCTCATCCGACATACCTAAGGCCACAGGGATAGCAATACGTAAAACCAAACCGTAAAAAATTTCTTTTGCTTTTTTTGACCACTTAAACTTGATCGTTGAACTAAATGTTGGTCTTAAAATTTTGCTTATGAACTATAAAGTTAGATTATCAAAAAAACGTATGTAAATGATCTTTAAATTTTCTAGAAAAATAATTTATTAATTTTTACGTACGAAAAACTTTTACTGATCAACTTCTCAGTCAATTCCACAAAAGAAAACTGAATCATTCCACTGAAATATTTCACTTCTTTACTGTCCCATCTGTCAGGAATTTTTTTTCTAATGAAATCCAATCAGTGGGGATTGATTTGTTGTAATTTTTTTTGTAGGGAAACATTTTTCTGACAGATTTTTAGCTATGACCGACTAAACGAAAAAAAAAACTCATTTTCAAACTTTTTCGGTTGCATTTTACGTATGGCTATAACTGGGGCCTAAATAGGCTGCGTATGGGAAAGCTCGCATAGAATTTAAAGGAGCAATGGTACATTAGTCGTATTTTATTATCAGCGTGATCTGATCCGGATCAGATCACGATAATAAAACAATACGGATCATTGAAGAATTTTATTTTTAAGTTGTGGCTACAGTTGCTATGAGTATGGCAAACCTCATTTTGCCACCGGGCCATATTGCAAGCATTCGGTGCAACGTGAAGACAAACTTCATATACTGCCAACAGCCATATTGCAAACATTCGGTGCAGCGTGACGTCACAACATTAATTCAATGGACATGACATTTCACTTGCTTGTCGAAGGTGTTACCATTTGAGTCAAATTTGAGTAGTTTTGATTTTCGATATTGTTTTATAGAAACTAATTAAAAATTTTATGTTGAAATATGCAACAAATAAACAATATTTCGCGGCTAGTTCATATTTGGGTTTTTCTTGGCTTATTAATGTGTATCCAGACCAGTGAAAGATTTGTTCAGAAACATTTTCTTGTCAAACATTTCGGAAATGTTTTTGCCGTTGAAAACGACGATGAAGTAGGTATTTATTAAATATTTGTGAAAATGTTTTTAAATATTATCATTGCCAGGAGCTAGAAAACAACAACACCGCTTCCGTTATACCTTATACGGTGCGTTTTGTTTTTAAAAGGAAATGGTTTACAATCAGTTCGATGTAGGTAATGAAAATCTTACCGCAGTTTGCACTTCTCGTCCGTAAATGGAATTCTAAGACGAAGTAAATGACAGCGGTTTAACACGAAAACCTATAAGAACATACTGAAATTAATAACAAAAAAAAAAAAAAAAAACGGCGAAAACAGTTGCAATTATATTATTTCTTTGTACTATTTTGTGATAAAAAAGAAATGTGCTTCCCAATAATTAGATTTGAGAATAATTTAAATCTATACAGCCTGCTAGTTTCCATTTTTTACTATTCCAAGATTTTTTGAACAACAACTCTCACCTTTCTACAGGGAAACTTGTGAAACAATAAATTGTTTACGATTGGGAAAATGCGAAATAGTTCATAAACATTTTTTTGTTAAATAAATGGTTATGAAACATTTACTTAAATGTTTATGAAATATTTCGCTGGTCTGGGTGTACCTTTATAAAATGAAAAAGCAACCTCTCGAAAAACGAACGGGAAATTTATTCGCATGTGAAAAATATGCTTGTTGATTGTTTGTGTTATGAATGGTGTTGAATATTTTGGTCTGGCAACGTGTGGCTTGGCTATCGTTTACAGGCACACCAACATTTAAAAATGAAACAACCAGCGCCAAACAACGCAGCGAGAAATAGTAGAAATAATTTTCAGATCATCATTCATGATCTCGATGAGAAGCAGGATCATGTGCTGTTGTTGTAATTGCATGTAAATCGATGATCTATATAGATCATGGCTGATAATAAAATACGGCTATTAGAACAGGAAATAGTGGAAGTTGTCAGTTGTCGATATGACGCAGACATTTATAGAATCCGCCTATATGTGTACCCTTTCCGCAACCGCCATGCGGAAAAAACCACACAAAATCAAGGCACTGCCATCTCATGCGATGCAATACATAAAGCTGTCAGTTTTCATTAACTTCTAAACACACCAAATTGAACTCTGTAGAAGTTATTCCAAATCAACTACAATGTTTAACATCGACGTGCCATTTTATTTGGGAAACCGTGTGTTGATTTTCACAGTTTAAGCCATTTAATGGACGTATCACGACGCAAATAAAAATCTAAAGCTATTCCCACATAACATCACGATAACGATAAAACAAACATTTTTCTTAGATCAATATTTACACTCATCTTGGACAAAAATTAGGCAATAATCTACACCGGTGAGTATATGTTTAGCTATTTATAGCTTTCCCCATCAACGATAATAAAATTCAGATCATGTGAGTGCCAATTATAACAAAAACGTATTAGATTATCGACTTATGGCGAATCTTAAATCTACAACGCTAACCTCAATTCGTTTAAGGCGCATCTAGTTTCGTAATAACTCACCTGTCTTCAGTAATAAAGTAGTTCCGATCATCGTAGGATATCAGTTCCTTAAGCTCTCCAATGGTGATGCCATACAATCGCTGAGCCAGCCTATAGACGTCCTCTGTTGTGACCTTCGGCTGGATATCGGAGCCCGGTTGAAGTATCTCCTCATTGCCATTTTTATAGTCATCCTCGGAGCTCTTGCTGGTGATTTTCTCCTTCGGCAAAGCCTTACTGCCGAGCTCGAACTTGGTATTCAGGGTGTAGGATTTCTTCGAAAGTTCAGACAGTTCCATTACGTTTTGTCTCTAAGTCAGTCCGTCTCTAGATATTGTATCGCTCTTGAGTCTGATCACCAACTGCGCGTTCTGCTCGATAGCAATAGCGATACCGACTCGCAAGTCGCAAGTCCCAACCGAGCGTATACACGATTTCAGTTTGTTTGTCGTTGTTTTCCCTTTCGTTTTGTTTATTTCTTAAATTTGTTTTTGTATAATCTCTTTTGTTGTGTATTTACCTTGGCAGTTTATAGAATTATCCATCAATTTCACTGATAAGATGCGAAAGCTATATGACAGTTTGGAGCAGGTTTGGAGAGCATGAGCGCAGAACATGAACTAAATTAGTTTTTAGCGACAAATAAACAACAAATGAGTCGGATATTTAGGAGCATTCACATTTACATCTAATTGAACTAACTAATTGAAGTTTAAGTTATGGCTAAAAATAAAACGGATAGGGTGATTCTCAAGATGACAAATACAATATAGGTTAGTTCCGGCCCTGATTTGCATTAAGTGACACTTCTCAATTGCCATCAGTCTTGAAATTGAAACTGAGTTTGAATCTGTACCCACTTGCACTTGAGAGAGACGAATTCTATCAACGCCTCTGCCTCACCAACTATAGGCACTCGACAATGACGCCAACCCAACCGTTTACGAACTGAAGAGGTATTACCTACCTTGTTAGGGTTAAGTAGGTGCTTGAATAGTTTAATGGATAAGTCGCCGCGTACACTTTAAACTACACTGATGTTTCGTCGTTCTTGATGTAGTTCAATATGTCTTTACTAAGCGGTCTTAGGCCCGTTTGCTGACTACTTATAGTGATTTAAGTTCTACTTAAATGTCTTATGGGCTATTTTTCTATCTAATAAACTGTCACATTCACATAAACCTGCAAGTGGCACTGAAATCGCTATGAGTAGTGTCAGCAAACCGGCCTTAATTGTATAAGTGGATAATGGCACTAAATATGCCCCTAAGGAAAGATTAAAGATTTAAATTTTATTAAGTGTCCCATCGCCTTACCGGTAGGGATTTTTTTTTGTTTTCTTCTTTTATCAGCTTCTTTTTTTTTTAACTTAAATCCGACAAATTCAGTTTGACATTTGACAAAGGGGCATCTAACAGTCGATAACATTAAATAGGTTCCTACACAAATAAAAATACATTTCAGTTGAATTTCACTCTACCCACTGATAAGGTGATAACAACCTATAATCAGCTTGAAATCTTTTTATAGTGCGTTATTCTGTGAATCTAAAAACAGAAACACCAGCACAACACTCATACTATAAATATAACGTGTTTTTTTTTATTGATAAAAATCTACAGAAATTGCCTATAACAACAACACGTCCGTTTAGGTTTTTCTTATTGATTTTTCCAACCTTGCAAATTCCGCAAAGTAAAACAAAACGAAAATTACGAAACAATTAAACAAAAAACAAATAGCGAAAAGTAATGAATGATTACCACTACCAGTATAACGATGTAAACATCGATAATTCACAAAACACATCTCTCACTTTGAAATTTGAAAAAGCGAGAAGCGGTCTCCCGTCAACCTTCACGATCCTTACCTACCAAAGAAAGCAGAGCAAAATTCAGCGGGCGATACGAGTGAGAACTGAGAAGAACTGGGAAGTGAGATGAGATGAGAACTACCCTCACTCGCACAGCTGACGTGTGACGAACGAAACGTTGAAAAGAACCTTTGTGCAGTGTTGTTATGGATCTTGTTTGAGAATCGTATATTTTCTCGGTTCAAAATCGTATTTGTCGTATTTTGTAATTGTACGAGTACAAAAAATGCGTTTAAGAGCGTTGAGGTCATATTGTACATTTGAATAGTGCGATACCGGGCAGTTTGAACTTTATCTAAGACACTTTTGTATTGTAACTATTTCTGAGTTTCAAGCTAATTCAACTTAAGAACTTTTTACTTTCATACCAATTATATTTATACCCTCAGGGGTTGCACTTTTAAACGAGCATTGCGGGCTTAACCCGAAATCTATTGAAATATAGGTCCTTTATGTGGTATTTGGTTCGGCTTCTTAAGATTCGCTTTCAGATTTCAGAATTCGTGTGGCTAATCGAACATAAAAAAGTCACTTGCTCTTTTTTTGTTGATATTCATGCGATTGAAATATGGATATATATAGCCTTCGACGACTTTGTGTTTTCCGTTCCTTGGCTAAGTTTTATATTCAAAAGTCCAGAAAAACGTAAACAAACTCTGCTAGTTGTCAAACTCAAACGCATTTGTATTGGTAAAACTGAAGCAACTCTGCGATTTGTAAAAGTGCTCTGAAACCGGAAAAATATTGCTTCATTCGTATCAATAGAAAATATAAAGTGACCTCGAGCAAAGGTACTCTGAGAGTGCCCAATCAAATAACAATTCAGTCAAGTGGCGCTAAAATTAACATAACATTAACAATCTTAACATATTAATATATCAGTATTTCAGCTCTATTTGATAAGTAATTAAATAACATAATACAAGATAAAATTTTAGTATATAATGCTTAGTATCTACGCTGCACGAGCTAATCTATATTTTATCTGGTCTCCAAATTTTCTCTCCAAACATCAACAAAAGTCATAGCTAAATTGACATAGAGAGCGATGTGGATAAATGTCTTAAAATACAGCTGTTCTTTGAAATTAACTAAACAATTCAACAATTCAATTCACATGAGCAAAAATTAAAATTTTATTAATTAACAGGTATGGACTCAAATGAAATTGAAGAAGACTTTATTTTTTTGGAGTTGCGCAAGTTATTGCAGTAGCTGCAGTAAAACAACAAAAAATTCTACGGTATGTATCTGTAAGGCTCCATATCGATGGATGTTGCTCCACCAGCATCGCCATCTTTTTTTCTCCTCCACGATAAAGATCGTTTTGACGGCGCAGGGACATAAGTCCCCGGGACATAACTCCCAATTTTTAATTTTGGGACTCTTAACCCACTTGAGTGGGACATAAATCCCAAATTCGACTTGGGACTTATGTCCCACACTATCGGGACATAAGTCCCAAACAAAAATGTTGGGGCTTATGTCCCACCCAACAATTTTGTTTTTTTTTGTTTTGATAAGCTTACAGATTTTCCCAGAAGAAAGTCAAACGCAATGAGTTTACTAACAATTTGTGGAACACAATGTAAGCATTTCAGTAATTGGTTTCTTAGTTAGTCCAGTTTTTAATATTATAATATGTGTGTAGTGGAAAAAGGGGTTGGATGCCTAATGGATTTCACAATATATTGCTAACTATTATCTATGCGAAAACTTGGGACTTATGTCCTATCTTCGGCAAAACAATTTTGGGACTTATGTCCCGATGGTGTGGGACATAAGTCCCAAATCGAATTTGGGATTTATGTCTCACTCAAGTGGGTCATTAGTCCCAAAATTAGAATTTGGGACTTATGTCTCGGGGACTTATGTCCCTGCGCCCGTTTTGACTTCTCATTTATTTCAATGGAATAATCTAGCTCTAAATACTCATCGTCCATATATTCATTAAAATCAGTAATCTTTTGAGGACAATAAACAACAGAGTAGAGCGATCTGTCAAAATTTTGCTTGAGAAAATGTCCCGACCTATTAAATGGGCGCGCTCAATTTTGACAAATATATGAACGACATTCTGAAACAAAAGTTTGATTATTTAGCTCGAGCTGCGTACCACTACGCTAAATGGATTCGCTTGGATTTAGCTCAGCTAAATTTTGGAGAGCATTTTATTATGGGAGCGAAAATTTAGTTCGAGCAGCGTACTAACGCAAAAAGCAAAATTGTATATTCGGTAATCGATGCCGGATAATTGCAAAAGGATAATATGTTGCGAAGGTATTGTCACGTAAAATGCATTTCTAAATTTGTGGATATTCTGTTTCTGAAATTCCAATTTATTTATCGAGTCGTATTTCGGTTCACCCAACGTATTTATGTATTTTTTGTGTTGTATTGTATTGTATTGTTTTTTATTCATCCATCTTAAATACTATATTCATACAACAAATTAATGTTTGAAAAACATCGGAAAAAATCGGACAAAATATTTACGAAATCGTAGAAAATGGGGCGAAAAGACCAAAAGTCGGAGCGTCGTATTAACCTTCGAAAATCGTAAGATTTACGATAAATACGATCACATAACAACGCTGCCTTTGTGTATAATGAAGCTTTGGCATTGGCAGATGGCAGCCCTCATAGGAATTTTACTGAAACTTTTTGGCAGCCCTCGATATCGTAGATCGTACCGTACGTAGAGAGTTTGCCTTCAATGTTTTTTTTAACCTTTACAATCCTGCCATCTGCCACCCGCCTTTCAACTTGTTCTAAACTCATTTATGCTTCCTTGCGGGGAACGATCCCTTTATTATTTGCAATAAAACAGTCAACGAGCTCTATTTGTGCCAGGCGTACAGCGGCAAAAGATAGCCATTTAGATTTTTCCACTAATGGCGATTTCCTTTTCAGTGCTTGGGTACAGTGGTGACGAACAATTGCGATGCACGTAGGTATTTTTTTTTACTTCGTTAAACAATTTTCATTGACAGATTTTACCATATTCCACCATGAATTTGGTTAGTTCATACTTTGGAATAATGTGGTATACCTATTTATTCTTAGCACACGAGTGTGATTCAACAAAAAACTTGGTGTAAACGGCGCAGTAGACAAAGCGAGAGGTTTTTTAAAGGTTTTTTCCACAGCGCCACCTCTCGCGCTGATAAACATTCGAGAGCAAAACTGTCATGAAAGAGCTTCTCAATTAAGTCACTCGGACCGGACATGAATAATGTCCTATACGAACATGTTCTCAATTGTCAATAAGAAAGAATGGGCCTTACTTATAATCATTTTGAACCTTCACGCAAATTATTTTTTTGTTTCGCCACTGCGAGTTCGAAAATTTGCCTTAAACAGCTAAATTAACAATTATAGCAATTTTTAATTCAATTTTAAAAATTCTTGCCCCGAACTGTCACACTTTATTCACAATCCACACAAAACAGCCGCGATCCACAAACCCACGGATGAAAAATAAGTTCGAACTTAACCTTGAAAAATGAAACTGATTCAAAACGCGTGTATCTGCGACCAAAACAAGTTTTCATGTGAATGAAGTGTCAGAAACTACGAATATTCGCGTATTCGTTGTTCGCAATTGGCTCTCGTGTGAATAGTCCTTAAGGTATGATTTGCGTTATTCCTGTCGTTAAACTTTTCCGAGTATCTTAGTGGTCTAGTGCAATGAGACATTGCAATTGTAAATTTGTATAAAAATGTACGAATCCATACGAATTTTCTATAGGAAACACATAAAATAATTAAGTTTTGAAAGGAAACCTTTTAACGCCAGTGTCTCGAGTGTGCGCAGGGTGCAACACTTTACACGAGAAAAACGATTATGTACGCGAGGGGAAAATATACACACGTGATGGCGATGACATCCTCCCCAATCAAATTTACATTATCCCAGTCAAGATAATGACATCATAAATTATGTGTTTGTGTGGGTCCAACCAATGTCCAAACTCGAAACGAAATGAAGGTGTGCTTGCTCTTCAAACCATATGCTATATCTCATAAGAGAAATTCCATGCATTACCGAAATGCTTGAAATCCCAATTCCGTACTTTTAGGCACGTCAGCGAAATTTTATGCCAGGCGCTCAGCGCAAACAGCAACTGTTTGCAACTGGTTGTTGTCTTTGTCTCTCCCTTTAAGTCCAAGCAATTCATTCCCATAAAACACTTCCAATATCCAATTTCAATTGGCGCATTTCCAACATCCAACCAATTGGGTTGGATTGGAACTTGGAAGGAATGGGAAGGAAGGGAATTACTCTTCAAAATCGTACACACTCTTTATTCGCTTTGCAAAGATAGCCCTGCTACCAGCTCTGCGAGCCGCACAGTTCGGAATCAGAATTCAAAATGTTTTTGATGATTTCCTATTGGACGGTGATGATGATGATGACGATTGGATCTGATTCGATTGGGCCGTTTAATTACAAATTGCAATTCAAGAAGGTTTTTTTTGTCGCTTTGTTCGTTGCGTGCTACGAGTGAGAGTGCCACAGCTGCTGTATTGAAGAGTTCAGCTGTCAGGAGAACTGCAAGTTTCCCTTCCAATGGCGTCTGATTAGTCTGATACAGAATAATAACAATTGAAATCGCAAATGAGACTCTGGCCTTCTGGTTGGCTGTGTAAAAGCGTTGACATCCACCGTTGTTCATTGCTTTCCATCCAACTGATATTTTAACTCTATTTTTACCAGGCGCACATGCCGAACAAGTAAGCACTGTTTTCTGACGTCTGACCTACTGAGTGAGTTTCTTCGCATTTCTTTCGTTGGATGACGATGCCTATGCGATGACGAGTTCAGTCCGTCTCAGTAAATGAGTAGAGTTACCATGTCCCAATAATATTCTACACGAATTGTCAGCGATGTCCATTTTTGCTCGACGCATTAATTATTAATTATCGTTATTTATTAGTAAGCGGCCTTTTGAACAAATACATTTATGATAATGATTCTAGGTATCAAAAAAAAAAGACGAACTATATTTATTAATACAAAATAGAGATAAAAAATAAATCATCAACGATATCGAGACGGGTTTTGGTAGAAATTTGTCCATTTATATAAAAAAGTACGCCATTATTTGTTATTTCTGTGTTTCTATTTTGACATTTGGATCTGCTTTAATGGCCTTTTTAAATCAACATTATTTAACTTGTACTTAATATTTTTTTACGCTTTTTGTGTTCAGCGGGCTTAAATTAATTGTTCTAAATATGTAGTTAGCAGCGGCGTCGCGTGAATTATTTAGATGGGTGTGCAAATTCTTTTAAATTATACATTTTTTAGAAATATCAATTAATCGCCTGAAAACACGTCCCATTTATTGTTTTCTCAATCATTGTTTTGCTGTTTTTGATATCTTATTTTGTTTTCAAAATAAAATATAGAATAATAAAACTTTCGCATACAAAATCAAAAGCACCGCACGAAACTGCAACCCCAATCCCCAACCACTTAAACGAAAAGCTAAGTTTAACCATTCATTCATCGACTTTCGTGCACAGCTTTTATTTGCACGAGTATCGATGTAATACATTGTATATTTGACCTATGACGCTTTACGGAAACAGAACAGAACAGATGCAAAAGAAGAGAAAATGAATACAGCCCGTGCACAGAAAACCTTCGCACGAGTTCACTACAAGTTCATCAAAGTAAAGCGATTTAAGTACGGCGGCGTGCGGGTGACGAATGACGATGGGGATGAATACTGGAGAAATCATGTAGAGGGATATAGTTTGGAGTTGGATGAATTTATTAGATGAAATCAACAGAATGGTGCACCGCGAGATTTTGTACGAGTTATTTTTTTTTTCTCAGCGGTGAAGGAATTTTGAAAGAAGAATTATAATTTATAAAGGATGAATATGAATAGGTATGGTGTCGGCTGTAGCTGTTGGCTGTGTTATGGAGGTTTTATGGGTTATGGAATTGTGCATATCATTATTTGTGTGTTATTATTATTACACAGTGTTTGATGAGAGACTTATTTCCGTTAGATCAGGGTGTGCAATGCACACCTTGCACACCCTGACGAGACGCCACTGGTAGTTAGGAAAACTTTTTCATGTGAATAACCAGTTTTCATAATTCTAACAAGTAAAGTTCAACTACAAAGTAAAGTTCACTTTGACTGTGATTTTCTATAAACTACCGACTGATTTATTACCCTGTTAATAATAGAAAAGTGGACACTAAATATTTAACGTCACGTACCTATTCAACATCTAACTGTCAGTTTCAGTTTCTCTGGCAATATGGAAAGGACATGCGCCCCTTAATCTTAATTCTCAAGCAGTTTGTATATAGACAACTCACCCCTAAAAATTAAGTACGGTGCAACGTTGCCAGATTTTCTTTTTTTTTGACTGGAAATTCCCAAAAAAAAAAAACGTATTCACAAACATAAACCTGTAAGCTTCAAAAACGAAAAGATTTTGTTGAAATTACGCTTTTTTTTAATTTAATTAAACAAAAATAACAAAAAACAAAAAATAAAATAATTAGCTTAGATACGATAGTAGGTAAATTAATTAAATATTTAAATTATTTAAATCACATTTCTTTCAGATCTGAAGTTACAAAAAAAAAGAAACTGTAATTTGTACTAGGAGGTAATTTTAAGGACTGTTAGCCTGTCTAAAAAACTGTAATTATTTACGGTTTAAACTGTGAATGTGGCAACGTTGACGGTGATCCAACTGTAAAAATTAGTGTGGGAAAACATATTAGGTATTCAGTGTTCGGTATCGGTGTTCGGTGTGCGAAGTGATAAAGTGAAAAGTCGGTTGGCAGAATGTGTGATTGGGACTTTAATTGAAATGGTGCAGTGAAACAATAAAAACAAAATAAACAAAGTCTCATGATTTATGCATAAGAAACATTTCTAAGGCCTTAGCAATTGAAGAATTCAAACAAACCGGCGAGTGTTCGGAATATCTGCTGAGTGCTGATTAAGATGTTATGTATTGCAAAGCAAACCATGTGTCGCCATTGGAACGATTGCGAAATATAATAGGGGAAATGTGAAAAGTACGCATGTACCAATGGAATGAGCTTTGAGTGAGCTGGTTATGTTAGTTTTATGAATGGGAACGGGTGGGTTGCGACGTTGCGAGAATTTCTCTAAAAAATAGGGCTACCATGTGCCGTGATATAAGGTAGATGGAAATTCTCGATCAAATTTTTTTCCATAAAATATTGGAAGTAATGTCGAATTTTGTCCGTTTCTATGTACGATTTTATTTCCTTAATGAAAGAGTAATTACTTCGCAACTTTATTACGGAAACCATTTTTTTACCATTTTACCATTTATTACGGTAATTTTTGAAATGTTCATTTTATTATTTTTGATCCGGTATGCAAATATTATATTATTAATATATTATTCGCGGAAATTACACCTTTGGCTTCACCAATAAACATTTTTTGTTATGACTTCAAATTTAAGAACAGTGGAAGTCCAGTATAACGACTTAAATATGTTTATTTAAGAGGTCTTATTTGATGTTAAATTGAATAGATTATGGTCCCGCCTTTTTTATACTTTAAAGGCTTCTAAACCAACTTATGTATACGTTCCTTATATCGGATAGGAAATCGTGGGCACTGAGATACTATAATCATAATGCATATCTAAAAAGTGTTCGTTATAATGAACTCCCACTGTTGTTCAGAATGGCCACGTTTTCCATACAAACATATTATTTCTCGACACTCATGGCCTCTAACATTCTGCACTGTCCAAACAAAGTACCTTAGGCAAGAACATAATTATAGATGTAAAAACAGTAGCTATAGGAGTTTGTGCCCTAGTTTTGCACTTCAATATTAGGGGTATTCATATTCACGATTCTGTGTAACAGACCTAGTAAAAGTCCGATTTTTTTTTTTTTTATCAGATCATGAACAATGACCATTGCCATTTCTTCACAGATGGTTCCAAAACTGTGGACGGTGTTGGTGGTGGTGTCTTCTCTGACAAACTAAATCTTAGAGTCTCCTTCCGTCTTCCTGATCACTGTAGCGTTTTTAGGCGGAAATAATGGCGATAGTCTTAGCTTGGCTAAGGGAAAACGTGATATCTGCTGTTTCTAATCAAGGATTCCTTAGGTATTCCAATCGCTACTTGCAAACTTACAATAAAGCTTAATTCTATCGAAAGAACAAAACTCAGGTGGACAACCGGCTCAACATGTCTAGCGACAAAACAGATCTGGCCAAAGCTGGATTTAAAACGTTCTAGGCATCTGATCTCCCTCGATAGGAAGCATATCAGTGCTACAATAGGTGTCATCACGGGACACTGCCTTATCGGCAGGCATGCAAAAAGGCTTGACGTATTATGTAACGATTTTTGCAGAAGCTGCTTTGACGAGGAGGAGGAAGAAACTATTCTCCATCTTCTCTGTACTTGTCCAGCTCTCTCACAAAGACGAAAACTCCACTTGGGAGCGTTCTATTTTAATGATCTGAACGATCTCACAAAGACAGACATTCGAAATCTCCTACGCTTCATCAGAAGCTCCAACTGGTTCAACGAGTAGGAAGAATAAATATAGATTCATGGTCTAACCGACAGCCACTTCAACCTAACCTAACCTATGAACAATGACACATCCAGTTTTAAAATTGACTATTCTTCTGAAAAAAAAAAAAAAACCTTTACACTCTTTTCTGAAACTGAAAAATCTGCTTTTAATTGTTTATTGTGCCGAAAAACAGCAAAAAAAAAAAAAGTACGTGGAGTCCCTCCGCGCGGAAGACGTGAAACTTCGTAATGTGGAAATGAAAATAGGAAGGGGTAGAAATTGATTTTTAGTGAAATCATATTGTTTTTTAAGACAAACTTTATTAACGTTGCTTACAATTCACAATTGATCGCATCTTTTAATTATCATTTTTGAGTGGAGAAATATCCAAATCTATAACATTTACAATGGGATTATGACAACTAAGGTAAGATACGAAATGTTGGAAGTCACATTAGAAGTTTCACTTCAAAAACAAAAATGTCTATTGGAAGATATTGGAGACAAAATTATGTTACATAATTAATTAATAATTATGTAAATTAATGATTTTCCCTACAGCGGCGCTTACCCACTGTTGCTTTCCATTCTCTTTCATTATTTATCATAGCTGCATATAGGAATTAACAATTTAGCGAACTGTCAACTTGATAAGGCTACCCTGTTGTGTTTTTCCGTTTCAATAAGGTTAGGGTAAAGTGAAAAAGGGTAGCAAAATTTTATTCGGTGTATTTAGTTGTTGTATTGCGAAATAAAGTTGCACTTTCGCATTGACACAAGACTAGTTGTATCGGATCGTGATTCGTGAATACGACTCCATTAAATTACACCGTTGACGGTTTGCTTAATATATCAACATTTTGAAAACATTCCTTGAAGCATGGTAACCCTATTTATCAAATAATAATATGACCAAGCGAATCCCACCCAAACCCAATCCGATAAAAGCTTTAATACAGTGTACGTGTTAGGTACCTTCCAAGCAAATATAAGATATAACACTGCAAATGCAAACACATATTTTGTAGGTACATAATTCCCGGTCCCGCTCTTATACAGTTTATCCAATTTTATACCGGCTATGGCTGAATATTCCTACTCGTATTTATTCGAAATGGAAAATGATTCTATTCTACTCAACTGTCTACTCATGTGAAATTCAAACGTGTATGGGTTTTATTCTGTACGAAACGAACGTACTCGAAGTGTGTTCCATTCCATCTTCCATGCTTTAAGTTTCAGTTCATTAGAGAAGACCGTTTTGCGTAGTTGTGCGCTCCGAATGCTTATCAAAGTGTTTGAAACTTTCTCTCACTTCAACTCGATATTAGTAATTTTATCTGTGCTCGTTTAATTGCATTTGATATATAATATGTACCATGAAGATATCAAACGTGTCAACGACTTTTAACAAAACCTCTACAATAAAGGCGAACGAGTTTTTTTGTACAAACGTTGCCTGAGCCAGTTAAATAAGAATTTTTTCTTGCACGTTTTTGGCGCTAAACCATTTTAAAGGTGGCCCACGAGTTTACTCATCGCATGCTATTGCATCAGAAATAGAAGTACTATAAATATTGTATTCGGTATAAAATTGTAAACTTTGTGTCGCGTTGTGCTGTTAAAAACGAATTAATTTTGGTGCGGTCGTGGTAAAACGGTCTCGTGTGTTTAGTGTGATAGGAGTGAATATCGTGTAAAACATGCCTCAGCACAGAGATTACAGTGTTGAGACAGTTCCTCTTTCCGTTTCTGAAAGGAACGGCAGTAAAGTTACTAAAAAGGAATCCCTCCCCAATGCGCCCGTGCCCGATGACGAGTGCGATGATAAAATTGTACTCAAACGTAAGCTGACCCTGATTAATGGAGTGGCTATCATTGTCGGCACGATTATTGGCTCAGGGATATTCATTTCTCCCACTGGAGTGTTCTTCTATACAGAGTGAGTATTTTATAATCTTTGTAAAGGGATCTCCCTATATCTAATGTTAAACGACATCAGTGTGCGGATTGGATTACCATTATAAGAAATTTAAACTCAATCTGCATGATCGGTGAAAAATAATATTGGTCTGGTAGGGGGCAATTACATACATTATTGGATTGAAAAAAAAAAAAAAAAAAAAAAAAAACTTTACTCGTGGTGAACGGAGTTTGCTATGATGTTAGTGAGACGAGCTTAATAACGAGATCGGAGAGTCTTACAGGGGGCGGGTGAATCGGGTTAGATTTCATATCAGTAACCGGTGGGTAGGTAGGTATAGAATGACGCGCTTATGCTTTGATAAAACGCGCTACAATGTATTGTTTATATGACGTGAAGCTGAAATCAAATCAAAATTTAATGGGTGTTTGCTAAGTATGAAACTGGTGCCAATAACGTATGTAATTAAATACAGTCTAAACAAAATACTTTATAATAAACAGGAGTAGGTACGCTAATATGCATTTAAGTCAGTAGGTGTACCTGGGCTATTAAATCTCATTAAATTAACGACACCATGTCTTGTAGGAGAGTCTGGGGGCTTAAGTCAGGGCTGTAGCTAGAGTAGAATTTGAGGTAGGGCAACATTGGTTACAGGTAGGGCGAAAGTAAAAAATGTATCATAATTGATCTGCCCTCGAAGCACGGACTCCTTAATTGACCTCAAGGTCAGTGATGTACATTCAATAGCTATTCGTGGACAAATAATTTCTGTGACAGAGCATGAGCATGGATCTAAGAACTATTAAATCCTCAATGATGAAGTACCTACAAGCGAACAATATGGTTGAACTTTGGATGTAAAGGGTTTTTCAACAGGGACGCTACAAAAGTAAAGCGACAGGGACAGCAAACGACGCCGAATTTCTTGCCGCTCGACATTTCTCTTCAGTAAGGTTTGCCATTTCATGATGGAAAGATATACGAGCCAACAACGAGTCGAAATTATTAAAATTTACTTACAAGAACTAAAGCTGCTTGACCCTTGACCACCAGAAGCGTCGTATGTTCGTGAAACAACTTGAAAATGATTCGGATTTTCATCGAAAAATCATCTTCAGCGATGAGGCTCATTTCTGGCTGAATGGCTTCGTAAATAAACAAAATATGCGGTATTGGTCAGGCAGCAATCAACACGAACTCCATGAGTTATCATTGCGTGGTGGCCATGCAAAAGAAATCGAGTTCCATACATAATGGCATCGAACGTGTTTTCACAGAAATAAAGAATTTCATTGATATCCGTCTGAGTGGGAGTGAGGTAAAATTTAATTGTTAGGTGGGGTGATACGAGTAAATAGATACGACCAAAAATACCATTTAAATCATATTGTTTCTGCAAACTTATTATAATAATTAACATACTAATAAAAAATATTTAAAACAGCTGAATTCTACGATTCGCCATGTTATTAAAAATGCGAAGAACTTCGTTCAGATCAACTGATTTTGTTTTTTCAAAGGCCAGAAATAACATACCAGCCATTCTCTCGTGACCCATTGACAGCCTTTGAGGCCTATTGCGCAGTGAGGTTCTTCGTGGTCAATATCAATACGCTCTTCAACTTTTCGTTTTTTTCCAAAGAAAGCCCGTATATCCGTCGCGAAATCAATGAATCTTCAATTTATACCATTAAAAATACCAATTGTATTGATTTTTGACTAAAACACTCTTTACCGTACACTTCACTTAACCAAACTACAAACAATCATAATCAATCTCTAGCTAATGCTTATTTTAGTTTAAAAGGGGATTCCCCGGTATAGGTATGGGGAATTCCATCTGCATCACAGATATTATAATTAAATAGACCCATCCCTTCATGGCGCTTCAAATGCCATCTATACACAGAACAAAGAATTATTATAATATGAAATGAATGTCACAAACTGTGGTATGTTCGGAAAAGTTTAGATAGGTACCTACAATTTTTTTTTATCTCAAACTATGAACAATCAATTTAGTTATAGTAATTTACCTTAGTTTTTGGTATTTTTAAGGTAGGGCATTATTGTTTCAAGGTAGGGCATTGCCCCACAATGCCCGCCCCTGGCTTAAGTGCAATGATTTATATGGCTTTAATTGACATTAATATGACAATACCATTAATAAAATCCATCTCGTTTAATTATTTCCAGTTTTAATTATATTGTTCAGTTCTTAATTAGTTCTGTATTTGTTTTTTTCTGAATTATCTTTATTTACTTCATTTTTTCTTAATTTTTATCTCTCATTTTATTTTTTTTTCATGTTTAAAAAAGGCCTATTACTTTGTTGACAAACAAACAAATAAATGATTGCTTAGCTTAGTACGCTGCTCGAGCTAAATACAAAATTCTCTCCAAAATTTAGCTCAGCTAAATTTTAGCGAATCCAGTAAGCTGAGTACGCTGCTCGTGCTAAATAATCAAACGTTTGTTTCAAATATATTTCATCTTTCATGTAGGTATCTGTCAAAATTTAAATGGTCACGCTAAATTTAAATTTGACAGATCGTTATGTTCTGTTGGGAGATGTAAGCAAGGATTAGTTTTTTTCTTAATAAATACCTCGACGATAAGTACCTAGAATCGGAAATAGTTGAAATCAGAGTGTTGCATTTTTGAATTAAATTATTTTGAAAGAACAGGCGTTTTCATTGACATTTACCCGCAACGTCCTTTATGTCAAAATTTAGCTAGGACTTAAGCTGATATTTGGAGAGCAAAGTTGGAGACCAGATAAAATTTAGTTAAGCTCGAGCAGCGTACTAAGCTTTACACTACGTTTCCACTGGTGACATTTAGCAATAACTACTACAAAAGTAATCTTATTGCTCGGATAAATCTCTGTGGCCACAAGGAAAAACAGCATAAGTCACTTTTTGCAATTTTTCAGGAGAGCGGTTTGAATGTTTACCTTTCCTTGTGCGTTGTATGACGTATGTGTTTTTCTTTCTTCTATAATTCAAAAACCGTAATAGATAAAAATACAAAAAAAAAAAAAAAAAATATGGCAAAAAGAATGGAATATTTCGCATACGATGGTGTAAAAAACTCAATTTCGACATAAGTCGACTTATGCTGTTTTTCCTTTTTGCCACAGATCTTAAAAATTACGTATTTGGCATCTCGATCAATGCGCAAAATAATTTCAATAGTACATATTTTGGAATAAAGCACAAACATTATATATAGATTTTAATTTACACTGTACATTTAGAGTCGTCCAAAATAAAGCATTATCGTGAATCCACGCGTCTTTAGACAATGTGATTTGTGCCCAGTGCAATAAATTCAAGACTTGCGTGGGCTTTACGGCATGGTTGCAGTTTGCAGACGAAGTTATGTATATGTCAAATGATTTTATTTATCCCATTTTCTCTTACAAAATTAAATTTTAAATGGCGTTACGTTAAAAGTGGTTCATGATATTTTTTTTTTACTAAGACAGGAATATTAAAAGTGTAAACATTTTGTAAAACGAGACAACAAAACGTTACGTTACGCCATTATGTTTGTTGTATGCGTCCTTCCTAACATCGTGTGCTTGCTATCTGTCAATTTTCATAGAAAGAAAGAACTATAGTATGCAATAAAATGTAAGGTGGGCCTGGGCATTTCATAGCTTACTGTTTCATTCGTTCAAATATCGCTGAGCAGAATATGTCGTTGCATTCTCGCATTAGATGCATCAATACTTCGTCAATTCGCCACACAGCCATCGCGGAACAGAACTGACAGCCCGTAGCATACTATCGATAGCAATATAGGTATATAAAGAATTTTATTTTATAGCATACTATTTGTGGTCTCCATGGACAATTTTCATGATGTTTTGTAAGCTATAGAATATTGCTCGTTGAGACACCGGGTAATGGGTTCTGCCACAATGTGATTTCTGCCCTCTTTACAATATATACATCTACGTCTACAATCTGCCGCCAGAAGACTCTCTTCTTCTTACAGGAGCCAGGTTTTTCTGCTTGAGTTCGATTTGAAAACTACACATCGAGGTAGTTGTGACTTGTGAAAGTCATTTCCGCATGACTATTAACTAACTTTTTATCTTGCAAATACTGTCTTAATACAATTTACTTTCTTTTCGGCGCTACTTAGAGGCTTCAAAACTAGCTTCATAAATTGTTTAACCAAGGTACCTAAAATATCCCCGTAGTAACACTTATCGTTGGTAACTCCAACATCGAACACTCCATAAAACAAGCTAAATTCGTGATGGCCCATAAAATCCAGCTTTGCAGAAATGCGCCCAATGTATATTTTGCGTGCATATTGTTTTATTCATCTTAATTATTTATAAATGTATTTGAAAAACCTTCAACAGGTCTGTTGGAACGTCATTGATCGTATGGGCATTGTGTGGAATACTCTCGACAATAGGTGCGCTATGCTACGCTGAGTTGGGCACGAGTATAACACGCTCTGGCGGTGACTATGCCTATCTACTGGTTGCATTCGGTCCATTGGTTGGATTCTTGCGACTTTGGATCGCGCTGCTGATCATTCGACCAACAACACAGGTAAGTACGCAACGCACAACAAAACATGTGTCTAATTTTTATTTATAAATTTTGTTTATCTTGTGACAAAGTGCGCACGATTTCGTTCCAAATTCTTATGGTGAATTTAAGTCTTTATTGCCGTTGAATTAATAATGGCACACATATTAACAATCTCTTTCTAATTTTGTTGTTATTATATGAACAAAATAAGCATTTTGAGCTCTCCATCTTCAATTTGTTGATTTGGGTTAATTTTATCAAAGCCTGCTCTCGCCAACAAGTTGGTCCCTTCATTCGCATCCATTTATTACCCGACTGGTTTTATAATAGCATTTTTGCATTCACTGTCTGGGGAGTTGCAAATTTAATTAATGCTTGGGCAAATATTCCACACCAATGCATGTTGTTTTTTTTTGTGCGAATTTATTATCGTTTAAAGAAGTTTACCAATGGTCACATAATTTTCATAGGTAGACTTGAATTCTTAAACATTATCGTCTGCTTGTTTTTTGACATTTATGCCAGTTTGGATGGAAAAGTTTACAAAGCTCTTATCTTAATTAGAGTTCTGTAAATTTGCGCACTAGATTTAATAGAACCTACAGCAAATCCCAAGCACACAAAATACTGTCAACAACTTAACCGGAACATACCAATATTTTGACAGTTTCCTCACAAAAAGAATTCCAATTGTTGCGATGAATTGCTTTGCTATAGCATATTTATAAGCATTTAAACAACATGTCAGTTAGTAAAAAAGATTAGAGTCAGAGTAGGAAGGAAATAAAAGCAGCTGAATGAGATACAAATAAATAAATATTTGGCGCACCAGGTCCGTAAGATCCTATGCCTAGGATCTACAATTTTATGCCGATTCCAAACCGCTTATTGAGAAGCTATTTCAAGACAGTTATACTCTCGGACGTTTGTCAGACCTTCGAGAGAGGTGGCGCAGTGGAATAAAACCCTAAGTTGGAAATTGGGTTTTGGCGGGATTCGAACTCGGGACCCCTCGCTTAGTAGTCCAACACACTAACCACTAAGCCACTGCGCCTCAATGCTGAATGTGATATTACTGAAAAAAAAAAAAAAAAATCAAATTGTTGGCCAAATGTCAAAAAGCCTCGAATACATAGTGGACACGGTTTTGTGCGAATAAGTAATAAGAAAAGTACGACAAACGTTGACGAATCTTGTGAATGCAGATTCGTTTCCGGCTGTGCATTGTGCTTTCGTGGTGATACAATTTGATCATTGTGACCAAAGGACAGCTGTAATATTCATCGGATAAAACGTGGCCTGATACCGATCTGCTTCCAAAGAAAATATTCTCTTGACTTATTATACTCGATCTAATCGAGTTTTTTCCGGTAGGCTGCACTACCTTGTCTGTCGATTATCAAGTGCGCAAAAATACTGGTAAAATAAAACTTATCGTCGAGCACCGTCATTTTTTCTGTCATAATAGGTGTAATAAATGCTCACCAGTGCTGTACTGTGCAGGAATCTATTAAAACAAAAATTCGTGAAAGAAAATTTAAACAAAACTCATACAGATTAAATTGCCATAAAATGTTAATCGCCTGAATTTGTGTTTCCCATTCTAGACAATTGTGGCCCTGACATTCGCTCAATACGCTGCCAAACCATTCTTCGAAGACTGCTCACCGCCAGAATCGGCAGTAAAACTCTTGGCCTCTATGTGTTTATGTAAGTCAGATACAAGATACAAGTCTCGACGTAGATAGTTTATCTAAAATGTTTTATGATTGTGTCTGTATACAATTCATTCAATTTTTATGCATTTAGTTGTAAAAATAGCTCACAATCAGTAATGTTCAACAGAGCTGCGCTGATCTCAGATGTAGTACGCTTTGAATGAATGATTGCCGTTTATTTATAAAATACAATTTAAAACATTGTTAACCCTTTTCTATCATCTTATTTATAATAGGTTTCCTAACAGCGATCAACTGTCTCTCGGTGAAATGGTCGATGAAGATTCAAGATGTGTTTACTGCTGGAAAACTGATAGCTTTAGTGTTGATCATTTTGGCGGGCCTCTACTCGATGGCGATGGGAAAAACGGAAAATTTCGATAACTTGTGGGATGGACAGTATGGCGTAGCGAATATTGGATTTGCCTTCTACTCGGGACTGTTTGCGTTTGGTGGTTGGAATTATTTGAATTTCGTTACAGAAGAATTACAAGATCCATACAAGTAAGTTTCCTTTAAAGAGGACTCCATACATACTCTTCTTCTGTAAAATGGATACGAATTGTCATTTAAGAAGTAAATGATTGCATTCTGATGACCTCTAAGTAACGAGCCACAAGTTTAATATATTGACAAAAATGACATTTTACAATTTTTAATTTGTGGAAGATGTTTACGTGGAGATCAACGTAAGTTTGAAGCTGTCATAATTTGCTGCTTATATCGTTTTCCATTGGGACAAAAAATCAATCTTTTTTTCGACGCCGATCACTTTTTGCAGATCTCTATATTTTTTACTTTGCACAGCTGTTTTACGTCATTTCAAGAACTTTGAATTCAAAACAAATGCGCAAAGTTTCGTGAAAATTAAATAACAAAATGCATACATAGCTGTGGATTTTATTTTGGGAGGAATTATTATCTTCATTGTCTGCCTACATCGGTGGTTAAGTCATCCATTGATACTTAGGTTTCTCGTGAACACGAGTGTCGGTGGCGTGGCTGTGCTGGGTGTGGAAAGACTAAACGACTGTGTCCGGACATCTGCAAAAAGTCGGCGGCCTTCCTTCTGGCTCTCAGAAGAAGCGACTGTAGATTGCTTGTGGGCGTCCTTTCGGGCCACCAAGCTTTTGCCAAACACTTAAATGTTTTGGGGTTGAGAATTTCCACCATCTGTCCTGCTTGTAGAGAGGACGACGATACCTATGTAGCTGTCCTGCCTTTGCTCGCATCAGGTGGCAGATCTTTGGGGCTGACGTGGTGAGTGCCGAACATTTAAGCTCTTCGTCACTGAAGTTCCTTCTCATCTTACTTCGAAAGACGGGAAAACTAAGTACATAAATGTAAGGTGTCTGTTTGGCAGTACAATAGACCGCACCAATCCATTTACGAAAACAAATCAATTTTGTTGTATGTTCCATGAGCAGCGTTAAATCTGCGATCTGAAAAAGATTTCTGGTGGTCTCAATAGGAAAACGACAGAGTGGCCAGAGTGCTATTTAGGCCGGTCATGCTAGTGGGTGCATTATTGCTGTCTTTGTGGTTATGACAATTTGTCTTTGTCTGCAATCCTCCAACATCTCGTAGAGAGAATTGGGAAAGTTTATCCTCGGATAGGGGAAGGGTGACCGAAACAGTCTAGTTTCCCTCGCCTGTAATCCTCAAATAACTCCTTGAAGAGTGGAGACAGCAGCAAGCGTTGTAGCTTTAATATCATAATTATCTACATAAAATCGTTGTAGCTTTAATACAACATTTATCTAGTTAAAATCGCCCTATCAAATCTATTTCTCAAACATTTCTGTAGATACGAATATATAACAAACATCCTTAACGAAGTATAAACTAGAGTAAGTTATATTACCATCCAGTTGCCGACAGACATTGTAAGACATTAATCAAATTGAAGAACACGATTTATTCCGCACTCCCACACTTATTGTTAGTCAGTAAACCAAACGCAAACAACCACCAGTTGCTGCAATAAAAAGGATCTCATTTAAAAGACCCTCAGCAGTTGACGTCAATGGCAGTGCCTCCCTAAAAGCACCCTCACCCTCGACAAAGGCAAACAGTAAAGCAACAGATGACGGAGATAAAACTTTTGCGTTTTCATCGGCATGATTTATAAAGCAACAGTCGTTTGCAATTCATGGACTCCTCTCCTAACCGTCCTTGAGTAGCACACCCAACTCACCCCATCCCCTTCGCCTCTTTGATTTCCTTAAGTAGTTTCATTTGTTTGCAATTCGAAGTGCTATTAATTCTCGTCTTTCATTTTCCGCACATTGTATACTTCCCTCTTTTTGTCTTTTCAGAAATTTGCCACGCGCTATCTGGATAGCTATGCCACTTGTTACAGGCATCTATGTCCTTGTTAACTTGGCCTACTTTGCTGTTGTTTCGAAGAGTGAAATGTTAAGTTCGTTTGCAGTTGCAGTTACTTTCGGAAATCATGTATTTGGACCGTTTGCATTCATGGTGCCGATTTTTGTGGCTTTAAGTACTTTTGGCGGCGTCAATGGTGTGCTGTTTACATCTGCCAGGCTGTTTGCGACGGGCGCTCAAGAGGGTCATCTACCGAAATTCTTCTCACTCTTCCACAGTAAGCAGCAGACGCCAATTCCATCGTTAATTTTTTCGGTAAGTCTTGATGCGGGTGTGTAAATTTGAGATGAAAATGTAACGAAAATTGCGGGTGCCGTGATAGCTGGCAAGTTCACGAAAAATATATTGGGTAGTGCACCCTGACGATGAGAGAGCCCAGAGTGAGCGGCGCGAAAGAATCGACAACCCCACGCTGAATACCGTCACCCTGTCTCGCCACCGACCTTCCCTACCCATGGTCCACCCCTATGACGGTCGGGCTACAGGACCTCCCGTCAGTCCGGGCGGGGGCAGGCGAAGGGTGTCTGAGCATGGAGAAGCGTAGGCCTGCTGGTGGTTGCACGTACGCTAGCTCGTCGGCATTGGGGGGGGATCTTGCTACCCCATCTCAGACTGTCGTCACGTTGTTTCAGGCCTCGGTCAAGAAAATAAACTAACAAAAATGCTCTCTCCTCTTCCTGTTAACAACCTACTACTGCATGCTGCGTGAACCGAAACCAACCCTCTATTGCGCGGTCTAACTCAGGGTTAGATGTTCATATACCCTGGAGCACTAAACCCTCCCTACGCCACTGCAACAATAAAACGAACTTGAGCAGCTGGCCGTGCCGTGGTCATCACCGGGTGCTCGATGCTGAAGGCCATGACCCCTTTTCTGCCGTTCCTTTTCCTCTTACCTAAATCCTATACCATCTATTCAGATCCTCCCTCCCCTCTCTGGTTCACCCCGCTCCTATGGGCTTACCCTACCAACTCATATTTCACTGTATGGTCGGTCCTGAAGCATACCGTCCCCTATTTCCATCAACGCCTGGCGGTTGCCGCCCCAATGTCTCCGCTGAAATCTCCCTTGGGAGCCAAATACTCAGAAATAAATAGAAAATAACACGGTGCTGGTTCCAGTTGCCATAGACCGAGGCCTGAAACAACGTGACGACAGTCTGAGATGGGGTAGCAAGATCCCCCCCCAATGCCGACGAGCTAGCGTACGTGCAACCACCAGCAGGCCTACGCTTCTCCATGCTCAGACACCCTTCGCCTGCCCCCGCCCGGACTGACGGGAGGTCCTGTAGCCCGACCGTCATAGGGGTGGACCATGGGTAGGGAAGGTCGGTGGCGAGACAGGGTGACGGTATTCAGCGTGGGGTTGTCGATTCTTTCGCGCCGCTCACTCTGGGCTCTCTCATCGTCAGGGTGCACTACCCAATATATTTTTCGTGAACTTGCCAGCTATCACGGCACCCGCAATTTTCGTTACAAAAATTTAAGGGATTTTATAAATATACCAAGAACTTTATTAATAAGTAGATATGTTATTTTTATTATTAAAAAAAAGGGAAAAGATTTAATGTTCAATAACATTAAGAATACAGCCCGAAGCGCTGGTAAAACTTTGCAACAATTACGCTGTTTGTATATCAAACTTAAGTCGACCCGAACTTATATATTGTCCCCGTTTCCTACAGAAAAATTTTAAGACCGATGGGACGAAAAAAAAATCTTCTGAACGTAAAAAAAAAATGTTTGCTTGTTTTACTTCATAGTGTTGCATGTCTCTGGTAATGCTGCTCACCGCAGACGTCTATATTCTTATAAACTACATAAGTCAGGTACTTTGGCTGTCAGTAGCTGCAAGCATAGCTGGACTGTTATGGCTGCGAAAGACAAAGTAAGTGAAGTTCATTTTCTTGAACAGGAAACCCGCTAATTAAATTCGTTTTTTCTCTTTTCAGACCTGATCTTCCGCGACCGATCAAGGTCCACCTTTTACTGCCCATCACATTCATCATATGCTGCATCGTACTCGTCCTCATGCCAACTTTAGAACAGCCTATGAACTTTTTGACTGGCATAGCAATTACAATGGCAGGAATTCCATTCTATTACGCATGTATCAAGTGGAAGAATAAGCCAAAGTACTATGGAATGATGTCCAATGCCATGGTCACATTTTGTCAATCGATGTTCAACACCGTCTTTATCGAAAGTCCTAGTAATTCTTAAGCTGTATACATGTAAATCAAACACTGAATTACAGAACCAAAACTGGGACCATTGAATGTTTCAACTGTCCGTGGTTAATCTACTCACAACATGGCAACAGAAGCTGCGTGCTTTTTTTTGTCATTCCAAGGATATTTTATAAAATGCCCGCTTCTTAAATGCATTTTGTATGTTTTTAATTTTAAGTTCAACTCGGCTTTACTTGCTTATAAGTTATAAGTGTACTTACTGTATTTTTCTTTTCTAAAACAAAAATATTAAATAGCTTTTTAAAATTTTATTTAGAATTTAATTTTTTATCCTCATTATTATTTTAATGACGAATATAGGGATTATTCATTGTTAATAATAAAATATAACATGTATATGTAAATAATTGAAAGTATTTTTTATTATTATTCATTATTCTTAGTATTACAAACTTTGAATTTACCTAATCTATATTTGCAATGTTAAAACTAAGAATAGGTAGTGACATTTATACTGTTCAATACAAATAGTGATAATGTCACTTTATAACAAAAAAAGATCTTTAAAGTGGGGGTGAACTGCTGAAAGCATTTAAAAATAAGAAAGTTATTCATTTATACAACATTTACAATAAATTTTAAATGAAGGAGAACTAAAAACGTAAAGGGGAAGCACAAAAAAATTATGTTTGTACCTAGAACAGTGATAAAGCATTTTGATGTACATATTTAGACAACATAGGGTAGCAAAACCTTAATTTCCTCGTGATTAAAATCGAGAAGCCACAATATTACACATTTCAAGAATTGGGACAAGGATCTTATTCTTCGGATATTTAAAGGAAGTTTATTAAATAATTTGCACGAAACGATGGAGTAAAAGTTTTTGAACAGAGTAGTACGTAGTAATTTGGGGTGTTATTTTCTTTTTTTGGGCCTTATTTTAATGAAAATCGTGCTAAAGATCGAATGAAACAAACTGCATTTGCTTTTGTCAGGGAATAGGGAAAGTGTCTCTTCAGGAACACCAGAATGTCACTGCACAACAAAAACTTTGGTGAAAAAACATCTTGCTTAAATTTGCTGAATGAAAAATGTCATCACGTGCTTGTAAATGAACAAAGTAAGGTAGGTTAGTATGTAGATTCATTGGGACATAATATGCCTTCTATGCGCGAACTATGACTGCTATGATGTGATGGAATCTGTATATTCGATGGGGATTCTTTAGATTCGCTCTCAGGTTTCAGATTTCTGTGTCTAATCGAACATAAAAACGTCACTTGCTCTATTTTGTGTTGAAATTGGTGCGATACGAATATGTGTAGCCTTCGATACTTTTCTACGCGTTTTTTGTACATTCCAAATTTGCGTCCCGATTGATTCATTCATAAATAATTTATAAAAATTGATTCACTCGATGCAATGCATTTTATTTTCAGTAGAAAAACTTCACGAAACGTTAACGTTGGCAAAACTCCACCAGTTTTCAAATTTAAACGCATTTTTTTTGGTAAATCTGAAGCAAATCGGAGAAAAAAATCTAGATTCGCAAAAGTGCTCTGAAATCTAAAGAAGATTGCTTTTTTTTTGTACCAAACGAACATAAAAACTGCTCTGAGAGCGCCCAATCGAATACCACATAAGTAATGTCAATTTTTTCCCAAAAAAAATCCCTAGTTTCGAAAGATTCTCGCATTGTGTTTGACAGCTAAAAGAAAAGCAAATAACTTATTGGGGACGTTCGGATTCATAGTTTATGTAAAACGTCAACTAGATTCGTCGTGACTAGGAATCCGAACGCGTTGACTGAGCAACTTGAATTGTTTTTGTATTCTCGCGGTCAGCGTTGCCTTTGTTTGATTTGCCCTTTTTTATTCGGAAAAGACCCCTCATAATTTTTTCAAAAATTGATATTTGCAAATAAGTACATTTAAAATATAGCACGGTTGCTTATCACAACACTATTACACTGTTATGCGACCTAATGGTTATTAAATATCGTGCGAAAAATCGAAATTTGCAGAGTAGCTTTAGAAATGGCACCCTTTTCTCTCACTGGCCCTTTCTTCGACTCTTCAGAATTCTGCAACGGCCACTCTGTTTATTTTAAATCTGACTCTTCGAAATGTCAACTGAGTATGCAGGAAGGATTTTCTTGACTAGACTTGTCGGCTTCCCCTCCATAAACGTCAACTGCAAAAACTAATCACGTGACCACTCTGGGCCTATCAAAACTGAAATACCTACATCTAGTCAGACAGCCTGTCAACTTACTAAACTATTGTGGTAAATCAGGCACTTAGTGAATCGCACACTTAGGAATTGTGGTGAATCGGGCACCTGGTAACAATCTGTTTCCCTCTTAAAGTTCCACTTCCAATTGGAGACTGGAATCTCCAATGTCAAGTTATTCTAGTACAATCTAAATTGAAGTTGTATTGCAGTTTGTATTAGTTCATTCTAGAACCATCTATGGATATGGAGTATACATCTGGAGTCTATCTACTTCTAGAACATTCGCCGATAGGTGGCAGCGCGGATATAAAAGGGGCGCGTTGACAACAGGCAGTGCAGTTGATTTTTAACAAGCGATAGTTGAGTTCGAAAGAGTAATCGGTTGTGAGATAAGTGCGAAGTAATAGAATAAAGCGATTGGATTGAGACGTTGAAGAATTGATTAAAGTGATATTGTTTTGAGAAATAGATAAGAGTAAAGTAATAAAGTGAATAAAGCGATTGGATTGAGACGTTAAAGAATTGATTAAAGTGATATTGTTTTGGAGATAAATAAGTGAATATTTGGAAAGTGTAAATAAAGAGATTTTATTGGAACAGTTGAACAGAATAGTGTTTTATCTTTTCGAATCCCAGCCCAAATGTAACACTATGAATCCGAACTTCCCCATTGTGATTCGTGATAAGTTGGCATAAAATTATATTGAAAACTAACATAATACCATAGAATGTTATTAGGAGATTCTTGCTATCCTTTAGAGCCTTGGTCTATGACTCCATACCGAACTGCAGCTGAAGGATCTTTTGAATCAAGATTCAATGATCATCTTTCGCAAGACAAATCATTAACAGATTCAATAGAAAATGTCTTGTTGGAAGATGTTCCTCATTTTAACTTGGATCAACAGTTTACAACTGCTAACGAGGAATACTAGAATGTTGCCAAAAGGATAAGTAATTAATTCATAAATAATATGAAATATGTAATTCATAAATATTTTTTTATTAACTTTCAAAATATTACAAATAAATAAACTTTTGCTTCAGTCTTTTATGATTAACAGATAAATAACAGTGTACATATCTATCGGGCCACTGGTGTTTTCAAATATCCTTTGGATAAGTCGGGATGCATTGTCATAAATATTGAACCAGAATCTGAAATTGACAGGGTTGTGTTTGCACATTTCTTAGATTCCCTAAGCATAAAAATATATTTTAATACTTTTTTCTTAAATAAATTAAGAATAAAGTTGTTACTTACATTTTGGAAGCAATCCATACAGCCTGCTCGCAAACAAATGGCATTAGAACCAGAGACAATACTGAGACTGAGACCCCCAACTTACAATACTCTTGCCGCTGGCCGCCTCAATTTTTTTTTCAAATTCGCCATTTTGTTTTCCCATCGGTGTTACGTCAATTAAGAATCCGTGTGACATGCAAAAACATACACAAAATATAAAATCAATACAGCCAACCGCTACCAACCGTGGGGGAACTGCGAATAGGCGAATTGCCAACAAATCAATTTAACTGTATTTATGAATTGAAAATTGCTAGTTTTTCTACCACAAAACCATTATATTTAATTAAAAAAACATGACTCTCAAGCTAAAAATATTCGCGTGTTCGCAGTTCGCAATTCGCTTTCATGTAAATACTCCTTTACAGAGTACGGATCTTGCGAATTTGAACATTTTTATTGTAGAATGGATTTACGTAGTTGGCACCCAGAACCCAGTACTGATGCCTACTGCTTTTAGTGACTCGTCCGTCGTCCATATTTTCTGGACATCTGTTTTAGAAATATCGCACTTACTTTGCAAAACAACTTCAACAACCTCCTATCTAGAAGTGATGCCAATTTTTCGTGTTAATTGTCATTTTGCAATTGTAAGTGTAATAACGGGCTTTTTTAATTGTTATTTTATGCTCAATTTGTTCACTTCCTTTATTCTTCTCTTATTGCATTTTACGAAAGTAATGTCACATCAAGTCAAATAAAATAGCGCTTGATGAAGGACATTACTTTGAAAAACAAAATTCACTGCATATTTGGACAGATCTCTATACATATTATCGAAGCATCCTACTTTCATTTATTTCTGAGTGAAGAGTGGAACAAAATATCCAAATGGAAGCCATGGGAGTAAATAATCTCATAGAAAGAGTTTCCAACGAGCAAGTTAGGGAACGTTCTTCTACTCTAAGACCAACGTGCATCGGTATCTCCTATCTCCTCTAACCCTATCTCCTCTATCCCAATTTCATTAATGCCCGCGCTGTGTAATCACATAACACTATAAGAGTAGTCATAACCTCTTTAGCGCGTGTTAATTATAAAAAAAAAAATATATGCCGCTGATTTATTTAGCGATAAATGTGATTAATAATCGATCTACTTCTTAATCTATAGACACGTTTTATAACCAGCAAAAGCTAAAATTAATTTTTTAATCAATGAATGTCAACTTTCAGGCATTTGACGTTCCGTTTATACCCTTTTCACACCGCAGCGAAAACCGTGTTTTCGTCGAAAACTCGAAATTGCATTCACACCGAACAATAACTAGTTCTCGTTTGACGTTTATATCAGCTGTGAAACACTAGTCGTGAAACTTCTGTGTAAACTATTTTGTTTACATATTTCGATCGCATTAAATAACAAATAAAATTAATTCAGAGCAATTAAAAATAATACTAGCCCATCAATTAGTGTGGAAAATGATTTTAAGTTGTAAGTTGTGACATTTGTTCGGTCAGCTGCTCTGCTGAATATTGCAAAAGGTTTGTTTGTTTCAACAACGCAACGATGGGAAGTCCTTTTTGTGGTGTTTTCGTGGAAAACGACTAGTTTTGAAAACTGAAATATGTATAGGAAAACTTCTGTTTTCGATTAAGCTTTCGATTGTTTTCGCGAAAAACAGGTTTTCGGCTCGCTGTGAATAGTCTATAAGGGAGAGAACGATAATTCCGTAGGGTTTATTAGAACTTACCCCTTGAAACACATACACTTTACATTTTAATTAAATACTTACTTACTTACTTACTTACTTACTTACTTACTTACTTACTTACTTACTTAGGTGGCGCTACAGTCCGGGGTGGACCTGGGCCTCAACCAATACGCCTCTCAAGTTAGCGCGATCTTTGGCTAACTGCCTCCAGTTGCGCACTCCAAGTTTGGTGAGGTCCCCTTCCACTTGCGCCCGCTCCCTAAGGCGAGGTTTTCCCTTACTGCATTGTCCCTCCGGGTTGGAATCGAAAACTCTTCGGGCCGGAGCGTTGGTGTCCATTCGCTCTACATGTCCCAGCGATCTTAGACGACTGATGCGTACTTTTCTGATTAGGTCGATGTCGCTGTACAGCTCGTAGAGTTCGCTGTTAAATCTCCTCCTCCAGAGCCCGTCAACGCAAACGGGACCAAAAATCACTCGAAGAATTTTGCGTTCGAAACGACCAAGGAGATCCTCATCCGCCTTTGATAGCGTCCATGCTTCTGAACCATAAATCATCAATTGCCTTCGTGGACTGAAATAACCAGCCGCTGTTAGTGATTTTTCGCTTAATTTCTGAGGTGATGTCATTTCAAGAATTAATAGCGGATCCGAGGTAGACAAAAAACAAAATCCCGAACTACCTCAAAGTTATAGCTGTCTATCGTGACGTTCTGTCCGATTCGTCAATGTTGTGTGTCCCTTCTTGTTGACAGCATATATTATGTTTTGCCCTTGAATATGGCCTCGCCTTAGGTGGCGCGCGCAAGTGGAAGGGGACCTCAACCAACTTGAAGTGCGCAACTGGAGGCAGTTAGCCAAAGATCGCGCTAGCTGGAGAGGCGTTTTGGTTGAGGCCCAGGTCCACCCCGGACTTTAGCGCCACCTAAGTAAGTAAGTGAGTCTCACAGCTGATGGAAACGTCAAGCGAAAACTAGTTATTGTTCGGTGTGAATGCAATTTCGAGTTTTCGCTGCGGTTTGAAAAGGGTATAAACCGAACGTCAATGCCCGAAAGTTGACATACATTGAGTAAAAAATTTATTTTAGCTTTTGCAGGTTATAAAACGTGTTTATAGATTAAGAAGTAGATCGATTATTTATCACATTTATTGCTAAATAAATCAGCGGCATATCTTTTTTTTTTTATAATTAACACGCGCTAAAGAGGTTGTGACTACTCTTATGTGGTATTCGTTTGGGCTACTTCAGATTCGCTCTCAGATTTCAGATTTCGTGTGGCTAATCGAACATAAAAACGTCACTTGCTCTTTTTTGTGATAATATTCGTGCGATTCGAATATGTGTAGCCTTCAACACTTTTCAAAACGTTTTCCATTCACTGCTTAGATTTTAAATTAAAACATTCGAAATTTGCGTCTCGATTGATTTTTAAATATTTATACATAACCAATTTACTAAAATAAATTCACCCGATGCAATGCCTTTCTTTGCTGTAGAACAAATTCACGAAAACCTTAACGCCCTCCACCAGTTGTCAAACTCAAGCGCACTTGTATTGTTAAATCTGAGAAAATATCTAGATTCGCAAAAGTGATCTGAAATCTGAAAAAGATTGTTTTTTTTTTGTACCAAACGAACATAATAACTGATATGAGAGCAAAAAAAGTGATCAAATCAAATTAATTTATCATAGCATATGCTGAAGCTTGCACTACTAAAAAAGATATTGTATCTTACTGTGTATGACTATTGAATAAACATTTGAATTTGAATTTGATCTGAGAGCGCCCAAACGAATACCACATTATAGTGTTATGTGATTACACAGCGCGGGCATTAATGAAATTGGGATAGAGGAGATAGGAGGAAATTGGGTTAGAGGAGATAGGAGATACCGATGCACGATGGTCTTAGAGTAGAAGAACGTTCCCTAACTTGCTCGTTGGAAACTCTTTCTATGAGACGATTTACTCCCATGGCTTCCATTTGGAAATTTTTTTCCACTCTTCACTCAGAAATCGGTTCGAATCCCGCAAAAACCCAAATTCCAACTTAGGGTTTTTTTCACTGCGCACCTCTCGCGAACGTCTGACAAACATCCGAGAGTATGACTGTCTTGAAAGAGCTTCTCAATTAGCCGTTTGGAGTCGGCATAAAATTGTAGATCCCGTCCATTCGTTCCAAAAAATGAAAACTCACACAAAACGAATGGTTGTGAGAAGCTAGGCCTAGGGTCACTCCGGACCTGTTGCGCCAACTATTTACTTTTTTACTCAGAAATAAATGTGTTTCGATAGCAAAGTTGCTTTTTAAAAAGATTTTATTTATCATGAATAATTGACATTAATACATTGTTAAAAGGGTGGACTGTATTTTATTTTTCCTGTTGGGGAAACTGCTCGATGCTCTACTGCTCTGCTCAATGCTGCTCTAAACTGTGAAGAAGTTGACGAGTTGAAGGTTGACAAACGAATGCTATATCGCTGGCAGTGCTTGCTGCACATCGGTCGCAACTACCGCTACCCCCACGGTGCCGTACCCGTTGCTGCTGCTGCTGTTGTCGCTCCTGCTTGTGTGCGCTGTGCTGGTTGTCGGTCGCAACCACCGCTACACGGCCGATGTTGTTGTTCATCCCAGTTGCTTTCGTTGCTCTTTATGATCTTGTGTGTTCTGCTGGTTTTCGGTCGCAACCACCGCTACACAGCCGATGTTGTTGTTCATCCTCGTTGCTGCCTGCATCGGATGGTGCTTGCCCATATGTATGTAGGTAACTGGCCGCCACAACCGCTAGGCAGACGATGGTATTTTCCATCGTCGTTGCTCCATCATCGGATGGTGCTTGCTCGTATGATGTAAGTATCGGTCGCAACAACCGCTAGCCAGACGATAGCATTTTCCATCGTTGCAGCTGCTGTTAGCGAGGATGATCGCTGATGTGTTTTTCGTTAGTTTTGGGCGAATGCCTATGTTGTCGTAGACATTCCCCCCCCCAATTGAAGGGTGTTCTTCAATTGGACTCGCTCTCTTCGTCCTTGGGAAGGACGCATAGCTTCTGCACTGGTCGCGCTAAAGTTGTATGCTCAGTTCGCACGGTTGCACTGCGTACGAGTCCATCTGGCCCTAGATGGACCGCCGTTATCCGCCCCAATGGCCATACTGTGGGTGGTGTATTCTCCTGCTTGATTAGGACTAACTCCCCGACCTTAACGTTCTCACGCCGTTGACTCCATTTAAAACGCTGCTGCAAAGTGTTCAAGTATTCGGCGTGCCATCTCTTCCAAAAGTGCTGCTGGATCTGGTTAATGATGTTCCACAGCTTGAGACGGGCTTGAGGTACTTGGCTGACATCTGTTGTTAGTGGCTGCACGATTTGCTCTCCTATCAGGAAGTGACCGGGGGTGAGCGCGCACAAGTCATCCGGGTCATCTGATAGTGCACTGAGTGGTCTCGAGTTGAGACAAGCTTCAATGAGCACTAATGTGGTGGCCAAGGTCTCGAAGGTGAATACTTGTTTGCCCATAAGTCTTCGCAGATGATGTTTGAGTGATTTCACTCCGGCCTCCCAGATTCCGCCCTGGTGAGGAGCTCCTGGCACTATGAATTTCCACTCGGTTCCCATGGCTGCAATTTGCTCGGTCGGAAGTCTGTGACCCCAATCTTTCGCGCTCCTGCGAAGTGTTCTGTCTGCTCCGACGAATGTGGTGGCGTTATCGCTCCATAGCACTGAGCAAGCACCACGTCGCCCAGTAAATCGCTGGAAAGCGGCCAAGAAGGCTTCCGTTGTTTGGTTGCTCACTAGCTCAAGGTGGATCGCTCTTGTCACCATGCACACGAATACTGCGATGTAGCCCTTTTCAATGATATTGCATCGGCCTGCTCTGGCCTTGATTTGCACTGGGCCAGCATAGTCGACGCCGCTATGCCTGAATGCTCTTGCCGGCTGCACTCGATCGCGTGGAAGGCTGCCCATCTGCTGTTCTGTTACGGTCTTCTTCTGGCGAAAACATGCGATGCAGCGCCCTATGTGACATTTCAACGCCTGCCGAAGTGTTGTGATCCAGAACTTCTGCCGCACGTACTGCATGCACAACTGCACCCCGCCATGCTTCGTAACGATGTGCGCTTCCCGAAGGATCAGCTCGCTCAGCTTGCTCTTGGATGGTAAGATTATGGGGTGCATGCTGTCATATGGAAGCAATGCATCCTTGAGGCGGCCGCCAACCCTCAGTATCCCCTCGGCGTCTATGACAGGACTGAGAGTAAGTATCTTGCTGGCGCTGTCAATTTGCTCCTTTCTGATGATTTGGTTGTGCTCTCGAATGTAATGCCCTTGTTGGGTGACCTTGACCCAGTAATGTAATGCTCGCTCTCGCTCTGAAGTTGTCACTGGTGGTACCATCGTGACTAATTGGACCTGCACCTGTCTCCTGCCCCTTTTGCAGTTTTGGACGAACCTCAATACTAAGGCTGTTATCCTCAGGATGCTCTGTAGCGTTGCCTTTCGATCCAGTAGACTGATGTCTCTGATGGTCAGGCTCGTCGGTGTTGGTATCGTCAGCTTTCCTACGGTCAATGCTCTAGCTTCTCGATCCGCTCGCTCTTGTTGCTTGAGGTTCAGTTGTATTGGCACTTGTGGCCAATTGTGCTCCTGCTCCTTGAGCCACGACGGGCCGTGCCACCATAACTCCGATTCAATCAGTTGCTCTGCCTTGACTCCTCTTGAGCCTAGGTCTGCTGGGTTATCTCCAGATCTGACATGTCTCCAGGGATGGTTCCCAGATAGCTCTTGGATGGACTTCACCCGATTGGCCACAAATGTTTTCAGCTCGAATGGTAACTTTGTGATCCAATAATGCACCACCATGGAATCGCTCCAATAAAATACCGGTATTCCTTGAAATGAGCCGGCTTCGACCACCTGCTTCATCACCTTGCACAATAGATTCGCTGCGCATAGCTCTAGTCTTGGTATCGTGATTGTCTTCAATGGGGCAACCCTCGTTTTTGATGCGACCAGGATGCTCTTGATGTCGCCTTTGCTCGATGTCGATCGCAAGTAGATCACCGCCGCATATGCTCGTTCGGATGCGTCGGCGAATCCGTGTAGCTCCATTTTGCTCGTGCTCTCACTGCCTACCCACCTCGGAACTCGAACTGACGGTAGGTGTTTGAGTTGCTGGCGGAAACTTTCCCATTTGGATACATGCTCTGCAGGTGGTTGGTCGTCCCACTGTACTCCAGTTCGCCACAGGTCCTGGATAATGATCTTCGCACTTATGATTACGGGCGCGAGGTAGCCGTTTGGATCATATAGCCTTGCGACTGCACTTACGATGTTGCGCTTTGTGGCTCTGCTCTCCGCCTCATCCGATTGCACCTTGAACCGTATCTCGTCCGTTGAAGAGTTCCATACCAGGCCTAGTATTGAAGTCCCGGTCTCTTCGGGGAAAGTGTGCTCTGCGCTTGGGTTTCCTGTGCCCGGAAAGGCTGCTCGCATCTGCTCGCTCGTTGAAGTGAACTTGTCCAGTTCGAAACCGCCTTTGGCCAGTGACTCCACTATAGACTGGGTCAGTTCAACTGCTCCTTGCTCTGAATCCGCTCCAGTAAGCATATCGTCCATGTAGAAATTCTTGGTTATGGCTTCGTATGCTCGGGGGTATGCCTGCTCGTTATCCAACGCGCATTGGACCATGGCTCTAACCGCGTTGAAGCTACTGGACGCCATGCCATAGGTGACGACGGTTAGCCAGTACTCGCTTAGCTCTTGATCGGGATTTTCTCTCCAAAATATTCTCTGGAGATCCCATTGCTCCGGGTCGACGCGCACCTGCCGAAACATTTTCCGCACGTCAGCGCTGACTGCTACCTTGTAACTGCGGAAGCGGGTGAGTATTGTTGAAAGGTCATCTTGGAGTTTTGGTCCGTGGAACTGCACGTCGTTCAGCGATATGCCATTGTCGCTTTTGCATGATGCGTCGAAGACGACACGAAATTTCTTCGAGACGCAATGGTGAGGTATGTAGTATGCGCACTTGTCTGTCCGAGGTGGTCTGGTGGCCACCACCATGTGGCCCAACTGCTTGTATTCGCGCATGAAATTGACGTATTTCTCCTTCAGCTCGCTATTTGCACTTAGTCTCTTCTCTAGTTGGAGAAATCGTTTCATGGCGACTGCTCTGGAACTGCCCAATGTCTGTGCGTGTGGGTTAATGGGGATGGTGACAACGTATCGTCCGGATGGGTCGCGCCAATATGTGCTCTTGAAGTTTTCTTCGACCCATTCATCATCCGCCGATTTTGCTCTTGGTTCGCTCAGCTCTTCCATCTCCCAAAATTTTCTCAACAGCTCGTTGAGCTGCAAATCTGGCGATTCTGTTGCTAATAGCGTGGTTCGAAATGCTTGTGCTGGATTCGGTTGCATCTGGCCGAACAATATCCAACCGAAGCTCGTGTCTTGCGCCGTCAGTCCTGATTTGTATTTCTTGATGTTGCTCTTGATGATTTCTGCCCATACTTGTGCCCCAAGTAGAATCTCTATTTTGGCCGGTTTGTTGAAGTTTTCGTCGGCCAGTTTCAGCTCGCTCACAGCCGCGTATTGCACTTGCGGTAAATCTCTGGTGGGGAGGTATGAAGTTATCTTCGCGATGATGAACAGCTGGCAGTTCATTGCGAACGTTGGCTCAATGCGTGATGATAAACTGACGTATACGGTTCCTGTGATACGCACTCCGGCGTTGGAACCGATTCCTTGCACTTGGAAATCGCACTTGCGCCTTCTAATGCCCATTCTCTGGACACACCTTTCAGTGATGAGGCTGATTTGACTCCCGCAATCTAGGAGTGCCCTTGCCTCGATCGGTTGTCCTGCTCCGCTCCTTACCTTGATGCACGCCGTGGCTAATAACGCACAATCAAGTTTGATACTGCTCGGCTCGATTTCGTCGGAAACTGGTGGAATCCCAGGATCGGCGCTCTGCGACGGGATGACACGCTGCTTGTTCCGATTTGCGCAAGATGGGTGCACTAGTTGCTATGCATCCGCTTGGTTCCCCTTGGCTGCTCGGGAAGTGGATGGTTGATTCGGCTGCTCTGGACAAAGTACGCTGTTGTGTTTCCTGTCGCATCTTCGGCATGCTCCGGATTGACAGGTTTGCGCTATATGCCCGCTCTTGAGACAGTTGGTACACAGCTTCCAGCTGCGTACTCTTTCGCCCCTGCTCTGTATTGATAGCGCCAAAAAATCGCCGCATCGATACAATGGGTGCGGCGCTTTGCACAAAGGACACTTTGGTGGTGCCCCGCTTCTCTTCCCGCTGCTTAGCGTGCTCATGGTAGTCCTCTCCTTGTATTGCGCATTGTTTGGCCTTTCGACCGGTCTCTCGAACTGGTCGTAGAATGCTGAATCGAGTGCACTTGCTCTTCTTTCCAAAAACTGCAGAAACTCCTTCAATGTCGCTATTTGGCACACGTCCTCTCTGACCATCTGCCACGCGTGGTTTGTGTCTGTGTCGAGTCTAGCCCTGAGCATGTTCACTATGATTGGATCCCAAGATGATGTGTCCAGACCAAGCACCTTCAATGAACTTAAATGTACATTTGCTTCATTGACCAGATCACGTATTCCTCGTGACTTGCAGGAGTCCTTTCCGATGTTCGGAATTGCATGCAGGGCATTTAGATGAGCGTCTACGATATTTTGCTTATTGTCGTAAACCTCATTGAGTTTTGCCCATGCCTCCGCATAATTTCCTTCCGTGACCTGCCACCTGCTGATCAGCCTAGCTGGCGCGCCTTCTAATGCTTGCTTTAGTTCGCGCATTTTTGTGACCTGAGCCATTCCGCTGTTGTTATGCACTTCTGTTAGAAATTGATCCCGGAACTCACGCCATTTGGTATAATCGCCCTTGAATACTGGGATCTTCGACGGTCGTTCCTGCCGGACCTGTATTACGCTTGGTTGGGGGGTGGCCGGAGCGCTAGTCCCCTCACTGGGTGCACTGTTCGGTTCCAGCTGAGATATGCGCGCGCGCAATTTGGCGACAACGACGTGGTGCGCTTCTTCCACTGACGCCACATACTTGTCGTGCGCTTCAAGCTCGGTCGTTGAGGCGGCTCGTTCCACCAGCCCCATGTGCTCTACCAGGAGCTTTTCAAACGCGAATTCGGCTGCCTCAAGCTTGGTTTTGAGGAAGGCCTGATCAGCTTGAGCGTAGCTGCCTTCGGTCACTGCTTTCGAAATTCGTAGTATTGACGCACGGAATACATCTCTCTTTGCTAGGTCGCCCATTGCACTCGCCCTGTCTCGAGATTTTTGTTGCACTTGCGCTGGTTTATTTTGAGGCACTGTCTAACCTTTTGCGTAAATTTCGCTCGCACCGTAAGACCGTGTGTGACTCGCAGCAGTTCAGGTCGACCCTTCGGAAACGCTGCGTCCACACAAGGAATCGAGCTCTTTTGAAATGTTTTATTTTCTTATTTTTGCCGCTTCGGTACGGCTACACTGCACTGGTTGTTTTTTTTTATATTGCCTTAGCACGGCTGCACTGCACCAATTGCTCCTAACTTTGGCTCAACTGCACTCGCACTTTATTTTGCCCTATCGGCTGCACTGCCCAATTGCTCGTAACTTTAGCTCAACTGCACTTGCACTTAATTTTGCCCTATCGGCTGCACTGCCCAATTGCTCGTAACTTTAGCTCAACTGCACTTGCACTTTATATTTTTTTTTTTTATAACGCACTGCTCTATTTGGATATTTGTTATTGTACCGCACTGGCTCTAATTATTTGGCTCGATTGACCAATGTTTCGATAGCAAAGTTGCTTTTTAAAAAGATTTTATTTATCATGAATAATTGACATTAATACATTGTTAAAAGGGTGGACTGTATTTTATTTTTCCTGTTGGGGAAACTGCTCGATGCTCTACTGCTCTGCTCAATGCTGCTCTAAACTGTGAAGAAGTTGACGAGTTGAAGGTTGACAAACGAATGCTATATCGCTGGCAGTGCTTGCTGCACATCGGTCGCAACTACCGCTACCCCCACGGTGCCGTACCCGTTGCTGCTGCTGCTGTTGTCGCTCCTGCTTGTGTGCGCTGTGCTGGTTGTCGGTCGCAACCACCGCTACACGGCCGATGTTGTTGTTCATCCCAGTTGCTTTCGTTGCTCTTTATGATCTTGTGTGTTCTGCTGGTTTTCGGTCGCAACCACCGCTACACAGCCGATGTTGTTGTTCATCCTCGTTGCTGCCTGCATCGGATGGTGCTTGCCCATATGTATGTAGGTAACTGGCCGCCACAACCGCTAGGCAGACGATGGTATTTTCCATCGTCGTTGCTCCATCATCGGATGGTGCTTGCTCGTATGATGTAAGTATCGGTCGCAACAACCGCTAGCCAGACGATAGCATTTTCCATCGTTGCAGCTGCTGTTAGCGAGGATGATCGCTGATGAGTTTTTCGTTAGTTTTGGGCGAATGCCTATGTTGTCGTAGACAAAATGAAAGTAGGATGCTTCGATAATATGTATAGAGATCTGTCCTGTTTGCAGTGCTTTTACTGCAAAGGTTGTTGGATAGAGCACGGTTCTTGTACCGCTTCTATCGTGGTTATTGCTAGTGCATGAACTAGAATAACCTGATGAGACCAATTAAAACGCCTTGATTGCTGTTTAATAAGTGAAGTGTATGTCTTTATTCGGATCAATTTATACTTAAAATTAGCTTAGCCTAGCGATTTTAAAACAATAACAAAAGTGCTGATACATTCAAAACACATCAATAAAGTGCTGATTTAGGTAGGGAAATAAAAGAAATGAATAAATCAACAGAGTGCTGGATGTCGGTAAATAAAAATAAATGAACAAATTGCTGATATGAGTAAAATATATTAAAGACCACAGTGCAAGCAAGTTACTGTGTCTTGAGTGAGGTCATTGCCTCAGTATTGTATGTCGCAGAGCTGACCTGCACTAACATCCTGCCCCCATTGAACTATGTTAGTTCAATCTGTTCGATACCAATTCCAGGTATGTGTTACTAGGTTTGATGTTCCCAGATTGTCAAAATATATTCCAGGTTGGGGGTCAAATGTTTGGATTTCAACTTCCGTTGCTGTTGTTATAGACATCATTGTGCAAGCGATGAAGAAAGTGACTAGTGATGCTCCAAAGGATAGTCCGCCTTTCCGTTTTGGTGGTGCAGGAGCATTGTCTTCGCGAGGGTCATTGATTCGTGATGATTCTCCTGGGTCATGTATTTCACTGTTATGACGTTTCAACTGGACATTGGATGTTTCACTATTAGGTTGTGGTTGTTGTATTGGAAGTGGTGCTAACCTTTGTATAGCGCGGCGAAAAACGCCTGATGCAGTTTGCACATCCGCTACTCTTACTAATCCGTCATGTCCTTTAATGGCATTAATTATTCTGCCTAATGGCCAATTGAGACTTGGCTGATTATCCTCCTTTAATATGACCATCATTCCTGGTTCTACATTATGACATCTTTCTTTCCACTTATATCTGGACTGTAATTGATTTAGGTATTCAGTTGACCAACGCTGCCAAAACTCGTTTTTTACGTGCGTGAAGAGTTTCCACCTAGTGAGAAGTGAAGATTTTTCAGGTCTTGCAATTCGGTCAATAGTGCTGGTTATTGGTTCTCCGATGAGGAAGTGACCTGGCGTCAGGGCAGCAAAGTCATTCGGAGATGCTGACATAGGTGTTATTGGTCGAGAATTCAATATAGCTTCTATTTCAATTATTGCAGTTTCGAGTTCCTCGTAAGTCAGTGAGGCTGTGGCCAGTGTGTGCTGCAACAGGTGTTTGGCAGACTTAACTGCTGCCTCCCAAAGCCCTCCGAAGTGTGGTGATCGTGGAGGTATAAAATTGAAGTCGCATCCCCTTTTTGTACACGAAGCTATGATCTTTTCCTTATCCCTTGTTGAGTCAATGAATTGACTTAATTCTGTTAATTTGTTTTTTGCTCCCACAAAATTGGTAGCGTTATCACAGTAGATGTTACTGCAATGGCCTCGTCTCGCCATGAATCTTTTAAGTGCACCAATAAATCCATCTGAAGTTAGGTCGGTAACGAGTTCCAAGTGGCATGCCTTTGTTGCAAAGCAGCAGAACACTGCTATGTATGATTTTTGGGGATGTTTTCCTCTGAGTTTGTAGTGGGTATAGACTGGACCGCAAAAGTCAATGCCCGTGTTCAAAAATGGGCGAGCAGGCTGAACCCTATCAGCCGGAAGGTTTCCCATCATTTGTGACAAAAGTTTTGGTCTTGATCTTGCGCAAAAGACACAGCTGTGAACAACAGATCGAGCGAGCGTTTTGCCTTTGATTGGCCAGTACCCTTGCCTGGCAATTGCTAATATGGTCTGCGGACCAGCATGTTTGTTATCCTGATGAATCTCCATGAGTAACAGTTTCGTAAATGGATGTGAGTACGGCATCAGAATGGGGTGTTTTGCATCATATTGGAGCACAGATGATTCTATACGTCCACCAACTCGAATGATTCCCTCTTGGTCGAGGAATGGTGCAAGAGTTGCTAGTAAACTCTTCTTAGAAACCTCGTTGTGCCTTTGGAGATGAATTATATCGTCTTGGAATCCAGATTTCTGTATGAGTTTGATCAGTGTTTTTCGAGCTTGATCGAGTTCAAAACTGTTGAGAAATTTGCTATGCGTGGTTGCCTTACTGGAATCGCACTGGTTTTTCACAAGTTTTCTGAACCGAAGCATATATGATATAATACGTACTGTTCTTTGGAAGGAGTTTTTGTGATTGATTGTATTTAAAATACAGTTTTCCAAAACATTACTATTCTCAACAGTTGCTGATAGCGATATGTCCTTATTTTGTCGGTCTGTGGCCTTTTCAAACTTAGGTGGCCATATGCCTTCTGCACCATGCAAGAATCGCGGTCCATAAAACCAAAGAAGATTCCCTTGCAAACTTGTCGGTGAAAGTCCTCTTGACAATATGTCTGCGGGGTTTTCCTTAGAGCATACATGCCGCCATTGTTGTGGAGTAGTTAATTGTTGTATGGTTGCCACCCGATTTGCAACGAAGGTCGGAAGAGTGGCTGATGACGTCAAGTTTATCCAGTTTAGTACTATCTCAGAATCCGTCCATAGAAATACATCCTTATTTTGAATTTTTAGGTCAGTTTGGAGACGTGACATTAACTGTGCAGCCAGTTTAGCTGCACATAACTCTAATCTAGGAATTGTTGTGTGAAGCGCTAGCTTGGTTTTTTTTGATGGAGCTACCCTCGATTTGGCGCAGAGGAGATGGACTATAATCTGATTTTTAACAGTAACGGCTCTGACGTATGTGGCTGCTCCATATGCCTTCTCCGAGGCATCAGCGAATATGTGGTATTGTACGCTTTTTGGAACTTGATTAGAAAAGACATGTCTTGGTATCTTGATGTCATGTAGCGCCTTCAGGTCTTCTCGGTATTTTATCCATGTTGTTTGCATATCTTGTGGTATTGCGGCATCCCAGTCAAGCTTTAGCTCCCATAGTTGTTGTCACTTATGGCTAGATGATTGATGAGTCTAAGTGCCTCGCCGGACAAATTAGTCTTCAAGTACCACATTTTTTGTGCAGATCCAATATTCTGCGTGTGAATCATTTGCTCAAAGAGGTCGTGGAATTGCCTCCAGTTCGAATATGTCCCATCGAACGTAGGTAGCGTAATTTTTGGTAGCTGGATGCCTGCCATTGTATTTATGTTAGGAATGGGATCAGCGAATGAATAAATGATCTCTTGTAGTTTGGCCAATCCCCTCTGTGCATGATCTTCGATATTAATGAATTGAGTCATATTATAATTTGTTTGACTGAGGTCGTCATGGTTCTCAGATATTGCGTGATGTAAGTTCTCTACCTCACGCCAATGCCTTTCCAATGTGGAAAGCTGTACTTGATAGTACTGTTTGGATTGTCTATCCATTATTGAATCCAGATTTGAGGTTATCCTCTGGATAGTGGCTATCAGTGCCTGCTGTCTCCGTAGTTGCCTTTGGAGGCTAGTGAGCTCGGAGATGTTATTGTTGGTTGATGATTGTAGCGCCTGGCTTCTCGCAGTAGGCTCAGGCCTATTTTGACTTGTGGTAGCAGATGTGTGATCGGATAATTCCTCGTCTTCACTCCCTGTGGATGATAGCAAAAGCGACCTCAATTCGCCATACTTGGTTTTGGTATTCCCGAGCATATCTCCCTGTATGTACGGAGTATCGTGTTTGATGTGGCCTTTCAGGCGATCATGGTTTTCCAGAAATTCCTTCCATATCGTTTCCAGTTTTTTCGACCTATCCGATATGTACTGTCTTGTCCTTCTTGAAGGACCATCCTTCTTGGTGTTGACTAGTAGCTTCGCTAGCTCATCCGCTAGAAGCTTCTGTCGTGCTACCAGCGCGAATGTTTCCAATTCTTCCATTCTTCAGTGCCAATAACTCCAAGTTGATGCGATCAATGTGTTGCAAATGAATCCAAGTCGACGCCTCGCCAATGTTTTGCCTTGGCGAACGCAATTATCTTCGTGCAAGTTGCCTCTCGTATACGGAGAAGCGAATGATATAATGTGAGTCAGTGTTTAGCCCTGACGACGCTTTTATTATATGGCTGTGATTTGCCCCTTACCACTGGTGGGGGGAAGCAAATCACGTCGGGGTCACCAGAATGTTTGCAGTGCTTTTACTGCAAAGGTTGTTGGATAGAGCACGGTTCTTGTACCGCTTCTATCGTGGTTATTGCTAGTGCATGAACTAGAATAACCTGATGAGACCAATTAAAACGCCTTGATTGCTGTTTAATAAGTGAAGTGTATGTCTTTATTCGGATCAATTTATACTTAAAATTAGCTTAGCCTAGCGATTTTAAAACAATAACAAAAGTGCTGATACATTCAAAACACATCAATAAAGTGCTGATTTAGGTAGGGAAATAAAAGAAATGAATAAATCAACAGAGTGCTGATGTCGGTAAATAAAAATAAATGAACAAATTGCTGATATGAGTAAAATATATTAAAGACCACAGTGCAAGCAAGTTACTGTGTCTTGAGTGAGGTCATTGCCTCAGTATTGTATGTCGCAGAGCTGACCTGCACTAACATGTCCAAATATGCAGTGAATTTTGTTTTTCAAAGTAATGACCTTCATCATAAGCGCTATTTTATTTGACTTGATGTGACATTACTTTCGTAAAATGCAATAAGAGAAGAATAAAGGGAGTGAACAAATTGAGCATAAAATAACAATTGAAAAAGCCCGTTATTACACTTACAATTGCAAAATGACAATTAACACGAAAAATTGGCATCACTCCTAGAAAGGAGGTTGTTGAAGTTGTTTTTAAAAGTAGGTAAATGCGATATTTCTAAAACAGATGTCCAGAAAATATGGACGAGTCACTAAAAGCAGTAGGCATCAGTACTGGGTTCTGGGTGCCAACTACGTAAATCCATTCTACAATAAAAATGTTCAAATTCGCAAGATCCGTACTCTGTAAAGGAGTATTTACATGAAAGCGAATTGCGAACTGCGAACACGCGAATATTTTTAGCTTGAGAGTCATGTTTTTTTAATTAAATATAATGGTTTTGTGATAGAAAAACTAGCAATTTTCAATTCATAAATACAGTTAAATTGATTTGTTGGCAATTCGCCTATTCGCAGTTCCCCCACGGTTGGTAGCGGTTGGCAGTATTGATTTTATATTTTGTGTATGTTTTTGCATGTCACACGGATTCTTAATTGACGTAACACCGATGGGAAAACAAAATGGCGAATTTGAAAAAAAAATTGAGGCGGCCAGCGGCAAGAGTATTGTAAGTTGGGGGTCTCAGTATTGTCTCTGGTTCTAATGCAAATGTGTTTGCGAGCAGGCTGTGTGGATTGCTTCCAAAATGTAAGAAACAACTTTATTCGTAATTTATTAAAGAAAAAAGTATTAAAATATAATTACATATTTCATATATTATTTATGAATTAATTACTTATCCTTTTGGCAACATTCTAGTATTCCTCGTTAGCAGTTGTAAACTGTTGATCCAAGTTAAAATGAGTAACATCTTCCAATGAGACATTTTCTATTGAATCTGTTAATAATTAGTCTTGCGAAAAATGATCATTGAATCTTGATTCAGAAGATCCTTCAGCTGCAGTTCGGTATGGTGTCATAATCCAAGGCTCTAAAGGATAGCAAGAATCTCCTAATAACAGTCTATGGTATTATGTTAGTTTTCAATATAATTTTATGCCAACTTATCACGAATCACAATAAGTTATTTGTTTTTCTTTTAACTGTCAAACACAATGCGAGAATCGTTCGAAACTAGGGATTTTTTTTTTTGGGAAAAATTTGACATTACTTATATGTGGTATTCGATTGGGCGCTCTCAGAGCAGTTTCTATATTCGTTAAGTACAAAAAAGCAATCTTCTTCAGATTTCAGAGCACTTTTTTGAATCTAGATTTTTTCTCCGATTTGCTTCAGATTTACCAATAAAAATGCGATTGAATTTGACAACTGGTGGAGTTTGTTAACGTTTTCGTGCACTGCATTGCATTGCATCGAGTGAATCTATTTTTGTAAAATATTTATATACCTATAGATATTTATGGATCAATGAATAGAAATCAATCGGGATGCATATATCGAATGTTTTGATATAAAATCCAGCCAGTGATTGGAAAACGTTCAGAGAAGTATCGAAGGCTACACATATCTATTCGATGCATGAATATCAACACAAAAAAGAGCAAGTGACGTTTTTATGTTCGATTGGACATACGAAGAATTCTGAGAGCGAATTTATAGAATCCCCATCGAATACCACATTACAGATTCCATCATAGCAGTCATAGGTCGCGCATATAAGGCATACTATGTCACAATGAATCTACATAATAACCTACCACACTTTGTTCATTTACAAGCACGTGATGGTGATGACATTTTTCATTCAGAAAATTTAAGCAAGATGTTTTTTCAACAAAGTATTTATCGTGCGGTGACATTCTGGTGTTCCTGAAGAGACACTTTCCCTATTCTTAATTTTATTAATTAAGAACTGTAACGCTGGCTTCTGCAACTTTACTTTGTGATTGTGCTGACTTAATATAACTGACAAAAGCAAACTCAGTTTGTTTCTTTCGATCTTTAGCACGTGATAGGAAAACACCTTTCTAATCCCAATAAGTTATTGGTCAAAGAGTCAACTTCTGAAATACTTTCTTTAAACGAAAACAAACAAAACATTTCGGCAATATGTAAATGGGATCTATGTAACACGTAACACCATTCGCTGCCTTCAACAAATGGATGAAGATACATCTTGGCTGCTTATAATGGTACACCTCACGCCCACTTTCTTTTCCCATTTCTCAAAGTGTCAACTTGCTCAGGCTATAGCACCCAATTGAATTAAAGTGCCAACATGCGTTCCATTACAGCTATACGCGTACACTATTAGGTACAATTGACGGTAATTGAATTACCTCACACTTATCACATTATGGCGCGAAAACAAATATCAAACATAGTTGCACTACCCTGGGGCATACAAACCGATGACACTGCAAAGCCTTCCTGCACATGGTAGTAGGATCTGACACTAGATATCTAGAGAGATGCAATGTTCAAGTTTGCGCTACCGTTTACGGGCTAGCGAGGCCCTCTACTATAGCGCGGTTCCGTGATTAAATCTGAACAAAGAGCATATTTGATGTCTCGCCGCGCAAACAGAGAGTCTACCAGCCAGAAAGCTCGACTCTGATTTTGAATACAATACAAAGTTACAATACAGATAGATAGTGTCAGTGGTGACTTGCGCTTTGACAGAGGAGGATGTGGTATCAGTTGTATGTTTGTGTGTGTCTTATATTTTTTTTTAACTAATTCCACACTTCCGGCCACCGGCGAACACTTGTAATTCGAAAATAATGAGGGGACACGCTGCGAGCAAGACGCTTCCGGGGGACACCATATAATAAACGCTACTCTGCGATTCGCAGCTCTCAACTCTCAGACACGTTCGAGCTTTCGTCGGTGACGGTTTGACGCGCATAGAAACACTCGCTTGTGTTTAGTTTTAAAGAAGAGTGTGAATTAGTTTTAGACAAGAGAAGAATTTACCTAAGAAAAGGGCAGAAGTGTAACGGTGTTTCAAGTTCGTCCTTCAAAATCGCAATGGCAACCTTGGCCTATTTATTCTCACTTGTCACAGCCACAGTGTTCAGCAGCTCGCTCGCATTCGAAGACTTGCAGCTATGGGTGTCGATAAGTGCCAAAGAGCGTCACCTAGAGGTATCTTGGATTAATGCCCGAGCTCATCCCGACGACATGGTTCTGATAACGAATCAGGAACCGTTCTCGTTTGAAAAGGTCAAACTGCACATGTCAACCGAGATGCTTAGCGACGGATCAGAGGGTAGTGGAAGCGGATCAGGTGGTGGTGTGGTGCCTGTTTTTGATACATCAATCTCATCGTTGGACGTGATCCCCCTAGACAGCTCTGAGTCATCGCAATTCTACTGGATTAGTAACACTGGCACCGCAGATATAGTGGCGTCTGTGCGACCTCGTCAATCAAAACAATGGTATACGACGCCTATCCGATTTGATTATGAACTCTCGCGAAATGTGACAGCGTACACGAAGTGCTATGGCTATTGGGCAAGTTATGTCAATGGAAGTGGCCACATTTTGGCCAGTAACTGCATGCAGGCCTATCCAAAGTGGATGAACGAAATGCGATCCATTGTCGGGGGAATGCGCATACGTGATTTATTTATACCGGGCACCCATGATTCGGGGTCGTATCGACCGAATTTTTCGCCATCGAATAGGGAGACCATTGTGACAAAGTATGCGTTGACGCAAGACGATGATATTCGGGGGCAGTTGATGCATGGTGTACGCTATTTGGATATACGAGTCGGTTACTATAAGAATACGGAGGAGTTGTTCTATGTGAATCATGGAATCACACGGCAAAGGCCTCTGTCGGAGATCGTCGATCAGGTTATTCAGTTTGTCCTGGAAACGAACGAGATTGTGATATTCGGAGTAAAGGAGTTTCCAGTGGGTGAGTTGGCCTTCAAAGTAATTATCTATTCGCACAGAGTACTATTTGGATCTAGTACCGGTCCTGAGCATGGGAAGCAGTAGATGCTGACCACAATACGAAAAACATTACCCAGAGTCAGAGTCACAAACTAAATGTAGAGTGTGCTATATTTGTGTTATTTTTTCCCTCCCTCCCAATTATCCATAAAGTTGTTTATATGCAAATGAAATTGTTCAATGAACTTTACAAAAATCAGAGGCGCATCTGAAAAAGAACACTTAACACATTTTTCTGTCTAATTATAGCCTTCCTGTGTTGCCTTTTGTCTCAGAAATTTGTCTGTATACATCAATCTTGTTATATGGGCAATAACAAGTGGTACATTTTTGGGTGAAAATAGAATTCTAAAAATACAAAAACTAATATGTGGCGCAAGCGCGACTGTTGATGGCAAATGGATCTGTCAGTGTCTGCGGATGACAATTTAACTTTTTGCCAGGCGATAAGGATTGATCCAACAGCGGAATTATAAGCTAATTGCAGTCGTATAAAATGTTACTGACGTAAAGGCCCATATCGCACATTGGAAATTGGATTGAAGACCAAATAGAATGACAAGGAATACCAAAAACTGCATATATAGGAAAATAGTTCATCGGAATATTGGGCAAGTTCGGATTTACAGTTTAGTAAGTCTGACAGCTGTCTGACTAGATATATTTCAGTTTTTATTGGCCCGGAGTGGTCACGTGATCAGTTTTTGCAGTTGACGTTTATCGAGGGGAAGCCGACAAATATAGTCAAGAAAATCCTGCCTGCATACTCAGTTGGCATTTCGAAGAGTCAAATTTAAAATAAACAGAGTGGCCGTGGTAGAATTCTGAAGAGTCGAAAAAGGTGTCATTTCTAAAGTTACTCTGCTAATTTCGAATTTTCGCACGATATTTAACAACGAAAAGTTCGCATAACAGTGTAATAATGTTGTGATAGTCAATCGTGTTGCATTTTAAATGTGCTTATTTGAAAATAACAATTTTTTGAAAAATTTGTGAAGGGCCTTTTCCGAATAAAAAAGCGCAACTCAAACAAAGGTAACGCTGACCTCGAGAATACAAAAACAATTCAAGTTACTTAGGTGCTTAGTTAGTTCGGATTCCTAGTCACGACGAATATAGTTGACGTTTTACATAAACTAGGTATCCGAACATCCCCATTCTCTATTCACTTTCGTTATGTTTCTTTTTTTGCTGATATTCAAGTGTCAAAATTCGATAAGTTCGAAACTCTTGTTTACTTACAGCCCAATTTTACCATTGTGACCCTTCACAAGTCACAAGATGTGAGGTTTATTGTGATTCGATAACTTTTTCCGAATACTACGATAATCCTCATAACACAACAAAACTCACAAAATATTCACCTCAGCAAAAATTGGCACAAAATTTTCCGTAACAGCCCGACCTCATACACGAAGTTAATGAGAACATTTATATATAAAACTAGCTGACCCGGCAAACTTCGTTTCGCCCAAATTTGTTAATTTGTTAATAAATTCCGATCATGCACCAAGCACTTGCTAATTTATGTAATTCGACCAATTAAAATTCTTTATTCAAAAGTTATATTAAATGCAATAGAAATAAATGATGAATAGCAATGTTGATTTTTTTCAATCAAACCGCAATGATTTTGACGTGTCGTCCAACCTTCCACTTTTTCACTAAATTGACAAACATCCATCGATTATTCTTGCAATAAATTATTTTTCATAGCGAAAGCAAGACGCACGGGAAATTGAAGTCGCACGAATGGTAAATCGTTCCTAATAAGCGAAATCTGCGGAATAAGAATGTTTGCCTTTGAATTTTCCCCTTAAAATCATCACTTGTATGATATTTGATGTGAGATTCTTCACCATAAAACAAATGCGATTCGTTGCAAAGTTTCGGTACATTGATGTTTCGCAACAGAGTTTTAACTGAACCAACTTTCAAATCCGAATTATGTAGATAAATATATAAATTATAAAAATTATAAAAATCGAACGATCCGTCCCCGAGTTATGAGTGCACATACGGACGTCAGTCTCTTTTAAATGTAACTGTACCCACCCGGCTTTGCCCGTACCTTTCGTATTAAATCTTGCTCACATTTCGCAAATTGTTTTATTTGGACAGCGTCCATTAATAATTTTCATTATACAACTTTAGAAATAGCGTTTGATTTTATTTTTGAATGGGACGTGCCACATTCCGTTTTCTTATCCCGCTTGTGTTTTTCAAAGTACCACCTATAGGTCAAAAACTATCCGAAATTTAAAACTGGAAGCAACCATATCCATCTACAAAATTTCAATCAACTTGGTAGCGCTGTTTCTGCGATCGGCAACAGCGCCACCTATCAGGTCCAAAAGTATCCTATCCTTCAAGCGTGAACGAAGAATATAAATCTATAAAATTTCATTGAAATCGGGTGAGTGGTTTCGGAGATCGATTACAACGCCATATAGCGGGTCAAAATTCCTATCTTTCAAGTTTGCTTTAACCTGAAATACAACAATACGAACAAAACAAAAGAAGAATCATAAAAATTTACCCAGTGGTTATCGAGTTATAGCATCATCATCGAGTTTCATCCCGAAAGAATTATAGGTATGAATTAAGAAGATTATTATTAAAGAAAATTTAATTGACCTGAATAACGACATACGCCTACAACGCCACATGTTGAGGATTTTCCGACGATGTCAGTTCATTATCCGATGTCACAGTGCGAATTCGTTGCAAAATGTCGGCCATAATATCATCTTTGTATAATCAAAGTACCTATCTACTTCATTTCAAAAAGTTACTTAATGTAACATAGTAAACATAATTCATTAGAACAAAGTTTTAAGGTACCTATATTTAAAAAAAAAAAAAGAAAAAACTTCAAAATTGTTGACAACAATAATTTGCTTGGAAAATAATTAAAATAATTGACAACAACAATTGCTTTTAAAATTCAAAATATTTTTTTTTTATTTGAAGTGTCACTTCTTGATCTCTATCCAGTTAATTTTTTTTCAAAGTGTATTTCCCCATACAAACTTTAATTTTCTAATTTTCCGCGCAATTTTCTTAATTTTTTCAGTTTTTCTTTTTTCCTAAACCTTCGCGGAGCAATTACGAACAAATCCGCAGAAGGAAGTATCCAATTTGGTCCAGTCGTTTTCGAGTTTTAAGCATCCGAACAAACCAAGATCCATTTTTATATATATAGAATAATAATTTTTTTGTCAAAATTCGCGAAATATTAACACAGACATTTTTTAGAACTGAAGAAAATTAATTATTTACCACATTTGTCACAAATCAAATTCCCCACCTTTTCTTAGGTTTTTTCTATACAAATATCTATATTTCTAGAAATGATTATAAATATAGCATGGAATGTCATTTTCGGGTGATTAAGTATGTGGAAATAGGTTACCAATGCCATCCAATACAAATATTTTAACATGCTCCATAGGAGATCACAATTTCGATGTGATTGTGCTGACAGAATACGAAAACTTCACAAAATCAATTTCACCTCACCTTGTGAGGGTTTTGTGACAATGAGATTTGCCAGAATCGGGCTGTTAGTCTGACAGCTGTTTGACTTGATATGTTTTAGAGTTTTAGTTGATATGCATTAGGTGTGTTTTTTTGAACTTCGATCTCAGCAAAGCAAAGCAAAGTTAGCAAATAAACGGTTCCCAGCAGCTGTTCAGAAAGCAGGTTATATTGATGGAATGTTGGCAGCCTTTCCTATTTTTTGACTTCTTGACATATTGTACGCACACCACAACCAATCAAATCATAAGAAATTTGCGGTCAATTTTAAACGATTAATTTAAAAAAAAATATAAAAAAAGGAGAAATTGTATGGAAAGATTTGTAGACTGGATTAATTTCAAAAATATATAATCCCTGTAAAATATGAACCATGTTGCTAATATACATTTACAACACTTATTATATTATGTGGAAAACACTATTTTGTTTTACTTAGACCGCAACAACATTTAAGTCGTGTAAATGAGCAAAGAAAATTTATCTTTAACGCTGTTTTTTTTTAGTCCATGTCGGTCACAAAAAAATCGTTAACTCTGCCTTTTAGAGTTAAGGTAAAACATTTTTTTTTTTTTGTGATTAATACGACTTTAAGACATTATATTTAGATAATTATGGTGAGAATTGGATGAGCATTGCCATAGAAGCATCTGATGATGTACTGATGAAATTGATCTCAAATATAAACAAACCATTTACATTTAATGATTACAAGTATTAATAACTTAAATTTGTTTCAAACAATATTGCAGCTTAAATAAAAAAAGAAGTTACTGTATATTTTATTATTATGCTTAACATTTAGCTGTTAGTTCTAAATATAGTCTACTTATGCATACCTTTATGCATCTCCGCCAATCACAGCCAACGTCTGGGATGTACTGTAAATAGAGAAACTTTGCGAACATGTCCATTGTCCATACTATACAAGGGTGGCAACATAAAATGTTTTCCCCCTGGTGTTCAGAAGTAAACATTTACTCCCAAATGACTCTTGCTGGGAATGAATACCTACCTAATGTGAGTCCTCGAAGTGTCAGGTAGAGCGTAGTTGTTGTAACTACAATCATGCTGAAAATCCTACTTTACTTTGCTTTGCTGAGTTCGAGGCTCAAAAAAACAAGCCTATTGTTCAAGTTTAGTTCGTAGCCTACAAATCTAGTCAAGAATTTGTCAATTCGGGACTCTGCTGACATTGCGATTGCATGACTGACGTAGGGAGACCAATCTAGTTTTCGCTTTCAAATAAACTCTAGTCCAGACAAATCTAGTCCACTTAAGTTGACTTTACTTTTGAATGTTACGTCAACGCCAATAATTATTATTGCTTCTTACCGATAAACATTTTAAGTTTCGACCCTAAATTAAGGTACCTAGTTCACAATGGGTATATTTTCCATATAAATTTCGCAATTGTGAGTCGAGACTACTCACACTCACAGTTTTTTACAAATGTGACATTTTCCCACTGCAGCGACAATTTTTCATCACTGAATTACAATCTTTGGATTTAAATGATAAACAATGCCTCGTCAGTGCAATGCCATACAATTTATACACCCTAAGTTGAATTCCAGTTTCCACTTAATGTTCGTTATACATTCGCTCAGTATCTTTTCGTCTGACCGTCACGAAAGAAAATTAATTTTAAATCAATTAATTGACGTTGACCATCGGAATTCCAATCTAGCGTGCGTTTTAGGGGTGGAAACATTTATTGCAAGCCGTTAGATATTCTTTTTGTAAACGAGAAGTCGTGCTGTGCAGTGTTGATTTACTGGTCTAGTTATTATGATAGGTGTCATGGGAATTGTCTTTGTGATGCTAGCTTGTGATCGTGCCAGTTATTTACAAAAATGCGGTTGTGGGAAAACAAAAACAAATCAAAACCTTTTGTTTAAACAATAGCTAACTGATTTTTGGATTAAATAATAAGTATACCTACACTTAGAAGTTGGATTAAGTGATTTCCTTGATATGGCAGATTGCTTTGTGACAATAGAAACACACACATAGATTATTTGCAGTGAAGTGATTATTCAGCGAGTAAACAGTGTTACTCTTCTGAAATATTAAAGTAAACAATTTAAGGTAGTGGTCAACGTCCTAACAGCCATTCAACTGGAGAATATGAAGGCACACATGAGTTCATTAGTGTCCACAAAGAAAGTCTTTTATGAGAGATATTCTCTTGGTGAGCTATTCTGTTTATATTTCTTGGATGTAGCGGTGTCAGCGTATCAGGTACTTATGATGCAGAACTATAGCGAAAATCAATAAGATTTAATTATATTATATATTATAAAGCATTGGAATTGTCAATTTATGTAGTTGGCAGATAAGTGATTTGAATGGCATGTAACTTGTTTAAGTAAAGGGTTTTCCAATAAGAGGTGTTATGTTATTTTTGTAGTGAATTTGAATAATTTCAATGCGTTGTTGAAGTGTTTATCGTTCCATTTTTAGTAATGGCGTAGTTTCTACTTGTCAAATGTCAGAGAATAAAAGCTTCAAAAGTGACAGCTACCGAAATAGCGGGTCATTCACAGTAACACCTATTATTAGAAAACCCATTATAAGGCGTTTTTCTTTTTTAGTTCAGAGCACAACCTGAACTGTTATACAAAAAGTTTGTGTTTCTTTTTTAGCTCAGATACATCAGAGCTCGAATTTGTGTTTCTTTTTTCGTTCAGAGCATGATCAGAGCGCGCTCTATGAGCTCAGAATTAATTGACTGAGCAGGCTGAGCGAAATGCTAATTACGCATATACATTCACAATTCCAGTCATATTTGAGAGAACAAAAAAACAGGAAAAACAGAAAATCATCAGAACGATCTGAGCACGCTCGGTTCAGAGCGCGCTCATATAGCTCGAGCTCAGTTCAGTGCTCAGCTCTGAACTAAAAAAGAAAAACGCCTATAATGGAGTAGGTTTCAATATGTTGGAAAATGTCTGTAAGAATCTCCCAGTTGCTTGAGCTAAATTTATAGATATTGCTAAGAAGAAATTTACCTTCTTTAGTAGGAATAAACAAGTCTTGTATATTGACGAATAACTTGACAATTTTTTGTATGCTTGAGATTATAACACCATCACCAATTGAACAACTTATTATTACGCAGAATTAACAAGAAGCACAACCTGAACTGTTATACTAAAAGTTTTTGTTTTTTTTTAGCTCATACACGTCAGAGCTCGAATTTTTGTTTCTTTTTTCGTTTAGAGCATGATCAGAGCGCGCTCAAAATAAATTACTGAGCAGGCTGAGTAAAAAGCTGGTTAGACATATACAATCACACTTCCAGTCACATTTGAGAGAACAAAAAAAAAAAAAAAAAACAGGAAAAACATCAAAACGATCTAAGCACGCGCTCAGTTCAGTCCTCAGCTCTGAACTAAAAAAGAAAACCGCCCATAATGTATTTGTCTCCTAAGAATGATCACAAAAAATGAACATAATATACACCAGTGTTGTCAGCACTATCTTCGTATATCCCACGAAGCGTGATAATTTTTCCCATCTTCCCTTTGCATCGTACTCAAATTCCCTTTAAAAATCCCTCGATACTTTTTTGCGTCAAAATCCATTTTTCAAAAGTAAAATTTGTATTACACGGAAAGAAAATCACGTTAATTAACCTTTAGTATAAAAACCGCTGTTTGTAATATTACTACGAGTATTTTTTGGTATGTAGGTATCTATGTTGCTGGCTGCAAATTGGAACCCCGTGCTGCCGTTTGGAATATAACCCTCTACAATGAAAACGCAGTATCCGCAATATACGTTTTAAAATGGAGGATCTATTCTCTGAAATGATACTCGTATTAGTTTAATACAGTTCAATTGAGCAGACAAACTTACTCTTTTTGGCAACACGTTCGGCGGCTTGGGCTTCCAATCTTATGTGGTATTCGTTTGGGCTTCTTCAGATTCGCTCTCAGATTTCAGATTTCGTGTGGCTTATCGAACATAAAAACGTCACTTGCTCTTTTTTGTGATAATATTCGTGCGATTCGAATATATGCAGCCTTCAACACTTTTCTAAGCGTTTTCCATTCACTTTTAAATTTTGAATTAAAACATTCGAAATTTGCGTCTCAATTGATTTTTAAATATTTAAACATAAATAATTTACAAAAATAGATTCACCCGATGCAATGCCTTTCTTTACTTTAGAAAAAATTCACGAAAACCTAAACGCACTCCACCAGTTGTCAAACTCAAACGCACTTGTATTGGTAAATCGAGAAAATATCTAGATTCGCAAAAGTGCTCTGAAATCAGAAAAAGATTTGTACCAAACGAACATGAAAACTGCTCTGATAGCAAAAAAAAGTGCTCTGATAGCGCCCAATCGAATACCACATTAAAATAACTTAAATCAGCAACATTGAATAAAATGGCGCTTTTTTCAAATGACACATTCAGCCGTAGGCTAGTTTGTTTTGATTTTGGGTAAGCCTGTTCGTTTAGAATTCCAAGCAGCCGACGTTTACAAATGTTACATTAAATTAACGAAGATACTTTTCAACAACCTGCCAAAAAATTTTGATAAAAGACGATTTACATGAGCTGTTTGTTAATGAAATTAAGTATAGGTATTGATAATCATGGTAAATTGTAGGTGTTTTGATGAAATTTCGGCAAATTTTAAGTTTGAATGTTTTTTGTTAGATTCGTGATATTCCCACGGTTTTGGTGCTTTTTTCCTTTATGTCACGGAAGTCTTTACGGACATCGAAACTCCCACAAAAAGGGATTAATCCCACGATATTAAAACAATGATAGCGACAAACTTGTTTAATGGTGTAAAAAGTGCTGTCCGCTCGTAAATCGAACGCGTACGTATTAATCGAATAACCGTGCTTCGTGAAAGTTTAAGTTTAGCAGCCCTGAGGCGTATGCGTACTATTTTTGTCCCTACAGTTGTTTGTTGTTGGCAAAACAAACGCATTCTGTATTTAGATATAAAAAATTAAAAATAAACTATTTAATTACTCAGACTCACCTACAAAATACTTAAAACGCACATTTCTTGACAGGTTTCGGAAAAGGCCTCGGCGTGCACCGTCTACTCGTTTCCTATTTGAAGAATCGTTTCGGGCAGTTCCTTGTAACACCAAACGTATCGTGGCAAGTACTTTTGCAAGATGTCTGGCGAATGCAACAGAATATTTTCCTGGCCTACGATCACGGTCCAACGGTAATGGAATTTCCAGGAGTACTCTTCGGACCAGTGGAACAAAGATGGGGAGATGTTCGCACATGGCCGCGTCTTGAGAAGCATTTAGTTGAGATTAATGAATACGACAGAATGTAAGCTCATTAAATTTTTGCATTCCAATTGATATAATGTAATTCATTCCACAGAAGACTGTCTAGCCGACCGGTAGCCGATATGGCGGAGCTAACACCCGACACATGGGGTGTTATTACCGACAAATATGGCGGGTTACGTAAAATGGCCGATGGGGTCAATTGGAGAATATCAGACTTGTATCGTGATCGCCTGGGGGAGAGTGCGAATATCGTTGCAGCTGATTTTATTCGAGGCACATGCTTAGTGGAAATAGCCATGGAATGGAATAAAAAGAAAGTGATTCATAGATAGCAACATTGATTTATCTAGGTATATTTAGGAAATAAACAAATGAAGTTAAGACGTGTATCAATAATATTGTTTAAACGGATAATACCTACCTATAAAAATATTTCTCAGGGAGGTTAGGCATCCGAATTGTTTTCAGGAATTCCAACGAGCTTTTCATAATAGACTGAAAGCTACTGAACGTTTTACTAACCTCATCGTTAAATGGAAAATTTATAAATATTATTGTGTATTGAATTCTTGCAATCGCAGTAATCGCCGTCTGAGCTGGGGCAAGGATGGTAAGAAAAAGTGATCAATTACGTCATTGTTGCGCGGCTGATTTTTTGTCATATAATAGTACTCGTACCTACCCAGAAAACATTTTCATACAATGCCAGACGTTTTTGACGGGTCCGTGCACATATTTTTGTTAGCCCTTTTCAATGAAATAATAATTTTGTCATTTTCTTTTTTCTTTTTGTTGTTTTTTATTTTGTGTTAACCGTTTCAAGAAAATGTTAGGAGTTAATAATTAACAATCCAATGTGCAAACAATTATTTTCCTTTACAGTAGTACCTACCACTTTGTTGAAGAGTAGTATGAAAAACACATTGTGCAAATAATGTTGCCATCGACGTAGTAGAGTCGCCTAATTGCGGCCGCCTCCAGTTTTCGGCCATCTCTCAGAAAAGTCGTTGTAACTAGTGAATTCGTATATATTTCTCTTTCCGAGTTTTTGTCTTATATTGGTCTCTTAAACTTCTCTCTGAATCTGTCACAATTCTTGTTGCGTTTGCTCTGTCGCTGTCAAGAAATGAACTCTTTTACCTCGTGTTGCATTGGTGAAGGTTTTGCATGAAATTACTGTTCTGAAACTGCTGTCGGGAATTAGTGCTTTGTTTGGAAACTGTATGGGTAAGTGTTTTCAAATGTTGTTTTTCTAATACAATATAGTGTTTTTAATTAAAATTAGCTTTTAAATGCGAAAAACTTTTGTATTTATTGCTGTTTTTAAAGGGGCCGGGTATAGGACACCAAAATAAACGCGGTTGCCTGTTGTCGGCCAGCCCCGGCCGGATATAGGCAACTCGAAAGGACACACGTATCCTAACTCCGGCCCCAACTTTTATCTTAGGTCTTAAAGGTTCCCATTAACTTTTTGATCTTAAAATATTCAAATTCTTGTCTTAAGCGACTTAAATATGACCCGGGCAAATGAGAAGCATGCTAAGGAACAGAATAACCGCGTTATTCTGTACCTTAAAAGGAACCGATTAAGAACAAGCTTTATTTGAAATCCGTGAAAATAAACTTACAATCAGGATAGCGGCAAGAAGGTTTACGATTCCAAGGATGACTCTTCAGGACCGAATTCACAAAAGAACCTTAAATAACCTTGGGAAATTTAAACCCTGCCCTGTGCTCTCTGCATAAGAAAATAAGCTTAAAAACTGACTTATAAATCTATCGAAATTCGGCTTTCCTTAAACGTCTTGAAAACGGTGCAGGATATTCTTCAAGAAGAAGGCCCAAAACTCCTTTCAAGGACAGGTACTACGGTCTTCTGTGACGCTATTCCGATTTAGACCCTGAAACTGTATTTAAAGCCGCGCTCAAATAACAGAGGATGGAACAAGAAAATGATTTACAAAGTTCAAAGAATAATTTTCCCAAGAAGATGCTTAAGCCATACTTGAGGATTCTTATAGAATATTTAATGCCGATGAAATGGGATGGCTCCAAAAATTAGAAATGTTATTGCCCCAAAAGGAATTAAAAATCTTTACGAAGTCAAGGCAGCAAATCAAAAAAATAACTGTACTGTTCTGATGACTTTTTCAGCGATCTCCCTACTGGCTGAAATCAGTCCAAAGGAGAGCGGAATGATGCGAGGAGAAACTTTTCTTCAATATCTGAAAAAAGGTCAATTTCATCTCAGGCTTGGAAAATGTTCCAAAAAGGAAAAGAATATAACAAAATTAAAACCGCCGTGGTGGACGTGGAACAAGAAGAATTTAAGAATATATAGGCTGTGATAACTACGAAAATTGGTTTCACCTCCAATGTACAAATCTTTCAACCATGTCTTTTGCAGATGCCGAGCTGGAAGACTTTATTTGTCTAAACCGTGATATTTTTTTTTTTTTTTTCAATTATAAACATTTGTTTATTAGATACAGTAGATACAGTGTTACAGTGTATTAAAAAATTGATTATTATAATTCCCATTAGCTTTAACAAAAAAAAAATCTTACCTGAATTAAATTTAAGGATTTTCTGTTTTGTTTTGTGGCTTAACCCTCAATAGAGGAATAAACTAATTTAATTTTTTTTTTATTATTTATTTTTATTGATACGAATTACTTTTTTTAAACTTTTTTATAGTAAAACATTTACATCAAAAAAAATAATAATAATTAAAGCCCTTTATTTCCTGGGTGGCCGAATATGGGACACCAGCTGGTCGGAAATGGGAACCAAGGGGCCGGCTACTGGAAAAAATGACTTTTTTTTACAAAAATCTAAATAAATGTTTTGTTGCAAAAACCAATTAATGTTCAGTTTATTTTACCGATGAAGAATTCAATAAAGAATTATTTATTTCAAGAATTATTTGAAAATGTTAATATTTGTGGTTACTGTGGTATATTTTGTGTCGAAAAGTCCTTAAGGGGCCGGCAACTGGCGACTCTACCCACATCAACCGACTCCGTTTTTTTTTTTTTTTTTTTTTTGTATCTAACACCGTATAGTTTTGCACGTATGGGTAGTGTATAATAATTCCCTGCCTAGAAAATAGGGGCTAAAAGCGAAAAGCAAAAAAGTAATAAAATTTGGAAATATGTATAATTCTTTCAAAGGGTATGGGAGTTTCTAGTGGTTAATTTGAAAACTGAATAATTATTTAACCAATTTTAATAACCAAGTTATTAGCGTTTTTCCCCTGCGACTGGCAGGCGAAAGATCCGGAATTTTTGTCTGGCAACTATGTATTAGGTCTCAGGGATACTTGTATACATTGACTTACTATATTATATGTGGACTGCTAGTGAAATGTCAGTTCCATACAAGCCCTGCCCAAAAAATGACACCAACATAACTAGCGCTCTTGGTTCACAGCGACTAAAAAGTGTAACAAAATTCCAACCATCTTGGATCTCTCCATAGAAAGCTAGGGACACCTATTGAGTGTTAGCAGATTTGCTAAGTATTCAAATTGTTGCGGAATTTTTTACAATAGATGACGGATTGAAAATATGGTAGTTCAAATTGTACATAATAGATGGAACCAAACAAATTTGAATTATACTCTGTTCAATTTATATATTCAGTACAGGAAAGATAGGCTATTTGCCTTTCACCCTTACTATTATGGATATTAATAAGCTGTCTCCATTTTAAAGCTCTCACAGGTTGCCATAGTGAGCACTATAAATTGGCATAATTCTCTCACAAATATCGGTAGGGTTACCAATACCAACTCTTTATTAAGAAAAAATGGTTTAACTGCATATTAACAGATCCTTCAGAAATACAAAATAAGTAAGGGAGTAACTGAAAACTGTATGGCAACATCCCACATAATAAAATTCATTTATTCGCTCTCAAAAGCTTTAAAAAGCACCAAAACCGAAAGTTCTTTGACAAAATTCAAGGAAAAACCCTTAATGATATGCTAACATTGACATATGGTAGCACTTCTCTGATGTGCTTCAGTGCCAACCCGAAACGAAGTTTTTATGCCTAAATTCGAAAATAATGCCTTTTTCCAAAAAAATATGCCTTTTTGGTAAAAAGGATACAAATTTCATATTTTCAAACGAACCCACAATGTGATGAAAATTTGTTAACAGAATGTAGGTTGATCGATAGGTAATTAAACTTTTTTTTATCTCTGTAATCCAAAGCTTGGGTTTCTTTAGTAAGTAAAGTAGAGAATTAGAATATAAGAGAATATAGAATAGAATATAGAAATTAGAATATAGCTACAGGCACCACTGGTAGAAAAAAGAGCTCCCATAAGGCCTGTACTGAAAATATAAATTGAACAGAGTATAGGAATCGTATTTTAATGTACTTATTGCCCCATAAAATTCACAGCTTTGGTATATTTATGTCGAATGAGTTTTTAGTTGTTTACATTTAGAACATTTAATTGTTAAAGTTATTTTGTGCTCTACAAATGCACTTATATGTTATATAAATGCAACAATCTCTTCAAATGGTGAGTTGTTCATCAGCGATGTAGTCAAAAATTAGTATATCCGCCTCGTTTTCTACTACAGAGATTGGAGGTAGCTACCATTTTAAAGACTTAATTTACTTACTTTACTTTAGGTGGCGCTACAGTCCGGGGTGGACCTGGGCCTCAACCAATACGCCTCTCCAGTTAGCGCGATCTTTGGCTAACTGCCTCCAGTTGCGCACTCCAAGTTGGTTGAGGTCCCCTTCCACTTGCGCGCGCCACCTAAGGCGAGGTCTTCCTCTACTGCGTTGTCCCTCCGGGTTAGAATCGAAGACTCTTCGGGCCGGAGCGTTGGTGTCCATTCGCTCTACATGTCCCAGCCATCTTAGACGACTGATGCGTACTTTTCTGACTAGGTCGATGTCGCTGTACAGCTCGTAGAGTTCGCTGTTAAATCTTCTCCTCCAAAGCCCGTCAACGCAAACGGGACCAAAAATCACTCGAAGAATTTTGCGTTCGAAACGACCAAGGAGATCTTCATCCGCCTTTGATAGCGCCCATGCTTCTGCACCATAAAGCAGGACTGGGATGATGAGGGTCTTATACAGAGTTTCCTTAGTATTTCTCGACAAGGCCTTACTTATCAGTTGCCGTCTTAGGCCAAAGAAACAGCGGTTGGCAAGTGTGATTCTTCGTTTGATTTCTGATGTGATGTCGTTATCAGAGTTTATAGCGGAGCCGAGGTAGACAAAGTCCCTAACTACCTCAAAGTTATAGCTGTCTATCGTGACGTTCTGCCCGACTCGTCGATGTTGTGTGTCCCTTCTTGTTGACAGCATATATTTTGTTTTGCCCTCATTCACCATCAAACCCATTTTTGCCGCTTCTGTACTGATACTTGCAAACGCACCAGTGACAGCTCGCTGTGTTCTGCCAATGATGTCGATGTCGTCAGCGTATGCAAGTAGTTGCACAGACTTGTAGAAGATTGTGCCTCTGGTGTTGGTTTGTGAGTTTCCTACAATTTTCTCAAGAATGATGTTGAAGAAGTTACATGACAGCGCGTCACCTTGTCTAAATCCTTCTTTGACATTAAAGGTCTCAGTGAGATTGTTTCCGACCTTTATGGAGCAGCGAGCGTTCTCCATCGTCATTCTGCACAATCTGACAAGTTTGGCAGGGATGCCAAAACTAGACATGGCTCTGTATAGCTCGTCTCTATAAATGCTGTCATATGCGGCCTTAAAATCGATAAAAAGATGGTGAGTATCGATCTGGCCTTCTTGGGTTTTTTCCAGGATCTGCCGTAGTAGACGATGCAAGTAAATATTGGTATTGTCATAAGAGATGCAGTTTGCTTCAGCAGACGAACGAACTTCATTAATCATTATGAATAAGTAATCGTTTATAAACTGAAGCAAGCTGGATAATTATTAAAACCACCCTTAGATCTTATGCTCGAAAGCAAAAGTTCTAAGTGATCTTAGAGCAATTATGTTTAAATCCTCATTTTTCTGAGTATGTCAGTATAAGTTTTAGTATTCGCATTTGAAAAGAAACGACACATAAGCCCATAAAAAAATAAATTTGTTTTCTGCCTCATGATCATGATAGAATTTGATAGAACACCTTACCTACGAAAATAGATTCTTTTCATTTTCAGAGCATATTGAATATAACAAATTACAACCATATTTTGTAAATCGCGATAATAGAACACCGTTTCTGCACATCCGACTTAAAAGAAATCACAACAAATTGGCCGCGTTCCACTGCCCGCTAGATGACTAGCGGCATGTCAAACTCCATATAAAAAAAATCGACATTTCACCAAAAGTGCTAGACGTCTAGCACTTTTTGTGAAAATCCCTTTTAGGGAAATTTCTCAATCTAGCGCAAAACTACCCGCTGCATTGAAAAAAAAAACGACCTGTCAAAGGAAATCGTTCAAACGTTTACAAAATAAAAGAAAAAAATACGAAGCCGAGCACATGTAGTTGTGATAAAATTGGTATTAATGTAAATAAAATAGCAATTCAGATATTATTTTTATAATATTTGTATTATTTCTTTAATTGTAGTGGGAATCTTTGCCGCTGCCGCTATTGTTCTAGTGCGAGCGTTCCTTCATCTGGGATATTTTCTGCTAGACGTCTAGCGGGCAGTGGAACCCGGCCATTGTGAGTTTCTAACAAAGGAAATTAAAATTCCTACCTACCTACGTACGTGTGAATAGCTATTCCGTGGAAATTTCCCAAAAACTGCTCTCTCACTCACGCACACATTTCTTTTTTAGTAAGTTGTGAGTTTTACTTTATTCTCGGAATTCAGTATTCCGTTGTGTTTAAACATTTCTTTCCAATTTCGATCTCTGGATCTCAGGTTTCCAATTTATTCCGCTGTGAACCAAGAGCGCTGGCGCTAATGTTGGAACCAAGGTGAAGTTGACTACTAGCGGTCCATATATAATAGGTCTATGCTTGTATAATTGAATAAATAAAAATTTTCCATGAAGCGATGACGTAAATGAGGCGATTTTTTCCTCATTAGGAAGACCGTCTGGTAGCCTTAATGGTGCATTTACACGGTCACACATTCCTATCTCGGAAAATTAAAGGGATGCCCAATACTTAACAGCCGTCTGACTGAAAGGGACAGCATTACCTAACACGCAAAAAAACGTGATACGTTTTTTGGTCGGCCATCTTGTTTGTTTACATGGTAGGATTTATGGGAAAGCTATGCATGTTGATATTTTTATAGCGGTGGCCTACGAAATTTCGTTTTTCTATAAAACAAATGGCTTCTGGAAGTGATGAACGTACAATTATTTATTTATTTCGTATAAATGATTGATGAATTGTTGGTTTAATTTACTGAAACTAATTAACACTCTCATTTCACATATTTTAAATCGGAAATAGAAATGTTTTCAGGTGATTGCAGACAAGGCCGTATCTAGAAAAATATTTCGGGGGGGGGGATATGATGAGCTTTTTATTTTATAGGTTGGAAGCAATTGAGGAAAATAAAATAATCCTTAATTTCAAATTTATTATAACAACTAGCTGACCCGGCAAACTTCGTTTCGCCCAAATTTGTTAATTTGTTAATAAATTCCGAGCATGCACCAAGCACTTGCTAATTTATGTAATTCGAACAATTAAAATTCTTTATTCAAAAGTTATATTAAATGCAATCTATACTTATAATAAAACTGTTGGCAATTTTTCTGTTACCTAATGGCGTGAGAACTACTGCACCGATTTCGATGAAACTTTTTTTGAAATGTTCCTTCAGATTTTGTGCAACATATAGGCTATTCCTTTCATTGCCATGCCTATTTTTTTGGAGCGTTTTTGACCAAAATGTGTTTTTTTTCTGACTTTACTGCCTTTAACTCGCCATTACTCAAATAATTCTTAATCAATGCAAACAAAACAAAATACTTAGGAGAGCCAACACTTTTATAGTTATTTCAAGCCATCAATCAGCTTTCTATGTCCTCTAGAAGCTGAGCTACAACCTAAAATCTAACACCAAAAAAATAAATTTATTTTCTCAAATCGAATATTATCAGCAGCCGCGGTTCTTGATCGTTGTTCTGCTTGGGGGTGGTTTGGTGGCGCACATCGCACAAGCACGTTCATATGAAAAAACAACAACAAAAAACAGCGACAATGTGTTTCGGATCGGAGGAAATGCGCAGATGGCTGATGACGTGTGGTGTGGTGGTGAATGTACGTTGGAGGTGGTGTATATAGAAACTGAGTTCATGGTTTTTGTTTTAATGGTTGTTATATACCTACGTTGATACCTACAGACTACAGTAAAGAATTGAAGAATTCAAGAAGTAAAGACGATATAGGTGAATTATGTTGTTTGATTTACTTATTGTTGGTGTAAATACAATATTCCGTTCAGGCTTTTGTTTAAGTGGTTGTTTTGATATTACCTACTTTGATACCTACAGTAAGGAAGTGGAACTTTAGTACCTACGCTGTTGAATTTAATTTTCTTACATTAGTGTTTTAGGTAAATACCTAGATTTGTTTGATTTATTGTTTCACATTGACAATGTTCACCGCTTTGTTTTAGCTAGACTGTTGATTTTAAACAAATATGCCGTTGAGAAAAAGGTCAAATCTCTTTTATTGGAAATTACAGAGCCTTACGCCGCGTACGAAGTTGCGGGCACAGCTAGTAGAAATAAATGATGAATAGCAAGGTTGATTTTTTTCAATCAAACCGCAATGATTTTGACGTGTCGTCCAACCTTCCACTTTTTCACTAAATTGACAAACATCCATTTATTATCCTTGCAATAAATTATTTGTCATAGCGAAAGCGAGACGCAAGGGAAATTGAAGTCGCACGAATGGAAAATCGTTCTTAATAAGCGAAATCTGCGGAATAAGAATGTTTGCCTTAGAATTTTCCCCTTAAAATCATCACTTGTATGGCTTTGCCCGTACCTTTCGTATTAAATCTTGCTCACATTTCGCAAATTGCTTTATTTGGACTGCGTCCATTAATAATTTTCATTATACAACTTTAGAAATAGCGTTTGATTTTATTTTTGAATGGGACGTGCCACAATCCGTTTTCTTATCCCGCTTGTGTTTTTCAAAATACCACCCATAGGTCAAAAACTATCCAAAATTTAAAACTGGAAGCAACCATATCCATCTACAAAATTTCAATCAACTTGGTAGCGCTGTTTCTGCGATCGGCAACAGCACCACCTATCAGGTCCAAAAGTATCCTATCCTTCAAGCGGGAACGAAGAATATAGATCTATAAAATTTCATTGAAATCAGGTGAGTGGTTTCGGAGATCGATTACAACGCCATATAGCGGGTCAAAAATCCTATCTTTTAAGTTTGCTTTAACCTGAAATACAACAATACGAACAAAACAAAAGAAGAATCATAAAAATTTACCCAGTGGTTATCGAGTTATATCATCATCATCGAGTTTCATCCCGAAAGAATTATAGGTATGAATTAAGAAGATTATTATTAAAGAAAATTTAATTGACCTGAATAACGACATACGCCTACAACGCCACATGTTGAGGATTTTCCGACCATGTGCACTAAGAAATTCAGTTTTTGTTAAAAATAATAAATTAATTATTTTATATGTATTTTATCAATATAATAACTCCGATCGAAGCATCTGTTTTAAACGATATTTATTTTGTTTACATCCTCGTTGACGATATTTGCAGCACGCATTCTGTCAATGTTATGCCAACGCCATAATGTTACATCAAAAAAGTGTGAATTGTAAAAGCGCTATGGTTACATTAGATATAATTTAATATGGTGGTTAAGTATTCTTAAATTTTCTAATTTTCCGCGCAATTTTCTTAATTTTTTCTTTCATAAGATTTTTCTCCTGAAAATAACAAACACAACAAAAAAAATTTAGCGAAATCGGTCCAGCCGTTCACGCGTCATGCCGCGACCAAGGGAAATAGGGATTCATTTTTATATATATGGATTCAACATTGGCACATTTGTTCGAACAGCTTGACTCAATGCGATTCGTTCGAAGTCCATTTCTCGCTCAAATTCTCGATCAAATGCGTCAGATCAAAGCTTTGTTGCGCATTTTATCTGACATCTCCAGTTCATTATCCGATGTCACAGTGCGAATTCGATGCAAAATATCGTCGGCCATAATATCATCTTTGTATAATCAAAGTACCTATCTACTTCATTAGGTACCTATATTTAAAAAAAAAAGAAGAGAAAACTTCAAAATTGTTGACAACAACAATTTGCTTGGAAAATAATTAAAATAATTGACAATAACAATTGCTTTTAAAATTCAAAATATTTTTTTTTTTATTTGAAGTGTCCCTTCTTGATTTCGATCCAGTAAATTTTTTTCAAAGTGTATTTCCCCATACAAACTTTAATTTTCTAATTTTCCGCGCAATTTTCTTAATTTTTTCAATTTTTCTTTTTTCCTAAACCTTCGCGGAGCAATTACGAACAAATCCGCAGAAGGAAGTATCCAATTTGGTCCAGTCGTTTTCGAGTTTTAAGCATCCGAACAAACCAAGATCCATTTTTATATACATAATATAGATAGTAGTAACAGTTTAAAAAAATAGCTATATTCAACATAACAAATTATAAAAAATTATAAAAATATAATTGAAAAAAGTCAATGCTATGCTTGATTTGATTTGAACCTTTTTGCATTTAGGTAAGTGGCCGAATTGGATAATTTTTGTTTGGATTTGCTCTGTTCTCGTTTTAAAAATGTGCACTTGTTAAGAATTTCGGGGGGGGGGGGGGGGGGGGGGGGGGGGGTTCAAACCCCTGTGACCCCCCCCCCCCCCCTAGATACGGCCTTGATTGCAGAAATGTTGGTTGCCGGAACTTCCGCTTTACGTATCTATAATTATCTCATTCATACGCCTTTATTAGCATTGACTGCGGACAAACGGATCTCTCCGTCCCGTCTCGTGCAAAAATGCGCGTGCGTGATAGTGTAAATGCAGTTTAAGTACTCTTCAAAAACGTCTGGCATTGTATGAAGATGTTTTCTGGGTACAAGTACTATTATCTGACAAAAAATCAACCGTGCTACGATGACGTAATTGATAACTTTTTTTTACCATATTTGGGGCACTGCCCCTTCAAATGCCCCAGCTACTTAGCTCTTAGATTATAAATCATATTTTTATAACCATTGCTAAGTGCGGTATTGGTTTGGTATTGTTCTAGATCGCAATCTAACTAAAAAAAAAACACGCGCAACTAAACGATAAAGGTGCAAAAAAATAGAATATGCTCCTGGTCAATGAAATTTGTCTGAGCACTGGTTGTTGGCCACGATCACAGTACCCACAAATATCACTCTCCCACCATCACACCTAGAAAATTAGCGCGTAAGTAACTTATCTCAAAACAATAAAATGTTAATCAATCAATCTTGGCCAAGAATTGCAATTGTTTATCTAACTGTTACTGATAAAATAAGAATCTATAAAATGCTGTGTCCGATTTCCAAGTGGCCAGTTCTTTAACGCATCACTATGAAATCGGTTATTGTGATCGGGCTAAGCCTTCTCAGTGTTACACTAACCAACTCCTTTGCCGTTCCAAAAGTGACTCTCAGCATAACTGCTGAGAAGAGGTTCCTCGAAGTAATTTGGTACAACATCGACTGGGTAGTTGGCGATAGAATAATTATCACTAGGCAACCTCCAATCTCGCTTGCATCGTTTGGCATAAATTGGAATCCAGAGGTCCTTGCCGAGATAGCTCCCCGAACTAAAAATGGATGGGTAACAACCAATGTCACATTTGACTATGAAATCTCGAGAAATATAAGCAAGACAACAGACTGCTATGGCTACTGGGCAAACTACTTCACTTGGGAGCGTGAACTAATGGCTGTAGGATGCTTGAAAGGATACGCCTCTTGGATGACAGATCTTAGACCTGGAATAGAAAGATTTCGTATAGCTGACCTTTTTGTGCCGGGAACGCATGATTCCGGTTCATATAGAGTGGGCTTCAAACCCGGAAAATGGAACCTGCCTACCACCAAGTACTCGCTCACACAGGACGAAGATATCAGGGGACAATTGATGCACGGTGCGAGATACTTGGACATACGACCGGCTTACTATAGGAACCTTCCTGGTAAACCATTTTATGTGAACCATGGAATAACCAGGCAGAGGCCTATGTCAGAAGTTATCGAGCAGGTGCGTGATTTCGTTCGCGATACGAAGGAGATTGTTATATTCGGCATGAAGGAGTTCCCATTTGGATTCACAGATGTTAATGTGCACGATCTATTTGTGGAATATCTGAGAAAAGAGTTCGCCGAACTGATTATAGATCCACAGCTAACGTGGAACGTTAATCTCGGTGAACTTTGGAAGAGGGAGGGGTACGTTTTTCTCGCCTACGATGACAGTTCCACCGTAGAGAGGTTTAGGGATACTTTGTTTCCATCCGTAAATCAAAGATGGGGGGACGTCCAGACTTGGGAAAGCTTAGAACAATACTTGATTAATATCTACGCAGTGAAGGAGAAGTAAGTACTGAAATAAATTTGAACTTTAAAAGACAACAAATTTTGTTTTACAGGGAACCACCAAGAGTAAGATCGGACATGGCTCAATTGACACCAAAAACAGCAGGCATTGTTTTGGATAAATACGGTGGCTTAAGGCGAATGGCTGATAACGTCAACAGTTATGTTTCCAATTTATATAGAAATGAATTGGGACCTATGGCGAACATCGTATCGGTGGATTATTTAAGGGGCACAATTCTTGCTGAATTAGCCGTCGAGTTTAATGCAAATAAAATTAAAGGACTATAAGCGTAATAATTGAACTTTCTGCAGTGTTAGGGTAGAGTCGTCAGTTTTCGGCCCCTTAATGATTTTTCGACATACAATATAGCACAGTAACCACAAATATTAACATTTTCAAAAAATACTCGAACTGAACAATTCTCTATTGAATTCTTCATCGGTTAAATGAACTGAACATTAATTGATTTTTGCAACAAAACATTTATTTAGATTTTTGTAAAAAAAAGTAACTTTTTCCAGTAGCCGGCCCCTTGTTGTTTTCTATTTCCGACCAGCTGGTGTCCCATCGTCGGCCACCCAGTAAATAAAGGGCTTTAATTATTATTATTTTTTTGATTTAAATGTTTTACTACAAAAAAGTTAAAAAAAATAATACCTAATTTTTATCAATAAAAATAAATAATAAAAAATAACTAAATTAGTTTATTCCTTTTTTGAGGGTTACTTACTTACTTAAAGTGGCGCTACAGTCCGGGGTGGACCTGGGCCTCAACCAATACGCCTCTCCAGTTAGCGCGATCTTTGGCTAACTGCCTCCAGTTGCGCACTCCAAGTTGGTTGAGGTCCCTTTCCTCTTGCGCGCGCCACCTAAGGCGAGGTCTTCCTCTACTGCGTTGTCCCTCCGGGTTGGAATCGAAGACTCTCCGGGCCGGAGTGTTGGTGTCCATTCGCTCTACATGTCCTAACCATCTTAGACGACTAATGCGTACTTTTCTGACCAGGTCGATGTCGCTGTACAGCTCGTAGAGTTCGCTGTTAAATCTTCTCCTCCAAATCCCGTCAACGCAAACGGGACCAAAAGTCACTCGAAGAATTTTGCGTTCGAAGCGACCAAGATCCTCATCCGTTTTTGCCAGGGTCCATGCTTCTGCTGATGTCATTAGATGTCCCTAACTACCTCAAAGTTATAGCCGTCTATCGTGATGTTCTGTCCGATTCGTCGATGTTGTGTGTCCCTTTTTGTTGACAGCATATATTTTGTTTTACCCTCATTCACCACTAAACCCATTTTTGCCGCTTCTGTACTAATACTAGCCAACGCTCCAGTAACAGCTCGCTGTGTTCTGCCAACAATGTCAATGTCGTCAGCGTATGCAAGTAGTTGCACAGACTTATGGAAAATTGTGCCTCTGGTGTTGGCTTGTGAGTTTCCTACAATTTTCTCAAGAATGATGTTGAAGAAGTCACATGACAGCGCGTCGCCTTGTCTAAATCCTTTTTTGACATCAAAGGTCTCGGTGAGATTGTTTGCGACCTTTACGGAGCAGCGAGCATTCTCCATCGTCATTCTGCACAATCTGACAAGTTTGGCAGGGATGTCAAAACTAGACACGGCTCTGTATAGCTCGTCTCTATAAATGCTGTCATATGCGGCCTTAAAATCGATAAAAAGATGGTGAGTATCGATCTGGACTTCTTGGGTTTTCTCCAGGATCTGCCGTAGTGTGAATATTTGATTGGTCGTGGACTTACCGGGCCTAAAACCGCACTGATAGGGACCTATCAGATCGTTGACGAATGGTTTCAGGCGTTCACACAGTACAGCAGACATGATCTTATACGCAGTGTTCAGGAGACTGATGCCTCTATAGTTGGCGCAGTTTAGAGAATCTCCTTTCTTGTGCATCGGGCAAACGATGCTGAGGTTCCATTCATCAGGCATACTTTCGTCTGACCAAATCTTGGAGACGAGTTGGTGTATGCTCTCTACCAGGTCATCTCCCGCTGCCTTAAACAGCTCGGCAGTTAAGCCGTCCGGTCCAGCAGCCTTGTTGGACTTAAGCTTAGATATTGCTATCCTCACTTCATTTTGGTCAGGTGGACGGAAATCTTGGCTTTCATCGTCCAGCTTGAATGGCTCGTTCTGCCTGACAGCGGAATTTGTGTCGTCTTCGCCGTTTAGCAGTCTGCAGAAATGGTTTTTCCATGTCCTCAGCACCGACTGTGACTCTACTACAAGGTTTCCTTGATCGTCTCTACAGGTCTCCGTTCGGGTCTTGTTGGCATGACACGTTCTTTTTACCTTTTGGTAAAACTTCCGAACATTGCTCCTGGAGTAACACCTCTCTATATCCTCGATCGCGCGCTTCTCATACTCTCTCTTTTTTCTCCGGAGAAGCCGATGTTCTTCCCTCCTTTTTTGCTCGTAGAGCTGACGAGCTGCTCTCGTCCTTCTATGCAGCGACGCTTCGTAGGCACTTTGTTTTGCTGCATGTGCTTGCCGGCACTCTTCGTCAAACCAGGGGTTTCGGGGGGGTGGGCTGGTGAAACCGAGCACATCAGTTGCGGCGTTTTTGATGGATTCTTGGCATCGGCGCCACTGGTCTTCGGCACTTGATGCTGGCAGCATAGGACTTCTCGAGAGGTTGAGGGATACGCGATCGGCATAGGTTCTGGCGGTTTGTTGCGTTTGTAGTCGTCCGACGTTAAATCTCCTCACAGTATTTTCTCGTTGTTGTGGTGTCTGGGATATCCGCATCCGTACCTTGGCTACAACAAGGTAGTGGTCCGAGTCTATGTTGGCCGCTCGGAAAGTTCGTACATCTAGAATACTGGAGGAGTGCCTTCCGTCGATCGCAACGTCATCAATTTGGTTGACGGTTTGATGATCAGGTGACCGCCATGTTCCTTTGTGTATATTGAGGTGAGGAAACCGTGAGCTAGCTATGGTAACATTACGTCCCGCAGCAAAATCAATCAGCCTAAGTCCGTTTACAGACGTGATGTCGTGTAGGCTGTGTGTTCCGATTGTGCTACCAAAGATGTCCTCCTTTCCTATTTTGGCGTTAAAATCACCCAAGACGATTTTAACGTCATGCTTAGGATATTGGTCATATGTTTTGTCGAGGAGCTCGTAGAAACACTCTTTGGTAGCATCGTCTTTTTCTTCTGTGGGGGCGTGAGCGCATATTAGGCTGATGTTGGCGAATTTAGCCTTTATGCGGATCGTTGTAAGGCGTTCACTTACGTGTCGAAAGCTCAAGACTTCTTGCCTAAGTCTGCCGCTTACAACAAATCCACATCCAAATAGATGCTGTTTTTGTTCCCTATAGCAGTCACCGTATTAAATGTCAAAGTTTTTCATCCTTCTTTTGCCCGGCCCATCCCACCGCCTTTCCTGGATGGCGGTGATGCCTGCTCTGTAGCAGTCAAGGGCCTCCGCTAGTTGTTCGGCTGCACGCGGTCTGTTCAGAGTTCGAACATTCCACGTGCAGATCCGAACATCATTGTCCTTTTTTCGTTTTGCAGGGTCGTCAACAGTGAATCCGTCCTCATCCGAGGCTATTGGTTGCTTCGCAACATGTTTGGTTTTCCGTGTTAGGGTAGTTAACCCCACGCAGTTTGAGGGTTAAGCTATAAAAAAAAAACAGAAAATCCTTAAATTTAATTCAGGTAATATTTTTTTTTTGTTAAAGCTAATGGGAATTATAATAATCATTTAATATATAAATATTACTTTTTTAATACCTACACTGTAACAATGTAATGTAACAAATGTTTATAATTAAAAAAAAAGATAATCACAGTTTAGACAAATAAAGTCTTCCAGCTCGGCATCTGCAAAAGACATGGTTGAAAGATTTGTACATTGGAGATGAAACCGATTTTCGTAGTTATCACAACCTATATTCTTAAATTATGCTTGTTCCACGTTCGTTAGGATATTTTGGGACAGCTGCCTTTTTTCAACTTCGGGGGTTTTCATTTTTTTTTATCTTCTTCGTCTTTTTGGAACATTTTCCAAGCCTGAGATGAAATTGACTTTGACGGTTTGCGAGCCTTGAAACATCGAACCGAGACCTTCTTTCAGATATTGAAGAAAAGTTTCTCCCCGCATCCTTCCGCTCACCGTATTGCCAAAAACCCATTCAGGCTACTGATTTTGGACTGATTTCAGCCAGTATGAAGATCGCTGAAAAAGTCATCAGAACAGTTAAGTTATTTCTTTCATTTGCTGCCTTGACTTCGCAAAGATTTTTAATTCCTTTTGGGGCAATGACATTTCTAGTTTATATGTAATAATCCTCAAGTATGTCTTAAGCATCTTCTTGGGAAAATTATTCTTTGAGCATTGTAAATCATTTTCTTATTCCTTCCTCTGTTATTTGAGCGCGGCTTTTAAATATAGTTTCGGGGGTTTGTATGCTTATATCGGAATGGCGTCCGTAGTACCATTTCTTACCGGATTTGCTGTCCTTGAAAGGAGTTTTGCGGCATTCTTCTTGAAGAATATCCTGCACCGTTTTCAAGAGATTTTCACAGATTTGAGGAAAGCCGAATTTCGGTAGATTTATAAGCCAGTTTTTTAAGCTTATTTTCTTATGCAGAGAGCACAGGGCAGGGTTTAAATTTCCCAAGTTTATCTGAGGTTCTTTTGTGAATTCGGTCCTGAAGAGTCGACCTTGGAATCGTAAACCTTCTTGCCGCTGTCCTGATTGTAAGTTTGTTTTCACGGATTTCAAATAAAGCTTGTTCTAAATCGGTTCCTTTTAAGGTATAAAATAACGCGGTTTTTCTGTTGCTTAGCATGCTTCTCATTTGTCCGGGTCATATTTAAGTCGCTTAAGACAAGAATTTGAATATTTTAGGATCAAAAAGTTAATTGGAACCTTATAAGAATATGTTTTAGACCTAAGATAAAAAATGGGACCGGAGTTAGGATGCGTGTGTCCTTTCGAGTTGCCTATATCCGGCCGGGGCTGGCCGAAAACAGGCAACCGCGTTTATTTTGGTGTCCTATCCCCGGCCCCCTTAAAAACAGCAATAAATACAAAAGTTTTTCGCATTTAAAAGCTAATTTTAATTCAAATAATATGTTTTATTAGAAAAACAACATTTAAAAACACTTACCCACACAGTTACCATACAAAACACTAATTCCGGACAGCAATTGCACTATCGCTTAGAACAGTAAATTCACGCAAAACCTTCACTAATGCAACACGAGGTAAAAGAGTTAATTTCTTGACAGCGACAGAGCAAAACGCAACAAGACTTGTGGTGACAGATTCAGAGAGAAGTTTAAGAAAACAAATATAAGACAAAAACTCGGAAAGAGAACTATATACGAATTCACTAGTTACAACGACTTTTCTGAGAGGTGGCCGGACACTGGTGGCGGCCGCAATTAGGCGATACTCTACCCTATTCGATTGGGCTTCTTCAGATTCGCTCTCAGATTTCAGATTTCGTGTAGCTAATCGAACATAAAAACGACATTTACTCTTTTTTGTATTGAGATTTTTTTATTTTGTACCAAACGAACATAAAAAGCCATAAAAAGTGCTCTGAGAGCGCCCAATCGAATACCACATTAGAAATAGAAAAGTCTGTACTCACATTAGGAAATAAGAAAAATATCACAAGGTGGCGTCACACAAAACAAGAGGGCATCACAGCTGACAGACAGCTGCTGTAGTATACTGTAGTTTTATTTACGTTCGAGTAGTCAAAAAAGCCAAACAAATGAATCAGGAGCCTTCTCTTCAATTTCAATCAAAAGTGTCCAAATATCTTAATGACCAGCGGAAGACAGGCACATTCTGTGACTTGAATATAGAACTACAGTCTGGGGTATCGGCGTGGGGCCATTTCTGCGTAGTGGGTGCACAAAGTGAATTTATTGGCGGTCGGCATTTCCTTCAAAAGTCATTGCAATTTTCCATTCACAATCCGTTGAAAATTAGAATACACAACTTCTCGTGTACCGAATGCCTGCAGACTATCATTGACTTCTTCTATGAGGATGAAGTTTCCATCAGCAATGAACATGAAGACCACTTCAAAAAATTGGCAAGGATCTTATCGGTGACAGAACTTCTCAAAGTCTTCTGCATTGAAGAAGTTAAGGAGGAACCACAGAGGCAAGACGATGTTAACGTCGTCGTGGAGAATCTTTTCGAGGAAAAGCAGAATTATTTTAAGGTAAGTCTGTGGTTCATTCGACTATAGCACCCAGTGACAAGTTGCTCATTTAAGGTACGCAATCCAAAAGCGGTAAACAATGGGGCACACAGCAAGATCAATTATTGCATTGGGTGCGACTTCAAGTGCTACAAAGTCCAAGAAATGGTTGACCATATGACCACATGTTCCAGTTGCAATCTGACTTGTTGTCTTTGTGAGGTAGGATTCTTTTCGCAGAAAGATTTTGATGAACACCTCCGACGTCACGACGACCCAAAACCGTTCTTCTGCTTCGAATGCGATTCTAGGTTTCTCACAAAAAATGCACTGAACGTCCATCACCCAAAGCACTCCATAGAAACTCCGTATGTGTGTCCACATTGTTCGAAAGGGTTCAAATGGAAACAGGGTCTGCACAGCCACTTGCAAATCCATAACAAGGAGAAGAAGATGCTCTGCGATGTCTGTGGATACAGTACCACCCATATGAAGGCGTTAAAATCACACAAATTGACTCACACTGGAGATGTGTTCAAATGCACCCATCTCGGCTGTTCACACACTTCCAACCGAAAGGAGAATCTCAAGATTCACATGGACACGCATAAGCAAGAACGACCGTTCGTCTGCGAGGTGTGTGGCTACAAATTCAGTCAGAATAAGAATTTGAAGCGGCATGCTCTCAAGCATGCTGAAAATACGAATCACAAGTGTCACTTATGTGCATTTACCAGTCATCGGTCGGACAAGCTAAAGGAACACATGCAGAGAGTACACACCGAAAAGGCTGTGCAATTGGAGCTGCCCGAGACAGTTGCCAACTCCTTTGAACTGAAAACAGAATTGGATGACTTTTCACTGCCTGATTTGGAAAAGAAAGCGGTGGCCAAGCCAGCCAAGCGGAAACAAAGGAGAAGAAGCATAATAATCCAACCAAAAAAGTTGCGGAAAATCGTTCCAAAAGTGAATAAAGAAGAGGAGGGTAAGGGCGAGAGCCGAACGCTCGCGATTATCAATAAAATTATAGTCGAAGGAAGATCACATCAAATAAAGCAAGAATGTACCTAGATACGTTATGGCAGCTGACTACGCTTTCTTTGACTCATTAGCGTACCCATTCGACTAAATTGGAATTTGCGAGAATAGAGAGTTACAGTGCAGTTACAACCAAGCAGATAGCAAATTCGTCATTATTACTTGCCCCTATGTCTACTTTTCCCAAAATATCTGCACATCGTTAAATTATCAACTTTTTATTCATATCCTACTAGATCTCATCGATTAACCTAAAGCGCTGATGCTGTTTCTCTGCGATGACATTGAAGAACTTCTTATGAATCGTCTGATCCATTCGGCCAGCATAGTGACGCTGAATCCACGTGTGATCCCAATTGGGTTCCAACTTCTCGCAAGTTACATAAACCTTACCATGTTCCATGGCGAATAGGGTTCCATTGCGGCCAAAGCCGACCTACATAGCAGATAACTTGTAAGCCAGTTAAAATCAATACCCATTCACTTACATTCAAGCCAGGATGGAATCTTGTGTTTCTTTGCGTAGCAAGAATAGTTCCTTGTGCGACGTAATGTCCATCTTGTACTCTCCAGCCACGATGTTTTGGTCTCGGATGCTTTGGATTGTTACGCGAACTTCCTCCGGTCTTCTTACTGGCATTACGAACAGTGGCTACAAATAAATGCAAATATGTAATTCAGAATGGATGGAACAAAGTTTTATTTACTTAATAGAGGTTGTTCTACTTTTAAACACTGCAGAGATAACTTTTGAAGAATTGTTAAAGACATTTTCGAAGATTTTGGCCCGAAAATTATTTCACTAAAAAAATTAGGTTATTTTGACACTTGAGTAACAGCTGGTGGATAGTTTTGGAGACACTGTAAAGTACGTGATGGAGTTCAGTGGTATAAATTGATTTGGTACCAAACCCAGAGACAAATCATTGGTACCTACTATCTGGCTTGTACAATCGGAAAGTTGGTACCTACCTACATGGACAATGCTGAGATTTGTGAGTATAAAAATGTCAATCAAACACGATTGGGTGTTGTTGGCTTGCTAGTCAAAATTCTTGAAAAAGTACACAATCGGTATAAAGGACTATTCACATGAGAGCGAATTGCGAATAGGCGAATTGCGAACAAATCAAATTAACTGTATTTATGAACTGAAAATTGTTATTTTTTCTATCACAAAACCATCATATTTTATTAATCTAACATCTAATCTAAAAAAGCATGAATCTCAATTGATTTTAACAGCTAAATTTACAATTTAAGCAATTTGCCAGCGAATTGAAAATTCTTGCCGCGAACTGTCAGACTTTATTCACAATCCACACAAACCAGTCGCGATCCACAAACTCGCGAATGAAAAAATCGTTCGAACTTAACCTCTTAAAATGAAGCTGATACGCGGGTATCTGCGACCAAAAAAAGTTTTCATGTGAATGAAGTGTCAGAAACTACGAAAATTCGCGTGTTCGCAGTTCGCAATTCGCTCTCATGTGAATAGTCCTTAAAATTTAAAGGGAAGGGAAGTCGAGTATCGTTTCCACAAACTTTTTTCAGTGTATTACAATTTCTTCAGTTTGACAGCAACTGTTGTACCTGATTGTGTTTGGAACATAAACAGCAATTGCAAGTTTGCTAATTGCTACTTGCTAGCCGCTAGACTAAAGTAAAAGGAACAAGATTCGGTTTCGCAAGCAAAAATGCGATTAATATTCAAATAATTTGCAAGAGATCAATAGCAACAGCAAAGAATGGCTGAAGAAAACCAAATTGTTGCAACGGGGGTTCTACGTGAGAAGATCCGTAAATATTCTCGCAGCAATAGAGACTTGAAACGAAACTGTGAATCCGATTTACTTCGTTTTGGCTTGGGTGAAATTCAGTCAAAAGTCTCGGAACTTGAAAATCTAACCGAAAAGGATGTCCAAGGATTAGCTAACCGTATCAAACGGCGCAAACACGCTACTGCCGAAGATATGTACAGACTGAATCACGCCTTCCTCCAGGGAATTGAGAACATTCGAGTGTTCGCCAAGATTCCCGGTGCAATACAGACCCTGGTGAAGGAGCTCACGGGTAAGAGTGCTCTAGGTACTTATTCTAATCTATATTTAATTCAATACGCGTCCTTAGGATCTGACGCCGAGCAACAATTTCACGCCAGTGAGACTATCTGCAATCTGTCACTTGGCGAGCAACCAGTTTGTGAAAAAATTGCTACGATGGCGGGAAGTTATTTGATCACATATTTGGATTCGAATGAGGAACGACTTAAGCGAACCTCCCTCTGGACTTTGGCTAACATTATGTATACCGGGGGAAAGGGAGCACACGCCATGATCTCGATGGAGATAGTACCCAAGTTGATGACCTTGTATCTATCTGGTGAGGAAGAGGTAGACTACCGAGAGGACGCTGCTATTGCACTCGACGTGATCACAGGATCTAAGCATAATCTTCTAAGGTTTGGCTCAACCATTTCTACACATAAAAAACTTACTTCCTATGTTTTCCTTTAGACCTAGTGACCTTGAAGTCATGTTTCAAAAATTCCACTTGAAGAATCCCACTTCGCCTGCCGCTGAATACCACTTGAAAATCGTTTTCAACTCTGGCATCATATCTCCAGGCACTGTCCTATCCGCAGAGCAGGTCAACTACTTGATTAACTTTTCCTTAGCAAACCTAACTAAAACGGTTGACTTTGAAGGCATCCCCAACAGAATGCTGATTCTCTATGCCATTCGAATGCTGGCCAACTTGGTCGCTCTCGATTCCGCGTGCTTTGATGTTTTGATTGAGAAATGCGTCGTTTGGAATACAAATCTTGTGAAAGTGCTGAATCGGATATTTGGGTTTAAAAATCAGCATTTGGGTGCTGAAGCTTTGTGGTTAGTTAAGAATGTCATTTCTTGCCGAAGCGATGCATTTCCCGCATCGGATTTTATCCAACATTTGCACGTACCTAGTGAAGCCCTACCGCCGTCGCAAGTTGTCGCGTAAGCTGGAGTAGATGTAAGTCTGAAAATGTAAATAAATGCTAAACTTCCCGTCTTATCACAAACCTTTTAATGCGTCGACAGAGTTTGCAATGTCAGCTTTATTTATACTCGTCCACTTGTACAATAAACGCGATTCAGAAACTACCGAGGCTTAATACTGATGAATGTTGTATACTCGTACTTTGTGTACAACTAACGAACGAGTGTATTTTTTAAACAAGACAAACAAACTCAAACTGAACATATTGTTTTATTAACATTAACAAGAAAACTTTTCACAAATTTCTATTTTCCTACATTTGTTTCGCTATTTCCTGACACTACTGGTCTGTTCGTTTTCGAAGACAGAAGGCGCGCATAGTATCTGCATCTACAAACAAATATTACAAATTGACTACCTATAATGGAGTACATAAAATACACATAAAACTCCTGGAATGTACACAGATTAAAGGGTTGGAGTCTTTACACTCATCTACTGTCCTCCGTTCGCAATGCGTCTTTTTTCAATAGTGGATTCTTTAAATGAGCATTCTTTTGGTTACAACACTCTGAGGGTGACTTCTGTAACATTTTCTGGTGATAGATTGGCAGCTCATGTTCCAGCATGTACTGTTCTTGCTCTGGGTAGTCGTGTTCACAGTGATGTTCGCCACAGATTTTGCACTCATAGATGTTGGGTTTGATGGCGTTTTGGAATTTCTGCAAAGAAACATGTGAATTGGTGGAGATTTGTAAAAGTAGTGATTCCTACCTCCCAGAAGGTATTTCCCGGTGCTCGTATGAGGTTAATGAAAGCATAACCTGGTATACAGACTAGCGACAGCGATGCAATCATCCAGCCGACGCCATAGGCCCAATCTGGGTACTTGTACTTTCTGTTGTGGTAGGTGGGTTCATTGTAGTTTATTAAGCTGAGAATCCAAATTGCCTACGGAATATAAAACGATTACTTTGTGATTCACAGTAAATCTGCACAAGCTTACAAATAGCAACAAAGGTCCACAGAAGATCCAGCAAGACTTTAGGTACAATGATGGCGCCTTGCCAGTCATTTGCTTGATGTTTTTAGACAGTCGCCCGGCGCCGTAAAACCATGCCAGTGCAATCATTTGACAAAAGGCCAGGAATGTGATTGATATCGAGGCAGCATAGTGATCCATCAGTTGGAAGAAGTAGATTCCACTCTAAAATACGATCGAAGATTAACCGACAGAAACTGAGAGCCATCATCACCTACCTGTATGAGATTCGGCAGTCCAAAGAGAAACGAGATGACGCATACGATTAGCACCAAAACCTCATGATAGCCCAGCTTGCGCTTGATCCAATTAGGGAAGCCATCCTGAATGGATGTGACCACCACCTCTACTATCGCAAACTGACTGTTCAAGCCCAGGCAGAGCAGCATAAAGAAGAACATCACTCCCCAGAGTTGGGCATATGGCATCTTTGCCATCGCCTGTGGATACACAACGAAGATCAATCCCGGTCCATCGCCAATAACGTCCTTAACATTGGTATTCTGTTCCAAGGCCAAGTTTCCCAATGTGGCAAACGCGAAAATGCCCACTAGAAAACTGGTCATCACATTTACCACCGCTACAGCAACTGTGTCCCTCAGTATATTGTTGTTATACTTGTTGTAGCTGGCAAAGGATATCATCGACCCGAAGGCGATGCCCAGCGAATTGAAGTTCTGCGAGGCGGCATTTATCCATACGTTTGCGTCCATCAGCTGGGACCAATCTGGCCGAAAGAAATATCGCAGTCCTTCGGCGGCACCATCCAAAGTGACGGCGCGGATCATGAGTATGATGATCAGGAAGAATGGAAATGTCGCTGTAAAGTATCGGACCTGTTGAGAAGTCTTTGAATCAATCAATGGACTGGACTTGGTGCTCACGCCTTACCTTTCCTGAGGATTTGATTGATTTCCATGTGGCAAAGTAGACCATGAGCCAGGCGCAGATGAGGCAGGCGAACAGCTCCCATCGCATGATGCCGGGATACTCGATTCCAGGGCTGATTTGAAGAACTTTGTTTCTGCAAACGGAGATGGGAGTTACTTTTAGAGAACAATTTGAATTTAAGTGAACTTACTCAAAAAATTCCTCAGATGGAGTCCTTGAAGTATTGGGTGCAGTCATATTCAAATCCTTTCGTTGTGGTACCCAGCAATCGGGTGAGTTCCATCTGTGATAGCGATTAGAATGGGCATGTAAAAGAGCTGTCTGCGTCTTACCTGTTATTGCAGTCAGTCCATGGCATAAATGGTTTAAACGATGTGAAGAAGTAGTAAATGGAATAAGCTATTATGACGCTATAATACGTTGACATAAGAAACGAAACAACCACACTCGCGAGGCCAGCTCCTGGAAATTTAAAAGGTTATTCTTTAGCGAACCAAGTTGTAGTTCGAGGCTGTAAAAATTTGATCAAGCTTTCAGAGCCTCCGCTCTAGTATCTTAAGCCAGTAATTGGAAAATATAACTCTGGCACTCGAGCTTAAAAATATTGTTAACACTGTGGAAATGTGTTCATAATCCATTCAAGATCGATTCTGATCACTAATCCCATTCCTTGAATTAACTCTGATATAATCCTAGTACTCTCCAGACGGTCGAACCGCTAACCAAATCGACCATGTGCTAATCGATGCTAGGGAACGCATCCAACATCCTCGACGTACACACATTCCGAGGGGCAAACGTCGACTCTGACCATTTTTGTGGCTAAATTCAGAGCTCGACTGTCCAACGAAAAGAAGCTGCGAACCGCCCAGAAGAAGAAATTCGACGTTGGACGACTTAGCACACCTGGAGTTGCCAGAGCTACAGAGAGCGAATGAGTGAGAAACTCTCGGCCGTGCATTCACCTACCACAGACGCCAACAAGCAGTGGTCCCAGTATCGCGACATCATCAAGGAGGTAGCCGAAACTACTGTAGGGTACCAGCGCCCCTATAGGAAAAGTCCGTGAAATGATGATGAATGCGTACGTCGGAAAAAGGTGACAGAAGATGCACACATAAAGACGCTGCAGCGCAAAACAAGGGCAGCGATTGAAGAGTATCGAACCACGAAGAGGGAGGAGAAGATAATCCTGCGTCGAAAGAAGGGGGCCTTCGCAGCTCAAGAAAATCGAAGAGCCTCGCGATCGAAACTACTTCCGGAGGTTCTTCAAGAAAAGCCAAGCAATTGGCTGCTGACTTCAAGTCCGGAACGCAGGCTCTTCGGAACAGCGAAGGAAATCTATTAACCGAAGCGCAGGGAATAGTAAATGTTTTTAAGCAGTACTTCCAGCTAAATGGGCATAATGTAGAGAGAGTGATAGGGCAAGAAGAGAACCCACGTCCAGTCAATGAAGCACCAGTTCCACCACCCAGTATGGTGGTGATTTTTTGGAAGGGGGCATGCACCAAATCATCATCCAAGTATGGTTGGAAGAAAGCATGCCCGATGACTGGTCCATCAGCTCCGTATACCCCATATCAAAAAATGCGATCCTATGTTTTGCACGAACTATCGAGGCATATCCCTGATTAATGTCGCATATACAACAACCTATCCAACGTACTGTGTGAACGTCTTAAACCGTTCTGCAACACACTAATCGGCACGTGTCAGTGTGGCTTCCGGCCCAGCAGATCGACCATAGACCAAATTTTCACACTGAGGCAAATCCTGGAAAAGACCAATGAATTTCAAGTTGATACTGACCACCTACTTATTGACTTCAAAGCCGCATATGATAGCATTCGTCGTCAGGAGCTCTATATGACGATTGCCGAATTAGGGATCCCGGCAAAACTGATCCAGCTGTGTCGCTTGACGCTGGAAAACACGCGCTGCTACTTGCAATTTGGAAGTAGCTCATACAAACTATTTCAAACATGCACAGGATTTCGGCAAGGAGATGCTGGAGTAGATAGTGCTCAAGGCTGGTGTCAACACGGAAGGCACTATCTTCAACAGATCCGTTACTGGGGTATGCGGACGATATCGACTCATCGATCGATCCCAAAGTGCCGTGATATAGGCTTTTACGGCGATTTAAGAACAGGCGAATTTTGTTGGCCTTGATGTAAATGAGGACAAGACTAAGTACATGCTATCAACAAACAAACAAGCATCTCTCCATCGCCCAGTACAAAACGTGACTATTGATCAACAACTTCGAGGTAGTTCATTTACCTTGAAGCAAACATGAACTCCACGAATGGCACCCTAGTGGAGATCCGGCGGAGAATTACCCTGGGAAATCGCTGCTACCTCGGTTCGGCAAAATAATTGGGCTCAAAACTCCCAACTCGAAGGATGAAGAACGCTGAGTGCTGGACGATAAGCAGGAAGGGAGAGTTAATACGAGGAGGGCGAATGGAGGAGAAGATACAACCGCGAACTTTATGAGCTGTATCAAGATGTGGATGTTGTCCAAAAAGTCAAAATACGTCGACTACATTTGCTCGGCCACATCAAGCGAATGGACAATAACTAAGAGGATCCTCGAATCCCAGCCTCCAGGTTCGAGAAGACAAGGAAGACCGAACCTCCATTTCAAAGACCAAGCCATCACGGACGCCAGTGCGCTTGGTCTAGACAACTGGAAACAGCGCGCTCGGGATCGTAAAGGATGGAAGGCTGCAGTGTCTCATGCAGAGACCCTCCACGGTTCGGGAGCCCGTTAAGTAAGTAAGTATAATCCTATTACGCTTCTTCCTTGTGATTTCTCCATTGATCTAGAAAAACTTTTAAACCATGTACCTACTATGATCAGTACGACTTTTCAATCCTGTCATTAATTTAAAACATTTGGTTGCGAGAGCTGAGAAGTCTTATGCAATCGACTTGTGAAGTCTTGCTAAGTCGGTTGCGTGACTGCACGTTGCAAGGCAGACCGTTTGAAAGATAAACAATCGGTCTTCAGATGGAATTGATTTATGCAGCTTTATAATTGCCCGTCTTCCAGTCGACTTAAGTATGAAACCCTGATTCTTAAATGACCGATTAAATGCGATGCCAGACAAACACAATTTATTAACCCCTGATCTCAAATAGCAAAAGCATATTAAGTAATGAAAACGATGCAAACAATTATGACCTCTCTGGTCGTATAAGTTTAGTGTCTTGTCCACTTTTATTGCATAATTTCCATTGATTGAAATCTATGACGATTATTACTAAGTCCGGTTAAATGATTAAAAGGGTTGCGATGTAAATTATCGAAAAAATGCGGAGTAAAGCTTTTTTGGTTGAGTGATAATTGCACAAATTTTTGTGGCTCTTAGTTGATTTTCATAACCTGGTAATATGCAACATTCAACGTTATGCATGAGTTAAGAGCAGGCAGTAACTCTAAGTGCACCAGATCAAGGACCACTTCTGCTACACTACACCTCGCGTTATTCTTCAAGTGTGTAAGTGCGAATGCTTAAAAAAAACGTGTGTGTGTCAGCTTCGACGCACGACTGGAGTTTATTCCTTAAGAACGATACTTATGATACATGTATATCGAATAGAAAAAGAGGGTAAATGAACGCATCTTCTTAAATAATAAGAGAAACAAACATATATCAATAAAAGCGTATTACATAAAGTACAAAATAATAATTACTAATAACGAGAGAAACATCTATTCAACAGTAATAGATGTGAATTTTTAAATAAATTTGCAATTTACTTTACAATTTATCCCTACAAAATTCTAATCTAAGCACACCGAGTAAATTAGTCATATGCCCACAGAAGATAGAAATCAAATTTTCAATTCATATGTGCTCAAACAAGAATTGAAAAATCTCGCAAATCGTAACGCAGAAATTCTTACACACAAATTAGGTACCTGCTCATCTCATTCATAAAAGCAACAGACAACAAAATCAAACCGAAAAATATTATGAAATCGAAACAAAAAGGCAGACAAAGAATACTGAAAAACCCGCCCCTCATCCACACTCGGAAATCGGAAGGGGAAAGCATCAAAAAACAGAAGTTCAAATGCATACGCATTCACTTAGGTGGTTTGCCCTTTAAAAAATAGCAACTACAAGCGCTGACACCATTGCAACCGCCACCATTGAGGTTTCTGCCTGGTTTCTGCGCCAGCCAACTGAACTCTAAAGTCTGAACCAACGAATAGTTCTATAGTCTCTCTCTCTCATCGATAGTCTATCGATAGTTTTTTACTATCGATACTATCGATGTTCCAAAAAAATTATCGATACTATCGAAACGCATATACTGGGTGATTTTTTAAGAGGCTTAGAACTTTTTTTAAAAAAAAAAACACAAAAAATTCGAAAAAATGAATGAAATATTTATTTGAATCGATAGTTTGAACCTTGCAATTTAATGTTTAAAGATAATTTCATGCAAATGTTGACCGCGGCTGCGTCTCAGGTAGTCCATCCGCTGAGTCCAATTTTGGCATACTCTTTCACACATATCGGCCGGTATCTCACGAATGAATGCATGGATGTTGGCTTCCAGTGCGTCAATCGAAGCGGGCTTGTCCCTATACACATTAGCCTTGACATACCCCCACAAAAAATAATAAAATGGTGTCAAATCGCACGATCTAGGCGGCCAATTGACCGGCCCGAAACGTGAAATTAACTGTTCACCAAACTCGCCTCGCAATTGCGCCATTGTTTCGCGTGCTGTGTGGCATGTGGCACCGTCTTGTTGAAACCACATATCATGCAAGTCAAGAACTTCCATTTCGGGCAAAAAAAAGTTTGTTATCATCGCTCGGTAGCGTTCACCATTGACAGTAACGCTGCGATTCGCATCATCTTTGAAGAAATATGGCCCAATAATGCCGCGGGCCCATAAACCGCACCAAACAGTGGCTTTTTCGGGATGCTTTGGTAGCTGTTGCAATGCTTCTGGCTGATCTTCACTCCAAATGCGGCAATTTTGCTTATTTACGTACCCATTCAACCAAAAATGAGCCTCATCGCTTAACACAATTTTTCGATAAAAAAGCGGATCCTCGGCCAGCTTTCCAAGAGCCCATTCACCAAAAATTCGGCGTTGTGGTAGGTCGCCTGGCTTTAGTTCTTGCACAAGCTGTATCTTAAAAGGCTTTACGCACAAATCCCTCCGCAAAATTTTCCACGTAGTGCTGTAACAAAGGCCTAACTGCTGGGAACGGCGCCGAATCGACATTTCGCGGTCTTCTGTCACACTAGCTGATACGGCCGCAATATTTTCTTCACTACGCACAGTACGTAAACGTGTTGGTGGTTTAATGTCCAACAAAGTAAATTTGGTGCGAAATTTGGTCACAATCTTCCGAATAGACTGCTCAGAAGGTCGAGAATGCCGATCATAAAATGGAAGCAGCGCGCGATGAACATTTCGAACCGAGCACGAATTTTGATAGTAAAATTCAATAATTTGCAAGCGTTGTTCATTTGTAAGACGATCCATGGTTAAATTGCAAACCAAACTGAAGCTGTTTGACAGTGACACAAGGTACTAAACACACGTCAGCTGTCAAAACCAGTGTTGCCAAAACCAAACCAGCTAAAAAATCACCCGTTATAACTATGATTGAGCAAAAACTCAGTTTCGATACTATCTATAGTATCCATAATTTTATTCCGAAGATATTGATACTATCGAAATGTTAAACTATCGTTACGATAGCTCGACTGTTACACTTGATTTTACTCCTCATAAAATTTCCGTACCGGTCCCTATAACTCAAATCGTTTCTGAAGGAGGTAAAAGACATGCAATGCATGTCGAAATTGTTGTTATAACCTACGTATCCTACACAATTTTTTAATATGTCTAGTAAAAAATAAATGGCGAGAAAATTATAAACAGGTTTGCAGAAACTTCAAACGACTTCCCGAACGCGTTGACTAACTAGATTTGTCACACATCTGACTTGCTTGTCACACTTTTTTACAAGCAAAACGAATTGGCAACTATTTTCATAAGCATTCATACCTAGGTACAGTTTGTTTTGCTCGAAAACTACTGTCAGCCTAACCCATTGTACCCAATCATTTGCTTTAAAACAACATTCGGATAGTTCGCCTTCTTCGCTCTGTTGCTGTTACCCCAATTTCGAATTTTCATTTCCCGTGTTAATAAAACAAATCCAGTTAATGTATCTCTGTCTGCGATGATTAATTGATCCAGAAAAATAAATGCTACAGCACAAAAAAAAAAAAAAAAACAACTGTCTAAGTCTGTCAGTGGGTGTTGAATGACAACCTCGATCTAGACATGAACACACCAACCTACCACAAAACTTCATTGCAGTGAAATATTTCGAACAGGATTTTGAAAATCAGTCCAAAACAAGCACCTCTATCTATCCTGTGGCGACTTTTCGCTTTTAGTTGTTACCTAAGATATACGAAGTGCAAGTGACAAAGGTAGGTGGTTTTAATTTGAATTTCAAATTTCATTAGTTATTCCGACTTCATGCGGCGATACTGCATTTTTAATAAACAACAGCGCGTGGCGTGGATAGGCACATTGACTGTCATACTTATAAAACAATAAATCAAAACTGTTTATATAGGTATATGCAATAGGTATGTAGGTGAGAAAAGAGCCATCGTTCGTACGATTGGTGATTTCAATGAAATGTATTTTGTTGTCCTCTTGCCATCTCTACTGACGCTTTCTTTGCTGAATATAAATGTCTTCGAAGAGTTAATAATAACAACTCAACAGAGATATATTTTCGTCAAAAAACGACTCAATGTAGAGTCGTACACGGACTTGATCCTATCAGAAAGTATAACCCGCAGCACTAACCGTAGTAACAGAACTCGTGATATTTTTTATCTTGTCTTATGCAAAACTTGTCATACAAAAATAATCTGAGGTTAAATCACAAGACAGTGGTTTATTCGCAAACAATGTGCCGGTTTTTTAATCACTTTTAATCACGACAATTTAAATGCAGAATATTTATGATTTCTCGATTTGAGTTGTTACTGTGTCGTATACGTAACCAATTTTGTGTTCGATTTCTTTGCATGGATGTATTTGACTTACCTAGCTGTTGCTAGAGTCGTAAATACTTATTTACTTATTTATATTTCAAATGGCTCGATCGCGTATTGTCAGCAATGAGTGGTAAGACTCTTATAGTATTAAAGTAGTTAAACATGTGCCAACATTTGTGTGTTTAGGACCATCATCGCAACAATGAAATTTGGATGTGGTTTGGACATGTTTTCGAATCAGATATTTAAGCTATCCCTGAAGGCATTTGCCAACCCCAAAACAGATTCATGGTTGCACCCAAGCCTGCGCAGGAGAGGCATGAATGTGTATGAGCCATAAGATTTCACCCGATAAATTTAATTAAGCTTAGAACGTTAAAACTTAAGAAAGAAAAATTCGCAGAACACTTGTTTTATTTCGACGGAAGCCATAGAGACCAAATATTTTATAGGGAGGCCCCGACCTTTGGAATCTTAAAAAGCAACCTCAATGGATGTTATCGATTTTATAGGGAACTCATAAAACCGAGAGTGACACACGCCTCTAATTATTAATAGAAATTTAAGAAAACCGATGTACTCATGTTTCACACAAAATTTACAAACACAAGCAGATAAGCAGGTATCCCCGAATCAGTGAGTATACCATAAACTAGTCGTATCAGCACGAGCTACCAACCTAATCATTAGGTTCGGTTTTCTATTAATTCCGTTATCATTGCAAGTGGGCTGTAAATCATAATCTTTTTATAGAAAAGTTAAAAACCTCACCAACTGCCGTTAAGAATTGTTGTTTGGTCGTTTTCGAGTGAAAGATGATCTCTGAAAAAGCAAAACCAATTTCAGACGGACAGAATTTTTGAGTTCCTCTATCACGATCGCAATTGAAGTATGCATTTTTTTTGTAATACCTACAAGGAGCCTAAAAATCGTCAAACTTTAAAGTAAATAGACTAAATTAGGATAATTCCCAAATGACAATTTAAAGGAGCCAGTGAAAGTTCAAATATCCAAATCGGAGATAAAAAGCCAGTGCTGGTAACACTGCTACTTGTGCAGCAGTTATCCACAGATTATTTCCGCAGCCTTTTCACAGTACTAGGCTTAATGTCGCTGATAATAAACATGTGCGAAAGGAGAGTGGGAAATTGTAACAAGCAATCTATTAAAATTACCCACTTTTCCGTCATCATTTCGCAGCAGCGAAAAAGGGGAGCGAAACTTTTCGTTCATGATTTCGTTGCGTCACTTTTGTAAGGGATTTTTCGTTCCGGAACAGCTGCGTACTAGGCATTAACGCCATGAGTGACAGAGAAAAATTAAATAACGCGTCCGCGAATTCGACACACAACGCTGTCAACACCATATACGAAAAGGTTTGGCGTTTTTCAGTGAAGATCCGACAGAATTGCCCCGAAATTCAGAATTGCTCTTAAAATTCGTATTAGCACTTTTGTAATCGTGTAAGACATTCACCATATGTGAGATTTGATATTCTGTTACCACTTTTGTTTTGCTTTCCGCAGTAAATATTGATGTTTTAATAGGCCAAATCAATATATTTAAATTTAAGTTTACAATGCACGCATAATTGTATATTTTCAGATCACATAAATTTGTTTCTAATAACACAACAAACATTTCAATCTGACATTTTTCTGGTGTGTGTTGGTGAGTTCAGGGCAATTCTTTAAAAATATCCCGGGCATTTCTGTCTTGTTAAGCTTGGTACGCTGATCGAGCTACATTCTTCCTCCCATACTTAATTCTCCCCAAAATTTAGCTGAGCTTAATTTAAGCGAATCCATTTAGCTGAGTGGTACGCTGCTCGATCTAAATAATCAAACTTTTGTATCAGAATGTACTTCATATATCTGTCAAAACTTAGCGTGCCTATTTAACGAGGCGGTACATTTTCTCAAGCTAAATTTTGAGAGATCGTCGTGCTCTGTTGCGTTATTGTATTTTTTTAGTCAACAGTTCGACGAGGAGTACCTACTCCTAGAATCGGAAATTGTTGAAATCAGACAGTGTTGAATTTTTGAAGTACTATGCTATTTTCAAAGAACAGTTGTTTTATCTGACATTCATCCGCTGCGTGCTCTATGTCAAAATTTAGCTGGAATTTTAGCTGATGTTTGGAGAGAAAAATTGGAGAGAGTAGCGCACTAAGCTTGCAGACTATGCAACGAGGACGAAGAATCAGCAGAACACATACTGTGTCACTGTGAATGTCTAGTCAGATTACGTCTACACCACCTAGGTAAACCTTACCTTGGGGCAGAGGACATTTCTGACAGCGCGCTCAAAGATCTACTAGGATTCATAACCAAGTCCAGTATCATGAGCGAGCTCTAAGTGGAGGAAATCACAATAGGCCCACTCGTGGCCGTAGTGATATGGCAACTTTATTCCACCTCCCTCAAACATTCTAAATCTAAATCTAAGCTTTAAGAACTGAATTGGAATGTGCACTTTCTTTTTAATGAAAAATATGAAACATACAAAGATCTCTTCCGGATTTGATCTTAAGTTCATTTGCATTTTGTTTGCAAATGAATATAAAATATTTTAAGGAATTTATAACATTTCATGACAATGCAAATGTCAATGGCCGCGTTCCACTGCCCGCTAGATGACTAGGGCATGTCAAACTGTATATAAATAAAATTGACATTTTACCATTTGCGCTAGACGTCTAGAACTTTTTGTGAAATATCTCTTTCAGGGAAATTTCTCAATCTAGTGCCAAACTACCCGCTGCATTGAGAAAAAAAAAAAAAAAAAAAAAAACATCGACCTGTCAAAGGAAATCGTTCAAACGTTTACAAAATAAAAATAAATACGAAGCTGTGCAAGTGTAATTGTGATAAAATTGGTGATAATGTAAATAAAATAGCAATTCAGATACTTATTATTTTTATAATATTTGTATCATTTCTTTAATTGTAGTGGGGACTTTGCCGCTGCCGCTAGTGTTCTAGCACGAGCGTTCCCTCATCTGGGATATTTTGTGCAAGACGTTTAGCGGGCAGTGGAACCCGGGCAATGTTTGTTTGTAACTGTTGTGAGTTTTCCAACTATCGGGCATTTTTTACTCTATTTTTACTGCACACGTTAAACAGTCAAATTGGCATCACTAAATGTAACGCAACTTTTTAAACATTAAACAGATATTTTCGGCTGTACTAAGGCTAATGCCAAATTAATAGTTTTATTAATTATTATTTAGATATTGCAACCTCGAAATATTTTGTATTGCTGTCTTTTTTGTATTGTTATATTTTCTTAATATATCATGATCAGTGAAAACAAAAACAAATGATAGATGTATCGATCTTTTGTATATAGAAAATGGTAAAGAAATGTACTAGATCTGTACTTCTTATTTTTGTGCAATATAATCAAATACCAAACAGAACGGTGTTAATAGTATCAACATCAAAATGCTATACATACTCGACAAGGCTATATTAAATATAACCATGATAAAGCCAACACTTAAAAAAGGTGTGCATATAAGCCCGCACTTTTAGCTTGTTGACATACTGCTAAAGATAAATAATTTAAAGTGATAAAATAAATGGAATTAATTTGGTTGAAAGCAGAATTTGGAGGTCAGATTTTAAATGCATTTGTTTTAGTTTCAAGGTAATCGGAAAGAGAAAGATAAACTCTGCTGACTTATTCCTAGTCATATTTGTAGTTCTTAAAAATTAGATATGCACATTATACCTAATTTAGAAACAAACCTTTTACACAAGTTGAACCTGAAATGTAGCATGTAGCCGTCAAAAGTAATTGGTATAACGCGGTTCCTCGCAATGCGACAACATCCGCTATATGTCATTGGGGTATTTTTCCGAAAGTTGTATAGGTAAGGAATCTGGAATGGAATTTCCGAACGGCAAACTCGATAGGGGTGTTAATTATTTTTTTCTAGGTCCCGCAAAATATTTATGTAAAAACAAAATCTATCGGAAAGTGAGAAACACTCGCGTTGTTTTAAAATTAAAAATATTAAATCTTCTTGCTCTTTTTTTATGTTGGATTTACAAAGTTATCCGTACACTGCAATGTAGCGACATAGTAGCAAGGTAATCTTGGCCATATTTAGGTACCCTTACACGTTGACATTGCATAGAATCAGAGAATGTTTGCAAAAAAAATATTTATCCAAGAAAATAATTAACTTTGCTATTAAATGGATACTGTAACCACATCGATTAAGTTAATCGATTCATAAATGGTTGTTGTCTGGCAGTTTGATGGATTTAAGTTTATGTTTCTATCAATCATACTGCGGTCTGTTTACTCAAATAAAATCAATCAAAACCGATCGCAAGTTAGTGATTGAATGCAGCAATTCATTGACACGCACTTTGAGTCTGTCAATCGTCTGTTCTAATTGTATAGCCAATCGAGGTCAGATCGTTATCAGAATTCGATGATTCTAAAATCAGCAAACTATGAACACTAGGTAGTACCACCTGATGTGTGTTTATGAGATTATGTTAGGCATATGACATATGGCGTCTGTCTTAAGACAGATCTCAAGCAGCCGTAACGTGGACATTTTAAATAAAACCAAAGCTTATTCACCACTTAGCAAGTTTTTATCTAGATAAAAAAAAAATCCGTCACTGACGCATGATTAAGCAATCCACTTGCGACTATACAACCAAAAAGTGTAAGTGAACAAAACAGTTCTTCATCCGTTGACCTCCGTCACTTACAAATAATTTTCATCCCCAATTACAAACAACTTACCTTTAAAAAGCGGGCACACTTGTCCCAGTGCACCAATTGGCCCTCGTCCGGTATACTGTCCCACCGACAGTTCCATAAACAACAGCGGAATGCTGCACACAATTAGTATAATGCAATAAGGTACTAAGAACACGCCTGCAATAAAAAAAAAACACAGAAGAAAAAAGTATCTCGATTAGCATAATATGTAAAGTGACGATGGGTGACAATAGAAGCAGCGTCCCACTCAATAAAAACAGTGCCAGGCTGAAAAAAAATCGCACGTCAATGTCATCTTGAGTTGCACGGCTCTATCATCCACACCTACACATGGACAGAGAGACTGTGTCTCCACTGCGCCTTCATCCAAGTGGAACAGAAGATTGTCGCTATAATGCCAGGAAATTGAAGATTTTAATCTTCATCTCATTTTCTCGTTTGACAGATCTGTTAATTTGACAATGAAGAGCGCAGGGCAGATAAACAACCCCGAACAGATATACACGTACTCCTGTCGTCACACACAAGTGCTAATGCGAAGAGGAAACGCGCTATAACAACAAATCTGTTGTGACACTTGGCGCTGATCTCTCAAGATAAGTGACCAATTGTGTAATAGTGTGCTCCCTCCCTGATGTGACCCTGTTACTCACCTCCTCCACTTTTATAGCACATGTAGGGGAATCTCCAAACGTTGCCCAAGCCAACAGAGTATCCGATGCAGGCTAAAACGAACTGCATCTTATTGGCCCAGTGCTGTTGGCGGGGTTTCAAATGCGCCGAATCGTCCGAAAAGTCCATAAAGCTGTCATCATCGTCATCGTCTGCACCGGGAGGTCTGAAAATATGCAAAAGAAATTTGTTAAATGTGACATAAATTCGAACATCCCAGACGAAAATGTATGCGTGCCAATAATTGCACGATGTCCGATCTCGTATGCGCGCGCAGTGATTGATGAACGCAGATTTAGATAAAATTGCACTCATTTGGATAAGCTGATTATAGCCTTTTGTGCCAGTTTACATGGACAATTGCGCCCCATTTGCTGAACACTGTGACAGACGGGTGGCATTCGCAGTGCAATTTAATTGAAAATCCGCGTCCAGTTATTGCAAAAATCTAATAACAATTAAAACGATGAAAATGTTTAATTGAAGCATTTTACTCGTGTTTGTCATTTTGTTAAACTGTTGACTTAATGGGGTGTATGTGGCGATCCGATGGTGCGAATTAGATATCCATTATGCCGTTGTGACATGAGATTTCAGTAATTGAAACAAATGACACGCAGCGCTAGTTTATTTCGAAATAGGCCTGACGAGAGCCGGTAGTTGTGTTAATGAAAATTAAATGCCCTATGTTTTAGACAAATTGCAAAATATCTGCTGACTGCTGATTTGTGCCATGCCAACAAATTAAGATATCTAAAAGTTTTATCCAACTAACGTAAGTCTTGCGAACGTTCCACATTACTACCTACTACCAAAAGAATGCAATTGATTGGCCTAGATTGGTCACGTAAACAACTTTTTCAGTCAACGTTTATGGAGGGGTATCCGTCAAAACTAGTCAAAAAATTCGTGACTGAGTACTAAGTTGACAGCATAGTGGATGTCTTAGGAAAAGTGACCTACATCATAACATCCCGACCAATCTAGTTGACTTAAGATGACTAAATTTTTGAATGTCCCAATTCCTTAGTATTTCTTCTGTCGTTTTTCATTGGGACAGAAAAATCACTCTTTTCAGATTCAGAGCAGTTTTTCTGCAGGCGAAATCAGCTGGCTGTCAGATATCATATAAATGTTCCATTGGCCCAGTGATGCCAACCAGGATCAACGTTTTTATGTCTAAATCCGAACAAAATTATGCCTTTTTCAAAAAAGTTATGCCTTTTTGGTAAAAAAAAATCAAAATCGCATTTTTTACAAAGGAACTGCAACAAACCTACAATCTATATATTAATCGCCGACACGATTTCTTTCAGAACAAATTCAACCTACTAAATGAATACCAATTGCATTTATTCGTTTACCAATTTGAAGCGTGCCACTCATAGATCGGTCGAAAAATATTATAATTTACAGAAAGGATTTGCAAAACAGGTAAAATAGTGTTTTTAAATTATGTACCTTGATTACAACAACAACAATAATCTCTGCGGGCGGCGTCACCGACGAATGGTGGTAGTTAGGCGAAGGAAGAGATACGTATTCTCTATCTCTTATAAGTTACTTATTTATATTAATCGCCAACACAATTTCTTTCAGAATATACGTATTAACCCTACTTAATGAAGATCACTCATAGATCGGTTTACAAGAATAATTATTTCAAAAAAGTTTTTGCTTTACCTTGGTTACAACGACAACACTGTACACATCAAAAGAAAGATAATATTTCGCCTTCGCTATCTCTGCGGCCGGTATCACAGATGAGATGATCATGAGTGGCAGTTAAGCGAAGGAAGAGAAAAGAGAATATAATTATGCGCAAGAGTAATTATAATTCGATTAGACATATTTTTCTTTCGCTTGGACGAAGTTCTGTTTCCTGTTCCTGTATGAAGTATGAATGTGAATCAGAAATTACAAAAGAGAATCACACCCAGAGAATGTTGCTACATGCTGTTATTGCGTACAACTTTGTTCTCTATACCAATGCCTTCGTGAGGGGTAAATCGAATGGTGTGTGTAAAGCGAATGATGAAGAAAGAGAATATGCGCAGGAGTGATTGGATTAATTTGATGAATGAAAGTACATTTCGCCTTCGCGATTCGCCCAGTCGATTCCCTGATAATAAACATTTTAGAAGTGCAAAATTTCCCAAATTTCCCTTTCCTCTGGAGTTGAAAAATGTATATTCTTTGCACACGACAGCGACGATGCTGTGTTGAAATCAGTCTTGTGTGTTGTGTCAAATGTCAATCGATAGAGGCATTTTCGGGGGTAAGGGTTCATTAATTGTTTAAAGTGCACACACGTTTTTGTTTAGATTGATTTGTTGTCGCAAGACTCTATTTTGTGTCACAAGGAGAGCTAAATATCTTTCTCCTGTAAACTTGCGCGTGCAAAGTTCCATTAAGTTCGTACGGACTTACATAGTCCAAACTTAATTGTGCACTTCAAACAATTAATATACCCCTGCTTCCGAAATTGTCTATCGATCGCCGATCGACACAAGAACAAGACTGTAGACTGATTTCAAAACAGCGTCGTCGCTGGCGTGAACAAAGAGTAGATACACATTTTTCCACCCCTGAGAAAAGGGAAATTTGGGAAAATTTGAACATTTGAGTTTTGTTATAAGAATTGATTGAGAATTGAGTTGGTAGGAACCTACCATTAAAAAGGGTTAGCAGAAATCTTTTGTAGAATCACATTTTAATAGACTTCTGACGGAATAACCTTTCTTTGCAAGTGAAGTCAACAACAGGTAGATTTGGCGGGTGATAATAATTTATTTTTACAAATAATGGTAAAAAATGACAATGTGGAGAATACCATTACCAATTTCATTTCATCAAAAATGATCTAAGAGAAAATATGACTTTAATTGTGCGCAGATGTTTTCATTGCTGTTTTTTCGGGATTTTCTTTTAAGAAATAAGGGATTAGTCTTTCAAGATTTCAACCGAAAGTCAACTACTCTTTACTTAATCGAGTTTCCGGCATCAACTGCAGCAGCATCAAATTCAGCTGCGACCACTTCACCTGCATTTAAGCAAAAACTTAAAAATATTCTTGAATAAAAAATATAAAAATACAGAACGATGAAACAAAATGCAATAGGTACCTACCTACATTTTCTTTAATTTTAGTACTATCTTTTTTCAACATTAAAAAAGTTAAGTACAACATTAGCTACTAATATTTATTCCAGCATTGACCCGAATACGATCAGTAATTATTACGAATTGTTTATTTAACGACAGATAGTAAGATTCACTTCATGTCAAATATTGCTACACCAATTTTATTTATGTAAAAACTGTGTGGTCGATTTTCGACCACTGGGCGAACCTAGTGTGATTAAAATTTGTTAACCGAATTTTCCTCGATCGATAGGTAATTTCAATCTTTTTTGATCTCTGTAATCCAAGGTTTGGGTTTGGTGAGTAAGTCCAGTAGAGAATTGGAAAAGAAACATGACACATAGTTGTAAATTAAAATTAGTGATGCGACTTTGATTAAACAATGTTCCAGATTTATCAAATTCAAAAATTAACCAATGGCCTTTATTTTTATAGATTTTATTATGACTTCATAAAACACGAACACGTTGGTTCTTTACAAAAATTGCGTTCTTATATATCTATCTTGTCAACGACGAACACTCGCATGGTATATATCTATCCCTTTCCAATTTCCTACAAATACATTTGTCATCTAGGGTTCGGATTTTCATGCACTAAAGATCTCAAAATATGCGCTTAAAACATGCGCTTAAAAATGCAAAATATGCATTTAAAATATGCACTTAAAATTAGTTAAACTTAGTTTCGGTTCAATTTAAAACGACATTTTCTTCAATTTATAAGAATGCGTTCAATTTTTTATTTTTATTATTTAATAAAATAATAATAATAAAACGAGATCAACATTTAATAAAAAAAAACACACACACAGTTAACGTAAACATAAACATCTTCCTTTCTTTAATAAAAATAAATAATTCAAAATAAATTCCTTAATTCCTTAATTCATTTTGAAAAGTTTTATTGGCATAGATCATGAAATTTTTTATATAGTGCATTATAATATGGGGTTGGAATATCGTGCAAGATTGTGAAATGAACAAAAGAAAAAGATAATAGTTTTAAGCTTCTTTTGCACTGACATAAATGGGATATATTTTTACTGTCTAGTTAAATTTTTGAACAATATGCTCCAAAAATATGAATAACAAATATGCAAAATATGCAAATATAGTAAAATATGCACAAATATTGCAAAATATGCATTTATAGTAAAATATGCAAAAATATGCACTAACGGTTAAATGCCATTTTAATGGAAATTTCATGATACGTATACATAATAAGTTGCCTTGCATCCAAGGTGTTCATAAAAAAACATGCATTTGCATGGAAATCCGATCCCTATACATGACATTACCTTTGGTGATACCAAACCACCTTCTACTACAATCTACTACAGTAAAAAGCCTTTTTTCTAAAAATTATTCCTCAATGCCTCAAGCATCGGAATTTTATCTAATTGGCATGAATATGCCCAGTTGGCATCACTGCATTGGCCGCGAAAAAGCAGAGCATCAGAGCAATTTTGCGAATCTCGAGTTTTGAGTGTGATTCACATCCAAAACATTTATCAAACTTTATTAGTGTTATTATTATTAGTTACGTTTTTCGATGACAAGTCTCTGAAAAATAAAGAAAATTTTGCATTTGGGCGCTGCAATGGATATCAACATAAATTCAATGGATTTTTATAAACACAAATTACAATTTAAGACAGCTGGGGTGGGATTCTGTAAAAAACGAAACGAAAAACGCTTTCGTTTGCACGAAGAATTTGCTTGTGTAACATAGGGCAAAATATTCCTGCGCACGAAAACGTTTGATCGTTTCGCCTTACAGAATCTGGCCCCTGACTTTTAAAACACGCACCACCACAAATGCAAAGAAAGAAAAACCTCGTTTTATGTTCCATTGGGCGCGAAAAATCTGAAATCTGAGAGCAAAATCTGGAAATCTTAATGGAAAACGACATTAGTAAAATGTCAAATATGCGAACGCGCGGCGTAACGTCTTATAAAATACATAAACATTATTTGATATAGATATTGATATATATGATTTGGACCGAAATTGTTTGCATTTCTATATCTTTCTACCGACGTTCTATTATTAAAAGCCACAAATGTCTACGTATGTTATATAGACTTAGGCATAGCCATGTTTAATATGTCTTTGTATGTGTCATCCACAAATGCTGGCGCCTTCCTTCTGTTCCATGAGGCTATGCGCTCAAATAATTACTAACATTTTTGGCAACATAAAATAGGTCTAATGAAAGTCAGAGAAAAATCTCTTTCTTTATTTTCCGCTGCTCAAAACAAGAATTCTATTTTATTATCAAATAAGTTCATTAACACATGCGCCAATATCATGCTATAGATGTTTTACAAACTTGCTAAATACTGTGCAAACATATTAAAAAAAGAAGATGAATTCGAATGCCAATATGGCGCTGAGCCTGACGTATAGCAAGTGAGCTATTGTTATTTGCTTATCGATGGTTTTAATGCTTAACCTTGTTTGCTCAACAGCCCCAAATGTGATAATGTGTTGCAAACATTGACTTAGTATTCTCGTGAATTCGAAAAATAAAATTATTGTAGGTATTTACGAACTCAAATAAAAGTAGAATATGACTTGTTTGTGTCTTGTTAAAATAAGCATTTTACTTTATTTAAAAAGTATTGTTAATAAACCTAGTCTTATATGTGTTTTCCTGCACAGATTTTTAATGGCTACAAGTGATTTTTTTAACCGGAAAATAATTTCAATAGCCTAGTCATCGAAGCAGTAGGAAAAAACAATTTAGACAAGTGTTAGTTAACAGGTGGGTGGAATATGAATGGCGGCTTATAATGACACATTATTTTTGATTTTGTGATCTTATATTCACACATGATTCATGAGCGGTAGTAAGTGCGTTACCAAGTGTATTTGATGGCGGTAAAGAAGACACAAATTAAAAATGCTAATTTGTAAAATTTTTATAGCGAAAATATTCCTGCAAAGAAATCCAGTGGTTCTAAAAAAAAGAAACGTCAAATTTATAGTTAACTTTTCTATACTAATCTGTTACTGGCATTATTGAAATTAGATAAAATTCCAATCGCCTACTAATGCTTTTGATTAATTGCCCAATGGGGTACGAACCAGGGTGGCCGTTTTCGATTTTCTTTGGGGAGTATAAACCTTTTTTAGGGAGTACCGGGGAGTACAGAACGTTTTTATTTTTAAGCGTTTTCAATTGGGACTGTTTCGATGTTGGAAGCCTGTGGCGGCCATGTTGATTTGGTAGAAACTCTCTCTCTCTGGTGTTTATTATTCAGTAACTGAATTTAGTATCAAAATAAGTGTTCGTCAGTGAAAATGTTGCGCTTATTTTAAAAGGTGACGCAGTGGCTCTTCAAAATTGACTCTTCAAAGTTTGGTAGCCAGAATTTAAATAACCAGTTCGACAAAACTTGTACTACTCGGATCCGTGCCATTATAAGAAGCCACGGCGGACATTCATACGATGTTATATTTCAAACATTAAGGCATGAATGGCTCTTTTAAATTAAAAAAAAAAAAAAATTATGTCGTTAATACCTCACAAACAGCTGTTTTCATTCCATTTTAGATCTTTAAATATGTAGTGGGAAAAGAAAAAGAATTTCCGAATGTAACAAAATCGAATAACGAAAAAAATAATGTTAATTCAGAAATTAAAATTTGTTTTGCAATTTACTAGGTAAAGAAATGTCAAAAATAACATAACGTACAAGTCCTCCTATTGTAGAACTTTCGGCAGCACTTTTACTAACTAACTGGTACTATCTTAGCGTAAGCTACAACAAAATTTGAATGAAGTTCACTTAAGTTCAGTAAAATACTTTAAATGAGTCACGAGGTTTGCTATGGTGTTCATCTTATAAATAAAAAAAAACACAAAGCAGACAAGGTGCATAAAAAAAAGAAAGAAAAAACACAAAGTCACAGCACAAAAGGCATAGAAAGAGAAACAGATTTTGCCGCACACACACACAAAATTTCCTCCACTGAACGCTGGTTCAAGGATCTAGCTTCAATCGTTTTACTTTTGTGAATTGTATACAAATTACCTATAGTTTAATGTTTATTGTCCAGATTTATATCTTAAAATCTTTGTACAAAGTTGAACTTTATATTAAAAAAAATCCTATTTCATTTGGATGAGGCATTCCAAAGCTATCAGTTTAGATCTCCACTTCCGAACAGCGGACAATAGTAAAACATATCCTATAGGCTAATCTCGACAATTTTCAATGCAACTATGAAAACCGGAATCAATTTCGTGCAGCACTTTTTTAATCAATTCCGAACAAACACCTTACAGCCGGAAAAAAGTTACAGTTTTATTATAGTAAGGATATATAGCTATAAAACCGGTTGATAATGACAAGACCAGACAAGATATAAGACAATATATATTCCGTTTTCTTTTCCTTTCTTGTAAAAATGCTAGTTAATACAAATATTTCCTTTTCGTTCTGCTTTTAGGTCCTGTTCGAAGCTAATGCAATTGGTCCAAGCCAAGAAAACATCTAAACTTTTATCTGATGCGAATCTTTACAACAATTGGAAGGACACACTTTGCACAACTTCATTGGCTGCGGATGTGTAACAAGAGCTCTAACATTCCAGAGTGTATATTAATATTCAGAAAATTTCTCGACCATATGCCCGGTTCTTAAGAAAAGGAACTTAACTGCGCTAACTGATACGAGCAACATCAGCTTATTGTGGAAACCTGGAAAAGATTTTTAACTTAAGTAAGATTTCTTAGGCTTTTTGTATATTTTTATTCTGTTTAAGACTTTTTTGTTTTCAGATTGGGGAATAGTTGCATCTAGGCAGAGACAATACTGAGACTGAGAACCGAGATCCCCAAATCACAATCCTATTTCCGCTGGCCCCCTTATTAAAAAAAAAAAATCACCATCAAATGCGTACCTATGTTATGTCAATTTAGAATCCGTGTGACATGCAAAAACATACAAAAAATATAAAATAAGTGTTGCCAACCGTGGGGAGAATGTGATAGAGTTCGAGAATACCACTTTTTAACATTACTGAATGCTATTGGTTAGTTAGTTCATATATATTTTTAAAAGGCGATTAAAATAATTTGTTTGGTTCATAAAACTATATCTAAATGAAAGGTTTTATAAACTAGAAACATATTAGGACAAATATGGTTGTGTGTCTTCCACTTTTGGATACCATTGACTACGATTTCGTGTAGGTGTACATTTTTCTTAAATAACTGGTGAATGTTTGCTCAAAGTTTTTTGGTGAGCCGGAATTTTTTAAGTTACGTGACATTTTTCACTACGAATTTCTATGTAACAAAAGGTCTGTTTCCTAACGATAATGCATTCGAATAAATTCGTCATAAAAATATATTCGAATGCATTATCATAAGGGAACAGACATAATAATACCAGCGCCCCAAATCGTAGCCACTCCGTCAAAATATAGCTTGTAGGCAAGTAACGGAAAATCAGCCGAAGTTGGGGGTCTCAGTATTGTCTCTGCATCTAGCTGTACATGAGGACTCTGCTGATGAAGAAAGGACGAATGGTGAGTCTAGCCTTAAGTCACTTCCAAATGAATAATTTTACCTGATCACATTGGATTTAGGTTCAAAAACTTTTCGGGCGGGGTCGTACCAATTTTTGGGCTTAAGTACTCGTTAACGCAACTTATTTTAATGGTAGAAAATATAAAACTTAAAGTAAATATAAAATTTCTATGCCCCTTTTCACTTCGACATTTTAAATTTCGAATGACTGTCTGTAATTTATGTTTCCAAAAAGTTTAGCGACGAAATTTGAAAAGGAGGACATTTTATTTTTTTTATAGTTATAGTAATTTAATCTTTAGCTCCACTTTCTAACAAATCGACAGCTACGAAATAGCATACCTCCTTTTTATGTTAAAGGGTGATCTTATGGTAGTGACCCAGCTTAATGTGCGATATCATGGATGTTGTATGTCGAAAACATTTTGGTACATTTTGATGCCTTTTCCTACCACAAAGACCACATAATCCATTTTGGATTGCCTCTTAAGCACATTAAAAGGATTTCAAATAGATGATTGTAGTACTAGGAATATAATATAATAATCCAACCACTCACATTTTAGCCACACGATTAAACCTATGATAGGATACTTCCGAATGCCTCGAGGATATATCGTTTTGGTGATAATCAGCAGTTGGCATGATACGATTCTACCTGTGTCGCCGTTTTGAATTCGTTTTCGATTTAAAAATTTCAAGAAATTATATAAAATGTCGATTAGACTCGCGGAGGAAAACCTTCGAGAAGATAAAGCTTTCTGTGTTCCAATATCAGAACTCTTGCGCCATGGTTCAACACCATTAACACTGACACCTTAACACTCCAAATAGTATCGCTAAACTGAGCGTCACCTTTTATTCGGTTTCAATGATCTGAACAATTTGCTGATTTAAATCTACGAAAAAATTTAAAACGATCTATTTAGAAACTATCGCTAATGTGCTAATTTGTTGGACCAACAAATTGTCCGCCAGACTGGGTAATTGTGTGTATTGGATAATATCTTCAAGGTTAGAATTTGCAAACGTGTGCAATGTCCAGTTTAAAGGGCTAATAAGGGCTGTTCGCTAATCAAGACGGTTCAAGGCTTTATAGAACTTAAAATGGTGGTAGACACACGTTTGTTGATCTTTAACATAAAATTCAACCATTTTTAAGAAATTCCAAGCGCGTCTTTATTATAAAAAATAATTAAAGCGATCCAAATTCGAAATGCAAACTAAAAACACCCATCCACTTGCTTACGCAGTCATGTGCTTAAGACGGTCTTCATAATTGATCGCAAAAATTGCCTTTATATAAGTTAGCACCTAGGTCGTACATCTTTTCATATTGAAATTCGAAATTTGAGTATTTTATTTTGATCACGTTTCCGATGAACTGATCTCACGTCCAGACGATTATGTGAACCGATATTTCCCTAATTCCCGTGAGACATGTTCGGAGTGTATTCCCATTTTGAAACCAGACCGCCAGCAATATATAAATAACCGATATCCATTCTCGTAGATCGAAATACAAAAAATTCACGAATGCATCACATGCATTCCAAACCGCATTTGAATAATAATACATGTCAATTAGCATTACACAGTTCGCTGTATAAGTGCATATGAGTACCTATATGATACGGATACAATTTCTGAATTAAATTTGCATCGAAATACATTTAGAACAACAATAGCAGCGGCAGCAACTTGACCAATATTTGCGCCACGTTTTCGCGTAATGAAGGTGCGTCGAATTGTTTTATTAGTTTATGATTATCATTCAATTAGCGATGGCAGATAGGCGTGCAAACATAATTGATAGATCGTTCGATAGAGGAACGTGTTCTACGTATTAATGTAGAGAAATTCAATCCAGTCCTATAATGGGTATCGTTGAACCCATAGGTGTTGTTTACAACGTTGGTAATTATTATAATTTTAAGCAGTTTGATTTATTTATTAATGAGGCTATAAATCGGTTTTAAATATTCAGCACATTGCTATTGGAGATAATCTGAGATACTCTGAACTGCGCCAACTACAGAGGAATAAGTCTCCTGAATGCCGCGTATAAGATCTTGTCGGCTGTATTGTGTGAACGCAAACTACATTTCGCCAACAATCTGATCGGCCCATATCAGTGTGGTTTTAGGCCTGGAAAGTCAACCGTCGACCAAATTTTCACACTCCGACAGATCTTGGAAAAAACCCAGGAATTCTAGATCGATACACACCATCTATTTGTCGACTTTAAAGCCGCCTACGATAGCGTATATAGGGACGAATTATAGAAAGTCATGTAAAGTTTTGGCATCCCCGCCAAACTCGTCCGTTTGTGCAGGATGACTATGGAGAAATCTCGCTGCTCCGTCAAAGTCGGCAAGAGCACCACCGACCCATTCGATTTCGAAAAAGGTTTGAGACAAGGCGACGCGCTATCATGTACGTTCTTTAACATCGTTCTTGAAGCCACTGTACGAAACTCACAAGCCTATACGCTGATGATATTGACATTATTGGGAGAACGCGGCGAGCTGTCAATGGCGCATTTGCAAGCATCGAAACGGAGGTGGCGAAAATGGGTTTGGCTGTTAATGAGGACAAGGCGAAGTATATGCTGTCAACGAGAAAGGACTCTCAACATCGGCGACTCGGACAAAACGTCACGATGGACAGATACAACTTCGAAGTAGTTAAAGACTTTGTATACCTGGGATCCACAATCACTTCGCAAAATGACATCGGCGCAGAGATCAAGCGAAGAATCAGGCTTGCCAATCGCTGTTTCTTCGGGCTAAGAAGGCATCTAAGAAGTAAAGCCCTCTCTCATAGAACCAAGGAGATATTGTATAAGGCCTTAATAATCCCGGTCCTGCTTTATGGTGCACAAGCATGGACCCTATCAAAAGCGGACGAAAACCTTCTGGGATGCTTTGAGAGAAAGACGATTGTGACGATGGATAATGGAGAAGAAGATTCAACGACGAACTATACGGGCTATACAGCGACGCTGACCTGGTCAAAAAGCTTAAAATACAACGTCTATGATGGCTAGGACACATGGAGCGCAAGGACAACAACGCACTAGTCCGAAGAGTCTTCGAATGCATCCCTGAGGGACAACACAGCAGAGGAAGACCCCACCTTAGGTGGCGCGCACAATTGGAGAACGACCTCAACCAACTTGGTGTGCGTAACTGGAGGCAGCTAGCGAGGGGCCGAGCTTGCTAGAGGGGCTGGTTGAGGCCGTGGTCCACCCCGGACTGTAAGCGCCACCAAAAGTAAAAGTAAAAGTACATTGCTATCTTCTGTGACACATTAGTGGCTGCTTGAACTTTGGACAATGGTAGGAGGTTTGCAATAACTCTTTATGATTCAAACTTAAAGGTGCGTACTGTTAAGAGTTGTACATTTTCACTGTATTTGTAGATTTTTTCTTTAAGCTGAGCTATGCACAGGCAGTCAGGGTTGCCAGAATTCAGTTCGCTTTAAGCGCCCAAACGGTTAAAAAATGTAGCCCAATATCGTTGCTCAGAAAGAAGCCCAAAAATCGTTAAAAATGTTGGTATTTTGCAGCCTTATTCTCACCGCGGTTTTTTTTTTTTTGACTTCTACGCCTTGGATTTTATTTGACTTTTTTTTCTGCTATTGGCTTTTGTGGCTTATGTCAAACCAAAAGGCATGCAAAATGAATGGGTGTGCGAGCAACTTGAACGACTGTTCGATGTCACTTGACTGCAAGAGTGCTGCCAAGTTTTAAAAGTGCGGGTTTATTCGCAAATATTTTTTTTTTTTTAGTTTTGTGAAAGAATAAAACAAACAAAATTAACACACAATTTGTAAAACGATATGTAGCCCAAGAAATTTCTATCGTTTAAGTAAAAAGATAGCCCAAAATACGACAAAGCGCGCAATCTGGCAACCCTGCAGGCACTAGGAGATGCGAGAGCACGAACGAACGCATATATAAGATGAAGACCGACGTAAACAAATCCAATGACATGATCTGGATGACAATTGGCATGATAAAAGTGATGATCGCTGGCACTGCTGCGTCAATGTCTTTAATACTGATAGTACTCGAAGATACACAAAGAGAGCGCAATGGCTAAATATCCACAATCAACCCAGTCCAGATAATTCTGCGTCTTCTTACGATCGATCGTTCCATATTTGTTCAAAATAAAACAACCATCAGTAATACATCATCAGCCCTACTAAAAGCTATAAAGCTATCGTTGAGATGGGATTTGCCAATATTGCAGCTAGAAGAATATTGAAATAGAAAACGTTTGCTTTCGCTAACCAAGGCTATTCGCTGGTCCCTTTATGGAAGCTTTCTTCCTGACCCTTTCAAAATGTAGAAAGTGTTCATCCGCACTGCCAAATTGCTTATTAATTCTTTAAGTAAACTGAAGTGAAAGGCCTCCTCTAATGTGTTGGCAATATTGGTGCCTACTTTAACACCAGCCCTCTCAATTTACCAACAACAATTTAAACGAAACATTTTCTCATAGATATATGCACGTTTCTCCGGGCGTAGGTACCTACTTTGATCTTTTTGTCGTCATTTCTGGTTTCGGAAGCTTGCGATTAGTGTGGGCTGAAATTCCGTCTACAAGCTTCTATTTCAATGGCTACATAACTGTCTAATTATCTCAGAGCAATTAAACAATATTCAAAATAAAACACATGTGCTGGCAGAGTCTCAATTGAGGAAAGCGCAGCTTACAACAAACACAACTCACGGTACCACGTCCGTTTGAACGTGGAGGCCAGGCATGTCGACAGAAGCCTGCTGACATTACTGGACCAACTCTTAGATAACCACTGCGGTAATTACAGAACAAGTTCTCGGCTGGTCAATAGTGTCCCTGTCATATATACGCTTACCCTTTGCATTGGCTCATTATGCGCTGAAAATGTGCACTTAATTCGGAGATGTGCAGATAATTGCCTATTTCCCTGCAACCGAAATTACCTAATGATTGTTTGTAATTGCGGGAGCAACTAATTTAAATATAGATATATACTCACGGTGGCGACGGTGGATTAACTATGTTGAACAGTTCATTTGCTGTGGTGGGTACTTTGCGAATCACCAGCTTTCGTCCGTCCGTAGATCCAATGCCGATCGATGCTAGCGATCGAACTGACATTACATCGGAGAAGATTTGGCTACTTCCATTGTCGCCATAGATGTAGGAACTTGCACTAAGCTGTTTGCCACTGGTCGAAGGATGTAACAGGTGATTGTGGCATTCGTGGTGTTCATCTGCATCGGGACAGCAAGCTGGAAATAGTTAAAAAATAAACAGCCAAATGAATAATCGTGGAAAATTTGATGAGAGGCAGGCATGTCCAATCGCTCAAGGGGGTAGAAATCACAAGTTTAGAGACCCGAAATTGTAATTAAAGTCGTGACAAAACTGCTGAAACTTTAGGTAGAACGTTTATATTTTATTTTATTATTATAGGTAGGAGTATGCTTGCGCAATTAAAATGTTACTGCACGAGTGTGATAATGAATTATGGACGTGAGTGAGGTTATTGAATAGAGTTGGGTCGGCATGTGGATGACATTCATTGCTAACCTAAGGCTACAAAGTGACATCTTCAGAAATAAGTAATTTCTCCTTGAACTGCTATGACCAAGAGCTCAAAGCAGGTATCATGCCTTACAGCTTGTGCAGCCGTAGAACCATCATAGTTCATACAAGGTGGTGCAAAAGTAATCGCCACTTCAGTAGAAGTTCTCATTTTCGCAAATGACGTGGTATTTCAGCACAGCTTTGACATATTTAAACAGAAGCGGAGGAGGTGGAATGATATTACCGCACCGCTGAAAATGCCGATGATAATGACGGTGCTCGCCCTTGTGTGCGGCGCTGTGTCTGTGGAGTCACAGCTGATCTGTTGGTCGTTCTTGTAAAGAAACGTAATTTTAGAGAAATTAAAAAAAAAAAAAAAATTAAATTTGGTAAATTTTATAAAATAAAGTGCACGACTGGGTCGAACAAAACTTTCTCGTTCGTCAAAAGTTTTGTTGGTTGTTTGCTTATTTTATTAGATAGGTAGGTAAAGATCTGATAAGCTATGCTAGGTAAAAGAAACGGTTCATGAAATATAGGAAAAGGAATTCAGTGAAATTCTGATATAGCGACTTCGGATATATCGACGATTCCGTATATAGCGTCGGTTTTTTGCTAAAATTTGAATTTACCATCCGGATGATAGCGACGAAATAAAAAAAAAACGTCCTGTGCAAAAAATATATTAACCTTGTTTTCATTTTAATTCTATCTGAATTCTAAATCATAATTAAATACAACATGCGTTTGTACCTATCTACTTGTAAGGAATACGTTTTTTTTTTTTTTAATTTTTCTGACCTTCGGTTAAAGCGACATTCGGCTATTACGACCATTTAAGCCCGGTCCCTTCACCGTTGTTATACCCGGAGTTCACTGTACATAGTGTTAAATAAAATTCACTTTTAGTTTTTAAACGTTGAAGCTCTAGAAACAGACAATTGTCGCGAGTGCTTGTTAGAGAGTTATAAGCGCCTACTGTACTATTTTATAGCTTTTACACTTTACAGGTTTTTGAGTACAAAAAGTGTAGTGGTAGTTTATGATTTTTGATCTATTTGGGAATGATTTTCTTTTCGACTGGAATAGATTAATGACGCTGGCCTGAGTTGTCAATAATTGGGAGTATTGTTCGCGATAGATCGATATCTTTACATATAAATGTGTATATGTATATGCAAGTATTCAGAGATTTGTTTCTGAATTTGCATTAGCAGTTATAAACCGAATATAACGATGAACGTGTGTGGGGGTGCAAATGAAGTGGGATATTCTGATTTTGTAAACTCCAAGTGGCTGAAATTATTTTAGGGTGCATTTGCGTTGCTATTATTGCATTTTTTATGGCTGTTGCAATTTGAATTTTAAAGTTCGGTATTGAGTTTTAAAAAACAAAAACAAAAACCTATATGAACAGATTTCGGCTTTTGGGTAGTCATTTTTTGAGAAATAATTAAAAAACGGATTTCTTTGAATTTTTTGAGAAAAACTAAGTACGGGATCCTATTTAGAATATTGATATTATTGTTTATATGCATTTTGATCAAAGTCGTTAGATCGGTTTTTGTAAAATTTGACAGAAAAAACAGTACCAAAAATTGCAATGTTTAGTTTGAAAAATACTATTTTCTAACTATAAAGCTAAAAACCGATTATAGGTTATTATTCGCGATATAAGGATTGCTTGGTTTTTAAAGTTTTATCGAAGTCAAAAATGGGGTTTTCGAGATATGAGCGGTTTTTAAAATTAGCGTTTCCGGTGATTCGAATATAAAATTAAGAACGCAACAATTTTAAGAACATCAATATTACTCTAAGTTTGCATTTTGGTCAAAATTGTTATTGCCGTTTTCTGGTAAGTTAACAAAAACAAAATTTAAAAAAATGACTTTTTTCAAAAATCGATTTTACGATAATACCGAGAAAAACAGAGTTTGCCATTAAGTTGGAAATGACCATATAACCTTAGAAAACAATTTTTGTTACATTCGTATGAACCGTTTTCGAGATATGCTCAAATTACAAAACCACCGTTACTCGAATTTTTAGCCAAAAACTGGGTATGTAGTCATGGTAACCTCACCCACTTAAGCTTAAATATCAATTTTGGTTGAAATCGTTAGAGACGTTTTCGAGCAAATTAAACTGGTACGAACAGTTTGTATGGGAAGTACCATTAATATTTAGGTTACCTTGCAAAATAAAAAACGGTCCCGAACTGTTAGCCCCGAACTCCAAATCCGGAGTTTGAACGAAATCCGGGCAGCCGTTTAGAATTTAGGTCTTTGGAAGGACGGACAGACAGCCAGACAGACGGACAGACCGGATAGAATCTTGCGACCCACTTTTTTGAGTTCGTGTATCATCGTAATGTCAGAATTGATTAACATCTCGAGATCGAAATTTTGTACGAAACCAATATCTTTCTCTTACTACGTATACGTAATGGAGAAAGCTAAAAAATATCCTTTTTACGGGAAAATTTCCCTAGAATAATTAGAGCAATTTTAAAATTTTGGAGCTGGAGTTCAATAGAAATGGTTACTTGCCAGTTCAATTTGTAGAGTTTGACAAGGCGCTTATCACCTATCCCTATTGGCTGAATCATTTCAAAAATTGGTGCGAAATGTCACATTACTCATGTAAATAAAATTTTAGCGTATCGTGTTTATAAGACATTAACGAACTCTTGTGTTTTACGGGGTTTTCTAAGCCATGACCAATGCCACGCACAATCCACTGAAAGTCCGGCGGATGTCAGCAATGACAGGAACTCATGCCTGAGGGGTAGACTCATAGATAGTGCTAAGTGCATTTAAAGATTTTCACAATCTCTTAAGTAGTCTCTTTGTAAAACTACCATTTATCATAATAAAATGATTTAAGATCACTTAGAGAGATATCTCCCACGCAAACTTGCAGTTTCATGCTAATAAAATCACTGCCCCTAAACAGTATCACGCAAAAGCTCACAAAGTGATGCACACGATTAATCAACGGTGCATACCCCTTCTAGTCTGTCGCGAATTTTCGCACGATCACTTTGTGCAATTGGCGTGATCGCCCCCCCAAAAAGTAACCACCCCCAGGGTTATGCAATTAAATTAGTGGGCAAAACTATTGCTGTCACTTTAATGGCAAATTATCACACTCTACACACAGACACTCACCTGACACCACAGATCGCATGCTGCTGTTCCGCTCCGATTTTGGTTGCAGCTCAGCACCGAGACTTGATGACGAATTAATTGAAGGAATTGTCGGACTAGTGGTCGTACTGATGGATTCAGTTTCATTGTTCGCAACTGGGGCAGCTGTAAGCGTTGCCGAGATTCCGCTTTGTTGCTTCGGTTTTACTGTGAGGTTAGCGCTGGGTGTCGCATTGCTATTTGGATTCACTTCGGTCTGTTGTAGCTGCTCACTTATGGATGCCGCTGATGCTGTTGACGGTGGTAAAAAAAACTGCGGCTGCTGCTGTTTTTGAATTGGCGGCGTCGGTGTCGCTGGAATAATAATGAACTTCCGTGTCCTAGACGAAGGGGTGCGGATGAGTTGTGCTTGATCGTCGCCATCTAAAGAGTCCGACTGGTTGTCGGCCAACAAACTGTGACGAAAGTTAAGGGCCAACGGTGGTTTTTGGTTGGGCTTGTTAATGGTGTTATTGGTGCTGCTGGTGGTGGGATCCATGTTTTTTTTGTATTTCTATTTTTGTTATGAATTATTTATTATTCCGTTATACGTTTTAACTTTGGCACTTTTGATGTGTATTTATTTTTATTTCTTTTGGTATCACATTGTGTTTCGTTACTGTTGTTCACTGGAAATGGCTAAAGTTGTAAATCACTTTTTAGATTCAGATGATGTCACGCACTCTGCTGTGATGGATGCAAATGAGATTGACACTTATTTGCATGTAACTCGCGGGTAGATTGTAAATCGTTGCTCCTACGGAAATATTACAACCTGCTTGTTGGCCGAGTATAGCGAGCGTCATAAATCATTTTGCTTTACTAGATCGTTAGCTTCACAATGAAAAGAAATTAGTTGACGCGCACTTGCTGTCGGTAAATTAAGATTTTAAATGACTTCATTAAATAGGGGTACCCGAAATGCATTTAAAAAGGGAAGTTAGTTAATTTACCGAACACCTTTACCTCGTAGCGATTTACTTAGACGAGAAACCGCACACGTACTGTCTTTAAGAATAAAATTAAGGGCGCGTGAATCACTAACCAAAGAATGCCCCATTTGATGCTGGTTTTCCATCTGCTGGCATCAAATATTAACTATCTTGAATGCCTTAATTCGTCCTTTTGATAAAATTAATACAAATGCCCACTGGAAACGTTATTCTGCGTCTATTTCTGCACCTATGATCAAAATTAGCCAATACACCAACCCATGTGCTGTCATCCGTTTTTTTAAGATGCTTCTGTCTAAACCATTTCTCAAGCGAAGGTATTTTGTGCCAAAAATTAAGTCAACGCCACCTTACAGAAACTGTACAAAATATAAACGCTCTACCTTGGCTCACAATTTTACAAAAAAACAACAGATGGTCCACACTTTAAAGCATACCTTCTCATTTATTTTTTGAATCTAAGAAAATCAAAAGCAAAACCACTTTCATAGTTGGTTTCAGAATTCATGAAGTAATGATTAATCTCAACTGACGTATGAGACACAACTTCTCAATTATCTGATTGAACAGAACATGCTTTCTTGCATCGTGCATGTATTATCAAATCTAAGAAAAATTATGCCAGGTATGTAATTGAATTTGCATATAAATGCATGCTTTGCCTGGTGACAAGATTACTTTGATCGTTTCTGACAAGTTGCACATTTAACGTCAGTTTACAACTTATACGGAACATAAGCCTATATAACCTCAAATGCTTTGGAATGCAATTAAGTACATTGTTCGGTACCTTATTTGTTATTGATGACTGAAAGATGCAAATTTACGGGCGAACAAAGAACTAAAAGAGCTTTACTGAATCTGTCAGCTGGAAAGAATAATAATATTGCGGTTGCATTATTAGATTTGTTTGACGTGGGCACTAGTGCGCACTGGGTTAACCCTAATGTGTTTGATATAGCACTGAACTTGCCCTGGTACTGAAAACCTGTATTTGACATGGCTTCTAGGACAGCCTAGTTGTGCCCTGAACTGACCCCAGTTAATTAGTCAGGGCAAGTATTCAGTGCTGAGTTTTGCTGTCGTTTCGCTTGCTGTCATTCATTTGTCGATATATCGGGATAGAGGTAAATACAATAAATTTGATATTAAAAAGTGAATTGTTTGAAAACAAAAACGTTTATCAACTAAGATTTTATATTAACATCCATTCACCGGGTAATAGAACAACTGCAATTGTTTTATTAAAATAAGTAAGTGATAAGGCGAATTTATCACTTATAATGTCATGTGAGTTTGCAAACAACATCACTTTTTATTTTATGATTTACTTTTGCCATAAAAAAAAAAGTATGAATCCAAATAACCAACTTAGGAAGCAGTGCAATACTTTACTTGTGACTGTGCTGTTATCGTCGAAATTAGGCAGCAATTTACTAGAATTACTCAATTCCATTCATTGTCCTGATTATGGGGGACTGGAGAAAGTTTATTCAATTAGATATACGTAGGTATATCAGAAATGAAACAACGACGATGACCTCCAATAAAAAATAAACAAACCCCCAACATTTGGAAATATATTGTAACTGTAATTAGCCTAGCTACTGTTTTTATTATGTTTGTGAAGAGCTAATAAAAAAATTACCATGTCATCGCTGTGATTTTGTATAGCGTTTTTACAGCGCTTCATACTTTTGTCAAGACAACTTTTGATAACAATTTTGTCTACTCAACCGTCTTTTATATCGAATTTTTTTTATCACTATACAAATAAAAAGAGATGAGAGTCTGATTGCATTTTTGTTTGCTATCTAATGGAATTTGCTTAGACCTCTTTTATATAGACAGATTTTATAAAGAAACGGTCTGGTAGATTCTTATTTTGTAGAGTTTTGAAGAGAAATGCATTTGATAAATTAGCCACTCAAGTCTATCAGTGGTTAATGGAACCTTAGAACTACAAGAATCTTAACAAAACGGGATTAGTTATAAATGAGACAGTACCGATTTCCACTAGTAAGGCAGCTTCCACACCGGATGGAACAAAACGCCTTATTTTGTTTTCTTGCTTTGTTTTGTCTTATTCAGTGTGGGCGCGCTTATTTAAATGCATGTATTTAAATTTCAGAAACACACAGAAAAATGGTTTTGTTTGTCTAAGGCGTTTTGTTTCATCCGGTGTGGAAGCACCCTAAGTCAACCCTTAGAAAGTCGGGCACGGGACGTAGAAATTGTATTCGGGTCAGTTAATTTTTAAAGATTTTTCAAATGGATTGATTTCTATTTATCAGAGAGTACCACTTATTCGAAAGAAGCAGTCTGATTCGAGTATTGCTCTATTTATAAAGGGTGGGCCATCTAGTGGTTTCTTTTTAAATTATATGTTATTTTGACACTGACAGCTGTTTCCCGTTCATACAGTATGCACAGACGAGAATGTGGCTGCTGTATAGTGTATAGCCACAATTTCGTCTTCGAAAATGAACTACGGGAACATCTGGGAACAACGTTTCGGTCAACGGCGTGGGCGTGACGGAGCCATGTTAACCGACTTATTTTTGTACTGAAACTGAAGACTTCTGGTTCATGTAGGATAGCGAGCCATGTCACACAGCCCATGCCGTATAATTGATATTTTGCGCATCAAATTCCCCAATCGTGTTATCAGTCGTCCTGGCGAAGTCAATTGGCCGCCTCGGAGTTGTGATTTGACCCCCATGGACTTTTTTTTTCTTGTGGGAAACCGTGAAGGACCGATGTTATGCCAACAATCATGCACTTAAGGACAATATCATCCAAGCAATCCGTGAACTACACCCCGAAATCATCACCAAAAAAAAAAATAATAGTTGGCGCAACAGGTCCGGAGAGACCCTAGGCCTAGCTTCTCACAACCATTCGTTTTGTGTGAGTTTCTCATTTTTGGAACGAATGGAAGGGATCTACAATTTATGCCGACTCCAAACGGCTAATTGAGAAGCTCTTTCAAGACATTTATACTCTCGGATGTTTGTCAGACGTTCGCGAGAGGTAGCGCAGCGGAAAAAAACCCTAAGTCGGAATTGGGTTTTTGCGGGATTCGAACCTGGGACCCCTGCATAGCAGTCCAACACACTAACCACTAAGCTACTGCGACTACGAAATCATCACCAAGGTCATGGAAAATTGGAGTGACAGAATGCGCGAATACTGCGAAGCCAGCCACTTGAACGACATTGTATTCGATACTTATATTAATAGGAATGTTTGCTCTCACTAATAAATCCATTATATGTACATGAACAAAATTTAATTTTGTTCATTTAAATGCATTTTTAAAAAGAAACTTTTTTTTGGCCCACCCTGTACGTATGGCTTGAATTACTAACAAAACATTTATGAATGGAGTTTGTTGAACACATTTTTCGATGATTCGGCCTCAAATTTCGACCAATACGGCCGCTGTTTCTCGTTCAACTTTAGCTCTGAGCTTCTAACGTCCGTCACCAACTTGTTGGCCAAGAGATAGACCAATGATTTAATGTTGCCCCATAAAAGAGCGTTTAATCACACAATCTTGGCGGCCAATCGACGGGTCCGTTTCTCGAGATAACACATTTAACGAACTGAGGCTTCAATAACTCGATTATTGCACCCGCAGTGTGGCTTGTGGGTTGTGGCACACCGTCTTGATGGAACCACATATCACTGATGTCCAATTGATGCAACTGCTCAAAGAAAAAACGTTCCAACATTTCTCTGTAGCGAATACCATTTACCGTAACGAAAAAAAAACGGCCCAATGACGACACCGGCATGAAAACGCTCCAAAGAGTGACTGACTTTTTGTGGATGAAGTGCTGTTTCGTGAAGCACATGAGGGTTCTCACCTGTCAAATAATGCATATTTTACTTATGGACGAAGGCGCGTTTAACCAAAAGTTTGTTTCATTGTTGAAGTTTGAAAATTGGCGATAACGCTCTTAAAGTTGCGACCACCGACTCGGAATTTCGGTAGTGAATTTGAATTATTTGTAAACGTTGTTCCTTCGTGTACTTAACCATGATGAAAGTTCTGATTTTACTGAATATTTTGACATTGACAGTTCGGTAATTGGTTTAAGGGTGCGTTCTTTGAAGATGTCAAGTTGCTGATAAAAAAACACCCTTTATATACATAATAGCCTATTTGTAGCCATAACTTTCACGAATAAATGCTTTAGAATGTTCTAAGGTTTGCGCCATTGGCTGAATAACCGATAAATGAAACTTCATGCAAGCCCAAAAAGGACCGGTGGAAGAGAGCCGCTGTATTTGGGCAAAACAAATTTATCTTTTGATAACACAGATGACGTCTGCTTGATGGCACGAATTCCAAATCAAATATTGTAATTCGAGTTGAATATTTGAAAATTGAAATCATATTTCGAATTTTCGTATACAGGGTGCGCTTGTTGTTTCATAGTAAATGTAAATCAGAATTGGTTTGGAGGATTATTTTGTTCTCTACTGAGTCAGATTGCAGGTAGAGGCAGAGGTCCACAAGATTTGGGTATAACATTAATTACATTGGGTACCTATTAGCTAAATGTTTCGCTACTAATATTTATTTTCTTTAATTAGACACTAGCTAGTTGATGTGTAAACATCTAAGCGCGCGTTGTTGGAATCACACATTTAACTTCCGGGGACGGAAATGCGTCACTGTGTTTTATCATTGCATACATTTTTTGGAATCTGGTGGAGTAATTCCACACATTTAACTTGCGGGGACGGAAATGCGTCACTGTGTTTTATCATTTCATACATTTTATCATTGCATACCGTTTTATCATTGCATACATTTATGAGCTGGGGCATATTAATTCAGCTTTTTGTTGATGTGAAATAAAGCATGTTTTTGTTATTTCATAATATATCAAGAATACGGATATTCCAATTCCCTCTTTTCTCAATGACGTGTATCAAGCCACACACATACCGCACGCACGGTGTTTACACATATTTCGGGACTGTTGGATACAGTCGCACCAATTTTTTTTGTGTTCTGCAATCAAACCAAGTTGATGAAGTTAATAATCGATCTTTTCCAATTCCATCCATTCATTCCTTCTCTGAGTGTGTATAGCATTTCTAAGAAGTCGGCGTCGGCAAGTCAAAAGACAACCCGTCAGATTAAACTAAGTTCACTAAGAACCAATTATTTTTCCATTCTGTACCATAATATTGGCCGATTGACGCTTGTGGACATTTTGATATTTTGAGTAACTCCAGTGGTAGAAGTTCTTGAAATTTAATTCATTTCATTAATTTTCAATGGCCGCTCTTCCATTAGTAGGGTCGCGGGTATAAAATGCCTAAGTTGACCCTCCATACCTCCCGATCTTACGCCACCGACTCTAGATCATCAGGGAGATTTCGGACTTGATCTAACCATCTCATCCTGGGAATTTAATTTCGTGTATAATTTCAATTTATCGGCGTAATACTAGAGTGTTGAATAAATAAAGGAACATCCTCAGGAGTGCGATGATCCCTACGCAAATATTGATGATACTCGAGTATTGTAGCGATAAAGACACTCGTACTCCCGGATGTTTGTCAGATCAACCGATGTGGGGTCATTGACAGAAGAAGGTAGGATTCCCGCTTGAAGTCATCGGTAAGCAAATGCGCCATTAGGCCCCCGTATAAATTCCTATCAATCATACATAAGTGGTCATCAAATATGATCCAAAATACAAAAATTCATGAGAAAAATACTACGCTCACGGCTATTTATAGAAGACTCCACCAAATGCTATGCATGACTATACCACACCATACAACTAAGTCAAGTTCAAGCGAAACACTAAGGCTTGTCGAAATTATTTTACTTGTCGGTTGTCGAACAGGAAATAGCTCTCCCCCAACAACAGCAACAACAACAACACAAAAACTCTACGTACCTAGTCTCCAACTATGTATGTTCATTGTAAACCACACATAATAAATATTTTTGGCATCGCAGTAACCTGCCTGTTGTGGACGGGTCGTGATTTGGTAATTCCCAACCAAAGGCCTTAAATATGTGTTCGCATGTTGTCCACAGTTATGTGTATAATTCAGATACAAATTATTTATCTTTCCAAATAAAAGATACGTATTTATATTTAATCAACCACATGACAGATAAGATATTGCAGCAGCTGCGTCACCAGCCCAGACACCATTTATAAGTCAGTCTGTCAATCTTGTAAAGAAAGCGATGATTCACAGACAGAATGCTCATCCGTACCCGCCAAAAGAGGTCAGATGTCGGTTCCAATTAATAAATTAGCACAAAATAAGAACAAGAAACTGTAACACACTTAAATTAACATAATGCCACCAATGACGCTTGCTTCAGCGTATACTCGTATCTGTAGTTGAACGAGGTTTTGCATACAAAGCGACCGACCACAAAAGAAACAAATTCGCACAAAAGGTATATACGAAGGTAGGTAGCTTAAACCCGTCGCGATCACGATCGCGATTCACTCGATTCCAACAACAGGTTGTAAGATGATAGCCAGCGCATTCAAATCGCGCTGGATAACATCATCTCATTATGACGGGACACATCTTTCTAATACCATGATATCACAGATAGAATATCTAATCTAATACAGGCTGTTGTGCCGCCGCCGGTTACTCCCGCACTAAATGGCTGCACTCGAACGCACTTATTTTTTTATTTTGAAATTATAATTGAATAATTGATTGATGTACCGAACGGACGTACTAGTAGTTGGGCTCACTCTTGGTTTTAGAAATGTTTACGACAAAAAGTGGAACGCGAAGCAAAATGACAAATATTCGTAAACCAAAACTCACAAATTGAATCTATAAGATACACTGTACTTCATAATTCACGGTGATTAGTTCGCACGCAACTCGTTTGTAAGCGGAACGAAAACTGCGGCTTTTTTTTGGGGCTAATCCGTGGGGCGAAACTAAGTAGCGATCAATGATCCCGTGCCCGTCGGGTAACGAAACAAAGTTCGATTTCGATTTTAGATACTAGCGCCTTGGCTATCCTTTAGATCCAACGATGAGGATCATTTGAGGATCACTTTCTATTTTGGCACTCACTTGTAACACACCGACAAAAACCGACAAGAAAAATTAGTTAGCTAGTTGTTCGAGACCGTTTGGGAACCATTTTTAGTGCGACTTCTGCCACTGTCAAATGTCAACTGATCGTCAAGTCAACGCGATCGTGTGCACGAGTATCACGTTCTAGTGACTGATATCCAAGATATGGACATACCCCGAGAAGTGTCAAAGCTTTCCGCTGAATTATCTTTCTTTTATTTTAGCTTGTTTTTTATTATTTTTTTTTTCCTTTTTATTTGTGATTTTATTTGTTGTAGGTAGTTTTGCGGTTTGTATGTTTGTTATCAGTTTTTATAAGCCTTCCACGTGGGGGACGACGGATAGGGGGAATTTTTCAAATTTTTGTTTTGTTTCTCCGGTAAGAAAGCTGAGAGCTTAGACAGCATTTTTTTTCTGTTTACTTTATGAATGAACAGATGAATGAACGTTGTGACATAAATGCCAATTGAGGTGACAGTGAGGAGAAGTAAGTGTATGAGTAGACTGAAACAAGTGGAAAGTGAACAGCCGTGAGAATTTTAAATTATTGCGGCTCTGAGGTGAGGCATCTAGCCGGTAGAGTTAGTGTTTTGCCTTTGGGGTACAGTTTGGAAATTGTTTGATCTCGGATACGAATTACTGGGCAACAACTTTTGCTTTTGTTCTGTGGTGAAGTCGTGGGGGAGTTAATGTGCTGTTTGAATGTTAAATGCTATATGATATCACCAACCATGGTAGTTAAGTTGAGATGAAGTCGCAACAAACCAATTACCTCAATTGAGAAAACGTGCTGGAAACTTGTAGAAGGTTGTGAGAGATTAACGGAGATTAGCCACGCAGAACTTGATTAGATTGGCATACATTCTGTGGAACAACATTGTGGTTTAAATGTTTATTTGTTTTTAAATGTTTTGTGGAAGAAGAAATAGAGTTGGTCTAAAATATAGAAAGTAACATGGTATTGGTTAAGTCTTTTTGTACTATAGATCTTTTCGATAGTTGTTGCCAAATATGTCTGTTTCTGTGGTACCGGCAGATGATGTCTACAATGTTCCTCGAGAGATCGGCTTTCTTCCTAGCTTTCACATTGACTCAGAATTGATTTCACTATCGAACGTGGAAGACGCCACAAGACGTGGCTGGTGTTGTCATTGAAGATTAGCCCAAGAAATACATTACAACGACATTTGCATGTTACCAAATTTCGTTTTAAAATTTACAAGCATATGGTATGCTCTGACTTGGTCTAACTATGGTAAGCCGGCAAGAGAGAAATTACACTAGTGGGAAAAAGTATTTTCATAGAAATGCAAGTCGCTTTTCAAGGCGAATAATTCCTAACGGCGACGGATTAACTGTCTACAGTTTTTGCATATGCTGTGACCTATGGTTGTGTTTGTAAATGAGATTTATTTGAGATCCATGGTTGGATAGCTCCGGCCTATTTGATTTGTGGTTAAAGTACGATTTTTTGGCTGGGAAAAATATTTTGAAAAATTCATTTTTAAGGTTTAATACTGTTATCGTTTGAATTTAAAATAAATATGATAGATTTATTGTGTACAGGTCCATTTTCTTTAAAATATGGGGAAAACGAGAGAGTCAAATATGAACGATCGAGTAGTTCATGGAAGAATTTAGTATGTCGAAGCTAACTGTAAATATCCAAATCAATAATCGAAAAAGAATGATCTCTATGCAAAAATTACCCCCATCGGGTAAAAAACGAAAAAGTTATACCGAAGAAGGTAAAAGGGTGTGAGATATATTTTGGGAAAGTTTGTACAAAATCCAAGTTTAACTGCTAAAATTCTTGAGCTTATAAAAAAGTGTTCCAAAAACCGGATTATCGAAAGGATAATTGAGAGGCGCCATGCTGAACTCGATTTGGATGTAAAGGGTTTTTCAACAGGGACGCTACAAAATTAGAGTGACAGGGACAGCAAACGACGACGAATTTCTTGCCGATCTTTTGACATTTCATGATGGAAAGATATACAAACCAACAACGAGTCGAAATTATTAAGATTTACTGCCGAAATTCGGAGTCAGTGGCCTCAACGTTAAGAGCGCTACGTCCAATTTATGGTCGTCATAATCGTCCTAGCAGATCAACAATTGAGCGTTAAGTGGACAAATTTGAATCCACAGGCACAGTACAAAATGTTCCCGTGCCAGTGAGACAAAGAAGTACCCGTAGTGTCGAGAATATTGCTGCCGCTGAGTTTTCAGTTGAATAAAGCCCAAATGTGTCTCTCACACGTAGTTCTCAAGCGTTGGGCATCTCTGTGACGTCGTTGTGGCGAATTTTGCGAAAAGATCTTGGCCTACATTCTTACAAGATTAAATTGACGCAAGAACTGAAGCCGCTTGACCACCAGAAGCGTCGTATGTTCGTGAATTGGGCTGAGCAACAACTTGAAAATGATTCAGATTTTCATCAAAAAATCATCTTCAGCGATGAGGCTCATTTCTGGCTGAATGGCTTCATCAATATACAAAATATGCGGTATTGGTCAGGCAGCAATCCACACGTACTCCATGAGTCAACATTAAAAAAAATAGTTGGCGCAACAGGTCCGGAGGCCTAGGCCTAGCTTCTCACAACCATTCGTTTTGTGTGAGTTTTTCATTTTTGGAACGAATGGAAGGGATCTACAATTTTATGCCGACTCCAAACGGCTAATTGAGAAGCTTTTTCAAGACAGTTATACTCTCGGATGTTTGTCAGACGTTCGCGAGAGGTGGCGCAGTGAAAAAAACCCTAAGTTGGAATTTGGGTTTTTTGCGGGATTCGAACCTCGACCCCTCGCATCGTAGTCCAACACACTAACCACTCAGCTACTGCTACTGAGTCATCCTTGCATCCCGAAAAAATGACGGTTTGGTGTGGTTTATGGGCCGGTGGCGTCATTGGGCCGTACTTCTTCCGTCATGATCAAGACCGGAAGGTAACGTTGAATGGGAATCGCTACCGTTGATAACGGAATATTTTTGGCCCCAATTGGATGATATGGACTTGGAGGACATGTGGTTCCAACAGGACGCCGCCAACAAGCCAGCGACGATCGTACGAATATCGAACGTGAAATTGCAGCAGTATCGGCCGATTTATGCTTGAAAACCGTCAAAAATTGGGTTCAGCGTCTGGACTTCTGCAAGCGTGCCCGTGGTGGCCATGCAAAAAAAATCGAGTTCCATACATAATGGCATCGAACGTATACTTTCACAGGAATAAAGAATTTCATTGATATCCAAAACCGTTTTTGTTTTATTAAATTTTTTTTTTGTAGCGCTCTTATTGAAAAACCCTTTATATCCTGTAAGAAAAGTACCCTATATACCTGCGAAAACAAAATAAAGAGGGTATACAATTCGCCCAAGAGCTTACGAATAAAATAAACCCATAAGGTGTGGAACCGAGTTTAATGAACTGAAGCGAGTTCATTTGATCCTTCTGGATCACCGTAAAGAAGATTTGTTCTAATGCCGAAATTATATCGTAAAAATACCCACCAATCGTTCAGACACAGACCAGTTAGTATGGTGGCGGGTTTTGTGATGTTTTAGGGTTGTATACCGTCTAACGGTTGTCCATATTTGCTTCGAATCGATGATGATGATCTAGCACAAAGGTTAAACAATTACGCATTTCCTTATGGCATTAGACTAATCGGGCAGTCATTTATTCTCCAACAGGATAACACTCCTAGTCAGACCAACCATTGGGCTTAGTTTTTAACTTTTACAGGATATTGAACCAGAAACAAACACAACTGGCCACCTCGAGGCGCAGAATTAATGATATTGAATATGTATGATGTTGCATTAAAACTGTTTTTTTTTTTTAAACGGAGAGGTTTTTGTAATAACAAACATTCTTGCAAAAATGCTGCAAAAACTCATCGAAACGGTTCCAAGCGAATTCCACAATGTTATTGAGGCTAAAGCAGTTATATTTTTTTATAATTTTTTTAATTTTTAATTTTGTTCTGTTTTTAATTTCAAAATATTTTTTTTTTTGAGTAAAACTTATTTGTCAAAATAAATACCTGCCAAAGTAAAAAGTTAATTTTATTCATTTTAATAAATTCAAATTAAAACTTGCTTATGTTAACCTGTTAATTAAGTAAGAAAACTGTGTATTCGTTTTTTTTTCATTTCTTCCTAGAACTCGTAAAATTTAACTTTTACTTTTGTCTATATACTTTTGCCGACTAGTGTACTCGCTCGTTGTTTTCCTAACTTTCTATTTTTCTTTCACGTTTGATAAGAAGGTATGCAGAATTTCTGTTAAGACTTTGCCGTTGATGTCTATGAATTGCTTTTCATTCATCCCGAGTACGGTATTGGACCTAGAGTATTACAGGGTCAGTTTTACATTACAGTATTGGACAGCTGGTACAACTTGGACATATCCCAAGCACCTTTCATAGAAATATTGTTGGTGTTTCAAAAAGCTTTACCACTCTAACTCGTGCCAAAAAGTTGAACTCAAATAACGGACCACTTGTCAAATTAACTAATCGCTCGCTGTAAAAGTAATTTTTACTGATTTCAAGAAAGCTTTTGACATTCTTATAAACAAATTAAGATCATTTGTCATTCATTCGATGCTACTTAAGTGGTTAACAAGTTACCTCATGAACAGAAAGCAGTATGTAAAGATTGGTTCTTCTTGTGTCCCCCAAGGTAGTCACTTAGGGCCTTTACTTTTTAAAATATTTATTAATAAGATTCCTTCATTGCTTAATAGTGGTAACTGCTTGATGTATGCCGATGACATAAAGATATTTATTCGTGTTCAAAATATGTTTGATTGTGAAAATCTACAAAATTATTTAAACACAATAGTTCAATGGTGTCACCGTAATCGACTTACCTTGAACATAAGTAAATGTCATTCTTTTTCTGTGTACCATGCTCTAGTGCCTGTACTTAATGACTAGGTATACAATTTCCGGAAATAGCCTTTCTCTAAAACCCGAAATTAAAGACCTTGGTGTTATTTTTGACACGAAACTTGTATTTTCGTTTCACATTGATTATGTTGTCAATAAAGCCAACTCGATGCTTGGATTTCTAAAACGAACATGTAATGAATTTTTGAACCCATATATGCTCTGAAGTCTGTCTATATGTCTCTAGTACGACCTTTTCTTGAATTTTGCTCTTCAGTATGGTGTCCTATATATGCAAATTCTATAATCCGACTAGAGAGGATACAAAAGTCCTTTAAAAGATTTGTTATAAGGCAAATGAAATGGAACCTTGAAATAATGCCCTCTTATCCAACAAGATGTGCTTTAATAAGATTAGATAAAAAAATAAATAAATAAATAGTTGGCGCAACAGGTCCGGAGGGACCCTAGGCCCAGTTTCTCACAACCATTCGTTTTGTGTGAGTTTTTCATTTTTGGAACGAATGGAAGGGATCTACAATTTTATGCCGACTCCAAACGTCTAATTGAGAAGCTGAGAAGCTCTTTCAAGACAGTTTATACTCTCGGATGTTTGTCAGACGTTTGCGAGAGGTGGCACAGTGGAAAAAACCCTAAGTTGGAATTTGGGTTTTTGCGGGATTCGAACCTCGATCCCTCGCTTAGAAGTCCAACACACTAACCACTAAGCCACTGCGTCTACTAGGATTAGATGCTTTAGAAAAAAGGCGAAGTGTTCGTTGTATGCTGTTTATTCATGATGTTTTCTCTTATCGTATAGTATGTCTCGATGTACTTCAACATTTCAACTCTTCGAACAAGAAACAATTTTTTTTCGAGCCCTAAACATTCTTACAACTACGGCCTTAATGAGCCCATAACGAAATGTATAAAAAAGTTGAATTCTCTCTGCAATGAAATCTATATTTATATATATAAAAGAAAGTCGTGTTAGTTACACCACTTATAACTCAAAAACGGCTGAACAGATTTGGGTGAAAATTGGTAGGGAGGTAGCTTAGAGCCAGGAGACGGACATAAGATTTTTATCCCGTTCGACAGCGTTCCCGTGTGACTTGACATGAAACGTCAGTCACTATAAAACGTGGTATAACAAAAAAGAATCAGACTTGGACGATAATGGCTGAACCACTGAAGCTATACCCCTTATATTCACACCATATGTTTGTGTGGTGCTCCAGATGGTTTATGTTTATTTTAGACCCTATAGGGGGCGCTGGGGTCGCTTTTTTGAAAATTCTTATTTATGGACCGATTTGGCTCAAATTTACACCATATAACACTAAAAAAAATAGAAAGCTTTTGCCAAAATTTGGACCCGATAGGTGGCGCTGGGAGATATTTACGACAAGCTAGATTTCCCTGCATATCAATTTTGTATCAACAAACATTAAAATTATAATAATATCTATAGTTGGCGTTGGTTGTCTATACTTTTTTTGAATTTGACATTTCAGTAATTCATGTTTCATTTAGCTGTACAATTGTTCGACGAAAACTCCAAATTTTGGACCCGATAGGTGGCGTTGGTGTCGATCTCCGAAACTGCTCAACCGATTCCAATGAAATTTCGTGGATGTATATTCTTCGTTCCCACTTGAAGGATAGGATACTTTTGGACCTGATAGCTGGCGCTGTTGCCGATCTCCGAAATAACTCTACCGAGTTGATTGAAATTTGTGGATGGGTAGGTATGGTTGCTTCAAGATTGAAATATGCTGTAAATGGTACTTTGCAAAACATAAGCGGGATAGGAGAACGGGTTGTGGAAGCATTAAAATTATTAATGGACACTGTCCAAATAAAGGACTTTGCGAAATGTGAGCAGGACTTAATACGAAATGTATGAGCAAAGGCGGGTGGGTACAGCTACATATAAAAAAGACTGACGTCCGTATGTGCGCACTCATAACTCGGGAACCAATCCTTCAATTTTTATGATTTTTGGTTTAAATTCGCATGGGCCCAAGGAAGGACATTATGCTACTTTTTGTCGTGAAAACAAAACTTTGTGGGAATTAGTTGAATTTTTGAAATCTTTGGATATTCCGGGCTTACATCTATAGAATTGAAAGTCGGCTCAGTTCTAATATTGTTGCGCAACCTCAATGCACCGAGGCTTTGTAACAGAACGCGTTTGATTTGGTGGTGAAGGTTCTCGAATCAAATGTCATGCAAGTGACGATTTTGAGTGGAAAATCCAAAGGCAAACACTCTCATTTCGCAGATTTCGCTTATTCAGAACGATTTGCCATTCGTATTTAAGCGACTTAAATTTCACTATGACAAATAATTTGTTGCAAGTATAATCGATGGATGTTTGTGCATTTGTAGTATCAATCTTGAATTACCATGTTTCTCTCATGGTCAATTTAGTGAAAAGCGGAAGGTTGGCCGACACGTCAAAATCATTGCGATATGATTGAAACAAATCAACATTGCTATCGTCATTTATTTCTATTTCATTAAATATAACATTTGAATGAAGCACTTTAACTGGCCGAATTACATAAATTAGCAAGCGCATTGTGCATGCTCGGAATTATTATTTTCATTACATTAACAAATTTGGGCGGAACGAAATTTGCCGGGTCAGCTAGTAAATAAATAAGTTATCTTTATTGAATATAAATATGTCCTAAATGATAATACCTACTACTGAATATTTTATATAGTTTTTTGAAGTGTTAAAATATTTAATCCTAGTCTGTTAGAGTTAAGCTCGGTAGATGAATAAAGAATAATAATAATAATAATAATAATTCTGTGATTAATCATCACTAGCAATGATAAAACATTTTCCACCGGCCTTAAGTCGACTCGAGCATTTTTTCCCCGCTGTCCGATATCTTCAACCTCGTGACCCATATCTCATCTGGCTGTTTCGGTCGGTCTTAATTCATATTTATTTTGCCATAACTATCATCGGAATTTGTACCTCAAATTGGAATCATTGTGATAGACAACGCCACATGATGAGCGAATATTTACGACGGCCTGTAATAAATCGCTCATTTTCCCCCTGACAAATATCTGTTTGTTGCTATCGATCCGACTGGCCTGCTTGACTGCCTGTTGGGCTGCAATTAAAACGCTCGCAGATAACATGAAATGGATTTTCGTTTCTGTTAAATACATTTGTAGGTATGCTGATTGATTCTGTGAGATAAGTCAGGCCAGCGGCATATGACATATCGTTGATGGACGTATCGTTGAATTGGCATTTCCTGCTAGATGAGAAGCTGCCATCAAACTCATGTCAAATTCCATATAAAAAAAAAACACATTTCACCGTTTCCGGATGTCTAGATTTTTTTTTTTTTAAATGTAAGTTTTATTTTTAATCGGAGTTTGACGTGCCGCTATTCATCTAACAGGCAGTTTAACGTGGGCATTGATAATAATAAAAAAACAGAAAAAACAAGACTTGGAGTTCTTACCATTATTTTCGCGTACGCGTGTTGCACGAGTAGCAGGTTCAGGAACCAAGAATTTTACCAACCGCGACTGAGTTAAAAAGAATTATTCTAATGAAAAGAATACATACAAAGCTTGCGTCATAAAGTAGACTCTATCAACTGCGCGAACTATAAACAAATGAGCCTTTTCAGCATCGCGTTGTTGATCATATTCGCATTGTTTTGTGAAGGCATAAAACATTTCGTCAACAACTTGACAGCATACAGGAAGGACTTTAAATGATGGATTGGATATTAGAACCGATGTTTCATTTTGCTCTGTCATGGGAATGTGCACTGAAATATGGGTATAACTCTAGGCAAATTCATTGAGACGAGCGCTTATTTAATTAGATATGTATTTCTTTGCCTTCCATAGGCTCCTCATCAGGCCTTCCTATCGAAACGGCGAATAAGCTAGTTCCCTAGAGGAGGGAAAAAACTAGCCAGGTTCCAATAATGAATAACGCATGTACATTTTATTTATTTGTTTTTATTTTTATTTATTAGTTTACATAAGCGAACATTTCGTTTTTATTATTAATTTTTTTTTTTTTTTAATTTTGTATAAAATGTCTCTTAATTTTTTGTTTTTATTCAACTATTGGAAAACAATTTACAATTTTCGTTATAATATGTATAACTCATTTCGATTGTGCAAAAAGATTAGAAACATACTCAACATTTTCATTCGTTGAGTTTAAATAAAATTAAAATTCTAAAAGAAAAAAGTGGAGTATTCAAAATTTTTGAAACTATTCATATTTTCAGTTTTGCATTGTATTCAATTAAATATTTCACATTTAAAAATGGCTAACCTTTAGCTATTGCATTTAACAAATTCAGTTTAGAGAAAATAATATATATATATAAAAAAAAAAACTTAAAAAAGAATAGTTAACGAGTGGAGTTAAGACCCTATACACACATTTTATTATAAAAAAAAAATCGCCTTAAAGTAGTGACTATACATTGTTTATTATTATTTTATTTAATAATTAGTTAGTGATGCACAATTTCATCGTTAAATTCGCAAACGAAATGTTTGCTGGTTTGCCTACAAAAATCACCGACCTACAGTTTGGGGCTTTGCGAAATATACTCAAAAGCAACTGACATTGGTTCTAAAAATTTCGCTGCAATAGAACCAATAAATCAGTTGCTGGTGATAATTTCGAAATCCCTAAACTTTTGGTAGACGATCAGGAAAGAAGGCTTTTGTTCGTTGCATTTGTTTTCCTATAATTATTCTCTCTTTTAAATAATCACAACAAATTTAAAAACAAAAATTTACAAAGAGTAGTATCTTTCTTTAACTAAAGGTATTAAAAGGGAAAATGATATTTTTCTGTTAATCTATTGAGTTAATAGTAATAAAAAAAGTTAAAATCAAATCCTCCGCTAGTCGTCGTTTTAAAATTCTAAATAAAATAAAGTTTCCTATAAAAAAAAATACATAAAGCTGTGCAAAAAACTGGGACGGGATTTCCTTTGATTGGTTTTCGAGTGAAGACTTCCGATTACTTTCAAGTAATCCACAGTGCTTAAGTGTTATTATAATACAAAGTTATTTATTCTCCAGGGGGTTGTGTCCCATATGCTATGGAAAATGGAAATCCATAGTTTAATGCGACTTTTCACTAAATACTACGTGGCAGGAGTATTTTCGTATTTTCTTTTCAAACGCGTCGTCATTTTGACTTAAATTTAGGAGCTTTTCTATAGGCAGTATATATTTTATAGTACATTTATAGAAGGGAAACTACACCTTCACCATAAAGAAGAGGTTTTTTTTTTTTGTGGGCAGTTTTGCATGTTTTGTGATATATTTAAGCCCTCTAAAATAAAATACGTTTCACGATTAACCTATTATTTCGACTAGCGGAGAAGATGTCGCTGCCGTCAACTTCTCATGGGAACGTGGTATTTTTGTAAATACTTTTTCTGCGCTAATTTCCTCAGTTGATTGCGACTTTGGCAGTAGAATTTGTGGGCCCCTGTAACACTTCTTTTTACATAACTATTGCGTACAGCGGGCTGAGTTGACGCCTTGCAAAGTTCCCCGCAGAAGTTGAGGTTCTAAAATGGGTTTGGTCCTATCTAAATGTTGGTCCTTCGAGCCGGATAGTTTCTTCTCTACATTTCCTATCCAATTCGTAGGGTTCTTCATACATTTTTCGATAAAGCGAAGCCATTTTTCTTAGATCTAAAATATTTTATACACTTTGTTTTTTAAAGCTTAAAATTAATTCATATTATTTGAAAAAATATAGGTATATTTTTTGTTTAGTTTCGGAAACTTTGACACATTCTTTTCTTCGTTTGAGTTTTGCTTACTTGATTAAAGCATTCAATGTTTTCGTTCAATATACACAGGTTTTTAAGATTTTTAGTGCATCTTTTTGCACAGGATTTTTTTTTACAAAAATTAAACTTAAGGCTAGTTTTTTTTTTTTTAATTCCAGTTTTTGTTACGTTTGGTTCTTTTTTTTTGTAGTTTCAATATAGTGCAAGCACCGAATTTGTTTTTACTAATTTGTTTATAAGCTAAGTAGTTTTGATTTATTCTTATGATATATAGTCAGGTGTTGGTTCCGGTATCGCCTCTGGATTGGTGAAGAGGGGATTGGGGAACTCTGGCGGATGTGGCAGTGGACCAACTGATTTCGGTCGTCTTCTGTAGGCCATAAGCCAACATGATACAGCTACTGCGACGGCAACTAGTGCTAGCAGAGCTGTGATGACCAAAGCTATGATGAGACCAACCATTGAGACGCAGATGTCTTCGACACGCTGGGCGGATGGTTTGACTGGGGAAAGAATAATGAAAGGTTAGTTGTAGAAATGCATAGGCAAGGAGACACAAACAACTGATTGTGAGAGGTTAGGCTTATTAAGGCCTTTAGTGCGAAAACTATTTATATAAATATTGATCTCTAGCCAAAAAATAAAACTACACAAAAAGTGTCAGCCAAAGAGAGCCGTCCTGAGGCAAACCAGAAACCTCTAAAATCCAAAAACAACCATCTACTTACTTTTTGAATCACTGGCACCAGACTCTCTCTTCTCAAATGTCAAAATGGCATTCGATTGTATGGTGATCTCTTCGCGCAGTGATCCTTCTGTGCCTCCATTGGCACTGGACACAGCGGTCGTTGACGTCGAATTATCAGCAATGGCACGACGTCTTCTACGTCCGAAGGCGTTATATCCACGGCAATTAACCGGTTGGCATTTGCCAAAGCACACTCGAATGTTACACTGGAAGCGGATGTTATCGCTTGACGGGAACTTGAAGGCGTTAAAACTGGCTAACAAGCTATTGGTGTCTGGATTGTACTCCCATTCTCCGAATATCGTCGGATCTGTAGCGCAGCCATTCTCATCTGTAACAATGTACTCATTTTCGACGTTATCTTCCATTGTCTTGGCTATGCAACTTCGAGCGAAACCTCCATAGATAGCTAAAAAAAAAAAAAAAAAAATGAGAACCGAGGTTACACTCAATTGAGAAATATGTTGGATTTTTTAAACTTACTTGCTGGCTCGACATCGACTTGCAACATTAGATTGTCACCGATTTCAGCGGAATTGATCTCCTGTCCGTTATGCGTGATGATTCGCATTTGACAGATCGGCGGAGGACCTGTATTGGCAATCGTTCCGGCAGTGGTCAACATTGAAACATTGAATCCGAGAGTGACATTCTTTTCGCCGGTCTGGTACACACACTTGATATTGTAGGCCTGTGCCTTGTAGGTCACAAGTTTGGGATGTTTCTGAATGACCAGTACAAAGCTGGCGATTCCATTGACATGCATCAGTCCACAGCTACCAAAGTGTACCTTAAAGATTTCGTTTCTGGGTGTAGATTCGCCGGACAGGTTGACAACTCTTCGACAGTCTTCGTCCTTACTGTGGCCCTTTACGTAGAGAACTCCATTGAAACCGGGTTCGGGCAGATGGATTTGCACTTGAACTCCATCCGCTAGACAGCTTACGATCATCTCTGGACGTGGGAAGTCCGTACGGAAGTTGGTGTGATCTACAGATGAGACAGATATAGAGAGATACTTTTAGATTACCTTCAATAGTTCTTACTGCAGAATTCGTCAGCATTGCCGGTGAAGCCAACCTTACATTGGCACACCGCTTTATGGTTGATTGTGTTGCAGAATGCATTTATGCCACAGGTCTTGGTGAGACAGGCATCTTCGCAAGTCTTTGATTCCAGGTTGCAGAAGCGGTTGTCAGCACAATCGTTGTCCGATTGACACTCGGACTGGATAGTTGGTATGCATTCTCCGTCCTTTGTCAGTCTATAGCCGTATTCAATGGGACAGATACAACGTCCACGCTCATCGATGACCATTCCACGCTCTAGGGCGCATACACAGTGACCCGTTTCGTCGATCTTGAAACCGTTTTCAACGACGCACGGGGTACAGTATTCGTAAACGTCCAGAGCCGTGCCTGGGGGACAGACACACAGTCCGTCAATATCCCGAACGAAGCCCTTCTCGATGATGCAAAGGGAACCTGAAAAATAATGAGAAATATTTAGTGGAATTCAATAAAACCCGATTCAACTTACGTTTATCGCACTGAACCGCTGCGTTACCGGTGTAACCTTCTAGACATTCACAGATCATTGTTCTAACTGGAACCGTGTCCAAAACGCGGCAGTTCGCATTGACACCGCATGGCGTTGTAGCCTTGCATGGGTTTACACATTCACCGCCAATACAGGCTGTCTGCGTGGGACACTCTGAGTCGTAAACGCAAAGGTCGGATCTTTCAATTTCGCAGCCATTTCTTCGGGCTACCATTCCAGGTGGACAAGCGCATTGTGGTCGGTGTTGGTATACTTTGCAGACTTCGTCGATTGCGCACGCTGCTGTGGTATCACATGGATTTTGGCACTTTCCATTAACGCACGCCTTATCACTGGGGCACTCGTCATCGGCACGACATCCCACTGGGATGCAGGAGATTCTGGCGTTTCCTCCGAATCCTGGTGCGCATTCACAAATAGCCCGGTGATTCAAAGCTATACACTCCGCGTTTTGTCCACATTGTTTCTCTTGACAAGCTGGGATACAGAGTCCATTTCTACAGCTATGGGTCGATGGGCAAGCACTGTCAGATACGCATTCCACTTTTGAACACTCGAATTCTGGGTTTCCTTCGAAACCTTGGCGGCATGTGCACACTGGCTTGTGGTCCTTGATTCGGCATTCGGCATTCAGTCCACAATTGCATGGATCGCGACAAACTCCGCTGATGCAGGCCTTGTTCGCCGGGCAGTCGGGATCGGCTATACATCCACCAGTTATGGTGGTCACAGCCTTGGTTGGTTTACACGTTCCACTGCCCGAGCTGATGTATCCGTCTGGACAGACGCATATCATTGTTCGCACTGGAGATGTTGGTGTGACCTCGCACTTGGCAGGTCTGTTGCACGGTTCTAGAACGGCACAAGGATCCTGACATTCGTTGTTAATGCAGGCCAGTCGTGACGGGCAGTCGGTGTCGAAGGTGCACTCGGGAGTAATTTCTGGTCGGCAATCGATGTATGGGTTGCCCATAAATCCAGCGGGGCACCTACAGATGGCGATGTGATTCTGAGGCTTACATTCCGCCCTTGGTGAGCATGGATTCTCATAGATGCAGGGATTGACGCATTGCTCGTTGGTGCATGTCTTGTCTGATGGGCAGTCGCTGTTTGTTCGACATCCGATGACGCGGCAGCGTTCATAGGCGTTTCCTCTATAGCCCGACCGACAGCGGCACATGGGCTGGTTCGCTTGGACGTAGCACTCAGCATTGATTCCACAAGGGTCGTTCACCAAGCACGGATTCACACAGTTTCCATTGATACATGCCTTTCCAGAGTCGCATTCGCCATTGACACGACAGCCGATGCTACGACAATCCGAGTATGGGTTTCCGTCGAAACCATCCTGGCATGAGCACGTGGCTCGGTGGTTTTGGACATTGCAGATGGCATTGGTTCCACAGTTGCATGGGTTTCGGCATTGGCGGTTAATGCAGGCCTCCGTGTCGGGACACTCGCTGTCCGTAGTGCATCCTGGTGGAGTTTGGAGCACAATTGGCTTACATTCTCCTCTAGCGTCGGGCACATGCGATTCTGGACACTCGCAGACCATTGTACGAACTGGCACACTGTCGAGGACGCTGCACTTAGCAGATTTGGCACAAGGTGAGAGTTCCACGCATGGATTTTGGCATTTGTTATCGATACATGCCAAGCGCGAAGGACAATCCGGATCGTTGATGCATTGCGGCTCAACTGGTCTGCGTTCACAGTATGACAGCGGGTTTCCTAGTGGCGCTGTCTCGGGACATCTACAGACGGCAGCATGGTTGATTGAACTGCATATGGCATTCTGGGCGCATGGGTTGTCCAAGCACGGGTTGACACAGTGGTTCCTGACGCAGGCAAGGTTCGTAGCACAATCGTAGTCGGACCGACACTCAACGCGAAGACATCGTGTGAACGGATCACCTTCGAGTCCTTGCTGGCATCGGCATGTCGCCCGATGATTCCTGCCGAAGCATTCGGCATTCAGAGCGCATGGGTCGGACACAAGGCAAGGGTTGACGCATTCCCGGTTGATACACTGTTTATCCAGGGAGCATTCGTCATCGGATGAGCATCCAATTTGGACGCAGCCATACTGAGCGTTTCCTGAGAAGCCTGCCTTACAGTAGCAGATTGGATGATGGTTCTTAACGAAGCACTCGGCATTATTGCCGCAGTTACATGGATTCACACATTGCTCGTTGACGCAGGACTCAGTCTGGCCACAGTCGGAGTTCGATTTGCATCCAATTCGGGACACATCGGTAGCTGCAATGAGAAGAAAATCTAAAATACTGGCATTTGACAGAGAAGGGTGTGAAATTACGTGGAATACAGCCAGTCCTGGCGTCTCCAGTGTATCCTGGTGGGCATCGGCAGACTGGTTCTCGGTTCTCAACGTGGCAATATGCTCCACGACCACACGGATCTTCAGCGCATGGGTTGATGCAACGTTCGTTGCGACACGTCTGGTCATTGGGACAGTCGTCGTTCTTGTAACACTCGGCGGTTGGTATACCTGTTGGGGTCTTTCCAGCTAAAATACAAAGCAGTTGTAAAATGGGGTCCGATAAAGGCAAATGTGGTAATCTTACTTATTTGGTTACATTCGACCCTTGGATTTCCTTCGTATCCTATCGGACACGTGCACTGTGCGTAATGATCCCGTGACCTACACTGGGCATTCAGACCACAGCGGTCCAGGCGACAAGCTTCGATACATTGACCCCTCTGGCACACCTCCGGATTGGCACAATCTTCGTTTGCTTGACATCCGGATATGACATCGTGTTTAATCGGCACGCAGTTCCTGGAGTTATCCGTTACCATATCGCTGGGGCATTTGCAGATCATCGTTCTCAAAGGCAGGGTATCGAGTACCGTACACGTCTGCTGTGGTGTACACACATTCGGCACGGCGCACGGGTTGGCACAACGATTGTTCATGCAAGCCAATTGGGTCGCACAGTCGGAATCAACCTCGCACTCTGGTTTGGGCGTCAGCGGCTCCTTGAAACCGACACATTCCACGAATGGGTTGCCAGTGGTTCCTTGACGGCACTGACATTGCGGTTGATGGCGCCGTCCAGTACAGACGGCAGTAGGCGCACAGGTATCTTCATCGCACACAGGTCGGCATACGCGATTCAAACGATCACAGGCTTCATGATCGGCACAGTCCTCGTTGTATTGACAGTGACCTGCGATACACGACACGAAGGGGTTGCCCTGAGTGCCTGGCGGGCACACACATACCGCTTGATGATTTTGCGGTTCGCACTGAGCTGCTATACCACATCGCACTGAACCAAAAGTACAGGGATTGACACAGTTCTCGTTGATGCACGCCTTATCGTAGGGACAGTCTGAGTTGATCTTACATTCGGCTGTGGGAAGATTTAAAGCTAAAGTACAATTTACTTGAAGGAAGTTGTGTACTTACGTTTGTAGCACTGTATTTGTGGATCGCCACCCCATCCTGGAGGACAGTAGCATAGCGGTCTGTAGTTTGATACCCGGCATTCGGCGTTTCCAGCGCACGGGTTGCCCTCGGCGCAGGGATCTTGGCAGCGTCTATTGATACAGGCCATCGATGGGGCACAGTCTGAGTCGTGAGCGCATCCAGCAATGATGGTCTTTTGCTCCTCGTAGCAGTTTACGAAAGGATCTCCCAGTAAACCACTTGGACAGGTACAAATCGCGCGGTGTTTCTGAGCTAAACATTCGGCTGTTCGGGCGCATGGCGAACCTTCAACGCATGGATTCATACAGACTCCATTGCGACAAGCATCGGTGTCTGGGCAGTCATCATGAGATCGACAGCCATGGTCCTTTTGCGGCTCTGTGGGGAAGTTACAAGAGAATGTTAGCAGGTCCTTCTACATAAGGGGCTCTGAGGAAAGAATATCTCGTGAATAATAGGGTAAGGTTTGGAAATATGGTGCACTTTGTATTTTTGAATTTATACATATACAGGCTTTTATGTACATTGCACCGCTGAAACAAAAATCTTGGACGCTCATTAGATAATATGAAAAGTTCCGCTTGGCTGGATCTATGCTTACCTTTGCGACATCCAACGTCAGCATCACCTATATAGCCTGGTTCACATTGGCATATCATAGTGCGCAGCGGAAGAGTGTCAACCACCGAGCAGATGGCGTTCTGTCCGCATGGCTTCGTGACGAAGCAAGGGTTCTTACACTCTCCACTGAAGCAGGCGAGCTTACTGGGACAATCAGCATCGACGGTGCATTGTGGTTGCTCCTTCTGTGGTATGATTTCACATAGTTGTTGTGGGTTGCCACTATATCCAGCTGGGCATCGACATTGAGCGCGATGGTTGTCCACCCGGCACTGGGCTCCAATTCCGCAGTTACATGGGTCTTCGCACCGTTCATTAAGACATGCCAGATGGAAAGCGCACTCGCTGTCCCGTGTGCACTCTGGTCGTGTGCATTGGATCTGAGGATTACCTCGGTACCCTTCAGGGCAGTGACAACGGGCCTTGTGGTTATAATCAGCTCGGCATATGGCCAAGGTGCCACATTGTGTGTACAAGCACGGATCGACGCACTGTTTATTGACACAGGCTTCAGAAGCTGGACATTCGTCGTCAGATCGACAACCGATAAGATGGCAGAAGGTTTGCGCGTTTCCTGTGAATCCTTCGTTACACACGCAGAGTGGCCGATGGAGTTGGACATGACATTTAGCGTTCTGTCCGCAGATGTTCGACTGCTCGCAGGGGTTCTTACATTCTTGGTTAATGCAGGCCTTGTCGTTGGAGCACTCGTTGTCTGATACACATTCGGGTTGGGGCACTTCGACTACATCCATTTGGCGTGTACATTCATTGTAAGGCGATCCGTAGTATCCTGTGGGACAGGTGCAAATCGCCTTGTGATTTATAGCATTGCAAATGGCGTTGACACCGCAAGCGTTGATGCAAGGATCTCGGCATTTCTGGTTGACGCAGGCACGGTTCCTTGGACACTCCTCGTTGGTGACGCACTCGGGATATGTGCAGGTAGCGGCGCCATTTATAACTCGACAAATGCCATTGCTACGGCATGGTGATGGGTTGCAGAGATCAATTTGCTCCTTAGGTGTGTGGCATTCGACAAACGGATTGCCAACCATTGGGCTTGAGCAGGAGCAGATTGGATTGTGATTGACGACTTGGCACTGAGCTCCGAATCCACAGACTCCTGGACATGGATCAACGCACTTGGAGTTGACACACGCGCGGTTTTTGGGACAGTCGGAGCTTAAGGTACACTCCGGTTGACATCCTTGACCAATTGGGTTGCCAAAGTAACCCGGCAAGCACTCGCAAACCGCGTTCCCTAGAACACTCTTGCAGATGGAGTTCAATCCACATGGCGACGGGTGGCATGGATCTTCTGATTTTGGCTTATCTTCGATTTTCCTGATTGGAGTACACTGTCTGAAGGCATCGCCTGTTAGTCCTGGTGGACAGGAGCAAATCGGAATGTGATTGTGGATGCTGCAGATAGCTTCAACGCCACACGTTCCCGGGCAAGGATCGACGCACTTGTATCGAATACAAGCCCTGTTCGCAGAACACTCAGAGTTGCCAACACATTCTGGTCGACATCCTTCGTAGGGATTGCCAATGTAATCGTTGACACAATCGCAGGTGTAGCTATCGCCTCGGACTTGGCATTCGGCGTTGATTCCACATGGTGACGGGTAGCATGGATTCGTGGGTTCCTTCGGCACTGGCGGTGGTGCTGAAATGAGAGTGACAAATACAGTTTAGTGCACAATCCACAAAGAATTGTATAAGTAGCGGCTTACTTGGTATATCTGTGCAGCGGAAGAACGGATCGCCCGTAAGTCCCGCTGGACATACACAGTTCGGTATGTGGAGAGTGACCACACACTGAGCGCTCTGTCCGCATGAGCCTGGACAAGGATCGCGGCACTTTTGATTTATACATGCTAAGTTATTGGAACAATCGTCATTGCTGGTACATTCGGGGTGGCAATTGGGCGCCTGGCCAATATATTCAGGGAGACAGGTACACCTAGCCTTGCCATTGTCGTTGCGACACTCTGAATAGAGTCCACATGGCGAGGGAAGGCATGGGTTTTCATCGCGGACTGGTGGGCGGATTTCTATAAACAAATTTTTGGTGAGCAGGGTGTTGAGGGGACCTATTAAGAGCAATCCTACCTATCCTATTGCAAAGACTGTATGGATTTCCAGTGTAGCCAGGGCTACACTCACAATGAGCTCTATGCTGTACGGCTTGGCAAACAGCGTTTAGACCACACTGACCAGGGCAGGGATCGACACATTTGTTGTTGATACAAGCTTGGCTCTGACTGCAATCTGAGCTGGTGTAGCACTCAAGGCGGCAGTTAGGTGGAGCACCTAAGTAGCCGGTGACACAAGAGCATACAGCGTTGCCATTACGGTCAATGCATTGGCTGTTGGGACCACATGGCGATGGCTGGCATGGATTGTGTGGGATATCAACTGAAAAGGAATACACTTCTATAGACACTGTCTCGGAAAAGGCGACGCTTGATTTACCTTTAACCGGTTCACATAGTACAAACGCGTTACCCGTCATTTTCTCGGGGCATCGACACATCGGGATATGGTTGTTGACCTCGCATAGGGCGTTCTGTCCGCAGGTTCCTGGGCACGGATCTACGCACTTATTTCGCAGACAAGCTCGATCCCTTGGGCAGTCCGAGTTCAGAACACACTCAGGGCGACATCCGATTGTCGGATCTCCATGATACTCAGGGATGCATGAGCACTGACCGTTATTGCAGACTGTATTCGATCCGCACGGCGACGGATTGCATAGATCTTTGGGTACCGTCACATTGAATTCTTGGGAATAGGAAAAGTTATAGGAAAATTCGTGCAGGACTATTTGACTTATCATACTAGGTAGTGGTGGTAATAGCCGACAGCTTGTGAACGGATCTCCACTATACCCGACCGGGCACGAGCAGCTTGGTGTATGGTTGATGACGTTACAGATGGCATCGAACCCACACGATCCAGGACATGGATCCCGGCACTTTTCATTCAGACAAGCCTGGTTGCTGGGGCACTCCGGATTGATGGAACACTCGGGCCGGCAATTTGGCGGTGATCCAATGTAGGTGGCCAGACATGTACATGATGGCGACTTGTTGATCTCGTGACACTGTGCATATGGTCCACAAGGGGATGGAATGCATGGGTTTTCGTCTCTCTTTGGTGTCGATGGTGGGGGAGGCGGTGCTGAAATGGACGTTGTACCTTGTAAGCGCACTTCAAAGGGCAGATCTTAATAAATATTTACGTATAGGATAGCAGCGTGTGAACGCTTCTCCAGTGAAGCCAGTTTTGCATGAACATAATGGACTGTGCTGTCGGACGTGGCACTCGGTATTTATGCCGCAAGACCCGGGACATGGGTCGGCACATTTTTGATTGATGCAAGCCTTGTCCGATGGACATTCTGAGCTGACGACACATTCAGGTCGGCAAGCGGGTGGTCTGCCCACATACTCTGCCAGGCAGGAACACACGGCTTGTTGGTTGACTTCGCGACACTGGCTGTTCGGTCCACACGGCGACGGTTGGCAGGGATTTACGTAGTGCGTAACTATTGCTGTGGATTTTCGGTTTAAAATAAGTTAAAAGATACTTTTTGGCTAGAAAAGCGGCTAAGCAAAATATGCGATAACAAAAGATAAGCAAAGCTTTATAAGGCTACTATGGTACTTTAAATCGGTAAATGTTTTGGTTTGCACTGTTTCATTAGTACTTAGACTTAGATTGACTTAAAAAAGGCTGACAGTTTATAAGGCAAATATGTTTTATCCTCCTGTATTTTGAAAGGTTAGGATATATAAGAGCAAGGCAGGCGAAAGGGTCAAGCGAAAGTTTGGCATGGTAGACTTTCTCAGAGGTTTTGCTTCAAGGGCAAGCAAAGTTTAAGAGCCTGCTGCACGCAAAAGATTATGCGGATCAGCAAGGGGCTCCACTGCTAGCAGTTAATGTTTTTTACCGAGAGAAAAATGAGAGTTAGAACTGTAGAACAGAAGTTTGAGATTAAAAGTTAGCAGGACGGCGTGTACTTATTACATAAGTGGTTTTGCCAAAGAACGATCAGTCTTACGGCTTTGTTCTGTAAGGGCAAATTCTCTAAAATATTTCAGGTTTAAAGTGTTGTATGTTTTTGGAAAAGTTTAAGGCCCGTTTGTTAATACTACTCATAGCGATTTAAGTTCTACTTAAACTACTATTGTATACTGTCATAAACTGTCACATACGATTTTAAGTGAAACATAAATCGGTAGAAATAGTATCAGCAAACGGGTCTAAATCATTTTTGTATTCAGTTTTTATTGAAAGGTAAGTTTTGACGGACCTGAGGGTGTAAGCTTTGACTTATTAATTGGAAGCAGGCTATTTAAAAGGCGTTAGTTCTTATTCTAGGCTAGATAAAAGTTGAATAAAGGCTTAGAATAGGTAGAGAATATCGAACGGGTTAAGTCTAAGGTCTGCGTTAAAAGGACTTACATATAATTTACATAAGCTTTGAAAGGGTTACGCTTATTTTAGTTTCATAATTATAGGGGCGGTTCGAGTCTAAGTTCTGCGTTAAAAGTTTTACAGTTTAATATCACCAAAACAGAAGGCAAATTGGTTAGGGCCTGAATCAGCTTTGAGTAAGAGGTTAGTTCAACAAATTCTCTTACGTTCCGGTGGTGGACTGCACGCGGTGTAGGGATCTCCAATATATCCCGAGTAACATTCACAATTGGGTACATGGCTTATGACACGACACAGAGCATTTTGGCCACAGGTACCGGGACATGGGTTTTTGCACTTGTTATTCTCGCACATTCTATCGGCCGGGCAGTCGGAATTTCTGGTGCACTCTGGCCGGCAGACTTCGTAGGGATTGCCAAAGTAATCTGGCAGGCATTGACAGTGACTGAAACTATTACGGGGGCGACATATTGCGTTGGGTCCACACGGACTTGGGCTGCATGGCAAAGCGACCTCCGTTGGTGGATCTTGTTGACGAACACATGCCGTGAATGGATTACCCGTCATTCCTTGCGGGCAGTGACACATTGCGCTGTGGCTAATTACGGTGCACTCGGCTTGCGATCCGCACGATCCAGGACATGGATCGGCACACTTTTGTCGAATGCACGCTTTGTTTGATGGACATTCGGCATTGGTGACACATTCTGGTCGGCAGTTTGGTGGGGCTGAAATAAATTCTGGCAGACATGTGCATGTGTAGTCTTGACCGCTTCGTTCGCACTTAGAGTTGAAGCCGCACGGTGAGGGTTGGCATGGGTCCTGGTCAGGTATAGGATCGCGCGGTGGCTGTTCAACTAGAAGATGTTGCGGGGGGTTAGAGCAGGAGGCTATGATTAAATTTATTCAGTCATACTTATTGGTTGGCAGGCTATGAACGGATTGCCGGTATGTCGTGGTGGACAAGTACATAGAGGACTGTGATTGCGGACTATACATTCTGCGCGCATGCCACAGGTACCGGGGCACGGGTTTTTACATTTTTGATTAAGACAGAATCTGTCCAGTGGGCAGTCAGAGTTGGTGGTACATTCCGGCCGGCAGGACGGTGGAGCGCCAAAATAGCCAGGCACGCAGGAACAGATCGCCTGTTGGTTGAACTCTCGACATTGGCTGTTGGGGCCGCATGGAGATGGTGTGCATGGGGTGGTTGCGATTGTAGCCGGTAGCGGATCGCATTGGAAGAATGCACTTCCAGTCATCGTGTCGGGGCACGAGCATATTGGTATGTGGTTGGAAACGGTGCATATGGCATTGCGACCGCAAGTTCCAGGACATGGATCGGCACACTTGCTTCGGATACAAGCTCTATCACGTGGGCAGTCCGAGTTGAGGACGCATTCAGGTCGACAACCGGAGTACGGATCACCGCGGTATTCAGGAATACAGGTGCAGGTTCCGTTATTACAGTTGGCATTGGCACCGCAAGGCGATGGAATGCAAGGATCTTCTGGCGTTGGTGGTTCACCTAAGTTGATAAATGGCTTGATTAAGAGACTAGGAAAAACCGAAAAGGGTGTGTTGGCCTTACGTAGAACTGGAGGCTGAGGTCTGCACGATGTAAATGGATCTCCGGTGTATCCAGATGGACACACACAATTTGGTACGTGATTTAGGACGGTGCAGATGGCTGAGAGGCCACATGAGCCGGGGCATGGATCGCGACACTTCTCATTAATGCAGGCGAGGCTGGTCGGACAATCAGAATGCACACTGCACTCGGGACGGCAATTGGGTGGGGCTCCGTGATAACTTGGCAGGCAAGAGCATGACGGCGCACCGTTGATGTTGCGACACTGAGAGAACTGTCCGCATGGCGATGGCACACAAGGGTCACGAATGGGTTCGTTTACTGGTTCTACTGGAGCTATATGGAAGATATACATATTGTGAGGGGATGGTGATTCGTTGATGGGGGGTCTTACTTGGAATTGGATAACACCGCGTGAATGCGTCTCCGGTATAGTCAGAGCGACATGCGCAGATTGGGTTGTGGTTGTGGACATGACACTCTGCGTTCTGTCCACAAACTCCTGGACAAGGATCGGAGCACTTTCGGTTAATACATGCTTTGGTTAAAGGACATTCCGTGTTTATCACGCATTCGGGTCTACATCCAGGTGGACTTCCAGTGAATTCAGGCAGACAAGAACAGACAGCCTGTTGGTTAACTTCGCGGCACTGGCTGTTCGGTCCACAGGGCGAAGGTACACACGGATTCACATACTCTTGTTCAGCTATGGAATAAGAGAAGTTTATCAGGGGATTCCTAAAATTTACCGATGTTTCATTCTTACGTTTGGGTATCGGAGAGCAGAATCGATAAGGATCACCAGTATAATCCTGGTAGCAGTTGCACGATGGCAAATGGTTGATAACATAACACTCTGCATTTTGTCCACAAGTTCCGGGGCAAGGATCAACGCATTTGTTCTGTACACATGCCTTGCTTGACGGACAATCTGAGTTCAAGACACATTCTGGGCGACATCCATCGTAGGGATTGCCGAAGTACTCCGGTAGGCAAACACAGGATCCAACAGTACCGTGCTGTCGACACTCAGCATTGCTGCCGCATGGATTCGGTTGGCAGGGATTAACTTGATCCCTCACCGGTTCTAGGATCACTTCACATCGATTAAACGGATCTCCAAAGAAGCCAGTCTGGCAGACGCAATTGGGTATGTGATTGACGGTTCTGCACTCGGCGTTAAGGCCGCATAAACCAGGGCACGGATCTGCGCACTTCTGGTTGATGCAAGCCCTATCGCTGGGACACTCTGAATTGGATATGCATTCAGGACGACAGCGAGGTGGGGCGCCAATGAACTGTGGTAGACATGAGCACGATGGACTGCCGTTTGTGTTAACACACTGCGAATTCGGTCCACATGGTGACGGATAGCATGGATCGGAATCGTTTTCTATTATTGGGTCAGCTAAAAATGGAGAAGGGTTGAGGTTGATCGAACTAAGAACTACAATGGTGGGGTGTACCTTTGACTTCACAAGCGACGAAGGGACTGCCTGTATAACCGGTAGGGCACACGCAGAACGGATTGTGATTGACCACGTTACAGAGCGCGTTACGTCCACAAGTTCCTGGACACGGGTCCTGACACTTTTGGTTAATACATGCCCTGTTGGCGGGACACTCGGAGTTAGTTACACACTCGGGTCGGCAGGTAGGTGGTGACCCGATGAATTCAGGTAGGCAGGAGCAGATACCGAGGCCATTGACATTGCGACATTGACTGTTCGGGCCGCACGGCGAGGGATTGCAGGGGTTCTCTATGGCGGGCTCTAAAATTTGGGAGGACATGATTAGTGACTGGGATACCTTGGTTTGAGTCTGAGTCGGAATTACTTGGAACTGGCGAACACTGAACAAAAGCATTGCCAGACATATCCGCTGGGCAGTGACACATCGGGATGTGATTATTGACCTCACATATTGCGTTAAGACCGCACGTTCCTGGACAAGGATCAATGCACTTGTTGCGGATGCATGCTTTGTCCCGAGGACATTCTGTATTGAGAACGCACTCTGGACGGCATTCGACGTTAGGGTCACCACGGTATTCAGGTATGCAGGTGCAAAGTCCATCGCGACAGATGGCGTTCAGACCGCATGGTGATGGGTTGCACGGGTCGTCAGCTACAGGCGGTTCTAAATTTCAAAATAAGATTAAAGTTTGATCTTCGGTTTGGGTGAAGTTCTATTATACTTGGAGGTGGAGCTGGTGAACAAACTGTGAAGGGGTCGCCTTCATAGCCGGTAGGGCACGTACACATCGGGATATGGCTTTGGACGTTACAAATCGCGGAGAGTCCACACGAGCCTGGGCATGGATCCTTGCACTTTTCTTGCAGGCAAGCTTGGTTGCTCGGACAGTCGGAATTCAAGGTGCATTCCGGTCGACAATTTGGGGGTTGGCCGATGTAGGTGGGCAGGCATGAGCACGACGGAAGGTTGTTCGCATTTCGGCACGCGGCGAATTGTCCACACGGTGATGGGACACATGGATCGCGATAAGGTTCTATATCCCTAACCGGTGGCGGTGGTGGGATGGCATAGCATCTCGTAAACGCATCCCCGGTATAACCACGTAGACACGAACACAAGGGGCTATGGTTCCACACACGACACTCGGCGTTCGTACCACAGGTACCTGGACAGGGATCTACGCATTTCTGGTTAACACACGATCGGTCGTGGGGACATTCGTTGTTTGCAGTGCATTCAGGTCGACAGGCAGGCGGACTACCAATGAAGGTCGGTAGGCATGAGCAGATGGCCTGCTCGTCGATGGTCTTACACTGGCTGTTCGGGCCACAGGGTGACGGGATACAAGGGTTAACATATTCTTTGACGGCTATAAGATAAGGTGAAAGTGTTTTGTGAGCAAATTTGTGCATTTGTGCGAAGGACTAGAAAAATTCTTACGCTCTGCGGGAATGACACAATAGCGGTATGGATCTCCAGAGTATCCATCGAAGCAGCTACACGTCGGCAAATGATTGATGACGTTACATCTGGCGTTTTGGCCACAGGTACCAGGACATGGATCGCGACACTTTTGATTCACACACGCACGGTTTGATGGGCAGTCAGAGTTAAGGACACACTCAGGGCGACAGCCTTCGTAAGGGTTGCCAAAGTACTCCTGGAGACACTGGCATGATCCAGCTCCTCCACGCTCTTCGCATTTTGCGTTTATTCCGCATGGACTTGGATTGCATGGATTGATTTCGTCGAGTGGCGGTGGTTTCCTAGGGCTACACTGGGAAAACGGATCTCCCTCAAAGCCATCAAGGCACAGACATGATGGAGTGTGACTGATAACTTGACAGAGAGCATTTTGTCCGCAAAGATTCGGACATGGATCCTTGCACTTCTGGTTGATGCAGGCTAGGTTACTTGAGCACTCCGAAGAGGTAATACATTCTGGGCGACAACTTGGTGGACTGCCCATAAAGTTTGGAAGGCACGAGCATGATGGTGATCCTCGAACTGGTTCACATTGCGAGTTGGGACCGCAAGGGCTTGGAACACATGGATTCGTCGGCTCTTGTTCTACAACTGGTGGAGGCGGTAGGCGTTGGCAAGATGTGAATGGGCTGCCAGAGTATCCTTCTAAGCAGGAACAGAAGGGGTTGTGATTCACTACGTTACAAAAAGCGTTGAGACCGCATGTGCCGGGGCAGGGATCACGGCATTTCTGGTTTTGACAAGCCTGGGTTAGAGGACAGTCAGAGTTGATAGTGCACTCCGGGCGACAAGCTGGTGGACGGCCAATGAATCCTGGAATACACGAGCAGACTGCCTGTTGGTTGATATCACGACACTGGCTATTTGGACCACAGGGAGTTGGATGGCATGGATTGCCAACTGGTGGGGCTAAATAGGGATCAAAAGAGTAGTTAAACTTGTCGGTTAGATTACAAAGGGGTTTAGCAGTACTTGGAATGGGATTGCACTGAACAAACGCATTGCCGGACATTCCATCCGGGCATCGACACATCGGAACGTGGTTGTTCACCTCGCAAATGGCGCTAAGGCCACAGGTTCCTGGACAAGGATCGGTGCACTTGCTTCGAATGCAAGCTTTGTCGCGTGAACAATCTGAGTTCAGGACGCATTCTGGACGACAGCCTGAGAATGGATCGCCATGGTACTCGGGCAAGCAAGTGCACTGGCCATTGGAGCACTGAGCGTTTGGACCACATGGCGACGGATTGCATGGATCGTCGAGAACGGGCGGACCTAAAAACAGAGAAATCATGTCTTGGAAAGTTAAAATGACAGACTTGGGTGTCAATTTACTTGGAGCGGGTGGTTCCAGAACGCAATTGGTAAATGGATCGCCGGAATATCCTGTGGGACAAGTGCAAGTTGGCGTATGATTGATGACACTACAGAGGGCCTGGGTTCCACACGATCCAGGACAGGGATCGATGCATTTTTCTCGAATGCATGCCTTATTAGCTTGACAGTCGGCGTTTATTACACATTCAGGTCGGCAATTTGGCGGGGCACCAAAATATGACGGTAAGCATGAGCACGAGGCTTGGTCGTTAATAGGCTTGCACTGAGCATTGGCACCGCATGGTGAAGGGACACATGGATCGCGATAGGGTTGTACATCTCTAACAGGTGGCGGTGGAGGATTTGGGTAACACCTAGTGAAGGGGTCTCCTCGGAAGCCACTCCTACACGAACACAGTGGGCTGTGATTCCGAACGCGACATTCGGCGTTTTCTCCGCATGTTCCTGGACAGGGATCGATGCATTTGCGGTTAACACAGGCCTTGTCGAGGGGGCATTCGGAGCTGGTAGTACACTCGGGCCTACAGGCCGGCGGACTGCCAACATAGGTTGGAAGGCAAGAGCAAACCGCTTGGTTCTTGACTTCGCGGCATTGGCTGTTCGGCCCACATGGAGTCGGTTGGCAGGGATTCACATACTCTCGGACGGCTGAAATGGGAATTCTGGTGTAAGAAGTGAAAATGTTTAGAAGCGAGCTAGTCTTACGTTGTTTGATTGGACTGCAGAATCGGTACGGGTCACCGCTAAAGTTCGGTATACAGGTACACGATGGCAGATGATTCACAACATTGCAGTCGGCGTTTTGGCCACACGTGCCAGGGCAGGGATCCTTGCACATATTCTGGATGCATGCTTTGTTCGAAGGGCAATCGGAGTTCAGAACACATTCAGGGCGACAGCCCTCATAGGGGTTACCGAAGTATTCGGGCAGACACTGACAAGCACCTGCGCCATTTCGTTCAGTACACTTGGCGTTAGCTCCACATGGGCTGGGCTCGCAGGGGCTTGTTATCTCCCTCTGGGGTTCTCTGATAATTTCACAGATGGTGAATGGATCACCAGTGAAGCCCGTGGTGCAAACACACATCGGCGTGTGATTTATGACATGACATTCGGCGTTGTTTCCACACACTCCTGGGCAGGGATCCTTGCATTTCTGATTAATGCACGCCTGGGAGCTTGAGCACTCGGAGTTAGTTACACACTCAGGTCTGCAATTAGGTGGGGACCCTATGAAATTGACCAGACATGAGCAGGAAGGTGACCGTCCGTTGACACGGCATTCGGAGTTGGGTCCGCAGGGACTCGGGCGACATGGGTCTACCTCATCTCGTGGGGGTTCAACTGAAATAAAAACGGGTACTGTATGGCATCGGAAGGATGACGAACTGGGTTTCGTAGACTCACTTGGTATGGGGTGGCAAGCAACAAAGGGATTTCCAGAGAACCTATCCCTACAGCGACAAATCGGGCTGTGGTTGACTACGGAACATTCGGCGCTCACACCACAAGTACCGGGGCATGGGTCGCGACATTTATTTTGCAAACAGGCCTTATTTAGTGCACACTCCGGGTTGGAGGCGCATTCTGGGCGGCATTGCGGTGGGCTACCTATATACTCTGGCAAACAGGAACAGACCGCTTGTTGATTGATTTCTCGGCATTGACTGTTGGGACCGCAGGGCGATGGCTGACAGGGATTTTGAGGCACTTGAGCTGAAAGAGGAGGGAGCTTTCTTAGTTGAGGTTATTCCAATAGTTTAATGGGTAAATTACGTGGCACTGGGGAGCACTGCGCGAAGGCGTTTCCGGTCATTCCGTCGGGACAGTGGCACATAGGAATGTGGTTGAAGACCTCACAGATTGCATTCAATCCGCAAGTGCCAGGACAGGGATCCGTGCATTTGCTTCGGATACAAGCTTTGTCGGTGGGACAATCAGAGCTCAGAATGCATTCTGGGCGGCAGCCCACATAGGGGTCGCCGTGGTATTCAGGAATACATGAACACTGTCCGTTTTGGCAGATGGCGTTAGCGCCACATGGTGAGGGGTTGCAAGGGTCCGTTGGTTCCGCTTGAATCTGCTTCACAGGGATTGGCTGACAAGATGTGAATGGGTCACCAGTATATCCTCGGGTGCATTGACAAATTGGTGTGTGATTGATGACATCACATTCGGCATTGAACCCACACGAGCCAGGACATGGGTCTATGCACTTCTGGGATACGCACGCCTTATTGCTGGGGCATTCGGAGTTGACAACACATTCGGGGCGGCAATTCGGTGGAGATCCTAGATAAGTGGGTAGACATGAACATGACGGACTACCGTTGATGTCGCGGCACTCGGCGAACTGTCCACAGGGCGATGGCACGCACGGGTTTTGATATACATCGCGGATTGGGGGTGGAGGAGCTATTGTAAAAAATAATTTTGTACAGAAAATATGTAAGGAGTGATTTTGGGTATCTTACGAGGAATTTTGTAACACCTGGTGAAGGCATCACCAGTGAAACCGCTCTTGCAGCTGCACAGAGGTGAATGATTGTGCACTCTGCACTCAGTATTTGAGCCACACACACCAGGGCAGGGATCGGCACATTTCTGGTTGTTGCAGGCCTTATCCAAGGGACACTCACTGTTGGTGGTGCATTCCGGCCGACAGGCTGGTGGGCTACCAACAAAGTTTGGAAGACACGAACACACAGCCTGTTCGTTTACCTCGCGACACTCTGAGTTGGGACCACATGGGGACGGTTGGCAGGGGTTTACGTACTCTTTGATGATGGCTGAGGGTGGTTGAAGGGCATTAGAGCTACTCATTCGGGAGTTAAAGGGACACTTACGTTTCTCTGGGATGGAGCAGTACCGGTACGGGTTACCAGTGTACCCTGACAGGCAGTCACAAGTGGGAAGATGATTGATGACATTGCATAGGGCGTTCTGTCCACAAACACCGGGACAGGGGTCTTTGCATTTTTGGTTCACACAAGCGCGGTTCGACGGGCAATCAGAGTTTTGCACACATTCTGGTCGACATCCCTCGTAAGGGTTGCCAAAGTATTCGGGCAGGCATTGGCAGGAACCGGCGTTATTGACTTCTCTGCACTCGGCGTTAGCTCCGCAAGGGTTTGGATCACAAGGTCTGGTATCGTCTGCAGCTGGAGGTATTGGCAAACACCCAGAGAAAGGGTCGCCGGTGAATCCTTGGGTACAAATGCACATGGCTGTATGGCTGACCACGCGGCACTCGGCATTGCTACCGCAGAGTCCGGGGCAGGGATCTTTGCATTTTTGGTTTAGACAAGCCTTGTTACTGAGACATTCGGAGTTGGTTACGCATTCGGGTCGGCAATTCGGTGGAGCTCCGATGAATTCAGGTAGGCACGAGCACGACGGGGAATCGCCAACAGCACGACATTGAGAGTTCGGTCCGCATGGTGAGGGTTGGCAGGGGTTCTTGGGTTCATCCTTGATCGGAGCGATTATTTGTTGGCAACGCACGAATGGAGATCCAGTGAATCCTTGTGGGCAGGTACAGAATGGATTATGGTTGACCACGGTGCATCTAGCGCCAAGGCCACAGGTTCCTGGACATGGGTCTATGCATTTCTGGTTTTGACATGCTAACGAAGGGGAGCATTCTGTGTTGCTGGTACATTCAGGACGGCAGGTGGGTGGATTTCCCATGAACTCTTCGATACATGAGCATACAGCGGTCCCTTGGAACTCCCGACAACGCGAGTTCGGACCGCATGGCGAGGGACTGCAAGGATTAATGTTTTCTGGGTCGCGTCGGATGGGGTTGCATTGGACGAACGCATTTCCAGCCATATTTTCAGGGCAGCGACACATCGGGATGTGATTGAGTACCTCGCAGATAGCACTAAAACCGCAGGTTCCCGGACAAGGATCCGCACACTTAGTACGGATGCACGCCTTATTGGACGGACATTCAGTGTTCAGAACACATTCAGGCCGACAGCCAACGTATGGGTCGCCTTGATAGTCAGAAATGCATGCGCATTGGCCGTTGGTACAGATAGCGTTGGCCCCGCAAGGGGAAGGATTGCATGGATCGTCCTTTTCGACTGGTTTTGCTTTAAGAAAGAGAGCGGGATTAGGTTTGCACAAGATTGCTTCAGAAAATCCTTACGTTTCGGTGCAACTTGACAGCTGGTAAATGGATCACCCACGTATCCCTGAATGCATGAGCAGATCGGGGTGTGGTTGATGACATTACACAAAGCGTTCAAACCGCATGATCCCGGACAGGGATCAATGCAACGATTGTTGATACAGGCCATGTTGCTGGAACATTCTGAATTGGTTACACATTCTGGACGGCAGTTGGGCGGAGCTCCGAAGAAGTTCGGAAGGCAGCTGCATGATGCTTGACCGTTCGAGTTGCGACATTGAGAGTTGGGGCCACATGGCGACGGCAGGCAAGGATCACGAATTTTTTCAGGGACGACAATTGTTGGAGGAGCTATAGATTCAAAGTTAGTCACCTGAAGAACTGAGATTGGAATATAAGTCTTACGTGGAATTGGATTGCACCGAGTGAAGGGATCACCAGTGAAGCCATTTCTACATGAACATAGAGGGCTGTGGTTGTGAACACGGCACTCGGCATTCGTTCCGCAGGTTCCTGGACAAGGGTCGATACATTTCTGATTAACACAACTCTTGTCGAGGTTACACTCTGAACTGATGGTACACTCTGGACGGCAACCTGGCGGAGTGCCTATGTAACTTGGAAGACACGAGCATACAGATTGACCGTTTACTTCTTTGCATTGACTGTTTGGACCACAGGGTGATGGTTGGCATGGATTAACGTACTCCTGTAGGACGGCTGTGAAAGAGTGTACATAAATAGATGGGGACTTGGGGGCGCTCAAGGGGTCTCTTACGTTTGGTCTCAGGAGCACAGTATCGGTAGGGATCTCCTGTGTGTCCAAAACGACACACACACGATGGAAGGTGATTCAGTACATGACATTCGGCGTTTTGTCCACAAATTCCTGGACACGGATCTCTGCACTTGTTCTGAACACAAGCCTTGTTCGAAGGGCAATCGGAGTTTAAGACACACTCAGGGCGGCATCCCTCGTAGGGGTTGCCAAAGTACTGGGGCTGACATTGACAGGAGCCAACGCCATTTTGATGACGGCACTCGGCGAATGCTCCGCAGGGACTTGGGTTACAGGGGTCTGTTACTTCCGGAGGAAGGATGCGAACTGCGTTACATTGAACGAAGGGATCTCCGGTGAAGCCAATTTCGCAGGTACACATCGGGGTGTGGCTTATAACTCGGCAAATGGCACTGAGGCCGCACAATCCCGGACAGGGGTCCTTGCAGCGCTGATTAACACAAACCTGAGTTGTGGGACATTCGGTATTGGTAACGCATTCTGGTCGACAATTCGGTGGGCTTCCGGTGAATAGCTCAAGGCATGAGCACGACGGTGAGCCATTGATGTTGCGGCACTCCGAGTTCGGTCCACAAGGCGATGGCTGGCAGGGGTTAGAGGGTTCTGGGTCACGTACAACTGGAGAGGAGTGTAAAGTTACATCGGGTATAAGAGGAAACAAATGAATCTTACTAATTCGCTGGCAGAGTACGAATGGATTTCCCGTATAACTCTCAGGACAGGAGCAGAACGGATTGTGGTTGACAACGGAACACTTTGCGTACTGACCGCAGGTGCCGGGACAGGGGTCTTGACATTTCTGATTTTGGCAGGCTTGGTTCGGGGCACACTCGGAGTTTGTAGTACATTCTGGGCGGCAGGTGGGTGGGCTTCCAATAAAGCTTGGGAGACATGAGCAGACAGCTTGGATATTTATCTCTCGGCACTGGCTGTTCGGTCCGCAGGGTGATGGTTGGCAGGGGTTCACAAACAACTCAACTGAGGGTATTTAAAAATTATAGGGTGGTCTGAGTTAGTAACTTATGTTAAAATTTACCCTGAGCTGGAATGCACTGACTAAAGGCGTTTCCTGTCATTCCCTCAGGACAGTGACACATTGGCACGTGATTGTGCACCTCACAAATGGCGCTGGCCGCACAAGTTCCTGGACAGGGATCAACACATTTACTGTGAATACAAGCGCGATCGCGAGAACAGTCGGAATTGAGGACACATTCAGGTCTGCATCCCACAAGAGGGTTGCCTTGGTATTCCGGAATGCAGGAACACTGACCGTTCTGGCAGATGGCGTTAGAACCACAAGGGCTCGGGTTGCATGGATCACGTTCTTCCTCGCGCAACGGTGCTGAAAGGGGATTATTAATCTCTAAGGACATTGAGTGGTGCAAGTGGAGGCTTACGGAGTGAAGGAGCTGGATGGCAACTAACAAAGGGATCACCAGTATACCCAACTGGACATTGGCAGCTTGGTGTGTGATTGATGACGTTACAGGTAGCCGCAAATCCACAAGATCCCGGACACGGATCAACACAGTGCTGACGAATACAAGCCTTGTTGCTGACACATTCTGAGTTCAAAGTGCATTCAGGGCGACAGTTCGGTGGGGCTCCAATGTACTCAGGAAGGCAGGAGCATGATGGGGAGTCATTTTGATTGCGGCACTGAGAGTTCGGACCACAAGGTGTGGGCACGCATGGATCGCGGTATACTTCGATTTCCTGAGGGGGTGGTGGTGCTGCGGATAGATATAAGTTAGGGTTTGGGGGTCCTTGGATGAGTTTTATAAAAAGGTCTCACGTGGTACTGGGAAGCATCGGACAAAGGCATCGCCGGTAAAGCTATTTATACACGAACAGATGGGGCTATGGTTACGGACTTTGCACTCGGCATTTTTCCCACAAGTTCCAGGACATGGGTCTACGCATTTGCGGTTTATGCAAGCCTTATCAACGGAGCATTCTGAGCTCGTTGTACACTCGGGCCTACATGATGGCGGGACTCCTATAAACTCGGGCAGGCAAGAGCAGACTCCCTGACTGTTGACCTCTCGACATTGGCTGTTTGGACCGCAGGGAGATGGCACGCAGGGGTTAACGTATTCGTGGCTTATTGCTAATGGGTTATACGAATGGTTAGTACGGAGTCATACATTGGGTTAGGGTGGAGGCTTACGTTCTTGAGGTATGTTGCAGAAACGATATGGATCTCCAGTGTATCCCACGAAGCAGTTGCAAGTGGGTACGTGGTTCATGACGTTGCACTCAGCGTTCTGTCCACAAGTTCCTGGGCAGGGGTCTCTGCATTTTTGCTGAACACAAGCTCGATTCGATGGGCAGTCAGAGTTGAGCACACATTCTGGTCGACAGCCCTCGTATGGGTTGCCAAAGTACTCCGGCAGACACTGACAAGCTCCAGCGCTATTGCGCTCAATGCAGTTGGCATTCGATCCACACGGGCTGGGGTTGCAAGGGTTTATGACTTCTTGAGGAAGTTGCCTAACAACAGCGCACTGACTGAATGGATCTCCTGTAAAGCCGGTTGTGCAGATGCACATGGGTGTGTGGCTGACTACGCGGCACTCTGCATTCAGGCCGCACAGCCCAATGCATGGATCTTTGCAGCGCTGATTGATACATGCTAGGTTACTTGCACACTCAGAGTTAGATATGCATTCCGGTTTGCAGTAGGGCGGACTTCCGAAAAAGCCTTCCAAACACGAGCAGGATGGAGCTTCTCCTATGCTGCGGCATTCGGAGTTCGGTCCACAAGGCGATGGTTGACAGGGATCTTGCGCAATGGGGTCTTGAGGGCGTTCAATGATCTCTTGGCAGGCGACGAAGGGGCTGCCAGTGTAACGCGGAAGGCATGTGCAGTATGGGTTGTGGTTAACTACAGTACACTTAGCGTTGCGGCCGCAGGATCCTGGACATGGATCGCGGCATTTCTGGTTAACACACGCCAGAATTGAGGCGCATTCCTGATTGGCTGTGCACTCTGGACGGCAGGTTGGTGGGCTTCCTATAAAGCCTGGTATACATGAGCATACGGCTTGGTTGTTCACCTCTCGACATTGGCTGTTCGGGCCGCATGGTGATGGTCGACATGGGTTTTGGACAGTTGGGGCTGAAATGGGAAGTGCATGACTGAACGAATAAGATAGGGGCTTGTCAAATATTTACGTGGAATTGGCGAGCATTGTAAGAACGCGTTACCAGACATTCCATCGGGACATCGGCACATCGGTATGTGGTTTATGACATCGCAGACAGCATTTGTGCCGCATGTGCCCGGACAAGGATCAATGCATTTACTGCGGATGCAAGCCTTATCCCTAGCACAGTCGGTATTTAGAACGCATTCTGGACGGCATCCGGCGTATGGGTCTCCCTGATACTCGGGAAGGCAAGTGCACTGGCCGTTAGAGCAAATAGCATTGGCACCGCATGGTGATGGATTGCAGGGGTCTTCAGCAATAATAGCTAAGAGGACAGTTAAAAGTGAGACGAATCAGAAGGGGGATTAGTTCTTACGTCGTTGTGGTGGTTCAGGTTGACAATATGTAAACGGATCACCAGTGTATCCCACGGGGCACACGCAAGTCGGCGTGTGATTGATAACGTTGCACACGGCAGCGAGTCCACATGATCCTGGGCAAGGGTCTCGGCATTTTCTATTGATACACGCCTGGTTGCTAGGACATTCCGAATTGATTGTACACTCAGGGCGGCAGTTTGGTGGGGCTCCAATATTGTCGGGAAGGCATGAACACGATGGCAACTCGTTGATTGCGCGACATAAAGCATTTGGCCCACAGGGAGATGGAACACAAGGGTCTTGTGGCTCGCGTTGAATGATGGTGGGTGCAGCTGCTTGAGTTACGGGACCGATTAGAGATACATTTTGTTAACTGTTTCGGAAACTTACGAGGAATCGGATAGCACCTGGAGAAGGGATCGCCGGTGTATCCTGATTTACAGCTACACAGTGGGCTGTGATTGTTCACCCGGCATGTGGCGCTCGTTCCGCAAGTTCCTGGACATGGATCTTGACACTTTTGGTTGATGCAGGCACGGTCTGATGGGCACTCTGTGTTGATGGTGCACTCGGGTCTACAAACCGGTGGGCTACCCACAAAGGTTGGCAGACAAGAGCAGACAGCCTGGGAATTTATCTCACGACATTGACTGTTCGGTCCACATGGAGTTGGCTGGCAAGGGTTCACATATTCCTTGATCGCTAAAGGGGGTTGAAACACGTTAACTGGGCCTTGGAGTTAGCAATATGTACACACTCACGTTCGCGTTCTATTTGGCAGAATTTGTACGGATCTCCGGAGTAGCCCGTGATGCAGGCACAAGTTGGCAGATGTTTGACAACGTTACAGAGCGCGTTTTGTCCACAAGTTCCTGGACATGGATCCTTGCATTTGTTCTGAAGACAGGCCTTGTTCGATGGACAGTCGGAGTTTAGCACACACTCGGGGCGACATCCCTCGTACGGGTTTCCAAAGTACTCGGGTAAGCATTGACAGGCTCCCGCTCCGTTCTTTCGAATACACTGTGCATTGGATCCGCATGGACTTGGTTGACATGGATCAATCTGGTCCAATTGCAGAATCCTCACAACCGTGCACTGAACAAATGGATCTCCTTGGTAGCCCACTGGGCATAGACAGCTCGGAGTGTGACTAAGCACCCGACATTCAGCTCCACCACCGCATAAGCCAGGACACGGGTCCTTGCAACGTTGGTTGAGGCAAGCTTGGTTACTGGGACACTCGGAGCTAGTCAAACACTCCGGTCTGCAGTTGGGTGGGCTACCAATGTACAATGGAAGACAAGTGCACGATGGGCTTTCACCGACAACTCGGCATTCCGAATATGGCCCGCATGGCGATGGTGTACATGGTGCAACCTCCACTACATCGCGGACTGGTTCAACTGATAGGAGAGAATACATTTTAAAAATGGAATTTTAAGGATCTTGTTAATAGGTGCGCATACTTATACGTTGACAGCTGATGAACGGGTTGCCAGAGTATCGATCAGGGCAACGACAGAACGGACTATGGTTGACAACTTGACACTTGGCATTAGCACCACAAGTGCCCGGACAAGGATCAGTACATTTTTGATTCAAGCAAGCTTGATTTAGTGGACATTCGGAGTTCGTTGTGCACTCCGGTCGGCAGAATGGTGGGCTTCCAACGAAACGTTCTACGCAAGAGCAGACAGCCTGCTGGTTGATCTCTTGGCATCTGCTATTCGGGCCACAGGGTGTTGGTTGGCATGGGTTCGATGGCGTTTGAAGCTCTGTGGATGGAAGGCTGTTACAAAAAGCGGCGAGAATTATATTCCATTTATCCATACTTGGACTGGGGACACACTGAATGAATGCATTGCCTTGCATTCCGTCAGGACATTTGCAAATCGGGATATGATTCAGGACTTCACAGATGGCACTTGCAGCACAAGTTCCTGGGCAGGGATCAACGCAGGCGTTTCGGATACAAGCTCGGTCTCTGGAACAATCAGAGTGAAGAACACACTCTGGGCGACAGCCGGAGTAGGGATCACCATGGTACTGTAGAATACAAGTGCACTGGCCATTGTTACAGTTGGCATTTGCACCGCAAGGAGTGGGATTGCACGGGTCGTCCTTAAAAACTTCGGCTAGTGGGAGGTTTTTGGTTAGAAATGTCAATGATTTGGATCTTTGCGTAATCTTACTTTCCACTGGAGGAGGCTCTAGGTTACATACGGTGAACGGATCACCAGTATATCCAGGGGAGCAGGTACAAATTGGCGTGTGATTGATGACATTGCAGATGGCACTAATTCCACACGACCCGGGACATGGATCGCGGCATTTCTCGTTGATGCAGGCCTGGTTGCTGGGACACTCTGAGTTAATTGAGCACTCTGGGCGACAGTTGGGTGGGGCCCCGATATAGCTAGCCAGACAAGAGCATGACGGTGAACCACGAATTTCGCGACATTGTGAGTTCGGCCCACAGGGGGACGGTACGCATGGATCACGGTGGACGTCCTTGGCCGGAGGTGGTGGTAGTACAGGTATACTGAAGCATCGAGTAAAGGGATCACCAGTGAAACTTATTCGACACGAACAGATAGGGCTGTGATTTCGCACCCTACACTCGGCATTTTGTCCACAAGTTCCAGGGCATGGATCTACGCATTTTCGATTCACGCAGGCCTTATCCGCGGCACATTCTGAGCTCGTTGTGCACTCGGGCCTACAAGCTGGTGGGCTACCTATGTACTCCGGTAGGCAAGAACAAACTGGCTGACTGTTGATTTCGCGACATTGACTGTTTGGACCACACGGGGACGGTTGGCAGGGATTAACGTACTCGCGGATGGCTATAAAGGGAAAGGTGCGTAAAAATCGGAGTTCTCGTGTCTAGCTATGGGACAATCTTACGTTCTTTCTCGATAGTACACAAGCGGTATGGGTCTCCTGTGTATCCAGAGAAGCAGCTGCACGATGGCACGTGGTTAATGACTTGACACTCGGCGTTCTGTCCGCAAGTGCCGGGACATGGATCTCTGCATTTGTTCTGCAGGCAAGCACGATTCGAAGGGCAATCAGAGTTCAGCACGCATTCAGGGCGACATCCCTCATAGGGGTTGCCAAAGTACTCGGGCAGGCATTGACAAGATCCGGCTCCGCCGCGTTCCTCGCACTTGGCATTTGTTCCGCAGGGACTGGGGTTACAAGGGTTCAGTGGTTCTATATTAGGAGGAATCTCGACGCACTGAGTGAATGGATCACCAGTAAAGCCGACTCCACAAAGGCACGTTGGAGTGTGCGAAATAACCCGACACTGGGCGTTATTACCACAGAGTCCAGGACAGGGGTCAACACATTTCTGGTTGATGCACGCCAAGGTGTTTGAACACTCCGAGTTGGAGACACATTCTGGACGGCAATTTGGTGGGGAACCAAGGAAGGATGGCAGGCAAGAGCATGAGGGACTGTCACCAGAGACACGACATTCAGAGTTCGGTCCACATGGCGATGGAGTGCATGGATTCACTGGCACAATATCCCTGACGGGTTCAACTAGGAAAGATATTGAAAGGTTAAAGTCATCCAATGATGAGTTTGGCAAGATCTTACTTATTCGTTCGCAGCGGACGAACGGATTGCCAGAGAACTTCTCTGGACAGCTGCAGAATGGATTGTGGTTGACTACATTGCACTTTGCATTGAATCCACACGTTCCTGGGCAGGGATCTCTGCATTTCATATTCTGGCAAGCTTGGCTGGGGGGGCACTCAGAATTGGTGGTGCACTCTGGTCGGCACTGTGGCGGGCTACCGATATATTCCGGGATGCAAGAGCAGACTGCCGTTTCTTGAACGATCCGGCACTGACTGTTTGGTCCGCAAGGCGAAGGTTGACAAGGGTTAGTCGCTGTTGGTTCTGAGAAACATTGGCAAGTGAACAAAGTATTCAAGGCGAAGGGGGTGATAATATTTACTTGGAACAGGTCTGCATTCGAAGAAGGCATTGCCCGACATTCCATCGGGACATCTACACATTGGAATATGGTTGTTAACGTCACAGAGGGCATTGATTCCGCAGGTTCCTGGGCACGGGTCTTTGCATTTGTTTTGGAGGCACGCGCGATTAGATTGACAATCGGAGTTGAGAACACATTCGGGCCGGCAACCAATGTAGGGATCCCCTTGGTACTCAGCTATGCAAGTGCACTGTCCGTTATTGCAGTTGGCATTAGGACCACACGGCGACGGGTTGCAAGGATCATCTAAAACTGGTGGTGACGTTGCTAATGGGGAAGACGATGAGTTTTGTAAATCAAAAAAATAGAGACTCTTACGTTCTGGAGGCTTTGGATGACAGTTTGTGAAAGGATTGCCAATGTATCCCTCGATACAGGCGCAAGATGGAGTGTGGTTGATAACACGACAGAACGTGTTCAAGCCACAAGCTCCGGGACAAGGATCTACACACTTCTCATGTATACAGGCGCGGTCACTGGAACACTCAGCGTTGATTGTACACTCAGGTCTACAGTTCGGTGGGACACCAATATACGTTGCCAAGCAAGAGCATGACGGCACCCCATTGATATTGCGGCACTCTGAGTACGGGCCACATGGGGACGGTTGGCAAGGATCACGAATATCCTCCTTCAGGACCGTTGGTGGGGCTAATGAAAGACAACACATTAAGGAGACTGACGGTGTAAGTTACTTCGCAAATTCCTTACGTGGTGGAATAGGGAAGCAGCGTATAAAAGCATCCCCAGTGAAGCCTGACCTGCATGTGCAAATAGGGCTGTGGTTGCGCACCCTACACTCGGCGTTGTTACCACAAGGCTTGGCTTCACATGGGTTGACACACTTCTGATTGGTGCAGGCCTTGTCCGCAGAACATTCCGAGCTAATAGTACACTCGGGACGACAAGATGGTGGGCTGCCAACATAGGCAGGCAGACACGAGCAAACAGCTTGACTATTCACCTCCCGACACTGGCTGTTTGGACCGCAGGGTGACGGTTGGCATGGGTTCACATACTCCTTGACAATGGCTAAACGAAAAAATCCCTGTTAAATGAGCTACAAGTCGGTACAACTATCTTACGTTGCGATGGTTGGCTGCAGTATCTGTAAGGATCACCGGTATATCCAGCAAAGCAGTTGCAAGACGGGACATGGTTGACAACTTGACATTCTGCATTTTGTCCACAAGTTCCTGGGCAAGGGTCGAAGCATTTATTTTGCATACAAGCTTTGTTCGATGGGCAGTCGGAGTTTTGGACACATTCGGGACGACATCCTTCATAGGGATTGCCAAAGTAATCCTTAAAACATTGACAAGAAGCAGCTTCATTTCGTTTCCTGCATTCGGCATTCGATCCACATGGACTTGGATGGCAGGGATCTAGAGATTCGACTGCTGTTGGCTGTGGAAGTTCACATTGAATAAATGGATCACCCGTATAGCCAGCAGAGCATATGCACATAATCGCGTGACTAACAACTCGGCACTCGGCGTTTAGTCCACAACGTCCTGGACATGGGTCTTTGCACTTTTGGTTGATGCAGGCTAAGGTACTTGGGCATTCCGAGCTCGTGACGCATTCTGGCCTGCAATTCGGCGGCCGCCCTGTGTAGTTCTCCAAACACGAGCATGATGGCGCTTCTCCGATCGGTTTGCATTGCGAAAACGGTCCGCAGGGTGATGGGCGGCATGGGTCAACAATATCGCGAACTGGTTCAACTACTGGAGGGGTATGTTCAAGGTTAACAGAGGCTCTAAGTTTAGAGATTGCAAATCGCATACTTATAGGCTGACAGCGGACGAATGGATTTCCACTGAAGCGTTCGGGGCAGGTGCAGAATGGACTGTGGTTAACCACAGTACATCTTGCACCGATTCCGCAAGTTCCCGGACAAGGATCTCTACATCTCTGGTTTAGACACGCTTGAGTTGGAGGACATTCCGAGTTCGATGTGCATTCAGGACGGCAGGTCGGAGGGCTACCTATGTAGTTCTGAAGGCAGGAGCAGACAGCCTGTTGGTTCACCTCTTGGCATTGACTGTTTGGTCCGCAGGGGCTAGGTTGGCAGGGGTTTGTGATCAAAGGTTCTACAAATGAAGAACATGTTATATAGGGCACCTAAGAATGTTTTCAGATTCCATACTTCGAACTGGGCTACATCTGATGAAGGCACTGCCAGCAGTACCATCGGGACATCTGCACATCGGAATGTGATTGATAACATCACAGATGGCATTGTCACCACATGTTCCCGGGCACGGATTTATACACTTGTTCCTTATACAAGCCTTGTCTCTCGAACAATCCGAGTTGAGGACACATTCTGGCCGACATCCGGCGTAGGGATCTCCATGATACTCGGGCAGGCAGCGACAGGTCCCGGCGCTACACTCGGCATTAGCTCCGCACGGCGATGGGTTGCAGGGATCAATAGGTTCACCTAACCAATACTGTTTAAGAAAAGGAGACAAAACAAAAGACATGAAGAATGACTTACTTAAGATAGGAGGCGTTGGGGCCGGGCTACAGCTAGTGAATGGATCACCAGTAAACCCGACTGCACACACACAAACCGGCGTGTGGTTAACTACACTGCACTCTGCGCCAAATCCGCACGATCCCGGACACGGATCTATGCACTTTTCGCGAATGCAAGCCTTATCGCTTGCACATTCAGCACTGATCGTACACTCAGGGCGGCAATTTGGTGGGGCGCCAATATAAGTGGCCAGACAACTGCAAGACGGAAGGCCGTTGAGATTGCGACACTGAGAGTTTGGTCCGCATGGCGACGGAACACAGGGGTCCTGTTCGATTTTGGCCACAGGTCGCGATTGTGGAAGAGGCGGAATTGGGAAACATCTTGTAAAGGCATCCCCAGTAAATCCACGGCGACAAGAGCAAAGCGGACTATGATTTCGGACACGGCACTCTGAATTCAGGCCACAGGTACCTTCACACGGGTCCTTGCAGCGTTGCTGAATACACGCCTTATCCGATGGACATTCAGTACTTATAACACACTCTGGGCGACAAGATGGAGGAAGTCCGATGTAGTTTTCAAGACATGAACACACCGCTTGGCCGTTAAGCTCGCGGCACTGACTATTCGGTCCACAAGGTGATGGCAGACAGGGGTTCGTGATTTCCGAGATACGAATTGCTACAAAAAAAAAAGAAAAATTTAGAAAAGGTCATACGCTGAGTTCCCCTAGTAAGACTTCAACCCTTCTTACGTTTCTCAGGTATAAGGTTACAATATCGGTACGGATCACCGGAATATCCCAATCGACAACTACAAGACGGTATGTGATTCACAACACTACATTCAGCGTTCGAACCACATGTACCGGGACATGGGTCTCGGCACTTATTTTGAGTACAAGCTCGATTCGTAGGACAATCGGAGTTGAGAATACACTCGGGACGGCAACTTTGATATGGGTCTCCGAAATGTTCGGCCAGACATTGACATGATCCAATTCCGTTTTGTTCGCGACAAATGGCATTGGAACCACATGGATTCGGCTCACATGGGGTCACACTTTCATAGCTGATTTCTAAAAGGCAGAAAGGGAGAGAGAGAGAGAAAGAAACACAGACAAGACCATTAGATATCGATTTCAATGGTTTTAAACGGATTAGTTCGTCACACACCTGGTTACAAAAATAAGCGGGCTACTCTACGTAAGTCGCCTGTTGATTAGGTGTCTGTTGTTGTTGTTTGTTGCTGTTTGTTGGTTAATGCAAAATGTGCGTTGCATATAGCGCTGACAGTGTTCATTAATTTTGCTGTTGATTAATATTATAATTACGTTTTTAGGTGCATTTTTGTTAAGGGTGTTTGTTTTGTTGATTGCAGTGTATCTTAATTTCTAAGCAGACTCAGACTCAAAAGTTAGGTTTTTTTGGGGGACGGGAAAAGGCATTTTCTATGTTATAACATCGCCTGATGTCAAGCGTGTACTCTTTAATTCAGACAGCATGTTAGGGTTAAGGCGGGTTCAGTGTAAACAATTTCAGTTTTGTTAAAGGTGGTGTTTTCTTTTTGGGCGAAGCCCTCGCAACACTTTCTGCTGTGCATTGGAGGGCTTCGGTTATCAGTTTTATTTGTTTTTGCGTGTGTATACTGTTTGTGTGGTGTAAAATGATTACATGATTACGACTACACACCACTAGGAGTCAAACCTATGGTTTTGTGAAAAGCGGTTTTGTTCAATTTAACGCAGAACTTAGACTACCAGGGTTACGATTAGGACCTTAAATAACTAAAGGCTGATTTGGGTTTTTCAATGGCAGACTACGGTTTTAGAGGCAGGATCAGACAGTAAAGGCATACAGAGTTAAGGGTGAATATAAAGGCAGTTACGTTTAGCGTTATAATATTGTGGGCGTAAAAAGGCTTGACGATTGTTCCAAATAACTTTAGCATTAGCGCGTTAGGCATTGCAGTATATTGTAAAATATATGTAAAACAACAGTAAACGTCAACTTTCGGATCAGCTCAACACTTCCAGTTGACGACAAATTCAGACAGTTCGTACAGAATTGCGTCAGCATGGAATCAGCATTTCGTTTGTGGCCTCTTGCACTTAGCCCTGTGCGATATATTAGAGAGGGCCGTTTAACAATGCTTTGTGCGGAACCGTCTGAAAATTGATTTTTACCGGACAAACAAATTTAAAAAAGAATATCTAACAAACTAGAACAAGCTTAAAATGGTATTTTGGTTGCGATCACACTTTCGACGCTTCACACTTTCAACACCTCACTTTTCAACTAAGTTTTGATGGTATTTTGTTTAATTATACGCGACTTTTTGGGTTAAAGGAGCTCAGTTAATGTTGGTATGACTTATGTGGTCCTAAAATCCAGATTCGGTGGTCCCCTAATTTTCATTTCTTTGTCTACTTGCTTCTCATGGTCTTCTCCAATAGGTATTAAACCAAGATGGCAGAAGAGCTGATCGGATCCGTTCGTGAAAGATATGGCATTGAACAGTTGAAGATGAGTCCGGGTAATTGAAGAAGACTTGGAGGGAACTGAGGCACAACGTAGGCCTAGTAGAATCCAAGGACCCTCAAAGAAATATAGGACATAGATAAAAATGTATTCGGCGGTCCGAGCAGTGAAAGTATTTCTCAGTTGCATGCGAATTGGGACCATTTTTGAAATAGTCTTTTATTTTTCTACTAAGAACTCATTTGCTAATCATAACAAACTGACAAATGATCAAGGGTAGGTGGCAGCAGATCTAAACTACCTGTACACCAAACACGGGCGGCCATAGGTAAGCGATTATAGGTAGGCCTACCAACTACTGACCCATGTCTGCTTTTAAGCTGTTTATGTAGGTATAAACGAGTAGCTTATGCCAAAAGTAGGCAACCAGCAAGAGTGCAGCCAAATTTGCAAATATCATGCATATGCTGCCATTGGAACAGAGGATCCCAGAGATCATTGGGCCAATCGGCGGTTGTGCGGTTGCCAGCTGTTGCTGGGCAAAAACGATGATACGGGCCGTCAACATATTGTTGTACGGAATGCATCGTTACGTGTTGATAGCAGTTTTAAAGAGGTTGTATAGGCGATGCATATCTGCGTACCGATCTTTCAATTGGATATAGAATTAATAGATCGCTGAACTGAACATATTTATTTTTCGAAGCTGGCTATGTACAATTATACAGTCAGCGCCGGCTTAAGGATGGGGCGAAACGGAATGTTGCATGGGGCGCCTAAACCCTTGAAGTAGCAATCACAGAAAAAAAAAGTCCCACGGATCACCCTATCGGTTAGAAATGATGAGTATGCATTTGCCTAGATCGCTAGAGCGATTGGCTCGAAATTGTCAGCTGGTACGGCAATTTTTCTTTGTCGGAGACACAGCTCTCTTTACATTTTAACTTGAATGTGTTTGCTTGCCTTGCTTAAACAATTAAGTTGCTCGATCGTTAAGTTACGATTACACGTGTCATTTTTTGTGGCAAATTTTGACATGTTGTAGTCAATCTTTATCTAAATTATCTGTATAAGAGTCTGGTAATAAGAAGAAAAAGTGCGCTAAGGAAAATCTCACCAGGGGCGGCTGAAGGGCCAAGGCCGGTACTGGTACCAGTGTTAAAACTAAGTATATTAAGGCAATTATTTAATTTTAACAAATATTTAAGAGTCTTTTTTGAGTAACTCGAGCAAGCAGCCAGTTCCGTAGGACCGAATGTTTAACATCTCACAACCATTCGTATTGTGGAAGTTTTTCTTTCGGATGTTTGTCAGACGTTCGCTAGAGATGGCGCAGTGGAAAAAAAAACTTAGATGTAATTTTTATTTAGCTTAGTAGTACACTAAGCCACTGCGCCTTGATATTAGTACTTGAACAAAAATGTCCTCTAGAGACGGGCGGACACAATAGACGATTAAACACGAGCCGATTCCATTAAAAAAGGGTTGTGCTATTTGCGTGGTAAGTATGACCACAAGGGTGGCTACTTTCTATTCCGAAATAGCCTTCGAATAGCTTGAAGTGATACAAGTGACGTGTGCTGGTGTTTATTTCTTAAATTATTCGAGTGACCTTGCCGTCGTGATCGTGAGACGACATTTCTTAAAATTTACCGAACTAAACAATAAGTGAAACATAAAGTGGCATAAGTTGACGATGCAGGTGTCGTGTCAAACTTGATAAATTTGTCTTAAATCGGTGGGTGAAAAAAAGTGATTGATCCCGTCTCTTGGGTCATACGTATATTTATTCTCTTTGAAAGTGCGATTAGCTTTGCACTCAGTTGATAGTGTGAAGTGCGATGTCGAACAGCTCAACAAAAAAAAAAAAAAAATTAAAAATAATTTAGCAAAAATGCAAAGTGCAGTTTTGCATGGCACAAAAATGTTGCTGTGTTCTAACTTGTGTACGTTCATACCTTAGCCAGATAGACAGATTTCATCACATTTCAAAACAGCATTTCTTTTTTTAATTTTGACGAAATTCTGTCTTCGTACCTGGCGCCAGTATCAAGGCGAAAAGCTCTGTTTAACATATAATGCGTTTAATATATTATAAAGCCCTCTAGTCCTTAAAAAAGTTTACTTCCAAGCTTTTGCCTTGCCTAACTAGAAAAATCATGTGCAATCCTACCTTGTATGGCTTGACATCCGGTGAATGGATCTCCGGTGAAACCGCTCTCACAGGAACAAATCGGCATGTGGTTGGCCACTGAGCAGCGCGCATTGAATCCACACGATCCAAGGCATGGATCGCCGCACTTTTGTCGAATGCATGCTTTGGTGGATGGACACTCTGGATTTATGGTGCATTCAGGACGGCAGTTGGGTGGTGTGCCAATGAATGTTTCAAGGCATGAACAGGCCGGGCTGTCATTGATGACCTTGCAGTCTGAGTTCGGTCCGCATGGCGTTGGCAGGCATGGGTTTGAGGGCGTGATCGGTTCAGCAACCCTTGGTTCTTCGTAGCAACGGGTGAATGGATCACCGGTGAAACCAGCGTTGCAACTGCACACGGGATTGTGGTTAATAACTTGACATTTGGCATATTGACCACAGGCTCCTGGGCATGGATCGACGCATTTTTTGTTTAGACATGCTGTCTGTAGAGAACACTCTGAACTGGTTAGACACTCAGGCTTGCACGCTGGTGGAGATCCAAGCATTCCCGTTTGGCAGGCGCAAACAGCTCCAGATGCTGAGACATGACAGACGCTATTGGGCCCGCATGGTGAAGGATTGCATGGTTCGTTGGGTCGTTCGATCTTGACTTCTGGACGACAACGAATGAATGGATCACCACTGTAGCCCTTCGGGCAGCTGCAGATCGGGATGTGGTTGGAGACGTCACATTGAGCTTGTTCGCCACAGGTTCCCGGGCATGGATCGACGCAGTGTTTGTTGAGACACGCTTTGTTTGGCGAGCAGTCTGTGCTGAGCGTGCACTCTGGACGGCATCCAACATAGGGATCTCCGAGATAATCTTGGATACAAGTGCAGACGCCAGCATCGCAGTCGGTATTAGCCCCGCAGGGTTGCAGGTCGCATGGATCAGTGGGTGTGGTTGGTTGCATCACCTCGATAATCTCGACGCACTGGGTGAATGGATCTCCGGTGAAGCCTCGTCGGCAGGTACATATGGGGATGTGGTTTTGGATACGACACTCTGAATTGATTCCACATGATCCCTCGCATGGGTTTCGGCACTTCTCTGCGATGCAGGACATGTCTGGAGCACAGTCGGTGTTGACAATGCATTCTGGTCGGCAGTTTGGTGGTGAGCCGATGTACGATGACAGACATGAGCATGACGGTGTTTCCCCGTTGGCGCGGCACTCGGCATACAGCCCGCATGGGTTGGGTACGCATGGATTGAGAGGTCTTTGTGGTTTCTTAGGTTCATCCTTGACAATCGGAGTTTGGTAGCATCTTGTGAATGGATCACCGGTCATGTCGAGGGGGCAACTACATATTGGATTATGGTTGATAACTTCACATTTGGCTTCGATGCCGCAGGTTCCCGCACATGGGTTGGTGCACTTGAATTTGTAGCAGGCTTTGTTTTGTGAGCATTCAGCGTTCACGGTACACTCCGGCTTGCAGTTAGGTGGTGCACCGATGTAGTTTTCAGCACACGAGCATACAGCTCCTCCGTTGGCTTCGCGGCACCTACTGTTCGGACCACATGGTGATGGACTGCATGGGTTAGTGATGGTTGGAACTGTCGGAACTACTTCTCTTTGGCATGCGGTGAATGGGTCACCCGAGTATCCGGTGACACACACACAGTTTGGCACGTGATTCACTGCGTAACACTGTGCATTCTGTCCACAAATTCCAGGACATGGATCTTGACACTTGTTGCGAATGCAAGCCTTGTCAGTTTGACAGTCTGAGCTGAGAACACACTCTGGGCGACAACCCTCGTAAGGATTTCCTTGGTATTCATCGATGCACTTACAGGAGGCAGCTCCATTGCGTTCAATGCACTCGGCATTGGCTCCACATGGGGATGGATCGCACGGTTTGAGTGGTTCCACTTCTTGCTGGATGCATTGGACAAATGCGTTTCCGCCGAATCCGATTGGGCATGAGCAAGAGACGGTGTGACTTATGACCCTACACTCGGCGTTGGTTCCACATGATCCTGGGCATGGATCGCGGCATTTGTTATTGATACAGGCCTGTGTTGATGGACAATCGGGGTTTATGATACATTCTGGGCGACAGTTTGGAGGGGATCCGAAGAATTCCGGCAGACATTGACAAGACGGTCCGCTGGTGCCGGCTCTGCAAACCGAATTTGGCCCACAGGGTGACGGCACGCAGGGATCGCGGGGTCCTTCGTCGTCGGTTCTTTCAATTGGTACCGCTGGGATATCCAAGCATCGTTTGAATGGATCACCGGTCTTTCCAGGCGGACATCCACAGATCGGGCTATGATTGATGACCTCGCACCGGGCGTCGATTCCACAAGATCCACGACATGGATCCACACATTTTTTGTTTACACAGGCTTGTGTGGCCGAGCATTCGCTGCTGACAACACATTCTGGTCTGCACTGTGGTGGTGCTCCAATGAATCCATCCAAGCACGAGCACACAGCGTGTTCATTGATGTTTCGACACTGACTGTTCGATCCACATGGTGAAGGCGAGCAAGGTTCTGGTGGCTTAGTGGGTTCCGGCAGTTTGTGGCGGCAGTTGGTGAATGGATCACCTTCGAATCCTTGCAGGCATGAGCACACTGGAATATGAGCGACTACCTCACAACGGGCATTGATTCCGCACGTTCCCGGGCATGGATCAACACACTTGTTGCGCAGACATGCTTTGTCGCGAGGACAGTCGGAGCTGAGGGTACATTCGGGGCGACAACCGTCATAGGGATTTCCTTGATAGTTGTCCTGGCAGCGACACTCTCCATTGAAGCAGTCGGCGTTTGGTCCGCATGGTGACGGATTACATGGATCTGCTAAGAGAGGTTTCTGCGTTGTTGGCGGCAGGATGCTGCAGCGGACGAATGGATCTCCTGTATAACCATCGATACAATTGCAAATCGGCACGTGGTTGAGTACGTGACATCGTGCTTCGAAACCACATGATCCAGGACATGGATCGCGGCATTTCTGGTTGATACAGGCTTCGGTGGGACCGCACTCAGAGTTAAGGACGCATTCCGGTCGGCAGCTTGGTGGGCTTCCAATAAAGTCTGGGAGGCAAGAGCAAGCTGGATTTCCTCCGACAACCTGACATTTGGAGTTTGGCCCACATGGGGATGGCACGCAGGATGGGGGTCGTTCTGTTGGCTCGGGATCGTGGATGATTGCTATAAAGAAACAGAAATACCGTGAAAAGGAGAAAAGGAGACAATTATATTATGGATGCTTACGAATCTTGCTGCATTGCACGAATGGATCTCCGGTTTGTCCGCGTGGGCATGTACAAATAGGGCTGTGGTTCTTGGTGGTGCACAAGGCGCCAATACCGCACGTGTGTGGACATGGATCAACGCATTTGTTGTTGACGCACGCTCGCTCTGGAGCGCACTCTGAGCTAACCACGCACTCTGGCTTACAATTTGGCGGTTGGTCAATGAATCCACTCTGGCAGGAGCATACTGCTTGGCTGTTGATGTTTCGACAGATGCTGTTCGGGCCGCAAGGCGATGGCACACATGGGTTCTCAACGGGCACGACTACCCGCACCTCTTTGCACTGGAAGAATGGATCTCCTGTCAGTCCTGGTGGACAGGTACATGTAGGCACGTGGTTCTCAACTCCGCAGATAGCGTATTCACCGCAGATGTTCTCGCACGGGTCGACACACTTAAAGCGGACGCAAGCTTGCATAAGTTGGCAGTCATCGTTGGACTCACACTCTCTTCTACACCCACGGTCGGTATCGTAGGCATTGCCTTCGTAGCCTTCATGGCAGTAACAAGCTCCCGCGCCATTTCGTTCACGGCATTCAGCGTGAGGTCCACAAGGTGACGGTTCACAGGGTGTAGTTGGTGGTATCTTTGGAATCACGGGCGGAATCAGAGAGCATCCAATCAACGCATCTCCTTCATAGCCATCCGGGCAAGTACACACTGGATTATGTTGGACGACCTTACAAAGGGCGTTATTTCCACAAGATCCAGGACATGGATCCACGCAACGTTCATTATGGCATGCGAAGTTGTTCTGGCACTCGTCATTGTTGGTGCATTCTGGGCGACAATTTGGTGGTCGGCCAATGTAGTTCGACTGGCATGAGCAAGCCGCCTGATCGCCGATTTCGCGGCACAGTGAATTCGGGCCACATGGTGATGGGACGCATGGGTTTTGTGGATCACGAGTTTGTTCGACCTGCTCAATGCATGACACAAATGGATCTCCCGTCATTCCCGGAGGACATGTACAAATCGGATTGTGGTTGACTACTTGGCACCTGGCACTAGATCCGCAGGTTCCTGGACATGGATCATTACACTTTGTATTGATGCAAGCGCGGTTTTGTGCACACTCTGAGCTAACAACACATTCGGGTTTACATGACGGAGGAGCTCCGATATATTCGTCGTTACATGAACACACAGCATGTCCGTTGATCTCGCGACACTGGCTATATGGTCCACATGGTGAGGGTTGGCATGGATTTGTCGGAGCCTCTGTGACAGTCTCAATCACACTGCAAGCTCTATGTGCATCTCCAGTGAAACCTTCGATACACAGGCAGCTAGGCGCATGATTCAAGACCCTACACTCGGCATTCAAGCCACACACTCCTGGGCATGGATCCTGGCACTTGTTGTTGAGGCAAGCCTTCGATCGGTCACAGTCGGAATTTTGCACACATTCCGGTCGGCATCCGCTGTACGGATCACCAAAGTACTCTGGCAAGCAGGAACAAGATCCAACTCCGTTCCGTTCCCGACAAACGGAGTTAGCTCCGCATGGCGATGGATTGCATGGATTCCTGGGCTCTTCCGTGGGTTGAACTAAATTCATGGGAAGAGTATAAAAGGAGGAATAGTTTAGTAAGGCAAAGTGACTCAAATAGATGTCATTACTTTTTTGTACAATCGAACATCCAGAGAACGGATCTCCGGTATACCCGCTGTCGCATTGACACTGTGCATTGTGCTTGGTGACGGTACACAAACTGTGTATGCCACAAGCACCCGCACATGGATCACTACATTTTTGATTGATGCACGCCAAATTGGCCGGACATTCCGAGCTGCTTATGCATTCGGGACGGCAATTTGGCGGACGTCCAATATAATTGGGTTGACAGGAACATGCAGGTGAACCACCAACTTCGAGACACTTCGAGTTGGGGCCACATGGAGATGGCACACAAGGATTACCAGTCGGGACTACGGGTTTATCTACTGTATATGTGGTATAGGTTGATAGTATTGGTTGCAGGCAGGATAATAGTAGTAGTAGATATAGATGGATAGATAACACATTCATAAAAAAAAAAAAATATATATATAAGTACATGCAAGTAGTGCAAAAAATACCATAGGCGGTGAGAGGACTTGTCGGAAATGGTTGGTTTGCAGTTGCTAACATTTTTCTTCTGAAGAAGATTTATCGCGGAAGAGATCAGTTGACGTTGGCTTTGTGAAACGGTCTTCGACAGTAAAAAGTCGGAGTCGAATATTTACGTAAAATCCAGTTTTTAGGAGGAAGCTACCACAAACACTCTTCTTCCAACAAGTCCCCTTACCCATAGAGAGTGAGAGAACTAAAAAGTCCAACATGCTTACATAAAATCTTTTCACATCTATTGAACGGATCGCCCGTATAGCCTGGGGGACAGGAGCATGCAGCGTAATGATTGATAACTTGGCAGCGTGCCTCATTGCCACAAGTACCGGGGCAAGGGTCAACACATTTTTGATTCTCGCAAGACCTATCTTGGCTGCATTCAGAGCTGACAACACATTCCGGCCGGCAGTTGGGTGGCGACCCAATAAAGCTACTCTGGCAAGAGCATACAGCATGACCGTTGATTTCGCGACACTGACTGGAGGGACCACAGGGCGATGGAACACAGGGATTTTCTGGTTGTTCTATGAATTCGAGAGAGAGACGGGGCAAGTTTAGAAATGACTCAGTTGAGGGGTTAGTAAAAGCTTTTGGTTAGACTCTCATACTTGGTTGCAGAGGTAGTTCTTGAATTTCACGGCAGGCGCTAAGTGGACTTCCAGTAAAACCTGGCAGACAGTTGCAGTTGGGGGCATGATTAACGACACGGCATTCGGCGTTGCGACCACAAACTCCAGGGCAGGGATCAACGCATTTGTTGTTATTGCAAGACTTGTCCCGTGGACAGTCGCTGTTTGCGACACACTCCGGACGACATCCGCTATACGGATCACCGAAGTACTCAGGCAGGCAGGTACAGGAACCGGCACCATTGCGTTCGTTACACTGGGCATTTGGACCGCAGGGTGAGGGACTGCACGGGCTTATCTTTTCGTCCGGTATATCGATGGCTGTTGAGAAGGAAATAATGAGACTAGGGTCAAAGTTAGAGACGCGAGTGCTCTTACGCGTGGGGTTGCATCCAGAGAAGGGGTCTCCTCTGAAGCCAATCTCGCACGTGCAAACCGGTGAGTGATTGACAACGTTGCAATATGCGTTAAAGCCACATGATCCGGGGCATGGGTCCTTGCAGCGTTCATTAATACAGGCCAGATTTGCTGGGCACTCAGAGTTGATGGTACATTCTGGGCGGCAATTTGGTGCACGGCCGATAAAGTTGGGAGAACATGAGCAGACCGGTGTTTCGCCGACCTCGCGGCATTGGGAGTTTGGTCCACATGGGCTGGGGACACAGGGATTGCCCTGATGGACAGGCGTTTTCGGTTCAACTAGGAATGTCAATTTTTTGTAAATAGGTCGCAACCAAAACGCAGATAAGACATTCTTACTTATTTCTTTGATGCAACGTATGAAGGGATCTCCGCTATAGCCTGATGGGCAGGAACAAATCGGATTGTGATTGGTAACCTTACAGAGACCCTGTTGGCCGCAGGTGCCCGGACATGGGTCTACGCAACGCAAGTTCAGGCACGCCTTGTCTTGGGAGCATTCCGAGCTAACAGAACACTCTGGTCGACAAGCCGGCGGGGTACCAATATGATTTTGGATGCAGGAGCAGACCGCATGACCGTTCACCTCGCGACAGTTGCTGTACGGGCCGCATGGTGATGGTCTGCAGGGTTCCACAGGGAGATGTTCTAAAAAATGAGATTGTGAAGGGAGTCTGTGGTGAAAAAGGAAACGGCGCAACATACGAATGGGCTTCTCGCGACAATACTCCGAAGGATTTCCAGTATATCCCGATGGACAGCTACAACTGGGCGAATGATTGATGACATGACATTCGGCTGCGACTCCACATACTCCAGGACATGGATCTATACACTTGTTGTTGACACAGGCCCTATTCTTAGCACAATCGCTGTTCAGCACGCACTCTGGTCGACACTCGCTGTACGGATCGCCAAAGTAGTCTGCGATACAAGCACATGAACCGGCACCGTTGCGCTCCTTACAGATGGCGTTAGCTCCACATGGCGACGGGTTGCAGGGTTCTGCTTTTTCCGGGGTGATTTCAACTGTCAGACAAAAGGAAGAACACACAATTAGCAGTTCCATCGATGGGAAACTCTGAACCAAAGCTTACTTATCGGGCTACACCCTGAGAATGGATCGCCCGAATAATGATCAAGGCAACGACACACCGGTCTATGTTTATTTACAATGCACGAGGTAGACGAACCGCATGTTCCGACACACGGATCCTGGCATCTTTGATTGATGCAGGCCCGGTTGCCGGGGCACTCGGAGTTCGAAGTACACTCGGGTCGACAATTCGGCGCGCGTCCAATATAATTCGGTAAGCAAGAACACGCAGCGTGCTCATTTTGAGATACGCGGCATTGTGAGTTCGGCCCGCACGGGCTTGGCACACACGGATTGGCATCCTTAGCAATGGGTATGATTTCTATACACAACCGTAAAGTACACATGCAAGAAAGAGAAAGAAAAAAACAAAAAAAGCAAAGTATGAGCATGCAAAGCGTGATCGTAGATATCGTCGTCGTGGCTTACTCTTCTCCTCGTATATGCAGCGCAGGAACGGGTCACCGGTGAAGCCGGCCATGCACGAGCATATAGGGTTATGATTGACGGTCCGGCAATTGGCGTTCAAACCGCATGTACCGGGGCATGGATCCTTGCAACGTTGATTGATGCAAGACCGATCCTGGACACATTCAGAACTGGACATGCATTCGGGCCGACAATTGGGCGGAGCGCCAATATAAGACGATATGCATGTGCAGACGGCATGACCGTTTACTGATCGACAGTTGCTATACAGTCCGCATGGGCTGGGTTGGCATGGGTTGGCCTGAACGATGGGTTCAACTGTGGATTTTGTGTGTGGATCGTGAGTATATATTAGAATAGTGCGCAGTGGTTAGTAGTTGGGTCTTACTAGGTTCTGCAGGAATGAGGCGGCATCCGCTAATGGGATTTCCAGTATATCCAGGTAGACAGTCGCAGTGTGGCGCGTGGTTCGTAACACTGCATTCGGCGTTGTAGCCGCACATTCCGGGACAGGGGTCGACGCATTTGTTATTCACGCAAGCTCTAGACTTGGGACAGTCGGTGTTTATGACACATTCGGGCCTACACTCTACATAGGGATCGCCGAAGTACTCTGGTATGCATTTGCAAGCCGCAGCGCGGTTGCGCTCCTGACAGATGGCGTTCAGGCCACAAGGGGATGGGTTGCAGGGCATCACAGGTTCAGGAAGCTCTGAAATTTTCGTAGTTAGAAGCTGGGGTTCTAGAAAGTGCTTTCTATCTTTCTTACGTGGAACATCGCGATAACATCCTGAGAAGGGATCACCAGTATAGCCTTGTTCACAAATGCAGATGGGAGCATGCGAGCGAACATAGCAAATGGCGTTCGATCCACACGATCCCACACAAGGATCTGAACAACGAGCGTTAATGCAGGACATGTGCGAGGGGCATTCCGAGTTAATTGTACATTCTGGGCGGCAATTTGGTGGTCGGCCAATGTAGTTGGCCACACAAGAGCAAACAGCTCCGCTATTAGCCACTCTACACTGCGAATTCGAGCCGCACGGTGATGGAACGCATGGATTTGCGGGAACTATTGGGTCCTGAGGGATTGGATCAACTAAAAATGTATAAACAAGATCGGTCTGAAACCATGTTCGCGTTAAGCCCTGAACTGAGTGCTTACTTCTCACTGGAACACACTGTGTGAACGGATCACCAGTGTAGCCTCTTACACAGGTACAGATGGGCGAGTGATTTGTAACCCTGCATCTGGCATTGTGGCCACAAGTTCCTGGACATGGATCCTTACATCTCTGATTGACACAGGCCTTATCCGAAGGGCACTCTGAGCTAATAACACACTCTGGCCGACAATTCGGCGGTCTACCCATATACTCAGGGAGACACGAGCAAACCGCACGATTTGCGTTAACCTGACATATGCTATACAACCCACAGGGTGATGGCCTACAAGGATTTCGAACCGATTCAACGGTTTTTACTAGAAAAGTTAAAGGTTTCAGGGTCTGTTCTATACAGAGGCTCGCTTATCTTACTCTCAGGTATCAAATGACAAATCCTCAACGGATTTCCTGTATATCCCTGTGCACAACTGCACACAGGCAGATGGTTGTTCACGCGACATTCGGAGTTGATACCACACAGATCTACACACGGATCCACACATTTCATGTTTACGCAAGATTTCGCGCGTGGACAGTCCGAGTTTTGGACACATTCCGGACGACAGTTTAAATACGGATCACCAAAATAGTTTTGCATACAAGTACATGAACCTGCACCATTTCGTTCCCTACAAATAGCATTCGATGCGCAAGGCGATGGATGACACGGATCGGAAATCTCTGGCACCACTAATGTTTTTTTTTTTTTTTGTATGAAGAATACATGTACAAAAGAAAAGGAAAAAATGATATTTACACATACAAATAGGAAAATTAAATCCAAATCATGCAGAGTGAAGAAGGTGAAGTGCGGAAATATATATGGAAAATGGATTGATACAGTTTTAGGGAATCTTATACGACTAGACTTACCTTGGCGCATGTTGCAACCAGCATAAGGGTCACCTTCATGCCCTTCAATGCAGGAGCAGATGGGTTTGTGATTCTGTGAGCTGCAAAGGGCGTTAAAGCCGCAAGCTCCGATACATGGGTCCTCGCAACGCTGACGTATGCAGGCACGGTTTGATGGACAATCTTGATGGATGACACACTCGGGTCGGCAGTTCGGAGGTGCGCCGAACATACCCATGGAGCAAGTACAAACTGCACGGCTGTCCATTTCACGGCATTCAGAGTTCGGGCCGCACGGGCTTGGGATGCAGGGGTTGACTTTGCGCGGTGGTTCGATTGCTGGATTAGTACGAAAAACGAAATTAGTAGACACATATTGAGGGTGGACGTACAAGTAGGGCGAATGGATTGACGCATTGACCATAAGGGCATTTATTGACTTGAAGTTACTCACGTTTAGGAAGGCACTGCTCAAATGGATCGCCGATAAAGTCTGATGGACAGGAGCAAATCGGGTTGTGGTTCACAACTTGGCACTTCGCATTGAAGCCACACGTTCCAGCGCAGGGGTCCACACACTTCTGATTGATGCATGCCAAATTCTGGTTGCATTCTGCGCTAACCACACACTCTGGTCGACATGTTGGTGGTGAACCGAAATATCCCCCTTGACAGGAGCATGTGGGCCGACCATCAATGACACGACAAAGACTGTTCGGACCGCACGGAGATGGCTCGCAGGGACTCATCGGACGAATAGCTAAAGCAAAGAAATCGAGTTATGAAAAAGTCGAACTAGCAAGCTTCTATCATTAACATACGATATACGGATTCGCGTTTACATCCGGTGAATGGATCACCTTCATAGCCCCGTTGACAGCTGCAAGTTGGCACATGGTTCACCACGGAGCATTCGGCATTGGAGCCGCAAGTGCCCACACATGGGTCGCGGCAATGTTGCTTAATACAGGACAGCGCTGATGGACATTCTGAATTGTAGACACATTCCGGTCGACATCCAGTCGTGTAGGGATCGCCGATATACGGTTCGATGCAGACACAGCGATGGTCGCCATTGCGTTCTGAGCAGACAGCATTCTCGGCACATGGACTCGGGTAGCAGGGGTTGATTTGATCTTTTGGTTCTGAAAATAAGCACGGGGTAATATATGGAAAATGGGAGGCTAAACTGATTCAACTTACTCTCAGGTGTTTGGGAGCATCCGACAAACGCGTCACCCTCGAAGCCGTCCTCACAACTGCAATGTGCAGAGTGTGAAATTACCGTGCACCGAGCATTCAATCCACAGGTGTTGGCGCATGGATTTTGGCACTTTTCTTGGATGCAAGCCTTGTCTAGCGGACATTCGCTATTCAAGGTGCACTCTGGTCTGCAGTACGGTGGGCTTCCAATGTAGTTGGCGACACACGAGCAAACGGGACGTCCCTGTTTCACTTGACAGATCGAGTTCGGACCGCATGGGGATGGAAGGCATGGATTTGTCGGGCGTTTGGTTGGTGTCACTTCTGTCGGGATGCGGGAGCACGATACAAACGGATCTCCTTCGAAGCCAGGTTCACAGCCGCAGAGCGGGTTGTGGTTCAGGACCTCACAGCGTGCTCCAATTCCACAAGTTCCTGGGCAAGGATCGATACATTTCTGATTGATGCAAGCCTTGTTGAGGGCACATTCAGAGCTGACCACACACTCAGCCTGGCAGACTGGTGGCGCTCCCTTGTATCCTGGCAGACAGGAACAAGCTGCGTATCCATCAGTGGTGGTTAGGCAGCGACTGTTTGGTCCGCACGGTGATGGTTCACAGGGGTTAGTTGGGACCTTCTTGTCGACTGGTGGCAGGTAGAATGGGTGACAGGCAGTGAAGGCGTCGCCCATATAGCCTTCTTCACAGATGCAGACAGGGGCGTGATTGACTATGCGGCACATTGCGTGCAGACCGCACACTCCGACACAAGCATCCACACAGCGTGTATTGACACACGATTTGTCCATGGGGCAGTCCGAGTTGAGGACGCATTCAGGGCGACAGCCGATGAGAGGATCGCCAAAGTAACCCTTTTTGCAAACGCAGGCAAGACCATTGCCATTGCGTCGCTTGCAGTCGGCATTCGCTCCACAACGGATGGTATTGCAGGTTTCATCCTTCGAAGGGGTTACCGGTGATGGCATGGTACAGTACTCGAATGGGTTACCGTAGAGACCCTGTGGGCATGAGCAGATTGGGCTGTGTTCATAAACATTGCAAATGGCATTCCGGCCACAGGATCCTGGACAGGGGTCCAAGCATTTCTGATTCACACAAGCCTTATCGAAGGGACAGTCTGAGTTGGCGAGACATTCAGGACGACAGCGTGGGTTGTAGATGACGTCTGATCCGAAACATGGATCGCATAGAGCGACTCCATCACCGTGGATAGAACAAACGTCCCTTGGTCCACATGGTGAGGGTGTGCACGGATCCCTCGATACATTCCTCAGTACACCTATTGGGCTGCACTGCAGGAAGGAATCGCCGGCATATCCGTCGATACACGCGCAGGTTGGTGTATGTTGGACGACTTTACAAATGGCATTAACACCGCAGACGTCTCCGGCACATGGATCTACACACTTTCGGTTGATACACGAATTCGTTGGTTCACAATCGGAGTTGATCACACATTCTGGGCGACATCCACTCTGTGGATCTCCCAGATACTCAGGCAGGCAGGAACACACAGCACGATGGTTCATAACTTTGCATTCGGTGTTTAGTCCGCACGGGCTTGGGTGGCATGGGTTCTTGCTTGGGGTCTTTGGTGCTTCAGTCGGGAAACACCGTATTCCTGGGTTTCCGCTGAGACCAGGGTTACAGGAACACACAGGGTGATGAGCTTCAACGCGACAGTTGGCTTCGATTCCACAAGCTCCTGGACATGGGTCGTAGCATTTGAAGCCCATACAAGCCTTGTCGTTTGAACAGTCACTATCGACCTGGCATTCGTAACTCTGGCATCCCTCTGGACTGTTCGGATTGCCGTTCAGGCCATTAGCACAACTGCAAACACTTTGGGATCCTTCAATTGAGCAGATTGCATTTGGTCCACATGGGTTTGGTTCACAAGGGCTTTGTGGTGGCTCACGACAACCACCATATGGATCACCGATAAAGCCAGAACTGCAGTAGCACTGTTCACGATTTCCAACGATGTAGCAGTCGGTGTTGCGTCCACAAGGACCAGGACGGCACAATTCGGTAGTCACCGATGGCTGTGTGCAGAGTTTGAATGGATTGCCTACCATATTGTCAGGACAGAAGCAGACTGGGTTGCGACCTGAATCGCACACGGCTCCCTGTCCACATGGATTCGGGTCGCAAGGGTTGATTGGTTCCACGCACCCTCGAATGGTGTTGGGACTTTCCACGTAACCCGGCAGGCAGGTACATTTCGAGAATCCATTGCTAAGCAACGTACATTGGGTGTTTGGTCCACAGGGTGATGAATCACATGGATTGCTTGGCAGTGCGCAGGGGGTGCTTGGCGGTTGACCTTCATATTCGGGCAAACAGAAGCACACCGGTGAGTTGGACACGACGCGGCATCCACTATTCGGTCCACATGGGTTTGGCGAGCACTCGTCTCCCTCGGGTACTGGAATAGGACAAGATTAAGTGACTCGGTTTAGGCAGAAGACGATTGTAATACTTACTGCAATTCTTGAAAGGATTTCCGGTCAGCCCCTTTGGACAGAAGCAAATCGGGTTACCCCTATCCAGCTCACAGAGGGCGTTAGTTCCACATGGGTTCGGATCACAAGGATTTGTTGGAGGATTGCATGCAATCTCAGGTCTTCCTGTATAGCCCGGTGGACACTTACACACTCCGCGATGGTTGATCACATCACAGAGGGCATTCGAACCGCACTTACAGGGTGACGAACATTTTCCATTAAGACAAGCCTCATTCGAGCTACACTCCGAGTTAGACCGGCAGCCTTGAACTTGCTGGCACTCCACGTAGGCGTTTCCAACAAATCCACTAAAGCAGTGACACTCGATTCCATGATTAGCAGGAATACACTCGGCATTCTCTCCGCACGAGTCCTCCATGCAAGGATTTACACAGCGTCTGTTCAGTCTGTCACAAAGTTTATCCGGCGGACAGTCTTCGTTGTACTGGCAAATCGGATGATAGTCCATAACTACAAGTGAGTGTGTGGGCGTGTTCAATATGTACAGTGATACAGTGTAGTGAAAAGAAACCAAAACAAATATACAAATCAAGTGATGTCCTTCAGCCTAGAATCCATCAATACAAACCTGGCCGACATCCAACAAAGCCATTGCCCTGGTATCCATCTGTACAACTGCAATCGGAACCGTGATTTGTGTTTATACAGACAGCGTTGAATGCGCAAGGATTGTGCACATCGCACGGATGTTGACATTTCTCGCCGATGCAAGCCTCCGTTATACCGCAATCTTCATTGCGGGTGCATTCAACTGTGTGACAGATGGTGAGTAGAAGGTGCGGGAAAGAGAAGTAGAAACAAAGACGTTTGTGTATAAGACAATTGGATCGAAAAGTGCGCAAAAATACAAAGACTCTGTAGGACGGTAGGAGACAACAACTCTTTTCTGTGCATTGTACAGCGCCACTTCGACGTTGTTGATGTTAAAGAAGTTAGAAAGCGTTAATAACAGTTAATTTCTTACTTGTTTCCAGTGGTGTGCACTTAACGGTCGGATTGCCTTCGTGTCCCTTCGGACAAGAGCATATCGGTCGATGCATTTTCGCTACACACTTGGCTGTTGGTGCACACACGCTAGCAAACTCACATGGGTCCTGACACAGGCCCATGTAACAAGCTTCGGATTCAATGCAATCATTGTTCGATTGGCACGGTTCGGGTATCTTCGCTGTGCCGGGCGGTTCTGCTCGCGATTAGAAGGGTTAGATTGTTAAATATTTTAATAGATGACTTGATGACGTTAAGTGTGTACCATGTAGGTACACGGCAAATTTTAATAGTTAAACAAATAAAATTTAAAGCAATCTTTGTACAAAATTCATAAGACGATCATTTTTTGTATTCTTTTCTGACTGTGATTTGGGCGAGAGAATGAAATTGGTTTGGTGTCGTGAGTTTAACTTGATTGATGGATTGATGTATGCAATGTAAGCCTGTGCTATGTACTGCTATCTTACGGTATATGGTAAGCATCTCAGATGGTGTTCAAGCGTTATGGCTTCCCTTTTTCCGAGGGAGGAAATTGTATTTAGTTGTTCTGAACAGTATCTGCTCGTGATACATGGTCATAGGTCATAATGGGGGAATATAAAGCGATCCAATCAGGCAGTTGATTGTAATAGGAGCTTAGGATAAATGTTTGTATATTTGATGTATTTAACCTTCGGATCGACTGATGCGATTTTCAAAAAATATTCGGCCTATTGTTGTAAGCACTCTTAAAAAAGTTGTGGGTCTTAAAAAATTTAGTGAATTAAGAAGCTGACCATGGAAATTATGCTTTTGAAAGGAAGCCACCAGCGCAGTCCAGGACTGCTGTTTTTTTTTTTTTTAATTCAATAAGGTCGGAAAGTATGAGAAATTCTCTTTGATTACCTTCCTGGGATGAGTGAGGTGCTAAGAGTTATATAGGAAATGCTCTATATAAACAAGTGCATACAACAAACGACATTTTATATGTTTTTTTTTATTTTCCCCGGAATGGAATCTAAAGTGAATCTTGAAGACTGCTGACATCACACAATAGTGCTTGTTAGAAGCCCCATAAAGTCAGAGGTTACAATTCTATTCCCTCATACAAATCACAGTTATAATACTACACCCAAGTTGGTGTCCACTACGAACTGTCGAAAAAAAAAAAAAAATTATATGTGCTATGTACTGTCAAACGAAATAAATTGTTCGACACGAAAAAAAAAAAAAAATTAAACTATTACTTTGTTTATATACAATATTTACAGAGTTACTGCATTAATTTTAAACTAAAACAAAAAACATATGTACAACCAATGCGATATTGTTTCTTTCAAAAACCAAATGTGAATTATAATGTGAACTTAAAAAACAAAAACAAATGTTAATGATATTAATGTTATACCTGTGACACAATCAATATTATCACCATCATCAGTTTGTGTATCACAAATAGCACGGCAACGACCCGCTAGGCAAATTTCCTTTGAACCGCAGTTAGTATTGTTAAGGCATGTTTTACGCGGACCAATGACATCAACATCTTTCGAAGTCGTTGTTAAGTCCTCCTCTGAACTTGTCGTTTTCGCGGGTGTTGTTGGCGATTCCACATCAAAATCAGATGATCTCGTCTCACCGGCGGTAGTTGGTGTAGTTGATGACGAGTCGGTGACTAAATCTGATCCACTCATTGTGGTTGATGTCTGCGATGTGGTCTCGTCAGATATTACTGGTAGTGTTGAATCATATTTCTCTGTTGTTGTTGTGTAGTTGTGGAACACCATTGTAGTCATGTTGTGGTAGTCGTACTCAAGCGATGTATCGCCACGGGTCGATGGGCGTTTTGTGTATTCTATAAAAACTGTAGAACGACCGGTGGTTGCTGAAGGAGGTTGAGTGGACGAAGGTGTTGTCGTATCTAAGTCACTTTCAGTTGTTGTTGTATCCACTGCGATTCGAGTTGTTGTATCTGCTGTGCTCTTAGTTGTGGTAGTGATCGATTTTGTTGTAGATTCGATAGGGATGGTTGTTGTACCGACTCTTCCCATGATTGTCGTGTTAACCCCTCCATCTGTTGTAACACTGATTGATTGGGTGATAACACCGGATACACTTTCGGTCGAGGAACCATCTTCACCGGCGGGAGTAGTTATTTGCCCGGTTAGGTCAGATTCACCTCTCGTCGATGAAATTGTCGAACTGGACGCTGTAACAGTGTCGAAAGTTTCTTCGGTCGACGGATGGATAGTCTCGGTTATATTATTCTCCCCATCACGGTAGCCCTTCGTAAGACCGGTCTTAGTGCTTGAGTCTTCACTTGATTCAGTTGAAAATTCGGTTGTGGTTAAAGTATCCTCTGATGTTGTTGTATCTTGTGGTGTTGTTGTTGTTGTTGTCATTGAACTTACTCGTGACATTGTCGTCGAGGTTGTGATAGTATCCTCACCTGATGACAGTGTTGTCGGCAAAGCAGTGCTGGTAGTAATAACCTCAGTGCCGGTGGTTGTGATATTTGCTGTCGGTGTCGCTACCGTTGTTGTTGGTTGTGCAACTAAGTTAGTATAATCAGTGGTAGTATAATCACCCTCATCGATAATCGGTTTAAGGGTAGTGGCAAAAGTTATGTTGGTAGTAGCAGTGGTAGTAGTACTTGTTACTTCAGTTAAATTGGTAGTGGAAGAGGTGGTAGTGGTAGTTATATTCGCTAAAGATTATTTACAGATAAAAAAATATTGTGTTCAAAAAGTTAAAAATTATATACAAATTCTACAAAATTTCGAAATGGAAGACTCCACCCGAGCTTGAAGGTTAGGCTGAGGTAGAGCTCCAATGAGAGTAGGTATGTCGCTTTAGGTTAAATGTTTTTGCATGTTTTTAGTGCAAAATTATGTGCGACTTTAATTTGTTTGTTTGTGAATATATTTACAGGTTCTGCTCAAAGCAGCTTCTTAAAACTATTTGTGCGGAATGGTTTAAGTGGCAAATACCTTTGATGCAAGCTCCCGTTGTCGGATCACATGTTGCTCCATATGGGCAGTGTTCACATCCCGAAGTGACTCCTGGTTCGCGTGCTGAAAGAAGAGTGGGTGCAATTTTAGCAAATATTCCGAGATACATATTTCAGTTTTCAAAACGAGTCGTTTAAAATTGTTTTCCACGAAAACGACTTCAAATCGTGCGGTGTGTATAGGCTATAAAAATCAGCGAAAAAAAGAAGAATTCATGACACATCTCCTAAATAGTGGTTTGAAAAACTTCGGTCTGTGTTATAGATCACACTACCGGAACAGGACAATGACAACAATGCCCTTGGCCTTCCACTATGATAAACGTGTATGTCTACAATTCAGATTCGTCAGGAGCTTAAATGCCCTTTTTTAGTCCGAGAGACATTTACGTTGATAATGTGCAACTCAATGTGCTTCAAATTGTCGTTGTAGACAAAGCTGTCAATATTATTGCCAGTAGGTACAAGGTTAAGTGCTTCAACTTAGTGGAATCTCTTGGGCTGCATCGGTGATCACTTGTATTTTTGATGTGGAGCTAGATTCCGATTACGGCGAAGACGACACAAATTCCGCTGTCAGGCAGAACGAGCCATTCAACCTGGACGTTGAAAGCCAATATTTCCGTCCACCTGACCAAAATGAAGTGAGGATAACAATATCTAAGTCCAACAAGGCTGCTGGACCGGACGGCTTAACTGCCGAGCTGTTTAAGGCAGCGGGAGATGACCTGGTAGAGAGCATACACCAACTCGTCTCCAAGATTTGGTCAGATGAAAGTATGCCTGATGAATGGAACCTCAGCATCGTTTGCCCGATTCACAAGAAAGAAGGCTCTCTAAACTGCGCCAACTATAGAGGCATCAGTCTCCTGAACACTGCATATAAGATCATGTCTGCTGTACTGTGTGAACGCCTGAAACCATTCGTCAACGATCTGATAGGTCCCTATCAGTGCGGTTTTAGGCCCGGTAAGTCCACGACCGATCAAATATTCACACTACGGCAGATCCTGGAGAAAACTCAAGAAGTCCAGATCGATACTCACCATCTTTTTATCGATTTTAAGGCCGCATATGACAGCATTTATAGAGACGAGCTATACAGAGCCATGTCTAGTTTTGGCATCCCTGCCAAACTTGTCAGATTGTGCAGAATGACGATGGAGAACGCTCGCAGCTCCGTAAAGGTCAGAAACTATCTCACCGAGACCTTTGATGTCAAAAAAGGATTTAGACAAGGTGACGCACTGTCATGTGACTTCTACAACATCATTCTTGAGAAAATTGTGCGAAACTCACAAGCCAACACCAGAGGCACAATTTTCCATAAGTCTGTGCAACTGCTTGCTTACGCTGACGACATTGACATTGTTGGCAGAACACAGCGAGCTGTCACTGGTGCGTTTGCAAGTATTAGTACAGAAGCGGCAAAAATGGGTTTAGTGGTGAATGAGGGTAAAACAAAATATATGCTGTCAACAAGAAGGGACACACAAGATCGAAGAATCGGACAGAACGTCACGATAGACAGCTATAACTTTGAGGTAGTTAGGGACTGTGTCTACCTCGGCTCCGCTATAAACTCTGATAATGACATCACATCAGAAATCAAGCGAAGAATCACACTTGCCAACCGCTGTTTCTTTGGCCTAAGACGGCAATTGATTAATAAGGCTTTGTCAAGAAGCACTAAGGAGATTCTATATAAGACTCTCATCATCCCTGTCTTGCTCTATGGCGCAGAAGCATGAACCCTAGCAAAAACGGATAAGGATCTTCTTGGTCGCTTCGAACGCAAAATTCTTCGAGTGATTTTTGGTCCCGTTGGCGTTGACGGAATTTGGAGGAGAAGATTTAACAGCGAACTCTACGAGCTGTACAGCGACATCGACCTGGGGCATATAACACAATACAAAAAGTGCTTGTTAAACAAGTGAAATTCAATAACTGTTGAAAATGTGTGTAACATGTACTAAACAGTCTGCGAGCACTTCAACAATTGTTTTTAGAGCAATTCAACAAGTGGGAAATTTGATAATTCTGCTGTTTCTGTAACTGGAAACAACAAGTGCTTTAAGAAAAGAGAATGCATTTGTTAAAAAGTTGATAGATTCAGATAGAATACCTAAAAAATTTGCCGTTTTTTTCGATTCTAAGTCAGACAGGGACAGTGAAAATTTACGAAATATAAAAGTATTTAAAGAAAGAATAAATTTCGAAATAGATTCCAATTTGTTCGTTCGTGTTCCAGTACAACTTGTTGATTACCTGACAGAAGGTCTCTCTCATAAATTACGTTCGCCAACTAATAAAAGCAAGCCGCTTAGTGTTAGGGAGAAAATCGCAAATTCTTCGGCTCATTGCGTGTGACTGACTTGTTAAACTGGTTCAACAAGTCGAGGGAAATTTTCAATTTTAACAATTGTTACGGTTTTTGTTGTGTTACAGCTTTAGTTTACACTTGTCAAATATATATAATTCAACAAGTGCCTGTTGACATGTTGACTTGTTGCTCTGTGTTATAGGCCCCTGGTCAGAAAAGTACGCATTAGTCGTCTAAGATGGTTAGGACATGTAGAGCGAATGGACACCAACGCTCCGGCCCGGAGAGTCTTCGCTTCCAACCCGGAGGGACAACGCAGTAGAGGAAGACCTCGCCTTAGGTGGCGCGCTCAAGTGGAAGGGGACCTCAACCAACTTGGTGTGCGCAACTGGAGGCAGTTAGCCAAAGACCGCGCTAACTGTAGAGGCGTATTGGTTGAGGCCCAGGTGCACCCCGGACTGTAGCGCCACCCTTAAGTAAGCTAGATTCCGATAACAATGCGTGTGATCGAAATTGTATTTACGGAATGAAAACGATCTGTAGGCCTTAGATCTTAAGTAACAAACAATATGTAATTCAAGAGTAATATTTCAGTTAGGTTACGTTTTAAAGAACAATTCCCAGTACTTACGTTGCAAGCAATGGCATCCATCGCACTGCGCACCGCCGCGACAATCTGCACTCCGCTGACATTCACAAACTGGAAAATACCGAAAGACCCAACATTATCCCATTTCAATCCAGATGGAGCTCCTGTCAACTTACCCTTGACACAAACCGGATCATGTTGCTTAACTTGACACTCTTGATCCCGAGAGCATGGATTCGCGTATGAGCACGGATCCACGCACAACGAATTGACACACGCTCTTTGCGTCGGACAATCGCTACTTGAAGTGCATCCGATTTCTGGAAAATTTCGAAAAACTCATTAAGACCATGGTTTATAATAATTCAACTAAGCAGCTTTTTCATTCTGAATAACAAATATCATTCTCCTTTTTTTTTTCTGAAACGGAACATTACATTTTAAGAGAGGAACAAAATCAAAATAAATAATAATAGCTCAGAATAACATATACACATGCAAGCAGTAAGAGTGACTAAAAAATAAAGGTAAACGCATGACTACAAAAGCGAAATCAACCACCATATTTCCATGCAAAAATTATACATATTTACAAATATTTACACTTTATACAACTATATACAACAACCAATATACGAACATAATTTTCATTTTATCTTCATTCCTCCCGCAAACACGAAGGGCACGGACTCGAGCAAACCCACAGAAACATGCGCCACCATCTTCCTAACTTGCAATGGCATTCTCATAGATAAAATATGGCCGCTGTCACATTTTGACAGGAGAACAATGTGAAACAGAATAAAAAAAAAACCCGTAGGTATACATAGCGGTAACATAAACACACATGCAGATGTCTACAGTCGGAAGACTGCAGTTCTTCATAATAAATGAATTTTTTTCTTTTCATATTTTCGTTTTAAGCCTGGCTCAACCGTTTTGGACCATTGTACCAAAAAAAAAAAAACAAAATTCCAAGGAGATAGCGAGGGAATTTTTCGCACGTAGCGAATTCTAAAACAAAATGGTGCATTCGTGTGAGCCATATGTGGTTTGATGAAGAGTGGCTCAAAAGAAAGGAAAACAGGAAGAGAGAGTGTAGGTAGAAGGAGAAAATGAAAGATAAGGAGAGAGCACAACAAATATGCCGCATGTCCTTTTTGTACTTTTTTTTTTGCGAACAATGTTTCCCCACCAGTACCGAGAACTGTAAGCCCGGTGGGCGCAAGTGGCAGTTTAGGTGCAGTTCTTGCGTCCAACCGGCCTTAGCTTGCAACATTCTTTTGCTTGCTTGAACATTCCAAATAAAATTTTCTTTTGTAAAGTGAGGCTCGAGAGTTTCATGTTTACCTGGTATCACGTGGCAGTCTGGCGTATTCACATCTGCATCTGCATTGCAAAAGCACATAGCCGTATGGTTTAGGGTTCTACATACGTGGAAACTAAGTTTGAAGGTGTCGCAGGGTGTATAAGCAAGGCATGGATCAGAACAGACAGCACGGAGGCATATTTCAGAGTCGGTACAGTGATAGTCACTGGTGCAGGTACCGGTAGTGCGATTAGTGGAGGGTGTGATTTCGGTTGTTATTTGCGGCAGTACAGTGACAAAAACTTCAGTCTTATCGGATGGCAAGTAAGTCGTTCCGTACGACACTGTGATTGTGCTCGATTCGGGAGTAATGAGATCATAGGGTGGGGTTGATATTGGCAAGTTGGGGTTAGAGTGATAGGTGGTATCCGCTGGTGCATAAGTTGTTGTCTCTTCAGTTGTAAATGTAGTGGTGTAGGGTCTGAAGGAGTCTGTTTGGTTGTCTTGTTTAAATACTTCCGTGGTAACCTTAGGCATTTCGGTGGTGTAGTCCGTTTTAGTGGTTTTGGTAGCTACTGGGATGATGATTGTTGTTCCAGGTGGCGATAGGGTTGAATCGTAGGGTTTATAAGTTGCATTGGTTGTTGTTGCTTTGGAGACAAATGAATCTGTTGATGTACGATGATCGTCAGTTGCTGGTGACTCTGAAGTTGAAACAGTGCTAACGTCTTCTTCTGACTTCGCTATTATTGATGTGGTATGGTCGATAGTCGTTTGTGGATACTCAGTAGGATTGACTTCATCCGGTCCCTGAGTAGTTGTGACTTTAGGACCAACGGTGTATATTGTCGATCGTGGAGACTCTGTAGTTGTAGTAGTTGAAGTAGTAATTAAATCATCACCCGGCTTTAACGTCGTTGGACCGGGAGAGGTTATGGAATCTATTGTCGCTTGGGGATATTCAGTCGAATTGCCTTCATTCGGTGTGGCGATTGTTGGTGCAGGGGTTTTTCCGTCAAAAGAGGGACTTGGCGATGACAACGCATCGTCAGTTGTGGGGTATTTGGTATTTGTGTCTTCAGTCAAAAGCGATTCAATGGTTGAGGGAGTATAAAATTGTTTTCCAGGCTCTTCAGAGCTAATCGTTGTGGAAGGATAAGGCACTCGCGACTGTTCAGTTGTAGTGTCCGTTGTTCGTGGACCTTTAGTCAAGATCGGAGGTGGTTTTGATGAGACTGATATTGTAGTAGGTTCTGATAACGTTGTCAAATCCACAGAGGTAGTAGTCGCTGTAGGTAACTCTGAGGTAGGATAAGAAGTCGGTGTCGGCTTGGGGGTTTTTGACTCTTCGCTTTGAACATCAGTGCGATTCTCGGGTGCTATGACTCCCGGTGATGTTGTTGAAATTACGTACTGAGTTGTATGCTGTTGAGTCCTTTCTGTTGTAGGGACCGTAATGCGATCGCTTTCAAATTTAGTATTCTCATAACTATCTGTGCTGGTAATCAGATCTGTTTGGTCATATTTCAGAGTCGTTATAGGCCTCTCTGAACTGATGCCGACAGAACTTGCTACGTACGTTTTGGTAGTTCTAATTCCAGAAGACGATATTAATGATTTAGTAGTTGTTTCAGGATTATAGACATAAGAAATTTCGGTTGTTGGTGCTGCACCCGGATAAGTAGTCTTTCCCTCAGTGGGTACGCCAAAAGTTGTTCCTTTACTGGGGTAAGCTGTGGTGCCTTCGTGTGGGATTTCTGTTGAAGGCCTGAATGTTGGCACTGTTAATTCTGGGACCTCACTTGTTGGTTCTCCATCAGGATAAGTGGTCTTACCCTCAGTGGGTACGCCAAGAGTAGTTGCTTTACTGGAGTAAGCAGTAGTGCCTTCGGACGGGATTTCTGTTGAATGCCTGAACGTTGGCACTTGAAAGTCTGGAACCTCGGTTGTTGGTTCTTCACCCGGATAAGTGGTCTCTTCGTCAGTGGGTGCGCGAAGAGTAGTTGCTTTAGTGGGGTAAGCAGTAGTGCCTTCGGATGGGATTTCTGTTGAAGGCCTAAATGTTGGTACTAGTAAGTCTGGAACCTCGGTTGTTGGTGCTCCACCCGGATAAGTGGTCTCTTCGTCAGTGGGTACGCGAAGAGTAGTTGCTTTAGTGGGGTAAGCAGTAGTGCCTTCGGATGGGATTTCTGTTGAAGGCCTAAGCGTTGGTACTAGTAATTCTGGAACCTCGGTTGTTGGTGCTCTACCAGGATAAGTGGTCTTGCCCTCAGTGGGTACGACAAGAGAAGTTGCTTTACTGGGGTAAGCAGTAGTGCCTTCGGATGGGATTTCTGTTGAAGGCCTAAATGTTGGTACTAGTAAGTCTGGCACCTCGGTTGTTGGTTCTCCACCCGGATAAATGGTCCTGCCTTCAATGGGTACACCGAGAGTAGCTGCTTTACTGGGGTAAGCAGTGGTGCCTTCCGACGGGATTTCTGTTGAAGGCCTAAAGGTTGGTACTTGTAAGTCTGGAACCTCGGTTGTTGTTACTCCACCCGGATAAGTGGTCTCTTCGTCAGTGGGTACGCGAAGAGTAGTTGCTTTACTGGGATAAGCAGTAGTGCCTTCGGACAGGACTTCCGTTGAAGGCCTAAGCGTTGGTACTTGTAATTCTGGAACCTCGGTTGTTAGTTCTCCATCAGTAAAAGTCGTCTTGCCCTCAGTGGATACGCCGAGAGTAGTTGCTTTACTGGGATAAGCAGTAGTGCCTTCTGACGGGATTTCTGTTGAAGGCCTGAACGTTGACACTTGTAATTCTTGAACCCTGGTGGTTAGTTCTCCACCCGGGTAAATGGTCTTTCCTTCAGTCGGTATGCCAAGAGTTGTTGCTTTAATTGGGTTAATGGTTATCCCCTCAGACGGAATTTCTGTCGAAGGCCTAAAAGTTGGCACTAGTAAGTCCGGAACCTCGGTTGTTGGTTCTTCACCCGGATAAGTGGTTTTTCCGTCAGTGGATATGCCCAGAGTAGTTGCTTTACTGGGGTAAACGGTGGTGCCTTCGGACGGAATTTCTGTTGAGGGCCTGAATGTTGGCACTAGTAAGTCCGGAACCTCGGTTGTTGGTTCTTCACCCGGATAAGTGACTTTGCCCTCAGTGGATATGCCAAGAGTCGTCGCTTTACTGTGGTAAACGGTGGTGCCTTCGGACGGAATTTCTGTTGATGGCCTGAATGTTGTTACTAGTAAGTCTGGAGCCTCGGTTTTTGGTTCCTCACCCGGAGAAGTGGTTTTGCCCTCAGTGGATATGCCAAGAGTAGTCGCTTTACTGGGGTAAACGGTGGTGCCTTCGGACGGAATTTCTGTTGAGGGCCTTAATGTTGGCACTAGTAAGTCCGGAACCTCGGTTGTTGGTTCTTCACCTGGATAAGTGGTCTTGCCCTCAGTGGGTAAGCCAGGAATAGTTGCTTTACCTGGGTAAGTGGTAGTGCCCTCGGACGGAGTTTCTGTTGAGGGCGTGAATGCTGGCACTAATAAGTCCGGACCCTTGGTTGTTTGTACTTCACCCGTATATATGGTCTTGTCCTCAGTGGGTAAGACGGGAGTAGTTGCTTTACTGGGGTAAGCGGTTGTGCCCTCGGACGGAATTTCTGTTGAGGGCCTGAATGTTGGCACTAGTAAGTCCGGAACCTCGGTTGTTGCTTCTTCACCCGGATAAGTGGTTTTGCCCTCAGTGGATATGCCAAGAGTAGTCGCTTTACTGGGGTAAACGGTGGTGCCTTCGGACGGAATTTCTGTTGAGGGCCTGAATGTTGGCACTAGTAAGTCCGGAACCTCAGTTGTTGGTTCTTCACCTGGATAAGTGGCCTTGCCCTCAGTGGGTAAGCCAGGAGTAGTTGTTTTTCTTGGGTAAGTGGAAGTGCCCTCGGACGGAGTTTCTGTTGAGGGCCTGAATGCTGGCACTAATAAGTCTGGAACCTCGGTTGTTGGTTTTTCACCCAGATAAGTGGTTTTGCCCTCAGTTGGTACGCCAAGAGTAGTTGCTTTCCTGGGGTAAACGGTTGTGCCCTCGGACGCAATTTCTGTTGAGGGCCTGAATGTTGGCACTAGTAAGTCCGGAACCTCGGTTGTTGGTTCTTCACCTGGATAAGTGGCCTTGCCCTCAGTGGGTAAGCCAGGAATAGTTGCTTTACTTGGGTAAGTGATAGTGCCCTCGGACGGAGTTTCTGTTGAGGGCGTGAATACTGGCACTGATAAGTCCGGACCCTTGGTTGTTGGTACTTCACCCGTATATATGGTCTTGTCCTCAGTGGGTAAGACGGGTGTAGTTGCTTTACTGGGGTAAGCGGTTGTGCCCTCGGACGGAATTTCTGTTGAGGGCCTGAATGTTGGCACTAGTAAGTCCGGAACCTTGGTTGTTGGTTCTTCACCCGGAGAAGTGGTTTTGCCCTCAGTGGATATGCCAAGAGTAGTCGCTTTACTGGGGTAAACGGTGGTGCCTTCGGACGGAATTACTGTTGAGGGCCTGAATGTTGTCACTAGTAAGTCTGGAGCCTCGGTTTTTGATTTTTCACTCGGAGAAGTGGTTTTGGCCTCAGTGGATACGCCAAGAGTAGTCGCTTTACCGGGGTAAACGGTGGTGCCTTCGGACGGCATTTCGGTTGAGGGCCTGAATGTTGGCACTAGTAAGTTCGGAACCTCGGTTATTGGTTCTTCACCTGGATAAGTGGTCTTGCCCTCAGTGGGTAAGCCAGGAGTAGTTGCTTTACTTGGGTAAGTGGTAGTGCCCTCGGACGGAGTGTCTGTTGAGGGCCTGAATGCTGGCACTAATAAGTCCGGACCCTTGGTTGTTGGTTCTTCACCCGTAAAAGTGATTTTGCCCTCAGTGTATATGCCAAGAGTAGTCGCTTTACTGGGGTAGACGGTGGTGCCTTCGGACGGAATTTCTGTTGAGGGCCTGAATGTTGGCACTGTCAATTCTGGGAAATCAGTTGTTGGTTCTCCATCCGGAGAAATGGTACTGCCCTCAGAGGGTACGCCAAGAGTAGTTGCTTTACTGGGGTAAGCAGTAGTTCCTTCGGACGGGATTTCTGTTGAGGGCCTGAATGCTGGCACTAATAAGTCCGGACCCTTGGTTGTTGGTTCTTCACCCGTATAAGTGATTTTGCCCTCAGTGGATATGCCAAGAGTAGTCGCTTTACTGGGGTAAACGGTGGTGCCTTCGGACGGAATTTCTGTTGAGGGCCTGAATGTTGGCACTGTTAATTCTGGGAAATCAGTTGTTGGTTCTCCATCCAGAGAAATGGTATTGCCCTCAGAGGGTACGCCAAGAGTAGTTGCTTTACTGGGGTAAGCAGTAGTTCCTTTGGACGGAATTTCTGTTGAGGGCCTGAATGTTGGCACTAGTAAGTCCGGAACCTCGGTTGTTGGTTCTTCACCCGGATAAGTGGTCGTGCCCTCAGTGGGTGAGCCAGGAGTAGTTGCTTTACTGGGGTAAACGGTTGTGCCCTCGGACGGAATTTCCGTTGAGGGCCTGGCTGTTGGCACTGTTAATTCTGGGAACTCAGTTGTTGGTTCTCCATTCGGAGAAATGGTATTGCCCTCAGAGGGTACGCCAAGAGTAGTTGCTTTACTGGGGTAAGCAGTAGTTCCTTCGGACGGGATTTCTGTTGAGGGCCTGAATGCTGTCACTAGTAAGTCTGGAGCCTCGGTTTTTGATTTTTCTACCGGAGAAGTGGTTTTGCCCTCAGTGGGTAAGCCAGGAGTAGTTGCTTTACTGGGGTAAGCGGTTGTGCCCTCGGACGGAATTTCTGTTGATGGTCTGAATGTTGGCACAAGTAAGTCCAGAATCTCGGTTGTTGGTTCTTCACCCGGATAAGTGATTTTGCCCTCAGGGGATATGCCAAGAGTAGTCGCTTTACTGGGGTAAACGGTGGTGCCTTCGGACAGAATTTCTGTTGAGGGCCTGAATGTTGTCACTAGTAAGTCTGGAGCCTCGGTTTTTGATTTTTCACCCGGAAAAGTGGTTTTGCTCTCAGTGGATATGCCAATAGTAGTCGCTTTACTGGGGTAAACGGTGGTGCCTTCGGACGGAATTTCTGTTGAGGGCCTGAATGTTGTCACTAGTAAGTCTGGAGCCTCGGTTTTTGATTTTTCAACCGAAGAAGTGGTTTTGCCCTCAGTGGGTAAGGCAGGAGTAGTTGCTTTACTGCGGTAAGCGGTTGTGCCCTCGGACGGAATTTCTGTTGAGGGCCTGAATGTTGGCACAAGTAAGTCCGGAACCTCGGTTGTTGGTTCTTCACCTGGATAAGTGGTCTTGCCCTCAGTGGGTAAGCCAGGAGTAGTTGCTTTACTTGGGTAAGTTGGGTAAGTGGTAGTGCCCTCGGACGGAATTTCTGTTGAGGGCCTGAATGTTGGCACTATTAAGTCCGGAACCTCGGTTGTTGGTTCTTCACCTGGATAAGTGGTCTTGCCCTCAGTGGGTAAGCCAGGAGTGGTTGCTTTACTTGGGTAAGTGGTAGTGCCCTCGGACGGAATTTCTGTTGAGGGCCTGAATGTTGGCACTAGTAAGTCCGGAACCTCGGTTGTTGGTTCTTCACCTGGATAAGTGGCCTTGTCCTCAGTGGGTAACCCAGAATTAGTTGCTTTACTGGGGTAAGCGGTTGTGCCCTCGGACGGAATTTCTGTTGAGGGCCTGAATGTTGTCACTAGTAAGTCTGGAGCCTCGGTTTTTGATTTTTCAACCGAAGAAGTGGTTTTGCCCTCAGTGGGTAAGCCAGGAGTAGTTGCTTTACTGCGGTAAGCGGTTGTGCCCTCGGACGGAATTTCTGTTGAGGGCCTGAATGTTGGCACAAGTAAGTCCGGAACCTCGGTTGTTGGTTCTTCACCCGGATAAGTGATTTTGCCCTCAGTGGATATACCAAGAGTAGTCGCTTTGCTGGGGTAATCGGTGGTGCCTGCGGACGGAATTTCTGTTGAGGGCCTGAATGTTGGCACTAGTAACTCCGGAACCTCGGTTGTTGGTTCTTCACTCGGATAAGTGATTTTGCCCTCAGTGGATATGCCAAGAGTTGTCGCTTTACTGGGGTGAACGGTGGTACCTTCTGACGGGATTTCTGTTGAAGGCCTAAGCGTTGGTACTAGTAATTCTGGAACCTCGGTTGGTGGTTCTCCACCAGGATAAGTGGTCTTGCTCTCAGTCGGTACGCCAAGAGTAGTAGCTTTACTGGGGTAAGCTGTAGTGCCTTCGTGTGGGATTTCTGTTGAAGGCCTGAATGTTTGCATTGTTAATTCTGGGAACTCTGTTGTTGATTCTCCAACCGTATAAATGGCAATGCCCTCAGAGGGTACGCCAAGAGTAGTTGCTTTACTGGGGTAAGCAGTAGTGCCTTCGGACGGGATTTCTGTTGAAAGCCTAAACGTTGGCACTAGTAAGTCTGGAGCCTCGGTTTTAGATTTTTCACCCGGAAAAGTGGTTTTGCCCTCAGTGGATATGCCAAGAGTAGTCGCTTTACTGGGGTAAGCGGTTGTGCCCTCGGACGGAATTTCTGTTGAGGGCCTGAATGTTGGCACTAGTAAGTCCGGAACCTTGGTTGTTGGTTCTTCACCTGGATAAGTGGTCTTGTCCTCAGTGGGTAACCCAGGAGTAGTTGCTTTACTGGGGTAAGCGGTTGTGCCCTCGGACGGAATTTCTGTTGAGGGCCTGAATGTTGGCACTAGTAAGTCCGGAACCTCGGTTGTTGGTTCTTCACCTGGATAAGTGGCCTTGTCCTCAGTGGGTAACCCAGAAGTAGTTGCTTTACTGGGGTAAGCGGTTGTGCCCTCGGACGGAATTTCTGTTGAGGGCCTGAATGTTGGCACAAGTAAGTCCGGAACCTCGGTTGTTAGTTCTTCACCCGGATAAGTGATTTTGCCCTCAGTGGATATGCCAAGAGTAGTCGCTTTGCTGGGGTAAACGGTGGTGCCTGCGGACGGAATTTCTGTTGAGGGCCTGAATGTTGGCACTAGTAAGTCCGGAACCTCGGTTGTTGGTTCTTCACCTGGATAAGTGGTCTTGCCCTCAGTGGGTAAGCCAGGAGTAGTTGCTTTACTTGGGTAAGTGGTAGTGCCCTCGGACGGAATTTCTGTCGAGGGCCTGAATGTTGGCACTAGTAAGTCCGGAACCTCGGTTGTTGGTTCTTCACCTGGATAAGTGGTCTTGTCCTCAGTGGGTAACCCAGGAGTAGTTGCTTTACTGGGGTAAGCGGTTGTGCCCTCGGACGGAATTTCTGTTGAGGGCCTGAATGTTGGCACTAGTAAGTCCGGAACCTCGGTTGTTGGTTCTTCACCTGGATAAGTGGTCTTGTCCTCAGTGGGTAACCCAGGAGTAGTTGCTTTACTGGGGTAAGCGGTTGTGCCCTCGGACGGAATTTCTGTTGAGGGCCTGAATGTTTTCACTAGTAAGTCCGAAACCTCGGTTGTTGGTTCTTCACCTGGATAAGTGGTCTTGTCCTCAGTGGGTAACCCAGGAGTAGTTGCTTTACTGGGGTAAGCGGTTGTGCCCTCGGACGGAATTTCTGTTGAGGGCCTGAATGTTTTCACTAGTAAGTCCGGAACCTCGGTTGTTGGTTCATCTCCCGGATAAGTGATTTTGCCCTCAGTGGATATATCAAGAGTAGTCGCTTTGCTGGGGTAAACGGTGGTGTCTGCGGACGGAATTTCTGTTGAGGGCCTGAATGTTGGCACTAGTAAGTCCGGAACCTCGGTTGTTGGTTCTTCACCCGGATAAGTGATTTCGTCCTCAGTGGATATACCAAGAGTAGTCGCTTTGCTGGCGTAAACGGTGGTGCCTGCGGACGGAATTTCTGTTGAGGGCCTGAATGTTGGCACTAGTAAGTCCGGAACCTCGGTTGTTGGTTCTTCCCCTTGATAAGTGGTCTTGCCCTCAGTGGGTAAGCCAGGAGTAGTTGCTTTACTTGGGTAAGTGGTAGTGCCCTCGGACGGAATTTCTGTTGAGGGCCTCAATGTCGGCACTAGTAAGTCCGGAACCTCGGTTGTTGGTTCTTCACCTGGATAAGTGGTCTTGTCCTCAGTGGGTAACCCAGGAGTAGTTGCTTTACTGGGGTAAGCGGTTTTGCCCTCGGACGGAATTTCTGTTGAGGGTCTGAATGTTGGCACTAGTAACTCCGGAACCTCGGTTGTTGGTTCTTCACTCGGATAAGTGATTTTGCCCTCAGTGGATATGCCAAGAGTTGTCGCTTTACTGGGGTAAACGGTGGTACCTTCTGACGGGATTTCTGTTGAAGGCCTAAGCGTTGGTACTAGTAATTCTGGAACCTCGGTTGTTGGTTCTCCACCAGGATAAGTGGTCTTGCTCTCAGTCGGTACGCCAAGAGTAGTAGCTTTACTGGGGTAAGCTGTAGTGCCTTCGTGTGGGATTTCTGTTGAAGGCCTGAATGTTTGCATTGTTAATTCTGGGAACTCTGTTGTTGGTTCTCCAACCGTATAAATGGTAATGCCCTCAGAGGGTACGCCAAGAGTAGTTGCTTTACTGGGGTAAGCAGTAGTGCCTTCGGACGGGATTTCTGTTGAAAGCCTAAACGTTGGCACTAGTAAGTCTGGAGCCTCGGTTTTAGATTTTTCACCCGGAAAAGTGGTTTTGCCCTCAGTGGATATGCCAAGAGTAGTCGCTTTACTGGGGTAAACGGTGGTGCCTTCGGACGGAATTTCTGTTGAGGGCCTGAATGTTGGCACTAGTAAGTCCGGAACCTCGGTTGTTGGTTGTTCACCCGGATAAGTGGTCTTGTCCTCAGTGGGTAAGCCAGGAGTAGTTGCTTTGCTTGGGTAAGTGGTAGTACCCTCGGACGGAGTTTCTGTTGAGGGCCTGAATGTTGGCACTAGTAAGTCTGGAACCTTGGTTGTTGGTTCTTCACCCGGATAAATGGTCCTACCAACAGTTGGTATGCGAAGCGTAGTCGCTCTACTTTGGTACGTGGTAGTGCCTTCTGACGGAATTTCTGTTGAGGGCCTGAATGTTGGCACTAGTAAGTCCGGAACCTCGGTTGTTGGTTCTTCACCCGGATAAGTGATTTCGTCCTCAGTGGATATACCAAGAGTAGTCGCTTTGCTGGCGTAAGCGGTTGTGCCCTCGGACGGAATTTCTGTTGAGGGCCTGAATGTTGGCACTAGTAAGTCCGGAACCTCGGTTGTTGGTTCTTCACCTGGATAAGTGGTCTTGCCCTCAGTGGGTAAGCCAGGAGTAGTTGCTTTACTTGGGTAAGTGGTAGTGCCTGCGGACGGAATTTCTGTTGAGGGCCTGAATGTTGGCACTAGTAAATCCGGAACCTCGGTTGTTGGTTCTTCACCTGGATAAGTGGTCTTGCCCTCAGTGGGTAAGCCAGGAGTAGTTGCTTTACTGGGGTAAGCGGTTTTGCCCTCGGACGGAATTTCTGTTGAGGGTCTGAATGTTGGCACTAGTAACTCCGGAACCTCGGTTGTTGGTTCTTCACTCGGATAAGTGATTTTGCCCTCAGTGGATATGCCAAGAGTAGTCGCTTTACTGGGGTAAACGGTGGTACCTTCTGACGGGATTTCTGTTGAAGGCCTAAGCGTTGGTACTAGTAATTCTGGAACTTCGGTTGTTGGTTCTCCACCAGGATAAGTGGTCTTGCTCTCAGTCGGTACGCCAAGAGTAGTAGCTTTACTGGGGTAAGCTGTAGTGCCTTCGTGTGGGATTTCTGTTGAAGGCCTGAATGTTTGCATTGTTAATTCAGGGAACTCAGTTGTTGGTTCTCCATCCGGATATATGGTATTGCCCTCAGAGGGTACGCCAAGAGTAGTTGCTTTACTGGGGTAAGCAGTAGTGCCTTCGGACGGGATTTCTGTTGAAAGCCTAAACGTTGGCACTAGTAAGTCTGGAGCCTCGGTTGTTGGTTGTTCACCCGGATAAGTGGTCTTGCCCTCAGTGGGTAAGCCAGGAGTAGTTGCTTTACTGGGGTAAGTGGTAGTGCCCTCGGACGGAGTTTCTGTTGAGGGCCTGAATGTTGGCACTAGTAAGTCTGGAACCTTGGTTGTTGGTTCTTCACCCGGATAAATGGTCTTACCAACAGTTGGTATGCGAAGCGTAGTCGCTCTACTTTGGTACGTGGTAGTGCCTTCTGACGGAATTTCTGTTGAGGGCCTGAATGTTGGCACTAGTAAGCCTGGAACCTTGGTTGTTGGCTCTTCACCCGTAGAAGTGGTCTTGCCCGTTGGTTTCCTTGTGGATGTGGTAATGCCCTCTAATGGAATTTTTATCGAAGGCGTAAGTATATCGGTTATGTTGAATGAATCGATGGTAGTAGTTGATTCGGTCGTATATTTTTCTTCTATTACTCTATCTTCCGAAGTAATTGTCGGTTTTACCAAATCTGGTTCCGCTGTTGTTCTCGTTTTGTCTGATATATCTATTTCTGTATATAAAGTTGAACTTACTGTTGTGTCGTCTGGTTTTAAAGAAGTTACTGTTGCACTGCTGGAAGTAACTCCACCCCCACCCTCTATCATCGTCGTATATCCCTCTGTTGTTGCCCTAAAATATACCTCCGTCGTTAGTATACCCTCCACACTTGGTGTGTCTTCTGCGACTATATCTGTTACTTTGGTACGCATCTCCGTTTGATTCAAAATACCCAATGTGGTGTATTTAGATGTTGTCGCTTCAATTCGAACACCACTGCCTATCGTCGACTGTTCTTGTTCTGTTCCATCACTAACACTACTTAAGCTAACAGTGGTTGTGTGTAAAATTTCTATACACTTGACATGTGCATCCCCAGTATAATAAGGTGCACATTCACATGAATAAACCCTATGTGCTTTCACCACACAGATTGCAGATTCACCACAGCCAGTTGCACAGGGGTCGCCACAGACGCCCTTGATACACTGGAGCGTTTCACTGCAGTCCGAGTCTTGTGTACAGTTGCGGGTTGCTGCGGATTTTATTATTTTTTTATTATTGGTTGATAAGACTTGTTACTATTATGTTTTGTTATGTTTTTTTTTTTTTTTTTTGTGTTAAAAGTGTTAAATTAATAAATCAAATATATACATATGCTTAAGTTAATGGGTTTACTTTGTTCTGTACAAGAAAATAAAAGCTTATATTCTATTTGATAGCACTTCCATTTAATGTTTGGTTTCTATCTACTGAAGGGTGTTACTATATACAAATACAAAACTAAAAGTTAATTTTTGTAAGTAAAAAAAAAAATTCCCAAAAGTTCACTTTAGTAATAATCTTTTAAAGCAAGGGATTATGCAGTCTTTTTGTGGGGTTAAGTTTTGGATGATTTCAAGGATTTTGATGGAGTGCCTCATATGAAGTGAGAATTCTTAATTTGGCAGTGGAATTTTTATCTCTAATGCTTTTGTGCCATTTCATTTATAGAAACTCTAGGTACGAATTCCAGCGCAAGGTTAAAGACCCGACTACTATTTGACGTCTAAGAGTAACTTTTCTCTTATTTCAATTAGCAATTTATTTTTATAAAAGGGTTCCAGAGGTAACTGAATAATTCTAGTTTACACGTCGTATACTCCAGATAATTACACTCTTTGACAAATCTGTCAGTCGTGTATCTTATTTATTTTTACTATTTTTTTAAGAACCTTCTACCTGTGTACCCGTTTTTTCCACTTAATGTATTTTCTCTGTTGAAAAGGTTTAACGTTTAATAAATCAATATGATTGGAAAAACCTGCCAAACTGCACATGCTCTATTTATTAGGTAACTAAAATTAATTATTAACAAACGTAATCTTTTGTTTATACTTAATTGTGTACTCGACAGCTTGTCTAAATTCAAAATGAAGTTCATATAGTCGTAGTTCATGGCTGAGTAAGATCTTAGAGCAATATAGATTTTTGACGAAGTATTTTTGACGTGCTGACTTATAACCAAGAAATGGCAAATCCGTAAAGGCAATTAAATAACTTGATTTTGTAAATAGTGTTCATGAAAGCCGTCAGTTTCAAAAATACGAACCTGAACATACGTCGACAATTAAAATTCTGCAAACAAACGCACCTAATACAAACCTAAAGCAAAATTAAAGAGTTATCGGCCGATTAATCTTCTTCTTGCTTTCTGTCAATTAGATGTGATATATGTATGTAAAATTTTAACTGTCAACACGGCCAAATTGGATAGTGCTTATTAGGAGTTATTATTCACGAAACAAAACTGTTAATAATGTCGTTTTCCATTGGTTTCACTCGTGGATCCACTCATTCTGTAATCCAATCGAACATGAAAACTGCTTCTGATTGAACCCACAAAAGTATTAATGAAATGCCAAAAAATATTCTACGGCAGCTGTCAGCTGACTTGTATAAAATAAATAAATTACACTTGTGTGACTGCTTCTTGAGTGGATTCTGACTTCAAATCAAGGAGCGAAACTCTCTTCTCAGAATCATCAGAAGAGTATTTTTTGTGTCAATGGAACGGTTTAAGAAGTGATTTTTTCGATTCCGGACTCTCCCGGACGCTTGTTTTTGCCCAATGGAAAACGACATATAAGTATTTTCAGAGACTTACGTTTGTTCTGTAACATGGGGCACACTGTTTTTTATTCGTATTTAGTAGTGGTGCTGAAAGAATGCTTTTTATTTTCCAGGTTAATTCCATTTCTCCGCTATTTCGGTTTGAATAACACTTGTCACTGAACATTTACAGTCTGTTCGATCACAATTATTTATGGAGCAGCCAACATCGCAATAACGTGTTGCAATTATGTTTAAACATTTTATTTAATTATTGTGAATACGTAAAAATATAGAATCGAGTGACGGCTGCTTGATGGAATACTTTCTTGTTCTCCCATTGGTTAGGCCTACAGAACATGTCAATGTCAAAATATTGTGCTATAGTTTGGCCCCATGATCTCCTGATGTTACCCCTCTCGATTTGTTTCCATAAAAACACTTGAACGAAACTGTCTACTTTAAAACATCGACTCGGAACATAGAAAGCACCCCCATTTACAGAGAAACGCCAAGCAAAAATAAATCTGTGCTGACGTTTAAACGTAATTTCGTTTTGACAGATGACAGCAACACGAACAAATGTTGGAATGATTCCATAACGTAGAATGCTAATAGCTAATTTGGCGGAAATGATTTTAAGCACACAAACATCGAAGTTTGCGTTCACATCTGTTGTCGTTTGACATGTTAATGGTTGACAGATCTACAGTTTTCAGCAATGAGAATTCTTAGATGTTTTTAACTCATAAACGTAGCAATTTGTTACTATCTCTTTCTTTTACAAAATTGCATAAACTTTTCGCTGGATTGTTTCATTTTGGGAAAGCAAAGTGTTATCAACTGTCTCCCTGTAAATTATTGGTATATTTATTCGAACGCATTTTCTAACGACTGGCATAAAATTGACGTCTGAAGTAATCCGTTGAATTTGTAGTACTTTTTTAATGACATAAGATTGGACCTTTAAAAAGACATTTTATGCCTTTATAAACTCTCCATAGACGGAGACAAATTTCTGTGGCTTTGATTTGGATATTGATAGGTGTTTCCAACCTTAGAGATCTGCAAGCTGTTGTCTACAAACTCATATCAAAAACATCAGCGAACACTGTACTTTTTGTCACTTTCTAACTCTCGTGCGTTAACGTTAATCAGGGCGGTTTTAACGTAGTTATGTTTGGAATAAATGCTCCATTTTTGAAAATAATGTCAGATACTGCAGTTGTCGAACTGACAGCCAGCCTGTGAAATATTGAGGGCGTTCAAGTATCTAGTTTAGTAAGTCTGACAGCTGTCTGACTAGATCTATCTCGGTTGTGATTGGTTTAAATCGGTCACGTGGGCACCTGTGACATTTGACGTTTATGGAGGGGTAGCCGACGAATCTAGTCAAGAAATTCGTGACTGAGTACTAAGTTGACAGTTCGGGTATGTGGCTGACGTAGAAAAAGTGACGTTCCCGACCAATCTAGTTTTTGCGTTCAGGTTACATACTATCCAGACCAATCTAGTCGACTTAAGATAACTAGATTCTTGAATGCGGCCATTCTCTGTAAACAACTATCTGAAGAATCGCCCTTTCTTCGAAGAATCCAATACTCGCATGACGGTGCTAAAAAATTGTCATTTTCTATATGTTTGCTGGACGTCAATCGGAAATAATTAATTGCTGTTCACGTACGAGTGCTTTGCCAGGAATATGTGAAATGATGGAATCAAGAGAAGGTGAACGTTCTTTGAGTGTGAGAATTGACTTAAATAAGTCTTGCATGAGGGACTCAGCTTTCTATAAAGTGATACTTTCTGGCAATTGTGAGAATAAAAATGCGGATGACAACTAAATGTTATTGATAAGTTTGACTGTCGAATTAGTCTTAACGTCCGTTGATATAAATTTAATTTTATATTTTATTGAAATTTCACTTTCATTAAAGTGAACAATAGATGAACAATTAATTTCTTAAAATGACACTACATATGTCAAAATTCTTGAAATCATCCAACGATTTAGGGCGTTTGTTTTATTAAGGCTCTGTGAGTAAGGTGAAGAAATATTTATATTTTTTGTTTGTCGCAATTTATTATTGACGCGAGAACTAATTTTAACAGACTTTTTTCTTAGGTGGTTTAAAAACCATTTAAATTTTGCTTAAATAATTTGTTTGATTTGGAAAGCGTTGGGTTTTTGGTTGTTCTTTGGCGTTAATATAATATAGCAGATATTTACGATTGTTTTTATTTTTAATATTTGCTAGTTCTTGTTTTATTTTGTGAGCATGAGCGTGTGTGAATGTTTTTAGTTTTTGTTTGTTTTGGTAGGTTGTTTTAAGAGGGTGGCTATATTTAAAAATAAATCTCTGTTTGTTTTTGATTAAAACAATTAAAAGCTAAAGCGGTGGTGCTTGTTTTTTTATTTTCATTTGGTGGGGTTTAGTTTCTCTCATTTCTTATAACGAATTTTGTGTGTGTGTTTATAAGGGGTCACAGAGAGAGAAGATAGTAGTTTTTTTCTTTGATAGGTAGTATATTATTTTTTTAGTTTTATCTGTTTCATTTTTTGTTTTTCTTATAAATAAAGAGCAGAATAAGCTGGTTTTTACATTGGGCTCCTAAGGGGTTAAATTTGTCTAGGTATATATTTATTTTGTTTTTGTTTATTGTTTTTTTTTTTTTTTTTTTTTTGGATGCAATTGAAAAGATAATTAAAAAAGTTTTGTATACTTATGGGAGAGTTGGAATAGTTTTTTTTACCGCTGAAATTTGCAATGGGAATGTTATAGTAGTAGGTATTAGAATCTTCTTAAAGAAACTGAAAAAAGGCCAGCACTGTGTTGTGAAAATACACAGAACTATATTTGCAATCGACAAATTGCAGAGCATAATTTGCACAGACTTCCCTGTATATTTTTGGAATATTCTGTATGTGCCAACAGATAAGTCAGCAAAAGGCTTGATCACAAATGGCTAGTGTTTAGAAGAATATGCGGTGAAACGAAATTATATGGTGTAAAGGAGAAGCAGGCCACTTGAAGGCTTACTTAAGCTAGCTGTCAATGCCTTCCGCATAAGGAAAAATGTAGGGTAAATCGATCGCAAAAAGCTTGGCCCTTTAAAGATGACACGGAAGCTATTCAAATGACACAAACATTTCGAAAGCGCATGCCTTACGGATTCTACGTAGACTTTGATGTCTAGTTGATATTCAATTTGCAGAGGAGTATGAAGGCAGCAGCTGAATAGAAACTTCATTTTTTAAGTCCTGGATTAAAATATCTAACTCGGGGAAAAGTTCATCTTAGGAATTTAAGAATAGCTCCTTCAGGTGCTTTTGAAAACAGATAGAGAGTCAGAGAGACATAAGACCAGTGGCACTAAATCATTGTAATGATACTGTTCTACCATATATTACCACAAAAATGATTTTGAATAATGTCAGAAACGTTTCTTTCCAAACTTTGTAATCATTTTGTACTGGAAATTGGAATAACTTAATTTCACTTTTTTGGAGAGAATTTTAGCGAATTTTTATACTGCCCAACGTCATTCACACGTATCTGCCACTGCCATATGACATACTTAATTGCTTATTCAAGAAACAAGCGTGTGACAGCTCTGTTGGAAATGTGTGAGTTTATTCGACTTTTTAAAAAGTGCAGGCATTTTTAGGGGACAATAATTGTAAACTGGAGAAGCAAGCAATTGCATATTGCTGCGAAATCAAAAACCACAACATGACAGTTTACGGTCAAATGAAATTACGTGGACTTAAGCTGCTGTCAAAAATGGACGAAAATTCTCTTCAGGTCAGTCGAACGTTTAAAAATATTCACTATTATGGTCACGACGTGTCATTTAAATGTGGCTAATTGTTCACTAGCTTAAGCTGGATTACTCCAAAGTAATCCTATATTGATTTACTTATTTTATTTCCTGCGACTGAACTTAACTGCTGTTGGCCAGTTGATGTACAAAAAGAAGGGATAGTACAAACAGAACTGTCAGTTGACAGTAAAATTAACATTTTTCCGGTCTTTTAGAGGACTAGGTCACCACATACGATCGGTGTAAGTTTACTCCCTCTATATCAACATTGAACATCCCTGCGTAAAAAGTATAAAACTAATTCCAGACTCTCCTTGTTGATTACCCAGAAAGTTTTACACTCAAAAAGAAGACATAGACTGTTCCTTGCAAATTTGATAAACAAAATAAATTACGATTATTAAAAAAAAACTCTTACTCCTGTAAACCCAAAAAAAAAAATTGTTTAAACTTTCTACAAAAAACAAGTGATAGACAGCCTACTCAAAATTAAGTCCTATTCACTTTTACATATATATAACTTTAATTTTTTGTGTTTATCTGTCAAAATGTATATTTTTTTTTTGGTTTTCATGTGTCAGTGTGAGTTTTTTTTGTTTTTACCTTTTTGACATCCATTCCGTGCGTCCGCAATAAATCCAGGTGGGCAGAATTTACAGATCGGCTTATGATCCTCCACAATGCATGGCGAATTGGCGGCGCACTGTGCAAAGTCACACGGATTAACACATTGATACTTTCTGCAAGCCAGACCCGTTGGGCAGCCGGTATCTCTAAGACAAATTGAAATCGACGGTTGACAGTCCTTCATACAAATGCATACAGGTCTGTGATCTTGTACTTGGCAAGATTTGTTTTCAGGACAAACGGGTTGTTGTCCCACTGGAACGATGCAAGGATTTCTGCATTTACCCTCGGTACAGGCCATATTGGAGGCGCAATCATCATCACGATAGCATTCACGTTTTTCTGGCGCACATGTCAGCTCTCCGTATTCATTGACAATGAAACCAGACTTGCATACACAGACTGGCCGATGGCGTCGAGTTTCACACTTCTTATTGCCCTCACACGTGAACGAAGGACTTTGGCAGGGATCAGCACACTGGCCGTACGTGCTGCATTGTTGATTCTCTTGACAGTCTTGGTCATTCGAGCAGGCCACTTGTAGCGTTGGATCTCGGGGAGATATTGTTGTGACATCGGCACACTTAGGATCTGGCTTGCATTCGACCTCTGGTCGACCGATAAAGCAATTCGGACAGGAACAACGCGGACGATGGAGGACGGTTTTGCATAGCGCGTTGGCGCCACATGCGCCACGCATTGCACACGGATCGTTGCAATGTCCTTGTAGGCATGCCTTCTCGCTAGGACAATCCTTGTCGGAGTAGCACTGTTCGGTGTCTATAAATCACGGGGAATGTAGGAGATTTTTGCTGGTAACTTTTGTACTTATTTCGATAATATTTTGTAAAGTTTTTTGTTTTAAGGGGCGTGGTAGTGGGAGTAGTATAAGTGTAGTTTTGTGTAATTTGTGTGTATTTTATAGAAAGAAAGTGAGAAAGTTTGTGACTAGATTTGAGAGCAGAGAAGGCCATAGAAGAGACCTTCCGAAGAGATTAGAAAACTTAAGTTTTAGGGATTGGAAACGGGGGTTTTGAGGAGGTTTTTTTTTCATCTTTCAGAGAGGTTATGTCTTGGTGCTTAAATAATTTTAAAATAAATGGTGGTATTGCAAAATATTTCAGAGATTAGTGTATGTACAAAAATTCGTTATTAGTTTTTGTTTTGTTTAATTGTAAAAAAAAAATTCTATTTTCTTTATAGAGAACTGTGAAGGGAAACTTTTCTCACAAATTATATTTTGAGGTTTTCTGTTTTTTTTTTTTGTTGTATGATAATTTCTTTTTTGAAGAAATTACGTTGTGTTTCTGCTCAGATTTTGTATTTCCTATTTTTATACATCCAACACATGCGCTCTGCCCGTTAGAGACACGGTATTGGAAGGTTTTTATACCGAAGAACCGAACGATCTTGTTTTCATTGAGATCTTTCAACATTTGTGTTCTCTTAGATGGAAACGAAGAATGTGACTATGACTGCGGTTTTACGTTTTTTGACTACAATAAGTTTTTGCGATTTTTTCTTTCTTTATACAGTATATGTACAACTTAAGCACTAAGTTAATTATTTCTCCAAAAAAACAAGAATACAAAGTAAAAAAAAATAAAAAAATATATTTACATTTTTTTTTTATGAAAATGTGTTAGTTCCCAAAAGGAGGAGGGATGGATAGAGTTAGAAGCACCAATTTAAGAGTAGATAGCAACAAAATAATTTTATAAGGAAAAATATTAACAAAAGAATTTTCTTTTTCATATATTAAAAAAGCTGTACAATAGAAGGCCTAAATGAAGGTCGAAAATATATATTTATAAGAAAAAGGTAAATTTTATGTCTATGTATATAAAAAGCAATTTTTTGTTTTTTTTACGAGGATGTACATATACAATGAGTTTTTATTAATTAATTTGTTGGTTGGTGTCTTATTACTTTTTATACAGGATGGCGATCAAATCTATATAGAGTTTCGTGTTTTTTTTTTTTTTTTTTGCAAGCATATGTGAACTATGTGAGAATTGTCCCGTCCACAGTTCCCAATCTGACATACCTTTCTCTCACATTTTATGTTTTAGTTTTTAAGAATATAATCATTTATTTTAAAATTATTTAAACGTAGACTTTAGAGGAAGGGGTTTTGTTTGGTGTACGAAAATTTAATATTTAAAAAAATATTTATATAGGCTATTCACTACTACTATAGATAAATAATGTTTTTATTTTTTCCTAAATTTGTTTTCTTTAAGTGACCAAAATTTTGATGGATACGTATCGCTATCGCGGCATTTGTACATTTCATTAGATATATTTATTGTTCAAATATAATAAATCTTTGTATAAAGGCCACTTGCAAGAAGTTTTATTGTTTTATTTGGTTTTCTCAAAGTTATTTAGAATTTTTTGATTTTATATATAAATTATATATTTTTTTTTTTCATTTTTGTTATCTGTGCGGTTGTAGAATGCCGGTGCAGGATATTATTTTAGAAGCCGCTATTAATTATCTTTCTGAAAAATTATCACTTTTGACTTTATTAAAAATTTCGAAAACATTTTTGCGTGCTTGTAATGATCATGTGTAGTGCAACTTTGCTTTAGCTGGGGTGCCGAAGTAACCTTAGCAGTAGGAAATTTCATTTGCATTTGAATAAACCTAGGTAATGGCTTAGGGTCCTGGATCATAGAATTACTATTCTATAAGGTGCATCTGTTTGCAGACTCTATAAAATAAGGTGAAGGAGGAATTACAATACCTATGTCTTCCTATCATTAAAAAAAAATTAAACAAGGCTGGAATGGGGTCACCTGATACGCCTTGAAAATTAAATATAAAAGTGCCTTTTGTACCTAAAGCTTGTATGGGTGTATGTAGCTAGTAGCTGTCACCATTTGCTTCTCAAAATGGGATTTTATAGTGACCCGACAAGTTAGCGAAAAGTGCTAAATATATATTTCTGACGAAAATCTCACAAAATATTGAGCGAGGCCTAAGTGATTAAGCTGACCAAAAATAAGAAGAAAAATATTTCTGTAGGTACTAAAATAGAAAATATTGAAAGCTATAGCGCCGTAGATACTAATAAAAAATTTTAGAATCCACTTTAAATTAACGGAAGCTCACAATTTCGAAATTTGTAAAATTTAAAAAATATAGCCAGTAGTAATTTCACTAAAATGTTGATTCGAAACTAAAAATGTTTATTGGTGAGGCCCCTAGGCTTGTAGACTTAAAAATAAATGTCCATTCCATTACAGAGACTTACAGTTTATAGCTTAGTCTAAAAGGCTAAAAATGAGAAGCTATCCTAATAAATATAAATTTTTATTTTCATTTTTGGAACGAATGGAAGGGATCTACAATTTTGTACCGATTTATTGAGAAGCTCATTCAAAAAAGTAATACTGTCGGATGTTTGTCAGACGTTCGCGCGAGGTTGCGCAGTGGGAAAAAGAACCATAAGTTGGAATTTGAGTTTTTGCGGGATTCGAACCTGGGAGCCTTCGCTTAGTAGTCAAACACACTAACCACTAAGCCACTGCTCCTACAACGCAGACTTAAATTGAAACCAAAAACGTCTCTGTGAAGCTAAAATATTAAGCATCAAGAATTTGGGCCGGTTTTCAGCCTACAAATTTTAGCTCTCAAATAGCTTAGCACGAAGCGTTTTAGTTATCTTTTGGTTTTTGTATTTGAATGAGCGGATTTAAAAAATTACAACATAAATGTCATAAATGGCCAGTCTTACGCAAATTTTGATCTGAACATATTTTTACCTAAGGATTTCAGATGCGACTTTCAACTAAAATGGTAATGATATGAAGAAGAAAAATTAGTTCATTATATTGGTTTCAATAACTCATGGTAACACAAGCGCTTTCGCAACCGGATATTATACTGTTTGGAAAGAACTAAACCTACATATACCTATGTATTTCCACCCTGATTTAAAAAAAAAAAACTGTCAGAGAAGGTCTGCTCCCTGAAAACCTCATAGAAATAGAATTTGGGAAATAAGAAAACAGGATAGTACTATTTAAAGTGGACTGTTTACATGGGCGCATGTATGTGTTTAGATAAGGGAAGAGTATGTTTACTCGAAATGTAAAAATAAAACGAAAGTGACCGTAATCTCTCAATCCTATATTCAAAGAGCGACTAAGGACACTTTAAAGGACAGCAAATTTCTATCTAAATTGATTTTCTTGTCAGACGGTAGTTTGTTTCGTTTGTGCAATTATTTATTATTTGTTATTTTTAGTTAAAAAAAAAAATGTGTCAATTATTGATAATGACAATGAGTTATGAAGCTATTTTTCGGTGTGTTATGTATGCGGTTATAAGCATTATTATTTTCTGCAGAATTTAATAATTTATTTTTATATAGAATTTATTTTCAAATGATCATGATGGATCACAGGCTTATGATTAATAATGGTATGCGTTTATTTATTTTGTTTTATTATTCTTTTTTAGAATGTTATTATCTTAAGAAGAGTTTACGATTTGTATTTTTTTTTTTTTAATCTGTATGAAAAATGTGTTTATTCGTAAAAGTAATAAAAAAATAATGTTAGGCTTAAAAAAAAAATTATTTTAAATTATTTAGGCAAGAGAAAAGAGGCACAGATTGGGAGACCGCGATAGCGACAGCGACATCCCACGGATTTCCATATGCGAATTTGTTGTATATTTTTTATTTATTTTTTTTTTTTTTTTGTTTCAGAGGAAAAAATGTTCTTAATGCTAAAATAAAATGTATTTTGCAAAATCAGGTGCAAAATTTGATGATTAAAAGTTATAAATAAGGATTGTGTGTGTGTTTGGTGTGTGTAGCAAAGTGTATTTTTTTTTTTTTTTTGGTTTTTGGCTTAAAAAAAGACAACTATAGGAAATTGATTAACGATGTGATTTTTTTTTTTAAGTGTTCATTTGAAACATGTGCATTATGGTTGTTTTTTTTTTGTAAATTTGTATACACACACTAAACTATCTTCTGTCTTTGTTGTTGTTGTAGCTCTGGCTGTATTTGCGACTAAGTTAATGGTTTGTAAAAATTTTATTTGATTAATCAAAATATTACCGTTAAACTAATTATTTATTTATTACGGGTTAAACGTCTAATTAGAGAAAAAACGGTTTTAATTTTGTTACGAACACAAACTGTTTTGGTAAATATTACGAATAATGTTTTTTTTTTTGGTTTAATTATCAACAACAAAGTTAATTTTGATTTTTAGGTAAAAACTCAAAATAAAATTACTCATCAATCCTTAATCACTATAAAAATAAAAAAACGTTTGTTTAAATACTGGCTGAGAATTGCTATTTTTGTTTTTCTCGTCAAAAATTCTAGTAACATTTGGAATTAAGTTTTCTTTTGTGTATTCATTGAGAACACAATCAAAGTGGCTAAAACAAAGCACTTACCTTGTTTGCAGATATAGTCATAGCCTTGGCGAACACATTCACCGACGTCGCAACCATTTGTGCGACAGTCTTCCTTAGGTGGGGTTAGGTAGCCTAGGGGATGGTCTTATGTAGTTCACTTATCTTGGGAAGGATTTTTTCTTTGGTACTTACATTGGACATAGGCATCTCCGTTGGGGAAGTCCTCGGGACAGTAGCACTGCGGTTCATTGTGGTCTGCTACACGACAGGCCGCATTCAGTCCACACGGCTGATCGTGACACACATTGACTTGATGTTCGCCGCAGACACATCCCTTCGTAGCATCGCCCATACATCCATCCATGCACGAGCATTCGAATCCTCCGGGCACATCATGGCACTTGGAGTTCGCTCCGCAGGGATTGGTAGCGCATCCTACTCCGGTCAGTGATTGACATTCTACGGCCGGATTTCCAAAGAAGTCTGGTGGACATGAACACTGTGGTCGACGATCGACAACCCTGCACTGAGCATTGATTCCACAAGCTCCATACTCCAAGCATGGGTTGCGGCACTTTCCTTCATCACATCGCTTGTTGGCTTCACAGTCCTCATCGCCATGACACTCGAATTGTACGCATTTCTTGCTGGGTTCTCCTTCATAACCATCGGGACAGTAGCACAGTACATGATGGTCGGATACGGTGCATAGGGCGTTCTCTCCACATGCTCTAGGCTTCGAGCAAGGATCGACGCACTGATTCTTGAGACACACCTGATCTGTGGTACAATCCGTGTTTACTTTGCATCCCGATAAACAAGATCCTCGTTCGCATAGTTGTCCCAAGGGACATGGCTTGCCGGGGCCGCATTTCTGGCGACAGCGTCCTCGTGAGCAGGTCTGTCCACAGGCACAGTCATCATTTCGTATACAGGTGGGCGCGCAGTAGGTATTGCTTTCGTCACATTCGCAGTCAGGGCTGCAGCGTTGTGGTGGCATTTGGCAGCCGGTAAGACCGTCTCCCAGAAAACCATTCGGGCAGCTGCACTGAACTCCATGATTGACCACCTGGCAGTTGGCGCAGTGTCCACATTGTCCGGCTGTTTCACATGGATTTCTACATCTCTTGTTTACACACGACTCCTCGCTGGGGCAGGTGAGATCATTGCGACAGCCGATTTGGCAAACGCGATTTTCGCAAATCTGTCCCAGAGAACAGGCTGAGTCTGTGTTGCAGACGGTGCGACAAGTTCCTCGCATACACCGTTCGTCACTGAGGCAGTTCTGGTCGTTGCGGCACTTCCGTTGGCACATGCCGCCATAACAGAGATGTGAAACCGGGCAGTTGTCATTGGTCGAGCAGGCGGTTTCAGGGGATTTGCAAGAAACGTCAGCATTTCCCACTAAATCCTCTGGGCATGTGCATAGTTTTCTGTGATTTTTAACCGAACACTCGGCATTGGTGCCACAGGCGGTTGGATTAGCGCATGGATCGGCGCATTGTTGACCAGCGCAGACTAAGCTGTCGGGACATCCTTGATCGGAGCGACAGCCTGCAACGCACATTTGTCCGAGGCACACTTCGCTGTTTCGACAATCGTCATCGCGTCGACAGAGTGGCTTACACACGCCATTGTAGCATCTTTCGTTGGCCAAGCAGGCACCATCGTCGGCACAGAGTGGTCGGCAGATGGACTCAAAGCAAGCCAAACCGGTGGCGCAGTCGCGGTTCTCCGTGCAGCCAATTGCTGGTGTTCGTACGCAACCAACCTTGGGAGTGGGATTGGGTACCATTCCTTCGATACAGGTACAGGAGGCGCGATGGTTTGACACCGTGCAGAGAGCGTTGGGACCGCATGGATTCTCCTGGCATGGGTTGATGCATTTGTCGTTCCTACAGGACTCAGAGGCACTGCAATCATCGTCGACGTGGCATCCGAATACGCACTTGTTGTGCAGGCATACGTGGCCAAGGAAGCAGTCGTTGTCCACGCGGCATGTCACTGTAAAAGTAGAAGAGGGTTTATGTTAGTTTGCAGATTAATAAAAGTCAATACTGGTGGAGTTTAATAGCTAATTCAACGTACGCATGCAGTTTCCTCTCAAGCACTTCTCGTTGAGCGCGCAATCCTGATCGGCGACACAAGCCGGCAGACACATCGAGTCCCTGCACGTGTAACTCTGTCCACATTCCTCATCACTGGTACACGCGACTGGAACTGTAAGGAAAATAACTATTAATACCCACACCCATTTATCGTCGTCGTCCTTTGACTTACTTCTCACACATTCCACGTCCGGATTTCCAGTGAAACCCGCCGGACAATTGCACTGTTTGAGATGCACTCCGATACGACATTCAGCATTCATGCCGCAAGCCTGTGGCTGATCACATGGATTCAAGCATTGACCGCCTTGGCAAATCTCAGCAGCTCCACATTCGGTGTCCAGGATACAAGCAGCTGTAAGAAGTCCAAAGAATCCATTAATAAAACGTTCACCTAGTCGCTGTGACTCGTGCTCCTCCAAAAACCCTCTGGAATACTATCTCCTCTACCACTTTGTGAACAAATTCGGTTAAACTGATCATCTTGGAGGTTATGTCACATCATACCTTTTTGTAAGTTTTTTTTTTTTTTGTAAGTCTTGCTTTCTGTCATGAACGAAGCAGACTCTTTTACTACAAACTAGACTAGGCTATTAAGAAATAAAATTCAAACAAGAACATGCTCTCCGGCGAACCGTTAGAGGTTAGACCGGACTCCACAGTAGTACAGGAGTTATTTGTATTCCCAGGGAAGATTAGTTTCGAGGGGCTTTGGGCTTTTGGGGGGTGGACTTTTCTCTCATGGTTAGTACTTACGTTTGCAGATACTCTCCGAGCAGTAGGTGTTAGCAGGACAGTCGCTAGTTACTTGGCAGGGTGTTGGCAGGGGCTGGCAACCTATGGACAGGTCAGACGGTTGGCCATCGTAGCCATTACGGCAGAGACAGGTAGCCACGTGACCCTTCGGTACACATTCAGCGTTGGGACCACACTTGGCGTTTTCGCACACATCGCGGCATTTTGGAACGCCGTTGAAGGACCCACACTCGGCAGCCGGTGGACAGTCGTCGTTAGATTGACATTCAACAGCTGTGCGGCAGCCTTCGTTGTAGGGATCGCCAACGAGCCCAATCGGGCAGGTACATTTGAAGCTTCCACGGGAGTTTCGACACCTTGCTCCGGGTCCGCAAGGAGCATCCTTACAATAGTCGACGACATCACAGCGAACTGTGGGGTCTCCAGTGAAGCCTGGCTGGCAGTGACAAACTTGTTTGTGGTTTTCTGTTGTACAGAGAGCATTCTCTCCGCAGGGTTGTCCGATCAGACAGGCTATCTTACACATATGGTTGTCGCAGGTCTTATCATTGGAGCAGTCATTGTCAGAACTGCATTCGATCTTTCTGCATCCTGATTTTGGATCGCCGAAAAAGCCGTCCTTACAGTCACAGTCGGGGTTATGCTGACGGGCTGTACATTCGGCATTGCGACCGCAGATGGCGCGACCAACGCACACATCTTGACAGTTTGCTCGCCCGAAGTTATCCAGAATACAGTTTTCATTGACAGCACAGTCTTCGTCATCCCGACAGAGCACCTCCTTGGTGCAGATGTTGTTGCTGCAGAACTGGAATTCAGGGCAGCTTGAATTGGACTTACAGGTCGGTTGACAGACTCCTTGGATACACAGCTGGTCTGAGATGCAGTCCCTATTGCTGGTACAGAGCGAGTTACAGATTCCATTGTTGCAAATGGTGCCCGATGGGCACTGAGAGTCAGCACTACAGTACTGTAATGGGACACAGCCAAGCTGGGGATTACCTGTCCTTCCAATGTCACACGTGCAGACTCCGATGTGGTTTTGGGCGACACATCGAGCTTGAAGCCCACAGGCGTTTGGCAGCGAACAGGGGTCGACACATTTCGCGTCGAGGCAGGTCTTCTCGCTGGGGCAGTCATCGCTGTCGGAACATTCAACTTGATTGCACTCGAGGCTTGGATCTCCTTGATAGTTCGGCGGACAGAAGCACTGAGCACTGTGTGCCACAGCGATGCAGTTGGCTTTCTTGCCACAGACGTTTGGCCGCTCGCAGGGGTTCTTACAACGCTGATTCTGACAACTAGCAGTTGAAGGACAGTCGGGGTCAGTCATACATTCATTTGGATCGCGACATCCCGATTGGATAGGGTCTCCGATGAGACCCTCAGGGCATGCGCAGCTATAACTGCCTGGGTGGTTTTGGCATAAGGCAGTTGAATGACAGGGATTCGATGAGCATTCGTCAATATCTTCGCAGATTGAGGCACCGCTGAGTTGGTATCCATCGTAGCATGTGCACGACGCCTTATGGCTCACCACATGGCACTGACCCTTACCGCAGCTGGTTAAATCGCAAGGATTCACGCAGCGATTTGTTTCTGAGTCACAGCTTCTTTCTTGAGCACAATCATCACTGGTCACACATTCCACCTTGAAACATCCCAGAAGGGTGTCGAGTGGGTCTCCCAAATATCCAATGGGACACTGGCAGTTTCCAACTTGGTGTACACTCTGGCACACGGCCTTGCGTCCACAGGTGGTTGACAAACATGGGTCGGCACATTTACCATCGGTACAGGCGAGGCTTTCCGCGCAGTCCGCGTTCTTGTAGCATTCCTTTGGCTTAACGCAACCCTCCTTCCCGTATCCGTCACCAACAGTGCCTGCTGGACAGATACATTTGTAGGATCCGGGGAAGTTTTCACACCGAGCGGATTTGTGACATGGATTGTCGGTACACTCGTCGATGTCAGCACAGCCGAAGGGTGTTCCAATAAATCCAATTGCGCACTTGCATTTTCCACTGAGACAGAGCTCGGTGGGGGGACAATCTGCGTCGGAGTCACACCCGGGCTGGCAGGTTCCATCGTTGTTACAGATTTCACCGGGCAAGCAGTTGTTGCTGGTGTAGCAGACCTTGGCGCAGACGTTGTTGTAGCACCGCTCTCCAATGGCGCAGGTTGCGGTCTTTTGACACGGAAGATTGCATTGGTTTCCGATGCACATATGTCCGGTGGGGCACTGGTTGCTGGCTTGACAGGAAGAGGGTACGCGTACACATCCCTGGTCTGGTGTTGGGTTTCCTTCAAAGCCCTCTGGACACTTGCAGTAGCTCCGGTGATCTTGCATGTTGCACAGAGCATTTGGTCCGCAAACTCCTCCAGTTTGGCAGGGATTGGCACATTTGTTATTAATACACGACTTTTCGTTGCCGCAGTCCTTGTTACTCCGACAGCCGATGGAGCAAACCCCATCGAGACAGGCGAGTCCGTTAGCGCATTGGCTATGATCTAGGCAGGGCACGACACACGTGCTCTGGAGGCACTTTTCTCCGACTGAGCAGTCGTTGGAGTTTCGGCAAGCTACACGGCACTGTCCATTGTAGCACACAGCTCCACCGCAGTCAATGTCACTTTGACACTTGGACACAGAACGCGTGCAGCCATTCTTAGCAGACTCGCCTATCGGTTGGAAGCGCAGTGCACATGAGCAGACTGCCTTGCGGTTGACCACTTTGCAGTCAGAGTTGACGCCACAAGCATTCTCACAGGGATCCACACATCTACCTCCTGCACAGACTGAGTTGGCTGGGCAGTCGGTATCTCCATTGGGACATTGTCCTTCCGGTCGGCATCCGGTCGTTTTAGGTTCGCCAACAAAGTTTGTTGGACAGCGACATACTGGTCCAGTTGGTGAGACTTCGCAAATTGCAGTCGAATGGCAGGTTCCGGGGGAGCACCCACCCACTGAAACACACTCCACCTCGGGCAGAGGGTTTCCCTTGTATCCCGGTGGGCATTGACATATGGCACGGTGTTCGTCTGCGATGCAGATAGCGTTCTCTCCACACGACTCTTCATCGCACACATCGTAGCAGGTGTGGGTCATGCGGTTGCACAGCTGTGTTACGGGACAGTCGTTATTGTAGACGCAGGGAACACTAAGACAGCCCTGGTAGGGGTCATATGGGTCTCCGGCAAATGGTCCCGGTGGGCACTGACACTGAGCCAAGTGGTTGTTGGTGATGCAGATGGCTCTCGGTCCGCACTGGACACTATCGCAGGCGGGTCTGCAGGACAGACTCTCCGATGGACCGGACTTGATGCAAGCATCTGATTCTGGGCACTCGGCATTTGTTCGACATTGGTTTTTCTGTACGGTTTGGCAGCCATTACGGTCGTTTGGATTTCCAACAAAGCCTGGTAAACAGTCGCATCTTCCTTGGTGATCCCTGGCCACGCACACAGAGTTGGCAGGACACGTGAACTCCGAGCATATCGACACGCACTTAAGTACTCCGAGAACATCTGGTTTGCATGCGGCATCTGGGCGACAGTCGCCGTCCGTTGTGCAATCTGGGATCGATGGCTTCTCACAAGCCGATGTAACTGGATTCCATGAGAAGCTATCCTGGCAGTTACAGATGGGATGGCCGTTGCTGTCGATTTGGCAGAGTTCGTTGGTTCCGCAGATAACAGTTGAGCAGAGGTGTATACATGACTTCACGCCAGTTGGCGCTGCATTGCAGATGAATCCACTTTCACAATCTTTGTCCAATTTGCATTGGTCTTCGTCCTTCGGTGGGATACTGCGTTCCGGCTGACAACCAACTTGTAGATTGCTTGGATTTCCAAAGTACCCATCGGAGCAGATGCAGGTCGATCGATGATCATCCGACACACAGAGGGCATTCGGGCCGCACTGAATCTTACTACAGCCATCCATGCACTTACGCAATCCTCGTCCAAGTTGGAAACAAATCTCCGAATGCTTACAGTCAGCATCGTTGCTACATTGTCCTCTAATCGTGCAACCCTTTTCTCTATCATAAGGGTCTCCTTGGTAGCCCAGGGGACAGAGGCAGCGACCTTCGTCGCAAGCTGACCTCGGTCCACAAGCTGCCTTGGCGCACAGATCTTTGCATTTGCCTTTGTCGCAGCTGAATCCTTCGGGGCACTCCACATTCGGTCCGCATTTGCAGCTGCCTGCTTCTGAGCAGAAAACTGTGTCCACAATCTGGCAGCTGCTAAACGGATCACCGGCAAAGCCTGACTTGCAGAGACAGTCGAAGCTTCCAACGGAATTCAAGCAGACGGTGTTTTGTCCACAAGGCTTGTTCAGACACTCATCCACGTCGTGGCATCCCACGTAGCTGTTCCCACTGAATCCAGGCGGACATTCGCAAATAATTTTGGTTCCGTCTGAGCGGCACTCTGCATTTGGCCCGCAGCTGTCGGGGCTGCATGTGTTTTTCTTTTGTGCCCCACATCCTTCGTAGGGATTTCCACTAGTTCCTGGATTGCAGGCGCAATAGCTGGTTCCATATCCGTACTCGCAGTGAGCATTCTCTCCACAGTCTGGTTCACATTTTGCATATGCCACCGGTGGCATGCAGACGAGGTCTGGATTACCAACAAAGTTGGCCTCACAGACGCATCTACCGCTGGTTTTGTCACAGGTGGCTCCGATTCCGCAGACAACGCCATCGCAACGTTCCTTGCATCTTCCATTGATGCAAACCTGAGGACCATTGCAGGGCCTCGTCGCTGAACACTGGTCGGTGTAGCAGTTACCCCCAGGGAATGGATTTCCCAAGTATCCCTGAGGACACTTGCAAGTCGGTCCCTCTGAAGTTGGTATACATAGAGCTCCATCACCGCAGATGATTCCCTTACACTGGGACACGCACTCTTTGTTGGGAGTTTCGATATAACCCACCCGACAGCGGCACCATCCTGCATGGTTTTCCGGTTCACAGAATGCATTCGGTCCGCATAACAAGCTTGTGCACGGACTTATACAAGTTCCCTGAGCACAGGCCAGATTATCGGCGCAGTCTTCGTTCACGACACATTGGCTCTTCATGGAGCCTGCTTCAAGGATACACCCACTTTTGTAGGGGTCGCCAGTTAAGCCCTTCGGGCACACGCACTGGTAACCGCCTTTCTTATTGACACAGTAGGCTCCATAGGCGCATGGACTCGTCGCACATTCGTCTTCATCCACACATCCCAGCAGAGGATCCCCTTTGTATCCCACTTCGCACATACACTGTGGCGGATCTGTTGGTGTGCATTTGGCGTTGATTCCACACGGGAACCTCTCGCAAGGACTCTTACATTTGTTTTCGTCCGAGGGATCCAAGAAGAACGGCGGTGGGCAGACACACTCACCCGGCTGAACACACTTCTCATTCGTTCCGCATTCGCGATCTCCAGAACACTTTCTCTGCGCGGGGGAGCACAATCCATGATATGGATCACCTTGATAGCCCTCAGCACATATGCAAGTGAAGCTGCCTTCGTTGTTAATACACTCGGCACCGTATCCGCAAACTTGTTGGCGTTCAGTGCACTCGTTAACATCCACACAGGTTCCATCTGTGAGCGTCTTGTAGCCTTTCGGGCAGGCACAATAGCTTACGCCACCGGCGATGCTTATACACTCAGAACCCTTTGGGCATTTCTCTCCATTCGAGCATCCAGATAACACGCAGCTGTTTCCAACGAGCTTGTATGGTGGTTGGCATTGACACTCAGGGGTGTGGCATTCTTCGCACACTTGGAATGGGTTTCCATTGAAGCCCTGTGGACAACGGCACTCGTAGCTTCCGGGCAGATTCTTGCAAAGAGCATTCAACCCGCAAGCAGGCTTTCCTCTAGACGGTGAGCACTCATCAACGTCGCGACACTGGCCTGTCTCTGCGTCTCTTTCGTATCCTTGTCGGCAAATGCACACTCCGTTTCCAGAGTAACTATCCAAGACACAGCTCTCTCCTGGAGCGCATGGATTTGCATCCGAGCAGCTGAGAGGTACCTTCGAAACGGCACACCCATCACGGTATGGATCTCCAGTGGATCCACCAGGACATTGACAAAGATACCCACCAGCGGTGTTTGAACAAACCGCTCCAGATTGGCACGGACTTCCTTTGCATTCGTCGATATCATTGCAGCCGCCTGCTGTTTTCGGTGTTCCTGTGTATCCTTCTGCGCAGAGACATTGCGCATTTCCGTTGACCAGCATGCAATGAGCATGAGATCCGCAGTCCAACGCCTCGCATGGGTGCCTACAATCGTTGCCAACATTTGGCTCTGGGCACAGACATCTCTGTTCATCATCACAAACACCATTTCCAGGACAGTCGTCATTGCTCTTGCACATGACAATGTTTACACATCGGACTGTAGGATCTGGATCTGCGATGGATCCCTCCGGACACTTGCACGAGTAACCGCCTTGCATATTCACGCAAATCGCTCCCTCGCCGCATGTGTTACCCTTCGAACACTCGTCCACATCGACACATTTGGAATTTGGATCTCCTGAGAAGCCAGGAGGACACGCACAGCTATATGTGCCAGCGGTATTTGTACAAGTTGCATTCGTTCCGCATAGTCCAGACGGTCCATTCACCGTATCACATTCATTAATATCAACACAACCCGCTGTGATGTCCTGAGGGTTAACTGTCCATCCATCCTCACAGATGCAATACGCCTCCGATCCATCTGGCTTGCAATAGGAATGCTCACCACAACGGACAGCTTCACAGGGCTCCTTGCATCCTATTTTCGGTGGCACGCCAACATATCCCGCATCGCATTCACATCGATACGAACCGACCGTGTTGACGCATTGCGCATGTTGGCCGCAGGCATCGGTATGCGCACGGCACTCATCGACATCCACACAACTAGATCCTTTGGCCTCGAAGCCATCCAAACAGAAGCATTGATTCTCGATACATTCGGCGTTATTGGTGCAGTCGAAATTCGTCCGGCAAAGGATATTCACGTCGACTTGTTCGCAGGCAATTTTCGGATCTGGTTTTCCATCGAAGCCCTGAGGGCAGCGGCAATTATAACCTGGCGACGCATTCTCACAAATGGCATGATCTCCGCAAGGTTTCTCCAGCGTTGCACACTCGTCGATGTCCACACAGCCGCGGAACGGATCGCCTGTGTACTCTGGCTTGCATGTACACACGAAGCTACCGATTGTGTCTGTACAGATGGCGTTCTCACCGCAGGGTTTATCCTGGCATTCGTTAATATCTATGGATGGACGGGTAGGGCATTGCAAAACATGGGCAGTCAAATATTTGAGTTATATTTCGAGTAGTTTTTTTTACGAGGTGAACTTTTTTTTTTTTGAAACAGTCGTGCGAAAAAGTAAGGCAACGGATTTTTTAATTTTTTGTTTCTGACTTTTGTCTTGTGTATGTAGATACTAAATTAGTATTTATTACTAGTATTATGTTCAAAATGTTGTCAATATTTCTTAGGGTCCGTCTCCGGACATTATTGTATTTAAATCGTTTAATTTCAGATTTTCAGTCTGAGAAGAGCAAAGTTGGTAGAAACCACGGAACAGATACAACTAATATTTTATGAAGCTCACAGTTTTCAAAGTGAAAACACCTTAATTGCATTGGATAATGAAACATTTAACAAGTTGGCACAGATTTAGAAAAAATGCATAATATGCTTTATATATGCCACTTAACACCCAGATGTAGGCGTGTCTGAGAGGCACATTCAATAACATGTTTACAACGAAATTCCCTCTGAGTCAAATTTAACGGGAAATACATCACAAATTAGAGAACTTTTAAAGTGCTTAGCGTGACTAATCCACAAAACTGTATCCATTAGATTGAGCTCAAATTGTGTGCATACATGCTCGAGGTCAACCAAGTAAAAGTCAGAACCCACACTTTGCATCGACATGTTTACTCAAATGTAAAATGCTAAATTCCTAGTGTAACCTTACTTTTACTCACCACTGTTGAGTACAAAAAAAAGTCCAATTGGGAAATATAGTACCGGGGAGCAAAAAAAGAAAGAAAGAATAGCGTGAAAAGCGTTTGGGAAAAATAGGATTTGCACAGCAAGTATAGGATAACTGGGAGATAGGGGTTAAGGATTTCATTTTGATTTTATAAATTTAAAGAGGCATAAAAGCAGCAGCAGCAGCAGCAGCATGGTATCATATACTAACTTTCACAGTACAAATGTCCTTGGCCACGGTATCCCGTTGGACATAGGCACTTGAAGGCACCGGGAAAGTTAATGCACTTTGCATTGTGTCCACAAGCAGTCGGCACCGCACACTCGTCCACATCGACACAGTCCACATTATCTGCGAGTGTGAACCCCTCGGGGCAATGACACTCAAAGCCACCCGCATAATTTACGCATTCAGCGCCCAAGCCACAAGGATTGTTAGAGCATTCATCGACGTCTTTTGAGTCGTTTTGATTTTTTTTTTGTGATTATTAAGTTAGGCAAAAATGTTTGTATTAGATGTCCACCATCATGTTTTCGTTTTATTTTTGTGTGAGCGAATATCATGTTTTTTTTTTTTGTGAGTGTGAAAATGATTGAATGTTTCGTCGTTTTTGTATGTGTGTGCAATATAAGTTAGGCGCAATGTTATGAAATTAGATAGCAAAAAAAAAGAGAAAACAATTTTCAAGTTAAACCATGCAATGAAATAAAATTCAGGCAATAAGAACGACACTTACCTTCACAGCCTACAGCTGGATCGCCTTGATATCCATCAGGACAGGAGCACTTAAAGCTACCGTCCAGATTTAAGCATTGTGCATTGTGCCCACATGGTGATTGGGCACATTCGTCAGTATCAACACAGCCAGCTTCGGAACGGCCATCACCTTCGTAGCCTGGCGGACAGTCGCAGCGATAACTGCCCTCCAGGTTATTACAGATGGACCGTGGTCCGCAAGTTTTCGGATATGTACATTCGTCCACATCGACGCATCCGTCGAATGGATTGCCCAAGAATCCTTCTGGACATTCGCATGTGAAGTTTCCGGGCGTATTGATACACTGGGCGTTCTTTCCGCATGCGTTCGGATTTCGACATTCATCGATATCTGAAAAGGGAATAGGGTTATAGTTTTGAAGTTTTTAAGCACCTTTTAAATAAGATTTCTAATCAATGTTTTTTTGACTATCATTTCAGATCAATCGAAGAAATATTGGACCAGTTTGTCGAGTGATATCCCCGAGAGTATGCAACGATTTTCGAATAACTTTGTTTATTGCAGGCTTAGCAAAGCAAATAAATGCGAGAGTGAATCACGTGCACTAAATGAACATCTACGAACAGGAAAGTTGGACCTATAATAGGTTGATACAATTTTTGGACCATGGCAAGGTAGGGTAGTTTCTTATATAACCTAATTGTGAATGATTTGTATTTCGTATAGGTACCTCTGTAAATTCACACAGGATAGTCAATCCCATTCTATAAATTGTGGAGTTGAACGATTTAGTAGGTATATGGAAGCGAACTCAGAGCAAACTATTTAAAAAAAATATTTTTTTACCGTCCATATTCTTTGAACTCTTCACTGTTTCAGGTCCACGCTCTCAATTGAATTGCGGTTACTGATACCGCGGGGCTTGTATATTTAACCTTTCCACTCTCTCGCACGATCGCACGTTCGCTTCGGAGCAGCTTTGCCGTTTGGCCGCTTTTTGAGCATCAGGAGTCAGGACCCGTGGATTACACTTATTTTTTTTTAACTTATCGAAATTTAAGTAAAATTTTATTAAGGCCTGTTTTTTTTTTTTTAGCTTGGATCTCAACAAAGCAAAGTAAAGTAGTATTTTCAGCACGCAATCACAACAACTACACTCTACTTGACACTTCGAGGACTCACTTTACTTTGCTTTGTTGAGATCGAAGCTCAAAAATCACGCCTTTTATTGAACGAAAAAGAATGGGAAAACAATTTGTTATCATGAAAACATTTGTTTTCATTTCTTTTTGTTATAAATAAATGATTTTGCTCCTCTTTTTTTTCCTGTATAGGGCTTTTTTTGGTTGGGCCCCTTTTTAGCCCTCTCTTTAAAAAATTCAGCGGCAACACTGCTTGGGAGTCGCTGTCAAAAACAACTGTGCTCCAGAATTCAGAAATGAATTTTGAAGTTTCGAATATAGTCGACTGTATATAAGAGCACTTTGTACTGTGAAAGAGCTCTCATGACTTCAAACCGAAAAGGACTGAAAACTTGTGTTGAAAGATCTGAGATAAGGCGAGCCGCAGGTATCTGTAACATTTTACGCCGCGAAACGAAAATCATTTCGCTCAACTAGAATCAACAACTTCTGCAACAAACAAAAGTCCAAAAATAGTTCTCAGAATGGCGCTATCATGGCCAAGCAACTATGTGGTCAAGCAAAGCTGAGTATAGCTCAACATTTGTTTATGCGGGAAATAAATAATAATAAATAATTAATTGTTAAACGTATGTTAATTTGTAGACAATTTGTCAGTTCCAAGGCCATCTATAGAAACTTTAAACTCTCAGACTAACCGCCCATTTTTTGCCAAATTAGACCCTCAAACCCTATAATTAAGAAAACAAGCGATGGATTTGTTTTTTCATCTCATCGGAATACACTAACTCCCTACATGTATCTTCTACGGTTCTAAGCTCCTGTGCTTAGCCGTGGGTGTTACAAACACGACCACCGTTGATGTCATGCGCGATTCAAGTATTATGCCGTCAGAGAAAATTGTGCATCCTCCTGAACAACGCTTCCGATGACCTCTAATCTTAAAATTCATTAGCATACATGATTGTTTTGTGGCCAAAAATGGATATATATCTTGCAATCTTAATGTGAATCTTTTAATGCAAAAAAAAGGAAGAAGAACTGAAAGTGCTGTCATGTTAACCTCAACTATCTGATATCACATGACATCACTCGTCAGAAACGTTGCGATGGTTTGTCGTTTTAGCCACCACTTTTTTCCTTGAAATTCTGTGCTTCGTACAAAAAGAACACAGAATTCCATCTACCTTCGCCTGTGGGCAAATGCAGAACATATACATACGGGTAATTTAAAAAAAAAACTCTGATTCTTAAGAATCTCCGAAAAAGACGAACTCAAACCTTTGTCCAAGCGGAGCCACTTAAGTTTGACCTTGACTCGTAACATAATCACTCTTTCTTTCATTTTGGTAGGATGTTACACTCTTTTTTCTTCTTCTTTTTTTGGTGGGGGGAATTGAAATAAATTAACCAAAAGGATGTTGGATTCTTGCCGAGGGTCTTGTTTCTAAGGAAGACCTGCTTGAGAGCCAGCCCCCTGCCCCGAGGCGAACTTCACATGCGAAAGGGAAATCTTTTATCTTTGCCTGAGATAAAATCAAAACCTTCTTTGATGATATGGGTTTGTGGTTGTTGTATACCATTTTGGGCATATTATGTACTTTTTTTTCGCTTTTTTACGCAGTTTCTCGTTATGTGCTAAAATTAGGATTTTTTTCCATTTATGCATGGAATGAGTGAAGTTATTGGTTTGGGCCTTTTATAACCATTTGCCAGATACCCGACGCCCAATAAGTTGAATCGATTAAGCAAACAAGTAATTTGCATTAACTGCTTAGCAATCGATTAAGACTTTCAATGAGTTCCGAAAAAAAAACACCGCAAAAACAAAGAGTGAGATAAATGATAACTGGGTTCAAGGAACTTTTCCAGTCAATGCGAAACTGTACCTAATTCGCTCTTAAGCGGTCAACTAAGAAAGAGTTTTTCTTCAACATTTTTTTTATTAGGATCGTCGAGGAACTATCTAGGTACAACCATCGGAAATATTTTCACCAATATCGAGGTATCCGGTCGGAACGGAATTTTCTCCGATCTGTGTGAAATCGGAGAAATTCCATTCTAGTTATCCGTTCCGACACAATTTTCGGAAAAATGCTCCGATGACATGTACCGCACCTTGTCGCATTGCGTGGAACCGCGTTATACCAATTACTTTTGACAGCTACACGGCACATTTTTTCCGAAGCTCTATGATAACTGAACGCGTTTATATGCTTCATATATTTTGCTCCGAAACGGATACTTGGAACACAATTCGAGTACCGATCGAATTTGACTTTCGTATCGGAATTTTTTCCGAACGGATACCTCGATAGGGGTGATTTTGTTGCCGACTTTTATTTGTTTGTCTGGCTCCCTGAAATTACGCCAAAAAGTGCTTTTGTAAAAAACGCCAAAAATTAAAATTCGCCAGAATGCTCGGTTTAGCCATTTAAAGAATTTAAAAAATAAATCTTTTAAGAAAATGAGAATATCTGGTTCTAGTGCTGATAAAGAAAATTTTCTTCGCCTTAGAAAGGAATACGGTTTCTTGAATAGATTTCTCTATCGCAGCTATATTTCCTCTATCGAATCTCGTATCAGAGCTAACAGTAGGTGCTTTTGGATTCATTATAACTCGAAACGTAAATCGTCTGGTTTTCCAAAAGAAGTGATGTTTCAAAACGTTGTGTCGAACGGCGGCGAATCTACCTGCGAACTGTTTGCAAAATTCTTCGCCTCTAATTTTAAACCTGCTAGTAATGCAATCAACTTCAGCTCTAGCCATATCACTTCCATTTCCACTTCTTCTTGCTCTAAATAATTTAGACATTAATAAAGGTGCTGGTCCTGACCTGCTTCATCCTTCTCTCCTTAAGAATTGCTCTTCTTCTCTTTTTCTCCCTCTAAAACTGATCTTCAATCTTTCACTTTCTTCAGGTGTCTTTCTGGATGAGTGGAAGATCGCTTATATATCGCCCATTCAGAAGAGCGGCCACAAACACCTAGTGGAAAACTACAGGCCTATTAGCAAACTATCAGTTATCCCAAAAGTCTTTGAAAAAATCGTTAAAGATAAATTATACTTTATTGTGAAGGAGCATATATCACCTATGCAGCATGGTTTCGTGACCGGTCGCTCTACAGTGACAAACTTAGTCCTTTTTTCCAAATTTTGTTTGAATTCGATGGAAAGTGGTGTGCAGGTCGATGTGTTATTTACTGACTTCGTAAAAGCTTTCGACAGAATCAATCACTTTTTATTGATACGGAAGTTAGCGAAACTTGGGTTTCATTCAAACATCTTAAATTGGCTTTCTTCTTACCTTCTAAATAGGAAACTCATCGTTAAAGTCGATGGATTTCTTTCGAATGTGGTAACGGCTATGTACTTCAGGTGTTCCTCAGGGAAGCCATTTAGGTCCGTTACTATTTTTACTATATGTGAATGAAATCCCAAAGTTTTTCAAAAAGTGTAAGTGTCTCTTATTTGCAGATGATTTCAAAATGTTTTCTCAAGTCGCCGACCTCTCAGATTGCGTATTATTTCAATACGAGATTGACCTATTTTTGCGATGGTGTTCTGAAAACGACTTGGAGCTCAGTCTGTCTAAATGTAAGGTTTGCTCGATTTCTCGTTCACAGAGTCCGTTGATTCATTCGTATGTGGCTGGGAATGTTCCTTTTACTAGAGCATCTGAGATTAAAGATCTTGGAGTTATTTTCACTACTTGCTTTTATTAAAAGGAATTCAGAAGATTTCCGTGATCCATTTGTTCTTAAAACTCTCTACTGTTCTTTAATTAGATCCAGATTAGAATACTGTTGTGTTATTTGGGATCCTTTTTATGAGGTTCACTCTTCCCGAGTTGAACGAGTTCAAAAGCGCTTCACTCGCCTTGCTCTGAGGAGATTCAATAGGGATTCTGAACTGCCTCCGTATAAAGCTCGCTGTTTATTGCTAGGCCTAAGTTCTCTCGTTATAAGGAGAAAGATGCAGTCCTTGGTATTTCTAAAGGATATTGTCACTTATAGAATTCATTGTAGTGAACTCATTTCTAGTTTACCATTCTATGCTCCAAGCAGAACACTTAGAGAACGAAATTTATTTTTACCTCCTGCACATAGAACTAATTATGGATTGTCTGAACCCATAACTCGGTGCATCTATTTGTTCAACTCGGTCGATAGTGCCTTGGATTTGACCTCAAATAGGGATAGCTTTAAACGCAATGCTCTTGATGTGTTATCTTCTAAATTCATTTAATTATGCCAACTTATTGTTTTTTTTTTCTCTTCTTTTTTGACAATTTAATTTTTATAATTTATTTTTGGATTACTATACTTATTCAATATGTATATTATTATTATTGCGAAATCTGTGAAGGTTATTTGCCTTGTAGATGAATTAAATAAATAAAAAAAAAAAATAAATAAATAAAGCCAATTTTTTTGGAAAAATAGCCTAAATGAAAATTACACAAGAAAAAGCTCTTTTTCGTTAGGAAAAATGGAAATTAGGCCCAAAACTCGTTGTAGAATAAATAACCTGATCCTACAGAGTTCTTTTGAGCTAAGAGACTTAAGATGCGTGAGGGGGGCTATGGTGGAATGAGGCGCTATTCTCAAATTTCCGTTGTTCGTAGTTCGAAATCTGTGCGAACTTCCCCTCTAGTTATTTCAGCATTTAGAATTCGTGCGAATTTTGAACAATTATTTTCTTAAATTTCCCCTATAGCTATTTCACATTTCAGCAACAATGCCATCAACTTTCATACTATTCGCACCTGCTACAACCTTGCGAAAAAAAGAATAAACATTTATAATGAGTCATAGAGTGCAACTTCTGGCGTTTTTTTTTTCTTTTCTTTTTAATTAAAAAAAAATGTTGGTGTTTTTTCCAAAACATTTTTTGTTACGATTTATGAGTTTTTTTTTAAATGGAAAAAAATGCCCAAAGGAGTTTTTGGACGAAAATGCCTAAATTGGCGGCATTTGTGTTAAAATCTTTGGGTGATTTTTCCTAGGAAAATATGTCAAAACTTTGTTTGGAGGTTTTTGGTCCTTTTTTCCATTTTACCCTTTTGCGGAATTTTTTTTGGCGTAATTTCAGGGAACCGTTTGTCTCTTTATCGTGCGGTCACTGGCATTAGTTGGTTAAAGACTTTTTTTTTTTTTGTAAACTCCTGTTTGCGTATAGTGTCGAAATCTTGTAAGATCGGAGAGCAGAAGAGAAGACTGTTTCAACTGTCCAACTTAAGTGTTGCGAATTGCTTTCGACGTCCGAATTCTGATCTCTAAAGTCACTTTTAGTGGAAATCCGAAATCAGAACAGCGACGTTTCTACCTCTACCTCATTCGACTGTCTAAAGCTAGTTCAAAATACAGTCGTTCAAATGAGAGCCTTCTGTATAGCAACAGGAACGTGTGACGTTTTGTTATAAGTTCCGTAATAAATATAAAAGATATTGATGGAAAGTATAGTATATAACAATCAAGATGGCTTTCCCCAAGGTTTCTTGCTAGGTCCGCTTTTGCTCCTATATTACCACAACGTCTTATAACACGAGATGCACGATCAAAGGTTACATTGACGATTAAAAGACAAACGCCTAAACCCCAGGAAGAAATAAAAAAGAATGACTATAAAGAAGCTTTCAAAATATTCTGAGAATGTCTCAAAAGGGTGGGCTTAGGCGTACCGGAAAAAAAATATGAAAGTAGTACTGACCAACAGAAGAAATGTAACGAAGACTGTACCTTATAATGAATAAGGCAGAGAAAAATTGCAAACACCTTAAGTTATCTTCTTTTCCAATATGTTCCTTATTGGTAGAATTTCTGGCACTTGGCGCTGATATTATAACATGATCATGTTCAAAAAACGAATGCATCACAGAGATTTTGTATTCGTGTTGACAGTTTTATAAGTGAGAAATAGGCGACTTCTTTCTGTTTTCACTTTTATAATACGTCGAAAACTTCACCAATTTGAATGAGCTTCACTTTCTTGCTTAGGGAATAACTCAAAGAGAAAACTAATCCATCTACTGAAATTCAATCTTGTCCAAAAGCGTACAAGTTGTCAAATGGCTGGTGTTTTAAAAATGTATGTTAATGTGATTTGTGGACTTGTGGTGAATTCATGCACCAGCATTCTTGGTTGCTTTCACCACATTCCTTCGGACTTGTATAAAATTTCAGTAGTTAGTTTTTTGGTTGACGGCGACGTGGTAAGTCGCACGCGCATAATTGGTCCCTCGCGCATACAATAATTAAAGTTTTTTGTGAATTATCAATTATCATATTAAGTGTATTAAATTATCCGTGAACCGTGAGACTGACTTAAAAAGTTACAAAACCAAATACCAATAAGGTGACAATCAAATAAGGCGACTCTCAATTAAAAGTTATAAAACCACTGCCATTTATCGCAAATTCATATATCTATTACTATTAAAATCGGTTGAAAATAGTATAATTAAAATTTGAAAACCTATACGCAAACCCTCGTCTGACCAGTTGCGACTTACCTGTACATAGAACTTCCCCATCGCCTTCGTAACCGTCCTTACACTTGCACAAAAAGTGTGCTGGTAAATTACAACAATCGGCATTCTCCACGCAACGTGCGGCTATCGCTGGATCTTGGCATTCATCAATATCTGTAAAAGAAATAAGTAAAAAACAAATGTAAAGGAAACGATAAAACAAATTTAAATCATAAAATCCATCATAGGGTGGTCCGCATCTTCGGCCAAGCTATAATGATTAATTCGAACCACAAAACATATAACCTTTCCGTCTGCGATCGACTATCAGGGGGCGATTAATTATACCCAGATGGAGAAAACCGTTTCCATTAGAAGATGGATAAGGACGGGACCTTTTCCATCTACGGGGGAAACAATAAAATTACCGACACAGGGACGGGACAGAGGGAAAAAATGCGTTTTTAATCGATAGACGTACATACACGCATAGCATGATTGATTTTTTTTTGTTAACCATTCTCATGCCATTTTCCCATAAATTACACATGTACAAGCTACAAGGTGTGCACGGTCATTGGAGGTATACGCACATTTTGCATGCAAAAAGCCTATTCAGCCAAAGGTCAACGCAACGCGAACGAGTAATGTCAACGATTTGATGGCCAGGATGTCCCAGATCGCAGATATACCCATACCCGCCAGTCGTCGATAGCTTGGCTGATTTACATAATAAACAGAGACACGAATGCACAAGCATACTTGAAATACTGTGTCATAAAACTGCACTCTCTAGCGCACAGTTATGCAACATGAGATCTACATCATCGTCATCATCATCGTCGGTGTAGTTTCGTTATTCGTTGCCACCTTGACTTAGTCTCTTTCTCGCAATTTAATAACATGACAACAGAGCAGAGCAGATACACAGCATGCTAAAAGTGTGTGCATCTATAGATAGATACGTGAATGAAGCCATGACTGACTAATGTGCATTTAATGAGAAGTGTGGCCGATTTTCAACCAGCCTCGACTTTGGTTTCGATTTGAGACAGAAAAACGCACTTTGATATAGTTTGCTTGCCATTAGATTGAGTGACCTCTGCAAGGAGACCCAGGCACACCGCAATGGTCAATGCAATGCACCTTGTAGATTTTGCTGCGCATACACCCAGGTATCTGTAAAGGTGTTGCCTAGAATTTCGTTGAGGTGCTCTCGTCGCGAGATACCGGTTTTTGGTGTAGCGACAGGTTTGCTGTTTTTTTCCTAAGCTGATGATGTTGGTTGCAAGTGTGCATTCGGCTGGGATTGATTAGTAAGTGATGTTGTCGGATCAGAAATGTCAGACATTTAATTACGACTTGATGGGAGGACGGGGCTTTAAATAATTCAGGTAATTGCTATTAAACGGATTTGAGCTTTGAACCAAACGGGGTCTTCAGATGGACTTTGATTATGGCTTGCAATGCGGCAGGAATGTCAATGGTGATGGGAGGATGACTCAGGTATTTCGTTTTAAAATGAGTCCCAGCGCGGGTTGCCATTGCCATTGGCACTTGCTAGAGAGAAAGCGGTTTAATGTGCAAACACTACGATTTCATGAATTGTAAGCGTTTGCAATACCCTACAAGCTGACGATTTATAACATCGTCGGGGAGGCCCGCAAGTTCAACCAAAATGGACTCAGAGTCCCTTAGTTATAATGCAACAAAGATACAAACAAACGAAGTCGAGAGTATCTTGCGTACCATCTCATAGAAAATCCCTAATGTCAATCAACTCCCAACCAAGCAATAAACATCCATGAATGCGATAAGCCCCAACCAAGACATACCGCTTTAAAGAGGCCAACACTCTATTACTTATCCCGAATTACCCATGTCATGAAATCAATTTACATAAATTCAGTGCCCAGCATTCCGTCATCTAAAAACAATAACAAAACTCCCAAAAGAGCTACGACCGATGATCCATCCTTACCGAGAGCTGAACCCCTCTTTCAACGATTAGCTCCACTCGTATACAGCCGACCGACAAAAAAATGAACACCATCTCAGGGTCTGCTATCCATGATACCTTATAGTCGTGTTTGCTACAAGTGCACATTCGTAATCCATTAAACCGTATTTACAATCCAATTTGATTGATTCGATGCGCGCGCACACACCTCTTAAGCGAACATCCTCTTCTCCACGCTGACAGGTGTGCGACTGCATATATCCAAATCGACAACGAAAATACCAAGTGACCTATATCATTATGGGGATAATCCACCATTCATCTATGAGGCGAAAAATGAAGAACAAACCACTTGACACGACGTAGAGGTAACCTTCCGGGCCAAACCGAGCCGACAGACATATAGCCGCAGTGCGCACACAGTCGCAATGGTCATTTAAAAGTCACGCACGGTGCTCATCAGGTGCGCACCACCGAAACGGTCCTTCTGTCGGTGTGTCTTAGTCTCAGTCGGAGTATATCTTCTTTCCGTATCACAGATAGATACAGAATTCCCGTTGGCTTTTGATTGAAGGAGTTTAAGTCGTTTCAGTCGTTTCAGTCGTTTCAGTCGTTTCAGTGGGGTGTTTGTGTTTTATCTGTCCATTTAAATTATTTTCTTCTTCTGCTTTATGTGCATGGTTTGCATTGTTTTCTTCCTTGTTTTTGTTTTTCTGTTTCGGTTCATCCCATTAAACGGTTCTCATCTATCTTCTAGGCGAAGGTATACATCCAAGTCCAAGGCAAATGAAGAGCTGAATAATAATATCAGACATTATTATTTTGACAGTTGTGCATCAGTTATGAACTGAACGGAGGATCGGTGGGGTGGGGTGGGGGTAAAACTTGCTCTGATGATTGCTTCGTGTTGACGGTTGCATGTGGATGCGATGAAGATATATTCCCGGGAAATTCAACAGAAAGAAGACGACAATGCGAAGACGAATCATCATTAGGTGTAGAAACGATGTGATCTTGAATTGTTTTTATTTTATTTATTTTTTTTTATTTTGTCTGCTTCTACAGCCCAAGGTATGACTGTCATGCAATCGTAATACCGTTGGAATGGACCGTGGGGAGAGATTGAGTCCAATGAGCAGTTATCGTGTTGGCAAGTGTCATTATGACACTACTCGCGCAGCGCTAAGAATTACAAGTTCCTTTGGATTGGCGTGAGTTCTCAACATAACGCGGGCGAATTAGCTGAAAGGAAGTACAGCTCAGAAAGCGATATACAAATTAAGAAACGGACTGCTGAGAACAATTTTACAGTGGGGGTTGATGGAGATAGCCGCGCGTTGCCTGAAAAGTGAAGGAAAGCCCATAAAATCGAGCGGACCAAGTGGGACTGTAATGTCGATTTAAGAGTTATACCTCTTTAAACGCATTAAGATGTAAAGTACAAGCATTCCGTGATTAACAGAAGACTTGTATACGAGTTGCAGATGGAAGGGGAACGTTACTTAAAGGCTGCAATCATATCCTATCCAAAGCGCAGTAACCTCCATAGGTAACGCACGTGGGAGCGCTTTTTGAACCTTGAATCGAAATTTCATGATAGGAGGATCTTCCCGGAGTAACATTTATCGACAAAGGAGGATGTTTTAAATAGGCGTTATTTTTTTTTTGAGTTCAAATCCAGGTGCCACAGGGCCGTATACTATGGCCACGTTTATTTCTGGTTTTCAATCAGAATCAACTTCAACTGTCTTTTAGTTTGAAAGACATGGTACTTCTAGAACCTTTACTCGAGTGATGATGTCTGCCTTCTTTAAGGAACGAAATTTTGGCATGCAGGACCCTGGGCTAAACTCCCCCACAATCATTTGTTAACTCTAAGATTTTCTTTGACAAGTGAAAGGTCTTTGCAATTGATTTCCTCACCAGAACTTTCAAAGCAAAACAATCTGCGCTTAAGGTTCGTTTTGACAAAGATGATTCCAAAATAACTTGGTCCTTCGAGCCAGCTATAAGTAGCTGGATCGTTCGAAGTTTGCTAAAAACGTAGCACTCCACGAAATATATTTTTAATCTTCATACTTTTCCTTTCACTCCGTACCCGCCACAACAGAAAACTGAAACTCTGTCCTCGTCCATCCATATATCAATCCACATCCAATTGCGATGTCAATCACTTTCTACAATCGAATTACGTCATCTCCGCAGCACAGTTAACTAATACAACACAACCGATTCACCTCTCGATTACAACGTCACAACAAAACTTAAATTCATCCAATTAGTGCGAGCTCGCTTTCTGGTCGATCCGAAATCTGATTATCTATTGAAAACCGAGATGTCCTAGACCAAAACCACTCCCCGTATGGGATTCTAATTTCGCAGTCAGGAGGGGGGAACAGCTAAAATGCATGATCGTCAATCTTCCAATCTGACCATCTCGGAACAAATACCACAACAGCAACGGCCCATGAACAATGGCAACTTCGATAAAGGAAGAGACTGTTGTTAGGATTTGAAGCATCATCATCGGGGTAGGTGCATTGACCGAATCTAACCAGCTCATCTGTGCTCGCCCCATCATCATCCTCATCATCATTAACGAATTTTCGCAACGCTATATACAAAAACCAAAATACGTAAAGGAGAATCACTTTCCTTTGCAGAAGAGCCAGAACCCTTCTTCGTGCAATGGAATTCCATGTTCACAAGTTCAAATTGAAATCCTTTTTCAATCATCGCCCCATCGTCATCGCCATCATCATCAGCATCATCATCATCGTCGTCGTCGTCGTCGTCGTCGTTGTTCGTCGTGTATGCTTATCGTCGTGCACACTCTTCAAAACTGCAAGGAAAGACCTCGAGTCGACCTTTCGCTATCATCATCTCTCCCATGGACTTTGGTGCAAGTTCAAGAAGTGGAAGATTGAGTTCTATACAGTCTCTGCTCTCTCGATAGACATCACGGAAGAGGAAAATATTATTTCTGCTCCAATAGATACAAATATACATGGAAACTCGGTTTAGTTTTGGTTCGGTTTCTTTTTTGCGCTCCGCCACCATAGCTTTGTGTTATGCCATCATCGGCTTTGTAGCCATGGAATTCCCATTCCATTAACCTCGTAAGCCGAACGCTCTGAAGCCATGAAGGCATGCATCGTGCTCTTTCGCTCGCACTGAGAGCAAATCTTCTTCGAAAGATGATGATGATGATGATGATGGGAACGAGCAACGAGGATGATGATAGTTTGGCTGGCATAGAAATATACTACAGAACAGCGCGCACAAGAAGAGGAACAACAAAAATAGAATCCAACCCAACCGAACCGCAGCACAGCAAAAGAAGTAGCGACAGAAACAACGCCAGTAATGTGGAAAATGCATAGAAAGGGAGATCATTGCCCTTAAGTGAAGCATGCTTCTGCTGTTGTTGCTGCTGCTGCTGCTGCCGAACACTGGATGATGTTGATTATGATGGTAGCCTTAGTGGTGGTAGTAGTTTGGGTATTTATCTATCTTTCTGGCCTTTCAACGCAGACATTGTTGAATTCTTGTACATTTTTCTCTTCGCTTTTTTTTTATTCCGCACAGATTTCCATCGAGGTGAACAATTGGATTGTGGCGGCTCAATAGGGAGTTGTATATAGTTCTTAGATGGGGGGCCGGTATGAATATTTTGATAAAATCGAATTCCTTCTAGGGTAGGATGCGGGAAAGTTGCATTTCTTTAGCAAAGCGATTGGGCGTGCAATTTTGTCTTTGGAAATATAATACTTTTTGGCAAGACTGTGTAGGGCTCGTGACGGCCGACATGTGCGCTTTTGCTAAGGAGACGAAGTTGTATAGGTATTTGTGCCAAAAAATATGAACCAACTAAGAAATTCGTAGAGGAACAGATTGCTATCAGAACTTCTTTATTCGCTGTCCTCATACGATGAATAGCGGAGTCCATATGACAATTTTCACAGTTTTTACCATCGACGGCCCACAAAAGGAACCCTTTCCACATTCCACAAACCACAACTAAAAATAAAAATGATCTTCAATGATTGATGTGTAAAACTACAGGGAGCTTATATACAAACACTCGGTCTGTCAAACTGTCCAGTGAGAACTCGATTTAGCTCCATCTACAATCATGGACGAGTGAGTAAAGGTGGCGGCCATTAAAAATTTAGCCGTTGAAAGTCGTACTAATCCCTGCATCAGCTCAAACTGGGTGAACTAGTTGGAGGGGATCTATTATTGCGTAGGCTTAAGTGGAATCACATGATATGATATACGGTCCAGGGAAAACTCGACCGTAGAGCCATCTACTTTCTTTTTCGAGCAAGTATTTGTGACGGCCGTTAAAATATAGAAATTCATTCTCATCTCTTAGGACTGTGGGATAGTTTCGAAAGGCACTCAGATACTTGGTGGACATTTGACGTAGGTTGCCTTTCATCAAAATTCGACGTCAAAAGTACCACGCATCTAGGGTGGCGTATAAAATACGGCGTTGAAAAATTAATTTGACGGAAAACTGTCGTCGGCTGGTAAAGGCTAATGTCCCTATACTTGCGCACATATAGGACCTTGAATCAAGCTGTACACAATCACTAAAGCCTCTCCCAAGGACACAATGTCCACCCTCAAAATAGAATTCACAACATCCTGCATGTCATGGTAAACTTTTCCACTACATGCTGGCTTACAGAAAATTTATATAGTCATCCCCTCGATGCCAGCCAAGACTAATTCGTTTCGCCCAAAAAAGGCGATCAAATTAATTCCGCACAACCAAGTTGGGCTGCCTGCCTTATCCCTAAGAAGTAAGAATTCCGCAATTCTCCCAACAACATGTTAAAGAATCTTCGCATTGATTGAGATAACCTCCACCTTCACGAAGTGCATGTCTTTGCATAAATTTTGCATAAAAATTAATCAAGCTATTTTCGCTTCTAGCCCTCTACAATGGCGAAGGCTTTCTTTGTCTTGGGTTGTGCTGAGAGCTGCTCGTTCAGCCTTCGACTTGCTGTTGATATTTGTTAATTGCAAACAAGATAACGTTGCAGGATTTAATTATATAGAACCGCGAGATGGTGCACCTAAAACTGAACCTTTTACGGAACGATAAAGGTCACCGCACATGCGTTCAAATTGTTGTCGATGAATCTGTATACAATTGATCGGCGGGGGATATCTGCTGGAGCGCATTGATACCGACCGAGTGTGTGTGTATATTTTTAGACTTCGGAGTAATTAAAGAAACGTGCGTATGTAAATTTTTGCGCGCATGTACGCATCGGAAGGGCTCTCCCTGATTGGACTATCAGCTTAGATTAGGCTAATGATCGGGAGATATGCAAATTTCCACTCGAACTGAAAATGTCTCCCTCCATCCAATGACTTGCAAGGGACTAAATTAAGGAAACAAATTCCAGTTCCTTCGCCTGGAAGATTGCATAACCCAAATCGTGTATAATTAATATGCCATCCAGTCAACTTGAAAAGCATTTTTTTTTTTGTACACTTTTTCGTTGGTTTATAATGATAGGAACGGTAAAACGTAAAATTGATGACGATGATGACATTGTTTTGCTGGTCACTTTTCATATTTTTTTTTTCTGTAATAAACGCCACCGAGGCGACAGCTACTGTTGGTTGTACCTTTTTTTTTTCTGTATCCACCTTTCATTCAATCTGTTCATAAATTATGATACAACGAGCAACAACAACTCATGTGAGAGGGTGACCGTCTTAATTTTCGCAAAAGTCCATTAAAAATGAAAAATTAACAACATCAACATTATCATCGTATAAAGAGAGACAGCCAGAGAGGTAGCGCAAAGCATTGGCGCTGGCACATGACTATAAAACGGATCCTCGCCAGTGTATAGTGGCCAAGAAAGTATATTTCGTTAATAGGTTGAAATTTAATTAGCGTAAGACATCGTGTCGGCAGAATATGAATTTCGATACGTTTTTTTGTGTGAAGAGAATATTATTTCATAAAAGCGGATAAACATAAAAAAAAAAAAATAAAAAAATAAAACGCAAAAGGACAGTGAACTCGAGTGGTGACTTCTTTTTCTTATTTGCCAACAGGTTGCGATCGTTGATGGTAATTAATTGAGTTGTGAGTGGGTAATTTATTGAAAAATGTCCATATTTTAATTCGTAGGCGGAAATTACTGTGAAGTTATTATAGGTGGTCGGTCGGAGACATTGTAGTTAATAGGAAAGGAGTTGCTGGTTGGCATGTCATATGTTTATCGAAGGAATGTCTCACTATAGACTCTCATATCAGCGTGATCGTTGTGATTTAAGTTGCAATTTAGCACTTTTTTTTAGAGCCTGCCACAATTTGTTGCCATTTTGACTCTATTTTCGGTGGAAAAGTCGCTTCGCAAAATTTCCAAATGCTTCTATTTCCAAATAAAAACCCTTTAAATGTAAAGCAGTTGCCTGCCACAACATTTTTATGGTGTTTAGAGTCGCAATGATTGTTAAATATCCTTCCAAGATTCTAAATTTTAAGAATAGCTTCAGAAATGACACTTTTTTTTTTATTAGCCCTTTTTCTTTTCTTTTCAGCATTCAGCAGCAATCGCGCTATCTCATATTGGTTGGAATATTATGACAATCCACAAATGCTGAACAACTTTTCTGGGAACTGAGCGAGGGATATCTACCGGAGGCTTCAGATTTGCCAAACTGTCATTCGACATGCTATTCATGCTCAATTTCGACGAAAAAAATTTACAGGAAATACGGGGATTAGTTTTATAACATTTTAGCTGAGCTGCGCTGTGTAATGGCTGTTGGTTGGTTTATCTGATGATTCGACTGTGCTGCTCCATGGTTTGGAAACTCCTCTTTTTTGGGGGAACAAATGTGTCCTTTCCGGACTATCAACAATATGCCGAAGTGCTGTTTAAGTGTCAACAGCTGTGTCTACTTAAAAATATAAGTTGTGACATTATTTGTTGAGTCAGCTTTTCTGCTGAATTTGCTGAATATTGCAAAAGATGTGTTTTTTTCAACAACCCAACGATTGGCACGACTCGTTTGGAAAATATAATTTTGAAATATGTATGGGAAAACTTCTGTTTTCGATAAAGTTTTCGACCCGGTTTTCTTCGGCTAGAATATTATGAAATTTACGGCTATCAGCAGAATTCTAGTAATGAGATTGAAAACATACAAAGATTTTTCTTTAAGAGTATTTCTAGGCTTCCCCAAACTACACCCAGCTACGCGACTATATTAGCAAATTTATGCTAAGATCAATGAATAAGTTACAAAAAAAAGTTATCGCTATAGCTAAATTTTTTTTTTTTTAGAAGTATATAACTTTAAGTTGGCAACACTATTTTAACTGGCGGCCATTTTGTCAGCTGCCAAATGATTAGTTTTTAGTTTGGTTTGTCATTTCAACATGAATAGACTGACGCCTGAACAACGCTTCCAAATTGTGCAAATTTATTTTGAAAAATCATGGTTATGTTCGAAATACGTATTTCAATAATTTTTCTAAGCGAATTTTGTTTAGCGATGAAGCTCACTTTTGGTTGAATGGAAACGTCAATAAACAAAACTGCCGTATTTGGAGTGATGATAATCCTCAAGTGTATGTTGAGACACCGTTACATCCAGAAAAACTGACTGTTTGGTGTGCTTTATGGGTTGGTGGAATAATTGGTCCGTACTTCTTTAAAAACGATGCTGGCCAGAAAGTTAGGTACAGTTCAATGGTGACTGCTTTAAAGCCATGATTACTGACTTTTTCGTTCATCAATTGAACAACCATGATGTGCATGTGTCTGTGATTTCAACAGCTCGTGTCACAATTGATTTTTTGAAGGAAACGTTTGGTAACCGCATAGTTTCACGTTGCGGACCATTGAATTGGCTTCCAAGATCGTGCTTGTAACGCCGCTTGACTATTTTCTGTGGAGATATTTGAAGTCGCTAGTCTAAGCCGTTAAGCCCGAAACGATTGACCACTTGGAGGACAACATTCGCCGCGTTATTGCCGATATATGACCACAAATGTTGGAAAAAGTCATCCAATTGGACCTCCAGATTAGACTACGTCCAAGCCAACTGTGGCGGTCATATGCCAGAAATCATGTTTAAATTATAATGCCAGAAGATTATCTTTCGAATAAAGTAGTAATTCATGTCAATTTAAAAAAAAATCCTTTCTTTTATTTCATTTCAAAGTTCTATACCTCTAAAAAAAAAAACAGCCTTTCTAAGACGCAACTACTCTCCAATTAAAGACTGGTAAGAGTTAGGCGACGCCAACCAGATTCCTATTGAGATATATGAAAACAGCACTTGTGAGTAGAGGAATATTCTCTACGATTGCATCTCTGTGTCCACTATGTAACCTTGATCAGAACGAGAAAATTTTTCATTTCCTTGCTTTATCTTGGGAAATCCCCTTTTTACCAAAAAAATTAATGAAAAAAGGAATAATAAAAACGCGAACTGATATAATATCGACGGAACTTCGAATCCATAATCATTTTTCAATGACGCAACCTCGAAACGACGCGAATCGGAACGAAGCAAGCCGAACTTTGGCTGCAGTTCATTTGTAACACAATCGTGTAATCTCTCTTTTTTCTATAATTTTAAAGTTCTTAAAATCCAAACAGCAGATCTGATAGACAGCTGATAAACCAAGCTGTTTATAATATATTTTATTTGGAACACTGTTTATAACCTCACATAAATAGGAAAACAAAAATTGAGAAATCCCTGTATGTTAAGCGTTTTGTCGATTAGTTCGAATTGCTTCTCAACTATCTGGGTGTCTGGGATTTGCTGTTTCCTCTAAGCCCGTGTTTGCACTTAACTAGAGCTTAAACGGCTGAGCCGTCTCACTTCATTTCTGAATTCTGACAACCTTAGCTTCAGGGGGAGAAATGGGGAAATTCAAAGGAATTTATATCGATTATTACATTTAAGAGAAAGTTGCGAGCGACACAGTCGTGACAGTCGTGTACATATTTGAATAAATTGGTGTTGTCGTTGCCGATTTCTGTCAAAGAACCTGAATAGATTTATGCAGATTAAAAAAATGTCTCCAGTTCAAGAGACTGTATCAACGCAGTAGCACCGCTTTGAAAAATCACATTCTGGTACGAGTTAGGTCACACATTTGTGGAACCAAGAAGTTCTCATCCACATAACTCCCTCTTGATATTTTCTCCATCCTTAAATAAGCTTAATAAGTGCTGGCAGCAACTTTTTTTCACTTCATTGTCATGCCTCTTAGAGTGGAATATATATGCCTTGCTGTTGTGAGACAGTTCCCCAATTCAGGAACAAAACTGTAGGTTACTTCAACAGCTAAAAACGAAAACTCACCCGACGAAAAGTGATGTTCACAACGTACATAAATGCATGTTTCATTTCGAGGTTCCTATTTCACATCCCTGGAACACAGTCTTTGACAATTCCATATGATGCACAGTTCTTATCTGGCATCCCTAAAGTAATGCCCGAAATACATTCAGAAATTTGCAAAATTGAAGCTTACAAAAACTATCGGTGCAGCTAATAATCGGCCCTAGCGAGGTTTCCATCGGAACGGAAAATTCTCCGCAACGCATACCTTTCGGAGGCTCAAAATGCATTCGAGGTGTCCGCTGCGGAAGAGAAATAAACAATTGCGATGGCGCACCTCACTGCAACCAATTTCTGGCGGAGGATATCGGAACCTAGCTGTCCAAAATTTACCAAAATAAAACCACTTCATCGCACTTCAACGTAATTCGCCGATATGCGTTACAAAATGTCGGACCAATTCTCCGAACAGTTGTTCCGCAGAATACCTCGCAGCAAAAATCATCCGAATCGTAAAAAATCGGAGAATTTTCCGTTCCGACGGATACCTCTCTAGGGCCGAATATAATATCCAAAAAAGTTAAAACAAGTTTAATCGAAGTCCTCCATAATAAGTTTGAAGTCCTAAAGCGCCATCAAGTTTTCGAAACTTTCTTTTAGCAAATTTGGGCCACACTGTGCGTCAACGTCGAGTACGTTTTAAAAAGAGTTTTTTTTTTTGACAAACGAACGTAATGTACACCACGAAATGAGAAACCAAAATGTAATCTCATGCCACTCACATTTTAATCGGAATTATTTGCCGAAAAGACAGACTCAAAATATTCGCAAAAAAAAAAAAAAAACAGAATCTCCTGAGGCGATTATTATAATCTCATTGCAGAGTAATGAATAATGATGAATCGGCCTTTCGTGTTCGTGGCTCTAATGTTATCGCCCCCCAGGTCTATTGAAACCGAATCCGATTTGGCAATGAAATTCGACTTTTGGCACATCGAGTGGAGACGACACGTTGCGCCAATAAGTAGTCTTGTTTAGTGTGAACCCCGGTGCTACTTGGTTACTGTTGGACCATCGGTCGTTCATATCTATGGTCATCGATGTTTCCTGGGATAAGCAGAGCAATTTCTTTTAAGAAAAAATACCAAAAGCGATTGCCACACTCCGACAAATTACTGTCAATTAATACGTCACTGGGAGTTGTAACAAAATGCGAGTGTTTTTTTTTTTTTTGTATAACTGTTTGAACAAAGGCATCTAAGAAATATGTATCTCGTGTACGTCATTCAACGATCTGCCCTACTTACCACCGTCAGTCTCATCATCATCATCATCCCACAATATTGAGTGTGTCTTGTGGGGATCTTTTCACGTTACCGCCGTCAGACAGTGCTGGGTGCTGGCTGCCATGGTTGGCAATTTGATACGGTACATTGAAAGAATGGCTGGCGATTCTTCACAATTTTTTTTTTTTTTTTGGCACATCTCAGTTAAATAAATCAAAGAATGCTAGAAGAGGACCGTTCTACCGAGTCGCTGCGGTGGCGTGATGTGGGCTTGAAAAAGCAAGCTCTTTACATGCTGGGGTGTCAAAGAGCAAGCAAATAAAACGAAGTCGAGTGGATGCTTAAAAGGAGGACAGATTGGAGTTTTATGGTTTTTATTTCTTTACTGTTGTCTCTACTGGTTTGAGGCGAATTGCGATGATGATGGATTGAATTAGATTTCAGATAATCAACTTGTGGTTAGGAGTTTTCTGGGTCAGTTGTATAGAAAGATAGACAGGGGGAGTGAATTTGGTCATTTCGAGGTGAAGAGCGGTGGCGATCTTTGTGTTGAGGTAATCCAGAGCAGCGGAGAGCGGACGGTATAAGAACTATAGAGGCTTTTGAGATATGAATGAGGACTATTCGGCTGGACGTGCAATCAGTATACTTATTGTTGGGTAAGTGTCTCGGATGTCATTTCAAAGAAATGGACTGTGGGCTGCTGCAGTAGGTCTTGTGTCGATTTAAGAAGAGTTTAAGTTTTTGCGACAAGTGGGTTTTGAAGTCGTACCTTAGTCACTGGAAGAAGATGGAAATTTCTCTTTAAATAGTCAGGAAATCAACCACAATCACTGAACTACAGCATGGAACATGCAAATCTACGGTTTCCAAATTTAGAGAGGAAGTGTCTCCTTGTTTTTGGAGTGTGCAATGCACCGAACCTTCCTACAAAATGCGTTTAAGTCCAACGATCCAACATTTCAGTCATTTTCGAGTATTTTTTTTATGGCCATGGTGTAGTGGTAAGTGTGTTACAGTCTATCACGTGAAACAGCAATGTACATTTACACTGTACAGCCCCTGTCCATAGTGAAGTTCGCACCGGTTCGGAGTCTTGCCAACGGGACATGCAAGCCAGGGGTTTCCACATAAAGGTGTTGTAACCCAAAGGACCGGTACTTGAGTTTGACTGCTCCTGGACGTTGATCTGTCACATGATTATCTGTCAAAATATAAGGTGAACAACAACACCGATTCACTTTTTCCGAAGCTGAAAGCGAAATCTTTTTGAACAGCTTCTTAGTGAAGTCATATTACATAATAAATTGAAAATGCCCTCCTCCTCAAATCAATCAGTCACGTTCTGAATACACTTCCAGAAAAAAAAAAAAAAAAAAACACCAACCGCATCACGCAATCATAAACCGTCTAAATGAATTAATATACCAGTTACCGCAGTTGAAGATACAATGCCTAATAGCCATCTTCCCAACAACTATCTGAGCACCTCAACTGCCGGTGATTATGGATTGCTCAACGTTTTGACAATGTTTGCTACCGCACACAAACATTAGGTCGCGCGACATTATAAATGTTATGTCATCAGTGTCAGATGTATGGGTATGTGACCTTTGAAAATAAAATTTTGTGTACACCTGGAACTCCCGTTTGATCCGTTTGAAATGGGTTAGGGGGAGCAACGATACTTTGACATGTTTGTATAACGACTGTGCCTAACTGAGGTAAGGTTAATGTGAGGTTAGGATCGAGATACTTTGGACATTATATAATTATACAATAAGGTCTTTCGACTTGGAGGCACTTTGTAGCTCATTTAATGTAGTGCCATGTAAAAAATCATAACAGAGCGCACTTATCTCGATCGTAATGACGCATTATGGGCCTTGATTGTTGCATGGGACAGATGTTGTAATAGCTTAAATTAGGCGTATGCAAGTCAAGCAATGGCTTGTGAAATTGTGCTACATTAAAATGCACAGACGGAGAAGGTAAGCTTCAGAGTCATAGATGAAGATGGCGGTGGAGAATACAAATAAGTAAGCATTGGGTAGTGTCGGTCGGATCGGCCTGAGAGTGGCAGCTGTTCCGCTTGTTAGTTACCTAAATTTAGGTAATCACAAGCTGCGAAGCTTCTGTGAATTAAGGTAATCAACTTACTAATGAGGTAGGCATTATACAAAATAATGCAAATAGCACAAGCGATACGCTGTCCTTAGAGAGACAACGACATTCGTCTACGCCTACACCTATTAATCTTCTACATTCAGGGAATATCCATTACACTTTAATCTGCGAAATACCGACAGATAAATGTAGTCGCCCTTAAAATTGTCATGGACGCAGTAACGAGCAACACATATTTTAAGAAGTATTTTAAACAACGAACGCTGAGTCTGCCTACCTTCGACGATTTATCGCTTAATCAGTCATTGTCATTGAGTATTTAGTGCAGTAGGTACTGAGTTGTTGTAGGCGCAGTGGCTTAGTGGTTAGTGTGTTGGACTACTAAGCGAGGGATCGAGGTTTGAATACCGCAAAAACCCAAATTCCAACTTGAGGTTTTTTTTTCCACTGCGCCACCTCTCGCGAACGTCTGACAAACATCCGAGAGTATAACTGTCTTGAAAGAGCTTCTCAATTAGCCGTTTTGAGTCGGCATAAAATTGTAGATCCCTTCCATTCGTTCCAAAAATGAAAAAAAAAACTCACACAAAACGAATGGTTGTGAGAAGCTAGGCTTAGGGTCCCTCAGGAACTGTTGCGCCGACTATATGAATATAAATATAACGGACGTTATCTTATAAAAGTAACGAGTGATTTCAATTTCAAGGAAACAGAGTGAATGCTTGTAAGAGTAATGAGGTACAACTTGTAAAAGTACATATAAAAGTAGGTAACGAGTGATTACATATAAAAGTAACGAATAACTACCCATTCCAAAAGGCATTTTCATATTGGTAAAGCAATATCTCACTAGCTACACTAGTGATTGCATATAAATGTAACGGGTAATTGCATTTAAATTTAACGAGTGACTGCATATAAATGTAACGAGTGATTACATATAAAAGTAACGAATAACTACCCATACCTAAAGGCATTTTCATATTGGTAAAGCAATATCTCACTACACTAGTGACTGTATATAAATGTAACGAGTGATTACGTATAAAAGTAACGGATAATTACCCATACCTAAAGGTATTTTCATAATGGTAAAGTAATATCTCACTACACGAGTGATTGCTTATAAATGTAACGAGTGATTGCATATAAATGTAACGAGTGACTACATATAAATGTAACGAGTGGTTACATATAAGAGTAACGAATAATTACCCATATCTCAAGGTATTTTCATATTGGTAAAGCAATATCTCACTACACGAGTGATTGCTTATAAATGTAACGAGTGATTGCATATAAATGTAACGAGTGATTACATATAAAAGTAACGAATAATTACCAATATGTCAAGGTATTTTCATATTGGTTAAGCAATATCTCACTACACGAGTGATTGCTTATAAATGTAACGAGTGATTGCATATAAATGTAACGAGTGACTACATATAAATGTAACGAGTGGTTACATATAAGAGTAACGAATAATTACCCATATCTCAAGGTATTTTCATAATGGTAAAGCAATATCTCACTACCTACACTAGTGATTGCATATAAATGTAACGAGTGACTGCATATAAATGTAACGAGTGATTACATATAAAAGTAACGAATAATTACTAATATGTCAAGGTATTTTCATATTGGTTAAGCAATATCTCACTACACGAGTGATTGCTTATAAATGTAACGAGTGATTGCATATAAATGTAACGAGTGACTACATATAAATGTAACGAGTGGTTACATATAAGAGTAACGAATAATTACCCATATCTCAAGGTATTTTCATAATGGTAAAGCAATATCTCACTACCTACACTAGTGATTGCATATAAATGTAACGAGTGACTGCATATAAATGTAACGAGTGATTACATATAAAAGTAACGAATAATTACTAATATGTCAAGGTATTTTCATATTGGTTAAGCAATATCTCACTACACGAGTGATTGCTTTTAAATGTAACGAGTGATTGCATGTAAAAGTAATGAGTGATTACATTATAAAAGTAACGAATAAGTACCCATACCTAAATGCATTTTCATAATGGAAAAGCAATATCTCACTACAATGGCATGCACCTCCATGCACGATAGCAAATTCCAAACCCTATCATAAGCTAAAATCGATGAGCTCCGACTTCATGAAAACTGACCTTCTGCTAAGGTCTAACGTTTGAATCATATCGTTGCCATCTCTATCACTGCCAGACATCGTATCATAACTTCCTCTCTCATTGTTACAATCGCCTGCAACCGCCACGATTCAGCAAAGAACTCTCTCAGACTGTGGCGGTGGCATTCCAACGACGACGCACGGTTGGCGTATATCTTTTGTATCTTGGCTTCCTCGTGTCGTTTTGTACTTGCTTGCATTTTATTGTTACCATTTCTTGGGTAAAACCATAAAAACAGAACACCGACATTAGATACAAAATATCGTTCTATGATAGTATGGAGCTACTGCATCTCTCCGAGAAGCACCTGTTGACTCAAAAGTATATCTAAGACAGAGTACGAGTGTTCTAGAGCATAAATACACGTATTTTCTTTTCTTATGTCATCGGATACGTAAAGAACCGACATGAAGTCAGAGTCATTTACTGCAGTGATACTCTGTGGTTTTCCTAGATGGAATGGCGTAAAACCATCGACAGAGAGAGGTGATTCTTTGGTTATGGTTACGCAGCAGCGCAGTCATTGTCGGTGTCTCTTCCTGATCTCGTTTAAATGGTATCTTTATTACATAACACTGGGCCGATCATGTACGAGTAGTTATGGTGTAATTTATATATATATATTTGTTATTCTTGTTTTTCATAGAGAAGGTTGTTCCTGGGTATAGGCACTAGGCACCGACTTAGATGGCTTTCAGTAGAGATAGAGATGCAACTACCTGTACAGCTTGTGGTGTTGTAAACAATGAATTGACGTTTAAGGGAACACTTTTAGAGTTTTCAAGAAGAAAATATCCAGTTTTGTGGTCCTGTGGATGGTATATACAGTATACAAGTTGTGGGTACTCACCTTCGCAACGAAGACCATCGCCTCGATAGCCAGGAAAGCAGGTACATGTAAAACTGCCGAGTGTGTTCGTGCAGTGAGCGAAGACGTCACACGGCCGATATTTGCATTCGTTTTCATCTGAAAGCGTTAAAAAAATTTTGTAGATGCGATGGAAAATATGGTAATAAATAAATTTGTGGCTTTTTGAATGAAGAGACATTTTTATTCACTGGTTGCTTACCACCAAAACAACCTAAGACCTATACTTCGAAATATGCAAATACCTGAGGTATATTCAGAATTTTCTTGGAATCACCATCCAAAAAGGGTAAGCTGATGGCAAGAGACCTAAGCATATTGATTTTGAGTTATTTGACAACCTCTGCTCGTTCAATTAGCTCTTAATATAAAACGTGCTTACAAAAATTGTTTCAGCTTCACTAGAAAATTTCAAATGTCATCACTCTATCAAAACAATATGAACCGCTGATTATGACTGATAGCAGCTGTCAGTGATTTATTTGCACATAAGCTTTTTAAATTCATTCAAAAACGCCAACAAATCTATTTGCTGAAACTCATATGATAAATTGACACACTCACCTTGAACGTTGCAATTACAACCTCCGTATCCGTCATTGCAATGGCAGACGCCATTCAAACAAACACCATTCGTGCACTGTGTGCCGTCTTTATCACAGTCATCTGGAAAGGAAATGAGTTGAGTAAAAAATAAATGTTATGACAACAATTGGAATGTAATAATGTAGACGTGTGAAAATGTTATCTAAAAAAAAATTGGCTAGTCAGTCGTTAATCATCTGGCAGTTTAGAGATTCTGTGTAGGTAACCAAAATGTTGTTGGGCGATTTCTTTACATGAAAGGAGGACAAGTAGTTATATTTGAGACTTGGCTGAACTGGAGCTGGAACTTACAACAATGTTGTCAAAGTTAAAATAGTGCAGACAGCGTTGCCAGTTTGGGGGTTTTCGCCCCAGATTTAGGGGTTTCTTTGGCCGACGGGGGGAAATCTGGGGTGAAATATCGTTTAGAGGGAAATCTGGGGGGTTTTTAAAATTCTGATTTATTTGTTATAAAATCCTTTTTGGGAACCTAAAAATGAGCTTCCGCAGAAAAATGATATTTATAGGCATTCGGTGAACGTAAAAAACGCTGAGTAACCTGTTCTTAAGTATAGGTACCTAGCGTAGAGGATCTTCGTTGTGTTCACAGCTAAATTCGAGATTCAAAATTGAGCACAATCCAGGATGAAATAAGTGTGTGCGTTATTTTAAAATGCTGGACTATTTTCATTAACAAAACACTTCTTTCAAACAAAAAAGGGTTGTGCCAGTTTCGCCTGGCTTTTTAATTGGCCGTTTGAATTCGGCACAAAATTGTAGATCCCTTCCATTCGTTCCAAAAGTGAAAAAAGCAGACAAAATGAATGCCTGTGAAAAATTGGGCCTAGGGTGTCTACGGATCTGTTTCGCCAACTATATCTATATTTATTTTGTACATAAAACTTGTTAAAGAAAATAATGACAAAAAGTTGTTTTTGTTTTTGGAAAAAACATCCAAATCTGAGGGGAAATAATTTGACCGTCTTGCAACGCTGAGTGCAGACAAAGTTTAACATAAGTCAGAAATTATTGGGAAAATATAAACGGGTTATAAGAATGTACAGAACGGAATACTGAAAAGAAAACGTTTCGTCCTATACTACCTTCTTATTTTTCAAAGTTTTGCACTCCGTTTAACTTGATTATGAGCAGGAAGTTTCTTTTTTAATTTTACGATATTTTTCAAGCCCTTCGCTAATCTGGGAAAAAACAATTGCACAAAGAATGGAGGATATGTCATGTTTGTATTGTAAATCAAGAGACAGATTTGATAAGCGACATAAAAATAGGAAAAAAGCAGTCTAACTTTAGGCGGTACCTACATTAAATATTCCACCTCTCAGTAATTAGGTGGGCGTTCATTTTTCCCAATAACCTTTACAAATTAACTGGCGTCTGTTTCATAATGGTAATGGCACTTGGCACATGCTTATAGGCATTGGGGGGAAGAACTTCTCAAGGCCATGCCTCTAGGTAAACTTATCTTTTTGACAACGACTTCCGTAGCAGCTTTAGAAAGGTAGAGGCTAAACAATACTAGTATAACATTGATTCTGTTCGGATTTTTGCTTGAGCAGTTTCGGCAACCTCTCCATTTCATTGGAAATTGCAAAGAGAAACAAGGGCCCTACTCTGTATTTCATTCCGATAGTGAAAATCTCCGAAAACGAATATTTTGTACTCTCTATTTCAAAAACGAAATGAAATCTAATACTTTCGGATAGACAGAAGATTGTATGGTGTCAGAATAGGTCACACAACGTGATCGCGACCAGTATTGAAAGTAAAAACATTCTTCAATCAGTTGCCACAATATTTCAATGAACATTCGGCATTACGTATTATATTTTTCTGCAAGACGAAAAAGGTCCTTCGACGAATTACGGGGGGCAGATTCCGTAAAAAAATGAAAGTTGAACGATATCGTTTTTGAAATTTTGATGACCATAATAAGTATTCTGCCTGATTTTTTTGACTATCTTCAGCTTTCATTAAATTTCTGCAAAATTAACTGAATAAGGCTCTCAAACTCGTTAATTTTGAACTAAGATGCTAGTTTTTGAGGTCTGATAAGTTTAATAAGCTGAGAAATGAGTAAACAGATCTTTTTCGTTAGGAGCACTAAGCTTGGTTTCCCCACTTGTTGTTCCAAGGGACTTTAAATTTTTCTTGTAATCGTCATCAGTTTTCCCTATTTTTTTTTTTGCCAGCAACCCTTATATTTCAACGTCAAACTGTATGAAATACATAATCTCTCCATATATAAAAAAAAAAAATCAATTGATGTGCGTTAGTCGAGTAAAGGCTCCAGAACGGCTTGACCGATTTGAATGATTTTTGTTCTGTTTTGTTCGTATTGAATCAGAGGTGGTTTAGGAAAAAAGAAAAGTCGGAAAATTCTCAACATGTGGCCTGTAGGCGTATATTTCGGTTTTCAGTTAAATTCAATTATCTTCGATAATAATCTTCTATATATATACCTGCTATAATTCTTTCGGAGTGAAACTCAATGACGATACAACACGATGGCCACTGAGCCAATTTTCATAATTCTTCTTCTGTTTTGTTCGTATTGTTGTATTTCAGTTTTAGGCAGTCTTTCTCATATATAAATAGGTGAAGGGAAGTAGATAAGAACCACTTTCACTGCCTTATCCACAACATATTCGCATTAATTTTTATGGGAAGATAGTGCAGGTGAAGGAAAGTAGTTAAGTACCACTTTTACTGCCTTATCCACAACATATTCGCATTAATTTTTATGGGAAGATAGTGCAATGCTGTCCGTAATTTGTTTTCCAATTTGTTGTGTATGAGCCAGGTCAATATAATGGTCGACTTTTTACCACAGGGCGAACTCTAGTTAATTTAAATATTAACAGTATGCAATTCCATCTATGGTTTCACCTTTTATCAATAGGTGGGGTTTTTTATACTCGTTAATACGAAACAAATAAAGAAGGCCCGAACAAAATTCGCACAAAAGCTTAGCTCCAAGGGAGGAAGTCTTATTTGCGTGGGAAATGCATACGATTTTGCCTTTTCTAAACAGATAAGTATGCCATCTGTTGAGAAAAGGAAGCGATTAACAAGTTTAACATCAAATGATTTCATGAACACGAACGCTATTTAATAGGTTCTACGAAATAAGGCCCCAAAAGAAAAAGGATGGGGGCCTTACTTCATTTTCTCATTTGGTGCCTTATTTCATTGGGGCCTTATTTCCTACAGCCTATTTAATAACCGTTGAGCACTGTTTAAGGTGCCCTTTGAAGCCTACCAAATCTAACAACATCCCCCCTAAAAGTCATTTAATTTACTCCATCTTGTCGGCCAATTCCTCCAAAACAACACTTGGTTACCACTACCAGTAAAATATCCAGTTCGTTCGACAACTCTTTTGTTTTAGTTTTTATCCATAAAAAAAAAAAAAAAAATTACTTACTTGTGCATTTAAGCTCTTTACTCAGCTCATCGGAACCAAGAAAACAATCTTGCTTTCCGTCGCATAATTTCGATAATTCGTATAATTGTAAATAATCTGTGGACTCATTAACTTGGCAGCCAAAGTAGCCATCTTCGAGATTTAGAAAAAACACTTCACCTCTAAATCGACTATGTTTTGTTTTATATGATAATTGTTGTGAAAATGCCTGCAAAGAGAGAAAAAAAAAATAAATAAATTACAATTAATATTAAAATTACAATCGAAACAATTATAAGTCAATTAACATTGAAAACGGCAGAGTATACAGCTTGATGACGTGCAAATTGACTTTGGAACGATATTGGTTTTGGTTGACATTGGCTTGCACTCGTGGTAACTGCAGTAATAAATCGATGGCGGTAATTACCATTTTGTACCTTAGATGGGATGTTCGACTGAGTTCAAAAATCAATCGTCTTACGAAGTTCACCATATTGGTCGTCGATTGTGGATCCAATTAGAGATGTCCTTTAGTAGAAGAGAATCACAGATACAGTCGAGAATTGCCGGCCCTGCGAAGTGGTGCATCATTATTGCTGTTGGCTGTTGTGGCGCATGGTCTATTTTTATCTCGGGAAATTGGAGAAATGCACGCGATCTGTTCAGCGCACACCCGTCGGGGAAACATGCATGCGCTGTTGTTGTGGAAGCCGCGCTTTGTGTTGATTCAAGAGCAATAAGCGGCATTGAGATCTTTATTGTGTTTGTGTTATGGGTATTTTTTCAAATAATTGTGTGATGCCCATGTTAAGGTTAACAAGATTGCGGTGGTGGTGATGGGAACTTTGTGTTTTTTTTTTATTTTTGTCGATTTGATGCTGAGAGGAAGAATACACGGAATGAGCGGTAGCTATTGTGTTTGGATATGACTTTGGAAAGGTCACTGGGGGAGTGATTACACGGCGACGCGACGGTGGGATCTGGGTAATTTACGAAGTTGTTAACTTAATTAAAGTTGGTCGTGAACTTTGTGGTAAGGGCGGGGAAGATATTGGTTCATATGCGAGGAGCAGTGATTGCTTTGTGGGTGTTGTGACGAGCAGTCTTCGAAAAGAGCAATTAAATACTGAGCAGGTTTATTGTGTGACGTGTGAGTTGCCTACATAGAGATGACGTCTATGTAGCGCTTGAGGTTTGAATTACAAATGGAGTTGTGTTCATCTTCCGTACAAATCATGATCACACCCTTTTTTATTAATGTTTGAATTTGTATTCAATCCTTAAATCTTTCTGAGTCTTAAGAAGTACTGTACTCGGAAATACATAAAGGTTGCAAAATCACATTCCATACAGGACTGACAGTTCAAATTATAGCCAGAAATCGATCAATATAATTCAACTGGCTGCTGATCTGAATACGAATTGCCGCATCCGTGAACGAGCTTTCCAGGGGCCGATTTTAAGACACAAATAACAAATTCCCAAACGGATAACTCTATTCAGTCCTAAGGTCTTCGTCCTCCATCTAGTGTAAGACGGCCCAATAAGCAAATCAGCATTTTATCGCACTTCCTCACATACGTCACTGATATTCCACCCAAGTGTGTCGTTAAATTCAACCTCAACAGCGCCACTGAAAATCCAAAAACCAAACCAACCAATGCAAACAGCATCCCAGAATAAATTTCTAATTGAAGTGTGCAAAGACTGACACCGAATAAATTCCTTCTCTGATTATCGCGAATCCCAAACATCCGTATATTTTGAACATATCGCTATGCGAAAGCCTTAAATCACGTCTTATAATAAATTTCACTCACCACCGTGCTAATTTATGCAAACACCAATTCTTGGGCAAAACGTTAAAAGCTTTTACCTTTCTTTGATGCTACTACAAAGTTTGTTCTATCTTTGCCTTTACAAATGTCTCACGAAAGCCAACAACAAATTAGCATACTCGTCCCGTTTAACCTCTCTTCTTGGAATACTTGCACGACCATATCAATGTTTTATAATCTTTTCTACTAAAATCACATCATCACCGTTTGGGGTCATTAAAAGTGCCGCATCCTCTAGTTGTTTGCGGCGCGGCGGCACACTGTTGCTGTTTCCCTACCATAATCCGAGTTTATTTTCCCCGCTCTTGGCCTTGCCATATCCATAGACATAAGTACCTTCCTATTTATCATCTGGTGTGCGCTGCGTATATTACCATGGATATTTACATAAAAAAAAATCTAACGGGACACCGTGTTGGACCATAAATTATTCATTTACCAGACTAAGAGCCGGTAGTATTCTAATGGCGTCTGAGAAATAGTGGCAACTCTTCGGTAATTGGCATCGTTCCATCGGAGGGTTTGGTATACAGACGCACTTGAAGTTTGTGTACTCTTTTCGTTTGACAGTTTTCGCGAAAAAATGTTCTTCGCTGCAGCAGTTCGAAGTTGTATTCCACTTGTTGGTTTCTGATTAGATTTTATGGCAAAATGTGTGAGAAATGTCAGGTACATTATATATACCATCAGAGATGTCTCGGCTGGGGGGTCATTGACATTTGGGGCGATTAACAATGGACTTTTAGCGGATCAATGATATGGACGATTATGATCATGACGGCATTTATGGGTTCTGTTTTATTATAGCAAAATGAGGTACAAGGCGGGGTGTTTAAAAGTTTGCAGGTGAAGGACCGGGCATAGAATGCCGATTATCGATTCGACTAAGTTGACGGTCGGCTAATTTATGCAAACCGTGGTCTTTTGACATAAACAAAAGAAGGCGGATTTAAGTGATGAGGTTAACTGATAGAGAAAGAGAGAGAGAGATTTTTTCTTTTAGATAGACGTAGTAATTTTTAATTTATGATCGGGGATATAGCTAAGCGGGGCAATGGCCTATTAGAAGTGTTATTTATGGGGTCAAATGTGATTGATTTTTGAATGGAGTTGGCACCTACAGATTTGGAACTGCATACCTAATGGAGAAAGTTTGGCCGCACTATCTTAGTCATAAACAGAGTCTGCAAGTTCAGAGTAGAGAGGGTTTTGACAGCATCTTGTGGAGAATGTTGTTTAAAAAGGTATAGGACCTATTTAAGCTAAGGATAGTCATGCCATTCTCCTGATAGACAAAAACCTGATTTTCTGATTTTCAAATTGGCAAAAGAAGGCGGCCCAATACGGCGTTAAAGCCGCTCTCAACAACGATTTGGTGACAGACCTGGGGTCATTTCTTGTTCTGTGAAAGAGTGAAACGAAAATGATTTCACCATTTCGCCGCAATTTCGGAAAATGTGAAATCAAACGTCAAACATTTTCATGTAAATATTTAATTTGTTTTCATGTTCTCACTTGCAAGTGAATGTTTTTAGTGACATTTGGAAAATTCGAGAGTCTAATTTCATAAAACGCATTCCGCCGTACATATAACAAATTTTAGTCTCGACTTTAAATTTACGGAAGCTCACAATTGCGAAAATTGTATGGAAAATTGTGGAAACTGTGAACTGCTAAAATTTAGAGTCGGAACTAAAAATGTTTATTGGTAAGGCCCATTGAATTCACCACGATAGTTTCACTTATTGAGCGAGAATCGCTTTTTAGTACTGAGTGAATCGAAAAAATGAAATCAATGTGCGAAAGCGAATGCGAAAACGATAATTTCGATTCACTCTTTCACAAAACCAGAATTGACCCCCTGGAGGCTTCAACAACAAAAAGAAATCAACGCCCAATTGAATATTCATAGCTCGATGGATAAGGAGAAATCATAATTTCGTAATGCGTATATGCAAAACTTAGCCCATTCACAACGAAAAGGGGATAACAAGTCGTGGTTTCTAACCACATTCAAAAAGGTGGAAAGCTTGGGTATAGCTCCTGCAAATGAATAGCTATCTGGTCAGCGAAAGGATCAATAAGAAGTGGACGTTGTTTTGGTTCTTATTCTACTTGATATCGGACTGTCGCGCTTACATTCACATTATTGGCCGCTTGATTATGACGATGTAGCCTTTCCATACCATTTTCAATTACTTTGGACTTGTATATCTTGTCAATGAGTGGGTCGATTGTGTGGAAATAAGGACTATGTTCTTCTCTATTAAGTCGTTTGTTACTTCTGCAAAACCTGTACGGACTGGGTGAGTGGATTTGAGGTGATGGTTTAACAAATCCACATACAAATAACCAAATAGTTTTGTTATGTGTAGAGACTACAGACTTTGAGGTGGGACTTAGTAGTTAGTACCCCTATCATTGGAACCTCATTTGGGCCTGTCCGATTAACAAAATACTAGGAACAAGTAGAGTGTGGAGATCCTTGGATTCAATTCAATTCAATATGAAAGTTATGCCTTTGCGGCGTAGGTCCCATCCCAGAAATCAGCCTTATACTTCCTGCAATTTTACTTAGACCTGCTGATCCTTCATGCGGTATAGCGTATAGGGCGCCAAAAACGCCAGCTCGCCATTGTGTTCTTTTGCCGCGCGTTTGAGTCCTATCCAAGTAGAGTCCGTTTTCCGTCGCAACTTGTTTTCTCCGAATTTGACAAGGGTTGCGCTGTAGGGCTCACTCATCTAAGGGTTTAGGTAAGTGGAATCTGAACTGCCTTTTACCTCTGTACAACCGATATTATGTGATGTTTTGACAGCGAGCGTGTTTCCCTGTTTTTTTTTTTATAAATTTTGAGGGCGATCTTTCCCCAATTAGCCATTTGCCTAGTACGCACCAAAGTATCCAAAATATGCCAATTAAGCCCAATTTGCACATCTTTACACATATTTCAACAAATATCAAGCAAATAGAAAAATAAAAGTTCTTGTTTCACTTACCGTACTCGAAAGTAGCACTATCCACGTGACTAGTGGCAAAAATATTTTCATTTTTGCTAAAAAGAGAAAAAAGAAAAAAATTTGATTAGTTAACCGTTCTTGGGTATACTTATATAATTAAAATTAAATTACATTGAAGCACGCATTCGTGACAAGCCTTCACTTCCTCGAAGTCATATCATTCAGGAAGACAAACATGCCAATAGTGACAAACACGCAAAAAAAAAGAAAGAAGAACTTAACGCTATGCATAAACTATTCGCAGAGTGCGACAATAATTAAATCTCATCACACACTCGCACTCACTCTACCCAGTGTTCGCTTCAAAAGCAGAAACCGTTCGTCTTCGTAGTACAAACATTGTGTCGTCCAAAGGTAAATGACATTTCTGTTTGTAATCTATTAAACAGCAGAGAATTGGCGGCAAGACACTGACTGCCGTCGAGTGGGAACATTAATCCGGCGTGGACACGGGCAATCCCTCTTTCTCACGCGGCACAATGCAGGTGTGAATGAAAGGAGGACAATAAACGCAAACATGCGTCATCTCCGATAAGTGAAAAGCCCAACATATTAATCAGTGTCTCGTCGGATATCGGTGATCTGCAGGTAGATGGCATCATCTACCCTCATCTAGGGGTCAAACAATTTTCATTCATAAGACCGAAAAAGTGTGTGAAATCACGTTCGGCCCTGGCAGCTCTTTTGGATTGTCCTGGCACTGTCACTTTTTTTTTCCTGCCATCAAATGAAAGTAACACAGAAAAAAAGAGAAAGAGCGAAAATCAAACAATCATCCTGGGTTCCGTGAACCCAGTCGTTGAGAGGGATTAGCCATCCATCTTGGCAATTAGATACAAAATGCATCGAAACTGTCAATGGGAACATTCACAATTCCGCCATCGAGGCCGGTTAATTAATTACTCGCTGCAATCTCGCTATCAATTAACCGATAGTCAATAACATGCGTTCAGTTATTTTCTGGTTTTCCATGCGTAGCTTCGAGGTACACACGACACACTACACATCACCGTAAGTCTTGGAAGCTTTCAAGTGCCTCTTGGGCTCGGTGGTGCTGGTCATTGGCGCAAACAGGAAAGCAAAGAGGAAGAAAAATCCATCCTGTCAGTCGGTTTAGTTGAGTGTTCTGCCGGTTTGGCAGCAATGCAATATTTCCTGCATGCCACGTTGGAAGTGTTTTTATTTTTCTCACTTGGCCATGCCTGTGGCTTGTGCGTTTCCAAGTGGAAGAGATCGTGCGTCGCCGTCGTCGTCGTCGTCGTCGTCGACTTCGTCTAATGCAGGTAGGCACTTTTCTTTTGATCACGGTTTGAACTACATATTTCAAAGTGTTGCGGCGAGGAGGAAATTAGCAAAAAAAAATGAAATGTTCACTTGGAAGGAAATGCAGAAAATATGGTTCATTGGAAATTATGAGGCAGGCTGTTGCTCTGGATTGCGAAAGAACGTTATTCGCGAGGGATTTAGATTCCAATGCGGTTGGGCCCGTCGTGGAGATATCAGCTGGTGGTTGCTAATTGTAGGCGATCATGGATATACATTTGGAAAATCGCTGATGAGAAAATGTGCTACAGTTTGACTTCCGTCTTTCTAACGGATTAAACTTGAACTTTAATAGTTCCAGTTCTTTTTAACGAATGTAAAAAAATCCTCATCTTTGACTTCATCATTAGGGAGAGACTCCACTTCACATTTGCGAAGGAATCACCTATGAAATTAGAGGCTCTCCGTAAGTTGGTGTTTAGGTGGACTCCATCCAAATGAGCTTGCAGGGCAAGGCGGCTCACACTAAGCCAACGGATCGAGACTTAAGTTATCTAATGTGTGAACAACCTCTTTGCCAAACCCGCCATTTATTGAAGCCCTTTGCAAGAAAAGGTGTAAAGTTCAATGCATGTTGTTTAAGCGTTCACATTTGCTCAATTGTTGGATCTTACGTGCATGGATGTGCAGTACGGGGCTATGTTAAGACCTATACTGACCTATGGAAGCCTTGTGTGGTGGCCGGCAACCAACAAAGCCACCTACCTAAGGGCTATTAAAATGGAGAATGGAGAGACGGACTCGTACCGAACATGCAATCTGTATCTGTTTTTACGGACAAATCTAAAACCGGGGTAGGGTCAGGCGTCTTCTCCCAGTCGTTGGGTATATCATAATCGGTACGCATATCCGACCACAGTAGTGGCTCTCTTCCAAGCAGAGGTCCTGGCAGTGAAAACAACAGCCCGTGAGTCTGTGGTAAGGGCAATGCCACCTGTAGGTATTATACCTTCTTTATCGACAGCCAAGCAGCAATAAAAGCTTTAACTGCAACAGAAATAAAATCAAAGCTTGTGAAATGCTGTCGCGAAGAACTCAGGGCTCTTGGCACTCAGTACAAGGAATTGCTCTGCTGGGTTCCGGGACATAAACGCCTTCCAGGCGACGATAAAGCGGATGAATTAGTAAGACTAGGTTCGGCAGCTGTATCAGAACAAGCTGATCCGACTGTGAATATCCCGCTTTGCTCACAAAGCGGGAGATAGGCCATAAGAGAGGCGAACGCTAAATGGGCTACACTAGAAACTTGTCCTACCCCAAGAATGCTATGGGCAACCTTCAATGAAACCAGAACCGAGCGTCTCATTCGGAAGGATAGAAAATCTCTTTCCACCCTCGTAGGAATGATAACGTGGCACAACACTCTGCGCTTTTACATGAAGAAATTACTTTTGACGGAAAAAGAACTTTTGTAGAGGCTGCGTTGATGAAGAAGCTCTTGAAAACATAACCGATGCCACTGCCAAGGTCTCCAACACTATAAGCACAGATTCATAGAGAGACACTTCTTGCACGACCTAGATGAGCTTTCCAGCGCACCTATGGACAAGATAATGAGCTTTATCAAATCCGCAGGATGGTTTTTATGCACCAGCACAGTGAGTACTCAATCGCAGTTATTTATAAACAGGGTAACTATGGGTAAGGGAGAACCTATTTACCCAATGGGCATCACAATGCCTCAATATTGACCTGAGTATGGCACGGAGTACTCCACGCCGACCCGCATACCTATCCTAACCTACGTGCCTTGTGTACATCCCGATCTATTTTAAATTAGAAATGTCAACGTATACCACTAAAAGGAAGACTTGAGTCGAAAAGGGAGAACCCTTTTCTGGAGCACCAACTTTAGATTGAAGATTTAGTTTCATCGAAGAACAAGCCGACCCGCCGAAATAACTTCTTTGAACGAACGCAAAACTAGCCCTGCTTCATGGCTCATAATAAAAATAGTTGGCGCAACAGGTTCGGAGGGACCCTAGGCCTATCTTCTCTTCGTTTTGTGTGAGTTTTTCATTTTTGGATCGAATGGAATGGATTTACAATTGTATGCCGACTCCAAACGGCTAATTGAAAAGCTCTTTCAAGACAGTTATACCCTCGGATGTTAGTCAGACGTTCGCGAGAGGTGGCGCAGTGGAAAAAAACCTAAGTTGGAATTTGGGTTTTTTAAGGGACTCGAACCTCGACCCCTCGCTTAGTAGTCCAACACACTAACCACTAAGCCGCTACGCCTACATAGGCTCATAATAGGTATATAAAAATTCTTCGATTTGAACTTAGGAATAGGCAGATCCAGATCGCACTAATATCCTCGGCAAATACCGACCCAGTACCTCCCCCAAGACTCCCTACTACACTTGTAGAAACTAGTAAAAATCCAATCACCTCTCTAAACATGGTTAGTTCCAGAACAAACCTAGAAATGTAAAAAACTATAATCCCCTGTGCCACATTCATCACCACAACATCAGTCATCATCATCATTGGCACCTCTCTCTTGACTTTCCAAAGTGCATTTGAATGACTGTCTCTACCTGCCAGCAGCACTTACCACATCACCAGCCAGTCCACAAGCGGTCCAAGTATGGTAAAACTGAATCAAAAGTAGTCCATTTCCGAGGGTCAGGGAGGATGAATGTGATTATATGGTAAACCCGGCCAGTACCACCGCTATTGGCAGCGTTATGATAGAAAGGAATTTTCGCGTGGGGATGTTGTTTGCTTATTTAAGACTTTGGGAGGAAAATCAACAAACATACCTACACGGGTTACGTACAAGTAGTCGTACAATGAGATATGAGTACTTTTTGTTTTGCACTCGTTTCGGTTTCAGTGAAACCAGTTATTTTGCATGCAGTTATGGGAATTCATATTACGCGCGCTATGTACGGGATACTGGTACTGGTACAACTGAACGTTTTATGGTTAAACACTTGGACTGTGCTTGTATCTTTTGCATAATAAAGTTAAGCAAATTACTTGAATGGTAGATATACGCAGGTACATGGTCTTCACGCATAGATGCAGTGAATGTTACGGCGCATGCTTCTATGAGCTGGTAGAATGTTCGCAGTGGAATGGAAAGGAAAGTGTAGCATTTTTCAAGAGTTCCAGGAAGTGTTTTAGTTGAGAGGAAGTGGTCGCTATATAATTTACTATTCAGATGAACTTTCCTTTAAGGAATTCGCTTATTTCAACATTTTTGAGTGGTTTTGAAAGATCTTAAGGTCCATTTCAGAGTAATCATTCTGCGAACAGCTTTCAAGCTCAAGCAGCTCTCGAGAGCAAACTCGCAAGTGGACTTGTGGACATATCGTTCTACAAATTGTGTGTTAATTTTGTTTGTTTTATACTTTCACAAAACTTAAAAAAAAAGAAATATTTTCGAACAAACCCGCACTTTTAAAACTTGGCAGCACTCTTGCAGTCAAATGACATCGAACAGTCATTCAAGTTGCATGTTGCACGCACACCAATTCATGTTCCAGGCCTTTTGGTTTGACACAAGCCACAAAAGCCAATAGCAGAAAAAAGTCAAATAAAATCCAAGGCCGCTGTGAGAATAAATCTGAAAAATACCAAAATTTTCAACGATTTTTCGGCTTCTTTCTGAGCAACGATATTGGGCAACATTATTTAAAGGTTTGGGCGCTTAAAGCGAAATAAATTATGGCAACCCTGCTCAAATGGACAGCCACCCGAGAGTAACTCTCGAAAGTTTACTAGCGAAAGTACTCTCAAATGGACAGACACCTTTACAAGTAAATATATTGCTAAACTGTTTTATGTAAGGGCTAGAGGTTCATGCGGCCCTTCGTTTCTTTCAAATGATGCAATATTTTTTGAAGGCAAGGCACCTACACCTTCCAACCTGGAACCTAGTTTGGAAAAGGAACTGCCCACTGATCCACTGCGATACCATTTAGGTGGAACTTAGTTTTTAAAAGACGAGTATCATCAATCCTCAAGATAACATCCATAGGACGTTTCATTGGCATTGTCAATGTTGAACATTTGCCATTGATCGTGGTGCCCGCGAAGAATTAAA